>OY293411.1:16214989-18614989 GCA_958502065.1 Chrysolina americana | reverse complement strand
CTTCCAGACGATGAACAAATCACAGACGCTTCCAATGTTCATTTCGCGAGTATCGGAAAGAAAATTTACAGAAACAAAAAAAAAATTGAAAAAAGTGAAATATTCAGTCGTTCAATGTTGTTAGAATATTGTGATACTTTGCATAACCTTATTGACTCCTGATAAAATATTTCGTTTATTAATAATGTATTCCCCACACATATCGATGTTTTACCTATACCTAACTACGTCATTATGATAGAGAATAGTACTGTTAACGTTTTTGAAAGCTTTCATGAATTTTTAACAAAATTCACCCACATGCTCATGTTTGAATATATCTATCACCTACAATTCTTATACCTGCTGTTCAATTCCAAACTATCTATTTCGTAAAACATACGATTGATCTGACTCATATTGTTCATAACGTGGAAACTGCCCCTAGACAAGCTCCTTGAGAGTTTTTTTTGGGCCAATCTTCTTATTCACCGTATGATTTTAAAAATCTGTGTAGTCTACTATTCATTATATTTGTATACTCATGGTTTATACAAATTTTCTAGTCTGATCCTGTCTCCGGAGCTCTGATACATCCGGAATGCGCGCTGGTATGTCATTAACCCCAGTACAACACTCCCCACGTCCGCGGGGTAAGTGATTAGTGGATCCGAGAATCATGTACCCTGAGTAAGCGGAGTGAACCAAAAATTACTGCCGGATATGTTTTCTGCCACATCACGGCAAGCCGGTATAACTTTCAAATTCGATAGCAGCGTGTCTCCACCAAGTATCTCTATGATCAGAACCACCATTTTAACAAAATGGTTTGGGTTAAAGCCTACGGATATTTTGTCCACTTTTCTCCTCACTTCGGACGAGGTTTGTTTCGCCAGCAGCCGAAAACTCTATTATAATTTCCAATTAAAACACTCCTTATATCAAAAACTAGTCATAAGATCGTGTCGGGCTCGGGCGAATAAATACTTTGGAGAATTTGATCGAATACTACAACATACTGAAATTTCAAGTTTAACCAAAGGCCATTTTTCGTTTCACAAAATATTTAATGAAACTACAAGTCGTTGTCAGTTATATTTCAATTTTCCATTCGTGACTCAGAATCAGTCCACAAAATATTTTTTCAATCCAAAAATTACCAATAGTATCAAGATACCAATAGGTACATTTTTCTTCCAACTAGCTGCGAAAGTGTACATCGGATTATGGTATGTTTCCAGTGGCTTCCTCTGAGCTCTTCGTGCTGGCCTAAAATTATGTAAATAAACTTCCGTACTATTCTGAGGACCTATTACATGTTCTGAGAAGAGTTGAATTGGTAGGAGCTGAATTTAATTCTCAACCCAATTATTTGTGTTACAATGAATCTACACACGAAGCTGAAAACAATTTGGAAATTACTCGAAAACGGGATCTCAGAAATGTACAAAATTTCAAATGAACCGAACCGATTCCAGCTTTGTTTTACCCTATATATTAATTAATTCATTAATATCTCCCTCAATCTTAGTTTATTCAATATCCCAAAAGAGTTTTGACATTAATTGTAAATTTACAAAGTTTTTAACTGAATCTAGCAGTAATTTGAAGTGATTTCGAGATTTTCGCGTTATTTCTTTTATGAAAGGGTATCTAATAAAAATTAATGAATTTTATTTTTTTGACAAAAGGCTATGAACGCTATGGCGATGAAACAAAAACCTATAGTGACGTAACATAACGTGATGTAACGCACTTGATTGATGTTAAAAGATTTAAAAAAAGAGTTTTACATTTCTAAGTAATATTTTCTGTCCTGGTTTCCTGGTTAATATCCTGTTTTTTCTAAATTCAGATGAGGACAATGCCCAAAAGCTGTGGTATTATAATTGAGAGATATTTTAACATATTTTACACACCTGGTCCTAATTCCCGAATAGTCCAATCAAAAGAGATTTTTTTCGTAACAAAAATACTAGTAGGAGACCGGCTATTACATGAAAGACATTCCGTAGTTATATTCTGTTATGTTTTGAACTCGCAAACATTCAAATACAAAAAACTTTTAACATGAAAACTCATACAGCAATCTGGTTGCTCCGATGAAAAAATTGTAGAGAATTAAAATCGTCCACCACAGCCAATAATATTGTAAAAATAAAGTACGCCACTGACATATGTTCATAGGAACTTTTCTTTTTAAAATGATCTAACGAATCACCCACTGCAGTTAGGAACCGTAGTTAGGAAACACCGTGTGTTTTATCAAATCTAGTCAGGTAGGTAGTACTAACACTGAGAACTTGGCGTGGTTGACAAACAAAAACCTTTAAAACACTCTTGAAGATTTCGCAAGTTCTCCAATTTTTCCTTTTTCTCAATTAATATATTGGCACAATAAATAAATATTTGGAACTTTTGGTGTGAATACATTTCAAAAATAGAAACTTTCCAAGACCAAAAATGCATCAATTCCACTCGACGAATGTTTCGCTTATTCGTGCTTCTGAAGAAGTCAACTCTGTTGACGAAACACGCGTCGAGTGAAATGGGCGTAATTTCGGTGTATTGAGTAGTTTTTATTTCTTGAATAATATATTGGCACCTCAATAACCACTTTATCTCCATCGGTAGTAATATGTCCATCGGTAGTAAATCACAATGACGTTCGTCGCCATTTCCGTTATTTTGCTATTGCTTGGTAATAGCCGGAGAGCCAGTGATGCATGTTTCATGAAGTGTTTGATGCACCTTGAAATTTTGTGAGGCTAGTATTTAGGGATGAGAAGTGGGAATATCTGTGTTTACCTAACCTAACTCGGAACAACATGTACTGCGCATAATAGAAAAGTGTGATAAAATTGAGGCCAAAAAAAAGTGTTTGATTCACAGACCAACAAACGTTAATCGAAAGTTTAGTGAATTTTTAATTAGCATTCAAGATGGCAGACACTTTTGAGGGGGTTTACATACATTGTCTTTCAAAAGTATCGGACCGGTCTCATATTCCAGAAACGGCCCTGAGAAAATTTACGAAAATTTCGGTAGGGTGGTTTTTGATGATGCCCGATTCAACGGTGATATCGCCCGATTCAACGGTGATATCGCCAAATCAATAGATTTTCAGATATTGAAAGTAACTCAATTTTTTCAAATGAAAAACCATATTTATTTTTATTGAAATCAATTCAGCGCCCCGTCACCACTTATGTCTCCAAATATCAAATTTTAAATTAATGTGGTTTTTGAAATACAACAATATTGCATTTTCGTTCAAAAGTCTGGAAACGGTCCAATATTTTCCATACGGTTTGAGAAAAATTCGTGAAATTTCATACAAGATGGTTTTTAATGATGCCCGATTCAATGGTGATATTGGCAATGTTGCCAAATCAAAAGTTTTTCAGATATTGAGAGTAACTCAATTTTTCCAAATGGAAAACCCCAATTATTTTCATTGTAATCAATTCAGCGCCCCGTCGTTACTTATGTCTCCAAATACCAGATTGCGAAATAATGTGGTTTTTGAAATATGAGAACATGCTTCGTTGAAATGTCTGCGAATGGTCCAATATTTTCAAAAGGGTTCGAGAAAATGCCATGAAATTTCATACAAAATGGTTTTTATTAAAACAACTTTTCAATATTTGAATTTTTTTCCAATAGAGTATTGAATCAAATAAAAGAAACTGAAAACTATCTGACCAAGTGCTCGAAATGTTTGCCATCATTTGCTAAACAATAGCCCAAGCGGTCATAAAATTCCCTCAAGGTATCAGTTAGCATTCGAGGTGTGATTAAAAGAGCTGCCTGACATACCGGGTGGCTACGGAAGTATTGCCTACGGAATATCTCAGTTATTGTATGAAGTAGGTTTGTGAAATTTGGAGCGTCGATATAATGACATAAGAGCTAGAATTTGAGCATATCGACATGTCGAAGTTAACTTCCAGTCTGACCGGAAGTAACATCAACTTTCTTATTTTAAATGGAAACCCTATTTTTTTTCTTTTCGCTTTATTCAGCATTCAATTCCCTTTCTAATGACATATCACAAGTTGGTATCTAACCAGAAACTAGATCAGAAAAAAATTATTATTGAAATTCACCGAGTAGGCCGTGGAAGCAAAATGAAAGGCAAACATTGAAAAGTTGGCTATGGAAACCATACGTCACTTGATAACAGTTGCTACTACAGTGATATTTTATTTCCATTCGTCGGCGTTATAAAAAGCCGCCAAAAAAATATTGGAAAAATTGGGAAAAAAACAATACTCTGTAGGTCCATAACTTAAATAGGAACATACAACTTTTTCTTGCCTGTACTATTCAGCATAACCATTCCTTTCTAATGATATAATAGAAAGTAATTTTTTGAAATGAAATACCAAAAAATCCAATTATTATTATTCAAATAACAGAAAAACAGATTTATCGAAAAAAAAAATTCAAATTGATAGGATTAAAGATAAAATAAATTCAATACAAATGTTCGAAATGCATTCCCTCAGCGTCAATACATTTATTGACTCTGGTGATATTTTCATGTAAAACGTTTCTCAACATTTGGGGCGTGATATCTTGGAAAGCTCTACGAATTTTTACTTCTAGCTCATGTAGAGTTGTAGGCTGTGTGGAATACACCCTATTTTTAAGATGTCCCC
Organism: Chrysolina americana; assembly: GCA_958502065.1. Classification (NCBI taxonomy): domain Eukaryota; kingdom Metazoa; phylum Arthropoda; class Insecta; order Coleoptera; family Chrysomelidae; genus Chrysolina; species Chrysolina americana. The sequence continues at coordinate 18,610,346 of OY293411.1, read as the reverse complement.
ATAGAAAAAAGTCGCACGGAGTAAGATCAGGTGACCTTGGTGGGTTGTTATACGTCTCTCTTGAAAGCGATTTTGAAGATAATTTCTCGCTATTCTTGAAGAAATTATCTTCAAAATCGCTTTCAAGAGAGACTTATAACAACCCATGGTCCAGTCAGGTGGCCACCAAGGTCACCTGATCTTACTCCGTGCGACTTTTTTCTATGGGGGCATCTTAAAAATAGGGTGTATTCCACACAGCCTACAACTCTACATGAGCTAGAAGTAAAAATTCGTAGAGCTTTCCAAGATATCACGCCCCAAATGTTGAGAAACGTTTTACATGAAAATATCACCAGAGTCAATAAATGTATTGACGCTGAGGGAATGCATTTCGAACATTTGTTTTGAATTTATTTTATCTTTAATCCTATCAATTATTTTTTTTTTTTTTTTGATAAATCTGTTTTTTTGTTATTTGAATAATAATTGGATTTTTTGGTATTTCATTTCAAAAAGTTACTTTCTATTATATCATTAGAAAGGAATTGTTATGCTAAATAGTACAGGCAAGAAAAAGTTGTATGTTCCTATTTAAGTTATGGACCTACAGAGTATTGTTTTTTTCCCAATTTTTCCAATATTTTTTTTGGCGGCTTTTTATAACGCTGACGAATGAAAATAAAATATCACAGTAGTAGCAACTGTTATCAAGTGACGTATGGTTTCCATAGCCAACTTTTCAATTTTTGGCTTTCATTTTGCTTCCACGGCCTACTCGGTGAATTTCAATAATAATTTTTTTCTGATCTAGTTTCTGGATAGATACCAACTTGTGATATGTCATTAGAAAGGGAATTGAATGCTGAATAAAGCGAAAAGAAAAAAAAATAGGGTTTCCATTTAAAATAAGAAAGTTGATGTTACTTCCGGTCAGACCGGAAGTTAACTTCGACATGTCAATATGCTCAAATTCTAGCTCTTATGTCATTATATCGACGCTCCAAATTTCACAAACCTACTTCATACAATAACTGAGATATTCCGTAGGCAATACTTCCGTAGCCACCCGGTATATTTATTCATTTTTTTTTCTTATATATATTTTTATTCGCCCAAGAAACATTAAATGTTTTTACAGGGAAGTCAAGGATTAATTGGCTATATAATATGTATATAGGATAAATGAATACAAATTAAATTAAATTGTCAAATCTGATATAATTCTAAAAAATTAAAAAACGGTGCATAATCAAAAACCACCCTGTCGAAATTTTCATAAATTTTCTCTGAGCCGTTTCTGAAATATGAGACCGTTCCGATACTTTTGAAAGACAATGTATGTAAACCCCCTCAAAAGTGACTGCCATCTTGAATGCTAATTAAAACTTTTCTAAACTTTCGATTAAAGTTTGTTGGCCTGTGAATCAAACACTTTTTTTTGGCTTCAATTTTATTATATCTTTCTATTATGCGCAGTACCTGGTGTCCCAGGTTAGGTTAGGCAAACACAGGTATTCCTACTTCTCATCCCCTAAGGGCGGGTTAACCTACGGTTTTCTTGACCAATGGTTATCTTCGATTGGGTCGTTGTAACTTGGAATTTCAGAAGTTCACCGACTGGTTAACCATTGAATTTCTTACCATCCGATTTCCGATGGTTAACTAGAGTTCAGCCCTCAGAACGTTGAATTTTTACTTGTTCCATGGTTTTGTTTTGATTTGGGTTGAGACATTAATATTTTATATTAGGTTAGCTTTAGCTATGTGGTATGCGTATATAATATATAATTAATAATATAACTCTTAACTCTTGCCTGCAATCCAGTTAAAAAGAGGCTGCGTTGTATTATTGTACAGAAAGTGAAAGTATTAATTCTGAATAGTATCATGGACATAAATATAATGAGGAGAGCTGCAAGAACTCACAGATGATGAAGACTTTCTGGAACTCATTGAAGAACTGTTAAATGATAAAGTTTCCACAAGCATAGTAATGCTTCGTCCAGAATTCTTAAAGATGCCAGTAGGAACAAGAAGTGCCAAAAGTACAAGCTAATTTTTTATGCCATTAGCCGTTTTCCCAGGTGTATAAGCTTATTGGACTGCACCCACATCAAAATACAGTCTCCTGGAGGAGATAATGCAAGGATTTTCAGAAACTGGATAGGATTTTTTCCTTGAATTTTTAAGCATTATGTAGAGCAGATTTAACCATCCAGGATATAGTATGCAGGTGGACTGGATCCGTTCATGATTCTACCATTTTTGACAATTCACGATTGAGGGCAAGACTGGAAAATAGGGAATTCAGAAACTAAGTACTTGTAGTTGGTGACAGTGGCTATGATGTTCAACCATATCTCATTACACCACTGACCAGTGCCTGAAGGTTAACTATAGGTTAACCTTCGGTTCCATGACCAGTTGGTTGACTACCTGTGTTACAACAAGCCCTAAGTACTATCCCTACAAAATTTCAAGGTGCATCAAACACTTCATGAAACATGCGTCACTGGCTCTTGGACTTTAATAGCAAAACAACGGAAATGGCGATTAACGGTGACGTTATTTTTAACGGAAGTGATACAGCATAGGGCTGATTATATGAGAAAAATAATAATAAATTTCGATAACAAGAACATTTCTTCAGTTTTCATCACTTCGAGCATCACTCACCTGAGAAACATAAAATCATCTGATGTCAAAGCAGCAGGGCGAATATCGTAAAGGACTTCTAGGGCTGTTCTTATACCAGAATTAACTGCTCCTGCCATTTGACCAAACCATTCACGAGATGTTTCTGCTCCTGCCCAATGAATCCTGAAAATAATAAATAACTTTCTTTTCCATTGAAGTGGTTCGAGAAAATACTTATTTAATTTGCACTTTTATTTATTTATTGAATTTTTCCAAGTCTAGTATCTGAGCCAGTTCTTATATTTCATTGAAAATTGCAGTTGTATAAAATAATAATGTTGTATATTCAAGAGAAAACAATGTATTGGCACTTATTTTTTTCCTTTTGTGCATTTATTGAAGTCAGCAGTATTGGTGCTACAATATTATCAATCAAGTTGGAGTATTTTCATATGGAATTGCACATGTACATGTTGGTGAATCCTTTGAAGGCAAATTAGGAAAAACTCAAATATATATTACTCTACAATAACCTCATGCGACCTTGTTACCTTTTATTTACTTGATCAATATTTGGACCAAGTTCAATATTTCCTTCTCTCCAGCAGAACATGCGGCTTGAACTGTTGCACCACGATCTTTCATAATATGTAATAGGATACAGAGCTCCGATTCCAAAGTATTCACTCAATTGTCTGAGAATTTCTTCTTTATGAATGGGAAACTAAAATAAACAAAAGTATGTGAGGTCCCACTTGTATATCATATTTTCAATCTTTTATCTTTAAGCATTATAAAGTGTGTCCAACTTCTCATGGAAAAACCCCCGTAACTTCCGTAATTTGTATGCCCCAAAATATGTATAACTTGTAGCGCTGCGTTTAGTCGCTCAATATAGACTGAGATTACATGAGCTGTACAGGCTGATAGCAAATTCATTATTATTCCAGATGTCCCACGACACGCTCTGTTTCTAGTGTCGAGGACTTCTATACTCATCACGCTACATCGGAAGGCCAGGGTGTTGAAAAAGTCTTCAATGTTCTTGGAGAAATCACCATGCATCCGCTTATTCTTATGTACCTGCAGTAGTACCCCAGTTTGGTATCGAACGCGCTCCACCCTCCTTTGAGCTCCTTTGCTCGTTTACGCGTTCGTGTACCCAATCAACCGAGGAAAGTATTCACCCCTATAGGATGCGTGTAAACATTTTATAATAGAATTCAAAGATGTTTTCGGTCTTCGGGTCTGACAATCTTCGTTTTTGAGGGTAAGTATGGTTCACCCATCCAAATACCATGTCGAAATATGTTGCTCCCCATTTGGTTATGAGTTTAAAACTTTTACCAGATAGTGGCGGGGGTTGGGAAGATTTTTCCCACGATACTTGGTCAGCCCAGGGTCTGAAACAGCAAAGCTGGGGCAGGAGTATCTAAATTAAATGGTTGAAGATGCCCATAAAAGTTCTTTCGAAAAATTTCCACTAGACCAACAGCTGGCCGGTTAATATTATCATCATTATTATTACCGTCGTCTCGAAATCCAATTCAGTACAATACTCAGCATTACTGAGGTTTTCTAAACAATAACCTACCTTCAGAGAAGTCATTTCTCCAAAAAATAATAATCCGTACAAGGCTGGAATGTCCAACTGAGTGATGTTGCAACAAAAATCTATTGGCTTTCCTTTATGATCTCTATCAAAATTGTAGATTTCTCCGGAAAGCCCCACGTCGTTCCAAAATTCCTTAAATAAAATTTTACATTTTGCTAATTTTTTCTGTCAATTCAATATACTTTTCGATATGTTGCAACGAATGATGTCATGATATTCGAAGTTACGTCGCTGATGGAGTCGTATTTACGTGGAGGCAAATCAGGGACAAATTTCACTTTTAGAACATCTTCTGGTGGGATTGCAATGATTACATTATGGCAGCTAAAAACGAAAACATTTCATGAAAGAATAAGTAATGAATTCTTCTGATATATTTTTTATATTCTACAAACAATGATGATCAGGAACGAATTTAACATTAATGAAAAAATGCTGATGAAAAAGCATTGAAAACATTACGGCAGTTAAAGGTATATCATGCAAGCATATATCATAAAATAAAAGAGACAGACTGAAAAAAGAAAAGATGGAAAGACATAATACTTCTTTCCTTACAACTTTGAAAGAAAGTGTGCATTTTTTTGTAGTTTGTGTGTCCAAAAAGTGTATTTATTCAACATCAGAATAGTATATCTCCAAGAAAGTAAACTTTATTTCCCATTCGTTTGGTTCCTACAATATTTATACTAGCAATCCTGTCACTTTGGTATTTTAGAGAAATGTTTGTTACTCAGAGAGAATGATGAATAATTTCGTTGAATAATTATCACTATACTCTCACCAGTATGAATCAAGGTTCGTTTTAACTTCTGCGAACGTTTCTGTGCATTTCACTTCCAAAACATTTTCTTTGATTGAAATTGAAGATCTTCCTATCCTCTTGGCAAGTTTTTCACAAATACTCATGGGCTCATTCTGAAAGGAAGATGTTGAATAAGAAATAATTAAAATATTACGTATTACCTTCAGTCTCAATTCATAAAGGTTTTTTTCTTCTGTTATTAGCTGATGAATTATGCCCTTCGTAGAAATGCAAAAGAATATATAAAATAAAGCCGACACTTGGGACGATCGCACACCTGCAACAAAAAAACATATTTTTACTTGGAGATTAAACAAAAAAAAAATTAATTCAAACTGGCTGAAATTATTTTAATAATAATTGCATTTTCCTTGTGTTCAATCGATAGGGGAATGAGGAATGCCACGTTTGATAAAAGTTTTTTGGGAATTGAATATATTGGAAGAATATATTAAAATAATGACAACACTGAATTATTTTCTTCAGGCGATGCTTTATTATATACAATAAACAATGTTTACTGCATGTGACGTCATTTGTTCACGAAGTCAATATGGCAACGGTTTTATTTTTTGAGACAGTAGGTTAAGAAATTCGAACCTTGGCATACATTAACGGTTATGCTCATAGAATTCTTGAATTTCTGAGTGCTATTTGCCTCTCAAAAACACTTTCCGGTGTAGTGAGTTCCAAAGCTTTCTGTTCATTGCAAGAAAGCCCTGGAAAATAGATGTTTTAGCATGTCTCCAAAATGACAACGAAGGGATATAAAGACTGAACTCGACGGGTCATATGAGCGTGTCCAAGAGGGCTGTAACCATTCTGGAGATTCGCCTGCGAGCTGTGGAAACGTGATGATGTTCGAGCCCAAGTTTCATGATAAAAAATTGATAAAGAATTGCACTGGGAAAGACTTTGTTGCGTATAGATACATTTGTGCCAGCAAGGGTCATATATGTTGAAAACTATCAAGTGACCTTGAAGAAAGGAACAATTTTAGTGCACTCTTCGACAATTTCCTCAGCGACATGGGGAAGGAAGGAGTCATCGAATCATCCGACAGCTTGAACTATCGTTTACTGAATAATCTGATAAGAAGGGCAGTTTCTCTCTTCCGTGAATAGATGATCCTAGATACGTTCGTCGATTCTACGATTTTTTCGACTCTAAACTTGAAGAGTACATATTGGCAGGTAGAACTGGCCCCAGAAGATCGATAAAAGCTTCCACCATCTGGTCAGGATTATAACAATTTCATATTTCAATGAGACCCTGAGTAAACCAAAATGCAATTACTGTATCACCAGGCTGGAGCTGGTGGCTATTGTCAAAGAAATAAAGCACTTCTACAAATACATATACAGAAGGAGATTGCCGTTGAGGACAGTTCAGGTAGGACGCTGGATCAAGGGACTGCAACAATTAGTCATAAGAACACAGATGCTTTATCGTGGAAACTATGCCCAGATGACTGCTCCCTTTGCTAATAAGCAGGAGAGAAGGAACCCACCATTTTCAGAACCACGGCAGTAGAGAATGAGTGGAATAACAACAAGATTCAAAAAAATACCAGACAAAGATTCAGATCTTGCTTTAGTCATCGGCTGGAAAAATAGTAACCGAATACCATCATGGCTGAAAATCGCGAGCTTTACGCCAGCTACTGCCCTACTAACATAAATTATCTAAAAATTTTGGCATTTTGACTTTTTTGGCTACTTGGAGTCGCTCACATTTGATTCACATGTATGTACGGTCACTGCGTCCTATCTACGTGTGAACTGACTGCATTCATGCCTAAAACGTTTGTCTTGAGTGCATAAAGCATTGAAATATCAATTATCTTGAAATAATGAAATTGCAGATAGGACCTTTCATGTTAGAGAAGAGCAGTTCAATGCTATTGGGCCTAATAAAATCTTACTCCTAAATGAAGTCCTAAAGCGTGCGTTGAAGTGAGAGGCTGGTGGAGAAGAAAGGCACCAGGCAGTCGTTCCCAAGAACAGGCAGAATAGAGTGATTCAAGAATAGTGATAAAGAATCTTCAGAAGATGAGGCATCGCTTCTCCTATGCCAATTATCAAGTCGACGTCAAGGAATGGTGCAGAAAGTGAGCTGTATGCGCTGCCAGTAATAGAACTCCACGACCTGAAGCGCAGATGCGTCTGTACCATGAAGGCAGCCCATTTGAGAGAATTGCCATAGATATCGCTGACGCGTTTCCAGAATCTGACCATGGGACTAAATACATCCTTGTGCCACTGTACTACTTCAGTAAGTAGGCAGTAGCTTATGCCCTACAATCAGGAAGCCTCCACCGTCCCAAATATCTCGGTAAAAGAGTGAATAGATATGTTGATTCGATGCTCCAAGATAAAAACATTTCTGTTCCAGAAAATGCCTCAAATCCTAAACATCCGAAAGACAAAAACACAGCCCGATTGAATAATGAAGCGGATTTGTTCCCAATGGTATATTCTTCAAAAGCGCAAGCTGCGACTTCCCTGTGACCTAAAGTTTGAGACGCCACCATGACAGAACACCGCAGCTTACGCCAGCAGGGGATGGATGACATCTACGAACGAGTCCGTTCAAACATCCAGTGTCAGTGATAGGATGAAGTAAGGAAACCAAGAGACGTTCATTTCAATAGGTTGGCTCCTTACGGTGGAAACCACGTCCAAGTTCGCACCCTCAGACTACCTGAGTATGAGATGACGTTCCAGAAGTTAATGTCCCTGTATTCGAACGGATAAAAAAGTCTACTTGGGCAACCTCAAGAGGAGTCACGAAAGTTCCTGCTAATTACGAGCTGTGTGGCAGAAGATCTTCAAATGTCTACTGGCATCAGAAGAAGTTTGATCGCCTCCAGGATTCACGGGAACAAAACAAGGGCGTTACAGTTGAATAAGGGCCAGAGAACCATTTTACCTGGTAACCAAAACGCATTCCTGAAATGAAGTGAAGTGAAGATATCTGGAAGTGCCTTACTGAACTGAAAGATGCAATTGTGGAAATTGTGGATCAGAATCTCAAAATTGTCCTGTAGGATTGACTGGATAGATTAGAGGGTTATAAAAAGTACGGTGGGGACGATATTTAATGTAGCGGCGTCAAATCTTGTTGTGTTGTGACTATCTTCCACGAATTAATATGAAGACTGTGGGGTATTATTTGGTGTGTATCGATACCCTCCAAGAAAGACATCTCTGGAAGAAATGTGAGAAATAACAAGTGAACAACGAACGGAAGAGTAGACAACTTGCCGTCAATACAGAAGAAAGCTGGTTTGCATATCGGACAGTATCCGTTATCATATTTATTTGGAATATAAATTAGCGAAATATTAAATTGTAAACATAAATGAAATGGACATAGTATTGAACGTTGCACAGCGAATATTCTTTACATAAAGAAGTCCTATTTGTCAATTAAATTGACGTGTCTTTCCAATTTTCCCAATTTTTTACTTGAGGAAAGATATTCTTCCAGGTAGGAATTTTCAGACCTACAGCGTTTGCACTGTAGAAATGTGAACTCTACGAATAGTTGATGAATAGGAATAGGTGAAATCAATTATTGAAACATTCATGTGAGTACTCACCACAAGCCAAGAAAATCATAAAGTCGATAACCAACCTCACAACTTCACTGCTTACAGTATCTTGGATAAATGTCTGCAAAGTGGTTTTCTTCAGCTTTTCATGCCATGTTGGTTCTGTTTGTTCCCTCAAATTTCTACAGAGAATTTCCACCTAGGGAAGTTACGTATGATAATTCCATAAATCCCACAGATTGGAAACACTATTCAGAATCGTTGATATATGAAAAAACTAGAAAATGTTGATGGTATTCATAATGAACTTTGAAGCCTTTGACTAGGATTTAAACTTTATCTGAAATAATAAAAATAATAATAATAAAAAATATCTATTGAGCTTACTGAAAAACATATACAGGTACAGCCCAAAGGTGGGCATTTCGCTAGCGATTTTCTTCAACTAGATACACCTTAATATTTACAAAAAAAAATCCACTTACAAATTGCTTTGAAAAAAATCGAATATGGTTAAGAAAGAAAAGAACAAGAAAAAATGTTAAATACAGTGGTTCAATTTTGATCAATTAATAGCATATATTTCAACTAGGTACCCTCTAATATTTACAAAAAAAATTTCACTTATAGCTGCCCTCGAACTTTTTGTGGAGTGCTGAGGAATTTTGAAATCGTTAAAAAGCAATTTCTATAGAAGACTCGAACAGTCACTACTTAACGCCTGTAAAGCCCCGAGAAACCCAACAAACTTATAAGTAAATAAAATCTTCGTAACAAATAATAAGCTGACTTTATAACCATATCGCAGTGTCACTCTGAAGTAATACAGGGTGTTCCAAATTAAGTCGGCACCATTGCCAACACTGTTATTATTGATGCTACGAATTCGGTTAAATGGGCAAACTAGTAGCATTTTTAATGGCCTTCTCGATGCCAAAAACTAAAAAAAATGACAGTCGCGTTTTCAGAATTTTCATAAAATGATATTTCTTTCAATGGAACACCCTATATTTTTTCATGCATTTCGATTCGTTATAACATTCTCAACAACAAATCTCATTTGACTTTTTTTCGTAAAGGTGAAAATAAGACAGTTTTATCAATAGGAAACATTTATAACAAACGGATTTGATAAAGCGCTATAAAATATCGAGTAAATATTCAAAAACACCGCCTTCTTGTTGAACACATATTGACACTACGTGTGGCATTCAACACAGTTCGGCCATCAATTCTATCATTTATAGTTTCAATATAATTTTTCAGTTCATCTACATTATTATGTTTCATTTTGTGAACCTCATTTTTCAGAAATCCCCAAAAATAAAAATCTAGAGGTGTCATGTCTGGTGAACGAGGGGGTCACTTAACAGGACCATTTGTAGCAATCCATCTGTTTCCAAAACAACCTCGCAGCATTCTTTTCACGCCACTGACATTATGTGCTGATGCTCCATCCTGCTGAAAATAGATCATCTGTCGAGCCTCCAGATCAAGATCATCGAAAATCTATTCCAACACTCTTGTTAATAAATTAATGTAACGGGGTCCGTTCAAAGAACCATGGTAGAAAAATGGACCGATAATTCTGCCTCTAAATAGACCAAACCACACATTAATACCAAATCGTCTTTCACGATCGAGGAACGAAATGCTGTAGTGTTGGAGTGCTCTTACGCTATTTTTCTGTCAAACCAAGTAGGATTCTAACATATCACATTTTTCCTGATGGGAAAATAGCATTTCGAAAAATATTTGAACAGTAGTTGACAGTTACAATAATTTATGACATTGTTATGATATACTTGAGAATATTTGACAAAAGTATTTCAACAAAGTTTCAATGCAACTTGACTGCTCATAATAATTATGTTTTATCGAATCAAACACATTTTTTCCAACCACATTCATATGAACCTCCAATATTTTCTGTTCTGTAGAAAAATGGCTTCAAAGTTATCATTACAGCAGACATATTTTGATTCACAAAATAAGTGCGGCTTGCGGAATGGCTTTAAGATGGAAATTATCGTTTTGTACACTAATAGCAAATAGCTCAGTGGTGTCAATTGAGTGGTGCGACATGATGATCACGGGTTTCACGAGTTCACATCCCAGCGCAATTTTTTCTTTTTACTGTTTTATTTTGCTATTAGTAACAAAATATTGTCATTCGTTAAGTATCAAAATTTGGTGTTTGGACAATCATGAGGTTTTATTCGCCAAAACAAAGAAATTTTTTGTAATAGTGAAAGAAATTAATATTTCCACATTAGGAAGAAATGTGATATGAGCTTTGTTGATGAAAATGTTATTACGAATCTAAATACATGAAAAAATATAAGGTGTTTCATTGAAAGAAATATCATTTTATGAAATATTCTGAAAACGCGACTGTCAATTTTTTTTGTTTTTGACATCTAGAAGGCCATTAAAAATGCTACTAGTTTGCCCATTTAACCGAATTCGTAGCATCAATAATAACGGAGTTGGCAAAATGGGGCCGACTTAATTTGGAACACCCTGTATACCAAAATAATTCAATTCACAGAATATTACGATGTTCAAATTGATTAGGGGAATCCATTCATTCACCGAAATCGTTCAAAATAATTCTCTTCCGTAATGATATTCTGTTTTGGAAAATAATATCGAAGAACTCAATACCAAAAAGTGAAAGTATTTCAAAATCATGTGGTGCAAATCATCGTATGACCTATCCTTGCATGTATGCAGGTAGTCATTTCCAACAAAATGAAGGATGATATTCAATGGCTTTGTAACAAGTAGCACTTGCAATTAATGTGTCCGTAAGGAACGTTGCACAAATGGACGACAGACAAAATTCAATATCCGTAGGGGGAAGTAATTGTTTTCTGTCTGATATTTGTCTAAATTTCCACTTTTACGAAATATTTGTTTTCAAATATCACAAACTAAATCATGGTTGACGAGACCGATAGCAAAAAGGGTCTGGCTGCAGTATCAGTATTCCCACAATACAGAAACCACCCGCCAGAATTTGAATCACCAACCAAACCATTGAGGAAACTACGAGAATATCTCGTTCCAATCCATAACATACAACCATACAAATCTTCCCCGAGTTTACTCATGTGAATCTGTTTTCTTCCAACCCTGGGTAATTTCTTCCCGAATATTATCATGTCATCCTTTCCAGAATCTATAATTACCTTCAGAATGAATTTGGTCAGCTGAATTTTGTCGACTGTAGTCAAAAACTCAAGTACATTTCTCTTATCATTGACAACATTGATCTGTTGATACCTGACAACGATGCCGCTTCGATTATTTTGATTCCTTATCACAGGTAAATGAAGTTCTTCAAGTAACTCCAGCAGTTCAGTTTGTTCCCTACAAACCAAATGGGCAAAAGGAGTGGATAATATTCTTCCACCAATTCGTTCTGAAAAAGAAAGTGGGGCATTGAGTTAACTTTTTTGTATGACGTCTCACTAAAGGTGATAACTCCAAATTCCAGTCTCCCAATCAGGATCACGAAAGGTTTAATAAAATATTCAAAGTTCAAATCAACAGAAACCTAACCCAACATTCATCAATACATTCATATCGATTCAAAAATAGTTTATGGATTGTATATTAGGATAAAAAAAAACAAAACACACTACTTGTTCAAAAAAACTCTATTTAGGAACTGTTCACAAAATGAATACCGTAATTATTAGAATAACTCAGACACCTTTTTTCTTCATATTCCCTGCAATGATTCATATGCGACAAGTGCAATGGGATGAATTATGAATCCCCTACATTCAGCCATTTTTCAGGCTTCATAGAGACCTGAAACGAGGTAACAGATATAGCAATCTCTCTAGACTCCAAGGGCGAGTTCAACAACAGCCAAGTCTCTTTTTATGCATAGGTCGTTAATCCCAGAAAAGCGTCTGGTTCCGTCAGGTCTTCGACTTAAGATCCGTTCATCTCTATAGAACCCGTTTGGATTCATTAGGTCCTATGACCTTGGATCTATATCGCCCCCGGTCCAAATAGTTATGCTCGCTGGCCAGAGATATCTGTTTACTTACTTTTCATCGTATTGAAACGCAACCCATCATTTCAAGAGGTCTCCAAACCCTACTAAACGGGATCTCTCGTTGAATAGCGGCACTTTCACGGTCTTTTCTATTTCGGTTGTATCTTCTGTATTTTCCCACGATCATCTCCACTTCTAGCGTAGCCGAGAGTATGCAGGGATTTTGTCCTCGAGATAAACCCTGAAGTAACCTACAGATGGCAAATTTATGTATTGCAAATTCGTAGTGTAGCATAGTAATGATTTCCTTCATTTGTTTCAACTGGTCACTTCTGCCTAGGTGGCGATTATCCATGCAGCTCATGTTAAATCTACTTTGAGCACAACTTGTAACGTTCAATAGGGTTCCGGTGAATGACATCTTCATGTGTGTCATCTACAGCCGAGCACGGTATTCAACCTCGAAAGTGTAACTTTAGCCCTAACAAGTACACTCAAAAATATATTAAATCTTAAATAACTACTATCATTTCTAACTCATACGTTTGTCATTGGTTGGTTGTTTACAAAAATACGACACAAACTGTTACAACATAACACATATTCCCAATGAACTAGCGTCATTAGCAAATGATCAAATATCGTCAGGATAGGATATTGTTTTAACAAAATCTTGAAGTTTTGAAAACAGTTCTTTTGAGAAGGACCCCCAGACTAATGAACGTTTTTCCAGATTAATCGTATAAGAGGTTTCACGACGAGTGACTAGTAATTAATAAATTTTCCAACCAGAAACTGTCATATTTCACATTGGCCTGCTTCAACCTTTCTCACTTCTGGTCTAGCACCTTCAGATCTTATCACCCTGCCGAGTTATCCCACAATCGTTTTAAAGAATGTTACTCAACCTGAGAATGAACTTATATTTTTCCAATTTAGACAGCACTAGGCGTAGTTGTTTTAAAAATTTCGCTATAGCAACAGACTCAATAATAATGTAATGAAAATGCTCTCAATAACTAACATCCGCTTATTTATCTCAACCAACTATAATAATTTGTGTAACTACCGCTATGCCAAATCTGTATTATCTATCTGTAAACTCTGACTGTGTGTAACTGTAACTGTAAATTGCCATCTCTTGGTGAGATTTCTGTATTTATATGCCGAGAGACGATATTAGAGGGCGTCGTTTAGAATAGTTCAGATGGCACTCGTATTATCTTCGTTGTGATTGTCCCAACAATCAGCGGTCAGGTCCGGCTCCATGATCGTCACATTGTTTCCTTCTTATAGAACTTTTGTCCAAAAATGTTATTCTTGATGTGTGGCGATATCTGCGAGATTCTCCATATCTGCAGCGGAAATTCTTTAGAAGTAACACTCCACAGTCTTCATATTCGCTAGATGTGAATAACATCTCTAACTTCTTCCAATCACTCTTCCAAACTTTTTCATAGTAAGGTTCATCTCGGAATTGCTTTTTTGTAACCAGGTAGTAGATGTTCCTCTGGCTCTTCTTCAACTGTAGCACCTCTCCAACTTCTGGGTTCTGTACCACAGCGATACCTCTGTACATTTAAAGGACTCATGGCTTCTTTCGAGGAACACAATGTAGAAGTTTCTTTCTGTTTGGATACAAAGACATCAACATCAGGAATATCATTTCATTTTCCGGTGGTCTGAGGGTGTGGACTTGTTCATGAATTCCGGAGTAAGGAGCCAACCTGTTAAAATGGAAGACTTCCTCGGAGTTGCTTATGGATTCATTAGACGAGGTCCTTTATCCTCTTCATGATTCTTGTACGGGCTCTCCCACGAGATCCTCATCATTGAGGATATGCCACGACGACGCTTAGGCTATACAGCCTAGTTCACCAGCCTAGAATCCTCCAGCATAGGCCTTGATGTCATAAGTCTCCTTCATTCTGTCGCTTGCACTCGGGCCGGGGGCCCACCATGTGCCCTCGGCGACGGGCGAGGGATCCCACGGTGACTCCGGCTGAGGCACCTTTATTGCTGTATAGAAAAAAGCCTGTGGGTCCTCGTCCAGTGAATATGGTAGTATCTGTTAAAATTCACAAATAGTCACCAATCGGAGGTAGGCTAGAAGAGTGAAAAGACTGAAGGCAGTTACTCATCAACTTGAGTACCTGGAGGTGGGGAATAACCCCATCAAGGCAAGTTGATGCCCCCTCCAATTCGTGTTGGGTTCCAGGGGAAGTAGTTTCCATTAGATAGTGAAGGAAAATATTACCGTACTAGGACTGGAGAGGACAAGGAACTGTCAGATAGTTTGAAAACTCACTGAATATTTCGCAGTCTCCTACTTCTTAACAAGCGGAAGTGTTCCTACTGTTTGCCGGATTGGTCGAGCATTCCCGATGTTGATCTGATACTGACCGTCTTCGTACTACCCACTTTTCCTTGACTGGTTTCCAAGTTATCTTGATATTTCTTAACCAAATCTCGTGGTTCACAGTCACAATATATCCGACGTTACGATGATCCGATGTTACCTACGAGTTCCTATTGGTTAATTTGAAATAATCAACCAATAGTAACACTTTCGTAAGATATCGTCTCTCAGTTACGGCTGTTGAGCTGGTATCGTGTTATCGGATGGCATGGCAACAAGCTTTTCCAATTCTGCTGGCAAATTACTGGCTTGACTAACGGTACCACGTACACTCCTAACCACAGAACAGTGCCCTACAATTTTTCCCTTCTTCAATGTCACTAGATTTGACATTTATGACTCTCATAGGCACAGATTTATCAGCTACCACAACAAGGTCTTGCCTAGTGCGATTCTTCGTCCAAATTTCTCATTGCTCGCACCCCTGCCCAGGTGAGCCTACAAAATGGTCTCAGCCCTCTCAGGTACTCTCACATCTTCAATTAACAGAACCAGGATAATTTCATAACTTTTCACATGGAGCATCAGCTCTTCTCCGTTGACGCGTAAGACGCCGTTTTTGAAATTTAGCTCGAACCCTCTAGAATTCATGATGTCTATCTCAATGAGCCCGATGTTTCACTCAGGTGCTATGTGGAATCCGTTCAATTGGTAGTTCACCATACATAATTGCTGGCTCCTCTGACGCTCTGCATGGATTCCAAGTTGATGGATCAATTCTTGCTGGTGTTTTAGAAAAAGGTCTAAAGATTGTCCAGGTCGTACCTGTATCTAGCTACATGGTGCGAGGCTTGTTGTTGATAAGACCGTCTACGAAGATACCTTTGTTTTGTCATTGAAGAATAGCGACATATGCGTTGTTAACCGGAGCTTGCTAGATACAGGCCAACGACTGTCCCTTCTTATCGACCTTCTTTAGTTTTCCTGCGTCGGTATCGATTCTTCAAATATTGGGCATTCGCTACGCACATGCTCAATTTTTCCGCAATTCCACATTCTTGTCTGTATTTTCTCAGGCAACAATTTCTTTATTACATTCCTTTTGGTAGCTTCAATATTATCAGGCTCCTGAGATTCTTCTTCAAGCATTCTGACTTTACTCTGGCTTTTGCAAGATTGTTTCGCGATCTCAAATTCCAGGGCTGGCTCTACAGATTCGTCTGCTAGTGTCCAAATCCCAGAGTAGCGCCCCTATTGGAGTTTATTGAATTAACAATCTGAAAGCTGATGCAATAAAATATGAAATCAAACTATTTGATGTTTTCAACAGTTTTATTTCCAAAAAGGAATACGTATATGTATAATGAAAACCTCGTGCCGCTGGGCGACCTGGGCGGCTTTCAAAAGGCGAATTGTTAAGAATGTTAAGGTCATACATTGTTTGCCGCCACCGGCTTCCTGTAAAGTGAGCTAAAATATTAGGCCAATTAGGGACTGCATCAAACGCATTATGGAATCGTGCGCGTGCCGACAAAGGATTTCACGAAAGATAACCAACTGTTGGAAGGTATTATATTCCGTACTTTGTTTTACGCTCCTGTCCGGACCCCCTTTCGGCGGCATGTTTTGATGTTTGGAATGGATCGTTTTCCCTTACGTTTGGCGCCCCTTTCTGGCCTGATGGTGTGCTGTGCACACCCGCTAGAGCCGGCCCTGTCAAATTCCAAAGCGCTTGTCAAGGCATCAACCAGATGTGTGAGACAAGCTAGTGTCAATGCTCGCCTTGTTTCTTGGTCAGGAAGTCTATCTAATAATGCCTGAACCGCTAATCGCTTGACTATATTTTCAGTCGTAGCTTGGCAAGACGAACCAATCGTGCAATGTAAGTTTCGAATTCCTGTAAGGATTTACTTGATTTCTGGCAGCGGTTTTTCAGCTGTGTTCTAGGTAGGCTTGGCCATACCGTAATTCGAGATGTTTTACCAGTTGTGCATTCATAGTCCTCCTATTCTGGGGGGCGGGCGGTGAGGGTTTGTAAAATATTCGTTGCTTCTCCGAGTAATGCCAGTTTTATTGCTACAGCTTCATTCCCTGCATTCCATTAGTTCTCTTCAGTCGCAGCTTCAAATTGTATGCAGTAATTTGTCCATGGAGTTTATTCGTCGAACTGAGGCGGCTTTATGGAAATTTTCCCTATTGCAGAACTGACTTTGACATATTTTATTCCTATTCTCGATTTGCCACTACAAAGTTCTTCTTTCAAACCTTCTGTGTTTTGGAGTGGTATATTATCCAAAACCTTCGAATTTTCGTCTAGTTTCCGGGAAAATCTTCTAGAAATTTCTCTTCCAGACTCTTCGAATTTTGTTTCCAATCTATTGAATTTTATCTTCCAGATTTATGGTGTTTTGTTGATGTTCTTATTTCGGAGTATACGAATTTCCTATCTTCCAGATTTTTCTTATTTTGTTGAAGTTGTTTCAAACCCACCAAATTTTCTAGAAGGTTATTTCCTTGAATTAAGTTGCAGTTTGTCTTGAACACGCTGCAAGTCTTTTCTGGAGTACAACCTTCTTACCGGTTGTTTTTAAGTCTCGTTCCACCAGCTCCTGCTTCAATTCCGTGACATTCAGTGGGACTCACTTGAAAACGATTGTAGGTACCCAACACTCGAAACGTCGTGATTTGAAACCATGGAGATATGGTTTCTCTTTCTTTTTTTGGGATATCCATGAAGATATAGTAAATAGATATTTAACACTGGATATTCTATGGGAGTCCATAGAAAATCCATTAGCGACAGTGGATATATTTTCGTCTCACACAATAACGGATCTCCTATGGACATCCACAAGACGTCCATATGATAATTGGACGTCAATTCATCCGTTAAAGTATTTGAGGTTGAAATTCAACAAAAAATAACGAATGTGTGTACAACTACATTTTCTTACTACAATACATTATGGTTTCAGGTTCCTTTCCATATTTAATTATTTGGAAAAATTCGGATATACCTACGTCGATGACACAGGCCAAACTGAGTCAGGAAACCGCCCCTAAATTTCATTTCAAGTTCCACTTTCAGATCATGATCATTTGATTCGATCCACTCTAGTGCGATATTATGAAGTTGAATATTATATTATTTTTATAATTCATCACTTCTCTCAGAAGAACAAATACGGAAATCATTCGGATGTTTTCGCGACAATGATTCGGATTCGGAATCATACCGTAGTCAGCCGACAGTTCGAAGTCGCTGTTTCTTTAACACTCCACTCTCTCTTTCTCTCCAGTTAAAGGCGCGCTCGCCATGAAGAATGAGACAGAGAGAGAATACATTTATGACTAGATATAGCCGAAGCCGAATGCCCAAGCCGACCAGTACCAGTTACCAGAATTAAAAAGAACGCAATATAACTGTTTTGTGTGCGGCCACTCTTTGCTCTTGTCTATGTTTGCAACTTCTGAGTCTGAACTGCGTAGTTTGATTTATTATCAGTATTATCGAGCTTTCAAGATTGATACTATTGTTTAGTGTCCGTTTATTGTTTTCCTTATTGGTGAGTATTAAAAAGTAAAGATTATTTTCGTGAATAACAACCACACTATTATAGGTTAGAAAAATGAAGTGGTGTTATACACAATGTATAACGGTACATTAAACAAAAGAATACAATACAGTTAGGAAGGCAACTAAACTTGCAATCAAAAATTGGCTCAGAAAGGCCAAGGAGAGGACCCTGGCCAGTGAAAAAAGAACAAAACCGACCATTTGAACTCTGAAGAAGTTTTCTTACATTTTTAAGTATTATTTTTTATGTAGTGTGTTTCTTCTTTGAGTTTTATTTTTATTGAGTTATAAATTATGTTCAAAGTACCCTTTAAATTACCATTTTTGTATTGAGATTCTAGTAATCATCCTGTATTTGCGAATCAGGCTATAAAGGTGCATTATTCAATATTGAGATTGATGTATTCGGCGTATTTCTATAAATATCTTGTATGGATATACCTCTATAATAAATATCTTATGAATATTCCTCAATGCTAACTTATGGCTGTCCTTGAAAGATATCTATTGAATATCTGAGAACAATATCTTATGGATATCCGTGAACAATATTTTATGGATATTCCTGAAGAATATCTTATGGATATCCCTGAACGATATCTTATGGATATCCCAGAAGAATATTTCATAGAAGTCCAGCTTCTTCCACTTGGCACATCCATCGGACGTCCATGAAATATCCAGCGGGTATTACTGGATGTCCTCTGGACATCCCCAATATCCAAGATGAATGTCCAGTGGATATCCATCGAATGTCCGTGTGTTGACTGGGTAGTTAGATTAGCGCCTGAAAAAAGTGTCTACAAAAAAAGAAGAAATTTTGTGTGATTCGTCTTTGAAAATAGTCGAATTTGAAGATTCAGAAGGTCATAACTCAAAAAGTATTTGAGCCCCCTCAAATTTTTTCTTCACATTCATGTAAAGTAGAACCAATATTTTTTATTTCAAGGAGGAGCTCGATAAACTCATCTTTTCCTATTTTTCAGAAATATAAATATCGATACCCCCAACGAACAAAGCCGTAACTAAAGTTACAGCTATTTTCAGTTATAGGTGTAGGCGTATTCAGCTTAAAAAACTGATGCTGACGATAAAAAAGCCGTATCTCTAGACCAAGTAGTTACGAAGAAATCTACATGAAAAAAAGTTGATTTCGATTTAAATATTGAAGAAAAATTTCAGTATTTTGGCTCTCCTGAAAAATTATGTTGTATTTGTTCGTTGGGAGTGTCGATGTAATGATGCCTATAATATATAATTAATATGAAAAAAATTATGGTTTATAAGTATTTACATTTCACATAATTCGATTACTATACGAGGCATTTAAATATTGAAGTAATCAGGTATGAATGATAAGTAACTCACCAGAGGACTCAAATATCATAACATTTAGAAATGGTTCCTTTTTTAATAAGTGATAAGCTGCTGTTAAACCGGATAATCCTGCTCCAACAATAATAACATCGGCATCAGTATGTTGGTGCATTCATTTCCTGAAATCCTTAGTGTTTTAAAATAACTAATAATTTGAAAACATCTCAGACAGAGGGAGTCAGATGACACTTCGAACTCCTCAAATTGACATTGACGAATCCAAAATTCAGAAACTTGTCGATTTTGGCCAGTTGTCCATAGTATTATTAGACTATAGTAAGTATACAAGATGAGTCAGAGTAAGAAAAGAGTAAGACAAACTTCGTATACAGATTTCTTTCTTCATTTTGATGGGAAAGTTTTCATCAATAGATATAGGTATATCCTACAACGCATCCCATCTGAGATATGGAATGTCGACCGTCCGAAAAAAATTAAAATTTATTTTTAATTTCCGAAACTACTAAAGAAAAAAAAATTAAACTTGGTACACTAATCTAGGTTTAACAATGTGATAATTTGATGTCATAGTGTTTAATTTTAGACAAGTAATAATAATAATAATACTCCTTCATAAACACTCGTATAGTGTACCCAAAGGCAGAGCCTGTGCGGGTAGAGGACTGGTATTATTATTATTTGCCGTGGCGCTCCTGGGCGACTTACTAATATTGTCGGTGGTGTATTCACTTTTCAGCTGTAGGAAAACCCGGAAAACCTACAGCACTACCCCGATTGGTCGGTGCGCACTTCAAGCTAGCACCAGACGTCGGGATTGGCATCTAGGCAACTCACATCACACTTGATTCACAAGGCATGTGGCTACCTTAAGAGACCCGTGTACTTCAATAAAAAGATTCCGTACCCGTGCCTCGAACGTCTGTCTGATGCGAGCTAGAAGTTCCACTGCTAGAAATAAATAAATAAAGGTTTATTGTACATAGTTGTCATTTTGTCTGCACTTCATTTGGCATACTACAAACTCCGTCCTAAGCTCAATTCTTCGCCCAAGAGGGTCCAGGAGAGAGGAAGGGTCGGGAGGACGCACTGAGAGCCGCCTCCCTTCCTCCACAGACATTGCTGGCTGCAGAGCAAGGGAGCGCTTGTGCCAAGTGGCACATAGGGTCCCGGTCAGGGGCGCTAGTGTCCACCTCCGCTGATCTTAGCGGTTGGCCGAGTATTCCAACTGATAGTGGTTGTGGTACGTATGATACATGCCCCCTGCAAAGCTTATGCATGTCGTCGGTCGGTAGCATTCAATGTAGATACTGCTTTGTCGTCTAATTTTGTTCAGAGGCGGTTGTTTCGTGCTAACCCCGGAAAAGGCTGATGCAAAAAACCGGGTCATGCCACTGCTAGAGATCTTAGCCACTGTGCCACCGACCGACCGAAGTAGTGCCGTAGTTACGGCGTTTCTATATTTCACTTGATATTTTCTTTAGACAAGTGAATAATTGGCAAATGGGTATGACATCAGTTATATAGGTTCATCAATACCTACTCGAACTAAAAGTCATCATTCTATGTTCCTAAATGTAGAGGTTACTGAGAATTTACGAAAAACTAATGGTATGTCCTGAGGAAATATCCGGTAAAGGGTTTAAGGTGATTCTTAAAGTTCAACCTGTTTGAGATGAGCTGTTGAGTCTGACAAAAAATGTAAGCTTACTAATTTTGTTTTCGGAACACAGGTGTACTCAACAAACTGAAACTTTTGGTGATCTACTTTGAGGTTTTGATCAATATTTTATTCGTTTCGTGATTTTCATTCTCATTCCTCATGATCAGTGTCATAGATACGCTGGTGTGTGATTCGAGCATTACAGACTAGTTTGTGGTAGGCTATTCAGTACGCCACTGGTCAACGCATAAAACATACACCAAATTGGGAATGAAAAAGATACGTGGTCTTTTTTCATCGTACAAGTTGCCATGGCAACATACGTTAAAGGTCTTCTTCAGCTCGCACAAGCTGAGGGTTACGTATAATGAATGTTGATAAAAATTTCAATTTCAACAATTTTTTCAACTGGTAATTGGGTAGCACATTAACAATAGGGAATTACACTTTAAGAAAAAGTAATGTTTCAATTGTGAAAAATAATTCTAATAATAAATCTGTATACAGGATGCTTGTAGAATCACTTCAAAACTGTTCCGGATTGAGAAAGTTTCAAATGCCATATTTACGCGGGCTGACGTCACTTGCATTGTACCAGAAACGTTTGTTCTGCGAGTGGTGGAAATTAAGGAGACTTTGACGTCATTTGAATTTGTCCAACGACATACCGGTAATATTTGGCGCGAATTTGAGCTAGTGTATGAATTCATCTCTAATCCTTTTGTTTACTGGATCAAACATAATCGAAAAAAATTGAAAAATCGTTTTTTACTTCGTTTGAATTTTGAACCTTCGAAAGAAAAATATCAAAAATTACCAGTGTAATTCCCTATTGATTCCATTTGGCCGACAGAAGTTGATGTTCCCAAATGCTGGTAATTATGGTCACCGTAGAGTTTGTGAATAGTTTTTGAGGGTAAAGGAGCAAACGACCTTCCTAGATATTGTACAATTCACGAATGAGACATGTATGTGGCCATATTTCCCCCCTGTTTGAATGAATTGAATTGAATCGATACACACGTGTTCGACATAAGTTAGGGTGGGTCATCGATACTCAAACTAAAAGTGATAACATTTCAAGTGGAAGTTTATGAGATATTTGCGAAAAACTGAAGATATGTTCTGAGTAGAGACATTACTGTCTTGTGTGCAATAATCGCACAATACAAATTCCTTACCATATCGGGATGTTTTTCAACCTCCACAACATTTTTTCAATTTTTCCAATATGGTATAACAATTAAGCATTATGCGATATTATGACATGGGGGAAATGGTATATTTACCAGATGCTTCCTCAGGACATACTTTTAGTTTTTTGCAAAAATCAGTGAATCATACTAAGTAATGGAATTTGAACAAAACATACATATATTAGAATCTTAGTATCTAGAAAGTTCTTGCAAAGTTGTTCCCTCCAAGTAAGGATCTTTGCGCATGTCTGACAGATAATTCAATATTTATTGCAAAAAATTTTGTTTGGATTTTTGTTCAGGAGACCAAACTAGGTAAGATTGAAAAAACTAAATTTTTGATTGGTTGGATTCCGAACCACTTCAGCTCAGTGGTAGGCGGTGGGGAGCGAACCCGGACCGCCTGAGTGGGATGCAAAATGCCACGAGCACTTCGCTGTTAACCATTACCACTGAAATGGTTATTATTCTAACAAGTACGGACAGAGTACCTTTCGCGCATGCGACTGCCGTTACCCGAACGACGCAAAGCGGAGTTCGGGTAAGCAGTCGAATGCGGGAGAGTTAGGATCAAGATTTTTTCTACAAGGGTATTGAAAAAATTTATATAGCGCTCTTGAACAAAATTTTGCGTGCAGGAAAAATTCTTTCCGCACTATTGCGGGAAAAACTCACTGAAGTGACTTTAGCGTGCGGAAAAATTTATCCCGCACTAGTGCGGGAAATTTACACTTATCAAACTAAAATGTCTGCGGGAATGGGGTGAATCATGCACGCCTGTAGGAAATAGTTATTATCCTAACAAGTTAGGATCAATATTTTTTTACAAGCGAATTAAAAAAAATATGTAGCACTCTTGAAAAAACTTTCGCGTGCGGGAAAAATTTTACACGCACTAGTGCGGCAATAACTCACTTGAAGTGACTTGAGCGTGCGGAATAATTTTTTCCTACGACCACATGGGAAAGTAACGAATATCGCACTGTATAGTTACACGGAAAGAGGCTTATATCACAAGCGTGCGAAATATTTTCCGCACAGGCGAGGAAAGTAACTTTCCGCATGCTCCGTTAGCTCAGTTCGTAAAGCAGCGGGACATATTGACTTCTGACGAAGAGTACGCGGGTTCGATCCTCGCCCGCGGATACTTGTTTTTCATTATGATATTGAAAAAAATTACACTTTTCAAATAGATTGCTTCAAATATTCAGTATCCTCAGTATCAGTATCATCGACATCATCAAGCGATAATACTTCAGATGTCGAAGCTAATTTAAAACTATCACTCTTACTGATGACAAAAGCTAGGTCCGCGTCTTCATCAAAATTACTTCCTTCCTCTTCTTGTTCTCGTTCGCCTTTACAAATACATTTGGTGCAAACATTCCGATTTTCTGTTAAAGCTGCCATATTTTCCTTTCTATCATGTACATTTCTGTTTTTCAATTTTGGACAATCAGATTTCATATTCCCACGGACTCGACAAAAATGACATCTGTATTTAAGTTTTGAGCTCGGATTTCCTTTATAAGTGCCCCTACTTTGTCTAGAATAAAACACAACTTCGTCATGTTCTACACTACTTCTTCCTGGCACATTTTCTCGAGTCTGTCTCGCTTCTTCCTGAAGTAACTTATTTCTAACAAATTCTACTGTTACCTCAGCGGGTTTTTGAGAGAAGAAAATATCTATTGAAGTAGTTACGGCTTGGTAAGTTTTAGGCATTGCTATCAACAACATAGAAATAATTTCGTCGTCATCCACTGTTGCACCAGTTGATTTCAGTTCCTGCACTTTTTGAAAAAATACTTCTAATAAATCATTGAACTTGCCTCTAACGAACCGCATTTCATTCAACTCACGTTTAAGATCTAGTCAGACAATCCTTTTCTAGTATAGGTATTTTTCAGGACTTTGCAGTCTTTTTTTCACGAATTGTGACCAAAATGGAGTCTGAAATCCACTGCACTAAAATATCCCTGGCCTTGATATCTTTTCTTTTAAACTCTCAAACGGTTTCAGTTTTGCGAACATTGGTACCGAAGTCATGTTTGCAAAATCTCACAAATTGCGGCAATCTTTCTGAACTGTACAAACGAGTGACACAACTGGCTAATTATTACTCTGGGCCCATAACCTGTTGACTGAGTAATTAATGCGCAGCAGTTCAGTAACAATTATGTATTCTCAGAAAACTAGGAAGACTGCCAACTTCAATGATGTTAATGACAAATTATATCATTCAGGATAATACACTCATCTCATAGTCCTTGAGCTAGCTACAACTGTTAATAGAATTGACTATCAACATTGGACACATGTCAATATAATCTATACCTATTTCTTTGAGTTTGATTTAAACAAATATCCATTTAAAAGCATTCTGAATCATCTAAATAAAGCAAGGAATTTTCAAAATTTATGTTTATTTTCGTTAAATAGTTTCATATTTCAAATATCTACTTTAGTCAGGCTAGAATAGAATATTTCATTTGACTTACATTACATGATATAAAATGTGTGTAGCAAGTCATATTTGGTTTATGTATTAAAAATATATATAAACATGTAAAAATGTAAGATGGTAAAAAAAAAATTAATTTAAATTAACAAGTTAACAGCATTACAACACAACATTACGAATACAAGAACTTGAAATTATATTTCTTCTTAAATTAAAGAGAAGCAGTGACGTGTGTTACCACAAAAATATTTTCTGAATTCATCAACAGAATACCTCAACAAATAATTTTTTAATTTTCTCTTGAAAATGTTCAAACTGAGATCCTTGAAATCTTGAGGCAAGATATTGAACAGAGAATAATCTAATGAACTTTTTTGTGATACGTGCAGACGAAATCGATTTATTCTAATGTGATTGGAGTTTCGTGTATTATGTCCGTGAATATGAGATTGTTTCGTCAAAAATGGTTTCTTTTTATGTATTTCAGTCAAAACATAATATAGAAATAAAGTTGACAGTGGCATAACTCTAAGTTTTTTGAAAATTTCTTGACAGTGATCTCTGTAGCCAATATTAGCCAGTACTCTCAATGCCTTCTTTTGCATCCTAAATATTTTAATAGAGTGACATGAATTCCCCCAAAGTTGTACACCGTAACTAATATGGGAATGGAACAGTGAAAAATATGCAGTTTTTAATATATTTGTATTAGTGATGTACTTCAATTGGCGAAGGACAAATAGAGAACCTGAGAGTTTTCTCTGCAGTTGGGAGATATGTGCAGACCAGTTGAGTCTATTATCTAATGTAATGCCAAGTAATTTAACTTCATTAGTTTCACAATTAGATATCATTTGATTATTAGCAGATATCTGAATGTATTGTGTTTTCTCACCATTCAGTTTTAATTTATTAAATAAAAACCACTATTGGATACCTCTTTGAGTTGAACCTGTAACTTATCACTATTTTTATCCGACAGAATAAAAGTAGTGTCGTCCGAAAAGAGGACCGATTTGATCGGCATCATATTATTGCACAAGTCATTTATACATAAATCACACATAAGAGCGGGCCCAAAACGGACCCTTGCGGAACGCTATGCTTGATAGTTTGAAAGTTTGATAAGTTACCGTTGATCATTACTGCTTGTTGACGATTAGTAAGATATGTTCTTATTAATAAGTGAAACGGAATACCTCTAACCCCATAAAAGTTCAATTTTTTCAAGAGAATTGACGCAGTCGAACGCTTTAGACAGGTCACAAAGCATTAACGCAGTCTGATTGCCCTTCTCAAGTTCCTCAACCACGCCAGACACGACGTCAAACACTGCATGTATTGTTGAACGCGACTTTCTGAAACCATATTGTGAGTTACTGAAAAAATTATTATTCTAAAAGTAGGCATACAGCTGAACCTTAATTATTATTTCAACTACTTTACTGAATACTGAAATATTACTTATTGGTCTGTAATTATCAATGGCTGCTGCATCACCTTTTTTAAAAAGGGGCAGTACTTTAACGAATTTGAAGATGGAAAGATACCAGTACATAAAATCAAATTGATCAGTACAGTAAGAGGTTGTATTATTATACATGAGGTTTCCTTTAGTATTTGGCTATTGAGTTCATGGGTATCCGAACATTTGGAGTCCTTCAATGAATTAATCGCTTCCAAAATGTCTACCTCCGTGAACTGCCGAAAGAAAAATGACTTACAAGTAGCAGGAAATTTTTTAAAAGTTAAAAGGTCCTCGTTTGTAACATACGGGAGCGAATTTATGATATTATCCGCTATGTTGCTGAAATATATAAAAAACAGGCTTTGAAAAATTTATGTAAAACGTCAAAATATTTTTATACATTATTTGGTAAAATTATTATGTGGTCGTAGGAAAAATAGTGTACATTACACGTGCGAAAGTGAAAGTGAAAGAAAAATGTCACTTTCCGCACTAGTAATGTAATATACTATTCCCGCACTAGTGCGGGAAAATGACACCTCTCAAACTATACCTATATTGCGTGCGGGTATAGGGTGAATCACGCACGCTTGTAGAAAATATACCGACGCATATGTCAAGATGGCAACTGATGGAAAGAGAATACCTTATCGAAACTTTTTATGCCGGTCCAACTGATATTGGAAATACTATACCTACTTTTGATTCAATCTTCGTATAAAAAATTGCTGCCTAGGGTGGGCGACTGCGAAGAGGTTGATTGCTTTGTTATCCCTCAAATCATGACATTATTGCCATGTCGCAATTTTTTAAGGATACAATAAGCATATTTTGATTTCTGTCGGGTATTCATGGCAACGAAAACTCAAAAATACTGTCTTGGAGGAAATATATAGCAATAAAAAGGCAATTGAAACGGTCTTTGCAGCTTATTGGGAGCATGTTAAAACGATAGTATTACCATCGCCGAACGGAGATTCTTCGTTGTCGATATAGTCTGGCCAGTACGGCAACGATGCATTTGAAATATCAAATGTCAATTATGACAGAACAACTTATTAGAGTGTTTTTTCGTGAATAAAGGGCAAATTCTGAATTGATTTGTGTTAAACTATCGTTAGTTTTTATTATTAAGCAATGGTGAAGCATTGTGAAATGTGTAAAAGACCATTTGAAGCTGGAAATCAAAATATGTCATTTCATAGATAAGCTACCAGTGTCGTTACTATCGAGAAAGGGAAACCTAATTGGAAAATAGAAAAATGAATTAATTATGAAAAAAACATGTTAATTATAGAGCATCGGATGTTCTCAAAATCCTGTGGAGACTATTCCAGCATAATTTCAGGTTTCCATTCCATATTGGGTTTTCATTATTTCTATTTTATTGAACCTCAATATTTCTGTTACCAACGCACGACACTGCCGTTGGGGGATGATGTTCCCTTACACACAAATTTTAATGCGTGTGCGGCGAGTTACTCATCTATACGTTGTTATTTTATCGGAGCTTTTACCGAATACTCAATACCTAACGTTGTAAAACTTATCGGGGCAAATCTGTACATTTGCCCTTCACGCATTTTCTTGATTTTCTGACTGGAATATTACATTATAAACACAGAAAAACGAGTCAAGAAACAAATTTCATCCACGAAATCAAACTTTCAAATAATATATTCGTCATCTTTTTCTTTCCCTTTCATGTACAAAGTAGCTACTGAAGCCAAGTGTTTTTTTCAACGGTGAAATAAACACAAAGAGTATTTTATTTGATAATAAAAAAGTTCTAAAGTTTTTGGCAAATCAGCGATAATTATAGGAATGCACTACAATAAAAGATAATAATTACCTTAATTCAAACAAGTATTTGAGGGAGCAGAACACAACCGATGTAATGTTTTTTGTGATTTATTTTGACGAAACTTACCAAAAATGACAAATTAAAAAAGTTCGCATATTAACCGAATTCTTTTTCAGTGTTTCAAGCACCGGGGCTTTTTATTCTCTACTTGCTATTGGTGGATTTTGACAGATGTCACTTTGAACACAAAAAGAAGCACTGGTGCAACAAAGCCTCCAAAATGCAGCGAATTTCAATTAACAATAAGAGAATGAAAGTGAGGGTCGGTTACTTGATAACATGCATTTTTATAGCTTTAAAAAAGTGTGCAACTTTTTTACAGCTGTCAAAGTGACTTGACGTCATTATTGAATGTGTTTTTTTATGGATTCAATACGAAAAGCTGAGCTAAAGTGATTCGGAATCCACTTTTTCATAAGCTGTAGAGGTCCTGGATCTCCGTTGCTCGCACAAGCTCTGCTTGTAAGGGGTTTTCTCCGAAAACCTAGGTGATTCGTAAAAACAAATTTTACATTTTTTTTACACTAATTGCCACAGGGATTAGCTCCGAGTAACTCCGGGTAGCTCCTGAAGTGTACCCATAGAATTCTACTTTTCATTAAATAAGTAAGGTGATAATATCTCACGACAATATGAGTTAATGAGTTCTGTAAATTCTACGGTACACAGATTCACGGAATCCCACTCTGTCCTGTTGGTTGAACTTTAGCGGCTTGTGGCTTGATTCACCCGGAGTTAAGGCTAGTTCATACCCTCGCGAATATTCGCAGGTTGATACCCATGCGGCAAAAATATTGCGGTAAATGATATGAATCATGACGTCATTTTTCGGTATTTGGGGTTAGGAATTGTTTGCTTTTTCCCTTTTCTAAAATAAATTCAATAACAGTTGAACATGGAAGAAGTTCAATGTTTCAAGTAACATTACCTACATGTTTCGAATATAATTCGCAAATGAGTATTTTTCAATTCGGCATGCAAATTACATCGATATTATGTTATTGTTATATCTCCAAGGATCTGTGGTCGGAGGATTCAGCAAATTGAGTGTTTAATACAGTGTCCTTAAAAAGTTAGATCCAAAGTTTTACACACCCTGCTTCAACTGTAACGACCAGTAAGATGTTCAAGAGTTCTTAAGATACTTATATACTAGGTAGTCGGCATTAAGATGTTATTAGATCATTACCGAAGCGAGATTTGATTTCAACAAAAATATTTGAAAATGCTACGAATTTCGCAATTTTTCTGCGAATAAAATGGCTTCCAGTCATGCCCGCATACCTAAGTATGTGGTCATGCTGGACCAATCCAAGGATATCCAACACTATTCAATAGTTAAATATCCTTAGGACCAATCGTTGATGCAGAACCATGTCGGCAGCCATTTAATTCGCAGAAAAACTGCGAAGTTCGCGAGGGTATGAACTAGACTTTACTGTGCCCTTGCCCTTGGCTGCCGACATGATTCTGCATCAACGATTGGTCCAGAATTACTGGAAGCCATTTTATTCGCAGAAAAATTGCGAAGTTCGCGAGGGTATGAACTAGACATAAAGCATATGGCAAGGGTATATGCTTTACTGTGGCAAGGCCAAGGGTATGAACAAGACTTTACCCAGTGACAGTTCCAAATACAATGACAAACGACAACATAGCTTCCAGCCACTTTCTAATAGACCAGTTTAGTGTGACGTCACACCGCATGAGTGTCACGGACCATTATCCAAACAAACCGTATTTACCATTGAAAGATTGTGTATGTGGTATATTTTTTTTGTTTTTGTCGAAATTTGTGCAGAGAAATGAGTCAAATAATCAAAAACATTCCATTTTCTACTATTTTCACCTACAAATGAACGTTATATATAAATATATTATGTTTGAATTTTACTATAGGTACTTTATTGTTACAGTATTATTTACACATAAGATACTTACTGTTATTCGCTTTGAACCCCTTTAATAAATAAAATATCTACAAAAATCCAACAGCTTAAGGAATCAAACAAAAGACAAGTTTGTTTGGATAATGCATATGAAATAACTCAACAAAATTTACAGCTCTGCCGTCGGCACTAAAATGGTGTATAGCGCATTCAACTGAAATGCTCGCATTCGGTGTAGGAGCGAAATTAGTGCTTTTCTGATTTGGTACAGAATTCTTGATTATTTGATTAAATGCGAATATTTGTAGCTCAACTATCACTGGCACAAGGCACATGTAAAGTGGCAAGCGCATTCGACTGTACCGATCAAATTATCAAAAAGCAGAACCCGTGTTTGCACCTTCCACAAAGTACCGTGCAGAAAGATTCGAATTCGTAGCGAGCGCTATTGCCAGTCGAACATAGATTTTGCTCTAACCTCGAGTAATACATGCCAAGTCGAATAAGAATATTATTGGTACCGTAACAGTGTATATCCAGCCGAACACACAAGCTCTTCTATAAAGATTGGAATAAATGCACATTAGTGCAGCCAGTCGAATACACTATAGAGTATAGAGTAGCACCATAGAGGTAGCACCAAGCAATGCCGAGTAATGGGGAGTTCACATGCTGGCTTTTCGCTTCATGACTTATAGCGTATTGTGATCTCATTGGCCGAATAGTGTCCGAAATATCTGAAAACGATTATCAAGGTCATGAGCCAAAAAGTCGATTACAGTCCGACTTTTCGCGGAAAAAAGCTACGAAAGTTAATAGTTATAGGTTAGAAAGCAAAGCGATGTCATAAAATTGATGAAAAAAGTGTTCTAAAATGCTTTGTGTTTATTTGGGACGTGTACAACAACGGAATTTCTCTTATAATCTCAGATACTCATACTCGAAAGTTATAGGCTGTAGATGTAGACCTTAGAAGAGAATAATAACATAGTTGATCCGAATATTTGAATATGAAAAAAACGTACTGCCTTATTAACGTAAGAGCTGCAAGTTTTAGTTTCTGGGGGAATTGCATTCCTCACAACAATTAATTTCTCTATAAACGGTTTGATGAGGCTGAGAATATATGTGAATCGAGTTATTTAGTCCATTTTGAAATAGTTTCTAAAGTTTTCTTGATTATTCATCAATCTCATGTTCACTATATTGAGTTTATCACCAAAACCTTGAGTTTTCTTAATATTCTCATGAAGGATTGGGATCACCCAGATCCTTCGAATCTTTCTTTTTCTATGTATTTTATAATTATTATAATACAATGCCGCAGATTGAATATATTTTTTTTTAAAACACTTCATTCAAATCATGTAAACTATCTGAAATTTCTTCCAACTTCTCAGAAAACATATCTCTCCACCAACAGGATAGTAAGCATGGCCTATGGCTTTTTTGATATTGTTCATGTGAACAGTGCGCTCGTTTCTTTCAAGCTTTCTGTGATAGGCGAAAGCTGTCATGTGAATGCGGCATAACTCCCAAGTGATATGACGGACAAGAAAAATCTTGTTCCAATTAAACCCATTGATAAAGTCAGGTACAGTTCAGTTCAAGAGTCCATAGGGTGCTACTCTATATGACATTTGGAAAGCGCTCTTTTGAATCGTGACGTTTATCACTTTTGTGACTTTTGTCAGTGTCAGATTTGTCACTTTTGTCAGTAACTTTAAATATGGCCGATAACAGAAAGCAAAATTTATTAAATTATTAGACGTATTCCTGCAAATATAAGTGATATGATGTAAATATATGTGTAATTGATAGTAGTTGTAAATATTAGGTTGTAACAGTACTGTGATATTTGTAATGGCTGATGAGAGTTCAGAGCAAGAACTTCGAAAAAATCTACATATAATCCAATCTATGATTGATGTATCTGCTGAACGTTTAGAAGGACTGAGAACACAATGTGCTACCAGCGCAGAATTAACCCAGCAAGAAATTCGAACATTGGAGGTAATAATTTTCGAATCCATCCATATATACATTTGTTCTTCCAGTAGCTATTCCATCAGCTGATTACTGATATTTCTCTTTTAGGGAAAGCTCATAAAAATGTTCGCCGACCAACTTGTTACTAAATTGAAACTGAAAAGTGGATATGATGAGCACTTACCATCCCTCAAGCAGTGGCTGCATGTAGTGGGCTTAGGAGAAAATAGAATTTTAGGACTCTGTCAGAAGATAACATCAATGGAGGAACTTCAAGAAAAATCCGAACATGAGTTGAGTTCTATCTTGAATGAAAATGGGGCCAAACCAGAGGAGCTGAATAGATTATGTAGGGCTTTACACAACTTGAAGAAATATATAGGTAAGAGTTCAACTTGGTTCTGCTCTCTAGCTCTTGGTAGTGTAGGGCAGTTGCCTGATTGTCAAAAGATAGTAATTACTTTCCTTGTATTGTCAACAAGAATAATTTAGAAGAGATTTGTGGAAATTATAAAAAAAAATTGGTAAAAGAAGTAAGTACTGAATTATTATGAATGTTTCAATTTTTTTGGTATCAATTCAAAGTTGCCAATTGCTGTTGCACAAAATGTTTTTTTCGAATTTATTCAACCAATTTCTGATTCCATCAAATCAGAATCCCAGTTATCCCATGACAATGTTAAAGTTATATCTAGTGACCTCAGTGTTTGAGATAGCAGAAACTTTGGCAGGACGAATGCATCCTTGGTTTATTCGTCTACTCAGGACACATGAATTCTCGGAGCCAATAATCACTTAGGTTTGAACGTGAGTGGGCCCATATCAGGCCCTCCACTGCGGCCAATGGCCTATTTTGGCTCACCCTATGGTTATATTTCTCCCATTATATCCAATCTCTTAACGAAATTGAGGAGTGCGTTGGGAAAACAATTTACCAGGTTCTCTGGCCTTACTGTTGTATTGCCAAATGTTGAAAATCTGGTTCTGGCCGCTGTGGGGCATGTACATAAAATGTGCTTAGCCGTTTCATCCTCCTCCATGCATAGGCGGCACTCTGCATCTTGTGCAAGTCCGATTTTATGCATGTGGTGTTTGAGTTTGCAGTGGCCACAATAATCACTTACTCCAAGGAATTAGCTCACACTCCAGATGTATTGGATCTTCGGAGACAGGGTCCGACTGAGATATTCCTGAAAAATAATAATAATAATATAATGATAACAATCATAATACTCCCTCAAAAACACTCATAGAAGGGACCCAAAGGCATAGCCTATACTGGTAGAAGCTATCATTATTTGTTGTCGTAGTCCATGGCAACTTACTGATTTTTGGTGAATTATTCGCTTTTCAGCAGGTGGTCAGTCCGCATTATCATTAGACATTGAAATTGGTATCACATTTGTTTCTCAACAAGGCACAGGGTCGCCTATTGATACCCATACACTTTCTCCCACACAGTAAAAAACGGCCGTCACCTAGACAGCTGAGCCACTGGCCCATATTCAAATTTTTAGAAGCTCTATGTTTGTCATACACTGAACATTACTTTTTTAGTTCAACAGTTTCTAAAATATAATGTTTATTTTCAGAAAGATATTTCATGAGAACAAAAGAAGTTTTCCCCTTCACCACACTAGTAATTTTATTCCTAGATGCGCATTTTCTTAACCAAGTTAAATTCATCATATTTCATGTTTATTTGGTTT
This sequence comes from Chrysolina americana, assembly GCA_958502065.1. Taxonomy (NCBI): domain Eukaryota; kingdom Metazoa; phylum Arthropoda; class Insecta; order Coleoptera; family Chrysomelidae; genus Chrysolina; species Chrysolina americana. The sequence continues at coordinate 18,576,223 of OY293411.1, read as the reverse complement.
TATATTATTAATTTTAGAATTTGTTTAATTATCCAGCTCTCAAGGAAAAAAGGTAAACTAAAAACTATATGTTTTTTGATGGACATGTGCTACTCTCAGAACGACAGAGTGGCTCAAGAAAGGGAAAGAGTACAATTCGGGCTATTTATCAGACACTAGTTGATATTCTAAATCCTTAAAATAATAAAAACTGTAGTAGAAACCTTCAAAATCAGGAAGTGATCCAGGAGCTTGCAGTAACAAGCACCTAGAACACACTTTACTCTAAAAACTGCAGATGATAGCCAGCATTGAACTGACCATATTTTATATTACATTTTACTAAACGTTTTTTTTTGTTTATATACCTGTGTACATTCAAAGGCTGTAGGACCTTGGTCAATTGCCATTTTGTTTATAAACTGCTTTATAAGCTCAATAAACAGCATTTATTATTATTATTAAACAAACTATAGCTCTATGGCCTTTTGCTTGCATTTGGCCAGGTTCGAATCCTGGGAATGAGAAAAATTTTCTCAATTAAAGAGGAGTCGAGTTTTTGACATGTTCAACTGTAAAATTCAAAATTCTAATTTTTTTATTGAAATTAAATTGTAAACTGGTACTCATACTTAGATTTTAATTTTTTGTGAAAGTATGTATCAATTTATTCTTTTTGTCATTAATCCACTTGGATGGAGTAATGCATTGATGAACGATTTGTCTTTCTTTCTTTTCTTTCTTTTCTTTCTTTCTTTTCTTTCTTTTCTTTCTTTTCTTTCTTTTCTTTCTTTTCTTTCTTTTCTTTCTTTCTTTCTTTTCTTTCTTTTCTTTCTTTTCTTTCTTTTCTTTCTTTTCTTTCTTTTCTTTCTTTTCTTTCTTTTCTTTCTTTTCTTTCTTTTCTTTCTTTTCTTTCTTTTCTTTCTTTTCTTTCTTTTCTTTCTTTTCTTTCTTTTCTTTCTTTTCTTTCTTTTCTTTCTTTTCTTTCTTTTCTTTCTTTTCTTTCTTTTCTTTCTTTTCTTTCTTTTCTTTCTTTTCTTTCTTTTCTTTCTTTTCTTTCTTTTCTTTCTTTTCTTTCTATCTTTCTTTTTTTCTATAGAAGTAAAGCTACGAAAATATTTCGATGGCCCGATGTTCACTACCTGTTAGATAGGTTTTAAATCCATAGTGCAACAGCTTCAGGGGCAATATTCTCTGTGATTCACGCAACAGACCCCCTATTGAGCCCCGAGTACAACTTGTCCATGAAGGAGAAGAGAGCATTGTACTCTTATGTTTTTGAGTATTCATTTTACCAGTTCCTCAATTAATGTTGCTAAAGTGAGTACCAACAAGAAATAAAATTTTACATACTAACATTTTGTTTAATATAAACGCATTCTCTTTTAAATCGTTCAAGTTTGTCACAGTCTTTTACAGAATCAGGATATTAATTGTATTGCTTCAGTCCTTTATAAAAAGACATTACTAATGGGATATTGGATGTTATAAACAAATAGGAACTTAATGTATTTAGTTCTACCTCATTGCAATTTCAATTCTTCATAAACAATATTGTTTTTCAGTCCAGTCAATCTTTTGCTTGTATATCTTTTAATTTTTGCTATTATGACAATCAGCCCTATGCTGTATCACTTGCGTTAAAAATAACGTCACCGTTATTCGCGATTTCCGTTGTTTTGCTATTACCAAGCAATATCAAAATAACGGAAATTGCGAATAGGGGTGACGTTATTTTTAACGGAAGTGATACATATCTGAGAATCTTAATAACGTTTTTTTGAATATTGAATAAAAATGTTAAAAATTTAAATGGGAAATATAAAACATCTGCTTTCTCAACGAAAATTATCCTACTCTGGTATTCGCCGCCCTGCGGACATGAAAGGCCTATTAACTATCATATAGTTCATCACATACGGAATACAAAACGCATGTTGTTATTATTATTATATTACAGACTTGCCATTCATCTAAAACTTCTATTTAAAAAAATCTTATACATTCAACCAGCAGTTGATGTCAAAAAATTCTTCTTTTGGAAATTTTATATCAACTATGGCCCTTTTTTTTTCAGATGTATTGAAAAGGGGGGACAAGGATAATTCTGATATGCTTTTATACTGGGACTCTTGGGACCGCCATCATCAACTCAAAGGTGGTCTATCACCACGACCAGCTCGCTCAAGGGCTGCAAGGGCTTCTGTGCCATCAGAAGAAAGCCTACTCTTGAATCACAATAATAATAGGGGAGGTGCGAATATCCCCCCCTCCTCTTCAGTGTCTAGCATCAACTCTTTGAATGCTCAGTGTGTGCTTGGACCTCCTCTTACTCCCCCTGGCCAAGGCAAGGGGAAAGGTATGCATGTGCATGATATGTTTCTAATGAGAGAGAAAAGCAATTTAAGAGAAATAAATGTCAAAGACAATTCAACAGATTTTTCTATTCCTGTTCCATATTTAATATTGAACAACTCAATGAAAATTTAGTTCAACAGGGATTTGTTTTCAAAACATGAAAAACTAAAAGAGGATGATAAAATTATTATAAATCTACATATAGGTATAATTTTTCTATTGACTTCATTCAAACTAATGGTCGAAAATACTTTTTGGAAAATGTTAATGTTTGACTAGCACATCAAAATATTATTTTCTACGACAACAAAGAAAAATGTCCGTTAAACATTAATGTTAGTAATATTAATCTCTATTTGAAATAGGTAGTCCTAATGTACATTTATAAAAATAATACTACATTGTATTTTAACCATTGTAATGCCACTAAAAGGAAAAGAAATACTCAGGTGCACCCAAAAACCCATACTGCAACAGATGCAATACAAAATGTTTAATTTCAATTAATAATTCTTTATTGTCTTGTATATGAAGCAATAAAGAAAATATTTGTATATTTCTTTGTGTACTGGAATTTTTTCCCTACACCGAACTACTAGTTTTAAAGCAAGAAACTGAAACATGTCAGAGTGTTAAAAATACCATTTTGTTGTTGGGACAAAACATATTATTATTATTATTAAACGTCAGCAGTTGGTTATCTTGGATAAAGTATAGCATATAACTTTTTTAGTTTCTATCTATTTTTTAATATTATTTATTTTATCTTATATATGATTATGTGTATGTAGTGATCAATAATTGAATGTTTGCTATGATTGTTCTTGATTGTAAGTAAATATTCGGACACACACCAGACATCATCAAAATAAGGAGTATTTTCCTTTTCATAATATTTTCTTTAATACCTTGACTGTAGTGGAGTATTTGTATTTTGATTTCTCCACTCCCTAAGGCACTAAATTCCAAATCCAATATTCTAGTGATAAACTTTTTTTCATATAATGTACTATTTTGCTCTTCTCTCTAGAAATGAATTTTTATTAGATTTAATATGTTGCTGCATTCCGATTCTACCGAGAATTATAAAGGTCAGGTTTAATGTTTTGTTGTGATGATATAATACATATTTGTGTTTTGATTTCCATTGCATCAGTTTAATATTTCCCTTCAATGAAAATTAACAAATGAATGAATTAAGAATTTGTTTGAAGCCACTGCTCGAAAAATGTGCCCTTTATTGTTTTGCATATTTGAATTTTCTTCTATAGTCACCCAGCCATCAAAAATAATTGAAATCTTTGAAATCAAGTCGAGCCCGTATTAAATAAAGAATACATTGGATCTTCCAAAATATATCTCAATAATTTTCATAATATCCTAGTCACCAATGAAGATCACTATCACCACTGCTCTATACTTTCAGAACATTTACAACTTTAATCTTCGGTAGAATGCTATTTTAGTCAAAAGTGTAGTAGTATAGGTGAGTGGGGAAAAATTCACGGAGTCATCTTGTCGAATAGAATAAATAATATAGATAATTGGAATTGAATTGAACATGGCCTTTATAGCCTTCAATATGCAGATGATGATCTGCATTAGTTTTGCACAATAAGACTTTCACACTTACCATAGATTAAAAAATCAAAATCCAGTTCAATCTCCCACCATACTCTATCAGCGAATCTTCCCATTAACACCATAAATACAAATTGTATGCCCTTCACTACACTACACAATATGTTTAAGACCTACCTTTGAGAACCTCAAACAAACATCAACCCTAGGAAATCTGTCTAATTTTAATTATCCAGAAGAGACTATTTGATTTTTTTTTTCAATGTTTCACTCTGAGTTTATTATATTTTGGAATATTCTATTAAACATATAGCTAGCTGTTTGAAATGCTTGTACATAAGCTAAAAAACTGCTTAGAACGATATTTTAGTGTTTACATAAATAATGTTCATTATTATCATTTCAATATCATGTTGAAATCCAATTGAAATTTTCTGATTTGCTAATTTCAAAACCTGAAGAATAGTTTGCCTGAATTTTTTATCATCACACTCCGTATTGCTGTTTTTAAAAATATTGCTTTTGATGAATTTCATGATGAATGAACTACAATTTTTAATGGCTGGGTAAGTGGTGGACTATAATTGATATGTCAGACTTTCATCTGTTCTCAAATTTGTTGAATGTATATTGGAGTCGCGAATCTCTTTCTTGACTAAAATATAATTTAGTAGGTATGAAATTTCCCACAACACCACCTGCGAGAAGAAAGCATCTCACGGGTAATGCTGCACCAACTCTCATTCCTGATTATCCGCTTACAAAAAGTAAGTCACATGAATCACAATTGGCTGCAACAAAAGGAGAGACTGAAGCGAATCCCCCCAAGTAAGTATAATGAAACATCTCTACATTGTGTGGCCAAAGAATAACAACCCACCCCACATACATTTGGAAACATAAGAAATGACAAATTTGATGGGTCGAATCCAATAGTTTGTTTGCAATTTGTTGTTTGGTCCCAGGATCATTTTCAGTATCCTAAAAACCTTACCTAAATGGACATCCTTCCTTTACAGGTAGTTATTTCACAAGGTGAATTTAAGTCTTAATTTTCACATTGAGAAGTTTCTTGGTTGAAGGTATGTTGTGACTTTGTAAAATCGAGAAGAGAGAATCCGATGAAAATATATTTGTCAAGGGTTGGAACATAACAGATATAATGAAATGCCACTGATGCTTTTTTTATCACATGACAAACTATCTTGAAATAAAAACCTGAAATTAAATTGCTAAAATGAACGTGTTGCAATAAACATGAACATAGTCTTGTTTTTAAGACCTTATTCCAATTGTTACATAGGCTAGTACCATTTATATTTTTTCTACATTCATGCAAAAAGCAAAACTTTATTGAACTATATTCATTGGAAAAAGAAGCTCTTTATTGCACTAGTGCAATAAAGTTTTTATTGCAATCATCTGTCATTCTACTTCAACGTGCTGTCATCATGATAAACATAAACGTTCAAACCCACTACATATTTAGCAGATATTCTGTGAGATTGGCCATACGTTTTAAACAGCTACATATTTTATATTATTTTGTATTAATGTTAGCAGTCAGAGTTGAACAAACATTGCCTTTCCGAGAATAACTCCATAATCAAAACCGATCCGCTATGTTCAAAACCGTCTACCTGCATAGAGCAAACTGTCTGTACTATGACCACACCTCGTGATAACATATGCGCTCATGGCTACTAACTGTGGTTATATAAACGTCAGTCAAAATTTAATTCTGACAATTACAGAACTGAAAGTTTTAAAATAAGTAATATTAATAGAAAACTAGATGATGCTGATGAAATCGATAGTAATAGTTATTTATTTAAATTGCGTGTTTCATTTTCCTTCACGTAGTGCCGCACCTAAATAAATAATTTTTTGCTTTTTGCATGAACGTAGAAAAAATGTTGTATGTAACTCGTGCAATAAATGTTTATTGCACTCGACGTGTTGTCCAACTCAGCCTAACGGCCTCTTCGGACAATTTCACGTCGAGTGCAATAAACACTTACTTTTTGCACTTGTTGCATAAATAACTATTAAAGTTGAGGGCATTGAAAAAAAATTACAGTTATTTCGTTTCTTGTTTTGTTGACTTATAAAATGCACCACGTTATTATTGTTACAAAATATGAAATATAACTGTACCCCAAGAAGTTGAGTAAATCTCAATATAATTTCATTTTTAGTGGAACAGAAAATGTTCGCAGGAGAGGGAGGTTACCCACAGAACCAGGACCAGAAACTATGGGTTTTACGAGTCCTATTCCTACTAGTCCCATCAAATCTCCCCCTTATAACAATGCAGGAGCTGACAGCGATGATAACAGTTATAAATGTATGTTGGTCTTGGAAACTTCTCTCTCAGGTGTAATTGAATTATTTTTCAGCAATAAGTTTACAAGTACCAAAATCACCACGAACCCCCACAGTAGTAGGTAGGATAATGACTCACCAAATCAATCATAGATTTACAAAAACATTCAAGATGATGTCATCTTGTGGATATTGTCAAAAGCCAATTTATTTCGGAACTGGTCTGAAATGCAAAGAATGCAAATATACCTGTCATAGGGAATGCGAGGATAAAGTTACTCCATCGTGTGGTTTACCCCCAGAACTGTTGAATGAATTCAAGAAAAATTTTGCCATGGAAGGTAGTATACCATTTGCTAAGCAACTATTTGGTATATTTTGGATTATGCAATTAATATCATTAAAAAAAACTGAGGTCCAAATATATAATTTTCCAAAACTTCAATTCTGTAAAGTTGAAACGTCAACACAGATGTTTTGTCTTTATTTAAAAAATGAATAAACGGTCTGTGTTATATATTATTCATCATTTCAGGAAATGTTTTTGTTTCTCCAACCACTGGCAGAGCCAGTAATACGAAAAATATAATCAATTCTCTGACAAGGAACAGGCCCAGGAAAAATTCTCATCCACAGACATCGATAAATACTCCACCATTCCCAGTAAGTTTTCTCTTATATAGTTATGTTATCTGTTGTAAATGTAATAACAGACTTGATATTCCATAGATTTTATTTTTTGAAGTTTCCCTTCAGGTCACTGATTCAATTCAATATAGGATTATAGGTTTTACAATGGGCTAAAACAAAAGGTACGCGAGCAATGGCCAATCGCAAAATATTCAACCAGGCCACTAGAATGTTTTGCCTTCCCACTGTTGCGCATCGAGCAATAGAACAATTTAAATTTCGACTGCAGCGGTAGTACTTGTGTCGCGATCACAATTGAAAGTTGTAAATGTAAGGTAAGAGGTAAGCCCATAACTTGAAAATTAAATAATTTCATGAGAATTCTAAAATGTACAAAAAGGAAGAAAAAATGCAAATCCTTAAGTGGTAATTTCTGACCATTCTGTCACATTCCTCCATTGTTAAATTATTCAACAAGAAATGTAGATGTGTTCAGAATTGCCAGAAGTGTAAAAATATCGATGAAACACATGTACAGCCAGTTAATGTAGAATTGTTATCGAAATTAATTTCTACTACATATGTCAGTAATATGAAATACTTGGTACGCTGTTATCAGATCATTTATTCTCGTTTTATTTCACCTATATGTTCAATTATCAATTCATATTTTGGTTGAATAATATCTGGATAGACATGATTGTCGATTAAAATATGATCCCAAAGATTTTTTTAATATAAATGCTTGACAGCCTTCATTTGTCTGGTCACCGAACAAAGAAGGAATTTGGGAGTCTATCCATGCTCACTATTTACGAGATTGCAATTTTAGACTGTGTTTCTGTGGGTATGATTCATTTTAATCGACTTATATATTATTCAGTGAAAGCTGAATATAAAAAAAATATTTGCTACTTTGCTGTGTATGTTGAGGAGCATCCATTAATAATCATTGAAGAAATAGAAATATATAAAATTTTATGGAATAGAATTATATATAATGTTCCAGAAAAATCTAAAGGTCTCTATTATAATGAAGAATAACCTAGGATGTTCGAATATTATCTGAAATGATCTAGGACAGTATTAAATGTTCGAAAATGTTCTTAAATATTCTATCGATATTTGAGAATACATTAAAATGTTCTAAAACAATCTAGAATGATTTTTAATAGTGATAAGATAAAAAAGATTACAAAATAGAGGAATAACCAGAACAGAAACTACGAAAGGTTATAGACCTTACTGATAAGACACTCAAGTGAAATTCTGAAGAGGTCGGCCACCAGTGAGGGACGTGGTGTATGGAACTCTCTGAAAATTTTTGCTTTTATATTCATTCAGATTTTTAAGTGTTTTTCTTGAATCTTTTACATATAGCTTGTTTGAATTTCTTTAATTCTTGTGGTTTGTTCTTCATATGATTTTGTCTCGCTTCTAATTCTTCTGACCGAAAGGGGTAGTTTTATTCGTCGCCTCTATTTGGTGGGGAGGTTTATCCTTTCTGGAAAATGAGGGTGGAGCCGTTTTCCTCTTCTCACGTGCAATGTCTTTTGTTTTTTTGAATTGTGCTTTACTTTCTCACATTGATCCTCCTATTTGTGTGAGATCATACTATAGGGTGCTGCTAGTTTCATATGTATAATAATAATAATAAACGGCTTTATTATTTTCAATATTGTAACAAAGAAATAAAATAGTTCACTTGAGGAAATATCCTGAAAATAAAAGGCGGAATTCAATTTTTGTGGATACATCGCTACAAAACTTGTTCTTCCATTCAACCGTATCCATGCTGACTGTACATTTTTTATTTTGTTCTTTATTTTTCGGGGTTGAAGGATTGTTGTTGTCCTTAACAGCTGCTATTTGAAGGTTCGCAGTGCCTTCGGGGATTTTTTTTGTGCCCCTTCTTTTTTGTGATTTTTTATGTTTTTTATAAAGGCTAGTAGATTGGTTTATAGCATTATGCAGGTTTGCAGCGTCTCGAGTTTTATGTGGGTGGAGACCTTGGGGACCTTGTTATTGGTGTTGAGTGTGCTGAGCTGAGTCTGAGAACTGTCTGTGAATTTGGTGGAATTTGCAATGCTTCAATTTTTTTTTGTAATCACTCAATAACCAAATTATATGAAATTCTCAGCGCCACCTGGTTTTTTGTTGATGAATACCTTGTATCTCCTCAGTTACAATAGTACCGAATTAAAAAAATAAAATCATTTCGATATATTCCACAAGTACTCTAACATGTAATTTGCCAAATTTGAGTTCTTTAAGCGTCACCAATTCGCGGTCCAACTGGAAGTAAGAATGCATGTTATTAAACGGGCACCTTAATGTGAAGAAAATAACTATTTGGAATATTTTGGAAATGAATGGATGCCATTGTTATAAAGTATAAACAACTCAGGAAAATTTTCCCGATGACTACATTAGAGGGTTGGACTTTTGTGAAGCTAGAATGGAAGAACAAAATGATCATTGGAACCACAATCAATTTGTTGTAAAATATCGTTTTCACAAAAACTTGAGATACCTTGTTGACAAAGCTGAAATAGTATATAAAACCAAGACAAAGTAAAGACGCAAATGAATTCGTATGACACTTCGAGAACAGTAAGAAAAATATTTGTTCCTTCCATCATTTGCATTATATGGCAAAGGAGATATTATAAAGTATTAAAGGGTAATATGTCACAGTAATATTTTCATTATTTTCAAATAAGTAATCTTTGTAAAAATAAAAATATATGGTTTCATTAAATCAACATAGGAAGAGAATAACAATTATATAAAATAACATTATTAATGAATATCATCAGGAGAAATTACCACTTTCATAATCATTATCGAAAAAAAAATTCAAATTGGTAACATCACATCAGCCACAATGAAACGGTTCAGAAAAATACCCACGAATCACATAATGTCTACCTAAGGTTAGGTTGTTCTGGTTTAAAAATTAAATTTCACATAGCTGATACGTTTTGCCCAAAAACCTCCGATCAAATAACACAACCTAGATGAGTTACTTGCCGCACACGCATTAAAATTTGTGTGTAAGGAACATCTTCCCCCAACAGCAGTGTCGTGCGTTGTTAACAGAAATATTGAGGTTCAATAAAAAAGTAATGATGGAAACCCAATATGGAATGGAAACCTGAAATTATGATGGAATAATCTCCACAGGATTTTGAGAACAGCCGACATGTTTTTTCATATTTCATTCATTTTACTCTTTTCCAATTCGGTTTCTCTTTCTCGATAGTAACGACACTGGTAGCTTATCTATGGAACGGCATATTTTGATTTTCAGCTTCAAATGGTCTTTTACACATTTCACAATGCTTAATACCATTGCTTAATAATAAAAATTAACGAGAGTTTAACACAAATTAACTCAGAATTTGCCCTTTATTCACGAAAAACCACTCCAATAAGCCAAAGAAGAGGTGTTTTGTTAATGTTTTGTCAATTTGACATTCGATTTTCCAAATGCAGTGATGCCGTACTGACCAGACTATATCGACAACGAAGAATCTCCATTCGTCGATGGAAATACTATCGTTTTTACATGCTCCCAAGCTGCAATTGCCTTCTTATTGCTATATATTTCGTCCAATAAGTACAGTATTCTAGGGTTTTCGTTGCCATGAATATACCCGAAAGATATTCAAATCTAGCTGACGTGCTTATTTATCCTTAAAAAATGTCATGATTTGAGAGATGATACCTTCAGTTCTATTTGAGTATTACTCATCTAGGTTGTGTTACTTGATCGGAGTCAAAAACAGTATTGTTGTATTTTTCCCAAAATGTTAGGACTGAAATTAGTGATTCAAAATTATCCATAGCCCTCTATATTGAAAAATAAATTTCAGAATAAAAAAATGGATTACATGAAGTTGAAAGTGACCATAAATGTACCATAATGTCATGTGGAGACAAAATAATTAATAATATGCCAATTGCCTCATTTAAAAAAGTTTATGTCACTTTTGGTGAAAACAGAAGTTGCATGAGTTACGTGTCATAAAATGTAGTTTTGTTTTATATACAGAACCTCCAAGTTTCATTTTATTATGTGCAAAAACAAATTATCATAAGGGCGAGCCACCATCTTCGGACATCCGGTATACATATGATGGCTAAATATGCTTATTGCTCGAGGCGCAACAGTAGAAAGTGAAAATATTGTACAGTGGTCTAGCTGAATACTTCATTATTCATCGTTTATATGGGTTATATTCTATTCTAGCTTATAGTCCGATACTTCATTTCCAAATCTGTATATATTTACTAATAGAACGTGTCCAAATGAATGAATATGAAAATGTGCAACTGCGACCACTTATTTCTGGTTTCCTTATATTTTTTCTCTGTACTTACAGCCTCCTGACTCAAGCTCAAATACGTCTAGCTGTAACAGCTCCACACCATCAAGTCCTGCAGTTCAAATCTTAACTACCCCACATTCTAGTCACAAACCAACGTTTCATTTTCCAGGTAGATAATCAAAATTAAATGTATCAATGCCTCATATTTACATAAACCATACTTCCAGATGTCACTCAAAGTGAATTAAAGGAAGTAACGCTAGAAACCCATCCGCTACATGTCACATCTACACTCAATCATGAGCTCACAAATTCGCAACAGTCCAAAGAAAACGACAGGACAGCATCACAAACATCTGAAAGTACAAGTACTGACTCAGACCGAACTCCTGTCAGGGTTGACTCTCAAGACAGTCAAGTTTCTGATAGTGAAACTATCACAGATGGGCATAGATGGCCCCGACAAAATAGCGTAAGTAAAAATTCGCTACCTAGACATTCTTGAACTCAATCATGTGTATTTTTCAGCTATCAATGAGAGAATGGGATATTCCTTGGCACGAATTAACAATGAGTGAAATGATAGGTACTGGAAGATTTGGAACAGTGTATAGAGGCCAGTGGCATGGTGATGTGGCGGTCAAAGTATTGAACGTGAATTATCTGAAAGACGAAAAAACTCTTGAACAGTTCAAAACTGAGGTGTCTACTTTTCGAAAAACGAGACATGAAAATTTGATTTTGTTCATGGGCGCCTGCATGAAGCCTCCGAAGCTAGCCATAGTTACAAGTTTGAGTAAAGGAATGACTCTGTTCACATATATACATCTCAGAAAAGATAAGTTCAATATGAATAAAACGACTAATGTTGCACAACAAATATCTCAGGTAAGGTACTCATTTCTGATCAATACTGGCATACTATTTTCCTTCATTTATCTAGGGTATGGGTTACCTACATGCCAAAGGCATCGTACATAAGGATCTGAAGAGTAAGAATATTTTCGTTGAAAACGGCAAAGTAGTCATCACAGACTTTGGACTCTTCAGCGTAACAAAGTTGTGCTTCGGAAACAGGTGAATAATTCATATTAAGAATGAAATCATTAGTTGATTTTTTCACGTAACAGAGAGATATACCGTATATATCATAGAATGGACCATCATAAAATATTTTTTTTTCAATGATATGTTCATAAATAATAATCAATGCTCTTAACAACACGATTGTTTATAAGAAATCATATCCATCACTTCCAAACATCCAACTTTACTATCACTTTGAAAATGTGTTTTTGCGCATGACATTACCGAAGTCTTATGTTGGTGATTTGTATTCTGTGTGATGAGTACACAAAAGTACCAAAACATGCAATCATTGTGAAAAAGAACAAAGAGAGCTCAGTTTTGTGTGCAATGCAAGAAGAGTTTAGATCCAAGCTGTCCCACGCAATCCAACAAAAAACATCGATTGAACTGTTAGAAACAAAATGCTCTATAGACACTGTTGATATTATAATAATCATTGAATCTTTTAATTGTAAAAAAATCTTATAAACCGCTGAATAAAAAAAATTAAATGATAGAATCTTCACAGTGGGGAAATAATATAGGTACTGGTTGATCTTATCACTAATATTCAGTTGAATTGAGATGTAAATAAAATATGTGGTATGGTGTCTCTCGATCTGTGTTAGGCATTTGATACAGTCAACCATCAAATTGTATATGATGTTGGAATACAAGGTGAAAGTTATGCATGGTTCGAAAGTTACCTCAAAAATAGAAAACATTTTGTATATATTGGAGACAATAAAAGTTGTCTTAAAGACATATCCTGTGGAGTTCCACAAGGATATGTATTGTTTTTGATATATATATATCAATTTAATCTGTAATTTGAAGTCGAATGGATCCATAAAGTTATATGCTGACGACATGACTATTATATATTTTGGAAACACTGAGAGGGAAATTGTAAACTACATTGAAAAAGATCTCATATTACTGTCTTCTTGGCTTGAAACTCATAAATTGGCAATAAACTGAGAAATCAACTTTCATGTATATATCAAAAAAAACAATTATAAACAAAAATACTATTAAATTGAATGGAAAATCTCTTAAGTATAGCAGCATATCAAAATTTCTTGGTCTATTCATTAATGAGACGTTATCTTGGAGAACACATATTGAAAATATATGGAAAAAAATTTCACCAATCATAGGTATTCTTTTCAAAATTCGCCGGTATATTCCAGTTAAATATCTGAGAAACATTTATTTCTCACAAATTTATTCAAAACTTCATTATTTAATCCCAATTTGGGGATCAGCAACGTTGAATATTCTAAAACCTTTGAAAAAATTACAAAACAAAGTTATCAAATGTATATACAATCTTCCATTTTTAGAGCCTACTTCAAATTTATATACACCTAAAAATCTATTGAACATTGAAAAATTATATCAATCAAGGATTTGTTGTTTCATTCACTTTGTGAAAATAAAAGAAAAAATTTCAAATATCAATTATACCATCTAGTCCTCTATTCATAAGCACCAAATGAGACAAATTGATTATTTATGTTCGACAAAAATAAAAACAAATTTTGGAAAACGATCTATTTCTTATGATGGAATCAACATACACAACTCTTTGCCTACAGAACTTAAAAGTATTAGGACAATTCTTAAATTCAAAAACAAACTTGGAAAATACATGCTATGGTAGAAACATATTTGACTATAACTCCGTATGTTAATAAGATAATATTTACTTTAGTTTATATATATTATGTAATGAAAAACTTCTTGTTCCCTGTTATAAACACAGGTTGTTTCTTGGGAATAAATTATTATTATTATTATTTAAAAAAATTGCACCACTGCAAAAGAACTGTAGGGTTGTATCTTTAAAGTCAAGTCACCCCAGAGGATAAATAATACACAAAATCTTCGACTTGGTGTTTTGAAGATTATTTCATCTGAATTTTCATTACATCTCTAACAGGATTCTACAGTTTCTATCGTACGTACCTTTTGATTTTGAATTTTGCAACATGTCAATATTACTGGTTTAGATTCGGCGAGTCAGTTTTTGTTCATCAAATTACTCACTCGGCGGAATCTCCATTTTTGGGTACACATTTTGAATGTAAACTATTGATTTTGGATGCCATTTGGAACTCTCGATAATTGTTTTTTTTATGTATATTTTTTGGCTCAATATAAACTATGTTTTTGCTATTACAAATCACCAGCCCCATAGCGATAATTAATTCCTTGTTGATTGTTTTCAGGAAATCTGACAGTTTGGGTATTCCTCCAGGATGGCTGTGCTACCTTGCCCCAGAAATTATGAGAAGTTTGCATGCTCATCAACCACATGATGAAGAACTGCCATTTAGCAAATCTTCAGATGTTTATGCGTTTGGGTAAATATAATTTCTTTATATTATTTAAATTTATTTATCTTCTGGTCACACAAAAAGAATATCCTGATAACCAAAGGAAAGTAGGAAGAGTTGGTGTTTTTTGCAAAGTCTGTTATTTTTTAATGAACCCAATTATCAAAAAAATTAGCAGGACACCCAAGTTTTTCGCTTCTTTTACCATATCATATTTTTCACCCAAGTTAGGGATGCCTGCAAACAAATTATTATAGGCAAAGTCAAAATATACTTTATCGCGGAAGTTATAAAAAACTTATAGACAAAGCTTAATTGATTTTGAGATAATGTTAAATTGAATTGAATTAATATAATATTGAGCATCTATAAGATAGGATAAGTGAAAAAATAGTGTTGAATGAATGTAGAAAATGAAGTTGTAACCTCACCTAAAATGAATTATTAGAGTTTAATCTGCTCAATTTTTATATTTCATTGTAGAAATTATACTAATGTCATTTTATTTTAAAGAACTGTGTGGTATGAACTTTTATGCGGAGAATGGCCGTTCAAAGGACAACCCCCACAAGCTGTTATATGGCAGGTTGGAAAGGGAATGAAACAGCCTCTTGCCAATCTGCAAGCATCTCGAGACGTTAAGGTAAACAACTCTTCCATGAAAAAATATTTTGATTCTATGTCGGCATATTTTCCTGTATTTCGTTAAAAGTGAATAATCATTCTTTATATTTTTGCCATTAGGATATCCTTATGCTGTGCTGGTCATTCCACCCTGGTGATAGACCTGATTTCATAAGGTTACTCAACATCCTCGACAAGTTGCCGAAAAAACGGCTAGCGCGCAGTCCTTCTCATCCTATCCATCTTTCTAAATCTGCAGAGTCTGTTTTCTGAACTTCTTGAATGTTTTTATGAGCATGATACAATATCTGACAAGTATATATGTTGCATTTTTGTATAAGTATTGAACATGTAAATAGTACAAAAATTTCAAAACTGTTATATTCAACGGGGTTATAATGTTGTGTGTAACAATCGAATTTTGCAATGAAAGGTTTTATTTTATTGACTAGTCCAAACAATGTGAAATAAGAATAAAATAATAGTATATTATCAGCGGTGGCCAAATAGCTATTCAATTTTGCAGAGAGTTGCAGATCTAAAGTAACATTTAGTTGAGGGAGAAAGTCAAAATTACAAAAAAGAACAGTTACATGAAAAATGTATCAAAATTTTCACAGGTGGATACTTGACTTAGTCTTAACCCTTTCACTATGGAGTTTTCTTTGAATGACAATGATAGTTCTCAATGTGTCGAGATAGGGCGGATTGTTCAAAACAAATTCACTAACAGTTCAACTGAACTAAATTCAGTTGCTAATCTAGAAATTAATAATTATAATAATCTTTATTGACCCAAGATACATAAATATTTATAATAGGGTTCTAATTCTCTAATTAAAACAAAATTCAAAGAAATGATTGCAACAAAAAAAAGAAGGATTGTCAAAAGCATCATTGTAATAAATGTTTCTTCAAATATTTTTTAAAAAGATTTTTTTCTATAATATTTTTCGAATTATTGGGTATTTCATTGAACATCAAAATTCCGTTATATGAAATTGTTTTTTTTTTTTTTTTTTTTTTTTTTTTTTTTTTTTTTTTTTTTTTTTTTTTTTTTTTTTTTTTTCCGAAGGTTGTATTTATTCTTTGTGTGACGAGACTATTGGATTATCTAGTTTGGTGATTATTGACGCGAGTTCACTTAAACTGTTGGTTGAACTTGTTATGTTCCACCCGCCCTTAATAATCCATAAAAAGTCAGAAAATTTGCTAAATATGGACTACACTTTTACATATATATGTCCAATTTTCAGTTGTAATATCACAAGAGAGTGAGAAATAAAGTGAAAATAATTTGACAGATTTTTAGAAAACTTGTTGCCAGGCAATAGACACGAGAGCCCGATGGGTATGGTCAAAAGTAAAAAAAAAAACATTTTTGTTCCTATAGATCACATCAGATTTCCACAAAATTTGGTGGTAGCCTCAGTTGTCTCCCTATTCCAAAAATCGTAAGGTAAAATACTAAAGTCGGTCAATTTAGAAAATTTGCAGAAATACTTGGAAGAATAAATAACATGTTTTCCAAAATTCTATTCACAAATATATTCACTCACTAACAAAAAAGTTCCCAAATATACTCTTTGTTCTTTCTGTCATCCGGCTGCATCCTTAATAGCAACCCCCAAAAGTCTTTTGTGAGTCGGGAATGACGAGGATCTTATCTCAGCGTACCAGTCGCCCATCCAAATTGTAACAAGAGGGGCCTGGAGTTTGAAAATAAAAAATTGTGAATGATTCAATGGGTGGTCGGTAGCCCAGAGGCTGAGGTGTCTGACTATGGAACTTCTGGCTCGCATCGGACAGATATTCGAGGCCTCAGTACGCGAGAATTTTTTTCTCAAGTGCATCGTTTCCTATAGGTGGCCACATGCCTTGTTGAAAATAAAGTGTGATGTCAGTTGCCTAGATGCTGTAAGTTTTTCCGGGTATTCCTACAGCTGAAAAGTTGATACAACACCAAACATCCCTCAGAGCGCAACGGCAAATAATAATAAAAGCCGTTCTCTACCCGCACAAACTATGCCTTTGGGTACACCCTATAAGTGTTTATGAGGGAGTATTATTAGTTGCACGCACGCGTTAATAATAATAGCAATTATATTTCCTTATAAACATAAAATTGAACAGAAAACGTGATTGTATATGAGACATAAAAACTTTAACATTGAAATCACTTATTTGCTAATCAGTAGTGAAGTATTTTGTTAGATAAAAACTTTTCAAAATTAACTTTTGGGAACATTCCATGAGTTCCTGTAGTAGCTTGTTGAAAGTCTAAGCAACTTTTATCTGGTGAGTTGAATATTTAACAATACTTCATCTATATGGTACATGAAATTGTTCTCGATTAAGAGTGTTCATTTGATGAACATCAGAATTCTTTATAAATGTTACTCTATTCCTAAAAATATGAAAGCATTTATAGCAAACTCGTCTATTGTGAAACCTAAGATACTGTGTCCTCTCAGTATTGAAAAAACAAGAAGTTTTCAAACTTCCAAAATGCCAAGGACTGAACAATTTGTTGCATTTTCTTCTCATCGGAGTTATCCACAAGGTCAGATATATCGCCTGCATACATAGTTTATCAAAATTATTCATGTATAACAAAAATAAAACTGGCCCTAGCATGGAAACTTGTGGAACACCTATAAATAACCACAAGGCATTAATTTTAACAATTACCTCAACATGTCAACATTATGTTTGCTTCTGCTGCTTACATACTGTTTACAGTTTCTTAAGAAGCTGATGTCCCATAGAAGAAAATCGTCTTCAAAACTAGCTAATCTGGTTTATCAAAATGTCATGATTAACACAGTCAAAGGCCCTGCAAAAATCACGGAATATCCCAACAGATATGGATTGCAACTAGTGCACCTGACCAAATATGTAACACGAACGTTATAATAATATAAACAATAGATTACTGCACTGCTTACGGAATGACGATAATTTCTAGGTATAAAAATAAGTTACATTTACAAATATCATCGGGCACAGACAAGTGTTCAGAAAGATGTTAAGAAAAAATTAACCATAATCAATTTTTTTTCGGAAGAAATATAGATCATGGGGTATAGATGAATCCAGTCCCCTCCCCCTTGGATCCATCATTGCCAAGGAGACCCTAAATTTTCTGGGCCCGATATCCGAAATTAGCTTAAACCGGCAGTATTTTAACCAGTATGATGGTCTTCATTAGGAAATATGCACTGGTAAGAAACCGCGCATTATTATTACCATTATGTTGGTAATAATTGTTATTATCCATCGGAAGCAATCCATCATATACAGTGGAGGTAAGATACAACTGGGGTCGGTAACTGAAAGTTATTTACGTACCCCATAATTGGTATTGTTTTCATACGTTATTCAGAGCAGGAGCCAAAGGCCAATGTGAGGAACCTCATTGCAAATTTTCATTTTAACCGATTTACAAACTGTACTCTGTACTTTCTCCACAATCAAATATTTTAAATATTATCAAATGTACCTAACAAACAACAATTTTGAAACCTCTAACTAAACTCTTGTTACTAAAATGACAGTCAGGGCTAATGACAGTGTGAGAATATTCTTAAGTATCACTAGAAAGAGAATGGAATACATTTAGATTGCATAGGAACAGAAGTGTTGTGGAATATTTCTTCAATCTCAGTTATAAAATTTGACTTAGGATTTTGCAAATTCTGATCTAGGTATTATATAAATTATATATGGATATCAAAATTATTTCATCTTATACAAGTTCATGATCTAGTTATGTGAAAGACTATTAATGTAAAATATTTGAGGATTTCATAAGCAAATAAGTCACTTTTGGTAAGGTTATTCTGGACTTCCATTGTCTATACGGCCAAAGAAAAGAAAGAAAATTCAATTCTCTGCAATTTTTATTCACGACGTTTCGGATGATGAGATCTACAGTCGTATATATACTTATACTTGAAAAAAAAATGCAGAGAATTGAAATTTCTTTCTTTTCTTTGGCCGTATAGACAATGGAAGTCTAGAATAACCTTACCAAAAGTGAAACATTGTCAACCACCTTCAAACAAACGCCAAATAAATCACCATTGAAAAGTATATTTTTAAATATAGAAACAGTCTCCTTATTTGCCAAATAAGTATTCTAAAGAACAATGATTTTGTTGGTGAAACATTCCCATAGAAAATTTTCATTTTATTATTAACTTGTGGTCGTCACTTGATTTTATAATGGGCATATAAAACGCTACTTTGGTACTGCTTAGATAAAGGATATCTCGTACCTCCAATGATTTATTTTATCATTTTGCAAAATATTTGTTGAAATTTGATCATTTTGACGGACTATTACTGTATTGTACATACTTTTAATTGATATTTCCGTCAAATTCACATAAAAAGTGTTGCAGTTATTGGATCCTCTCGATTTTGTAAATGGAGTCTGTATGCAAAGCTGTTGATATTCTTTATTGTTATTTTTGTATAAACTTGTAAAAGAAACCCCAGTAGTCTGATTTTTTTTGTGATATATATGTATGTGTGTATGAAAGTCTGAGAAATAAAACCTGAATTACATATTGATTATGAACATGTTTTGCATGTTACCCTCACAGCAGGTCTGAGTGTTATAGATCTATCACAAATAATATCCTGCAATATACCTCTCTGTAAATGTAATAAAACGTAAAAAAAATATTTTGGATTAGATGACTGGTTATCGCATATGTGTTTTATGAAAGAATAACTCTTGCCTTTCAAATGTCGTTAACAGATTTGTTGTTAAATCGGAGAAACTGTTTTTACTTATGAAATTGTCACTGTCTTCAAAATTATTCTATATACTTTTATTGCAAACATGGCTAATAACTTCTTAATAGAACCTCATTTAAAGTAATCTCTGGTAGAAGTCCATTTTTGACTCAAAGTGGAGTAGTAGTAGGGAATAAATTCACAAAATCACATCCACAACTTTTAATTAGCAAAAGAGTGTTTCGGGTGGATCTGATCCAACTTAATGGCACTCGTTTGCCGATTAAAAGTTGTTGAGATGATTTTGTGAATGTCTTTCCTACTCACTGATTTAAAGTTATGCAATCAATTTAGAAACAAATACTGTACATATGAATTGTATATAAGGAATTAGTTATCAAGGAAAGAACTCGTTAACTGTGTACATATGTTGAAATGCATTCCTAAAGTTGTTTCTTTAACTCTAGTCAATTTATGAAAAATCACCAAAATTCAAATTAATACTTACACCGAATACTTGAATTATGATTTTTTGTACTTATTCTTTCTATCTATGGTTGATGTAATAAAAAAGACTAGGGTAAATAAGAATATTAAATGGATGTTTTATTATTTCACTTCTTCATTCCCCCTACCTCTGCACAATTATTAGTTACTATCCTTACCAAACTATACCATTAAGTCGTCTGCCATCGAGTTTCCCATATAATTGAATTTTAATTTATAGTGCAGCTAGAAGTAATACAGGATAGGAACGCGTAATAAATCTCATATTGAAAATTTAAATTATTAGCTGAGAAAATCGGGGATATTTTCGTAATTTTAGGATTTTCTGCTTCCAACATTTGTTTCTTTCTCTTCCATGAAATCCATAGCTGATATTCATTGCAAAATATGAAGAGGGGAAGTAGGCGGGTATAGTAACAATGGCTATGCTTTACTAACGCAATAATTGAAGCCAGAGAAACAAATGAAAAAGAAAAAATAATTGCTTCTAGACCCATTCTAGAAAAAATAGATCAAACTTATATACTGAGCTGCACCAAATCACATTTTCATTTCAAATAGAAGAAAATTAATTGTTTCTTGCATTTATAGATACAATCGTCCAAAACATGAAATCTTTTTATTTTACCAGCGTGTTTAATCCCCCCTTTACTCGCACGCAATTAAGTTTAAGATATGTCATTTTCTCGCACTTGAGCGGAAAGAATTTTACCTCACGCAAATGTCGTTCCAAGAGTTTTTATATTGGGCTTTGAAAAAAAATCTTGATCCTTACTCGTACGGAAAAGTACTTTAACGCACTCGCCTGCTTACCCGAAGTACGCTTTGCGTCGTTCGAGTAACAGCAGTCACATGCGGGAATGGTACGCTTTCCGTACTCGTTAGGATAATAATCATTCTGAAGTTGATTGGTATCATACTAACATTTTACAAGAGAAGATATCAAATGAGTGTTCTCTTCAAGATTCCTAAGATAAAATAAATAGAAGAAATGTAAAAATTATAAAGAATGCGATTAAAATAGATTTTGAGAAATCAAGATACATCTAGGATTGATTCGGGAGTTTCTTAAAAAATAAACCATAGGGAATCATCACTTGACGAGGTAATGAAAGAACAAAAATCAGAATCATATGTCAATAACCTATGATACTTCTAGCAAACGCAATATATTCTTTTATGGTATCAATTATTGGTTGTCACAACATATATAAATATTCAAAAAGAATATGGAATAAACACACATCAACCTTGTATTGATTTATTGAAACGTATCTGTACATACATTATCTATGAAGTATATAACAATTAAGTAGGTCAAATGGCACTGGTGCCTGGTCATCTCTTCACTCTGGCTTCACTTCGGATTTGAGGATTTTTGATAATTTGTCCCACCTCTCAAAACATATTACAAGCTCGCAGTGTTTGGTGTAAGGAAACATATCAACTGCTATCGCTTTTGTGGGTACCAGAGGCTCTCCTTGGAGTTTCTTAGATTCCATTCTCCCAAAATCCATAAAATTTTGCAATGCTGCCTTTGGATTGCATGAAATATATACCACTTTAGTGATTTTTGGTATCTTTCTGATTTGGATTACTGCCCTTTTCTCTGAAACAAAATATTAAATGAATTACAGATATAATTTTATCTATACAAGATTGTATCAAAAACGCGAAATGAATAATCAAAGTTTTCTACAATCCAGATGTATATTTTTTTTCTGGCTGAATACTGAACAAAAATTATTTCAAATTGATCAATAATATGTTACCAGAAAACCTGAACTTTTATCAGTTCCAAATGTTCACAACCATAATACTAAAAAAATTAATTCTATTAATTAGTGTGTTAAACTCGCCAACAAAGCTAGCTCAATGACAAGTTCACTAAAAGGTTTCACCAAAGGTTGTTGTTAGGTAACAACAAGTAGTCAGTTTTATTACACGAACTGTCAAATAAGCTTCCAATGTCAACAATACGTGACATCAGGTATCAATTACCTATTTGGTTAGATGTAATCAGTGATTACTATTCACTGAGGAAAGGAAGTTCTGTTAAATCTGTATCATGCAACTATTGGCTGTCACCTACGTTTGGGAATCTTGAGCTGGGGTAGAAGCTCTTCTGCTGAAAGGGTGTTCATTCTGCAGAAGTATGCACTCAGAATAATTTCCCGGCTGAATTGGCGACAGACATGCATAAATACATTTAGGGAGAGGTTTTCTGGCATCCAACCCACATCCGTAACACTTGTACCTCGGACACAAAATAATCAATTGGAAATTTCTATAAAGAATTCACCGAATATTTCGATATTTAAATCCCGACTAAAAAAACATCTTGTAGAGAGAAATTCACTGTTGATTAATTTTAATCAATATCCAATGTATTTGAGATTTTATTTTATTTTGTGTTCTTTTTTTTTGAGTAATTCTGTTCCTATTTTTATTTATACATTGTCGTCTTCCTTGTATTTTTTAAAGTTTTTTGTACGTTTTAACAGTTGAAATAAATCTATTTATTCTATTTTAATAAAATATAAGACATCCTGATGTAAAATTAATTTCTAGCATTGTTTTTGATGTCAGCAAGCAGACATAATTAAATATTTCTGATCGATTTTTGGAAAAACATTTTTGAGTACATGAAATAAAATTGATACTTTTACTAGTATATGACTAGTTTTGACTCATAATATGTGATGAATTGTTTTTATTCCTAATGTGATGTATTATCTTCGGATTAGTTAATTCCATTTCTGTTCTTTCAGCAGAAATGCCAATATAACATGCGCTCAACATGTTACAATGGCGAACTGAGTTCGTTTGCCAAGGAGTTAGAAGTTTCAATGACTAATCTCTAGCAACTAAACTCTGTTCAATTGAAGTGTTTGGTAAACTTGTATTGTAGAATATGCCATAAGTGGGATGAAAAACATTGTTTTGATAACAAGATCAAGATGAAAATTTAAGTATGTTCAAAGTTAAAATTCACTAAAAACTCGTCCCTTAGGTGACCTCGAATTGAATATTTCGGACGAGTTATTTTTTTAATGGTGTCCTCTTTATTGAAATCTAATTTTCCCTGGTGGTATATGAAATTTCCTGTGCACTTTCTATTTTTCAGTTCAATATAGATGGATTATCTGGAACTTTTATTATATTGGTGATAAAAAAGTTTCGGAGGGCGCGTTAGTATCATTTACCCGAACAGCCACATCTATGAGGTTGGAAGGACGGAGTGAGCCATAGACAAAAGTCTTCTTATTTCGTAATTTCCTGCTTGAACCGCAGGCAACTGCTTCATCTTCGATCAAGTTACAACCTAGATAAGTAATACTCAAATAGTACTGAAGGTAACATCTTTTCATAATGTAATCCCTCAAATCATGACATTGTTGCCATGTCGCAATTTTTTAAGGATACAATAAGCATGTCAGCTATAGTTTGATTTCTGTCGGGTATATTCATGGCAACGAAAACCCAAAAATACTGTCTTGGATGAAATATATAACAATAAGAAGGCAAATTCTGAGTTGATTTGTGTGAAACAAATTTAAAGTCGTGAGCGGCGAGTTACTCATCTAGGTTGTGTTATTTGATCGGAGTGCTTCATCATCTGCAGCATTGCAAAAATTGGACATAAATACAGGCACGGTTGGTACACTGGTTCTCATGAAAAATGAGAACTATTAAAAGGTTATTATTGAAATGTATTACGGTGAGGACGGTATATGTGAGGTTATAACTTTACGCGCCACCAACAGCCCTCTCAAAAGTCAGGTGATATTACACTGACGGATCTGAGAGGGGGGGCCATGGGGGCCATGCCCCCCCTAGAGTTCTGAATACGTACTTAATATTGGTTCAACAACCAGTGTGGATATGCAACTAAACCTGAATTTATTTTTAACAAGAAGAAAACACACGATTTCGTATTGAATGTTTCCTCAAACAAACATCCCAAATCAACACGTTTTTGAATTTCACAGGAGTCATTCATCATCTAATACAACCATGAAACAGAAATATTCTATGCAGTGCGAATATGTGAAAAGAACACAGGCGGTCAAATCTTATGGTTTTCCGGAAGCTGAAAAGATAATGTGCCACTAAAAACCAGTGAGTCACTCCGGAGCGCCATGGTAAATAGTGATAATAGCCGTCCCTTACTCGCATGGGTTATGTATGCCTTTGGGTACACTGGACGAGGTTATAAGGAAGTATTATAATATGGACCTTTCAGTTTACACTATAGTACATTTTTTTATAATTATTGGAATCTAGTATTCTCTCACTGTTACTAGTACGGAAAGTGACATTTTTTACACGAGTGGGAAATATTGTGGCACGAGGCGTAAGCCGAGTGCGGCAATCACACGAGTGTGAAAAATCACTTTCGCACGAGTAATGTACACTATTTTTCCTACGACCACTAATAATTTTACAAAATAATGTATAAAAATATTTTGACGTTTTACACAAATTTTTCGAAGCCTGCTTTTTATATAGAAATAATATCTAACAAGACAATTACAAGATTGTCTGACTAAAGTAGAGATATGAAACTATTTAACGAAAATAAACATGAATTTTGAAAATTCCTTGCTTTATTTACATCATTCAGAATGCTTTTAAATGGATATTTTTTTAAATCAAACTCCAAGAAATATAGATGATATTGACATGTGTCCAAGAAAATCTAATGAACAGTCCGACTGAGAACCATTCTGACTTCATTTATTTTTAATAATTAATTTAAATACAAAATATTTTCTTTATGATATAATCAGACACCTTTTATTTTTCATAAAAATTACTAATCAAGATACACTCTATACAGTGAGCCCTATGTTCTCTTCTATGAACAGGCACTTAATTTACAACTTTGTGATCACTTTTAGTTTTATTTTATTTTACTTTATTTTTGTATTATTATTATTAGTTTATATTGAATAAATAATATACACGAATAATATATTTTCTTGTCATAATATGTGTCCAATAGCTCAGTTGGTAGGCAGCGGGACTCGACGTGACTTCTGACGAAGACTATGCGGGTTCGATCCATGCCCGTGGAAACTTTTTTTTAAGATTAAAAAAATTTAACTTCTCAAGATTTTGTTGGTAGGATTTTTAGGGAGGATATTTTTGCTGCCTCCACGCACAATTAATGCACCTAACATTCACTACATACTCAAAACAACTTTTGACGTTGGACATAAATTGTTCAAAGCCTGCTTTTCATATATAATAAATACAGCAAGATGACTACATGATTACCTGACTAGGTACAGGGAAATGATATAAACTATTTAACGAAAAGGAACATACATTTTGAAAATTCCTTGCTTTGTTTAGATGATCCAGAATTTTTTGAAGTGGATATTTCGTCGGTTTAGTGCAAGAAGTTACTATCTAACAATCTAATGTCCAAGAAAATTTAATGAATAGTCCGACTGAGAACCATTCTGTATTTTTAATAATTACTTTTAAATACAAAATATTTGAAGCAATCTATTTGAAAATTGTAATTTTTTTTCAATATCATAATGAAAAAAAGTATCCGCGGGCGAGGATCGAACCCATGTACTCTTCGGCAAAAGTCAATATGTCCCGCTGCTTTAAGAAATGAGCTAACGGAGCGTGCGGAAAGTTACTTTCCGCGCCTGTGCGGAAAATATTTCGCACGCTTGTGATATATGCCTCTTTCCTTGTAACTGATATTCGTTACTTTCCCATGTGGTCGTAGGAAAAACTAGTTTTATATTTAGCTATAGTATAGAAGACGTTGGTACCAACATTGTTACTGTTGCATGTTTGGGACCAACTTGTGCTTAAATTAATAGTAAATTAAAGTTCTCTAACATTTTGAGCAAAGATGGTGATAATTTGAGGGGTATTACTATTCAATATCTTTCTCAATGACCTTTTCAAATTGAAGTGTAATGGAAAAATTCATGCAATTGCAGATGATACAGTTATTTTTTATAATGCTTCTACATGGACTGCATTGAAACAAACTGCCCAAGAAGATTTAAGGAAAATAAAAAGCTGGTTTGACATTAATTTATTAACTATAAATTTTGATAAAACGTTTTATCTTCCATTCACTTGCTTTGAGAATTCTTTACAAAATTTTGGCCCACTTGAAATTGACAGTAACTTCAAAATTCATGAAACTGAATCTATAAAATATCTAGGAGTCAAATTTGACAGACATTTAAGGTGGGATCATCAAATTTTCTTCTTTGTTAATAAATTGAGATGTATTTTACCCAAAGTTTTTGAAACAATTTCTTATACTGAAACATCTTGAGATGTTATATTTTTCATTAATACAGTCTCAGTTGACCTATGGTATTCTTGGATGGGGTGGAGTAAAACAAAATTTAGTGTATCATTTGGAAGTGATACAAAGAGAAATTTTAAAAATAATATTGAAATTTTATGTTTCCTTCTGATATTCTGTATAAAAAAAGTATAAAATTAGATATTGTTCAATTGTTTATATATAGAATGTTGATTTATATTTTTAAAAACAAAAATTGTATTAAATTCAGTAATCATTCTTATGAGACATAAGACATAAAAATAATATAACTTTAAAAAATAAACTCAATAAAAATAAATCTACTAGAAACTATACAAATATTATTAGAAAAGTTTTTGATATAAAAAATATAAAAAGAAATAAAAAAATAAAAATCTTTTTATTCGTATAAAATCAAAGTGAAAGATTGGATATTTAAAAAAGATCGTCATTTTTTTCAAGACATAATTAATGCATGAATTTCCTCAATTATTCCATTAATTTTATTTTAAAAAATTGTTCATTTTAATATTTTTATATTCATGTACTTGTAAATATATTTATGTAGTCATTTGAATTTTTCACCTCACTACAAGTTATACTTCGTGAGGGAATGTGTTTATTCATACCACTATATATTTTATTATAAAAATTATTGTAATTTATTATGAATAAACTTTATTATTATTATTATTATAAATACTTACGTAGGCCTGCTCTGGGAGGATCTACTACAGCTATAACATCTTTTCCAGTCGCTTTGAAACAAATATTGCCCAATAGGTCTTCGGCTTTACCCGCGTAAAATTCTGAATTTTCGATGTTATTCAAAGTTGCATTCTCTTTGGCATCAACTATTGCTTGGGGGATAACTTCTATACCCAAAACCTGGGAACATTGCTAGAAATAAAAAATCAATCAGGCATGAAAAATATTTGTCGATATATAAGGTTCTTACTTTGGCAAAACAAAGTCCTATTGTACCTGTTCCACAACAAACGTCAAGTACTGTGGAATCCTCAGACGGTTCTGCCAATTCAATTGCCGCCTTATACAAAACCTCAGCACCTTTAGTATTTATCTGAAAGAATGCCTCAGGTGATATCTTGAATTTTAAACCCAAAATCGTTTCATAAATATGTGTGTCACCCCAAAGGTGCTCCGGTGGCACTATGTCATCCTTGTGATTTCTGAAATGAACGAAATGTACCTAAATTTGTTTTCTTTTGTATTGAAATTTATTCTAATCATCATCCGGTCTGACGCCTACGAGCATCCCTCAGAAGTCTTTCCTTTGATATATTAATGTGGTCGTTAGGCTTTTTAAAGAAACTCAAATGGTTTCTAGATGCAAATAGTTTGTAAATCCGGTTGAATTTGGTATGATGCAATCAGCGGAAATATCAAATCATAAAGTCATTTTGTTCATTAAAATATCGAAATAAAAGTATGTTTTCATAAGCTCAAAACATTTTTGGTTCATTGATTATACAAATAAGGCCATATAAGTACTGTTTTTGAGTAAAGCTGCCTTATATGGATAATTTGCGCAAACTCTGTTATCAACTATATCCAAAAGTTCTTCCAAAAATTCTACAAATTCATTATGCCGAAAAGCCTGCTGACGCGTGTAATAATCAGCAATCACGGGAGCATGGGCATGATTTATGAAGTTTTAAACATGTTTTACAAACGGTGTGATTAAATCGCCCTAACCTGGAACAGCAACATTGCTTTCTTCGACCCAGTTTTTTATACGCGATTTTCTGTAAACTTCTAGGTCAACACATCTCGACAATAAGAATGTAACGATAATGCGCACATAAGCAATGCAGGAGGTATGGAGAGGCTATTATTGGACCATTAAAGTATTGACCAGAGGTCATCAACAGGAATGCCTTCCACTACTTGCGATATCCTTAACCGGATCCTGTGGGACTTCCAAGGGTATCTCGTAAGGGCACCGCCGGTTGACAAAAAGAACAGAAAAATTCACCTTACGACTATACGAACGCTTGAAAAAACGTATAATACCACAGATAGTCGGTGTAACTCATAAAATCACTCACCATGATTGGCATGTACGCTACCCACTTGCTTTGAATAAAGCATGTGGACGCCCATGGAAATCGGTAGAAAAATTCAGGATCCTTATCGGTAAATCGAACTTGAAACAAATAGAAAATGTCTCAAAATCAATAGCCAGATGTTTAGACCGCCCGGGAAGGTATATTGAGTGCGTGAAGGAATAATAATAATATTTCAATTTGAGATCTTAAACTTAGGGATGTTGAAGCTATTAGTATTACTCACATTACAATTAAGGTTGCGTACTGTTTCTAAGTAAACTGTTGAAAAAAAATATCCAAACCATCTACAATCATTTGAAAAGTTGCATATCATATAGAACCTGCCTTTTTGCATAAGTCGTTAAGTGACTAATCCACTTGCAGTCTTCTGAAATGAATGCCAACTAATTACTCCACATATTCTTCACGTCAAAGAACACTTTGAGCAGAAGCATTCCCATTGAATGGAAGTTTTTTACTGGAATGGCCAGCCTTAGAATTGAATCACTCAAGGATCTGACTGATTGTAACTCACCTTTTGACTATTCTTTGGTAGTATAAGGAACTGACCCCGACTGCTTTTCCATTTCCTTCGGAGAAATAATCCTTCAAATTCTCTTTGAATTCATTCAACTGCTCATCAGTTAAATCCTGAGGATGAATACCCACAACAAGCATCAACTGGTCTTTTGCTGATCTTGCCATTAATTGTTTAAAATGGCCTGTGTGGTGTTCAGGATCAAAAACTTTCAAATCAGACGACCTTACATAATCTTGGAAAACCTTGAAATAAAAATGTAATCTGGGTGTCAAAAACCAAACAAAAAATTAGGAAGATCCCAACAAACAGGAGAAAAATAAAATAAAATTAATCATTGCAATGAAATTTTATAAATAAATAATAAAATGTACTCAGGAGAAAGAGGTGCGTTTAATCAACTCTGTCCCAGCTGACTCTTGGTGTTACCAAGCAATATAATATTGTTGATTCCTGCCCAAATGTTTTGATATTCACTTGAAATATCCCTATTGTAATGACTGATTTTAAAATATTGTGTATGCCCCATATATGCGGTACCTAGTAGACTCCAGGAAAAGCAAAATATACCAGGCAACGTACGGAAATAAAATGATTAAGAACCATTCAACATAAAGCAAGAAACAGAAAAATCGATCTCATCCAAAATTTCGAGAGTTTCTTATATTTGTGTATTCCAGCCCTGATATTTTTTTTTACTTTTATTAATAATTCTAAGATTTAATACAGAAATGATTAAGTTTTCCCCTGCTCTTAGAAAAAGACATATGGCTCTCCTCTTAAGAGTAATTTGGAATTAATAGGTACTACACTAGAGTCATTGTACTAGTTAACAGCAGGTTAATTTGAAGGGATTATTTTTTTAACCTTTGTATGTGTCGCCAACTTTAATTTGGCAATGTATCGTTTACTTGAATTAAATTTCCTTTTGCACTGTAAGTATTAGGAAGTCAGTAATTTTATTACAATTCTAGTAAATTACAAAAATGGAAATATCGTTGTAAAAAATTAAAATTACTGTGTACAAATAGTATATTATATAACAAGGGACTAAAGTGAATGTTTTAATCCCGCACATGATGTTTATTGACTGAGAGCTCGTAGAGCCCGAGGGCCAATAATCACGTAAGGGATAAAATGTTTCTTTAGTCCTGAGGCATATACGCTATTTTTTGCACTTCCCAGTATTTTAACTTTCAATATTGGTACAATTAATAATTTTGATTAGTATATAAACACGGTACTTAGATTACTCAGTAGGTAACGTTATAGCAACAGTGTCAACAAAATTTGAAATGCAACTTTATCTCCCTAGGGACTGAAAAATACATTTTAGTCCCTGTTATACGGGACTAAAGTTGGCACTTTAGTCCCGGAAGTGCAAAAACACGTACTAGCACTCTTCATATGAAGGGCGTGTTTTACGAAGAAAATAGAGGAAACCAACAATTTTCATCAGGCACATTTTTCAATTTGCAGTTGAATTGGATGTTAAACGTAGATAACGCGAACTCAGATACTTTTAACCGGCCAAAAATGGCCAGATTCAGTAATTATCCCGATTGAAAGTATTGGTTATTGTTGTAACCAAGATAAAAATATTAATGAAACCCTGCCTGACAATGTACTACATTTCAACACTAACCCAAAAAGGCGTTAGTATATGTAGAAATAAAATTAAGGCATATGTCAATTTGGAATTCTAGGAACCAAATACAACGATTATAAACAAGTTAGTTTCTCACCTTCACTGCCAGTTTCATGGACTCCGGAATATGTACAAGGTTGTCCACAGGACCCACAGCTGTTGTACCGTTCACATAACTGCCTACTCTGAACCCTACTGTAGGAAGATTTGTATCCTGATCTATTCCAACTGTGAATTCGCATTTGTTTCGATACCTATCAATAAAATTAGTTCAGCTCGTTTTGAATACAGGTATGGTTTGATGTATGGCTGATGTTTATGATTACTTACTTACCCTTCAGTTACTTCTGTGAATCTTATATCCAACAATTCACAAGGTAAACCATTGTAAAGCGATTTCTGACCCTTTATCCATTTTTGCATTGATATGCTTTGTTGCGAAAGCTCATCTCCCAATTTTTCTAAAACTTTCCTTACATCTGTTGACTTAAGTTTTAACTAGAAAAAAAAATAAGATGTCAACAATCAGAATTGACATTTTTGTGTGGAGGACCATCCAGACTATGCACTAGAGACAAATTCTCACTTCACAGTGGTAGATCGAACAAATAACATTTGTAATCAGTAGGTTATTGTGATCTACATCTGTTTTCTTGAATTATACATACCTGTTCGTTATAGTCGATGTTGTGATAAGGAATAGTTGAGTTTTTGAGCTTCTCCTCTTGAGAACAATCTTCTTCTGTTTTAAATTTCTTTCTAGAACTATTTTCATCTGCATTTTCATTTCTTCTCTTCACCAGAGGGTCAGGAGCAGGTTTTGCTTTCTGTAAAAATGAATACAATAATATTCCAACATGGAATGTATTGAATACTGTAAACCTAAATTTGTTACTGCAGTTGCAGTAAAATTTCGAATCTCAATGTGAGTGAAGTAATAAAGCATCGACATGATAAAGTAAAATTATTATAGCAGAAAGATTTTTCATGGAAACACTCCCTGAAGCTTGGGTAATGATTCATGTAGAAGACAGCAGCGATAGAACCACCAACAATTCCAAAGAATTATAGTAAGGAAAAATACTAGGTAGGCAAACTCCACCTCTGACGAATGTTCGGAGCATGGTTGCCTTTCAACCAGTCTGAAGATGAAAGGTAGTTGCGAAACGTTCACCACAGTCCACAAAACTAGAGTGTTCCCTAGTCGTTAGGATACAATCTATAAGTGAGGGTCCAAAAAGAAGTGAGACCTAATAGGGAGAAACGCTGGGTTAAAACAGAAAGTTGATCAAAATTTAACATCAAGAAACCAAAACTCAAAGCAGCAGTGCATTCGTGAAGTAGCGGATATATTCAATAAAAATTAGAATAGTAGTTTTAAAAAAACGCTCACCCACCGGTTCTTTTTTGTTAAGATTTTTTTACGCGAGAGTGAAATATACAGGGTATCTCAAGACAGATATATTACAACCCCAAACGACAATTCGTTCTGTTCGCATGACCGTTAAAATATTTTTTTCATTTATTCATAAGAACTCTATAAACAGTTTCATACAAACACTCAATTCTATTATATACCCAAGTAAATTAACAATTGTTTTGCTCAGAACGTATTTATACTAATCAATCAATCGATAATTATAAATATAGAGTACAGTACAGATGTTTGCCTTTATTTTCCACATGGAATCGCTTGGAGAGAAGGGTACCTCGTATACATTTCACTATGTTGATACTCTCCAGCACAAAAATATCGAACTTGTTCGAAATATTACAGATATCTCTTCCCGGAGTCTGTGCTACCTAGGAGTGTTTGTTCTAGATTTTCCGTGCGGATGGCGCTGCGAAAAACTTAGTTGTGGATCGTAGTTTCATCCGTGGGGAAATATTAGTTGAACAGTTGATATTATTCATTTGGCAGGGACAGAACAATTATAATGTTGTCCGACCTACCCTGTCACTGATGGGAGGCAAAACCTCGAAACATAAATGTCTTCAGGTGGTCATTCCCAGCCAAATGAAGGATAATCTTCTGTTTGATTACGAGACAAGCACTTGCAATTGAGTCTTCTTGGAAGAACGTTGCACAAATATTTGTCAGATGTAGTTCAATGTCCGTCGTGGTGTTAGCCAGGGAAGTAGTTGTTTTCTGACAGATGCTTGTCTTTATCTTTCCTCTTGGTGGAAATGCTTGGAGAGAAGGGTACCTCGTATGCGGGTGGTCGGTAGCGAGGCGGTTAGATGTCGCCTTTGAAACTTTCGCTTGCATTTGGCCAGGTTCGAATCCTGGGAAACAAGAATTTTTTTCCTAAATTCATAGGAGTCGATAAGCAATGTAATAAGTCTAGATGCCAGTCGCGACGTCTGGTGCTTTCTTGGAGTACGCACTGATCTCCCTGGGTGCTGCTATATAGGTTTTACGGATTTTCTTTTAGAATTAGATACTTTCAGTAATTTTTTCGTCATACTATGAGTTACATTATTAAGTGAGATGACTTTTTTAATGTTCTTTTTTATGCATAAATGTTACCAATGTATGAAAGTACATAATGTAGTCTGGTTGGGTATCGTCTATCTTTTTTGTAGATAATTATTCAATGAATATTTATACAGTGCTCCCCAAACTAGTATTCCATATCTTAAGAGTGATTCCACGAAGGATTTGTATACCAAAATCAATATTGTTTTAATCAAGATATCCCTCAACTTAAAATAAAAGAATAACAACCATGCTCCACAGCCTCCCGCAGCCTCCGGCCGCCTGTCTTTCGACTTATGTCGGAAGCTTTGGGAGTAAGGCTGATACAAAAACAAATGAAGATATGCCAAATCAGCTCGCTAGGTCATCTCTATCAAAAGACAGCACGCGTCTAGCTACCGTTTTATTATCCAATGGTAACCTCGTATGATCACACTGCAGTGTCAGTGCCCCAGCAGAATTAGCGCTGCTTACCGGCCGAGACAACCAAATCTCCGTGTCCTTTCACCCAACGAACCGGGACCCCAGTCACCTCGACCGTAAGACCGGTTCCATTTTCTTTCACTAAAATCACTAACCAGCATACCCTACCCCCCAGACTGTATCGCCAATTGAAGAGGCAGCATGATGGGGCCCCGACCTTATCGGGTACCTTTGTTAGTCCGATTCATCCGACTTTGTTTACGGTCGTTTTTACACAGTGCTGCACACCCGTGTCAGACAAGATTAATCCAGCCTACGTTTGATGGGTAACCGTTCATGGTGTGGCCAGTTACGAACCACTACCATGTTCACAGAGGGCCCGATCGCTTTTAACCAGTATACCATAGTAGTAGTAGAAGTATTTATTAATTGTTACAGCCAAGCAAGTAGGCCCTCATGGGCCCTTTTTGCTATCCCCTGCTCTCCTCATGCATGGTGTTCTGCCTGCCTATGGTTTCCACCTGCTCTCCTCAAAGTCTGTGTGTATGTGCTTGTCAAGAGAGCGAGTTCCATCAATCCACCTCCTCAAGCCAGGGCTGGATCTCGGTCGGGCAATGCGGCGGCCGCAGGTGATTCTATCACCGGCTACCAGACCCGCAGTATCCGATCCAAGGCTCCCAGCAAAGACCACATTTTCCAGTTTCCGCGACGAGTTCCTTCGATCTCCTTCGGTTCTCAACCGGTCGGAGCGGCGGCTGCGGGTGATTCATCTGTCGCGCAGCACCCAATCCAAGGCCCCTCCTCAACTCCCACTAAAGTCAGATTTACAAGTTCTCGCATCCCTCTGTAATGTTTGAGTGGATATGTGTTAATTGTCGCGAGAACATGTTTGTTTTT
The DNA here is from genome assembly GCA_958502065.1 of Chrysolina americana. Taxonomy (NCBI): domain Eukaryota; kingdom Metazoa; phylum Arthropoda; class Insecta; order Coleoptera; family Chrysomelidae; genus Chrysolina; species Chrysolina americana. The sequence continues at coordinate 18,541,362 of OY293411.1, read as the reverse complement.
GTCGTCGGTGTACGGAAAGCTAGTAGAACCCACGGGTCGTCAATCCCGTTGGCTGCAACGCCTCAGCCACCCTTGGGATGTACCATAAGTTGCCATGGAGTTGCTGAGTGCCGATCGTCCGACGCCGCTGGCACATGGTGGACCCCCAGCCACGTTTAAAACAAGAGTTGCTTTGCCAGAAAAAAATATTTATTACGAAATTGGGGACGATATTCAACACTTGATTAAAATTAGCACTTGCAATAGTGTTCTCCTAGAGTAACAGCACAAATTAACGTTAGATGTAACTCATTGTCCGTAAGGGAAAGTAGTTTGACATTTCAAATGAAATTGCACTTCACTTTCTAAGAAAAATATCTGCCCTGGTATGGTAGTCAAATCAGAAATTTAAGTAAAGAGAGAGAGAGAGAGAGAGATTATGCTTACAAGTTATTTAAAAGAAATACTAATGATGTTGATTGGCAAAATTATAAAAATAAACGTAATGCTGTTGTAAAAATTATTTATGTAAAGAAAATTCAATTTTATATTAATCAGATTATTAGCAACGAGATAACACACGTTTAATGTTGAAAACTTTGAAAAAATTAATCAATCCAAAACAGTTTACTATTTATTTCGCTAATGATATTTAATTTGAAATAAAAAAGTTCACATAAGAGAAAAACAGGAGTTAGCTAATTGTTTCAATACATTTTTTGTAAAAAGTATTAGAGTTATTATATCTAGAATTGAAGATGTCGGGTTTACCTGCCACATTGACTACTTTAAAAATGATTTTGGCGATTTTGAAATACTAATTCTCCAAAAATTAAAAAAAATTGTTTCCAATTTAGCAAGAAAAAGGTTGCAAGTAGAAACACTATCAAGCAAAATTATAAAGAGTAGCTTTGAAGTTATTGGACATGTGTGTTGTCATTTTGTAAATACCTCTTTACAAAATGGCAATTTTCCAGATTATTCAAAAACCAGTACAATAACGCCTATCGAAAAAGTTTCTAACACCAACAGATCTGCTGAATACCGTCCAATTAATACACTGTGCTGAAAATTTGTTAGAATTAGTAGTTTATCAGCAGTTGCTGGAATATTTTAATAAAAAAAATATACTCTTCACCAACAAATCTGGTATTAGATTCCAACCATTCAAGGGAATCCGTATTCAGCTTACTGTTTCTGAATGCCTGAGAGGCAGATATCATTCACATTTGTGTCACTAGTGGGGCTCCGACCTGTCCTTTGGAGCCAACATGCTAGGAGAGTCTCATTTGATATATAATCTTGATGTGGGGAAGGTGTCCTGCCTGGACATGATACTTTTTTCAGATATGAAAAAATGTAGTACGCCTCCAGATATTTCAACTCCCAAAAAGCCTGGCAGGTGGATATTCTATCTCTCAACAAGCCTAGCAGGCGGATATTCCTCAGAACATACTTTATAGGATGTTCTGTTCTAAGAGTTAAACATTGTATATATAAACTAATATCAAGTTATTCCAAATGAAATCATATCAAATATCAATATTTTGTGTACCTCACTTCAAGCTCCAAACAAGACATTGTTGTAACCTACCTACCATAACACTGAATTCTCTGCCTTTCCACTTGTAATCTGAAAGAACTTTGATAGCGTTTTCCCTATCATCTTCGTTTCTGAAACACACGAATGCATAGGGGGAGTTTCTTCTAGTAGTTTTTATTTTGTTGGAATTCAATTTCAACTTATCATTGAGTAGTTTCCGCAATTCCTAGAAATGATTCAAGATTAAAAATTGAAGCATGTTGTGATTTTATTATTGAGTACCTACATTCATTCCATAATATTTTGGCAAATTTTTTATTTCAATTTTGAAATTTTCCGATGAAAAATCTCTATCGAGATATGCATATGGGTTTTCAGCGATGCTGGTTTCATTATTGCTTTCTTCAATTTCTGACATATCTCTCAAAATCAACCAGAAATAATAACTAATCACAAAATTACCTAGTTAACCCAAAAAAATACATAACTTCTGCCAAAGCCAAAGAAGAATAAGTATTTTTTCTTGGCCTCTGCCAACGCCACTTCCAGGCTAGTCTTATCTTCTTCTTTGGTTAATGTTTTTGTGGGTATTTGTGAAATGCACTCCCGCTAGGTGACGCTCAAAATTTAGGCGCGAAACAGTAAAATGTGATCAGCTACCAAATTCCATAGAAGGCCGTAGTGAATTTTATTCACATTTTTTTTCAGACATTTTGATCTACGCCATATCTTGCCCAATTCTTTGTTTTAATTGAAAATATTGTAAAGGAACTTTGTCTGATGTACTATTTATTAATAATGCATTCAGCATTGGGGCACTAAGAAAATATGCCTAGAACTAGAACTTTTGACTCCTGCCGATATTTTAAATCAACATATATTCTGAAACTATGAACTCTAAAAGAAATCACTAGGCTCAATCTGTAGTCTAAAGATCGATTGATAGTGGGAAAACAGTTAAAATGGATACACGGCGTATGGCAAGAATGACCCGATCGATCGAAAATAAAAAAGGAAAAGAAATGTTCAAAAAATGTTATGCTCAAATTGTGCTCTCTTATTTAAACATTCTTAAGGCTTGAACACAATGGAAGTTTTATGTTTTCAGTTTTAATTTTCATAATTTTAGATATTTTTTTAACGCGAATAAACCATTTTATTGCCAATATTATTATTCTGATCACGCCTCATAAACGATCTTGTTGGAAAATGTAAGCTTAATTTTTCAATACTCTTTTTCATCTTGTTTTATTTTAAAAATCCCAAAACTTAAAACTTATTTTACATAAAACATCCGTTATCCGTTATGTCTAGGGCTTTACGTGGATGAAACGCTGTCTAAAACACTTAAAAATAAAAAACAAAATTATATTCATACCTGGCCCCTTATTTATGCCTGAAATATAACTCATTTCCATATTATTGTGTGATATCTTCATTTTATACGAAGTTTTGGTTTTATTTTAGGTATAAACTGTTTCAAACTGTTTGATATCTTCCATTTGGGGCTTATTCCACCACTTTCGCTTATTAGTGCTTTAATAAATGACGCTCTTTATGATTCCGACATAATGTCACAGATTACATACTAGGTATACCTATGGGTAGTATGTAATCTGTGATAATGTGATGATTATTGTTGTGAAAATTCTGCTTTAGACTACTCTAACAAACCAATAAAAATTGATTACGTCACTTAAAGCAATTTTATCAAACCATTGTCTCAAGCTCACGATCAAAATATTTTATCAAACTTATTCCTTAGTGTTTTATTTCAAATTTTGACACAGACACTGATGAAAATGACATTACTTCACAGCAGTTTGATCAAACTATTTGACAGAGACGCGGGTTTTGGATCTCCAGGGGGCCAAGTTTTGAATATCAGTGAAATTGAATTCATAAGTGAAATATTTCGATTTGTAGTTCACCATCGAAATGCTGTACCTAGTTTTCAATTTAAGTGAAATGAAATGTTTATAAATTCACTCAAATGAATTATTGAATTCGATCGACACACTTTGGCAACAACGGACATCTGTAAAATTTGATGATTCATATGGAGAAATTTAAAATATTAATTGAGGTTGGTTTACAAAAGTGCTAACAAATAGGAAAAATTCAGACTTTAGATATGCTTAGTAAATTATAAATATATCAGAATTTCTGCATTTCCCTACAATAAAATTTTAAATTGTCCATAACCTAGGTAATATTGTGCACTGCGCAATATGACATCAGTATGGCTTTGTCCATAGCTAATATTCTCTCCGAGTAAGAAAAGATATAGGTATTATATATTTTTATATTTTATTGCTCAGCGGATATTCTTGTAGGAGCTATCAACTGAGGTTTCATTATATGTATTAATCCTCAAGTTGCTGCTTTGGAGAATATACATTTAAGGGAACTGGCAGTCACTCAGGTTGAAAGTATCTTGTTTACAAGGGTGGAGCACCATTCTTGGCGTTAACACATCATCCTACAAGATTTCCATGAAGTTATTTTTTAATAGTATTTGCTGAAGGTACAACAAAAAAATATAAACGTTCTCGTGCCTCACTTATACTTTGCTAATAATAAAAATTAACTACCTAAAGGCCGATTTAGATATATGCATGCCTATGGGTTTTTGAAGCACGGGCGGTTTAAACGCGTTTTTCTCACGTTTCTATATCGAGAACATTATTTATTTGTTTCTGTAATCATTTTGTCAATGCTATTAAGTTTCTCAAATAATCCCGATGTATATTTTTCACTGCATCTTTTATCTCATGCAGAATGAGCACACATGTATCTAAATCGGACTTTAGGCCTTAAAGATGGTGAAAAATACATCGGGATTATTTGAAAAAATTCAAAAGCATTTCTCCAGCATTGACGGAATTAATACCTACAGAACCAAATAAAATATGTTCTTGTGGTAGAAACGTGATTAATAGGCGTTTAAATTTCCCGTGCTTAAAAAACCCTGCATGGGCACGCATGTATCTAAATCGGCCTTTACACTGGCAAATCACAAACATAACAAATGCCATCGATGAAGGAACCAAGTTGGGCAAGGCACAAGGCTTGGCTAAACTAACTTCACGGTATTGCGTGATGTGATTGTGATACGAGAAAGACGAAATTGACGAAAGAGATATTTGAGGTATATGATACGAATTACGGTACGGTGCTAAATAACAGTGAGAGTACTGCAATAGTTTCTGGTGGCAAATGCCTTTTCTCTGTAAATTTTAGTTATTGAAAAAAATACTGTGTCATATCGCAATAGAAAACACTACTGAGAAAAACCAATAATGGAACAAAATCCTTTAGCTATGGAGACTCTTATCTTGTGCTACATAGAATCCAAAAATCTACTAAGAACCAAACAGCTTGACCAAGGAGGTTTCAATAAACTTTTAATCAAATCTTGTGAAGGATTCAATTATAGTGATGAAGAAATATTATCAACATGGAGGAACTTGGTGAGACAATATTTGCAAGTTAAAAATGATAGCTTGGAGAAGGAATCTTGGAAATATTATAAAATAATGGACAGTTGCTATGAGGTTTCAGATTTCCACCAGTGTGGTCAATCTAAATTTTCAGACGAGATGGTTTGGTTTCTCATTGAATGTTTACTGAAGAGAAGAAACATCCTTAAGCGATCCCATAACTTGGAAAGGATGATTGAAGTTTATCATAAGTTCTTGGAAGAGGGTTATGATATTTTACTTCTGAATGATATTCAAACTAAATGGAGGTATTTGAATTATCGATATTCAAAACTTGAAGGAATTAAAGAAGCTCATCTTAAGATGCCTTATTTTACTGCAATTGATGGATTTCGTACAGGTAAAAAATGTGTCAAAATTAATTTTACAAAAAGCCTTACTGAAATTCTCATCAGAAAATTCACTGAGAAGAAAGTTATGTGCAATTTTCATGGGTATGACAGTCCGCAACTGCTCAGTGAAATTCAAACAGAGTTCCAAAATCTGGAATCAAATGTTGGGTTCGATTTTAGCTGCAAGGAAATAAAAGACAAATGGGATAAATTGAATTATGTATATGAGTTTTTGAAGAAAAAACATAAAACTGAATCACAGTGGATGTATTTCCAAGCTATGACAGAACATTTTGGAGATAATGTAGAAAATGAAGTAAAACCTTTGAATGAAAAAAAATACAAATCATCAAATAAAAACAAAAAGTCAAAACTGACAGTTATCGACCAATCTGATGAAAGAAGCATGTCTCCACTTGACACTGAGAAAGGAGAAAAATTTGAGTATTTTAATAGTATTGCATCCAACAAGACTCAGAAGGTTGATAATAAAAACATTAAGGAAAAATCTCATGAAAATAGAGGAATGAAATCTCTCAATAACACTAAACATGTGTCGAAAAAAAGACCTAAATCAGTAGGTGAACCCAATAAAAACAAAAAGCTGAAAACAACAGTTACTGACAGATTTGATGAAAGAAACATAGTTCCACTTAACGCTGACAAAGGAGAAAAGTTTGGATCTTTTCTTGATAGCATAGTTTCCATCAAGACTGAAAAAAAAGAACTTGAAAACATTTCTGATGAAAATATTTCGAATGTATCAGAAAACCCTCCAAAATCAAATGATACTTCTAAGAAAAAACAGATATTTGAAATTAAAGAACCAAAGCAAAACTATAATGGAGATATATCCTGTGGACAAAATAATCCTCATCAATTAGATAAGCCTTTTAGATCCAAAAAAATGGGAAATAGGTCAAACGAAAATATTTCTAGTTCTCCTGTGGATAATGAGATGGTGGATGAATATCCCAAAACAAAAAAAAAATTGAAATTCGATGAAATGAAAGATAACTGTACTTCGGATTTTCCAAATATATCTCTAGAAGAACACTCGCCCTACATAAATGATCTAGCTGATAATATTGAGAATTTAGAGCAGATAAATTCCAGTAAATTGCTCACTTCCCAGAAAAATAAAGTCTATATAAATAATAGGAAATCAAATATGGATGATAATAATGGTAATATAACTATTAATCTACCCACAATCACAAAAACGAATTCTGGTATTGAATATTTACCTTCTAGTCAAGATGTACATATTGAATATGTAGAACAGGTAAATTCTTCAGAATCGGTCCCTTTCGGAAAAAATGAAGTTCATATAATTAATGAGTCAAGTATTGATAAAGATAATTGTAATACAACTATTAATCTACCTTCGATCACAAAAAAGTTTTCTGGTAATGAATTTCTACCTCTGAAGAAACGTCTGAGACTGAATGAAGATGAATTATCTCTCACAAAAGAAATAAAAGATGGTTTCCGTGGATTTTCTATAATGGATCAAATTCTTGCACAGTCCTGGGCACAAGCAAAAGATTATATTCAATGGAGTGAAGAAGAAACACCAGCAGAAGTAATTACTGATGTTCCTGTAACAGAAGACATTACTGATGTGCCAGTTACAGAAGACATGACTGATGTGCCAGTTACAGAAGACATGACTGATGTGTCTGTAACAGAAGACATAACTGATATAACTAAAACAGAAGACACAAATAACATCAATTATACCTTTGAGGAAAAATATGGACCTGAAGAAAGTTTAGTTTCTCACAGCTCCCAATCCCATAACAATGTTAGTCCTCCATCTGTTGTGTCACCCAAAGCTGATGACAATTCTATACCAGAACAAAATTTCCATAGCAATGATCTATTGCCTGAACCAGTTTTATCATTTGTCAACAAAGTTGAGGAAATTAATTCGTCTGTAGAAGGTGGTACATCTTGTGAACTCAATAATGGATTGGGCAAAGAGAGAAATGAAGAAATTGAAGGAGGGGGCAACTCTGACGGAGGTAATATTCTTTGTACTAATTCTCCTTTATTGTTATTATTCGATATATGATTATCTCCCCATTGGTTACCAGGTTAGTACATATTGCTTATCATAGATCGGAGAATTAGGAGGTCTCATGTCATTGAGGTTGCTGTTTGATGCAGCTTGACAAACTAATTCAATAGAGAAGCCACCAGATATTTTAATGAATATTTACTCAAGTATCCAAGGGTAAATTTAAAAACTTGTTATCAAAATAAATTTCAGCTATGTTGAATTTTAATGTTTCCTACTGATTCGTTGAAGCGCATGTAAAGTGACAACTTGACAAGCGCATTCAACTGGACCGATCAAATTATCAAAAAGCAGAACCCGTGTTTGCACCGTCCACAAAGTACAGTGCAGAAAGATTCGAATTCGTAGCGAGCGCTATTGCCAGTCGAACATAGATTTTGCTCTAACCTCGAGTAATACATGCCAAGTCGAATAAGAATATTATTGGCACCGTAGCAGTGTATATCCAGCCGAACACACAAGCTCTATAAAGATTGGAATAAATGCACATTAGTGCAGCCAGTCGAATGCACTATTAGTTTTAGTGTGGTATGCTTTTGAAGTAATTTCAAGCGGATTGGGATATTCACCTACAAGAACGTCCTATTTCGCATTAATTAATTGTCACTTGAGATATGGTATTGCTTTCTGATTGATTAGTTCTGGAATGGATTCTGTTTGATATGAATTTCTTAAAAGTGTTTGACTAGTCAACTATTCCCAACTATCCAACTGATCTTGAGATTCAATTTTTTAGAATATATAAATCTTCTTTTCTTGATTATCGAGTTAAAGTAGAAGATACTCTATAAATTCATCACGATAATTTATTTTTTTCAGTTGATAATATAAATGATCTCCATCATATAGCTGACCAAGAATATGAAGATACTTTCCTGAAGGAAATTGTGTCAACAGAATTAATTGAGACGAGCATTGTTGATGAAACAATTACTGAAATGGAAATTAGATCATCCGAATATTATCAGAAACCTGAAATGCCAATCCAGCACAGCTATTTACAGTGTGTTGAATCTGAAGTTTCAAGAGAAAATGGCATATTTGTAGAAGAAGAGACCAATTTACCAACAAAAAGTATGGAATTTTCTGACGGGACGTTCGATACATCAGTCAACTGTGCCACTGTTGATACCAATTATGAAAGTCCAAATAATGAGGAATATCACACCAAACTTTTTGATAGCACCATTAATCAACAATGCCAAACAGAATTTCAAAATTACGTAGAACAAACTAAGTGCAATTCAACATCTTCATGCCCTGATATACCAGAAGGATATGAGGTTGCAAATCTTCAACGCCATGAATTAAACCTTTCTCCACCCAGTCAGTGTAATTTAAACCGAACAGGCGCAACAGATACAGTTGAGAATGTCAAAACGGAAATGAAAAGTGTTAGACTGCCCGTCACTTGTGGAGGAAAACTCAAAGAAATTTTCATTTCGCCCAGAGAACTTAGTAAAATTGCGAAGATGAAACCAAATTCGGTGAAACAATCGAAAAATCCACTAATGACGGCGAATGGAGAAAAATGTATTTCTAAAAATAACTGTAAAAATATAAAGTTCATGTCTCAAGTAATTAAAGAGGCTAATGTTATATTCAGCAAAAACAATAATTTGACAAAAGATAAATCCAATGAAACTCTAATTAATAGCAGCATAATTCCACCGGTTCCAAAAGTTTCCTCTTCTACTGGAATTTTGGATTTAAACCAACAGTCTCCTAACTATCCTGATAGAGAATTTGATGGAATCAGCATCGTATCATCAATGATGGATGATGAACAACTCAGCGATGATCTGTTAGCTGACGTAATCGATGATTTTCAAGAGCAAAGCAGTCAAGAACTTAAGGATATCAAAAATTTAGTAATAGAAAATAATTTGTTGCAGAGAGAAACTAACAAAGTGTTGCGACAGATATTGGAAAAACTGTAGTTATCTCAAGTTTTGTAAATTTGCTTTGGTTCTTGAATCAACTCTGAAGTTACTCTTGTTTTAATTATTGAACTTTTTTTATAATCGAAGTAATAATCTTCACATGGCTGTGATAGTAAGGTATATAAAAAATTTATTGTGTTCTTTGCTTTCTTTCAAATGACTGATACAAACATTATTAGGCTCTTCTACAAATAATTAGTTTTTTTTTTATATATAGATATGTTGGATTTTAATATATAATATTATGATTTATCTTGAGTATACTCTGTTTTTCTCATGTCGAGACCAAATTATCTGATTTGGTCGTATATTTTTTTTCATGACAAAAACAGACTATAGTTAATTTAACGTTGTTTCTGTTTGAAATTTAATTTCAACCTTCAACGGATATCAGCGTTTTTTCAGCTGAATATAGTTTATTTATCAAATTGTTCTTATTAGTACAAATTTATTGAGAGGAAAATGTTCTCGTGAAAATGGATTTATTACATTCCTAATAAAATTTTTTGAAACAATATCAATATATTTATAATGATTTGAATTTATTATTTTATGTATGATTCAGCTAATAAAGTATTTATTGTTATATATTTTTTATATATGCTCATTCTCTGTTTTTATATACAAAAATTTATCCTATTACCATTTATCATTGTTGGAATTGATTAAAAATCACGTTTACACACCCATTTGGGTGCTCGGTAGCAAGGCGGTTAGATGCCAGCCTTTGAAACATCTGCTTGCATTTGGCCTGGTTTAAACTCTGGAAACGTGAAAATTCTTCTCTATTTCATAGGAGTTGATAGCCAATGTCTAGATGCTACCGACGTCTGGTGCTTGCTTCGAGTGCGCACAGACCACCCAATGTGGTGCTGTAGGTTTTTCTGCTGCTGAAAAGTGAATAAGCCACCAAAAATATCAGTAAGTCGCCCCTGAGCGCCACGGCAAATAATAATAATAATAGCCGTCTTCTACCCGCACAGGCTATGCCATTGGGTACACTCTGTGTTTAAGAGGGAAAGAGAAAAAACATCATCTCCGGTCTGAAAAGTGTTAGTTTTCTGTACCTATATCTTTTCTCTGAATTTATTCAGTTTATTTCGCCATTTCATGTTAGTTCATATATTTGAATACATTCACATTTAATAATTTTTCAGTACTAATTGGTAGAGAAATAAGTTAGCGGTCTAGAAGATGATGGGGACACCCATTTATAAATCAGAACAAACTAAATAAACTGTCCAATTTCATATAAACATTCGAACTAGTTCACTTCATGAAATAGCACCTTGATCAGAAGATGAAATTAATATACACGTTATTTTTCCCACCCCAAAACGTAATATTTCACCTTATCAGATAGTTTTTGATTCGACTCAACTCGAAGATATATAACTTCATTAACAAACTGAAAATTTGTAGTCTAAGCCACTGATCGACAATGTTCGGAAGACCGTTGTAGCTAAGTTCACACAGATTCAACCAGCCGGATTCTTGACAGACGTTACACAAGAAAAACCCTAAAGGCCGATTCAGACGCATGGTTTTTGAGCATTTATGTGCCTTTCACTTGCGTTTCTATGGCAAAGTCATATTTTATTTGGTTCTGTTATAATTTTTTCAATGCTTGAGTAATGTCATTTGAGTTTTTCAAGTAATATATGTTTGTGGATATAGCAAAATTCCATCGAATAAACGAGACGGTGTTATAGTTCTAAGAACCGATGCAGCATTTCCACGCTGGATTGCTATACTTTATTCGCTGAATGAGAAATTGGCTTGCTCTTGGATCTTGTGTTTCTTTCTCCAATATTTGGCCAATTTGTTGAATAAAAGTGAGAGATTGGGATGCAAAAACGCCGAATGTTTCTGCTGCTTCTATATTTATTACGTTTCAACTTTTCTTACGCATTCCTATGGAGATTGACAGGCTGTCGGTGATCATTTTTTTGCTGTCAGGTTGGTAATGAATTTTGGTTTGTAGTATTTGAAACACTGACATGTGCCATTGGCTGGGGATTGGTTATAACCAATCCCAATAATTTGTCATTGCTGGCACATGTCAGTGTATCAAAATAGTGTTTCAAACATTAAAAACCAAAATTCATTACCAACCTGACAGCAAAAAAACGATCACCGATAGTCTGTGGTATATTGTCTTTCTCATGCAGGACTAGAAATGCATGCATGTATGTATCTGAATCGGCCTTAACAGAGACGCGCTCTGTGATTGGTTCTGATTTTTTTAGGCATGTGGATCTGATAAAATGCATATGGGTCGTACTCTCTGAATTTTTGATGATACGTAGTTATATAGCCGTAATCATTTTGTTTACCTAAATTTAGTTCATGTGTTGGCTAAAAATTTACGCAGTTTTAACTCAGTTTACTTGTGCCTATCTTGACAGTCTATTTTTGATGTGATCAACGGAAACGGTATTGCTCCAAGCAAGACTACCTGTATTTGTTACTTACGAAGTCTTGATTACGTAATAGAAATATTACGTAAGAGGGAAAGAGCTGGTCATACAGCTCTTATAGAGCAACAGCATTATTAGTTAGGCAAAAAGTCTGAAAACTTAAAAAATGTCAACAATCCAATAATCCATATTTCAATATCCCATTCCAGATATTCTAAAATAATACGTTTATGCGAGCTCTGATAGCTTCTTCGCTGGTTGATTCTTCAGGCGTCGTTTGGTTAATTCGTTGGTTCAACTTCCTTTAGAACAATGAGCAATATGAATATTACTGATATGGAAGCAGTGCATTTACTGATAAATACTTATATGATAAAACAATTAAACAGTGCAGGTACAATAGTCGAAGAGAAGGAATTTATTGAATTTGTTCAGAAAATATTTGTTGAGAATAATATGAGTTATCCTAGAGAACAAATACTAATTACATGGAGGCAATTATTAGAAAAATATTATTACTTCAAAGAAAATTTATCTATGAAACAGGCCTGTGACACATGGCCATTTTTTAGTTTGATGGACACATGTTTCGAAGAATCAAAAAGTAAAACTTACAGATTCTCAGATCCAAATTTAACATTTAATTTAATCAAATGTATGAGTGATTATAAACAAATCCTATTGAACCATGGATTGACGATGAATATTCTACGTAATGTGGAAAAGAAGCTGAAAATTTTGGAAAATAATATAAATCAAAGAGACATTTACATTCAATGGACCAACTTGAAGAAGTGTTATGAGGAAAAAGAAAAACAAATTCAATCCCACAATAGGTATAGCGAGTTTCTAGAAGCTATGGAATTGTACATTTATAATGCAAAAGATAGTAACAGTGGCAGTAACTCAAAAAGGCCTTTGTATGAAACTGGGGAAGTTTCTACAAAAAAAATAAGAAAACTTGATTCAGATCTTGGTGAAAACCTCAAAAATTTATACAACTGTAATTTTCTGAAAAAAGAAGAAAGTGTTTATGACAACAGTAGCAACAAAAAAGAATGTACCATAATGAAAGGAAATGAAGATGTAGGCAGTCTATTGAGGAGACATGAGAATAGCTACAGGGAACTTGCAGAACTTAAAGAAGTACTATTAGAAAATAATTTATTGCGAAAGGAATCCAAATATTTACTCAACCTTTTCTCAGATAAAATCAAGAGCAGAAGCATAGAACTCAAATGAGTATGTCATGCATTCATCGTTTTGTAGTGGTACAATTTATTTTGATGAAAATTATTGGATCTAGTTTCAACAAAAAGTTTTCAGATTTTGAGAAATGAAAAAATAATGTTTATTATAATTTTACTGATAATAAGGTAACTGAAGCTGGAAGAGATAGTTCTAGAAAGGCATGAGCAGTTTAATTAGTGTGGATGTTTATGAATCAAATATTGAAAGAACCCCGAGCCTAATGTCTTTGAACCACAGACATTCTAATAATGTAAAATTAGCATAGTAGGTGTTTCCGATTTGTTGGCTTTTTAAAAAAGTTATAAATATATTTTGTTCAAGAAAAAATTACAATTTTGGTGTACACTAAAGACCAGCTTTTTTAATACTCTAAAAATATTGAACAAAGCAGTAAATCTTTAGTATTGTTTTTTTTTGTCTAGTAAAGCTTTTAATTTTGTTAATCAATAACAAGATTTGACAAGCTAGGAAGCAGTCAGAGCTGAGATTGATTTATTAAATTTTATTCAGTCCTGTTCAATGCATTGTTGAGTACAAATTAACTAGCTGCTCCTAAGGTGGCATTTGAATCAGTAAAAGCTACAAAAAACAGTAGCTAATGATTATAGCAATCAATGCAACTTAAACACAAAGTTAAAATACAAATTTCACCTTGAAAAAGTGAACACCTTCATGTAAAATATCCAAAAAATTGAAAAATATATAGTTACCCAAGAAAATTTATAATGAACCAAGAACGTATCCATCAGTAGCATTATATCGTAAATTGCAAATTTTCAACATAAAACATTTGTACTCTAAACATAGTTGTTCTTAAACAATCAGCCACCCATTATGGTACTAGATTCACAGTTCGTACAGCAATACCTCGAACCGAAAAACAATAAAACATGTTTCACTCAACTGGAGATGGTATTTTCTGTCTACAAACGGTCAACGTCAAGCCCAACGACGAGCGGAACGTCAAGTTTATGAATCAGCACACATGTTATGAGCACGTTTTGGTTCGAAGCTAGAATATTCCCAGAAGTGTCCAAAGTAGTGGACCAAGATGACATAAAAATTCACAAATATCAATTCAACTTTCAGGTAACAAACTCATAACAATAATATCGGTAACAGTCGTGAATCATTTGACGTCGTGGGAAAGACATAATTGAAACAATAAAACGCGTCAGTCAATCAATCGTAAGCGTATTAGATGCCACTGGGCGTGGCTACCTTCATTTCATTTTCCGCAAGAAATGTATTCAATATGAATAACATAATTCATAATGAGATGAAAATATTTTATAATTCCTGAGAGTATCAATACAATTAGTATATTGTTCTGGTTGTTTTCCGGGTTTTGCCGTGGTCGTCGGTTGAAGTCTCCAAACGATTCGACGGCAACTGCGGCAGTCATCTTCAGTGGCGTGGTCGAAGTACTCTTCTTGACGTACCAACAGTTTCAATACAAGATTTAATAGGGATCGTTTTATCTGGCAATCCCGTGGCTAAGGTATCTAGCAGTGGAACTTATGGCACGTGTCAGCAGACGTTCGAAGCTCCGGTACGTGAGAATATTTTTTCTCAAGTACACGGGTCTCTTTAGGTGGCCACATGCCTTGTTGTGGATTAAGTGTGATGTTAGTTTTCTATAGGCGAATCCCGACGTCTGGCACTAGCTTGAAGTGCGCACCGACCACCCAGGATGGTACTGTAGGTTTTCCTACAGCTGAAAAGTGAATATACCACTAAATACTTTAGTAAGTCGCCCCGGAGCGCCATGGCAAATAATAATAATAGCCGTCCTCTACCCGCCCGCACTGGCTTTGAGTGTTTATGAGGTATATTATTCTTAATATAATCAACATTATTGATGCATATTCTGATGCGCATATACAATATGTTCCGAAATGGTTTGAGATACATATCAACAATAAGTATTATATCATGTTTCGAAAGTGCTTAGTAAATAAGCTCTTTGGGTGTTCCTTATAAAAATAAATTTAAGCATATATATTTATTTATACATTATTTATTAGCTATATCTATCTACCATGCTTTGAGTCAATTTCCTCATACACCAGATTACTTCAAAAACCTTTGATGAAGAAAAATTCAATTATTCAATTTTGTTACTTTTAGGTGTTACCTACTTCAGGAGTAGGTACCTACCTTAATGAAGATAATTGATAGGAGGATGAAGTTTGTAAAGATTCAAAACGATGCAACACTGCCCTAATTTAATACGAACTATAATAAAATATCAATACAAACAAATAATTCAGGTATAACTTTATTCAACATGTTGATGTAATATACAGGGTGACAATTTGAAAACGTACAATTGGCTACATATCTCAAGAACAAAACGAGATATTAAAAATTGCTGTAAACCGTTTCCGTGATATCGAGGAGACAATAATTTGATGCCACCCCATCTACCTCCTCGTAATTCAAACATTTTCATGATTAATGTTTAATAGACTAATTCAAATATTAAAACCAGTAAAAAATTCAGAGATTATTCATCAGTAAACTTTCGGCCCTTTTTTGGGAAGCATCTCTTTAGAGCTTTTCTGTAATGTATCAAAAGCAAGGGGTTACCTTTTAATTTTTTAGTGGGGGTGAATAGAGCTACTGCTGTAGGCATGTGTGGCTCGGTTCCCCATCACATCGTCGAAACAGCTGGTTTCTAGTAATTCTAGATTTTTCTTTTCGTCCTTAGGTAAGAGCTGATTATATGTTTTCAACTTATCTGTCTATATAAATATAAGAATATTTGTAATGGTAACCTTACTAGATGCTATAAAAACATTATTTTTGGCTGACACTTTTTTTGGTTGACATTGTTTTGAATTCAAACACCAAATATAAAAATATAGTTACTTAATTATATTTTTACAAGTTGTGGTTCCCGACAATTCAAATTAATGAGACAATTCTAATGAAAGTATATATATGAGAATTCCAAAAGAGGTAAAAGAGATACCAACATAGTACTACGGCCCCAACTTGACGTCAAGTTGGGGCCGTCTTACAAATTTCTCCTTTTTTTTTATTGAACCAATAAATATAGAACAAATATATCATAACTTATATCAAAACTTACCCGAAAGAAAGTAAACATTAGCAACTGCACGTAATCTTCACTTTCAATTTATTAATCTTCTGTGTACTGAATATGCATATTCTAGAAATATTTTGGGAGATATGTGATTCATCAGTGTTCTTGAAACAATGATATATCACATAAAAAAGTATTTTCTAATATCGATCGGAGATTGTACCAGATAGAGATTCGACTAAAAGTGAACCATTATTTTGATTATTTTAAGAGAAATGCTTAAATAAATAAAATGAGTTTGTTCAAAAAAATAGTAATAGTTGAATGTATCTAATTTTTTTCTATTACATTACGAAAGATTTTCCTTTATCGCCATTTTTTAATTTTTTAGCTGTTTTTGATATTCTCATACAAACTTCAAACACAAACCTAGAATGATTCTATGTAACAACAGAAAAAAGTGTATGTCTCAAAATTATAAAAAAATATTATATACGTTCAAATATCCATGGCCTCGAAATATGCATATACTGAAATAACTATAAAAAATGCACATACTCAATACAATAAAAGATAGGTAGGTATATGGAAATAAATAAACAATGAGTATATTCACGTTGGCATTTTTTGCTTCAACTACATAAAATATATAACAAAATTACAATAAATATACAAAAAGTACAAACATATATTGTGGCACACAGTCTTTCATATAATTAATATTTAAAATTTAAAAATACAGTTCATCCCTTATATTTACGATAAAAAAAGTTTTTTGTTCCAATACGAAAAATTCAAACCCATTACATTTTCAGGGTTCTAAACAATATACCAGTAAAAGGATTCATTAAAAATATGGATGTCCATATGACAATAATGTAGCCATAGCGATATGCAGGAAGCCCATATTACATTTTTCAACAGTATTATGATTCATCCTGTCTTTCTTATATAACCAATCCTGTTTTGGTTAATTCAGCATATTATTTTCTCAAGAAATTTTCTGACAATGGTAGAAAAAAGGAATTTCAAAAGTGTCTACTGAGAACTATTGAATCATACTGTCAACTATTGAAATATAGTTCTTGTTGAATCCCATATGATGAACTGTATTGTATTCCTTAGAATATAGATTGTATAATGTAGACTTGACTTATAGTAAGATATATTGAAAAAGAATATTATATGTATATTTATGATTTTAATATAAAATCATTTAAATTACTTCGAATTTGGAGACTATACTGCATATATAATATAATATATTCAAATGTATTACCAAGGAGCAATAAAAATAATTGGCAACAGCTCCAATAATTAAAAAGAGATCATGACCAAATTAGCCAACTCATTGTATAACTTAGTAAATTTGGACTTGTTTGAGATTCAAAATGCTCAATTCTTATAAATAAACTTAATAGTAGTCTTCACAAGCACATAAATACGGTATTGAATATATCACATATATCTGTAATTTAAGTATCCTACACAAATTACAGATTATTAAGATGAAGTTGTGAAAAATGTTTGGACCTGCTCATAAATGAGCAATCTTAGCTATATATTAAACCTAATTAGTCATTTCTTTAACCTACAGAAACTGCCGCAATTGTGGTTTATTCGCATGGCCCGATAATATGATTTGCTCTTGACGAAAAAACTGCAGAGGAAATGTTTAATAATGAATACCTGAAGAGCCATTATTACAGTATAAGTTTGAAGTGTTTGGCCCCTAAACTGGTTTAAATACAAGTTTAGGCCTAATTTGGTAAAAGTCTAGAGGTGTGTAAGGCTCGATTTGCCAGCATTTTGCAAAAGTTAGGTCCATAGGAGCAACGAATTACAGTAGTTAGAAACAGAAAAAAAAATAGTTCAATTATATTTTTAGAATTCGCCGACATTTTTGGAACTGCTGACCACCAAACCACTCTAATTTGTTATAAAACTTTCACAATACACCCATCATTCACAGGAATGGAAGAGGTTAGATTACACCATATATACAATGTGTTTTTGAAATAGGGTAACAAACTTCGGATCCTGATGATTCTACAAGCAAAAATATGAAAAAAATCCTATAAACGTAGGTCCAATAGTTATTTGTTTTACTAGGCATAAAAGCACAAGATTTAATGCCGCGGCTGGTGTTTCATAACCGAGCGTAGCGAGGCTATGAAACCAGCCAAGGCATTTAATCTGCTTTTCTGCCGTGTGAAACATATAATTTTTTCTTCAAATTTGTTCCAATTCCACGCAAAATCGACTTTTTCATATTTAAATTGCGTTTCATTATCAATATCCAAATAACTAAATTATTTCATCAAAGGTAACTGGGCCCTGCGTTACTATGTTTACCGCTGATGACGTTAGTTGAATTTGTTTGTTTACTGTTTACTTTGTCATTGTCAATTTTAATAACCAGTTTGATTTAAATTATTACTTGGAAGGTTGCCTAGCAACGAACTTTTTCTGCCTAGGCATTAAAAGTACAACAGCAAGTGTCATTAAAAGGCCGCTTTTAATGTCATTTGGAGAAAAAATGCTTTAAAGGAGCTATGGCCCTTATAAAGTGGCCCTCATAGACTGGTTTCCTTACAATTACTTTAAAATTTTAGGATTCCTTTGAAACACATGATTTAATATTGGTACGGTTCATTATTTCCTGAATAAAATCAGTCGTAACCGATTCTAAAAAATCTGGAGGAGACAACCTTTTCTTCCTGTTTTTTTTTTAAATGAGGAGCACTTATTTTCAAAACGTGAATTTTTGATCTCGTAGCAATTTAATAAACCTTATTTACGTATTTTTAACTAGTCATTCATGAACGAATTAACTTGGGACATAAAAAATAGGAACGGAAATATTGCCAATTCAGATTTCACAGTCCTATGGTTACAATTAGTTTGGTTGATTTCAGGAAATCACAACTTTCAATCATTGAATCGTGTACCAAGTTATACCGGGTGGCTACGGAAGTATTGCCTACGGAATATCTCAGTTATTGTATGAAGTAGGTTTGTGAAATTTGGAGCGTCGATATAATGACATAAGAGCTAGAATTTGAGCATATTGACATGTCTAAATTAACTTCCGGTCTGACCGGAAGTAACATCAACTTTCTTATTTTTAATTGAAACCCTATTTTTTTTTCTTTTCGCTTCATTCAGCATTCAATTCCCTTTCTAATGACATATCACAAGTTGGTATCTAACCAGAAACTAGATCAGAAAAAAAATATTATTGAAATTCACCGAGTAGGCCGTGGAAGCAAAATGAAAGCCAAAAATTGAAAAGTTGGCTATGGAAACCATACGTCACTTGATAACAGTTGCTACTACTGTGATATTTTATTTTCATTCGTCGGCGTTATAAAAAGCCGCAAAAAAAAATATTGGAAAAATTGTGAAAAAAACAATACTCTGTAGGTCCATAACTTAAATCGGAACATACAACTTTTTCTTGCCTGTACTATTCAGCATAACCATTCCTTTCTAATGATGTAATAGAAAGTAATTTTTTGAAATGAAATACCAAAAAATCCAATTATTATTCTTCAAATAACAAAACAGATTATCGCCATACGCAAAAATAACATTAAAAATAATGTGGAATGATAAATTATATCCTGTAGGTTCTAGGTTAAATAGGAACATAAACGTACTTGGTCTGTGCCATCGTCCATAGATATTCTAATATCTACCTATGGACGATGTTTGTGCTATTCAGAATAATCATTCCATTGCAATAATCATTCGAACCAAAATATTAACAAGTAGGCTGATTAAGATGTATTTTGGAATGAAACAAAAAAGAAACGAGAGCTCTCACGAACGCTGCTATCCATATTATTTTGACGTTCGAAGTAGTGTTTTTGATTCTGCCATTTTAAAAGGGTTTGGAAATCGAAATCAGTTAATGGAATATTCAAAAAATGCCCCGTTATTCACGAACCGAACAAATTGACATGCTTCTCATTTATGGTGAATGTTTAAAAAATTCTTATGCCGCTGAACGATTGTATTTAGAGCGATATCCAGGGAGGCAGCAACCGTCAAGAAGGTATTTCCAGTGGCTTGAAGAAAAATTAAGAACTGAGCCTGATGTTCACGAAGACCAAGAAGCATTTGTTATTAATGAGGAAACTGAAATTAAATGTATTAGCTTTAGTACAATATGATAGCACAATTTCCTCAAGGCAGATTGGCGCCGAATTAGCTATAAGTAAGGACTCTGCTAGGAAAATTTTGAAAACACATCGATTTAAATCCTTCAAGTATCAGTTGCATCAACATTTGTATGAAAATGACGGTGAAAGGCGCCTGGAATATTGTAATTGGTTTCTTCGACAAAATGCTGAGAATCACCTATTTAACTATTATATCTTGTTTACGGACGAGTCAAGATTTACCAACAATAGATTATTTAACAGGAATAATACAAGGTAGGTACTGTACTTTATTTGGATTATTGTCGATAGTCGAAGTGTAAAGTGCTAAAAGTGTGAACTGTCTTTTGTTTCAGGTACTGGGCGATAGAAAACGAGCACCGGTTTCGACAAGGTGGCTTCCAGGAGAGATTTGGTGTGAATGTTTGGGCAGGAATAGTTGGAACTCATATTGTTGGCCCCATTCTTTTTCAAGGCCAACTAACCGGAGAGAGATACTTTAATTTTTTAACGAATGAAATTTCGGAATTCATTAACAACCTACCAGCGGAAATAACTGAGAGAATGTACTTCCAGCAAGATGGCGCCCCTCCGCATAATTCAAGAATAGCGAAAAATTATCTTCAAAATCGCTTTCAAGAGAGACTTATAACAACCCATGGTCCAGTCAGGTGGCCACCAAGGTCACCTGATCTTACTCCGTGCGACTTTTTTCTATGGGGGCATCTTAAAAATAGGGTGTATTCCACACAGCCTACAACTCTACATGAGCTAGAAGTAAAAATTCGTAGAGCTTTCCAAGATATCACGCCCCAAATGTTGAGAAACGTTTTACATGAAAATATCACCAGAGTCAATAAATGTATTGACGCTGAGGGAATGCATTTCGAACATTTGTTTTGAATTTATTTTATCTTTAATCCTATCAATTTGAATTTTTTTTTTTTCGATAAATTTGTTTTTTTGTTATTTGAATAATAATAATTGGATTTTTTGGTATTTCATTTCAAAAAATTACTTTCTATTATATCATTAGAAAGGAATGGTTATGCTGAATAGTACAGGCAAGAAAAAGTTGTATGTTCCTATTTAAGTTATGGACCTACAGAGTATTGTTTTTTTCCCAATTTTTCCAATATTTTTTTAGGCGGCTTTTTATAACGCCGACGAATGAAAATAAAATATCACAGTAGTAGCAACTGTTATCAAGTGACGTATGGTTTCCATAGCCAACTTTTCAATTTTTGGCTTTCATTTTGCTTCCACGGCCTACTCGGTGAATTTCAGTAATAATTTTTTTCTGATCTAGTTTCTGGTTAGATACCAACTTGTGATATGTCATTAGAAAGGGAATTGAATCATACAATAACTGAGATATTCCGTAGGCAATACTTCCGTAGCCACCCGGTATATCCCGAAGGGGTCTTGATATATTGAACTAAATTATCAGTTTATTGGAACCACTTTCAAAGCGCCGCAGCTCCCTTAGGAAGCAAATAAAGACCTATCTTTAGAGGATTTAGATGTTTTTCATAGTTTTACATGTATAATCAGTAACCAAAGTTTGTTTCCCTATTTATGAAAAACCCTGTATACCTAGTGACCTACAAAAGTGATGCATGAAGATTTTTGAATATATACATCAATGAAGTATAAATTGATTGAGATAGGATGGTGCCGGAAAAAGTAACATGATGAGAAATAACATGAAAGTTGTTCAGGTGGTAACAAAAATGCTATCAGTTCTAGTGACAAGTGAATGCTGGGATTACACTCAACTACCCAGGGTGGTGCTGCAGGCTTTTTCGAGTTTTCCTATACATGAAACGATAAAGCGCGAACAAAAATCAACAAGTTGCCAGTGCTATGGCAAAACATAATAATACCGTTCTCTATCCTCAGGAGTTATGCCTTCTGGTTGCACCCATATGTAAGTGTTTAATTTGAAGATTATTAGTATTATTATTATATATATATATACCCCCTTTGTATATTTGTTGGTTCTGTACTCTTCTGGAATTACTATTACCTATTATTTTATTTACGTTATGTTATTGTTAGGTGATTTCTGATTATAAGGAACGACAAAATATACAAAGATCAAGAAACAAAATATTTCGTAAAACCGAAAAATGCCTGTCTCTCCACACAATTCCACAAAGTGGATATTAAGGCAAATATCTGACAGAAAACAACTACTTCCCCCTACGGATATTGAATTATATCTGTCTTCTATTTGTGCAACGTTCCTCACTGACACATAATTGCAAGTGTTACTTGTTATAAAGCCATTGAATATTAATCCTCCATTCTTGTTGGAAATGACCACCTACATACATGCATGTTTCGAGGTTATTTTCCTCTCATCGTCAGTCGTCTTGTTCCACAAATATGAATGATAATATTCAAAAGCCCTATAGTATCCGTCTACGAATGGAGCTGCGACTCACAATGAAGTAATTCGCAGCGCCATCCGCCAACAGATTAAGTAACCCTCCTGGTAGCACTGTCTCCAGGCAGAGACCAAAAGTACATAAAACGAACGATAAATTTTCTAATACCCCCGTTGTTAATTTTTAGAATCGATTATGAAATTATGACGAATACTAACTACTTCACAAAAGTATTATCATTACTCGAAATATAGAAAAGCATAATCAAATATCAAAATACTCAATAGTGGAATGGGCGGAAGACAAACTGAAGGCATGAGAACAAATTACTGAGGTATTCAATTTTACCAACCGATAAATAAAAAACGCAAATATCATTTTAAAATACTGATGTGTTTCAATTATAATAATGGACATAAATGGTTCATCCAATGAATACTGATATCTTTCATATGACAAACGCATGTATACTCATTTCTACTGCAGAGAGGATAGTTGTACTTTTTCGGGACTTGATTTAGAGACATTTTTAATGTCTACTTTTTAAAATTCGAACTTGTAAATAATTAGTAGAAAGGACAGCACTTAAAATATAAATAATACCACAGAATGGAACCCAGATGAATCGAGATCAAGGGAGAGATGAAAAAATTGGATCGTGGAAAAAAGAAGATTAAAAAACGGGATGAGGAACCGGACATGCAGGAGTTGCTGTTGATAATGGATGGAAGAAATAATAGTGATAGTCAATATCAGGACAAGCTCTGAATTATGGGCTTTGTGAAAAAGTCTGTGGAGACTAATAATGGCTTAGCCACTGCTACATTGCTGTAACATTTGAGTTCCACTAGTTTCTAACATTAAAAATGCTTATTTAGTGAATACTCAATTCACTTTTTCAATTCTGAAGTTTGTTTGCCTTTCTAGTTTATAAGGAATGTGAAGACTTTATTGAAGTATTTTGGCGTGTTGTTTTGACTTGTAGTGTTCAAAACAAAAAGAAAAACTTTCCAGTTATCGTTTGGTAATATAAACAACAAAAACAGTTTGAACAAATTTGTAGAAATCGAAATATTTTTTCATCAACTTCTCATTTAAGATTGTCTTTCCAACAAAAATGATACTATTGTATCTTTGGTAATCTAATTAAAATATTTTTCCAGATGAAGTCGATCAAGTAACGGCTTTATCATATGAAGGCGGGGGAGAATCTCTTATGACTTGTATGGAGTCAAGATCATTCCGAGGAGATAACATCACTGCTATGTGATACGGTGGAGGGGGCATTTCAGCAGGATTTTGGGAAGTAGTAACCTGCTGGTGATGAATATCTTCATTTTCTTGTTGCTATAAAAATAAGAGGTATTTGTATCAAAATTAAGATCTATTACTTTCTTGTACATAGACATTATGAACGCACAACGACTTCAAATAACGCCCCAGTTGTTACAGCAGATTCTATTTTTGATTGGCATCGTCAAACCGTTTATAATTTGATGAACTATAGCAGTTGAATGTGAATGGGATATATTGGAGAGCAGATAAGTGGCCCATATTCCCAGTGTGATCCCACATATGTAGTGAAGAGAGCAACTTTTAAAAATTAGGACAAGAACTTTTTAGCTACCGAAGCAGTTTCGTCAATATGTGTTGAAAAGCTAATTTTGAGTCAAGATGGTTATCATTTGGGTATTCAGTATAGTATTTTCAAAACTGATATATTAGTAACAAGGAAAAAAATCTGGGAACAGTGACGTAGTCACTAATTGAAACTTCATTCACGAACCTAGAAGAAAACCGACGGAATATCTGATAAACAGCCTACGATTTCATTTGTTTTCTTGTTATCAAGTTGGCAAATATTACAAGTTTTTCAGTAATAAGTCGCTAAATCAGGATTTATAGACATCTTAACCACTGTCTCTCCTGCATGATTATTCCCATTGAGCGATATCCATCCTAAGGACTGACACCCGTTTTGCTGTAATGCATTTTTTTCTGCACGAAATCATGTTAGTAACGCCCTTGGTGCATAAGCAGCTATTTTGACTATCTTGATGTTTTCGTCAATAGTACAAAAAATCATCAACTGATCCCGATTTCAAAAACCATTTTTTTCTGAATATAGAAGCAGACCAATCCTATTTTATCTGAAATACTTTTTTTAATAAACAAACTTACCCGCTCAGATACCTGCATCACAGGAGCTTCTACATTTGTATTGGCTGGTGAATAGGAGACAACAGCTTCACACAAAGTTATCACACCTCCTATTATGAGCATCACCACAATTAATGAACAAACACCCAAGACCTCAACACCTATATTGATCTAAAATTGATGAACAAATTTTGTAAAATATTTTCATGATTTGAAACAAAATTTTCCAAATTAATAAAATTCATTTAAGAAAAATTATGTGCTTCAATATCTACAAAGCATTTTCAGAAATGCTCAGAACAAATCAAATCTTAATAAATGTAGCAAGACTTATGCCAAAAGTGTATACATCAGTGTCCACCATATCGTAACATATATGGAAATAAGTCTCTTAAGCAACATTTCTCCCACTACCGACTGAATTTGTACCAAATTTGAAGACAGATTTCGTACAATATTAGTAATTCATTGACGGTCGGCAAAAGATGTCGCACCGTCGTCGAATAATAATAATAATACTTCCTCATATAACCTCTCATAGAGTTTACCTAAAGGCATAGTCTGTGTGGGTAGAGGAAGGCTATTATTATCATTATTTGCCTTGGCGCTCTGGAGCGACTTACTAATATTTCTGGTGGCGTATTCACTTCTCAGCTGTAGGAAAGCCCGAAAAATCTACAGCACCCCGGGTGCGCACTCCAAGCAAGCACATGACGTCGGAATTGGCATCTAGACAATTCACTTCGATTCTGATGAAATTGAGAAAATTTTTGTCATATCCAGGACTCAGTTTACGTTCAAATGATGTTATTATTGAACACCGTTATAAATGTCTTCGACTATTATACAGAGACAAGGTTAGGCAAATATTAAAAGAAACGAGTGCGTTGACAAACAATTAATGCGATACGAGGTGAGAAAATTTCAGCAAAATATTCCTCAAAAAATTATTTCAGGAAACACAAACTTCACGAAGATTAGCAGCTTGCCTTTATAGAAATAATGGTTGCATTTTCGAGAATGATTTGAAGTGGGACTTTGTAGTGAAACATCAGTTTATTATTCAGGAATTAATTCAAAGCCATCTACTCCCTCATATATTGTTTCAAAACAAATTAATACATTTTATAAAATATCTGACTTATTTATGATTTTGGAGATTTGGTTTCATTTGCAAATTTGTTCAAAATATTAAAAATCAATATATGAGAAAATACATTTGGTTGAGTCCAGTTTTCTAGTGATTCCCATGTATCCTTCAATTTCTCAATGTTTTTTTCTACAAATGATTTCATTAAACATACAGCTTCAGCTTTGTTATTTTTTGTTAATATGTTTATAGCTGTAAAATATTTTGTTTTTGTCATGACTATTATTACCGATAATGAAAATACAAGTAAACATTATTATTATAAATGAATTAAATTAATCTGTGAAACTGGTACAAAATTACAATACTCACCCCGTGGAAGTAGTATTTCGCCCCGGCTAAAAAAAAAGTGACTATTGCAAAAAATATCCATGCTCCACATTTCAACTTGGAAGTTGGTTGAACATTATTTCGTACTGTGGCAGTATGTCCAGGTGCAATCATTTCCAAAGACCTGCCCACCTGAGGGATACGGATGTTACTACTCGACCCACTGAAAATTAGTTTTCATAAAAAAGGGAAGATTTTCAAGTTATCATTATGTTATCAAATTACTTTACTGAGGACTCAATCGTGTACCTTCTGAAACTTGTTATTGTACTCATGCGTGCCAATGCTAAAATAAAACTGGTTGAAATACTTTTTGCATTGGTATGTATACGTGCATATTTTGATAGATTTCTTGACAAACTCAGAAACCTACCTCTTCCACAATAATTTTAAGAGAGGTTTGAACTTGGTCTACAAGAATACACGCGATTCCCTAAATTAGTAATTGTATACACTCGGATTTTAATAAACTGACGTAGCTTGTACATTCTATCACTAGCACATTTCTTTCCCTTCATTTATGTCTTCCCATTATTCATCATAGCCATAGCATCTATTATTTTTTGGGTATTTGCTTTCTATCACTATATATCTGTTGTATTTGGAGCTTTTTCTAATACTTTCCTATTTTGTTTTATAACTTCTATGCTTTAACTTTTCCTACTCATTAGATTTTTAAGTTCATTTTGGCTTTCGAGAGTAGGTTATAGTACATAAAGGCTCCTTTGAACATTCTGAAATCAATCATATACTATTATTTCCCACTTCTCTAATATTACCACATCAAATGATCTCTTTGGCTTCTTGTGTTTTAATCGATAAAGCCTAGCTCCTTAACCTGAGTTCTTTCTTAATATCTGTTATGATAGTCAATTATGAATTTTATAAAAACCACGACAAAGCAAGATAATTGACGAATAGGCGATCAAATATTGGAAGTCTTGTTCAACGTTCTTTCTTGTGTCTGAATTTTGTGGTAGGTAACTATTCATTTCTTCTAAATTGTAATTTCTCATACCATTAATATAGTTCGTATCGCCTTGTGTGCTGTTTTTTTTCCACCTCGTTAACCAGGTATTAATCTTTCAATACTTCTGCATTAAAACCTCTTATTAACAAGTGTGTCATTTTTGGGATTCTCTCGCACGTCCTTGCCAATTCTTCGTAGAATCATAATTATCTTCTTCGCTTGCTTCTTCAGTTAATACACAATTGAATTTTGTATTCATCTACCTTGAATAAGTCATTGTAATAGTTGCAGTGACGCACCCAGGGGGGGGAAAAGGGGGCACAGCCCCCCCCCGAACTCCTACAGACAAACCACTATTTCTCTTACAGTTTGTAAGCGAATTGAAAATGTATAGCATTCTATCGCTATTCTGAAATAAACTTAACCTTGACCAGAAAAAAAATCGACTGCGGCGCAATTTTAGATCATTCTGTGTGCGCCACTGAATAGTTGTCGCAGTTTTGTAAACCAAAAATTTGTGAAAGTCAACATTAAGTTTAATTATAAACGTTAATCATTGATTCTACCTCAATTGTTATAGGACCAGGATTTCTACTTTATAGTCTTCGATTTCCCTAGCAACTTTTTTCCACTACTAGCTTTATACCTTTTTTTTGTTTTTTTCCGTTCACTTCAATTAATTTTCCTATTGCAGGTAGAGATGATGCCCTCTTAGGGAACATACCTGCCATTTCCATCTTTATTTTTCTCTCCACAGTTTTCCAAATCTCTATTCCAGAAATTGTTTCTTGAGTAGTCTATAGAACAAATCAGTTCTGTAAGAATGTACTTTGGTATTCTAAATATACATTCTATTCAATTAGTTGAAGGAAAGAATTGTATGGTGTCATGTAGTCTGATACCATCTCGAAATATGGTCTCTACAAATGATTTTGATATGCATATGACTTCATCAGGGATGTTGTCTCCTCAGTTCATCTGTAATTTTCAGCTAATCCCGTCTCACTCCTTGCCACTAAGCTGAGAAGTGGGATGTTTAATACAACTTTCATTTATTGTCGCGAGTAAATCTCATATTTTCCGTTATTCCAAACATGTCAACCTGTGTAATAGCTGGCGGACCTTGTTCTGTTCAGATCTGTAGAGTTTTCAACTGCCATATCAAAATTTGTAAATATTATTGAACGGCACATCGCCTAGTAAATATTGAACCAACGTAACATACCTACTATATAGGTTCCGAGTGCTCAGGTCTTACCAGGTTCTGGCTGATCTAATTGCCAAAATTTCATGTTGGTTTCAGATACGGTGGGATTTTATGAGAATTGCAAAATACTTGACATCCCCAGTAATAAACTACCACAAGTAACCAGGTATTAATCTTTTAATACTTCTGCATTAAAACCTCTTATTAACAAGTGTGTCATTTTTGGGATTCTCTCGCACGTCCTTGCCAATTCTTCGTAGAATCATAATTATCTTCTTCGCTTGCTTCTTCAGTTAATACACAATTGAATTTTGTATACATCTACCTTGAATAAGTCATTGTAATAGTTGCAGTGGCGCACCCAGGGGAGGAAAGGGGGCACAGCCCCCCACCCGAACTCCTACAGACAAACCACTATTTATCTCACAGTTTGTAAGCGAATTGAAAATGTATAGCATTCTATCGCTATTCTGAAATAAACTTAACCTTGACCAGAAAAAAAATCGACTGCGGCGCAATTTTAGATCATTCTGTGTGCGCCACTGAATAGTTGTCGCAGTTTTGTAAACCAAAAATTTGTGAAAGTCAACATTAAGTTTAATTATAAACGTTAATCATTGATTCTACCTCAATTGTTATAGGACCAGGATTTCTACTTTATAGTCTTCGATTTCCCTAGCAACTTTTTTCCACTACTAGCTTTATACCTTTTTTTTGTTTTTTTCCGTTCACTTCAATTAATTTTCCTATTGCAGGTAGAGATGCTGCCCTCTTAGGGAACATACCTGCCATTTCCATCTTTATTTTTCTCTCCACAGTTTTCCAAATCTCTATTCCAGAAATTGTTTCTTGAGTAGTCTATAGAACAAATCAGTTCTGTAAGAATGTACTTTGGTATTCTAAATATACATTCTATTCAATTAGTTGAAGGAAAGAATTGTATGGTGTCATGTAGTCTGATACCATCTCGAAATATGGTCTCTACAAATGATTTTGATATGCATATGACTTCATCAGGGATGTTGTCTCCTCAGTTCATCTGTAATTTTCAGCTAATCTCGTCTCACTCCTTGCAACTAAGCTGAGAAGTGGGATGTTTAATACAACTTTCATCTATTGTCGCGAGTAAATCTCATATTTTCCCTTATTCCAAACATGTCAACCTGTGTAATAGCTGGCGGACCTTGTTCTGTTCAGATCTGTAGAGTTTTCAACTGCCACATCAAAATTTGTAAATATTATTGAACGGCACATCGCCTAGTAAATACTGAACCAACGTAACATACCTACTATATAGATTCCGAGTGCTCAGGTCTTACCAGGTTCTGGCTGATCTAATTGCCAAAATTTCATGTTGGTTTCAGATACGGTGGGATTTTATGAGAATTGCAAAATACTTGACATCCCCAGTAATAAACTACCACAAGTAACCAGGTATTAATCTTTTAATACTTCTGCATTAAAACCTCTTATTAACAAGTGTGTCATTTTTGGGATTCTCTCGCACGTCCTTGCCAATTCTTCGTAAAATCATAATTATCTTCTTCGCTTGCTTCTTCAGTTAATACACAATTGAATTTTGTATACATCTACCTTGAATAAGTCATTATAATAGTTGCAGTGACGCACCCAGGGGGGGAAAGGGGGCACAGCCCCCCACCCGAACTCCTACAGACAAACCACTATTTATCTCACAGTTTGTAAGCGAATTGAAAATGTATAGCATTCTATCGCTATTCTGAAATAAACTTAACCTTGACCAGAAAAAAAATCGACTGCGGCGCAATTTTAGATCATTCTGTGTGCGCCACTGAATAGTTGTCGCAGTTTTGTAAACCAAAAATTTGTGAAAGTCAACATTAAGTTTAATTATAAACGTTAATCATTGATTCTACCTCAATTGTTATAGGACCAGGATTTCTACTTTATAATCTTCGATTTCCCTAGCAACTTTTTTCCACTACTAGCTTTATACCTTTTTTTTTGTTTTTTTCCGTTCACTTCAATTAATTTTCCTATTGCAGGTAGAGATGCTGCCCTCTTAGGGAACATACCTGCCATTTCCATCTTTATTTTTCTCTCCACAGTTTTCCAAATCTCTATTCCAGAAATTGTTTCTTGAGTAGTCTATAGAACAAATCAGTTCTGTAAGAATGTACTTTGGTATTCTAAATATACATTCTATTCAATTAGTTGAAGGAAAGAATTGTATGGTGTCATGTAGTCTGATACCATCTCGAAATATGGTCTCTACAAATGATTTTGATATGCATATGACTTCATCAGGGATGTTGTCTCCTCAGTTCATCTGTAATTTTCAGCTAATCTCGTCTCACTCCTTGCAACTAAGCTGAGAAGTGGGATGTTTAATACAACTTTCATCTATTGTCGCGAGTAAATCTCATATTTTCCCTTATTCCAAACATGTCAACCTGTGTAATAGCTGGCGGACCTTGTTCTGTTCAGATCTGTAGAGTTTTCAACTGCCACATCAAAATTTGTAAATATTATTGAACGGCACATCGCCTAGTAAATACTGAACCAACGTAACATACCTACTATATAGATTCCGAGTGCTCAGGTCTTACCAGGTTCTGGCTGATCTAATTGCCAAAATTTCATGTTGGTTTCAGATACGGTGGGATTTTATGAGAATTGCAAAATACTTGACATCCCCAGTAATAAACTACCACAAGTAACCAGGTATTAATCTTTTAATACTTCTGCATTAAAACCTCTTATTAACAAGTGTGTCATTTTTGGGATTCTCTCGCACGTCCTTGCCAATTCTTCGTAAAATCATAATTATCTTCTTCGCTTCCTTCTTCAGTTAATACACAATTGAATTTTGTATACATCTACCTTGAATAAGTCATTGTAATAGTTGCAGTGGCGCACCCAGGGGGGGAAAGGGGGCACAGCCCCCCACCCGAACTCCTACAGACAAACCACTATTCATCTCACAGTTTGTAAGCGAATTCAGTTTATGTTAGCATATTGTGTAAATTACTATTAGTGCACCAGAAAGTTCGGGAAGCTTCTTTAAATCTTACAAAAATAATCTTTATCATTACAATATCTTGTACGAAATGTATTATCATTTATTATCAACTAGTTTTCAACCCTATATATTATAAACCATTTATATTTAAATATTGAATTGAATAAATTGAAATTATAAATGTAGTAGTTAAAGAATTTGTCATATTTATCATAAAATACTTAGATATACAAAGGTGACAAAAAGATAATAAAATTAATTTTTCTTCTGTTCATACCACTCAAACAGATGATCAGGACGAGAATATGAATGTTTTGGATAATACGAGTTTAATGAAAACGGAGAAATAACGAATATGCACTTGGGTTCATGAACTGAAAAAACAAAACCATTCATTTAAAAAATAGCAAGAAGTTAACAATATCGGAACTGACCTTTCGAAATAGAAATCCTCGAAGAAAAAATATTTGTAAAAACTGAAAAACAAAAAAGTAAGACCTAAACATATAACTAAATCAACTTTTACTGGCTCATGTTCTAGTGGTGTAGGTTAAAACAACAATGAAACTTCTGTTGAAATTGGAAATCAACATTGCGCAACAAATAGTATGAAGAATATTGTGAATTATAAATTAAGCAAAAACAAGGACATTACTATTGTGCAACAAATAGTATGGATAATACTTAATTTAAATTATAATGAAACATGAGTAGTTTTTTAAGGAAATGGCTTGACAAACAAAAATATTGGACTGACTGATTGTAAAATGAAATTAATAAAATCGACAATATCGAAGTACCCTTTTCTCCACACGTTTCCACATAGTGGAAAAAAAAGCAAATTATCTGACAGAAAATAACTAATTCCTGGCTAATAACAGCAGATTATCCTTCATTTGGCTGGGGATGACCACCTGCAGACATGCATATGTTTCGAGGTTTTGCTTCTCGTCAGTGCTATAGAGTAGGTCGGACAACATTAGAGTCGTCCTGTCCCTGCCCAATGAATGATAATTAACTGTTTGAATATTATTTCCTCACGAATGAAGCCGCGACCTACAATAAGTCGATCGCAGCGGATTCCGTACGAAAAATCAAGAAGAACACTACCTTTCAATAACATCTTGTACTGAAATAATAATGTAAATTTCTTAGAAACAGAGTACAGTAACATTTTTAAAAGGTAAACACGTATGATGTACCGAACTGATATGAAGACGTACAATAAAAACATAATGATATCAACATGTTTTAAAAAAGACAATTGAATAGGCAATATTAAAAAAGAAGTGGTATATAAACGCAAATGAAGTTTAGTCCCGAACTTATTTCTCTAACAGATGAATGATAATTTTGATACATCAATGGTTAGGCCAGAATCGTCGGGATTTTTTTAAATGTTTCGTTTACTTCTCAGGCAATAGTTTAAATATTGAATATTTTAGGTAATGTAAATTATTATTAGTTATATATAGTTATATAATGCACTACAAGAAATACACAAACAAAGCAAATATCTCATCACTCTCAGAGTATATGTTCACTACTACAATACAAGAAATTCTAAGTTCATCAAAAACCGTACCTATCAACTTTACCGTTCAAAAAAAACTCTCTGAATTATAGTCTCTACAACATTTTACCAGACGAAATAAAAAGCTTTAGTATAACAGAATTCAAAAACACCATTAAAATATACCTTCTAAAACATAATTTTTATTCGGTGGAGGAATACCTGATTACCGAACAAACCTCATTGACCTGCCCTCTGCCATCTCATTGATAATTGTTTTAGTTTTAACCGGGGAGATATTCTAATTTGTCTATGTTTTATTTTATCGATTTTTTTATTGACAGAGTTTTACCCCAGTGTGTTTGTCAATATTTTTATATATTTTTAAGTACCTACTATTGCTGACTTGCTACAAATATAAAATGTATGTAACGTAGTGAATAAACCATTCTATTCTATTGCTGCAATTTGTAATACTCGATGGTCTATATTTCAGACGAGATGAACAAAACATATAACTTTGAAAAAAACTCAATCTGGTGTACGCATAGATACAAAGGCTATGAAAAGAAAGAATCCTTTCATCACAGATATCTTCAGAATAGTCTGGTGGTGTCTTTTGTTTCAGTGTACAAGCCCCACTATTCTTAATAACTGCAACAGCTACATTTGGGTTGATCAATCATCGCTCCCGATCATGCTAACATTGTTAACGAAACGTCCGTCAAGTTGGTAAAAAACTTAATAATTGACGATAATGTTCTGACCATCGTATTCGAACTGGATTCTCCCTTGCTCGCTCCGAAAACCTGGGTGATTCGTAAAAATAAATTTTACAATTTAATAATTTTTTAATTCTGACAGACTTTCCAAGATGTTTAGGAATTATTTCAACTGGTTTTCGCCGAATAGGCAAAGTTTTGACGTGATGAGACTCAGACAAAATATTTGTGGTTTTGTAGTTGTCAGACACAGAAAAATAATTTTTTGTTCCGGTATTGGTCCCGAAGACTACAATAACTTTCATAGATCACAGCATATCTGAAGAGGTTTATCTAGAGAGGTCGCTTTATTGAGTAATACAAGAAATGGCACTTATTCATGACAACATATGGAAGAATGTCTAGAAGTTAGGAAATTCCATACTGTAAATCTTAATCGATCATAATACCGGTAACGTTCTATTCCTAAACTTTTATAGACAGTAAGAGGTCATTATTAATAATAAGAAATAACAAAAGAATCAAGAATATCAGAAAAGATGTTGAATAAAGAATAGCTCATGAGCTATACTGAAAACCTAGATTGAAAAAAGTTGAAGAAAATAAAAAATCAGATTAAACAATAAAAATTCTGAAAACTGAACAAAGGCGATATTGGACATTATTTATACATACAGAAACAAAACAAGAAAGATAACAATCACCCTACAAGTCAATAAAAACTCATTACAAATGGCTCAAATAGTTTTTTTGAGAATGTAGGATGGCAAACAGTGATGTACAATAGGTATCTGTATAGGTCATGACTGATTCAATAAAACAATTTACAAATACTTAGTATTGATCGTATGATTGAATACTAAACCTTACTTGTAATGTAAAGAAGCAGTGGATAGCCCAGGCAATCTGGCATGATATCCAGGAGACCTATTATAGCGTATTCCATTGTTAGTCACACTTTCAATGGACTGAAATCTGTGAACCGGAGTTACCATCGGTTTTGGATAGAAACTACCACACAAATTTCGCTGATTTCGCCCGTAGCCTGAAAATATATTAAATGAAGAACTATGGCAGAATATATAAAAAAAAACTAATAAAAGTATATTTTAACTTTAGCTGGGTATGTTTTCTCGAGTTCTTATATCCTACACAAATTTTATGACCCCTATTTATCCTTCCCAAGAAACGGTATAAATTCAAGTTATCGAGAGAGGGAGATGAAATATTTTTAATGACTGAAGAAATTATTTTCATTGATTAATAACTATAGTGATCCTTAAACTTGAAAAATATACACAATGGCAATAGTGGCATTCAATATGAAGATAAAAAATACTTCGAAATGAACATGTTATTTTATAATTACTTTTAACCGTTATAAGTATCATCAATGAGACTAGTGGAATCAGGTTCTGCTACCAAATAAGCAACATTTTTATGGATCAACTGAAAAAAAATTTAGGTGTTGAAAGAAAAATTGCGTGCCATGCATTTATACCATAAGCAATTTTCAGAATTTGTCTGCAGCAAACACTCTCAAAAAATGTGTGAAGAAATGAAATGGAATCTCAGACTCATTTTGAAACAACTCAACATCCCAATGAACACATTTTTTGGCTTCTCTATTTCAATAAAATAATTCTCCTCCTCACGTCAAGTAAAATATCCAGCAAAATGATATCTGTTTTACCGAAAGATGAGACATACGCTTGATTTTCAAATGGGACACCTGGTATATTTTACTTCTTCTGCCATATGGCATTCTGAATACAAACACTTTTCACTTTTTGTTACCAATTTTTATGTTTTTTTAGCAATTTTTAATATAGAGAATTTGGGGATATGTTCAAATAGATGAGCATTTTATTACGATAAATCAAAACCTTACACCTTTCAAATTTCCGTTGAAAAACTTAAAAGATCACGTTAAATCTTTCTTGAGATAAAAATAAGATTTAAATACATGGAGTAACTTGTGACCAACACAACTGATGAAACAAAATCATTAAAAAGGCATCTTAACGTAATAATCAATCAAAAAAATCAGTAATACTAATTAAAAAAATGTATTCTACATAGAAGATAAATTTTAAACTAAAACAGTTGAGTTGTGTCCTTCCCAAAATTTAAGGGCTGACATTGGTGAATTGAACGTATTCAAAGCCGCCTATATTAAAAAATAATTTTTGAATCTCTGAAAAGAAAAATGAGTTTAAGATAAATAAAACTATATACAATCAATGCATTGAAAATGAAGAAATAAATTCTTGTATATACAAGCTGACTTCAAAAATTCCTCCAGCTAACCCAAGACCCCTGTTACTCAGCAAGCACCAGTACTGGGGTGGTGCTGTAGGTTTTCCAGAATTTCCTACAGCTGAAAAGTGAATACGCCACCAAAATTCACTAAGTCACCCGGAACGCAACGGCAAATAATAATAATATCCGTCCTCTACCCGCACAGGCTATGCCTTTGGATACACTCTATGAGTGTTTATGAGAGAGTTTTTTTTTCCATCCGCCAGGAATTTACTAGTCAGGTGATGTCTCCGGAGTCCCGATACACCCAGAGGGCGCGCTGGTGTGTCATTATATAACCCCAGTTAACACTCCCCACATTCGTGGGGTGAGTATGATTACTGGGTCCGAGAATCATGTGCCCTGAGTAGGCGGAGTGATCCAAGAAAAAAGGCTTTCTGCATACGTCCGACTAAGATTTCTGCCGCATCACGGCAAGCAGGTATACTTTTCAAATTCGAGAGCAGTGTGTGTCCATCATTCCACCAAGTACCCCAATGATCAAAACCACCATTTTTACAGAACGGTTTGGGTAAAGCCTGCGGAGTTCAAATAGTAAATCTCGATATTTTTTCCGTTTTTCCTCTTCTTTTCGGTACGATGTTCGTGTCGCCAGGAGCCGAAAACTATATGACGAAAATTGTCCTCTTTGATGGTCGAGGACGACATCAGGCTTATTGGTTTGTTTTTGCCTGAGGGTGGGGAAAGAGTAGTTCCAATAGATTCTGCACTTTTCATTCTCCACAACGGGCAACACCGGTGTCCCGACTATGCCGTACGAGTGTCGTAGGTGGTAGGCCGCGTTATGTCTTTGGATATAGGCTGAGACCGCATAAGCTGGACAGGCTGACAGCAAATGCATTATATATATGGTCTCAGCAGCCCCACGATACACACTCTGTATCTAGTGTCAGGGACCTCTCTTTACCCATCACGCGACTACGGTAGACGAGGATGTTGAAGACACCATCCTGGCAGGCAATTATTATGAATCCCTCGCTTTCCGACTTCAGCCGACTTGACCTGAGAAGTACCATGGTCAGGTTTCTGGATAAGTCAAGGTTTTCAATGTTCTTGAAGAAAACCCCATGGCTTATCCTTATGCAGCTGTAGGAGATTATCACTCTCCGCAGTTTTTTGATGAACGGGTTCCAACTCGGTAACAGAGTTTGGTTCGTCCGTTCAGTGTCGAATACGAGAACGAGTTCATCGGCTGCACGGGTTGCTGCCTTGAAAAAAATTCTCCAATCCCTACTTTTTCATGATCGCATACAAAGCAGAGAAGGAGATCTGAACTCCTGATGACTTTACAGGCTCCATTCGGTACCATTCTGTTATGAAGACACTCCAAGCTCAAAATTCCACGAGTGTCTTCTGGGGAAGTATACAACCTTGGAACAGACGATTTAGGATGCAATGAGTTTTTACGTCGAGTTGTCGCAGCTCTTCCGGATTCCATTTCATCACTCCATGCATATTAGTTGCAGCAACTTAATTCTTCCCACATAGTACTGATGACCAGATCTGTCGGAGTTTGTTGTTGTTATATCCGTCAACCGGCTGCACCCTTACGAGCAACCCTCAGAAGTCAGAGATTTGTGCAAGCTGGGAAAGACGTATCCCTTACCTTTTAAAGTGTGATACCTTGCACGAGACCAGGGACCATGCTGGGAATCAAACCCACGACCCTGTGATTGAGAGGCAAGTTTCTTTGACTTCCAACGAAGTCGGTGTACCAGTCGCAGTGCTTTCTGTGGTTCTTAGATGGCTCTGATGCTCTCTTTCTTGGTGGGTACTGGAGTTGTTGTAGGGCCAGTTGACAAAACCATGTGAAAATCGCTTGCATGTTGTGGCCGGGTCTGCACTGATGATCGAGTGAACTGTGAAACTAGTATGTAGATAGTCACGCCTGTTTTTGATCATCATTTGGTAGTTGTTACAGGAAGTATATTCTTCTAGAAAAACTTTGCCAGGCTTTGGGCTGGAGTGATTCGGCAGTCGTATGGAGATGGTGAATTATTTCCTGTTAGACATTTGCCGACACCCTATTGTATTGGAAATAGGCGAACGGCTCGATTATTTTTAATCAATTTACAATTCGCTTTTCGTTAAGTACGCACAATTCCACATCAAAAATATATGAATATTTTTCATGATGAAATAAAAAACCAAAAGTTGTTACTTCTTGCACTACAAATATTCATTCACATATGTGTATTCATAAGAAGTCTCGGAATCTCGTATAGATAAGAGTCATGCACAAAAGATCTATTGGGGGTCGAAGTGCCTGTGAGGCTGCATAGGCTGTAAAACCCTTCCCTAATCTACAGTAGAATAATATATTTGGAAACAAGTAAGCACTTGTAAAGAGTGGGCCAAATTGGATACTTTCAAAGAAGAAATCTTGTTTACAAACTAGATAGATGAAAACTGATGGCTGTATTAAATTTTATGACAAACTTTATGGTGAAAACTACATATCGATATCTATCATCGTTTCTGAGTTAAAGCATGTTATTCGAAAATGTGCATTTTCTAAAAGTCGCTGAAACTTTTTTCTTGTCAAAAATGTCTTGTTTTGGTTATGAAAACATTTCCAGAGCACTTTTTCGTAGAATTCAATTAAAAAAAATTGTTTTTAAATTGTTTTTTCCATTAACCAGCTGTCACCCCCCTACGAACGACAGCCCTCAGAAGTCGAAACTTGTGCGAGCTAAGGATTAACGAGGTCTTACCTTTTAACGTGCGATTCCTAGCACGTTAAAATGGTGTAAGTAACTTATTTTTTCAAATAAGATATCCATAGTAATTGATGGAAAAATATGTTTTTGCAAATGAGACACCCTATATATTCCTGCATATTTCAATAGAGCTTAAAATAACCTTTACAAAAATGTAGCACACTTGAACAAGTAGACGCCGCGGCGATAAATCAGAATGGAAATGTTTACTGGTAGCTGTCAAATTTTGATTTAGGCAGTAAAGACGCTCTTTAATTCGTGGTTACTGTTCAATTTTCAAACACATTCGCAATGAAGTAAGAGAATTATAAAAAATGGGATATGATAGTCTGGGGAAATTCAGAAGCAGCAAGCAATTTGTATCACGACAGTTTTCCAGAAAGAAGACAACCTTTTAGAGACATTTTCGCAAGATTGCGACTAATTGCTGGTGGTCCATTTGAAAAGAAAACGCCAAAATTATATGAATCAAATAGAGATGAGGTGTTGGAAGAAAAAGTCGTTTTAGTAGCTGTTGAAAATAACCCAAAACGTCAACGCGAAATTTGAACATATCAACAGGCCTACCAAGAACTAACGTTGGGCGGATTTTGAGGAAGCACAATTACAAGCCATACTCAGACCAGGAGATTTTGAAAGCCGCATGGATTTTTGCCAGTGGTTCCTGGAAAATTGTAACCAAGGTCCAAGAATGATTTTTTGTTAAATTGTATTTGGTAAGACGAAGCTTATGTGAGCAGTGCAGGCATATTATCAACCGCTACAATTCTAATACTTATCACAACAGGACCCTCATTCTATTTGTGGAGCAGACAAGTCAAGGAAGATTTGGATTTAGTGTGTGGGCAGGTGTTTTCAGGGGTAGAATTATTATCGGCACGTCCATTTATAATGGCACTCTCACATCTCAGAGGTATGTAGAAATTTTAAGGCAGAATATTGAACCTCTTGTTGAAAATATATTTTCAACAAGACGAGGTTTTGCCTCACAACATTGCAATTGTCACCAACTTTTTGGCTGCAACCAAGGACCCAACCGTTGGTCGGTCAGGTCACCGGACCTAACGCCTATGGACTTTTACCTCTGGGGAAGGTAGAAAGATCTTATTCTCAAATTGCCGACCAATTCTACGTGCGAATTGAAAGCGGCAGTGATGCAAAGTTTTGCTTCTCTCACTCCTATTCTCAACATTTGATAGCTACTACTGAACAATTTATTTCTGTTTTATAGTCGCGTCGTCCAAAGGCTACTTCTTGAAAATGTGCGTTCTAAAGTCTACATGAAAAAACCTAAAAGCTCTGTATTTCAAAGATGACTCTAGCAAAACATCAAGTGTGCCACAATTTTGGAAAGGTAATTTTAAGCTCCATTGAAATATTCAGGAATATACAGGGTGTCTAATTTAAAAAAAAAAACATCAATAACTATGGATATCTTATTTGAAAAAATCAGTTACACCATTCAATTCTAAGTAAAAAAGGTGTACTGGAAATGTTTTCATAGAAACAAGAAAAGTTACAGCAACTTTTCGAAAATCGTGCTGTAACTCAGAAACGATGATAGATATCGATACGCGGTTTTCACCATTAAGTTTGTCATAAAATTTGACTCTCAGAAACAGCCATCAGTTTTCATCCATCTAGTTTGAAAACAGGGCTTTCCCTTTAAAAGTGTCTAATTTGGCCCATTATGTACATGTGTATCATACTCAATTGTTTTATGCCTGCATCATTACTTCGAAAAAAATGCTGGAAATGCATTTTATATCAGGATAATGTCGTTTATACTTCATCATATCTATATGATCTAATCAAGTAGTTAATGGAAACCTAATGTCACGCATTGTTGAAATTGAGGCTTATTTAACATTTCATATGATAAAACTGGAAACTTGACGTTGTTAACTAGCAACAATCTTTCTAGCCGGGCATGTTTTATCTTGAAGATTTCTCAGTTTTTAGGGCATTTGACAAAGATGATGCAGGTATAAAAAAATTATTGTTATCTCAACAGACTCGACTTTCAGCAGTCATTTGTTCCGAAGGCCTGAATATTCCACAATGAGTGTCCTTGTATTTTTTTTTCACTCAACACAAGCCATTTCTTTAATCTTTCAGTAAAATGGTTCTAAGAATTGACTGAATATATTATATTCAAAGATTGAATATTCACAGATAATGTGTCTTCTTCAACAATCTTGCATGTATTTGAGATGGCTCAAGGATATCAGTAATTAAACATACATTTTATATAGTTTTCATGGGTTTGAGGAGATATTTCAACAGTAGGGGAGACTGTTGTAAGTACCTCACGACAATGTGTACTTTGGTTCACCTTTCAGTCTTTTAATAAATGCTACCATGCACGCAACAGCAACTCTACTAAGGCAAACTCTACTCATTAGAGCACACACAAGCATAAAAGTGGTTGTCTATTTGCAATTTTTTGCCAGTAATATATAAATAATTGTCTATCGCTGAATAATTTGTCATGCCATATGCCAGTTAAAGAATTATGTAAGAATGTTGAGCTAGAGTTTGGAA
Source organism: Chrysolina americana (assembly GCA_958502065.1). NCBI lineage: Eukaryota > Metazoa > Arthropoda > Insecta > Coleoptera > Chrysomelidae > Chrysolina > Chrysolina americana. The sequence goes on along the minus strand of OY293411.1, from coordinate 18,500,058 downwards.
AAACACACAATCATATACCTTGGATCAAAACAAGGTCCTGTACCTACCACTGATCAAAGCTCATACCTACAACTGTTTCATTAATTCGGTATACATCAGTATGCCACAAAGTAAAAGTGGTAAAACAAAAGAAATCCTACATAGTCACTGAGAATTGTTCAATTGTTCATCGAATTCTAGTTATAATAATAATAATCCCTTATAAACACTCATAGGGCGGGTTGTATAAAACAAGTTCACACACAGTTTAAGTATCATCAGTTGCTAGGTATTGGCCAATGAAATTTCTAGTTCCTTAGCAACTGCAGTTTGGTTGAACTGTTGGTTAATTGTTTTATACAACCCGCTCATAGAGTGTATCCAAAGGCAAAGCCTGTGCAGGTAGAGGACGGCTATTATTATTTTCCGTGGCGCTCCAGAACGACTTACTAAAGTTCTAGGTGGTGTATTCACCTATAGCACCACCCTAAGTGGTTGGTGCGCCCTTCAAGCTATCACCAGACGTCGTGTTTGGCATTTAGGCAACTCATATCACACTTCCACAAACAACAAGGCATGTGGCCGCCTAAAGAGAGCTATGTACCTACTTGAGAAAAAAGAATCTCGAGTACTGAGGCCTCGAACATCTGTCCGATGCAAGCCAGAAGCTCCACTGCCAGAAACCTTATTTAATTTATAATGATCTAAGGTACACTAGAGTGTGATCTATGGTGCATAATGGTCATGTACCATCAATCACAAATCAATAAAATAAAATTTTTTTTTCTCTATAATAGTACGATGGTTAAATTCTAAAAAAAAACAGTGTGTAGGAATAATAGTGCTATTAGGAATGAGGAAACAATTTTGATCCAAGGTACAAGTTCCCATACATCTTTTCACAAGTTAACAATTGTGAATTGTGTTCTCCAAGTACAGTGAAAGCATGCACATGCCATTCATTAAATAAAATATACCAGAGATTGATGGTGGAACCTGCCGACGAGCATTAAATCCACATCCTTGACTTCGTTTATCAATCCAAAAATGCATGTGTAATATTTCGAAAAATCTACAACTTGATACATGAATCGTTTGTCATTTTTGATTTCATTTATATTTATGTTTATGGTTGATATCGTAAATATCCTACTTTATATTCCTTAGAAACCTAAAAAATATGTATTTCTTTATTTAATTGTTTATATCTGATTTTAGCAATAACATATATATTGAAAGAAAAACACCTCTGAACAATTTGTCATTTGATTTGATATTCTTCTTCTTATTTGGTATGTTCGTGACGTGACTCCTGTTCGTTCGTACTGGCACTGAAGAACAACGGTCAGTAGTAGTACTAGTAGTAGAACCAAAGAATACACTGTTCAGTAATGTAGATTTATTTGGTAGAAAATAGTAATATCCTGTCACAGATTATAGAAACTTACTGTTATATGTGATCCTGTGTTAAGGCTGGAACACAAGGGAAAACTATCATGGCCATTATTATTCTGAACGCCGCATAAAGAATCTTGTTGGTAAAATTCAAGCTTCATTTTTAAAATTCTGTTTTCCATCTTGTTTAATTTGTGAAATTGATAACCAAAAACTCAAAACTTATTGCATGAAACTTCCATTGTGTCTATGAATAAACTTCTTGTTAGTGGTTCTTGGTTAAGGGCAGATTCAGATACATGCCTGTCCATGCAGAGTTTTTGAAGCACAGGTGGTTTAAACGCCGTTTACTCACGTTTCTATCACAAGAACATATTTTATTTGGTTCCGTAAGAATTTTGTTAATGCTAGAGTAATGCTATTTGACTTTTTCAAATAATCCCGACGTATTTTTCATTGCCTTCTAGCATGAGCTAAAATACATCGGGATTATTTAAAAAACTCAAATAACATATTACTCCAGCATTGACAGAATTATTACAGAACCAAATAAAATATGTTCTTGTGGTAGAAACGTGAGTAAAAGGCGTTTAAACCAACCGTGTTTCAAAAACCCTGCATGTATCTGAATCGGCTTTAAAACAATCTACGTTGCGACCGTCGACGTCGATATGTGGTTTTCGATCGTCTGTCTGATAAAAAAAACAAGAACCCATTTTTATGGGAAGATATAGAGGACAATTATAAAAATCTTGGAAAGAATTGAAGCAGTTGCAGGTGCAGACCTATGTTCATATAAAAAAAAATCTCAAAACCACCCAAGGATTTTATCGCCCTTTAAGATCAGCCTTCAAATATGAAACACTATGTGACTATTGTGTTTTACATAAATGATTAGAAAGGAATATTAATTCATCATATCAATAATCCAAAATAGAAAAACACATACAACTTGAAAAAAATCACTTAATCATAAAAAACAATCCGTTCATTTACGTTGACCACTGGCCTCCATTAAAAATCACGTGAACATAACTCAAAGCAGTCAAACTCAACTAAGAATTCAAGAGAAGAAGAAGTTAGAAGTTTATGTTTATTCGAATTATATAAATATTATTGAAAGAGGAGGTTGAAAGCGGAAAACGCCGAATATTTTTTTTCTGAAATGAATACAAAATTAAAGTTTTCCGCCACAATTGAAAATTAAAACACGAATATCACATACACCTATCATGTTATAAGATTGGGAAACTGTAATATAGGAAATCAACAATGGTTTTTAGAATACATAAATGGTAAGAGTTTATTAATTCCTTCACATTAACCAATTATGCATGAATTAGTATTTTGAATGGATTTAAATACATAACATTTTGTTTGTGGGCGTCTGTGAAAGATTAAACATGTGTTATACAGATTATAGTATCCCACAAATTCATATGTAGAGATTATCTTTACATCAATTATATTCAGTTCTTTTCCATCAATTCATCAATACATTGCAGGGTATCTATTACTAAGGAGAACCTTCATAACGTAAATCAACAATGTAAGTGATGGCATGTTTGATTTATAATGATCAATAAAACCAAGAAAAAATATTGGAAAAATCAATATTGAAAATAGAAAACAACTGAACATTCAAAGAATTATTAGTAGGTATCTAAAAAAACTTCTGGATTATGATACATTGTAAAAATCATTGCATTTAGAAATTTAGCAAATTCCAGAAAAAACCTCTGAATAAGACAGTTTTTATGATTTGAGGGTTATTTTCGCAACGCCTTTTATAAAAAACTCTTTCTTATATAAATTTATTTTGTTTTTATTAATTTTATTTTATTTATCTACGGGAAAAACCCCATTACATTACAATACAGCTCATACACTGTTGAGGAGATGACACATACAATATACTAAACCTGAATTGGCAATCCAATATGTATAAATTATGATCTAATAGCACAAAAATATTGATGACTGAAATGGACTGAATAAAAGATATAAAAATCGACAACTATGTAGTTCAAAGTTAGGTTTTTACTACAATAATATTCTTCACCAAATTGATGCACCATATTATTTGAGATCTTGAGGAAGTTATTAGGAACGTTTGAATTAACTAATGCAATCAGTCCTGGACATTTGATCATCCCATTCAAGAGTTTGGATACAAAAAAGTTACATCGTTAAGTAGTGTCCTTCTAGTCTCTAAAGTTTCCAGGTTCAAAAATTGTAAAAGTGGTGAGTAAATATGATTTTCTGAAATAATATTTGCCTTATATGAACAATATCTCAGAAATTTATTCAGAACCCTTTCTAACGGTTTCATGTAAATATTGTAGTGAAAATGCACTAAACTAATTTTGCTAATTTATTCAAAACACTTCTTAAACAATTATTCAACTTAGACATAGACTTCGCTATTTCAATTTATTTCTACTGTGGCTCTCTATCTGCGGACTTTGGAAATATATCTGCAACTCTCTGTGACTATCTATCCGTCATCTCCCGCCGAGCGCCTATATATACCCGCGAGCAGATTCCATTTATATAATCTCGATCAATCAAGTCTATCCGGCGACTTCTTAGATGTCTCTCAAAACTTCGGTTTCGTTCATCAGCAAATTCGCGTTTTTTCTAAGCGGAACTCATGTGTTTGTGAGCGGAGAACTTGTTAACTTGTCGAGTGTGCATTATTAATTAGATGATCAGGGCCGGTCTCGAAATCGTTACAATATTATACATCGGAGACCAAACAATCAATCAATATTCTAATTGGATGATGATAATTGAAAAGGAACCAAGCGACTTTAATCATATTCTATGAACGGTATTGTAATGTTGGATATTTTTCTATATTAGTAAATCGATTTCGCCAGAATTCTAGAAGGTGCTTAATACTTTTACACATAACAAATGAATGTCAAACCGTCGGTTGGAACCTTTATCTCAGTTTTTGCAATTTGGCGCTTGGTTCCTTTTCAATTATCATCATCCAATTTCAACCTCACCAGAGAAACTTTTCATAGTTTTGATAGAACTTGCTGATAAATCTTGACAGTTGAGAAGGACATCACCTGAGATCTTTGATAAACTCACAGACACAAAATCTGTATGGTTCATGAAATTCAGTTGTTCGTCGATTTTTATTCCCAAGTCTTTAACATCTGCATTATTCAATGAATATGTATTGTGTTATCCACTTTTCCACTCTTTTTAAAACAACTAATGAAGCAGCATTTGTTTACATTCAGGAATAGTTGATTTAAGTACACCATTCATTCAGTTTGGTTATATCTGACTATATAGTAGCACTAGGTCAGATGAAGAATGGATAATCTTATAGAGCTTCAAATCTTCAGCAAACAGATGACATTTATTGAAAAAAAAACGCATTTTTCTACGAAACTTGGATTGTTTCTTTTTACTCGCCCTGTGTAGATGAAATGACTATCCCACGTTCTCAACATTGAAGAATGTCTGATATATATATATATATATATATATATGACATGCTCTTCCCTACCCGATCTAAAAAACAGGGGAGGATGTACCCCTAGTTTTGGACCAATTAACTTGGATCGAGATTGCGGAAGTTCATCCAGGCTAAATTGAATATATAATTCTCATCAGAAAACTCACACTGGTTGGTTTAAAATTATTCAAATTGGACTTTTCTTTGTTCATTCATCCTGTTACAGAGCACAAAACGAAAAAGTAAAATGGATACGAGATCAAGATGACATTGTACCATCATTGTGGCATGGTATTTCTAGAATGAATAGAAAGTTTGGGGGAATTACATTGGTCATTTTTTATATATTTTTTTTCAAAGTGTTACAAGTCAAACTGGGTAAAAAACGATTTTTCAATTTTTTTTCTCGACTATGTTTCAGTCTCCTTAATTTCCAGTGTACACTGATTCAAAATGAGAACAAATCTTCCTTGTAGAAAACTCACAGAATAAACGTTTGTATCTAGTACTATAAAGTGTCGTCAGCCCGCGTAAATATGACGTTTGAATTCTCAATCTGGAACAGTTTTGAAGTAAGTTGTAGTCGATGAAAGAGAATTGAATTATCTTTTCAACTATGTGACACATTTAAATTTTTTTAGTTGATGTGCCCCCCGCGCCATAATCGAGCAATCACAATTTGTTTTATTTCAAAAAGTAGTATCGGAGAAACCCTCCAAACGGTTTTTTTTTATGTTTGTACGTCAAACCGTTCAAAAGTTAACAGGGGGGAGACTATAAAAGCCGCACTGTTTACCTGACAGTATATTTTTTCAGTTTTAATGCATACTCTTTTTTTAAGGCCAGCACTAAACAAACAGTTTCTGGTAGCCCTTTTCACCGGGCTAGCAACGGGATTTTTGGTCGCTTACCTAGCTTTAACGCCTCGAATTTTGACCACACTCACCGATCCTCATACAAGTAGTGAAATGGAGTTCATGTATGGACCAACTGTCGATCCTGGAACACATTCAGATAACGAAGAATTTCATATAATGGAGGACTCCACTGTAGCCAATAAATTATTCGATGAAGTCAAAATTCTCTGTTGGATTATGACTGGGCCAAAAAATCACGAAAAGCGAGCGAAGCACGTGAAAAACACTTGGGGAAAAAGATGCAATATATTATTATTCATGAGTTCTGTCCGGGGTGAGTTTCTGGAATTAAATATCTGGCAGGAAACAGGAAATCCTAATTTATAACCTACTGTTCAACATCACAATATAACTATCCGCATAATATTTTTCCTGCACAAAAGCATCTGGTCAAACAATAACTTTTCATTACTTTCATCTTGAATATTGACACTATCGCACTACTAGTTGAAAATAGTTATTTATGTACCAAGGCTTGTAAGTGTATTTCAAAAGTCAAGAACACAGTTTACAAAAACGAAGTCAGTGGGCCTGTGATTTGTAATAGGGAACATGCACGTATCCCCGTTCTGAAATATTTTTATTTGCGCAAGAACGTTATCATCCAAGAAGCTAAGTGACATACTTAGAATTTGCAAATTTAGTTTTTTTTTTTATAATTCATAATTGAAAATGCTACATTTTTCATCGCATTACAAAACGTACCTACTCCTAGCGACGACGGATGTATGCATCGTTACTTCACGCGGTTCAAACTTTCGTCGTTTGAAGGCTCTTTAAGGTTGTGTAATATTTGTACAATAGTTGTACAAGTTCAGATTGTGTTTAATTCGAAGAGGAATTTCAAATCTCAAAATTTTGGAAGAAAATAAGATTTAATAAATTATTTCCACTACATGTAAGTTTTGAAATCCAAATTGATGTAGAAAAGCCAAAAAGTAAAATCATGCGTGTTCCTCATTGTTTTGAGACCTGGAAATACACACAAAACACAAGCTGGGGCGCATCCAACTTTTTTTGTACTACTATTAAGATTTTCAAGAGAATAAATTTTAAAAACAAAATGAGTACTTCAAAATCAGTTGAATATTTTCATTAGCTGGTCAGACTATGGTTTGTTTTTGAAGAATGCCTTTAAGTAGTTGTCAATAATTTTTTCCTACGACCACATAGGAAAGTAACGTATATCACTCTGTAGAGTTCCACGGAATGTGGTCTATATCCACACGCGTGCGGAAAGTTGCTTTCCGCTCATATACGGAAAGTAAATCGCCCGCGTGTGATAAGCTGTCAATTGCGTAATTTCTGTTTAGATTTACCGCTTCAAGCTATTAAATTTATTACAGTTGAATACAAAAAACAATCTATATGAGAAGTGTAATTTTTTTCATCTTCAAATAAAATAAAAATGTCACCGGTGGAATTTGATCCCGCATACTACCGAATGCAAGTTCAAAAAGCCACTTGGCTTTACCAACTAAGCTAAATGGCCATGTACAAACACAGTTGACCAACATCTTATTAAAGAATATTTCCTATTTGTAGTAATTATTAATTGTAAAGTGCGTCTAATTATGATTTTGAGCTGGTAGGTATTTCATCAAAGAAAATATTTTGCCTTTCAAAATTATTATTCAAATGATGAAGTTGGTTGAAATGGTTCTTAGTCAGCCTTTATCTTCGATTTCCTTGAACACATGTCAGTAACATCGTTATTAGTTGGTAAAATTATCGCGTGGTCGTAGGAAAAATAGTGTACATTACTTGTGCGAAATTTTACACTCGTGGGATTGCCACACACTCTGCTTACGTCTCGTGCTACAATATTTCTCACTCGTGTGAAAAATGTAACTTTCCGCACTCGTAACGTAATAAACTATATCATCTAATTGAAATATATACCTATAGTGTATATAATTTTTTTGTATAAAGTATTAACAGTTATTTTCCTACGACCACATGGGAAAGTAACGTATATCGCACTGTATAGTTACATGGAAAGAGGCTTATATCACGAGCTTGCGAAATATTTTCCGCACAGGCACGGAATAGTTATTATCCTAACAAGTACGGAAAGAGTACTATTCCCGCATGAGACTGCCGTTACCCGAACGACGCAAAGCGGAGTTCGGGTAAGCAGTCGAGTGCGGGAGAGTACCTTTCCGTATGAGTTAGGATCAAGATTTTTTCTACAAGCGCTTAAAAAAAAATATGTAACGCTCTTGAACAAACTTTCGCGTGTGGGAATAACCCACTTGAAGTGACTTTAGCGTGCGGGAAAATTTTTCCCGCACTAGTGCGGGAATATGACACCTCTCAAACTAAATTGCGTGCGGGAATAGGGTGGAACACGCACGCTTGTAGAAAATAGTTATTATCCTAACAAGTACGGAAAGAGTACTATTTCCGCATGAGACTGCCGTTACCCGAACGACGCAAAGCGGAGTTCGGGTAAGCAGTCGAGTGCGGGATAGTACCTTTCCGTATGAGTAAGGATCAAGATTTTTTCTACAAGAGCATTGAAACATTTTATGTGATGCTCTTGAACAAACTTTCACGTGCGGGAAAAATTATTACCGCACTAGTGCGGGAAAAACTCATTTGAAGTGACATTAGCGTGCGGGAAAATGTTTCCCGCACTAGTGCGGGAATATGACACCTCTCAAACTAAATTGCGTGCGGGAATATGGCGGAACACGCACGCTTGTAGAAAAAGTAACTTTCCGCACGCTCCGTTAGCTCATTTCTTAAAGCAGCGGGACATATTGACTTTTGACGAAGAGTACGCGGGTTCAATCCTCGCCCGCGGATACTTTTTTTTCATTATGATATTGGAAAAAATTACACTTTTCAAATAGATTGCTTCAAATATTTTGTATTTAAAAGTAATTATTATAATTAAATGAAGTCAGAATGGTTCTCAGTCGGACTATTCATTAAATTTTCTTAGACTTAGATTGTTAGATAGTAACTTCTTGCACTAAGCCGACCATATATCCACTTCAAAAAATTCTGAATCATCTAAACAAAGCAAGGAATTTTCAAAATGTATGTTACTTTTCGTTAAATAGTTTGCTAAGTATTTATTATACATAAAAAGCAGGCTTTGAACAATTTATTTCAAACCTCAAAAGTTATTTTGAGTAAGTATGAAGTGAATGTTAGGTGCATTAATGGTGCGTGGAGGCAGAAAAATATCCTCCCTGAAAATCCTACCAACAAAATCTTGAAGTAATCTATTTGAGAAGTGTAATTTTTTTCATCTTGAGAAAAAAGATTCCGCGGTGAGTATCGAACCCGCGTACTCTTCGTCAGAAGTCACGTCGAGTCCCGCTGCCTACCAACTGAGCTGTTGGACACATATTATGACGAGAAAATATATTGTATTAGAGCGTATGATTAGTAATTATTACCAAAAATTATGATTTTGATCTCGTCGGTATTATACTGTGCCATCACAAGAAAGATAATCCGTAGTTATATTGTTATGTTTTGGACTCGAAACTGTCATTTATTAATTTGTTATAAACATTTAAAACAAAAAAAAGTGAAAAGAAAAAAATAATTTGTATTACCACTTTTTTAAAAGTTTGTTGAACATTTTGTGATTCATGTCTTTAGCTCCTTATTCATTGTAAACTGCCACGCACTTTTTGTACTATATTACGTAGTTTTCAACCCCTTATTGAATTTTGATTTTCAGATGATTCTCTACCAGCTGTTGCTTTGCCTGTTAGTGAGGGACGTAACAATCTTTGGCTAAAAACCAAAGAGGCATTCAAGTACGTTTACAAACACTACTATGATAAGGCTGATTGGTTTTTGAAGGCAGATGACGATACGTGAGTATGGATACATTTATCTAGATTTAATAACGATGGAACATTTAATTTTTTTATTCTACATATCTCGGACATGGCAGCCGTTGAATTTTTCATTTGCATGGTTCTTGAATGACCTTTTTTTCCGTGTCAAGATTTCCATTGAAAAACTGTTCAGAAGCTTGCGATAACTTATACAGACAAGTGATTGAAAAATGTTCTTGTAAGAAACGAGTTTATTTCAGCAAGTGAAATAAATGAATATTTCAACTGGGGAATCAAGCATGCTTGGTGAAATGACAATGGATAATCAATAATCCAGCCTTTTTCAGATATATTATAGGAGTTTTATCAGCAAGCATCGAACAGAACATAATCAACAGCCCCCAACATAGTTCCACTAAGAATTGTTTATAGTTATAAATTTATAAACTGGCATTTTGTCAATAATCAGTGGTAGTTTGTTGAAGCATTTTACAAATAGATGGATAATGCTGTTGAGTCTTGATTTATTTGTAATTTTGAGAAAACTTGCGTTTTCTTTGATTACCTCATCATCATACAAGTGGTCCCATATTATTCTGTTTGTAAGCTTATACTGAAATATGCTCGCATATACTGAAATATGCTCGCATATACTTAATTGATAATTTGGGTAGTGGTGAATTGTGACAATTTCTTATTAAGGTAAACAGTATACCCTAAATTTTTGGAAAGCATAATTATGCAAAAAATACCAATATGAACCATTGGCGGATACAGGGTAGGGGCGCGAGCACATTATCCTGTGCACGTTTCCAATTCAGAAGTGGTGTAAATGTACTTCTGTACTTTTCAATATTAGAGTAAAAATCAAAGCTCAAACAGAAATATCGCCGTTTATTATTTTGACTTTTTACCATACATTTTCTCCCTTTTTGTCACTGTCATACGCACAATCATTCCAATCCTATCATACAAAGTGTATCAAAATCAATAACATAAAAACATCAACATAAAAACAAATCTTCCTCAACATTCTGCCCCCTGGTGAAGCTCTCTTCACAAATTCATCCGTGCGTTTACATCCAGTTTGCAGAGTTTGGTAACAGGGCGTCGATAGGTTCCATACTGGGTTTTTACATCTACAACTCTTACAATACCGTCACGTCCAGGATAGGTGTTGGTTATTTTTGCGAGAGGCCATGTATTGCGGGGCAGAGAATCATCTACGATGAGAACAACATCGCCTTCTTTGGGTTGGTCGACTCTCTTGAACCATTTCGTGCGCTTATTCAGTTCGGGCTTATATTCCTTTACCCATCTTTTCCAAAAATGATCTGCAAGAACTTGAACTGATTTCCATTGTTTCCTTATGTCAAAATCGGAATCCTCTATTGTATCTGGAAAGTCGCCTTTCGATGAACCAATGAGAAAGTGGTTGGGGGTCAAGCTTTCTGGAGCATTAGGATCATCCGTTGTATAGGTTGTAGGTCTTGCATTAATCATATGTTCAATTTCTACCAGAGCGGTCTGTAATACTTCGTCACGTGGATATTTGTCTTTCATGATAACCTGCAGACTTCTCCGGACCGATCTGATTAAACGTTCCCAACAACCACCCATATGGGATGCCGAAGGGGGATTAAAGAGCCAATTTATCCTTCTTAAAGACATTTCATTTTCTATTGCACGTTTATCAAAATCTTCAACAATTTTTCTTAGCTCCTTTTCAGCTCCATGGAAGTTGGTTCCGTTATCGGAGTAGATATCTTTTACTGATCCTCTTCTTCCAATCAATCTGTTGACGGCCATTATAACAGAGGCTGTGGTCAACGACCAGGTAATTTCTATGTGTATTGCTCTTGTTGTCATACAGGTAAAAATCGCACCATATCTCTTCTCGTGTTTTCTGCCAACTGTTACGTACAGCGGTCCAAAATAATCCAAACCAGGCTTAGTGAAAGGTTTGACAAACGCAGCCAGTCTTGCCTCGGGTATCAGTCCCATTTCTGGAACTACAGGTTGTGCTCGTCTATTTCTACAGAACTGACAATTTTCCATATTTTCTTCACAGAGTTTCTTAACTTGGGGATCCAAAACTTTTGTCGAATTTCATTTATAACATATTCATATCCATTGTGTCTCGATTTTCGATGGTAGTCGTCGATCAGTAGTTTTGTGAATATGTGTCTGGCATCTAAAATGATGAGATTAATTTCGAAATCTTGATTATAAACTTCTCCTGGAATCCTTCCCTTCATACACAAAATATTGTCATTCAAAAATGGGGATAGTTTATAAATTTTATTAGCTATAGGTAGCAATTTACTTTTTTTCAATATGGCGATTTCTTCGGCATAAAATTTATTCTGGACTTCTTGATACCAAAGTTTTTCGGATTCTCTTATTTCTGTCACCGATAAATAATGTTTGTTCTTTATATTGTTTTTACAATTCTGAATGAATCTTTGTACCCAAGCTGTTGTTCTAACAAGTTTTTCATATGATGAGAACCTTTCTATTTCAGGTAGGAACTGGGGTGTCTGATACTGATGTAAAACCAGCACTGATTTTTTTATTTCTAAAACTTCTTCTGGAATATCCATGTCTACACCATTTTCACTTGGCCAGTAAACTTTTTCCTGTTGTAAAAAATACGGCCCCTCAAACCACCTCTGTGAAATCTTCGGTTCTCTGTTCAGCCTAGTAGCTTCATCAGCCACGTTTTCTTTAGTTGTAATCCAGTGCCAATTGTTTCTGTCTGTAAGATCTCGTATTTCACCAACTCTATGAGCAACGAATATCTTGTATTTGATGTTATCAGCTCTTATCCACTGAAGGACTGTTTTGGAATCAGTCCAAAAATGGATTTCCTTTATTTTCACTTCCAGATCTTCGACTATCGTATTTGTCAATCGAGCTACCAAAACAGCTGCTTGCAATTCTAATCGTGATATCGACATACTTTACAAAGGTGCTACTCTGGTCTTTGCAGCAACTAGGGATACTTCAATGATTTTCCCTTTCTGAAGTCTCAGATATACAGTAGCTGCGAACGCTTTTTCGCTTGAGTCACAGAATGAATGAATTTCTGCTTGATCACAATTCTCCAAACTCATTGTTATTCCATAACATCTCGGGATCCTTATAGAGGGTATAATTTTCTTCAGATCGGAAATCCAAGGACTCCAGAATTCATTCAAACTGTTTGGTATTTCGTCATCCCATCCAATATTCGTTTTCCAAATTTCCTGAAGTAGAATCTTGATCGTGACTATGATATTTCCCAAAAATCCTAAAGGGTCGTAAACAGACATTGTGAACTTCAGGAGCTCTCTTTTCGTCGGAATTTTCGTTCCATTTAGAATATTTGTATTCACTTTGTTAAAATTCAATAAAAAAACGAAAATATCTGCGTCAGGCACCCATTGAAGTCCAAGAACTCTTTCTACACAGCTTTGTGTGAATTCGTTAAGATTTTTCGTAGATTTCGATCTTAAATTTTCTGGTATACTTTCCAAAACTTTTCTTAAGTTAGATGTGAAATTGCAAATTTGAAACCCTCCTCTTCTATGAACTTCTATAACATTTTTTATCTGTTCTATTGCTTCATCCTCTGTACATTTGCTATCTAAATAGTCATCTACATAATGTTTCTTTATTATAGCTCTTGATGCTTCGCTAAACTCTTCTGGATATTCTGTAGCATTTCTATTCTTGATGTATTGTGCCAAACATGGGGAACATGTTGCTCCGAAAGTCATTACCATCATTTCCTAGGTGTCAGGGTCGTTCTTCCTTTCTCTTCCCCTCCAGAAAAAACGTTGAGCTGTTCGGTCTTCCTTTCTTATAGTCACTTGGTGAAACATCTCTTTTATATCCCCTGTATATGCTATTTTATTTTGTCGGAAGGTTATAAGAACGCTGGTCAATGGTCTTAGCAGGTCAGGACCTTGTAATAGTTCAGAATTCATACTAACTGATTTTGTTTTTGAAGCAGCGTCAAACACAAGCCTCAGTTTCTTCTTGTTTTCGTTGAATACTCCAAAATATGGTAAGTACCAAACTTTTTTGCTATGCACAGTAATTTCATCTTCAGTCAACTTTCTCGCATATCCTTTCATCAAATAATCTTCAATTTTTTCACAGTACTCTCGAAATTTTCATCTTTGTCCATCTTTCTTTCCATGCAATACAATTTGGTCAGAGCATTGTTTCGGTTATCTGGAAATTTGACATCATCGGTTTTCCATAATAGGCCAGTTTCAAATCTAAAACCAATTCTTCTTGTGGTGTCTTCCATTATTTTTTCGCACCTTGTTTCTTCCTTAGTTTTCGTCAATTTTTCTATAATTTTTACTCCAAAAGATTCTGTGCTGAATGACTTTTTTACTAAATCATGCAACTCTTCATATTTTTCTTCGTTGCAGATGTGATAAAGAAATTTTTTATTATTTGTAGTGTCTGCTTGCATTCTACCATGGATTGTCCATCCTAAATAGAGTTTTCGAGATGATTGGGCCATTATACTGTAATTCCACTATTTCCTGTGGGTTGAGCAGGTGGCATTGATCTTGTCCAATTAGAAGTAAAGGCCGTTCATTATAATATGGTTCAATATGTTTGAAGCATGTTATATTTGATACCTAATTTTCAAACCCCTGTCGAGTGTTTGTCTCGGCAATTCCATGTTTTTAATTGTTCTCACTCCATTCAATTGGAAATACTTGGATGGATGTCGTGGGTCAGCCAAACTAATATCTACTTTCATCGAATTGTCTTCCTGATGAGTTATGCCATTTGTCCATTGGTAGCATAGGGATTCATTTTCACCAACTAATTGTAGTTCTTTGGCTAGGTCAGCATCTATCAAGGATACTGTTGAACCATCGTCATAGAATGGGTATATCACGACTTCTTTTTCTTTTGATTTAATTTTTACCGGTAGAATTTTCAACAGTACATTGTAATTTTCATTTTTCATTAAGTTGACATTTTCGGTTCGAATTTCTTCGGGTCTGCTCGTTATATCTTTGCTTTTATGGAGTAGGGGGTGATGCAATCCAGAACAGTTATCTATCCCACATAAAGTCTTGTTATAACATTTATTTTTGAAGTGATTCGATTTTAGACAGCACATACATAGTTTGTTCTCTGTCACAATTCTCCATCTATCATCTCCTGAAATTTCTTTGAATTTGTCACAATCTTGCAGCTGATGGTTTTGTGAACATTTCGGGCAGTTCTGCTCAACACTTTTTTTCTTCGGTTTGGAAATTGATAAAACGGTGTCTCATTTTGTATAACTTGACGGACCTCTTCCCGAATTTTCTGCCCTCACCAATGGACTATTCATGTAACAAGATATCTTTGCTTTTTCTTTAAGCCATTCGGAAAATACCTTCAAGTTGATGTTATCCCGATTTTTCATGAAACGTTCACCCCAATCAAGACGTAAAAAATATGGAAGTTTTCTGGATAATTCTTCTATCAGGTGCATGTTATTCATATGGGATTTTGTATTGAGTGCTTCAATAGTAGATGTTAAGTTCAATATTGCATTCGAGAAGTGAATCAGGGAATCTGTTCTACCTTTAGAAGGCGCTGCTACCTTTCTGGCCTTTTCTATCAACATCGATATTATTATATCTGGTCTCCCAAAGTTCATTTCTAAAGATTCGATAATGGTTTGTAGATTACTCGAACTGATTAGCAGTGGTTTGACTATATCCCTTGCGCGACCACGAAGACATTTTTGAAGTCTTATCAAATTTTCCTCTTCTGAAAATTGACATGCTTTTGTAGATCTTCTGAATTGGGAGATGAATAGCGGCCATTCCTCTGGATCACCATTGAATAATGGTAGTTCTCGAAGCGAATGACGAGCAAAAAAGGTTTCAAATTGATCATCTGTATTTTTGTTTTCAAATTTGAAGTCGTCATTTTTCACCAGACTAACACTTTCTTTGCTGTTCGATTCTTGATGATTCAAACAACATTCGTTTTGGTCTATGTCAACTTTATTTTTATCCAAATTATTACTTCTGTTTTCAAAGTATCCCTGTTCATATTCAGTTTGATTTGGTTCTGAAATTCTCAGCCAACTGTTGACTTTTTTGATACTATTTATTGTACCTTCATTAACGCTTCCATAATTTATGGAAATTTGACTACCTGCTGTACTGAGTTGCATTTCTAGTTCCATATCTATCAATTCTTTCTCTCTAAGAAATTTTCGTTTTATTTTTTCTTCTGCTAGTTTAATTTTATCCTCTTCTAGTTTCATTTTCTCCTCCTCTAGTTTCTCTTCTAGCGTAGCTTTTTGTCTAGCAGCTTCTAAACGCATTTGAGAAATTTGTCTTTTTGATAAACTGGTACATGTTGATGTTATATCTCTTCTGGAACCTTCCACACCTGCTTTGCTATGTTCTTCTGGAAATCTCTTTATCTCCACTGGTACGTTTTGTCTTTCCATTATACCTGAAAAATTGCCTCCTTCGTCACATAACTGACTTGGTTGGGGTTCCACAGTTTTCCCATTCTCATCATTTTTGTCATAGTGTACTTCAACTTGAATCATTGAAACAGATTTCTTCGACATATTTTCGTTTTCTTTGTACTCCTTAGGGCTTTTCTCGTTAACTCGAAGGACCAAATGTAAATGTACTTCTGTACTTTTCAATATTAGAGTAAAAATCAAAGCTCAAACAGAAATATCGCCGTTTATTATTTTGACTTTTTACCATACATTTTCTCCCTTTTTGTCACTGTCATACGCACAATCATTCAAATCCTATCATACAAAGTGTATCAAAATCAATAACATAAAAACATCAAAATAAAAACAAATCTTCCTCAACAAGTGGTATAAACTCAAAGAGCTGATATATTCTTTTTTCTGTAAATTATGAAGTAACATATTGATTGTAGGTTGTAAGGAGGTCGTACAGGCTGTGCAGCCTCACAAGCACTTCGACCTATAAATTCTTTTGTACATGACCCTTGATCTATTCCAAGACTTCTTGCGAAGTTTATCAGTTTCCTGGGAGGCAAGTTACTGATGTCGGAGGGCGTTAAGAAGACCCCTTCCGAGAACTTACGCCTCTTGCAGAAAAGCGCTGGGCGTTCGCACAGCAAATGTTCGGCAGTATCCGCGAAGTTCTCGCAGTAGCGGCAACTATCACTCTGATTTTCCCATCTTTTCAAGGTGTTACCCCAGAGGGCAGTGTCCAGTGAGAAGTCCCGTTACCATCTTCAAGTCTTTCTTGTCCAACTCAAGAAGCTCTTTAGCTTTCTTTGGCGATAGACACACTGGTCTTTTCGCTTGTCTTTGTCCTGGCACTTTATTTCATCGGTATCCCAGCATCGGAACTCTTCTTTTAAGTGGGCTCTGGAGAGTCCACAGAAGGGTTCTAGGCCGGGAAATTGTGTGTTGCCCCTTCTTTGGCAAGGCAATCTGCTTCTTCGTTGCCTTTAATTCCTCTGTGACCTGATTGATTACTGCCAGTTGTCTTAGGGATTATTTATAGTTCCAAGTCAACTTAGACTCACAAGTGTATGATCCCAGAGCTAGTGCTTCTTGGCTATCTGACAGTATATAGATTTCTGCCCTTCGAGTGCCTCTCAAGGTATTCCTGGACACATAATTCTATAGCATGTACTTCTGCTTGCAACATGGTTGAGATGTTACCAAGGAGTTTGATCCTCATATTTGGTCCTGTAACGCCCACTCCAACCCTTTCGTCCATCTTAAATCCATCTGTGTACCACACTGATGCATCCCTTCCCAGTTGAGGTCCGTTCTCTGAAGTTTGGTGGCTGTTTATAACCACTTCAAACTGCATTTCGAAGTCGTACCTAACTGGCATGAAATCTGTTGGTTTAGACATGGCTTCTAGGGAAATGTGTTCCAAAATCTTCAAGTGTCCGATCAGATCTTCTGCTTTTAAGTTTTTTGTCTGGCTCAGTCCAAAGGTACTGTTTACTGCTTCTTTCATTACACATAGGCAGAAGGTTTAGTATTGCCTCTAAGGCTGCAGTGTGCAGGGTGGTGAAACGCAAATTGCTCCTAGGAATTCCTGAATCCGATTTGAGTATTTCCAACTTTAGGAATTGGTTGGTGAAATCGGCTGATAAAGTTAAATCTCATTTTTCACCTCATTTTTATCGACTTACTTTTTTGTGATGTTTGACCCAGATTTTTCTTTTAGGTATATGATATTAGAGAACTTACGGTATATGTTACTGCCAACCAAACACAGTGAGCCAGTATATTTTGGGTGTAGATTCAAGCCATATGTTAAACAGGGATACATGAGTGGTGGAGCAGGATATGTTTTGAGCAAGGAGGCATTGAGAAGATTTGTAGAGGTAATTCATCGTTTGGAATGATTAATCGGGTATTTATCTAAGAACATGAAAAAGCTAGGCGTAGAAGTTGCTTTACATTTTTATATCATTCTCATTATTCCCAAAAACTCAAATTTTGTGACTAAGAGTGAACATCTGGGAAATGATTAAGAATTACTTTACCCACACTGGAGAGAGACTGTCACTGATTGATCCAAGTGAAATAATATAATATTTTCTCATAAACACTGGGAAAAGTGTACCTAATGGCATAGCCTGTGAGGGAGAGAACTGTGAGAAACTTGAGAACTGTGTTTGTGCGTAGCAAGAATTAACAGGGTTTTAGTGGTATGACTGCTGTTATTTCATTAGATAATAGTGTGAATTCAAACAAACAGCAAAGTTACGTAAAGAGTAGACCTTAAATCTAAGGTCTAAGGTTAGTAAAGTAATGCTTATTCTACAAACAAATATTGCGGCAACCGCGCGCAAAACACAGTTTGGATTGGTCTGGACATGCTTTGAAATCCTACAAGTAGTGAAACACAACCAAGTTAGTGTTATGTGTATACCAGAGCATAAATGAGTTGAAGACAATATTGCTGTGGATCGCCCAGCAGAAAAGGTGCTGAAGGTGTATTTACAACTCCTAAGCCACTTTGTTGATGAGTCTTGGTCCTGTAACAAAACATTAGAAACAGCAAAACATACCACTGTTGTTGTCAAGATCTTGCTTACCAAGTGCTGAAGTATCTCAAAAAGGTGTTGCAGCACCCGCAAATATCTCAGTCCTTCCGAAAAGCCTTGTCTTCTATTAGTGCATTGGTCCAGATGGGTAAATCTACAAAAGTTCATGATGTAATATGAATTGCTTTTACATGTTTTATTAATAGATTGGTTCATTTGAATGTAATTTCTTATAGATTGGTTTGACAAATTCAACTGGCTGCTCAAAAGATAATTCTGGCGCAGAAGATGTTGAGATGGGAAAATGCATGGAAGCACTGCATGTTAGAGCAGGTGATACACGTGACTCTTTGGGAAGAGGAAGATTTTTTCCTTTCGTACCGGAGCACCACCTGATACCAGGACATGTCTCGAAAAATTTTTGGTATTGGCATTATGTTTATTATCAAAGCGAAGAGGTATGATAAAATTTTCTTTATAAATTTTTAATAATTTTTTTCTAAAGTATTCAAAAACTAGATGAAAGGAGAGAAATTCATGAGAGTTCTACAAACAACACTGGATGGGTCTAAAAATTAAGTTAGCAGAGAGTTACAATAATTAGAGACAGTGGAATCATTATTTTTAAAATGAAAAATTTATTTTTTTAATTCTTCTTTTGCTAGAACATTTGAGATTTGATTTGATTTTTTCTTTATTTCAGGGAATGGGATGTTGTTCTGACAATGCAGTTTCATTTCATTACGTCAGTCCGAATCAGATGTATGTTTTGGAATATCTTATTTACCATCTGAGACCATATGGTATTTCTTTCCATGTTGAAATGCCACCTGAACTAACAGATGCTCCTCCTTCAGTCAGATATGAAAAACAAGATACTACAACATAAGCGGTTTTCGAAATCGTTGTAGTAGTAATAAAAGAACAAAGAAACAAAATTGTTCTGTGATTGCAATTTCTTTATTGATTTTACAAAATAAGGACATGATCGTCTTTAGAATTTCACGTTTAAAGTGCATTTGCATTAACATTATTTATTTGCCTTTGCTTTAGAAGTATTTGAAATCATAGTCTTATTGAAGTCAGTTGAAAGTGTTTTCTCTTTTTCATTTTCTTTCTTTGAAAAGAAACAGAAATAACACTTGTGAGAAAATTAAATAATCTTATTTTTTTAGTTCATTCAACTGAATTTGGAAAGACTATAACTGATTTCAAAATAACTTTTTGTTGACTTTTACTTTGAAAATGCCATTGTTACGGAGAAGTAATGTCGTTCTTCTTAAATGATGAAAACCTTGAATAATTTCCATTCACAGATCATTTTGAAGTAACTATTGAAATGTCAAAAATCTGCAAATCTAGTCCATACAATTTTATGTATTCTTCGGTATCTTACTCCTAAGGTTGGGGTGATGAAATTTTAGAACGTTTTCTGGTGATTCTTTGATCCAAGAAAATAATTTTTTTTTAGTTGAATCAAAATGAAAGCAGTCGGTTTGATTTTGACTTTATTTATTTTTTTCGTTAGTACATTCAACAATTGTTTAACAATTACATTATTTTATTTGTATATATCTACTATAATATAAACAAGAAATTAATTTCAAAGAAATACTCAATTATCACTGAATGAAGAGTGGGGAATATTTTAGTATTTGTTACAAAAATTGTAGATATGTCCTTTTGTTATCTATACTACAAACAAATAGAATAAAATATTTCTCAATGGGTTTTTCAAAGCTCAATTTAATTTTTTGAATATGATTTAGTTCCTCGAATTCTCCTAACTTGAACTTAGGTGTTTAATCATTACCTCTTATTTGCGTATTTTCTATGAAATCTGTGGATTCAATTTTTATCTTTTCTTTTTTATATCCATTTGTGATGAAATCAGTGTTATATCTTTGCAAAGATAATTTGATTTTGATTTAATTTAACAAATATGCTTTAATGAAAGTCCTATTATCCGTATCTCCGCAAGATTTATTTGAAACCAATCAATAAGAGTGAAATAAAAACTTTGAATAAAATTAAAATCAGAAAATGAATAGTTGATCGCATAAAGGGCATTCTGTTTGAAATAAAATTGAGTTGATCCATACATAATTTTTTGACACCACATGAAAGTGACACCAGTGAAAACTATTTAATATTGATATGAATCTCATCTTGAAGGACTGTGGAATATTCCTGCCGTTTTGATGTATATTTACTGTACTGAACCCATTCAGAAAGAGTAGGTAATAAATAGAATAAATGGAACTTCACTTTTTTCATTGACCCAATGTTTAGCTTGTCAAAAATTGGTTTGATCTCAACTTGAATGATTGTAGAATGTCTATGGAATGTTCTGCACTGATAATAGTAGTTTCCGAGTATTAAAACTTTATTTAACAATATATTTTATATCTTGAGTTCTTATTTGTGTGTACACTACTCGCACATGTTTGCTCAATGAAAAACTAAACGAAGGTAAAATGATAAGCACTTCAGCAATTTCTGAAAAATAATCCGACTTGAGGTTTGTTCCTATTTCAAATAGTTGAACAGGTAACGAAATTGCAATAGCGAAAAGTATGATGTCAAAAATAATTCGCTAACATTAGTATTTTTAAATAAAGAGTATCTTCAGAAGTTTTGTTTAAATTGTTTTTTCCGTTAACCAGCTGTCGTCCCCCTACGAACGACAGCCCTCAGAAGTCGAAACTTGTGCGAGCCAAAGATTAACGAGATCTTACCTTTTACCGTGCGATTCCTAGCACTTTCTCAGGTCATCAGAAAAATTAATTGAAATCGCTGGGATTGAACCAGCGACCGGTAAAACCAGAATGATTTGAAAGCATTGACTTTAACCACTCGGCTACCTGACCTAGAATAAAACCAATGAACGATTGGCATTCTTAGAATCTATTACACTCCTGAATACTTTGAAGTATTCAGGTTTCCCGTAAACATCTCTGATCATAGAGGTAGTGACATACCAATAAAAAATCTATCAATATCAATCTATCTTTCGTTCAAGTTGACAAACTGAAAAATATTTCAGAAGAAAAGTGTTTTCTATTTTCATTTTGCTTTTGTAAAAAATATATATATCTTACTCTGCTCATGTTGATAAATATTGGAATAATTTTACTTTTTATTCTCGAACTGCTCCATTATTTCAATTGGTAATTTCAATAATGATCATTCACCTGACTTCAAAAAAAACATACTTTTCTCATTAATCTTGAATACTCTTATTTCTCTCTTCATCTTGTATTGACTATATTTGATGCAACTTTCATGAAGGAAAAGTGTAATGCTCAGTTATTCTCTTGGGATTATATGACCATCATTCAGTTTTAGCTGCAGTTCACTTTTATTATTGCTCAAAAAAGCAATACCAATGGGAAATGAAGACCTATTGATATTATTATTATTAAATGTATGATTTAAAGACTGTTCAGTAGTAGGGCTAATCATAATAGGTTCTATCAGAATTTCATGACATCAAAATTGTTAGCGAAATAAGTGTCAATTCTTCACTGGAATACCCTTTGGATATGTGCTGGCCCCATTTTATTATATTTCAATGACCTTACCAAAGTTGTGGTATGTCGTAATTTACCCCGTTCGTAAGCAGACGACCCCACCATACTGTTGCCCAGTTGAAATTACTTTCAGTTATTACCCTTTTCATGCTCGATTCTGTCTAATGAATGCCCCAACTTCCAGCCAGTTCAACATACTTGACAGCCACAGAAGTCTGTAACTTCCTTTATTTACATCAATCACTTAGCTCTCTGGGAATGAATAGACTATTCCGATGATAAGCATATTATCACTTGCAGCATCAACTTTTCCAGAAATCATACAAAAAGACACCTCTCTAATGGCTTGCTGAGAATTACATCAAGGAATCGAAGCTGAATCCCAACAAGACAAATGCTGTTTTCTTTGCAACTAGTCACACTCTTCATCAACAGGAAGTCGTATTTTCTGATCACATATTGAATGTTTTGGAATTATGATTGACGAAACATTCAAATGTAGTAACAGAGTAGCATAGCATGAAATTTTTATTTCTCTAATTTCTTCGCTGGAGTCAGAGATGGCGTTATTTCAGCAGGAGGCAGTAGTAGCATCAATAACATTTTCATAATTTCCAAAATAACCATACTCATAATATCTGAACTATCGGGATTCTTTTTTTTATTTTTGTAACGAATCTTCCAGGTTTCCAGAGAGAAAACCCCCTCAAAAGCTCCTAGGAGCTTGTGCGAGAAAGGAAAAGATCCAGGACCGATGGCCGTGTTGGGCTTTGAACCCACGACCTTATGCTTATAAGGCGAGCGCTCTACCACACGGCCATTCATGTAGGGGGACTTCTGATCATTGGATTTCTCACGATTCCCGCAAAATATATCCACATGGGCTGAAGGATTTAGGTCAATGGCCAATTAAGTGCATTTATTTTTATTATTGTATTTACATAACAGATCTCTATAACTATGACAGCAGAAATAATATGACTGGTAGAAAAGGATACTCTTTATTTATGTATAAAATATTTCAATCAGCCATGATATCAATTGAAAATTGTAAAACCTTCATTGAAAATCTTTCATCAGTTGAAGACCTACTTTGCAATTGAATATTTCTATACGGAAATTTCGAATAGGGTCAGTTTTTTTTCTCCTTTTATTGGCTGTGATCATGTTTTATTCGTTTTAACTGGCGCAATGAATGTATTATTATTATTTCTACCTACTAATACCAAAGATGCCATATATTATAATGGTAGGAAAATGTCCAATTGTTTTCCAGTAGAATGGTGATCAAATTATAAAATCAGTCATCTTTCTGATAGGTCCTATTATAATTTGAAATAATTTTAAGACAATAGTGTGTTATCTTTTGACTTTTGTTGTTTTTGCTGATTATAAACATATATGACAGCCATTTCTATTTTATTCCATTGCGTTTTATTTTATAGACCTGTATTCTAGTTTTTGTGTATATATTGATATGTATTTATATTATATGTATGTATATATCTATATAGGAATATAATTGTATGTATATACAAATATGTTTTTGTCTCTGCTATACTTTGTCAGTAAGAATGTATTCTTCAGACAATAAAATACTTTATTTAATTGAAAAACTATTATTTTTTGCCATCTTTTGAAGTTTATTAATGAAACTATTCAACTGAATCTAATCTCAACTAGTTCCTGATTATTTTTTTATGTCAGTATCATGTTTAAATAATTTCTTTTTAACCTAGGTAAATATTTGAGCAATAGCAAATAACAATGCTAACCGCCCTCTACTCACACATACTTTTGGGTACGCTCTATGAGTATTTATATAAGGGAGTATTATATTATTTCGAGTGAAATGAAAATAAATCTGTCCAAGATGTGATACCAGAATGAAAATTAATTTATTTTTAAACTTCAAATAACCATTTTTGATATATGCATACCCGTTATTTTAAGGGCATATGCGTTTGTTTCATAAGTATGGGTATAGGGATATTATAACTCATTACTAATGAAAGAGAAGTATTTTTAGTTATTTTGATTTTTGGTATTTTAAGTTATTTCAGAAAATAAAACTATTTGTCATACAGAGTGCACCATAGAGACGCTGTTTGAAAAAATGAGATAACACAAAACAAAAAACGATTGCCACATTCAAAACCTGGCTGACGGCAAAATATGTATTAAATTTTGTCTATCTTTTTTCTCTCCAACTTTGGTTAGATCAGGAATTTATGAAATTAGCTGTCAAAATTGTGATATTATTTTGTGGCCAAACCAATCGATCTACGAATGTACGTTTTCGTGAACATTTAGCCCGTGCTAAATATTCACCAGAAAATAAATCGAGTGTTGCTGATCATTTACTAGAAACGTGTCAATAGTATACCTGGACGACATAATTATTGTGTTTGGCAGTTCGTTCGAGGACCATATGAAAATCTTGGAGACATTTCTGAGACTGAGAAACCTGGGATCGATTGAAACTGAGCCCCAAGAAGCTGAAAGGAGCATTAATCAGCATTTTCTCTTCCGAACGGAAAATTCATTTTGGACACGGACACCAACAAAGTGTGACATGGAGCTGTTCTGTCCAAGATCCAAGAGGTTCAGGAGAAAGTCCTATGTTTCTTCTGCAAGACCCTCTGTAAACCGAAGAGCAATTACGGTCACCAGGCGGAAGCTGTTGGCTGTTGTCAAAGGAGTAGAGTATATGGAAGAAGATTCCTGTTGGGAATTAACGATGCAGCCTTTAAATAGATTTAACAATTCTAAAATCCTGGAGTCATGTATCACGCTGGATTAATCAGAGACTGCAAAAATTTGATTTAGAAATCGAGCGGGGACGAGGCATATGAGAATGCATCAGATGACGAACAGAAGAGAAAAAAGCAACACTTTGAAGAACCACGGGAGTAAATGATAACTGGAATAACTACAAGATCCAGAAAGGGAATGATCCAAATCTTGGTTTAGTTATCGGCTGGAAGGAGATAAGTAACCGAAGATCATCATGGAAATAAATCGCAGGACCCAATAGAAATCCCTTACCCTGGACAATGAAGTCCTGATGCTAGTGTTTGGAGTCCAAAGATGGTTGGAAAGAAAGGCAGTGGTACCCAAGAACAGATGAAAGGACGTTATCCAAGAAGTCCATGATGGGGTCACCGGAAGACATCTGGGAGTGACGAAGACCGTCCAAAAAGTGAGGCAACGGTTCACTAGGGCCAATTGCCAAGCTGACCTCAAGGATTGGGTCAGAAAGTGCGCGATATGCGCTACCTGCAGAGGGCCTCGAATACGAACCAAGACCCCGATGCGTCAGTACAACGTATAGGAAGCCCATGAGAGGGTCGTCCACAAACCGATGGTGTTAAGTCCTCGGTTGTTTTCCCCATCTAAATCACCATATAATTTAGGTTTAAGAAATACTAGTTTATTTTAATTAAGCATATATCAGATAAAAGTCCGCATCTTTTGCCACGCCCGGTATTAATTATCTTCACATTATCGTCAAAGGGACTAGCCTGAACGTCTCTCGACGATGAGACAGTATTGGTCGTACAAAGTAGCGGGTTATTGGTCGTACTGAAATAGTGCCGATTTTACGTGTGCCCTCCAAATACACCCCCTTTACAGTCCGCTTCTCCCTACCGATTGGATAGATGCATCGCCAGTTCCTGGATAGCCAGAACGACAAAGAGAAGGTAAGGCAAAAACTTTTGGCGATTATTCGAAAATCGATAAATGCATTCAGACCTTAATCAAATCCACAACAGATGGAATGGTGAAACGGATGAATAGGACGCTACACCTGTCCAAAATGATTGGGACTTATTCCTGACGGCCTCTCGTTCAGTATTGCATGAGTCAGCCAGCCAAACCCCTACTTATATACTGTTATGTTATGCCAAGAAGCATTCTCGATATAAACCGACCTAAGATGTCTCAAAGAGCCTCACTAAACTAAGGTGCACGATAGTGGACCAGATTCTTTTGTTGATCTGGCAATCTCAAAATTGTCCTGTGGGATTGATGGGCTGGTTTGGAGAGGTATAAGTATGTTGAGAGACGAAACGTCTTTTAGAAGGAGGTGATGTAACTAATTGGTGCCGGACCTGTCCAGAACATCTGACCATTGGTACGTTGAAAATTCAGCCAAACGTGTCGCCAAATCTTCCCAGCTGTTCTAAATAACGGCGAACCTTTTCGTCGTCTCTCGAATCATCTTGGGCGTCCCAAAAGAAGATTACTGCGAGTATAAATACAAGACTCTGTCAGTTACAGTTTGAGTTCAACAGTTGCAAATAGACAAAACAGAGTTTGACGGTTGTGACAAATTACTGTTGTAGTTGGTTAAAATAAGTTAGAAGTTATATTTTACGAATTTAATTAAATTTTTGGAACTCATAGTTTTATTACAGTATTGTTATCAAAATGCTAACAATTTTTTTTGGAAAATGGGATATTGGACGACTGTGGCGTCACTCAATAAAAACTTAAATTACTTGTGTGTTGACGGGAAAAATACATTTCATCACAACTTTCATAGACAACATGAAGGCATCGGAAAAGGACGTTTCACATGTGAAAAATCATCATTTAAAAATTTTTTGTGAGAACTGAAATTATTAAATCATTATTTTGTTTGGAATCTATTCTAGAAATTAAAAATGTGAAAATATAATTACTTATACACGAAAGTAATGGATATATAATACAGATCTGGTAAAATATCGGCATATAGCATTAAAAAATATGAAATATTTGCGATAAAGATTCATGTAGTACATGAAGGGCTCAGGGGTCTCCCAAAAATACTACTCAGATTTCTGAATTCCAAAATCATAATTTTTTCAGTATGAATAATCTATTGACAGGTATACATGTTGGCTCTTTATACTCCTAAAATGTGCTGTATTATTACTTTAACGAGTTATCACAAGAAATTTTATGAATTGTATGGGAAATAATGAAGTTACAGATTCTTTCACGGATATTAAAAATTGTTTTTTTTAAACAAGATTATTGAAAACTAATATCAAGATTTAATCCTGAAGTTTTTTTTATGAAGAGGGAACGTTTATCAAATCCAATTTGAGTTCTATGAACTCATTTACTGCAAAATTAAGGAAAATGAAACAACAGGATAAGGTTTAATTTAATTTAGGTAAAATTAATAGTTGAGAAAAATTATACTACTTTAAACATTTTATCAAACATGCTATGTAACATTGAAGATTTTCATTCAAAATTTCCTTATAGTTCACATCAGTTTTCAATTAAGTGCTTCCTTAAACAGGAATGTCTTCATCTTCCATTTTCCTTTTTGAATTACTGTAAAACTTTTGACGTTCGTCTTCTTGAAAAAAAAGTCTCATGGCCTCAACAAACATGTCAAGCTCATTTGATTCACTTTGAATACAATTTCTATAATCACTATACGATTTTTTCAAATTGTTCCACTGAACATAAATGTCTTTTTGATTAATATTATTGTTTTCTAATTTTTTGAACTCATTCTCTACATCAAGTAATACATCCATAGTTAGTCCTAGAGTCAGCAAAGTTTCTCTATGAGCAGTCATACAGTCTATCAAATAAATTGTTGAATCAGGGTCAGAAAACTTTTCATATGTCTCTTGTGTGTCATCAAAGCAATTGTCCATGAGATCGAAATATTCCCAAGCTTCTTTCGCATTTTCAGTGGTGAAATTTTGTTTGTAGTGGTGATATTCTTCTAATAATTCCTTCCAACAGACTAGTATCTCTTTGATGGTGTAATGGAAGTTTTTGTCCCTAAATTCTTCTTGAACATACTCTATGAATTGAACTTGATCGACTGATTTTTGAGGTTTTTTCAACTTCTTTATCATATATATATTCACTAATAAACGAACTGCCTCGTAATCTCTAATGAGCTGCATATTTTTTTTCAAAATTTCATTAAAGATCAAACCCAATTTGCACAAACAAAAATACGGGTTAGAAATAAATAAAATTCTTCTTCTTTTTACTTGCGATCTCACTCACACAACTAGGTCGATAACCCAGTTCCGATAATTTGAAAGCCAGTGACTGACAAACAAAACACTGCCTGATTTTTGAGTATCTTAGGGCCAGTTTTATAGGTTCCAGTGAACTCCAGATCGACTTACTTATGAGGGAGTATTATTATTATTATCATTATTATTATTATATGCATAAACCTTAACCAAATGCTTTCTCGGATTTCTTAAAACAGATCCAGTCATTTTGCTGAGTAATGAGAGAGAAAAACCCGTTTGCTATTTTTGTGCATACAATCCCAATGTCTTATTAGCAAACACTCCAACAGCGCTCCAGTGTTGCTCTTCTTTCGGTGTGTTAAAAAAATACATATTGATATTGTGACGTTTTGTTTCAGTTAGTCTAGTCAAAATAATAGTATATTGTGGTCGGTGGATCAGCGGTCTAATGCACAGGCCGTTCGAAACTCCAGCATAGCGATAGTCGGTTCGAATCCGATGTAGGTACGAGAATTTTTCTCAACTACTTTATATCGCATTCGATAGGCGGCCGCATGCCTTGTTGAAAAGCAAGTGTATTGTGAGTTGTCTAGATGCCAATCTCGTCTAGTGCTAGCTTGGAGGGCACACCGACCACCCGAGGTGGTGCTGTAGGTTTTATGGGTTTTCCTACAGCTGAAAAGTGAATACATCACCTATAACATCAGTAAGTCGCCCCGGAGCGCAACGGCAAATAATAATAATAGCCGTTCTCTACCCGCACAGGCTATGCCTTTGGGTACACTCAACGAGTGTTTATGAGGGAGTATTATTATTATTATTATTATTATTGTGCAACTAGTGCGGAAAATAGAATATTTTGATTTGTGATAGGATGATAGACCATGCACGACCGTAGAGGTGATTAGTTAATCGTCTTGTCACACGAGTATAAAATATTAAGTTTCTGTACGAGTTGTACTCTACATGTTAAAATGAAAAATGTTAAATGAGGTTTTCACTCATAGAACTTTTCCCATGCGAATTAAATTAATAACCATTCTATCTTCTATCCCATATGTTCTCACTAATATGTTATTTGATTATATTAGATAATAGATTATATTAGAAAAATGGGCACCAGTTTCACTAATGAAAGAAAGCATATTTGAAAAAGTAAGCATAGAACGCATATTCTTGGTACCTCCCATGAACATTTAACTGGTATATTTGGGTTATTGACCTTTATGAAAAATCTTTCTATGATGTATACCCAGGATTTACAAAAAGCTAAATCTCGGCGATCTCACTTTATGGTGTACAGGAGACCTCTATCCGATTTTAGCATGAATGTGACATATATATTCACCGCTCGGCGAGGTCCCTGGTCCATCTATGGGATTTCAAATAAGAAGTCGCAGTCAGATCTTGACGTACTTCCCAGTGAACCAGAATCCATCGCATAGAAGTTGCAAAGAGTTACTGCTGGGATCTGCGACTTCGCTATGTGGATACAAAATAGAGGCACTAGTAATTATTTGCGAGTGCTCAATGTCTGCAAACACGCTCATCGCCAGTAACTACCCAAGACGTCGCGAAGCGTACATTTTTAACTTTCTATAGACAGTCTCAAAGCGAATTCACGAAGCAGCGGATTTTTGAAAGATAATAAATATTTAAATGGAATTTAAATGCACCTCCCACGGAAATTGAATGAATGTACACATTTTTAATTACTGCATTGAACTTTTAAAAGCATTCCTTTTATATTTCCAAATTGATGAAATAAATGTAGGTTTGGGAATTTCTCTGGAATGAATAAATGGAAAGCAATTTGATATAATTTTCAACATATTTATTAACACCAACAAATATAAAATAACATAAAACAAAATAATAACATAGTCTTCAAAAAAATATATTTATATATATAACGAAAACAAACAAAATTTTCAATTGTGGCTAATCACAGAAATCGACGCAACTAAAAAAAACTTTCTTCATTGCATGCAGCCTCCACAAACCTGAAACGAAAT
Source organism: Chrysolina americana (assembly GCA_958502065.1). Classification (NCBI taxonomy): domain Eukaryota; kingdom Metazoa; phylum Arthropoda; class Insecta; order Coleoptera; family Chrysomelidae; genus Chrysolina; species Chrysolina americana. Next base: position 18,469,897 of record OY293411.1, on the reverse strand, counting down.
GTTGAGGATAAGTTGCTGCGCTATTTTAAGGCAGTAGTTTGGGGAATACATTTAATGCGCGTCATCCTAAAGGCACTGCCTGTAGCCATCCCCACTACACCACTACATAATCTTCAATATTTTTACTCCTTCTCAAATTGAATATATGAGTGAAAAATATAATTATCTAGAGAACACAGCATCAGAAATCAGATAGAAAAAATTATCGAATACTCTTATCAATTAAGAAGAGTGAACGACCCTACTTGACGGTATATCTGCATAGACTTATACATTTTTTATTTGCAAGTATTCATCAACAGAAAACAACTATTGAATTGTTATAATTTTCAGTTGCTCATTTTCACTAGAATTATTTTTAGCCACCCTGTATAATTTGAGGGCATGAGAATGGATCAAAAATGTCTTACATCTGTCTATCAATTGTTAATATAATTATTTCCTCTATTATTTCGATTTGCATCTACATATATAGAAGCCCATGGTCCATAAGTACATTTTTGTATCTAACCTAATGATAATCAATAACGGTTTCAGTTATTTATAGTTGTTTTCACTATAGATTTTTTCTGCTGCTACCTCACCTTCCACTTGAAGATGAATCGCGTAATTTTTCATCGAATATGTTTACAATTTTGTTTATTTTACGAAACGAAGTCAAATAGTTTCACTTACCTTTAGAAAATTTGCAACTTTTCTACACTAAGGGACTGAACTATGCACGAATACCTACAAAATACCCAACTTTATAAACAACAGATACAATAATTAATTTTGTTAGCAAATTACAATTCTAAAACTAAACAAACAATAGCGCTACAAGCTACAAGCAAAGAATATCTACAATGTAGAAATTCTTTGCTACAAGTTCATCAACATCAAATGACAAAGTTAAAATGTCTGCCATGGGCCGGCCGTTGCCAGATGAAGTTGATATCCTCTGCCGCTAGTGTCGAAAGAGGCGCTATTAACTTCTCAAATAAGTCGCCCGATCATTATCCATGGAACTTCTCGAGTAATATATTATTGGAAATTCAATAAATATCACGAAATGAACGTTAATATAAAACAGTCAAAAATATGTGGCATGGTGGTAACATTGTAACAGTCGTAAGGACTTCTCTAGATCGCATTGATTTTAACTGCTTTTGAATGGTATTTTGCGAAATCACAAGGTTGATATTTATTGCATATCATTGTCCGCAAAGCGAAATCGCTGGTAATTGTTTGTAAAATCGCATTGTTGATCCATATAGAGACATTAAATTGAATTTCCTGCCACTTACTGCGACTTTGCTGGTTTTGACTGGGTTGGTACGTAGACGTACATGAGATGTAAAAATTTTAGCAGGGCATATTACATGATATTTAAAAGAAGGGTCGTGGTCACCAACTTAAACGTTATCTTCTTCTAGTTCTACGTTCCAAAAAACTCTTCCCAATCATCAGTCATTATCTTCATCATTATTGAAAATATAACCACAAAATATATTTTTCAACGTTAATATTCCCTGTCAACAACAGGCTTCTATATTTGACAGGTCGTTAGAATGCCTTACAGCCTAACAACTGGCAACCATGGACACGAAGAAGATTTCTAACACTACGTCACAGTGACCGATGACAAGTGCCACAGAGGCCACAGAGCTCTGTCAATGCCAGTGCCATAAACCACAGTTGTGGGTTTGTGGTTTGCTGAGTGAGAAAAAACTTTTTCTATCGATATTCAAAACATATTTCAGTTTTCTGTGATTTAAATGTTCAAAATTCTACTCATTCATACTAGGTTCGTTCTTGTTTCAAGAAATACACGTTCTGGGAAGTAACGAATTTTGATCATGCGCAATTGACAAATATCAGACGATAATTCACCTAATTATTACTTATATCAACTGTGTATGATCCTGATCCTGAAATCCTATTTTTGATTCTCAGCATCTACATGAAATTATGACGGAGAAAAGGAAATTATCAGGTTCAGTGAAAATTGAAGTTAAGGAGGAAGAAGCTACGAGAAATGATTATCGTACGACGAAAGAAACTGATTCATCTGAAAATTCAAAAAAAAATCAAAGGTGGGCATGATTTGATTAGTTGATAGAAATCTAAAATGTGTACCTTCACGTATCAGTTTCATTACTCTATCACCTTCAAAAACATTTTAAGGTACTTTTATAGTAAAACAAATATCCAACGTAATTCTCGCAGAATGTAATGTTGATATCAGCAACTTCACACCGGTAAACATTTGAGTCATATATTATCACTTATAATAATTATAATAATAGTTCTATGATTCCTATGACATTTATGAGTTCTGTGGTTTGAATTATTTTTTTTTCTGATACTCTTGCGAACATCGGAAAATTTAAATATGTATATAATTTATAAAATACCTATAGCAAATACTCGCATTTGTAATTCAAAAATATATAAATAGATAATAATTCATGAAAGACGACTAATATCTTCAGAATATAATGTATACCTATGCCTTAAATTTTGAATAGAATTGTAATAATAATACTCCCTCATAAACACTCGTTAAGTGTACCCAAGAGCCTAGCCTGTGCGGGTAGAGGACGGCTATTATTATCATTTACCGCGGCGCTCAGGAGCGACTTACTGATTTTTGTTGGCGTATTAACTTTTCAGCTGTAGGAAAACCCGGAAAACCTACAGCACCACCATATATTAGCATATATCTGATGAATACCTTTTCAGTTTTTTACGGTTTACATCACCACCTCGGGAGGTCGGTGTGCACTCCAAGCTAGCACCAGATGAAATTGGCATCCGATATAAAGTAGTTGAGAAAAATTCTCTTGTACCTACCTCGGGCTCGAACCGACTATTAAAAATAGATTTATCATTTACTCATTACATCATCATTTTCTCTCCATACTGGGAGTACATTATTTGAATAATATCAAGTGGAGTTCCATTTCGTATCCAAATATTCTTCAAATATATACGACCTTCGATTTGTTCTAGTACAAATCCCCTTTGTATTTAAAACTCATAAGTGCATGACATTTTTTAAAATATTCGGGATCTTCGATCATCTGGTGCAGAAATCATTTTCTCCAGTTTTTATCCTCATTAAAACGTTCCTCTATTATTATTTCGCATAATTAAATTTTCTTGTACTAATCCATCTTCACCTTTTAACGTACTAGGAATCGCATGTTAGAAGGTAAGACCTCGTTAATCCTTAGCTCGCACAAGTTTCGACTTCTGAGGGCTGTTGTTCGTAGCTGGTTAATGGAAAAATACCATCAAAGGAATATGATCGACCAGTTTATCTGTTCGTCCTCATTTTCTCTTAGGAAAAGCTTTTGGATATTTGAACACCTTCTTCTAGAAGCTCACTACACATGTGCGTAATAAGCTTGTAGGTCCAGTTGTGTACTTTTTAATCACCACATTTAATCATTCCTATAAATTAATGAAAATAAACTTGTTGTGGTTATAATTTTTCAGTTTTAATGAAAGTTCTTCATTTTAAGGTCTTTGATAAGCAAACAATTTCTCATAGCTTTTTTCATGGGGCTAGTAACAGGAATTTCAATAACGTACCTAGCTTTACCGCCACGAATTTTGACTACACGCGCTGATCCTCATACAAGTTTAGAAATGGAGTTCATGTTTGGACCAACTATCGATCCTGGAACACATTCAGATAACGAAGAATTCCATGTAATAGAGGACTCCACCGTAGCTAATAAATTATTTGATGAAGTCAAAATTCTCTGCTGGATTATGACGGGGCCAAAATATCATGTTAAGCGAGCGAAGCACGTGAAAAACACTTGGGGAAAAAGATGCAATATATTATTATTTATGAGTTCTGTGCAGGGTGAGTTTCTAGAATAAAAATATATATATATGCATAAACATCCGTTTAAATATATATAGAACCTATTTTTTACACATCATAAAATCCTTGAATCCTTGAACCTATATCGCCATAAGTCTCAGAGAAGAAAATATGTAATACCGCAGGTTTTTTTCCTTAGGAATATTTAGGTTTTAAAAAAAAAAAGTCGTTCTATTATGGAAAGGCGCACTGCTGTCCTTTGCCCTAAAAGCCATAGTAGTAGAGATAGTACACGAAGTGAGTCAGGAGATAACAACCTTCTTCATTCGTCCGGCTAATATTTGGAACGTATTGCGTTCTACCTCGTATTGAAAACTAGACAGATGCTGCTGTATTGAAAGAAATGATTCGATCAATGCTCTTCTTCACAGTCAGGCACCATATATATGAGATCTAAATTCTTAATAAATAATACCATTCTTAGTTCACTGCAAAGTCAAGTCTTGTTTTTTGGGAAGAATGACGTGGGTCTTATGATTTAGGATCCAATCTCTTATACGCATCATTTCACGAGTTCGTATTGTTTTGTGCTGTTACTCACTGTGGAGATATTTGAATATGTGATTACATTTTGGGCGTGGCGTTTTCCACCCTTAGGAAAGTGTCTCTCCGGCATCAAAAAGGTGTAGAATGTACCCCCTTTCCATATTTTTCGCAGCCCTCTTATATAAAAAGAGTCGTGTGGCACATACCAATCTAAAATCTAAAATTCCATTTTGATAGTATGCTTACTCTTCGCACCACCATCAATGACTGATATAGATCCTTTTCAGCCGAAGCACACAGCTGAAGGGTTTACTCGTGTACTGCGGAACGATAGGCCATCAGGAACAAATAAATAACTGGTCCCAATCTTTCTGGTGGTCAGAGACTACCTTTGAGAGGTGAGGGTTTATCGTCTTATTCATCCTCTCCACCATTCCATCGAACTGTGGATGTAGAGCCGTGGTTCTCGTCTTCCGGATGTTCAGCATCTGATATATTTCTTGGAATAGGTTGGACTCGAAATATCTGCCCTGGTCCTATGGCAGCTCCAACGGAACACCGATTCGACATATCCATTCTTTTATCAATTGGGCAGGGCATATATATATACAGGCTTCGATCCACTTGCTAAAGTAATCCATTGCCACAAGGATGTACTTATTTCCATGGTAAGATTGTGGAAATGGGCCAGCGATGTCTGTGGCGATTTTTTCGGCTATTTACGTTATACTGACGCATCGAGGCCTTAGATCGTGTTCTAGGCCCATTGCTAGCAGCGCATACAGCACCAGTCTTTGACGTCAACTTGACAATTGGCCCAGTAAAACCGGTGCCTTAGATTCTGGAGGTGCACAAACCAAGAAAAATTCGAGGCTGGTGTATGTCTTGTAGAATTTGCCATTCTTTCACAGCTTTGATCTTCTGTTTATCTACTGCTATTGCTTCCCCAGAAACTATGTGGCTAAGATATGGTACCTTTTTTGGAACAGATGGAATTTCTTGGGGCTTAATTTCAATCCGGGGCTTCTCAGTCGCAGAAATACCTCCTTCAGGTTTTTCAATTGGTCCTCGAAAAATCTGCCAAACACAATTATGACGTCGAGATACACACCAGACAGGTCTTCTTTGAGAGTCCCTTGAGTCTCCACCAATCTTTCTAATGTGTCTGAGGTATTACAGAGCCCTAACAGCATAACTGTGAGCTGCCACAGTCCTGAGCCCACGGTGGGGGCTGTTTTTTCTCGATCTTCTGGAGCCAATTCAACCTGCCAATATCCGTTCTTCAAATCAAGTGTCGACCAACATGTCTAGGGTGTCGTCTATTCTCGGGAGAGGGTAACTGTCCTTCTTCGTCAGATTGTATAGTTGACGATAACCTACGGAAAAGCGGGTTGGTCCATCTTTCTTCTTTATTAGTACGACTGAAGAGGATCAGGGATTGTCGGATGGCTCAATTACTTTTTTTTTTTCATATCACTGACTATGTTTATCAGTCTCTTCCCTCTTGGTGAGTGGATGTTTTCTAGCCGATTGCCGGATTGGTCAGGCATTTCTAGTGCGCTGTACACGGCTTTTGTTCTACCTCATTTTCCTTGTCTGGTATCGAAGATGTCTCTCGTTTTGGGTTGTTCAGCTATCTATGCCTTTGGAAGAGCTGACAATCAACTTTTCTAATTTTGCCAAGTCAAGTTTTTGGCTTGGCTAACTCCTAATCACAGAGGAAATTGACGAACCGTGCCCCAAAGATGTTCCTTTCCTCAAAGTCACCGGGTAATAATTGACATTTATAACCCTTACTGGCACAAATTTATCAACAAAAGGTTTTCCCTAGTGTGATTCCTCGTCTAATTTTCTCGTCATGAAGCTTGGGCTCGAATATTACTACGTTTCCACTGCTCACTGCTCCGTCCATGCGACCATGCGAGCCTCCAGTATGGTGCCCTTTCAGACACATTCACATCTTTAGTCAACAGGACGCGAATCATCTCTTCGCATCTTCCATGAAGGACGCGTAGGACGCCATCTCTGAAATTCAACTCGAAACCTCTGGAATTCATGATGTCCATTCCAATGATTGCTTCGTCCTCGATGTCTGCCACTGATGCCCGGTGATTCACTTTAGTGCTTCCCAAAGTCAGTTCAACTGGTAATTCGCTGGCTCCCCTTTCGCTGTACGTAACTTCCAATTTGATTGTTCAATTCTTGCCGGTATTTTGGCAAAGGTAGTCCCAAGGATCGTTCTAGTCACACCTGTATCTAGAAGCATGGTGCAAGGTTCGTTATTGATGACCTTTGTTTTGTCGTTGAAGGACAGCGCATATGCGTTGGTAACTTGAGCTTGCTGGATACAGACGATTACTCCTTCTCGACCTTTGTCGGTGTCGATTTTTTGAATGTTTGAATTTGTTACACACATGCTTAAGTTTTCTACAATTACGGCATCTCATCAATCTTTTCTCGGGCAACAATTCGTCACCCTAATATTAGGTTGTATGTTATATTGTTGGCACATATAATATATACAACCTTGTAATATTAGGGTGACAACTTCACTTTTCTTATGGCAGCCTCAATAGTAGCAGGCCTCTGTGCATCTTTCCTAACCATTCGGACGTTAATATTGACAATGGCTTTTGCAGTATTGTTTCGCATCCTCGAATTCTGAAGTGTCTCTCAGTGCGTCTACGAAATTTGTTGGACGTGTTAATATTGATGTTTGCCTGATTTTTTGTCGCGAAGTCCATCCGCATAAGAATGCTTGAACCGTTAATCGTTCCATTTCAATAAAGAACACACTGCTCCCGGTTACATTATTCAAATTGAAACAAGGCATTATCTACTTGATATATAGAATGTGCCTTATTGTTATATGACTATTACTATGACGGACATTGAATTATATCCGATACATACTTGTACAGTGTGTTCCTCAAAGACACTATTTTGCTAGTACTTGTAATCGAATAGCAAAGTTTTGGTGAACTGGGACAAAATTCTACTATTCTATTACAAGGAGTACTAGTGTCTCCTTTGAGAAACATTGCACAAGTATCTGCCAGATATTGGCTGCATGGGCCATTTACTGATTTTGATATTCACCTCAGACATTCCCTACCACCTGAAGTCGTTTTGTTCACTTTATGCCGAAACATCAGAACATCCAGAGTGACCTAAAGAACATATATTCTTGGTGTCGTGATTGGCTACTACCACTTAACTCGACTAAATGCAGTGTTATCCACGTGGGAAAAAATAACCCTCGAATCAACTATTTCCTAGATAACGTCATCATTACCGAAGTTGAACAACACAATGACCTGGGAGTACTTGTGAACTCGGACCTATCGTGGAGTGACCATATCAACCGTCAGGTGAAAAAAGAGAACACTACTCTATTTTTACTGAACATGGCATTCTAGAAACTAGATTTACGCTCACTCTGCAAACTGTATAAAACATATGTGCGTCCGATTCTCGAATTCGCTAACAGTACGTGTTTGGTACCCGGAGCTAGTTCGTGACAGAAACTCTCTAGAAAACGTTCAACGTCGTGCAACTCGTATCCCTTTCAGTCATTTACGTCCCTCGTATGAAGATCGCCTTCGCCTCATGAATATTCCCACTGTGGCGCCCAGACAAACGAGGGGTGACCTCATCACAACATTCAATGCCTTACACGTAGCCGCACCTCTCCCACGAGACATATCTTCAAACTGGCTGATGACAATCGACTTCGAGGACACCCTCTAAAGCTAAGAATGGATACTTTCAGGAGCACGGCCCGACAATATTTTTTTCCAAACCGTATTTTCTACGAGTGGAATTCGTTACCCGATGATGTTGTGATGTTGAACAATATTAACCAGTTCAAAGCACGTCTGGATAGATTCTACCAATAATAAGTTATATACATATATAATGTTTATATTTTTTCTCTCGCTTGTCTCATTTTCCTTCTCTATTACATTACATTCATTGTCTATCATTTCTGTACTTGCTGATGTATTTCTGAAGAGCTACAAAGATTTTTATTTTCTCTTGTCATTTGTAATAATAGTAATAATAATAATATAATTTTGTCAATTGCCACACATTATCTAGAAAATAAGTTTTTTTTTTAACATATTTGCAATATTTCTTTCTTTGCATGAAGTATTTGAACATGGTTGAAATAATTTGAATTTCTGAATTTCTTATTTACTCTATGAAACATACATTTTCTCCAATAAATAAGACCTTATTAAATTTTATTGAAAAAAGGAGGGAAAAAATAATTAACTGATTATTCCTAACTAAAAACCTCTTGATTTAGATTTTTAATTCCAGGGGTTATCGAAAACATTAACGAACCTTTGCATAATTTGACATAGTTTTCCAAGCCTATACTGAATTTTGATTTTTAGATGATTCCCTTCCGGCAGTGGCATTGCCTGTAGGTGAGGGACGTAACCACCTTTGGCTAAAAACCAAAGAGGCGTTCAAATACGTTTACGAGCACTACTATAATAAGGCTGATTGGTTTTTGAAAGCTGATGATGATACGTGAGTAACTGATATGGGAGATATATATTTCAGTGTTTAGGTAATGAATGACAGTGGAAAATATTCAGACCCTAAATTTCAATCCTAATAAAATTGTCTTATATACAACATCAGTGCATGGTAGTACATTTTGACGGATTACGTGACAGATCCCGGTAAGTTTATCCAGTATTCCAATAGGCAACATTCCTGTTGCCCATTTCAGTAGTAAAAAAGGCCAAACATTTAGGCTTATATACGTTCCCCTTGAATTGTTTTCGACTGTTTTAAAGTACTTATATTCTACCTGTATGTTTATATGTGTACTGGATGCATACTTTTCATTTGTGTAATATTATCAGAGTTTGTTTTTATGAACCTTTAAAAAATATATTTTCATATATAATATCGGATGATTTGATTCCGAGAACTTCATCATCTACTGACAGCTGTTTCGTGGTTTCCTACCCATCAGAACGGCTTAATGAGATGTCTCGAAATTAAAACGAATGCACTCTAATTATATATGAGGCTATGAGCGCAATAACGGACTAACCCCAATATTAGCAGCACAGTGGACCTATCTGAGCTTAGTCCACTTTGCTTCTAGGAATTCACACCTGTTATGAAAATCCAAAACAAGGTCAGTGCTGTTACCTAGTGACGGGAAGAAAAAGGTTGGTCGGTCCATTTACGAGTTAATGAATTTTGACATGGCGATTGAGACTCTGCAAAAAAACCATTTGTTGAATTATTGTGGGTTAGTCCGTTATTGCACTCATAGCCTCATATGTATGATCATCACATAATAGCCATTTATTATACTTCATGCTTGTCGATCAGATTTTTTTTTCGAGATAACAAAGTATATTTACTATTATTTTTTTTCCAGTGAAACTGCGGTACCCTTTGTCTAAAAATAATACTTGGTATTGGTGTGTTAATATTCTAGAAACATCAAAGTAATTTTCATTTTGAATAAAATTAATGATGGAAATTTTATGGGCCCACACAGTTCATTCTAGATTAATTTTATATATGTGTTTCGTCATATTGAAATAAAATTTAAAAAATCAATTCTTATTTATAGGTATATGATATTAGAGAACTTAAGGTATATGCTATTGCCAACCAACCACAGTGAACCAGTATATTTTGGATGTAAATTCAAGCTATTCGTAGATCAGGGCTATATGAGTGGTGGAGCCGGATATGTTTTAAGTAAGGAGGCTTTAAGAAGATTTGTGGAGGTAATAATTTGATTGAAGTATCAGTTTGAATATATTCAAGTATTTTCATCGTCTCAGCACCGATCACCTATTCTTTACACCTCGACTCGTTTCAGTAACCATCAAGTGACCATCTTCTGAAGATGTTGAATCTTCCCTCAGAAGATGGTCACTTGATGACTGGAACATCTGTCGAGGCTTAGGAAACCTTTATTGGGAATCGAACCATTAAACTACAGCACTTTTTTCCATCCAAGAGTTGTGTAAATTGGAGAATTCCAACCATAAACTTCAATTTCTCCAGTATATTTTTAAGCAGGTATTATACCGGGTGTCCACGGAAGGTGGCTCGCCATATGAATGTCTTGATTTCGAAAATAATGGAATGAAATTTGGAGGATCTGATTTAATACACAACACTCAACTTCACACAAATTCCGGATTCACCTGAAGTGACATAAACTTTCGAATTTTTAATGAATAATCTGGTTTATTTTCAGTTTATTTTTTTGTCTCCATATGACAAGCATGTATAATTTGTTACTTTTTCGAACTATTTTTTAAATTATTTTTTGAAATTTATTTTTTATTCTAGAGGGCTATGGATACGTTCAAATAATTAATTACACCACTAAAATGTGTGTAGAAATACAATTTTGCATGAAGTTGAGTTACTTGTGAAAACATGCAGTTTTATGCCTTAACCCGATCCTCCAAATTTTATTCCATCATCTCCGAAAACAAAAAGTTATAGGTGCGAGCCTTCTTCCGCAGAGACCTAGCTTATCGGGATTTTGTGATTTGTTTTCAACAACTTAGCATCAGAGAATGAGATTCTGTGGATACGTGCTGTTGAGCTTGACAATTTTCAATCATTTCATAATAAAATTATCTGTGAATTACTTTTCAGATATATTTCTGTATTTGCTATTGCAAGTTATATTATTCACATGGTATTTGGGCTTGATTCCTATCATCTTCTTCAATTGTGTAGTGAGTTTCACATCAATAATCAGCCACATACATTCTGGTGTCATGCTTCATTGTTATGGCTGGGAGAATGTCTAACCACTCATGATGCCCATCCCGAGAAAACTTTTTGACGCCATTTCCTTGTCTCCTCATCCGTGACATGCTCTTAAAACCCTTTACTTGGTCAGCGCGTGGTCTCTTTCAAAATGAATCCTTGAACTACGTGTGTGGGTGTGTGTGTGTGTGCTTGTCAAGGAAGCAAGTTCTTTCAATCTTCTCATTACTGAAAGTCATGGACGGCTGGTTCTCTCGGGCAATATGGCGGCCGCGGGTATTTCTATCATCGACTACCAGACCCACAGTATCCGATCCGAGGCACCTCTTCGGCTTCTATGGGAGACTAGTTCTCCAGTTCTCACTGCGAGTTCCTTCCATCCGCCTCTCCTTGAAAATCTTGGTAGGGCTGGTTCTCGATCGGGTGGTGCGGTGGCCGCGAGCGATTCATTCACCGGCTACCAGACTCGCAGTATCCGATCCGAGGCACCTCTTCGGCTTCTATGGGAGACTAGTTCTCCAGTCCTCACTGCGAGTTCCTTCCATCCGCCTCCCCTTGAAAATCTAGGTAGGGCTGGTTCGCGATCGGGTGGTGCGGCGTCCGCGAGCGATTCATTCACCGGCTACCAGTCCCGCAACACCCAATCCAAGGCCCCTCCCCAGTTCCCACTGAAGGCAGATTTTCAAGTTCTCGCATCCCTCTGTAATTTGTGAGTGGGTATGTGTTGTTTCAGGCGGGGGAACATGTGTGTTTTTGACGGTGATGTACGGTAAGCTAAGGCCCACGGGTCGCTACTCCTGTTGGCTGCAACGCCTCAGCCACCCTTGGGGTTTCATGGTACTAAAGGATGACTAATGCTAGATTCTGTACTGTTGAAGCTCAGCTAGATCAATTTCTCATACATCTGCTTCAACACATTTTGGAATGGTAGATCTTCTGAAAGTTATAACAAGCAGGTTTGTGTCTTGTGTCATACTTATAATAAAAATTTTCTTTGTTGATGGTGTCATTCTCAAGGTTGGAAAATGAACCGAAAGATTATTTCTGACCGATTGGGGTAGTCATTGGAATGGAATGAGATGTGTAGAATCATCGTGGAAAACATAGGTGATCATTTTACGCTAGCTGCAGAAGAACGGACATTTAGAGGTTTTATTGTAGGAACATGAAATTTTTTAGACTTTTTGTTCTTCCATGATTCCACTTCTTGTGAAAATGTAGTGGATTTATATCAAAATATTTCGCATTAACTAGTTGACGGTTCACACCCATTTCGACATCTGCACCTTTATCTCTGAGTATTTATTTTTCAAATTATTGAAGTAACCTCGGCAATGATATACCTATCATAAAAAATATTCGATTATTTAAATACTAAGATGATGAAATCATGGGTGAAAAAGCAGCTGCCCTATCAACAATAACATCATGAAAACCAATAGACAATTTAAGAGAAAACCAGTAATGACCATAAGTTCCTTTTGGAACGGATGTAATTCGAAAGGTACGAGATGTATCACAGAAAGCAAGTGCATGATGATCAATTCTTATTGCGAGCAATAGAGAGTCCCTCTAGTAGCTTTGCAATAAGTTCCATGAAAATATGCGAAAACAACAGGAAAATACAAAGATCTGGTGAGAGAAAGATAAGACAAGTTTTGTGCTCAATGATAAACACATTTTTTATATTTATGTGGGATTTCTTTTAGATTCACTTCTCTTCCCAATACAAACATAACCTCAGAGGTAAGAAAATAAAATATATTTTCTTGGTTATTAAGGTGGCTATGAAACAAAAAACAAGTTTTGAATTTCTATAATTTGCTTTTGTAATTTTCTTATTTTACTCGTATTAAGGTGGTTGGAGAAGTTGCGTAAATACATTTTGCTTACGACTATTGTAAAAAAAATCAAATTTGGGATGGAGCTTATAAAATTAATTTTTAAATACTAAAAATTACTTTCAAAACCTCAAAAACCAAAAGCAATGTCAATCAATGGTATAATTATGACTAACTCAAAAATGGATATAGTATATTACACACACCGAGGTGGGAAGAGATTCATTCCTGTCGTGAGATCAGTTAGTTAACCGAGACGCAAAGCGTCGAGGTTAGCTGATCTCGAGACAGGAATGAAACTTCCTACCGAGGTTTGTATACTATTTTATTTACAACCATCATATTTCGATCAAAATTAATAAATCTCTGTTTCGTTCTGAACATGACTAAAATATTAAATTTTAATGACAAATTACCAAGAACGCGGTTTTCTCAGAATAATCAAGTAGATATATTGTTCCCGTGACTACGGGGTATACAATTGTCACCAATATAAATAAATGACAGATAAAGTCAATAGATGTCAGATAAAGTCGGGTATTAAATTCGCGAATAATAAATTGAAAAACATGTCTTCCGACGAAGAATTTATGGATTGTACCCCACCAGAAGTACGACAGGCTGTTCGCGCAGCAGTCCAGAGAAAAGAATAGATGAAATGAGGGCGGGAAGTGAGGTCGGGAAGTAGAGGTGTGTAATGTGACACTTCCCAACCTTCAATGACGTTAGTGATGACAGCATTACATATATGATTGTAAATAAAAGCACATACCTATTTATAACTTCATATTATCTCGAATATGCAGCATCTGCAGAATCTAGTCCAGCGTGTGATCTCTGATGAAAATCCACTTTGGAATGCGGCCTTTGGTTACACAGTTTTTGTGATTCGGTTCATTACAAGCATTACATCAACCACTAGTCAAACTCCAATGTGACAAACTTATTAGAAATTCTTCCGCCCAGTAGTCCAATTTTGTAGATATACATAAATACTTTGTATTCGACTGGTTGCGCTAATGTGCATTTATTCCAACCTTTACAGAGCTTGTGTGTTCGGCTGGATATACACTGGTACAGTACCAATAATATTGTTGGTCGACTTGGCATGTATTACCCGAGGTTAGAGCAAAATCTATGTTCGACTGGCAATAGCGGTCGCTACGAATTCGAATATTTCTGCACTGTACTTTGTGGACGCTGCAAACAGGTTCTGCTTTTTGATAATTTGATCGGTCCAGTCGAAGGCGTTTGTCACTTTGCATGTGCCTCGTGCCAGTGATAGTTGTGCTGAATAAATTCGCATTTTTTGCATGTATATAATCAAGAATTCTGTACCAAATCAAAGCAGCGCTAATTACGCTCCTACACCGAATGCGAGCATTTCAGTCGAATGCGCTATATAAAAAACAGATGGTACTATGAAACGTCAAGTCACTAAGTTAAAGCGATTTTAATTTGAAATGTTAACAATTTGTTGGTTTGACTCATTTCAGTCAGCATCAAAGTTTATAAGTATGTATCAAAATGGATGCAGATAGTTAAAAACATCAATATTAATTCAAACTCAATGCCTAACATCGTGTAAATATGTACTCAATGTAGCAAATTTCAGAAAAATATAGGATACAATAAACGATATACCTATCATAAGTCTGTTTAACACAGTAGATAAATATCTTGAGGTTCTGAATTTGCAACTGGCAAATCTTAACAGCCACTTTGAATAAAGTCTGAGGAATAAATGAGTTGAAGGCAATTGCTGTGGTAATTTTTTTTTCAGATTGGTTTAACAAATTCAACTGTCTGCTCAAAAGATGATGCCGATGAAGAAGATGTTCAGATGGGAAAATGCCTGGAAGCATCGCATGTTAAAGCAGGTGATACCCGTGACTCTTTGAATAGAGGAAGATTTTTTCCATTTTTGCCGGAGCATCACTTGATACCAGGGCATGTTTCGAAAGATTTTTGGTACTGGCATTATGTCTACTATCAAACCGAAGAGGTATGGTGAAATTTTTATGTATCTTACGTTTTTTGTCTAAAATGTTCAAAAAGCTAGAGGGAAGTAGAAACATTCTACAGAGTTAATCATCAAATAAAACTGAGTAAAAAATGTGATGATGGACGCATGTGAAAAAAAGCTCACAAGAAAGGAACAATTATGGATCATTAGATTGAACAATGTTTGTTTGTTCATGATATTTTATATACAATATCTGAGATTTTATTTGATATATTTTTATTTTAGGGAATGGGCTGTTGTTCTGACAACGCAGTTTCATTTCATTACGTCAGTCCGAGTCATATGTATGTTTTGGAATATCTTATTTACCATCTAAGACCGTATGGTATTTCTTTTCATGATGAAATGCCACCTGAACTAACAGATGCTCCTACTTCAGTCGGATATAAAAAGCAAGATAATACAACATAAACAGTTTTATGAATATTCATAATAATAAATATAAAATAAATATAAAGTATTTTTCTTTCTATGACAATTTCTCAAAATTCCGCCGTAGCAATGCATCATTCAAAGTTAAGATAGACTAATGATTATTCTGATGTAGAATGTAACGCTTCTTTCTAAGTCTCATTGAATTAACAAACTTGCTAAAACCGATATTTAAATTAACTACATATCAAAATATATATATGTGGAATTTCACTTTGGGAAGTAAATGGTAATTGGATAAGATTTTTCCAACATTTATTGGCAGACTGGGACATAATATTAATTCTCGAAGTATTTTTTGCGAATTATAATGTTTCCTGAGTGAAGATAAATGCTAAGGGTAGAATTCCTTGGGTTTTGAACAGAGGTCTACAGGAATATCTGACTACAGCTTGGCAAATATATCCGAGATCCCTTTTTTTAGAGTGTAAAGAGAGTATAGTTTTAGAAGCTCACCGGTAACATATCCCATAACGTAAGTGGAATTCAAAAAGTGCAAAGTGGACTGGAATCGAGAGAATTAGGGATGGTTCTAAGGGCATAGCAGCTTGAGGATAATATTAATTTTTTGCACAAATAATTGACGTTATTATCAAATTCCATATTGTCATCAATATGTAGACCTACATTTGGTAATAAATTTGTTTCGGGTATTGGACACTAGGCCTATTAGGAGTTAACAACTTTATGGTTAATAACAATACCGGAAGAAACTATTGGCGATAGAAAATAAGCGATACGCCTCCTACCGGCATTAAGAACTCGAGAATCATGGAGAAAGTTTTTGTACAATTTTTTGTGCTTTGGAAGAGCTATGATTTGCAAACAATCTGACTGGGGGATCTGACTTCATTCTGCTAAATAACGTTGAATATTTCCATACTCTGCAAAATATAGGGAAATACTCAACACATGTTGTTCAGTCAAAGGATGCACTACATACGATAAAAATAATTTTTTTTTTGGGGTGTCCCAAACACACTTCACCCAATTTGATAAATTAGTTCCAGCTCTTCAAAGTTTCCCTGAAACAAAATCCATCATAAAAAAGAATGATGGTTGAGCCATTCAAATATTGTTACCTTGTACCAATCAAGACTCTCATCTCGAATTATGTTTCCATCTATCTCATGTGGATATGAGGAGAGTGCACTGGTCTGATGGCAAGGGGCATATATTTTAATATTCTCAAGATTATAATTTATCCTTCCACATGAAATTATATATCCTGCTTCCAAAAGTGCTTTTCTCTCGATGAAACATTGAGAATTGTCTGAAGTTTGAGGTGATCGAATAAATCCATCAAACCAAGCTTTATCTAAAAAAATAACTTAAACTGGCCATAGGCATTCAAAATTATTTGGAAATAAAATACCTCAAAATAAATTAACTTTACTGAAACTGTCCGACAGTTGAATCGGAACACAAATAATCACTTTTTTTCAGTTGGAGAAACAGAAAATGTTTACAATTGTTTGGAAAATATGGGAACAGATCATCAAAATTCAATTTAAACACGTGTCTTATCTTAAAAACCCTTTAGTTGGAGCTGAGATCTTATTTCCCATTGCTATTTGGTGCTGTATAAATAAACTGATTAAACAATCGTCTTTATAAAAAACTCACAAATATGAATTTTTTGAACCATTGGTGATTTCCAAAACTGAAAAACTACAAAACCTCCAAACAAAGCTCCAACAAACCAAAGTTGGCAAGGGCTATAAATTATAGATTCTGCAAGAAGCAGACCGCTTAATAAATTGTTTTTGAGTTACTTGACACAATTACATTTATTTTATAAATTGAATAGACGCTCACATGTATTAAAATGAAATAATAATTTATATGGTTATCTAGTGATTATTTATTGAATAATTTTTGGGAAAACAAATATTAATTCGGACCTCTCTAAATGGCACTGAAATGAATAATTCTAAGAATCACACATAAAAAAAACATTTATTATGGAATGATACATACACAATATCACTCTAATTACTGGTGACTATAATACAAAATTACATAATTGTTCTAGTAAAGCATGTTTTACGATTACAATAAATGCTTAGTTAACATATATCTTCTAAATAAGACACTTTCAGATCCATAAACCATATGAATACTTTGAATAGGATAACTGTTGGTAAACACTTCACGGTAATTTTCTGCAAAAATACTGAATGCTTTGAACATTTCTAAGATTCTTAATTCTCATTCTACGGCCAGATTTTTCAAAGTTTTCAATTAATTTATGTAATAAACAATATAGAACCGAAGAATACTGGAAGATTTATCGAATAGTAGAAATCTGCAGAACTTGATATTTATCAAAAATGTGTTTACTTCGAGAACACAATTATAAATTATTTATATTAATATAAAAGTCAACCATATTACAGTTTTTTTTCAACCTGTTTCTGTTATGCTGGAAAAGATAGTTTAGAACCGAAACGAAGACTAAAATAAAGTTTAATTTACTAAGTACGGCTATATCACAAAGTTACAATTCATAGAATAGCATAAATGAGACCAGATTCTGACAATAAAAATTAATTTCTCCATTTTTCTTCATTCTGAATGTGAATAAATGATTAATAGAATTGTGACATGATGTTGAATTCTGAAAAATGTAAATGATAGATCTTCAAATAATGTATACTGAACTATCAAATCTCAACACACTCAGTTGTAAGCATAAATAAAGCAATAAAAAGCTCATTCATTTTGTATCAAATTTTCCAAAACTTTGAAAATGAAATCATCACCTTTAACTGAAAGGTTTTTGTCACATACTGGTCTGGAAATTCTCTATAATAAAACAATAAATAATTAGTTTTAACAGAGATGAGAATTTCTTATGAAATCAGTGCTTCTGTTTGCCCAAAATATTAAAAAACTAAGAACATTTAAAAAGTTAGGTTCTTTTTGTTCTTAAAAGGTCAATTCCACGGAACCTATGACAAATTTTTATAAAATATTGTAAATTTTCGATATTTTTAAAACCAAAATACTTTGAGTTATGCAACTATAGCTGAAAATAAATTTTGCTCTTTATCCGATTTGTGTGTGCGTGCGGAACTTTATAACACTTTTTATCAAATTCACAAACCAAATTCTGAATAGTGTGATACCCACCTGGTTGCATTATTTTCCTAAAAACATCAAATCAACGAAGAAAATTCAACTTTAAAAACATACAACATTCTCATCTCTGTGATGGATATAGATTATATATAAAATTATGCCTAACTTTTTTAAATACGTTGAATTTCAAACAATTTGACATCTGTATCGTACCAAATGGGAGGATCAACATTCCTGAAATATAAAACATTCATTATTATACTGAAAAAACCATTATCGATATTTTTACCTCAGATAGATTACGCCCCACATGTAAGTTCTAAACCAAGTTGTTGTGCCTGAGTTTGCTTGATATTTTCTTATAAGTATAGGATGGGGCACGGGTAAAAGTCCAACCAAAGTTCCGTGCTGCAAAAACTTCAGAATCTCGCTCTCATCTGTCAGACCTCTAAAAATATCACACCCAAATGAAGTGAATTTGATGGTTTTCATATTATTTTTCTTAAATGATTGGATCTGACCCATGTAGAAATCAAGAACAATGTTCATACAATTCTAGGCTAATGTCACTATTATTATCAAGATGTGAAAAGCATCACTGAATTATATTCACACAAGAGTTAGTTTTTATTGTAGCAAACTGTGAACTGCCTTGATTTGGCAATTTTTGAAGTCACAAACATTTATACTTATGTAATACTATGTATCAAATGAATAAAAATCTTACTTGTCTATACAAATTTTCTCCACCTGGGGTACAAGAACTTGCAACAACCTCATTATGGTTTGTAGAGGCAATTTACTTTTCCATGAATGTACCCACTCTCCAGTCGGTACCCACTGACCATTCTGACCAACATTGGGACCAGTGACTCGGAGACTATTGCGCTAAAAAATTGAGTCATTTGAAAGTTTAACTACTTTGTCCAACTTACAGTGTTCACTGCCCTTGTGAAAGATGATTCAGATGGAGTGGGACTTCTGGTTGGCTTTGTCAGTGTTACTTCCTTGCTTGGTATCTGGAACGTGAATTCATTGTTATTGACTGATAAAAAATATTTCTACTACAAGACATCAATAATTTTATCAATAGACGTAAGTTATACCTGAATCTAGAGATTATGTTACTGAGTAAAAATTTCCAGATTGTATTTGATGTGGTCGGTGCAGAGTGATAGATAGACATGATAGACATTTATTTCCCAGCTAGGTACATTATAAATCATTAGCAATATTCTTACATGAAAAAAATTATTTTTATACCTATTGCCAAAGGCTTAGGGAAAGGGCTGATTAATGGTCTAAATTTGATACAATGAAGTGGGTACCTTCAAATAAATGATTCATACGTCCTTTAGTTGAAGTTAACTAAGAAGAAATCTTCCATGTCATAACAAACCTGGTGGTGTAATAAGTTTTTTAGTTTGTTTTTGAATTTATTCATTGATAACTGTTTCATGGAATTTGGAAGATGATTATAGATTTTTATTCCCATATACAGGGGTCCAGTTCGACTTCGGTTGTATTTATAGTTATAGATTAATTTCTTGTTGGATAATGGTGTCTATCAGCACTATCAGCAGGTCGTTCAAGAGTTTTTATTTTAATGAATTAACTGACATATTTTATAGATGTATATATTTGTGAGGTTGAATATGTTATGGCTCATAAAGTAGTTCCTACATAATTCCCTAGAGTTAAGCCCGAAAAGATTACGAATGGCTCGTTTTTGAATTATGAAGTTTGTTTGCGAGTGTATTGAGAAGGCTGAAGGTCTCTAGCTCCGTGCGCATAGCAGGAATTTTTATTTTTGTCTCGTTTGTGAAGGACTTGATGTTGCTCAGACGACAATCCTGAGAAATTTATGCATGGAATACACCAGAGTGCACAGGGTATGTTTGTAATTTTTTTCTGGGTACACCAAAGGTTAAGGTTCTGATTTACATATAAATGATCACAATATTTGGTTACACTATATTCAAGTGTGTTGAGAATATAAATTCCACTTTCCTATATATTATGTACTGAATACGGAGAATGGACAAATTCTATTATCCTTCACTCAACAAAATGGCATATATTTTCCTAATACAGTTTCTGCCATATAGAAAAAAGTTTATTTTAAAATATCGAGAATTATTTTCTCCACAATCATCGCAAAATTTGCCAGTTCAAATTTGATAACAAAATACTTTCTCTCTTGAGATTGAAAAAATATTCTACACCTACACCTCTGTCCCTATGCAATTTAAATGCATTTCATTGTCTCCTGTGATGAAGAAATATTCATACAATGGTATAGCAACAATAACGTTATCGTTTGAGATTTTCAGGCAATGATTCAGTTTGAATGAAATAATTTGGACTTCCATTGCCTAAAAATGAGAAGAGAAACCGTATCTCCTGATTTCAATCCAAGTCACTATGAACAGCTATAAATTCAAGAACTTCTAAGATACGTGTCATCACCACATCGCGGAATCAACAGGCATTTGAATAGATGTCAGATGTAAATCAATGTTCTTAGTTCTACAGTTATTTGGCTCAATTTCCGTCGTGTGAAAATAACTTTAAAACGATTGTAGATACCCAAAAATCAAAAAGTCGTAACTTGGAACCACTGAGATATGGTTTCTCTTCTCATTTTTAGTCAATGGAATACAAACAATTTCATTCAATAACGTTAGCGTTGACTGGCATTATACAAACTTGAGTTTTAAAGTATTTTAAAAATAAAATACAATTTCTGGCCTATACCGGGCGCATCTGAAACATTGAGCTCCCTTAAATTTTTGTTAGTTTTGAATGAATATAAATGAAATTTATACAGTTCAAAATACTCATAAAAAGAAAACTTTTGACAAAAATGAGTCGCAATATTTTTTCATATTTTTTGTGATAATGTAAGGATGCGCAAACGATAGAAAGCGTGAGTAGATGTGCGACTGGTTGAATAAGGCAGAGCGATTGAGCTCCTGCCCCACTCCAGGGTTTTGTCTACTGCGCAACCAATTCTCGGAGGCATCCTTACGGTTGTCCATCAGTACGATGGCACTGAAAGGACAATGTAATATTACAATTTTCGTTTATTTTTAAATAATTATAGGAAAATTCCAATTACTATCTAGAGATTTCCAGTTATTATTTGGAAATTTCCAATTATTATGTGGAAATTTCCAGTTACTATCTGGAAATTTCCAATTATCTGGAAATTTCCAAAAACTACTTGGAAATTTCGAGTTACTATTTGGAAATTTCCAATTATTATCTAGAAATTTCCAGTTATTATCTGGAAATTTTCATTTGCTATCTGGAAATTTCAAGTTGTTATTTGGAAATTTCCATTTATTACTTGTAAATTTCCGGTTTTTACCTGGAAATTACCTAATACACTCTGGAACTATCTAATTCTAATCTCATAGGAAGAATGAAATAACTTCTGCTATATAAAAAACACCCATTGATGTAGTTCTTGATTTTGTTCAGATCATTGTTTGATTTTGTTCAGACTGCTTTCCAAATTCTCTTTTATATTATTTGAATATATATGAATTTTTTTTAATTTTTAGTTGTTGAAATTGAGTATCATATAATCTATTTATTATCGACCTTATAATGAATGTTTTATTTATATATGTTTATACAATAACAATATTTGTGTTCATTTAAAATTATACACAATGTTTGGTCAAATTAGTTGAATGAAAGTTTATTTCTACATTTTGATAAGACAACAAAAATCAAATCTCATACGAAAACACACATAAATTTTTGTGATTTAGATTCAACAGTGAAAAACTTGAATAATATAATTTGTTTAAAGCTAACAAGACGAACTAGCAAATACAAGGTTTAAAATTGTACAATCTTTTTAATCAGATATACCTAATGAATTTTATTAATGCAATTTATGCAGAGTACATACATTTTAATTCGCCCCGTAGCTACTTTATTGTTTAATTACCTAATAAGTGAACTATTCAATTTCTTAAAATATACAGATCAATAGCTTCATAACAATGGCTAGGAATCTGAAGTGACTTTTTTTCAACTAGTAGAACTCATGAACAATTTTGTAACATGGCTATTTAAAAAAGCCACATTCTTCTTCACAAACTGTCAAAGACCTGAAATGAACAATTTTATTAATAAATATTGTCCCTGGTACCTCCATGCTGATGAGGTAATGAAAACATTAGCATTGGCTTCCCTTATTTGGCGCTATACTATTTCTGGAAGAACTTAAAAAACTGTAAATTTCCACATAATCATTGGAAATGTTCAAATAGTAACTGGAAATTTCCAGATAGTAACTGGAAATTTCCAGAACTGGAAATTTCCAGATAGTAATTGAAAATTTCCAGATAATAATTGAAAATTTCTAAATAGTAACTGGAAATTTCCAGATAGTAACTGGAAATTTCCAGATAGTAACTGGAAATTTCCAGATAGTAACTGGAAATTTCCAGATAGTAATTGGGAATTTCCAGATAATAATTGGAAATTTCCAGATAGTAACTGGAATTTTCTAGATAGTAATTGGAATTTTCCTATAATTATTTGGAAATAAACGAAAATTTCAATATTACTTTGGCCCTTCAGTGCCATCGTAGATATCATATCAAGTATACCTGAAGTTATAGCTGTTACAAACTTTGACAGCTCTTTTAAAATTCTGGGACTCCACACTCTCGAAAAATACGTCACAGTGGCTGCCCCCAATCTTTCAATATTGCCGTATCATGTTTGCTTCGCTAACTTTGATAATATAAAAATACTTGGTATTTGGTCAATGGCATCAATATACAGGGTGTCCCGTAAAGACCACGTCAAACCGAGGGAGAATGTAGATCAAAGGATAACCCACCTGCTATGATAAAATTCTCATTATAAAAGTCTTACCGTTTTCGAGATATTTTTATTTTTTTGAAATTAATGAATGTTCACCCCTTTCAATAGTTTTGTCTTTACGGTTGGTACAATTTTACACCTTTTTGGATCATTTTTTCAGTAAAATATTACTGAAGAATGATTTTAACGTTTACATTAAAATCATTCTCCGAACATTTTAAAGGGGGTCTGTGAGAAATATTTTTATTGAAAATTTTGGTAGTGGATTCTCTTGTTCATGAAGTTTAGTTTAGTGGAACCAAAATGTACTGAGCTACTGCTGCACATTACACCAATGAATTGTCTATTTTATAGTGATCTCAAAAAGGTATAACACAAGTCATTTGTTATTCAAAGAAAAAAGGTATGGCTGTTTTTATCCAAATGGGTCAGGAAAATATACCCACCTGTTCTTCACTATCATTCCCGATAGTCACTGTTGTTTTGGATGGGGTGTTCAAAGCTACTGCAGCCAAACCATTAGATATTGAAAGGGTTTCCACCTGTTGCACAACAGGATGTGCTGACTCTCGTTCTGTTATTTGGCCAATTTGTGGTGTATCAGGCAGAGTGGCTTTCAAAGTTCCTGGCTCTGCAGGCAATGCTGGGCGAGACCCTTCCATTGCCAATTCTTCAACATTATCATTACTGGTAGTGCTAGATAGTCGAGTTTTAACTTTTTTGTTCATCGATTTCACTATAGCACCATAATCACTTGGTAAATTTGCTAAACTGTGGAATACTTGACGCTTCCTTATGATAGTGTACACAAGATTTGAATTACCATCAAATTGGTACTGGATAATGTTATTGAAGATTTCTAACAGAAAGAACACCAAATGATGATTTGAAGATGCAGAAAATAGGAACCAAGGGGTGCTGAAAGCTTCTAATAAGTGGAGAAGTTTGGTACTGGCAACCATTGAAAGCGTTTTTAGATAAGGAGAAACTGAAATATATAAAAAAGACAAGTTTATGATAGTTGATTAATTTTGAATAATCTCGTTACCGTTGACTAGTATCGTGAGTAAGCAATCAAAAAGTGGTTGTAAGCGTTGATGGCCAGTTGTGATAATTTTATGAAAAACTATTATCAGAAGATCTGCATGAGTTCCTGTAAAAACTGGAATATCCATGGGAATTGTTGCAGTATATGGTTTGTTAAGACGTACACCGAAGTTCCTTTCACCAGAAAGCAGAAGCAAGATAAAGACTCCAATATGCATTAGACCAACTCGAGCTGAAACATTTGAATATTAATCATTGATCATTTCTTCCCAAACGAACAACTTACACTGATCTGCTCTAGAATCGTTCAAATGGTACAAAATTGGTACAAGTACTTCCAAAACATCACTACTCTTCAAAACATAATATAAAAATTTCTAAAAAATTAATTTGTTACTAACAGTACTCTCCTCATATATGTTCGATTCACCTTATTGTAGTCACACATTTTCCAGAAAAAAACTAAAAGTTCTTGATGAAAATGGACTTTCTTAGTAGAGTTAGGAAGATACGTCTGAACCAATGGATTATTCAATAGTCGAGTTACTCCAGTCAAAATGAAGTTGAAATCCTCATCTCTATGTATTCGAGATAGATAATTTATGAAGAGATTGTCGGGAACAGAAACCTTAAAATATTTTAATGAAATTTAAGTATGAAAATAACCTAGCTATTCAATATTGCAAAAATAAGATGAAAATATTAAAAAATATAGTCCAAACAGTCTTCATAAAAATTAAATATTTGTTGATTCAAATATTGGAGCTAAGACAAACAACTTTGTTGGTTTACGAATATAGCTAGTGAAACGAACTAATTTTCACATGCAAAAGTACATGGATTAGATGAAGCTAGAAGAAATTGTTTTTTATCACATCAGAATGTATAATTATTCTCTCATCTGAAAAGAAAACCCATCTTGAGTCTATATAATATGATAATTGTATGAACTTTAGAGTGGGGTACACTACCATTTAAACAATTTATTATTTTATATTGTTTCTCATCTGAAGTTATCTGTGATTTTTAAATTCACACTAATTTTATATTTTATAATATCTGACATATATTTATATTTTGATGGATTTGTATATGATTATTCATCTTCTTTTGTAAATCCTAGACAATGAAGTATATTTCTCTCTACTTGTGATTTTTGACCACCCACTTCACTCGTCCCAAAAGAAATCAATGTTTTTGATTATCAACGCAAATATTTATACCAAAATCAGAAAAATGGTGTATTTAGCATATGTGGAAAAATCTGTGAAATTTGGTTACAAGGGGTTGTAGTTTTGCCAGTAAGTAAACAGACATCTTGTCAAAATCTGTTTATCCAACAAATATTCCATACGAAATTTAAATATTGTGGTTGTAAAATGTACCTCTTAGTGTCCCTGAAAATTCAAATATCCTCATCGGGAAATAAATAAAAGCCAATTCCTAACAAAATCTGTTTCTAAGGTTTGAAAAAGATTCTACCTGAAATTTGTTGTAAGGGTTCCAAAATGTAGAATAAAGTCAATAATTTTATATAGCACTTATTTTGAAAAGATAGAATTTTTACTTCTTTCGTCCCAATCACGAGAAAAGACAAGTATTTTACCGTAACTTCCAATATTTCAAATAATAGATGTGAAAAATTAATTTAGATTGGTACGAGGGATCTTGGCTTTTAGCTGAATTCAGAAATCTAGGTCGCTTGGTCGTTCTCTTCATACCAGTACACTACCCTCTTTGCTCTTATACGAAAATGGAAAAGGTGCAACAGTTCTGTCTTCTGGATTCAGCCAACAAGGAACATCAACTTTAACTTTTCAAGCAACCATTATCTAATTACATGAGGCGGATTGATGATAATGACTAAGACTTACATCTTCACTTTCTGCAGGAGTTGAAGAACTTGTGTCGTGATCCAATGTAACAATAAGAATCTGAAGAGCAGCTTCCACTAAAGGTTCGAGAGAATCATTGAAAAGCAGATGATTATATGGAACCCCCAGACCAACAGGATCATATGCGCATACTGTGTTCAAAAGAGATGTGAACATAGGAAGCGCGTGTCTATTTTCAGCTGATGTCAAGTACCTGGAAAATTATAATTTCAATAACCAAGAAAACATTCTAGAGGAAATAATTATATAAAAAAGTAATATCTTTAAAAAATTAAATGTAAAAAAAGTGTATGATTTGTGAAATTGAAAATAAGTTCTTGTTTGATGTTCAAAATGTAACTCTTTTGAATGCAAAACATCAGTTATAACCTAAACAATTGAAAAAAATTACTTTTTTAGTTGAAATGACAAATAATGAATCCCCACACCAATTGTATCAAAGTGTGCCAGATTCTGTCTTAATATATAAATAACTCACAGGATCCATTTATTAGGATTTTCACTAATGTCAACAGGTGGTTGATACATGGTTTCACTGAAGCAAGTCAGGAGAAGTTTCAGCAACTCGGTGCGATTTGAATCAAAATTGGGGTATCTAGGAGGCGAATGTGCAAAGCCAACTCCTGCCTCCCAGATATATTCACAACTGTCTATTGCTGATAACTCTTCTGCTTTATCCTAAGGAGAAACATACGTGAGATTAATTTGAATAAAGTTCGGATGAGATAGAAGGTTCAACTAGTTATTTGTTTGTCATACTCACCGGGCCACTCTTTCTACCAGCTAATACAGTAAAATCAGGACAAAATAGCAAATCCTGAAAACATCAATAATCACGGTCAATTCAACAACAAAGTTTCAGATAATTTTAATTGTATTTCTATAAAAGGTCGCAAACTTAAAATAACTAAAATATCATTTTATAGAAAATGGGGTATTGGACGCCAGTGGTGTCACTCAGTCAGAACGAAATATAGTTTTTCCCTCCACCACACTAGTAATTTCATTCCTAGATATGCATTTCGTTAACCAAGTTAACTTCATCAGTAGGATTACTAAAGTCATCTAAGAATGCGCATCTAGGAATGAAATTACTAGTGTGGTGAAGGGGAAAACTTCTTTTGTTCTCATTAAGTGACACCACAGGCGTCCAATACTCCATTTTCTACGCATTTCATTAACCAAGTTAACTTCCATCAGTAGGATTACTAAACTAATGAGTACCAAACCAGTTATATTTATATCAATCCAATTATAATAATTAACATAATATGAGACATAGGGGTAATCCTAACCTACGGTCAGGTATAATTTCAACTACCCATACTGATAAAATGTTATTAATCACTTTGTCTGTATCAACTCACATACTTTTGAATACAATGGACCATTATCGTTATTAAGTAAGGGCCTGCTTGATCAGATCTTGTATATAACAATACTTTCATAACAATTCAATTTTCTATAATCATCAACAAGTTTTACTAATTTTATATTTTGAATATTGATTTTATGATGAGTTTCTAGTAGATGATCAGCAACACTCGTTTATTTTCTCGTGAATATTTAGCATACATTCGTAAATCACTTGGTTTGACCATAATAAATATTATCACAATTTTGACAGCTAATTTCGTAGAGTCCTGATCTATCTAAAGTTGGAATTTTGTCTTTCGGATTACCTAATAACATTTGGAGATAGAAACTTCTCATAAGCCGTTTATCGTGTGTAATTTTTAGGATTTTTTTGTGATCCTTAGGTGCATTTGAATGAAATGTATTGTATTGTTTTTATATTAGGATGTTTCCTATTTAACAAGTTATTGTCTTCATCCAGTATTGCTACTTACCAATAATAATACCTACAATTACAAACGCTTCTTACCAGTGGTGGTGGAATTAGTAATGCTAAGTTAACATCGTCTTTTGAATGAAAAAATTTATGCCTTTTCAAGTTTATGATTCAGCTCAAACAGGAGCAAGTACTATGCATAATATATATCAAATAAAATCTCTAAATACTTACACATACGGAATTCAACAGAGAATGAGCTAAAGGGATGGATTCATCATCATCCTCACCATGACTAGGTAGTGAAGACCAAAAAAACCCTTTCCATTCGGAATCCTCAAAAATATAGGGCAATATTCTGGTGAGTAATCTCACACAGTTCAATACTGAAAAAATATATATATATATATATATATATATATATATATATATATATATATATATATATATATATATATATATAACTGATGAAAATTGTCCTTTGGAAAATGTCTTGAAATTTCAGTATATTGTAGTATTCATTCACTTTCCAAAGGTGTTTTTTGGCCCCGTACGATCCTAAGACTTGTTTTCGAGATACGGGGTGTTAGAGTTGAAAGTTTTTATTTCATTATTTTTTTACATAATTTGAAGATACATTTTTTTTCTGTCCGTCGTCATTCATATTATCCCAAGCAATATTTGATGCTTGAATGAGACCTACTTTTCAATTTTTTACAGGGTAATCGATAAACTCATTTGATCATATTTTTCAGTAAAATATGTATTAGATTATGATCAAAAAAATCTTGATCGAAAATAATTTATCACTTCCAAACTCATACTAGGCGATTCAATTTTTTTTACCATAAATGGCTCAATATTTTTGTTAAAGGTTGGATTTTTAAATGCAAGAGTAAAAAATCATATACCCGTAACTTACTTCAAACCAGGGCCCATGGGATGAAGGTGGTTTTGTGTAGCCATTTCTGGGAGAATATCAATTCGACGAATAATAACCTCAAATATATTTGGAGCCAGATCAAGGTTTGTGAAAAAAGTTTCATGAAAACTAAAGCGAGTTGCTTCAGTAACTAAGTATGAAAATACTTTTTTTTTTGGCATAAACAAATAACAAATAATTACGGTATACTGGACACTTTCTGTTTCAATATTAAGTTTTTTGTAAATAGTATTGTGCAAACCCAAGTACTTCGTAACTTTGGCACCACGGTCGCCACTCAGTAAAATAACGAAAAATTTAAAACGAATTTAATTCATGAAGCTTTGAAATATAGGATGATTTCAATAAAAGAACATATTTTGGTATTTTCATACAGGGTGGCTCATCGAATAAGGCATTACAGGGTGAAAAAGAATTTTTGGGCAAAAAAGAAAAACACGTCAATATTATTTGTCAGGGGAGCACATTTTGACGCAAAAAGCATAGTAAAACCTTCAACCCCCAAAGTAGGGGTGTCATCACAAAAATGTTTCCAAATAGAAAGGGGGGTCAAGTGATACCTCATTGAAAGAGGCTTTTTTTTTCCTATACAGTGCTGCGTAGTTTTTGAAAATCGATCGACTTTTTTAGAAAATATGGAGCGTTGAAACTCCGACAATAATGTGATGAAAATGCAAAAATCGATTCCATTGTATTTCAAAACCTATTTATTAGTCAAGTGAATGCTCGAATTGCTGTCCGCCAACCTGCATATAGTGGTACAAGTTACCTTCAAACCGTTGTCGTACATTCAGGAGCATTTGCGGTGTCACTTCGCGACAACGTTCATAATTTTTCTCTGCAACTCTTCTAATGTGTCTGGTGGTGTTTTGTATACAATACTTTCATGTGTCACAAAAAAAATCTAAAGGACTCAAGTCGGGTGACCGAGGTAGCCATTCAATTGGGTCCCACCGTTCTGGAAACAAGTCATTTAGAATATTGCGCACATTTTGGAATTAATGCGGAGGAGCTCCGTCTTGTTGGAAAATCAGTTCCTGTTCATTGTATGCGGGATCGTTCTCAATGATATTTATTAAAGCTGGGACATTAAAATACATCTGTCATCCATTTGTGCAATGTTCCTCAAGGAGGACATATTGCAAGTACCGATTGTTATAAAGCCATTGAATATTATTTTTCATTTTTTTGTAAATGACCACCTGCATACATGCATGTATCGAGGTTATTTCCTCTCATCAGGATAGGTCAGACAACAATAGAATCGTCATGTTCCACAAATCGAACGATAATATTCATAAACCTTATAGTATTCCCCTACGGATGAAGCCGTCACTTACAATAAGCCAGTCACAGCGCCAACCACGAGGGAAAAACAAAACAGCATTCCTAGATATTACATACATGATGTTTATCATGCATCTAGCAGCATGTCTGTTGATGTCGCTCTGTAATCCAGCAGCATCATCTACACAATTGACAATACGAAAAAGCTTTCGGTCATCAGTCAAAAGTAGGGCATTACTATTATGGAGCATGAAGTTATGTCATTGATGAAACAAGTTCAAAAGTAGGGGACCCAAATGTGAACTTTGGAGAACGCCCGAGGTTGCAGGAACGTCAAAAGAGTAGTGAAAAGTGCGGGGTCCTTTGGGAAAGTATCTTTGCAAGTTCGAAGCTACTAAAAATTATTATTATTGTGTTTTTGGAATTATTTATGAATTATTTATTGACGAAAAGTTAAGATTTGAAGGCCATTTCAACAATATGTGTAAATGATTAGCATCGAGTTGCTTTGCTATACATAGTATTTCTCATGAATTGAATATTGCTAATGCTAGGAATGCTTAGTTTTCATTAGAAGAGTCACACCGACACTATGGCCTTTGGGCTATATTATGTTCACAGCAACTGTTTGAAATGGTCATAACCCTTCAAAAAAGGGCCATTATTAGATGTTTATGCAAAGCCAAATGCCGCGATTCATTTCAACCATTATTTTTAGAGCAAAACATTTTGACACTTGCAGGATTTTTTATTTTAGAGGCGTATGTCTCATTCACAAGAAATACAGAAGTGAAATAAACAACCTGTCAGTATATAAAACATGTTCAAGACACCATATTGCGCTCCCAATCCCTACATCAGCTCTAACTCAAAATTCTCTTGTATCCAAGTGCAGAAAATTATTTAATCACCTGCCCAGCAAAATAAACAAATTTTCATTTTTCCTCAGATGAAAAACAAGCTATTAGAATAAATATTTTCAATGAAGTCTTAATGGTAGACATTGTAGACCCAATTACTTTTAGGTCAACCAATATTTTTCAATAACGGTTATGAGTTACACTTTCTCCATTTTCTTATATCTTGTAAAGTTACCTTATTTCTGGTCTTTGTAAAGATTTTTCTAGCCTAGAAAAATTGGGGGAGCAGACAAAGCTTGCTTTATATGATCTGTAGCAGCTTGCTTCTGATAAACACTGTCTGAACAAACAACCAATTATCGCTCAAATTGGGTTAGATCAATGTGAGCATTACAAAGGAACAGGCATAATGTGATGTAATGATATGTGCAATACAACTTCTATTTTAGTGTCGTCCTCAGTTTAATAGTGTGAATATCAAATATTACCAGTTTGTTGTTCATATTGAGTTCTGCAACTGTTATCCACAGCTTTTACAAGTTTTTCCACAGCCTTGTAACATAGAGTTGCCAAGTTTGAAGGAGCATCTTCTCGTAACTGTCTTATTTCTGTTGCTGGGACTAAAGTAAAAATGTCTTGTACATGAGTCACATTCTCTGACCAGAATTGTTCCCAAAAGGAATCGTCATTTGCATCTATTGGCTGGAAATTGTTGAATATTTATATTAGATTATCGTTTATATTTCATACATCGAAGACTGTTTTCAATGAACATTTTAAGTAACATTGGATTTCCTCTTGTTATAATATAAAATGTAGTTGAAATAATTACTTCTGACTTTGATGTAAGTTGTACCACAGCTTTTCTGAAATTCAATTTTGTGTCAACATTCCCCATGTTTTGAATATGTGATATATTTATAATTTATTTCATATTACATCTGCTCGAGTTGTCAAATATGAAATTGAAATAAACAAATCTATCTGCCAAATCTGCCGATCTGCCGTCTTCTGTCCTGTCATGTCCACAGAAGCACAGATCACAGAAACAAGTTGTTTGGTGTACGTAAGGCGCATTCGGTAGTGACAGCTAGATTCAATCTCCAAGTATTGGGGTGTGATTCCGTGTACATTATAATTCTACAGTCGATAGTTTTGTTGATTCGATGAAAAGTATAATTCTATATGGTACACGGAATCACTGGCCACAGTAAATAATTTCGGAATGTATCACAGTGGTAGTAACATGAAACTGATAGATCTATCTATGTCTGACAGCCCTATTCAATCTGCTCCGTTCGCCTCTATACAAATCTAAACAGAAATATTATATTTCTATATGGATCTAAATCGTAAAATGAAAATAGATTATAAATAATCCAGCCTTTCGCTAATTTCCTATACAATATTAGGATGTTTCTCGAAAAGAGCATTATCCAACAGCCTCATACGACTGCTGAATCACTTCTGTCTGGCGGAGTTTTGCTACAACAACATACTTTGTAATACTTCTTGTGTAATAATTAGCAAATGTTTAATCGAAAATAGGTCACTATCTGCATACTAGTTTCGCGGTTCCACCGATCATTAGTGCAAACCTGGTTAACACAGAAGGACAGAGAGCAGCTAATGTTTGAAACCTTGATCAATCTGCTTTTGTCAAATGGCCCTACTCCTACCATAACTCCAGTTCAAGTCCAGGGGTGGTATTCCGTGTACCACAGAATTCAATAGTCGATAGTTATGTCTCTTTCTCTCTCAGGAATTCAATCATAATGTCTTCTCACTTATTCTGTCGCCTATAGAATTTTATGGTACACGGAATTAATCCCACCCCAGTACCCACCATGAAAGTAAGCAACACAGCCATATTATCTGTATAGGAACCACAGAAACTAGAAAGCATTCCGACCGAGACCCACAGACTTTGTTTGAAGACGAAGAATATTATTTTGTTATGAAAAATATTTATAATCTATTATAATTTTTGGAAAAAAAGCATTTGAGACGTCGAATATACTATACCAATAGACCAGTTTAGTGTGACGTCACACCGCTTGAGTGTCACGGGCCATTATCCAAACAAACCGTATTTACCATTGAAAGAATGTGTGTGGTATATTTTTTGTTTTTTTTTCCAAATTAGTGCAGGTAAATGCGTGAAATAATCAAAAACATTGCATTCTCTACCATTTTCAATTTACAAATGAAAATTACACATAAATATATTATGTTTAAATTTAACCATTGTTACTTTGTTACAATATCATTTACACATAAGAAGTTTGTTTGGATAATGCATATGAAATAACTCAACAAAATTGACAGCTCTAAAATGGTGTACTCTGTACTGCCTAGTGAAGTGCCTGCGTACCTGCAGAGGTGGTATTCCGTGTACCAACTACCAAACCAATCAGTTTTTAGATTCATGTCCTCATGTCAGTCAGTCGTCCGATCCGATCAGTCAAATAAAACGTAAACATAAACAATACTTTTGAGATGTAATTCATTGTATTATCAGTGTAATTATTCAATTTTGAAACTAATTCCAGTTCTTTTATTCAACTGAAGAAATGAACATGGCACCGTCTTTTTGTTCTAAAGACTGCAAGGCAAAAATTCGTGAAGGAAGATTACAGTGTCACTGTGGCGAAGACATCGGAGAATTTCGGTGGTGTTGGTCAAAATGCGATAGATCTTCCTGTTTAAAAATATCAAAAAATAATAAAGACATTTTATTCCATCCATTGTACAGCTCTGGAACAGCTGTTGTGAGAGGTGAAGTTCCTTTTGAACTGAATATGCACTATTATTGGGAAATAAAAATCATATCGAATTTGTATGGCACGGATGTGGTAAGCAAATTCAATTTCACATTTATACTGAAATTCATTATACATATTATTTGATAAAACATGGCCATGTTGAGGTTCATTTGATTAATATATTTTTTTTTAGTTGACTAGTTCAAATAGTAGAAACCGATTAAATTTTCATCGAGTACATTAAACTAATTTTTGAGATGCAAAAACAGAAAGATGGAACTGGCTAACTATTCTTTTCGGCTTACACAAAGCCTCTATGCATATAGTTATCTGATATGAAAACTTAACTATCCCATTTTTTTCTATCAGTTTAATAGAAATCACAATTCTAGTATCTCAGGCATTGAAGAAAAAATTTATGTTATGCTCATTCAACAAATTTTCATTTTCATTAAACATTAAGTCAATACAAATAACCAATATTATTTTACAAAATGAATTTCAAGATACAGAGCACCTTGCCATTTCTTTCATTTATTGATTATTTCCTTCACATTTCACCAATTACATTGTTATATAAAATAATAGAGGAGACTATGTTGATGACAATGTATGACTAACTATTGTGTTTTGTGTTCTAAATCACATCCAACCTGATTCATTGCTTATTGGTAAATAATTGGTCATGCCATACTTATGTCCCTTGTAATAATTGAAATGTTAAGGAGTTAAAGTTTGGAAAAATGTACCTTGGAAAAAGAAATGTGTACCTAAGTGAAAAAAAAATCCTACTGATCCTGAGAATTTTTTGTTATAAATTTCATATTGTGGCTTTTTTTACACATGTATAAAAATTAGGTTATACTTATGTATAATCTTATTACTTACCTTTGTTATGAATCAATGAAATAAAAATTTTTGTATAGAAATTTTTCCCATAAATATTATACAGTGTGACCCATTTAAGATGGAAGCACCCTTATAAAACTTACATTTTTCAACCGATTGGAATGATTTTTTTTTGTTAGGTAGATATTCAAAAAGTCTATTAGGACACCAAATATCATGAATAAATCTCAATTTCCAGGGCCAACTAATCTTATTTTTCAAGGTCAAAATCTAAAAAAATCACTAGCAATTTTTTTAGAAAAAATCTGACTACACCACTGGATTTGCGACATTTTCAAATGATTTACATGTGAATTACGTTGGAATGCGTCAATCAATAAAAAAGTTATAAAGGAATGAAATTTGAAAAATATGCCGTTTAATCAACCCACCAATTCATGTTCAGGAATTTTATGAAAATTCTGTATACTCCACTGGATTCAGGATGTCTTGAAATATTACTGATCACAGTTTCATCGAAATCTGTACGGTAATAAAAAAGTTATAAAGGAATAAAATTTGAAAAATATGTTGTTCAATGGAATTTTAGCAACGTTCTTACTACACCACTGGATTAGGGGCAATATTCAACAAAATATTATTCAAATAAAATTCATGAAACGTTTATGGGAGAATCAATTTCCTTTCATATGTATGTCGAACCATATCAATCAATCAGTTTATCACAACAAACTTTAGTGTCAATAATTTCAAATGAATCTACAAAAAAATAACTGTAAGTACATTTTTCTAATTGCTACAAACTAGCGGAAAACAATCTTTTATTCACAATCAATGTAAAAATAGAAACCAAGAAGATACCGAATTGAAAAATAAATGAGTGCAATTCATATTCTGGTGGCCTCCACCAAACTTCCATCCAATTCAATGCATTTATCATATCGCTTACGAATATTTTTTAAAGTATTCCTCAATTGTTGTGGAGTAATTGCATCGCAAGCTTGCTGAATTCTGGTGCACAGTTCCACTCGATTCCTTGGTCGTGATTTGTAAACCTTTTGTGTAACATAACCCCAAAGGAAAAAATCGAGTGAAGTAAGGTCAGGCGATCTTGGTGGCCATCCAATTAATGTACTCCCCCTTCCTATCCAACGATTAGGGTAATTTTGATTCAGCCAATTCTTCACAATTCCCGCATTATGTATGGAACAACCATCTAACTGAAAATATAAATTTCTTGTTTCTGCAAGGGAAAGTTCATCTATTGCGTCCGAAAATTCATTCCTTAAAAATTGTAGGAAAATTGCGCCATTCATGTTGCCGTCGAAAAAGAATGGTCCAATTATCCTTTCATTCAGTATTCCACACCAAACGTTCACTTTTTCTGAATACTGCCTTTTACAGTTTATCACCCAGTTAGGATTTTCAGTGGCCCAATAGCGAATATTTTGTGATGAAACCACTCCATTTGTTGTGAAACTAGCTTCATCACTAAATAAAATTTTCTTTAAAAATTGCCTGTCATTAAGATACTCGCCCTGGGCCCATAAGCAGAATTCCAATCGTTTTTCTTGATCACCTAGTTCCAGAGTATGTAAAAACTTTGGTTTAAATGGCCTCAATTTATTTTTCTTCAGACATCGCCTAATATTCTCCCTAGGTAAGTTTAAATCTAAGCTGGCAACCCTCAAACTACTATTTGGATTATTTCTGAAGTAATCTAATATAGTCTGGTTATTTTCGTTCCTTCTTCGTATATTGTTCTTTAAAATACATGTGGTTACTGCTCCAGTCCGATTGAAAACTTGGTTTATTTTATGTACCGTGCTGTTATTTATGGCTGGACGATTTGGGTGTCTTTCATTGAATATTCTAGTTACTTCTCTTTCACTCCGGTAATCATCACCGGAAAGACGTATAATTTCGATTTTTTCTTGAATTGACAATTGAGCCATTATCTGTTTTTATTTTGGAACACAAATTATTCAGTTCACTAATGGTGCGTAACAAAATGACAATTCATGCGCAAATAAATAGATGAGAAACTGTAAGTCACAGCTAACTTGTTTATTTCATTAATGCATTCTGAATAACAGGCAGTTAAAATTGCAACTCTCATTTTTTGCTATTCAACAAAAGGAAAAAATCACAGCTGATGTTACCTACTGGAATGATAATAATTATTATCCATTGCATATTTTTTTCGTTATAATTTCTATTGGGAGTACATTAGACTTGTCTTATATTGTTGAAATTGTTTTCATGAAGATTAACCAGGAGTTCTCTCCTGATTGTACTTGTTTATGTATCCACTCCACTTCCTAGAAATACCCATAGACTATTTTTACCATCATGATTTTCGATGTTATAATTGTACGACATTGCAATAATCACCCCAATAATTTTTTCAATAATCAACAGTGGTGTAGTAAGAACGTTGTTAAAATTTCATTTTACAACATATTAATGAACAGATTTTGATGAAACTGTGACCAGTGATATTTCAAGACATCCTGAATCCAGTGGTGTATTCAGAATTTTCATAAAATTCATGAATTCGAATTGGTGGATTGATTAAACGGCATATTTTTCAAATTTCATTCCTTTATAACTTTTTTATTGATTGACGCATCCCAACGTAATTCACATGTGTAGTATAGTCAGATTTTTTCTAAAAAAATCGCTAGTAATTTTTTTAGATTTTTGACCTTGAAAAATAAGATTAGTTGGCCCTGGAAATTGAGATTTATTCATGATATTTGGTGTCCTAATAGACTTTTTGAATATCTACCTAACAAAAAAAAAATCATTCCAATAGGTTGAAAAATGTAAGTTTTATAAGGGTGCTTCCATCTTAAATGGGTCACATTGTATCTAAGGTACACTAGGGTATGATCCATGGTACATTATCGTAGCCTTGTACCATTTATCACATAGCAATAAATTATAATTAAAGTTATTTCTCTATAACTACTCAAAATTTAAATTTTCAAAAAATAGAATAATGATGATATCAGGAGAGACTTTTTTATGCTATATTTGTAAAAATGGCTTAGAAAACATATAAATGTTAATTTTGATCCAAGGTACGACAGTCTCCTATACTAACTCCCCGTTAGTGGCCTAGAAGATAATGAAACCTCAAACGTAGATCCTTTAACTTTTGCTGTGCCCATCTGAAGTCCGTCCCCCCCTGAAGTCCGTCCCCCCCTGAAGTCCGTCCCCCCCTACTAATTTTTGAACCACCTGGTGTATCGTAACGAAATTTGGAGGGCTCAAAAAGGAGATAAAAACCTACTTTTTAATGAAAAAATCACAGCATCACAGCTAAAAGTTTCAAAATGGCGGCTGAGCGCCATCTTCAATAATTTCTTTAAATAGAACCCCCTTCTAATATTCCATTTTCGAAATCCGCTCATAATAATAATATGAGCCATGGTGGTGTGTGGGTTGAGTTCTCGCCTCATAAGCCGAAGAGCGTCAGTTCGAATCTCAGCATTGCCACCGGTCTCGTGCATGGCATCACACGTATTAACAGGTAAGGGCTACGTCTTCCCCTAGCTCGTACAAGTCTCTGACTTTTGAGGGTTGCACGTAGGGGTGCAACCGGTTGACGGATATAACAATAACAATTCTCAACAGTTTCATCTCATACACTTTACTTCTAAATTCAATTGTTGTCTAATAATAAAAGTGACATTTTGGTCATTTCAAACCATACCAAAAACACTACTGATACTTTCAATCAATTTTCGATTGGAAAAATATCGTTGTCGCGGGAACATCTTGTTTACTGTCAAACTGAACTGCTAACTGTCAAACTGAACTGCTAACTGTCAAATGATCTGTTGAGCGCCTAATCATTTTATGAAAAGTGTGACCATGGCTCATAGTTTAGATGATGAATTTCAAGCTGTTTTGATTTTTGGAGGAGCTGGAAGAAATTTTCATCCAGCAGTCCATATGTTTATTGATAGATTTCCTGAGAATCCTGTTTTCGAGGTCATATATGCGCATTTTTTAAATAAGCTCCAAACAACTGGTATGCTGAAAGAGTTAAAAAGAGAAAACATACTTAAAAATGGCGTGATTTCAATCATTTATTTTGTTTCATTGATGATTTATTTATCTTATAAATTCATGTTAAATTACTGGATAAAGAAAACTACAACTATTGTCTAATTTTAAGTATTAGTGAATGCCAAAACCGGTTGTAACAAATAAACCAAGACCTGGTGGAAATTAGACAAAATTTGCAGTTTTCTTTATCCAGTAATTGAATTATTTATGATGAAATTGTTTATTGTTACATGTATTTCCTCAGTATACTTCTTTTGGGTGTATTATGAAAATTCGCAAATTTGTTGGTTGAGTTTACGTTTGATAGTTGATTATTAATTATGAGTTTTGTTAGTTTCATCCAACCATAAAATGATGTGAAGTTCCAAGGGACCTTGGACCTTGGAAACCTTGAAATGTTGTATATTGTGGGGCCTAGTTAGTGATTCTCAAAACTTAATTATTACTTATCTTGTGTTTATTTCAAATGACCGTGATCTTATTGAACAGAAAAAGATACCATATCACAGATGAAAGGTAACTTTATCACTAATATAAGTACATTAATTTTTAATATTTAGAAATTATGAAAGCCCAACTGCCTGATGTAATTTTCATGGTACATTACATTCGAATATTTTTCTAGTAAATGAGAAAGTACGAATTGAAATCAACCATTTTAAAATTTGAAAGACGATTCTTTTAATAGAATTGCAATTATTTAGCAAACGTTTTATTATATTCCAAATGCTTCCGTTTCAGTATTTTTGTTTACTTTTCCTCATACCATAATGTTGAAAGAAGATGGTTGTTGGTTCATACTAATACTAATTAACAAAAAAAACATTTATGAATTAATTATGTTTTATAAACATTACCTTTGGTATAGGTACCGATTCTAGAAAGTGCAAATTTCAGAACATGAAATGATGTTATTAATTTGTTCCATTTGTCTTTCCTTTAGATGATAGGCGTTGGCACTCAAACAATTGATCTATCAGATGGGCATTTCAGATTCTGTAGTTTGTTAGGAATTGACTCACAGTCCTGGGGATATTCCTATCACGGTAATATTCAACACAATAAGTTGGTACGAAAATATGGAACAAAGTTTGGACAAGGAAGCATAGTTGGTGTACATTTGAATATGTATGATGGAACTCTGGAATATCACGTTAATAGAAAACCTTTTGGTAAGTCTTTTTCTCAGATTTGTATTTACTTGAAAAAATACTCATTTATCTTTTTCAAAAGCTTTTTGGTTCGTTGAAAAAACTGTTCAGCCTAATAAGATAGGATCAGGACAATGTCTCGAGTGAAAGTAATCAAATCCCTCAATTGAGTCTATCGAAAGTATGAACTTGAAACTGGCGTCTGGAGCTAGTGGTCTGCCAGGGCGGAATTGGCCCGAGCACCGAACTGATCGTCATGTGTACGGGAAATATTTAAATTCGATCACGGCCTTACCCAACCGTGATTTTGTTCAAATTTCTTGTGAAGAACAAATGAACATCTGTCAAGTGAGCAATGGTATAGCGGCCAAGATGGAAATACATTAACGTTGCTAAAAAAATGTCATCCAGATATTTCGAAATATTCGTACACAATTTTCATTCACAGCCTTACGCACAAAATTTAAGGAAAATCCAGAGTTGCTTGCCTAAGGCAGTGAAAGAAAATTATGTTAGAATACTCTGCAATCGTTTTTTTGTTGTGTGTATTTGTTTAATATTGATTTAGTAGACACGTATCACTCCCAACTCAATAATACAGCATATGGAAAGCCATTTTTACCAAAACTTGATGATAAATATTGCTCAATTGCTTCTATAGTTTTGTTAAATATATATTAACAATCTTTCTGATGCCAAAGTAAGTGAACTATCTATTAATTGAAAACTTTTCAATGATGTGCAATAGCAAAATCAAGTTTCGTTTGTCAGCAACAAGGAAACTATAAAAAATCTTCATTTTTCCATCATTGCTCTATTAGATCATAAAGCATAGAGCATTTCAACAAATGCTCGAATTATTATTCGCCAGGTCAAATACACCAGCGTTGTATTTTTGAACAATTTTTTAATGAATAACAGAGCCCTAAATTCTATTTATGATCTTTTTAATTCAGTCTCCATTAACTGTGGACCACAAACAATCCAGAGATTGGGAAGTACTTCAAGGGATGCGATGTGTGAAAGCACCTGTACAATTTGACAGCAATCCGTGATGATTTAAATAATTTTTTGTAGGAAAAACAATAGAAATGTTACTGATTTATGAATTGGTTTAGAACACAGCCCATGCTTCTTCACACATGTGTTCCTGCAGTGTTGTGTCATGTTATGATCACCGAGTGCAGAATAGAAGAGAATCAGTGTTGGTCGTTGTACAGTTTTTTGTCTTGCTTGTAGACTCATCAGGACAATAACTTTAGCAAAAATTGGGAAAAAATAGCAAAAGAATGCAAACTTTCACAATAATTTTATTTTAGTGCTCAATGAAACTAGGTATACCCCTTTTCCCCTTTTGTACAAGGCCGGCAACATTGCTTAAAATACAAATTATAAACAATTATAGTTATCTCGTAGAGAAAAAATACGAAAGAGTCGCAAAATGTCGAAAACGAAGAAAATATCATTCTTCATTTATCCACAACTTTGCGATCATTTCCAAGTTTGGCGTAAGAGTAAATAAATTATTTAAGTATTCAGACTTTTTCTATAACTCTGTCAAAAAAACTTGAAAAGATGGGAAAACGTGAATACTTGTTGCTCTTTATGTCATCGTTCTTGTCGAAACTTTGCCTCTTCCGCCGATGTAGGCAACAAATGTTTTTTCTACTTTACACTAAAAACTTGGGTTGCCAACCTGAATTGATAAGGGGAAATAATGCAAAAGTTTTTTGGGTTGGTCGCAAAGGTAAGGAGTAATTTCGTATACTTCCAGACTTCCAGGACTCGCGTACTAGAGATACACTGGGTACCCGGTCAATACTCGGTTATGGCGATATGCGGTGAAATAACAAAGAAAACGGTTAACCGGGTTTCACCGGGTACCGTTAGTACCAGGCAGCTTAGTCCGGGTACACTGAAAATAAATAATAACAATTGTTAAAGTTTCATTTTTTATCTATACCTTTGAATTCAAACACGATATTAACGTCACTAACCCTAAAATAAACAT
This sequence comes from Chrysolina americana, assembly GCA_958502065.1. Lineage (NCBI taxonomy): Eukaryota > Metazoa > Arthropoda > Insecta > Coleoptera > Chrysomelidae > Chrysolina > Chrysolina americana. Next base: position 18,427,840 of record OY293411.1, on the reverse strand, counting down.
ATTAGAAAAATGAGCATTGATTCTAGAAAAAAATATAAAATCAACACGTTATATAATACGACATTAAATAATGAAATAAGATACTTCTATTGAGTAGTACTTATAAGATTGATTATTTATAATTAAAAATATTAATTAACTCACTCCAATTTAATATTCATAATTGAGCAAGGGGTCATTGGTACATAATTCATAATATTCCCACCCCACACTTCGCTCGTTAACACTCATTGATGTTTCAATAAATGATATATAATCAATAATGTTCGACAACACATACTTGCACATTCACGAGAAGACCGAAGCGCATGTGCAGTTGCAGAGCAGTATTATTTTGTTCTAATGAAGTTAGGTTATGTGCATCCGTTCGCAAGTCATTTACAGCTCTGTGTCTACTCGGTATTTGTTACTTGGCCTAGCCGCACTCGGTACCCGCTTTGTGAATTTCAGATAAAACTCGGTACCTGGCATCGTAAAAATCACTACCCGGTGTAACCCTATTGCGTACACTACTTTTTCGGCAACCCTCCTAGTACGTTCTTCTTGGACTATGCCGGAAAAGAAAAGAAAAAGCATCCGGGAATTAAGTACTTCCTGGAAGGTAGCTAAAAAAAAACCATATACGGAAATATTTTGAACTTGTAATAATCAACTAAAGTGTGTCTAATTATGATTTTGATCTCGTATTTATTATGCCAAGGAAAATATTTTGCAATTGAAAATATTTGTTCAAAATTGATCAAGTCAGTTGAAATGGTTCTCAGTCAGCTATTTTGTTGGATTTTCGTTCACATCAATAATATCCATAGTAAATTTATAAAATTTTGTCGCGTGGTCCTAGGGAAAATAGTGTACATTACTTATGTAATGTAATATACTATTACAGGGATAGGGATCTGAAAGTTTCAAGATAAGTTTTCCAAAATTACTATATTTCAGTTGTATTTCTGCCACTTTAAATATTTTGATTGGGATGGCACTTTGGTGGGTTGACAGATAGATCATAATGTATTTTCCACGAAAAACTAATTTCTTTCTTAGCTCTGATTTAGAAAAAGTGTTATATGTGTTAGATACACCTGTGTTGTTGATTTTATCCAAGTATTGTATCATTTACTAAGTAATAATATTCAACAATATGAATAATATACAGTTTTGTTTTCTGTTTTGTTCTTTTTGCATTTTAATTCACATGACTTGTTTATATTTTCACGGCCAAGTTCATTGAACAGGACTGTTTATCTACAAGATTATTTCACCTGCTTCGATAAAACTCATCCGAATTCATGGTTACTCGAAACAACTTTTTCATTTGTTTTTATTATGATTGTTTCAAATATATTCCAATCAGATCTTTTGTTGACTTTTTTTATTGACTGTTTCAATTATTTGTTAATAATTTTGATTCTAATCCTCAACTATCATCTTTGTTGATGATGTGATAACCAGTGTTGTTGTCTATTACGGTTTTATCAGTGTTTCATCTGGTTATAACCATAACGCTGAATCTAATGAACGAAATAACCGAAAAGTTTTCTGAAAGTCCTCATAGAAACCGAATATTTGTGTTTAAGCATGTATTTGATATTGCTGATGACTGCCTTCATTTGACTTAAAAAAAAGTTTATTACTTCTCTGTCCATATGACTACAAGTGAAAGTTACAATACTATCAGATCATTATGTAAGTTTTATGAGAATGTTGAATTTCCAATTAGTGTGCACTAACTGATATCTCCAAATCAGTAACTATAAGCCAATAGGTCAAAAAAACATAATTGCCACTTTCATCTCAAATATAAACATAGACGAACGTATCGTGTATTAACTGAACTTTTCAAAATTTGTATATTAATCCCTACAGACTAAATACATATAGTGAGTCCAAGTTAATGATGACTTCGATGGGGGTATTGGAAATGGTAATAGGTACAGTTTTGTAAGTTCGATGAAACGAGGCTGATTTCAAATCGAGTATGAAAAGTGCATTGATCGAAAAAAATTACAAGACTCTTTCTTGATGGATTTTCGGTTCAATTTCATCACCAGTTTTGATTTTGAATGTTACATATTAACTATTTTACTATAAAACTGTTTTTGTTTGCTCGTAACTTTGAAATATGTCTTCATCTCAAATATATTTGTATATACACAGTAAGTCATATCTGTGCAAACGGCCATTTTTTCAGTTATTGTTTAGCATCGTTAGAAAGCAACTGAAATCAAACTCGAACACTACAAAGTGAAACTGATCCATGAATTATAAGAAAAAAACATGCCCCTTTTGAGACTAGGATGAAATAATAGATTGATAGATTTTCTGTCGAAAATCCAGGTTGGTTCCAAACGTCTCTCACACAATATCCTCAAACGGTAAATGTTTGAGCAGATATTATTGACAACCAGTTGATAGAACCATTTTTTTTTCGATGACACACTGAGTGGAGATCGCCATTTGTAGCTTCTTAGGAATGATGGTATCCCATCATTAGCACATCTTTATCACGTGTTGTGGATATCCTACCGGCCGCTGATCGAGTGGAAACATTCTGGAAGAAATCTATAAGTTTTCGCAACCACTCAACATTGAAACTCCAACCCTAGCACAGGATATCTAGCTAGTAGGAGGAACAACAAGAGATAACCACAGTTAAAAACAAGTATCAGCATATACTCCGACAGATCTGGTCATCAGAAATATCTAGGAAGAACAAAGGTGCTGCTACTAATATGCTTGCCGGTCTGCTCCTACTTTACTCATTTGGATTACTGAAATAGACTCGAGAAGAGCTGCGACAACTTGACGTAAAAACTCGCAAAATGGTTCGTGTTCGTAGGAGCAAAATGTCAGGGTTATACTTCCACAGACTTTTGATTTTGGAGTATGTACATTACAGAATGGTACGTAAAGTCATCAGAACTTTAGAACCCGTTATCTGCAAGGCATTCCTTTCCAAGAGAGCCATATTAGGACGATTTTTGTCATGGAGTCTTCCGTTACAAGGAAAACGAATGTCGACCGAAAAGAGGAGGAGAAACGTGCTTAGTATCGAGATCTACTCTTTGAACTCCGCAGGCCTTATCCAAACCATTCAGTTGAAATGGTGGTTCTGATCATAGCGATCCTTGTTGGAATGCTGAATAATATACTGCCCTTGAGCCAAAAAATTATTTCGGCTTGCCGTGAGATGGCAGAAATATTAGCCAGACGAAAGCAGAAAGCCGTCATCCTTGATTGCTTTCGTCTACTCAGGGCATACGATTTTCAATAACCACGTATTCCACGTGTCGTCCAGATGTATCGGACTCCGGAGACAGGTCTTGAGCGGAATATTCCTCGCCTACATTGACAAAAGAGTGAATCATCTAAATGTATAAAATATAAAAAAACTATTAAAAACATAAAATCAGTTGAGAACAGAGCACAAACACACTAAAAAATAAAAAAAATATTTTATTATGCCAAATTTACTAAAAAGCGTGCGAAATCATCAAGATTTGACGTTAAAAATATAAGGGACGCTATCCTGATCTAAAATTCATTTCCAGCATAGTTTTTGAAGTCACGATGCAGGCATAATAAAAAATGTCATCGAGTACTTAATCCCGCTCCAAAGGCTAACTTGTACATTTGAATGAATTTTATTTTTCGATACCTACTTGAAATTGTTTTAAACAACTTATTCAAGTGAGATTTTGCAATAAAACACGTACTTATTAATAAAGCTTATAAACAAATTAAATCAAATATATCACTGTCTCCATCAAATTGTCACATCATTGGAATATCAATTTGGTTACATTCATACAGCGATTCCATCATGAATAATTTTACTAACACTGAAATGGCTGACATGCACCTTATTTATGGATTAGTGAATGGAAATTCGGGAGTAGCACGGAGAATTTACTAGAACAGATATCCTAACAGAGTGATTCCTTGTGATAAAACGTTTAAAACGGCACATTGCAAAATTATGTTAAACTGGGAGTTTCAATAAAAATGCAGGTGGAGGTGGAAGACCAGGAACGGTAACAACGCCTGAACTAGAAGAAGCTATTCTTGATGCGATAGAACAGTCAACGGGAATAGTGACCCGTGGGCCCTAGCTTACCATACACCGACGTCAAAAACACACATGTTTCCCCGACACTTAACACACACCCAGTCACACATTACAGAGGGATGCGAGAACTTGGAAATCTGCCTTCAGTGGGAGCTGAGGAGGGGCCTCAGATTGGGTATTGCGGGGCTGGTAGCCGGTGATGAATCACCCGCGGCCGCCGCTCCGCCCATTTGAGAACCAGCTCTACCAGAGTTTTCACTAGGAGTCGGTTCGAAGGAACTCTCTGCGGGAACTGGAAGACCTGGTCTTCGGTGGGAGCCAAGGAGGGGCCTTGGATCAGGTGCTGCGGGACTGGTAGCCGGTGAATGAATTGCCCGCGGCCGCTGCACCACCCAATCGAGAACCAGCCCTACCAGGACTTTCACGAGGAGGAGGATGGAAGGAACTCGAGATGTGAACTGGAGAACTAGTCTCCTATGTAAGCCTAGGAGGGGCCTCGAATCGGGTATTGCGGGTCTGGTAGCCGGTGATCACCCGCGGCCGCCGCACCACCCGACTGAGAACCAGCCCTACCAGGACTTTCAGGAATAGGCAGATTGAAAGAACTTTTTCCCTTGAGAAGCACCCACATACACATACAAACATAGTTTAAGGATTTATTTTGAGGAGACCACTTGGAAACTGAGATAAGAGCATGTCATGGATGAGGAGACAGGGGGATGGCAAAAAGGGCTCATAAGGGCCTATTTGCCTGGCTGCAGTAGCGGCCACCCCGCTTCTACTACTATTACTACTACTACTACTACTTGCACTGCAGCTTAAAGTCAGCCCAAAAACCTTTCGAAAAGTTCTTAAAAGAAACCTCCTATACCCATATCACATACAGCGGATCCAAGCTCTACTGCCCCGGGATTTTTACCCAAGATTAATGTTTTGCAGGTGGCAAGAGGCAAATGTTTCACGAAATGCTATTATGAACTTCCATTTTTGGGCCGACGAAAATCCCCACGCTATTAGAGAAAATAATTTTTTATCGTAAATTTTCGTCGAAAGTTTGGGTAGGAATCATTAGTCAATTTTTTTAACATAAATATTAACAGGTGTCTTTTTGCAAGATCGTTTACCCATTTTGTTAGAAGAAGTACCTATACTTGTAAGAGGAAACATGTGGTTTATATACGATGGGGCTCCAGCTCATTTTAGTGTTCTTGCTCGTCAGCATCTCGACATCACCTACCCTAATCGCTGAATTGGACGTACAGGACCTCAACATTGACCAGCTCGCAGTCCTGATGTGAATCCTCCAGATTTCTATTCATGGGGTCATCTGAAAGCTCCCCTGTACTAGGTAAACGACTTTGAGGAATCGAATAATTATTGACATTTGCAATGTAATGACTACTCCAGGAATTTTTGAACGTGCCAGACAATCAATGGCAAATCGAATGCGGTCGTGCATTTTATCAGAAGGTGGACATTTTACTCTTACTGTAATATCGCAATTGTTAATATTTTTTTTTTGTTTTTATTTTATTTTTTTTGGTTTTTCTCGAAACGAAAACGAAGCTAGATATGAAGAAAATACAAAAGACCAAACAGTTGTATTTTCAGTTGCTTAATCTAAAAAAATATCTGCGGAAAAAAGTCAGTGGCGTACTTTTTTTTACAATATTGTAGCATTGTTGGCTGTGGTGCCCATTGAGATGCCACTGGCCCTAATAATTTCAGTCTAGTTAGGGCTAATTGAGCCACTTATTAGTTCAAATAAATGTACCAAATTTCAATCAAATCGGTTTTAGGATATTCATGATATTATACAATAACCGTTTTTTTTAAATTTTAACGCCCTGTATCTCAGAAACCAAGCAACTCCGGACATATGTTATCCCTGAAGCAAGAAAAACTTGAAGATTTCCTTCATACCTCGAAAACAACAAATATTCTAGAAATACACTCAAATATTTTCCCATTCAACTGTTTCTATAGATCCAACAGATTTCAAGGTTCCATTGGTAATCACCAAAAAAACTTCTATAGAACCGTTTTAGTTTTTACTGAATAAATAAAGGAGTGACGCATCCTACATGAATAAGTTACTTTCTGTTGTGGCACCTATATTAACTGCTTTACATATTTCAGGTATTGCATTTACAGACTTGAAAAGTCACAAACTATACCCAATGGTCAGTTCCACAGCAGCTCAGTCTTCAGTAAGAATTACCTGCTCAGTGTCCGAAGAATCAACTCTCCAAATGAAATGCTTGCAGATAATCACCAAACATCCATCTCTTTACAAGAAGTATAAGGAAATACCAGGTTTTAGAAGGCTTTATGACAAGAAATATTTTTGGATTGTTCCAACTAATGGTAATTTGACTCAAAAAGAAAACTGTTTCCCTCGTATGATAACTTTGATATGATGATTTTGAAAAACGTGAAAGGATTGCATTCACTATGATTGTTTTGAATTTCTAAGAAGCAAAACTCGTGATGCCTATGAAAGAATTCATTTGAGAAATGCCAATACGAATGAAATCATATTTCGTTTGAATAGAATTATTTGGTCCAACACCTAGTGGTTGATATACCGTTCGAAAATTGTATTTGATGATAAATATAAGTCGTTTTTTATTGTCATTTGATATTAAAAAACTTTTAAGTGGTGTTACTTCAGTGTTGTTTTTTCCAAATTACTGTAGCTTTTTTGGAAAAATTCGAGAGTTTCAGTTCACATTCTTGAATATCGTAAAGCCGTAAGGAAAGTTATTTTATACAAAACTGGAGTATTTGTTTAGTTAATCATCATTATCAATTAATTAGTACACCATACTCCATTTACAGTTTTCTTGACTACTTTATTATCAACATTCATACTTAACAATCTTTTACTCTGACAATGTTTTTGTTATCAGAGCAAACAAAAAATTATATTGGGGTTTTAGGTGTGTGCTGCACTTCTCGAAGAATGCCCTTCATTAAATTAGTTTCGTCGCAACTTCAAAGTGCGCATCAACTTTTATTTATTTATTTATCTAAATAAACTGAATACACCAAATTTCGGTGAACTAACGAAAAATAAAAACATGCATACAAAACCGTTTTGAAGTCAATAACTTAAGTGCAAAAAATAAAAATATGTAGAAATAAAAAAAAATCCTATTTCAGTAACGTCACTAAATTATACTTAAAACCATTTTTTAAATAAGCATGAGACTCTAGTAATGCTGATGACTTTGCCATTCAATGACTTAACAGTTCTTTCTAATTATGTATGCTTGCTATAATTTGTATGATGGAATGGTAAATGAAACAATTGTCTCTTTCTGAAAAAGTTCTGGGAAAGAAATTGGCATTAACTAGTTTGAATACATAACAGATCATAGCAATGGTTTAAGAATGAGATGAATAGGAATGGTTGTGTACTTGATGATCTAATATTAAATGTGTGAACAAAATCAAAATTTATGTTGAAATCTTTCTTGAGCATATTCTAGCTGAGATACCGCAATAGTCACTAGTGCTAAATAAACCGTTTTTAAAGCTTCTGTTGAAAGAGCAGATTAATTACGCAAAACGACACCTATTGTTTTAAATAATTTCACACTAATTTTCTTTATATAGTTTACAAATTTAAGTTTATCAATAATGAACTATAATCCTTTGTAGATGGTGTATATTCTTGTTGCTGGTTATGAATTTAAAAGATGTTGAAAATTTTTTACCAACTTTTCGAAATGAAATAACATTAGAAATTTATAGTTTTAGAGAAGCTTCAAATGTTCTTAACGAAGATGTTGAATAACAGAGGTGAAGTATGCTATCCCTATGGGACCCCAGACGTTACTAGTAAACAAGATTGTTTCCTCCTCCTATCATCATTGTCAATAATGGGTGTTACATCCAATTTTAAAATAATAGTCTATCCACTACAATGGTTTGTTATTCTGGGTTGCCAGGGAAATAAATGGTGCATAGGCAAAAGGAGCATGTAAAAACGATAGTATTTCCATCGCTGAACGGAGATTCTTCGTTGTCGATATAGTCTTGTCAGTACGACAACGCTGCATTTGATATTTGACAGAACAATCATTTTAAGCTACCAGTGTCGTAACTATTGAGAAAGGGAAACCAAATTGGAAAAGAGAAAAATGAATGAATTATGAAAAAAACATGTCAATTAGAGCATCGGCTGTTCTCAAAATCCTTTGGAGATTATTTCATCATAATTTCAGATTTCCATTATTTCTATTTTATTGAACGTCAATATTTCTGTTAACAACGCACGACACTGCCGTTGGGGGGAAGATGCCCCTTACACACAAATCTTAATGCGTGTGCGGCGAGTTACTCATCTAGGTTATGCTATTTGATCGGAGTTCGTAGCTGATATAGAAAGTAGAAATTATTACAATATCAGCGAGAAGAATGATCATTATTTCAATTTGGTTTGATCAGTACTAGACACCAGCCATTCATGGAAATTACATAGATGATTCCTTATATCCAAGTAAATGAAAGCATTGGAATAACAACATATCTAGGCACGAAAAAAATGCTTTGTTTGTTATAGTTATTATCCTAACAAGTACGGAAAGAGTACCATTCCCGCATGAGACTGCCGTTACCCGAACGACGCAAAGCGGAGTTCGGGTAAGCAGTCGAGTGCGGGAGAGTACCTTTCCGTATAAGTTAGGATCAATATTTTTTCTACAAGCGCATTGAAACATCTTATGTTGCTCTCTTGAACAAACTTTTGCGTGCGGGAAAAATTATTCCCGCACTAGTGCGGGAAAAACTCACTTAAAGTGACAGTAGCGTGCGGGAAAATTTTTCCCGCACTAGTGCGGGAAAATGACACCTCTCAAACTAAATTGCGTGCGGGAATAGGGCGGAACACGCACGCTTGTAAGAAAAATAATATAAGTACAACTGAGAGCGGGTGGAAAAAATCATATTTTAAATGTCAATCCTTTGAGAAGGTGAGTTCTAAAACTTTCAAATGAGAATTACTTGGTCCATTTCATTAAAACATCCGCCAGCCAGAATTATTCAAAATTATCATTTATAACTAACAATTAAAATTCTAAATGATTCTGGCCAGATGTTCGTAATTGTTTAATGATAGCAAAGGAAAATTTCTAATTTTTTTTTGAAATATCATTTTGTTTGCTCATTGTGTCAGTTGCGATAACTACAGTGTTTATTATTTTATAGATTGGTGAAGTGAAATTGTTTCTTTGGAGTGATTTAAGGCCAAATGTCCTGGGATCGTTACACTACATATTCTTGTGTAATGGTGGATCATTTCAGATATTTGCTTTTTTCATAAAATTATATCAGGAACTATCAAATGTCTTTGTATATTTCCTGAATGTTATTTGATTGTCTCAATTAGCCAATCCAGAAAACAAAGTTTGTCACACAACTTTATGTCAAATTAAATATGCACAAAATGCACCTTTCAACAAAATAGTCAAGTGTGAGGATGATAACAGTGGTCAGATAGACTTGTTCAGTTATACTTTTTTGCATCCCTAAAACATAAATTGAAGAAGTGATGCTGTAAATTGTTCGATCGTCGTGAAATTTTGTGTTTTTGAGTTTTTCTCACCTTGAATAATTTTAATGTATAATTTAAATTTGTTTTCTGTCATTCATCTGTTACTATCTTCTCACCTTTTGGTAATTTGGTTAGATGTTAGTATGATTTTATTATGAATCGTATTTTGTTGTGCCAATTGGGTTCATCATAGATAATGAATAAACAACTAATTACTATCAGTAATAGCAAAAATTTTTGAAGGTTGCAAACATAAATTTTTTTTGTTAAACTTTACCTGACATAACCTACATAAAGTGATAACCAAATTTTATGATGAGATATCCCATTAGAACTAAGAAAATTGACGATAAAAATAACATGAAAACAAATATTGAAACTACTAAAACCGACTATAAGAATTGATCAGGAGGAAAGTCAGTACCTAGAATACTTAATAAACTTCTGACGATTTCGTTCAATAGAGAGGCACACAAAACACGTGAGAAAATTAAGAAGGCTGTCTACATTTAATTGGCACTTATTTTTTGGTATCCAGTGGGTATTTTCACAAAGTACCAAAATGCCATACACTCTAGGTCGATTTGTTATATTGTATGTTGTCAAAATGCCCCTCAACACTAGCGTTATGTAGAATTATGTTTATTCTATTTAACCAAAAAATATTCTTGAGAGTATATTATTATGAGTTATACTTTATTATTGATTATGAAACGAATATAAATTCATTATATGAAGGTAAGTGAAACTCAGTATGTACGAGAAATTAAAGAATGAAGAGAGAAGCAAGTATCGAATATATGAAATATCTTCCAATCAGTCAGTAGGTAGATAGACAGACAGATAGATTGATTCATATGTTTTAAGTCATGATACAGCACAAACTCTACATTTCAAATTATTAACAATATTAATATGTCAAAAAATAAAACAAAGAATAGCCCGGTAATTAAATTATATAACGTAGCTGTTGATACTTATGTATATGTTATCAATATATGTGGTCAAAGGTCCAATAATTCTAGTTGGTTCATGTAGAGAGTTTCAAAACTCTGGGAATAGTATTTTGATAAGTGTAGCTGTGAATTCTGGGTATTTCGTTACTGATTTGTCTAACATACTTTTTTGTAGATTTTTGTTTACAAAAATTGTCCTCTTTCTCGCAGAATCCTCACTCTACTTTCTTTACACTACCCCAAGTGTCTTTAGATATCTTCTCAGTTGGCAATACACTGACAGTAATTTTTCCTGACGTTTCGTCTACATCTGCGGTAGAAATTTTCAAAGGCGGTGCGGTCTCGGACGAAGCGTTAGGAACGTCGGAAAAAATGACCTCGAGACCACGACTATTGTTCATGTCGCCTACGAGTCATGAAGATGTTGAGCAGATCATGCGCAAATTAAAAGTTACACAATTCAAATAGCCAAATGAAATATATTGTTGAACAGTATAATAATTTATTGATTTAAATAGGAGTCATAATATATGTTAGATAATGATGGATTTGTATACAATTATTTTTTTGATGAAATGAAATGAAAATTAATGTACCTATTCCTAAGTTAAATCAAGCTCCTTTATGAATATATTTTAGTAATTATATCCTGAATATTTCAAATGATGGAATAATGCAAGTCATTGAATTGGACTAAACCTTCGAAAATGTGATGCTCATTGAACTTCTGAAATTCGATTGAATTGGCGATGGCTGCTGTTTCGAGCCGAATAATCATGAATATCTTTATTGAAGGTAACGAAAATATAACAAATTCTGTGCCTGTGCAGACCAGTAAGGTATCATTATGCAAATACGTTCATAAACTCGAAATGAATGAACAAATTGATATTGTTCAAATACTTATTATGCTAAGAGGGGACCAAGAACACTTCCTCTCATTATTCTATCAGAAAACTGGAACACCATTGCCATTTTTGAAATCATATGTGGAGTCGAGAAAACAAGCATCAGCATGCATAGATGCATGGTGTTCTGTCAGAATGCCGTAGTAGTCGAGATGGTAGAGCGCTTGCCTCTCAATCACAGGGGCGTGGGTTCGATTCCCAGCATGGTCACTGGTCCCGTGCGTTAAAAGGTAAGACCTCGTTAATCCTTGGTTCGCACAAATTTCGACTTCTGAGGGCTGTTGTTTGTAGGAGGACGACAACAGCTGGTTAACGGAAAATACAATTTTTTCAAACAATCTTTTGTGCAGATATTACCACATTGGTTAAGTCAGAAAGTATCACGGAACTATTGAATATTATCAGTGAAATTATAGAAATAGCAGACACCTGGTTTTCTGGTATTATGTTGAAGTTGAATAGAGACAAAACGCATGCATTAAATTGTAGTATCTTCAAATAACTTGTAATAACCGTGTAAAATTGAATAAATTGATATCCTCAAAGGAGTCTTGCGTATATAACTTTATCTAGTAGATCTGGTTTTGAAGAAAGTGACCCATCAAGTACTAACATCATTCCATTCATTATCGAAATCTCATCTAATGTATTGATTGAATCTGTACAGTCAGAAGTTTGTTATGCACTCAGTGGGACTAATAATTTAGGTACTTGAAATGTTGGGACAGATTATAGACTACCAAAATTAAGACTACAAATTTTTCGGGCATTCAATTTGATATTTCACCTCTAGATATAACCTAATTAATAATGATAATAATGGAATGAATTCAACAATAGTCTGGGTCGTTTGAACCCTAGAGATGACGCTGTATTTATATTTTAGCATTCATGCAGGTTTATACCTAAGCTAAAGCTTTTTTCTGTACAGATAATTCTTTTGGCAATGACCATGAAATTGGTGTGCCTATCTTCCCAATTTTGAATCGAGACAAGTTTAGCTAAAAGATTTATAGAGCACTGCTAGGTAATTTTTGTGGAAGCTTTGCCAATAACGCAGCAGATATAATTAAAAGGTCGTAGAAGGCAGTAGTTGCTTTCTGTTTGAGACATGCCGACGAAAATACTCCCGACTGTATGAGTTTATGCAGGAAATCCATTCATCATTGTTAATTATCTTCCATTAGGAAATGTCATACTACAAAGATGTTAAAATATCTACTACGAGATGTTGATATAAATAGAAAACTTGGTGAATTCAATTCTCTTTCTTAATAAAAGGTTATTTCCATTAATGTCCAAATTTTATATTTTCAGAAGAAGATGAAAAGAAGCGTCGCGCTGATTTGGAAGATCAATTGATGTGTCCACTACTCAGCTATGGAAATTTTGTGAATAGGACGAAAAACAATCGTACTTGTATTCGCTGGATACCTCCCAACACAACAAATCATGAAGAAGATGGCATCATTATATCACTTACTGATTTGGACTCATCCGATGAAGAAAGCATGATAATCAGTACACTTTACCCTAGCAGAAATTCAATAGAAGAATTACTACACCCATCCACCTCGAGGCAAATCTGTGATGCATCTAGTAGTAAAATACGAAGGATTGATTCATCGAGAGAAATTAGTGTTGAAAATGAGGAATTAAGTGATTCTTCAAGAAAATGTGAATAGATTGGTCTTTTCAGTATGGTTATTGAAATACTTTCCAACGAATCAATAGTATCAATGCACTAATCTTAAACCATAAGAATTTATTTTAGTTCCTATTTTTTATAAAAATAAACCGATTTTACTGCGATCTAACTATATTTGATTTAAGAGTAAGTATAATAATTTTATAATCCGTAATGAAATAAATGAATGAAAAGTAGTGGTACCAGTCAAAACATAATTGTATCAAACCTCAAAATTAAAGATTTCTGTGGAATTCATGACAATTATTGTAAGGGTAATATTATAAAAACTCGTGTTGATTTTCACATAGGAGATTCATCATTGCAAACTAGGAGGGTAGTCTGTCCTAAAAAAGCGATTATTTTGAAAAATTTGAATTCTTAAAATTTTTTGTGTAAAAAGTCCTAAAATTTTGTTAAGATACATTACGAGTTCAATGATTTTTTTTGATTATTTAGTTAATTAATTTCATTTTAGTACTAATGAAAATTGTTTAAAATCAATTTTTATCTTAAATGCCCAACTTCGCATCGAACACATCAAAAATTTGAAACTGTTTTTTCATGTTTTCAAAGAACATGTTTTCATTAATATTCAGTAATTAAAATTTAGTGGTATGATAAAGCTAGTCGTATAAAACACTGAACTTGTCATAGTTACAATTTCTTTGATATACTTAAATACAAAAGTTTCATGAATATTAAAAAAAAGGCAGAAACTTGAAGTTGTAAGAGAATATTCAAAGTTGAGACAAATGTGTAAAATCGGAATAGAAACAAATTTTCCCCTCGAGTCACGTGACCATGCTATTTTCTATCTTTTTCAAATCAGAACTCGATGCCAAGTCGAATTTCAAAATAAATTGTTATTAAAATAGCTTTGATAGAAGAGGCAGTGCACAAAATCAACATGTCTACAATAATAAAGTAACATTAAATATCAATAAGTCTACAATAATGAATGTGTTATCAATCCGGGAATATTTAATATTAACTCTGATTAAAGAACATGAAATATCTGGGAATCACTATAGGCCATCAGTTAACATACTGTTGCAGGACATAACATTTTTTCAAGTCTCTCAGCTCTATCAGTTAACATGCTGAAATTGTTTTCAAGAAAGTAAAGTCTTCCACTTTAATGTATACAATAGGTATATTCATCGGCAAATATCCATCAGAAATCAACTACTGCGCCCTACAATCGTTGAATTATATCTGTTATAGTTGGCAAAGTTTTTTACGAAAACTACTTTGCAACAATCTTTAAATATCGAAGTGATTTAAATAATAATAATAATACTTCCTCATAAACACTCGTTGAGTGTACAGATATGCATAGCTTGTGCGGGTAGAGGACGGCTATTATTATTATTTGCCGTGGCACTCCGGGGCAACTTACTCACTTTTCAGCTGTAGGGAAACCCGGAAAACCTAGAGCACCACCTCGGGTGGTCGGTGTTCACTCCAATCTAGCACCAGACGAGATTGGCATCTAGACAACTCACAATACACTTGCTTTACAACAAGGCATGAAGTTGCCTATCAATCGGATATAAAGTATTTGAGAAAAATCTCTTGTACCTACATTGGGCCCGAACCGACTATCGCTATGCTGGAGTTTCGAACGGCCTGTGCATCAGACCGCTGAGCTACCGGAAACCACTCGGTTCCCTATCGGTTTCATGGTTCTTGCTACTCATCAGCAAAGGCTTGTACACCCAATGGAATTGAAAAATCCTTTCATCTTTTCTTGGGAACTTTCAAAATATTCACTGAAGTATATATCCAGCGCCATCTCTGGGTTTCGACCTACCTGGATAGACCGCCGTCATGAAATTGGTTTGTTCAATTCCTGATGTATTATTTGAAGATAAGCTACAGCAGCATTAGCTTTTTTGTTCGCTTCACAAAATACGTGTAGCTCAATATTTTGAACTTTAGGAATTTTCGAAGAATAACCTGGGAATGGACATTCTTGAGACTTTTTCAAGATTCGAAGAAAATACTTTCCAAGATTGATATTGCTCATGATCAATCTCGTTATCCCAAACAAGCCCAGAATTTCATATATCCTGAACGAGAATTATTACTTATAGTATAATCAAGTTTACATTATTAAAAGACAAAATAACTAATTTCCAAAATTTGTTGTTATGCTATTATTTTGATTTCCAAAATGTTTGATACCAGTTGATTCATTCAATTTAGAAATCCAAAAAAGAACGCCTGGGGGTCTATTCTCGAGTGATGGTTTCTAGAACTGTATTTTTCGTACAATTTTACCTTGACCATGAGGGAATATTTACAGCACCCTGTCCAACATTGAGAACATTTTCGTTTCTTGAATCTTTTGTCTGAGTTGACTGGCTCTGCTCTAAGTTTTGTTGTGATTGATCCTTATGAAGGAGCTGATGGTGATGAGGTCGTCTGCAGTAATAGATTAAAACTGACGCATGTACCTGCATTTCATAATAGATATTGTTTTTTAGATAAGAAAAGCGTAATTTAAATTTCGTAACAGTCCTCCACCTGGTCTTGGCTAACTGACGCTTGTACCTGCATTTCAATCAATCAGCTCAGAATTTCTAAGCAATAAGATATCCAACTGGAGGGTTTCCTCTGAACCATCATGCTCAGAGCATAGACATATTCAATTTAACATTGAAATAGGCCCCAGGCCAGTGGTACAATACCGAAACATGCGGAGCATGGACAGGGAAGGATACAAAACCTCCCTGAAGAATCATCTCCAAAACGGACTGACCACAATAAATAGTCGTGATCAAATAGATATTGCTGCGGAGCATCTACAAACTGCACTTATCTCAGCGTATCACGAAAACTGTCCATTTAGGGAGAAAAAGGATAACCGGAATGATTCCTGGTGGAACAAAAATCTGGATAAATCACGAAAAGAAGTTCGAAGGTTATTCAACCGAGCTAAGGTGTCAGGTGAATGGGAAAACTATAGGTTCGCTCTAACCACATACAACAAAGATATCCGGAAAGCAAAACGAGAATCATGGGAACGGTTCTGCGAAAATGTGTAGAACACATCAAGCGGAGCCCGTATCCACAAGATTCTATCCAGAGAGCAGACACAGGAGCTGGGATCGCTTAAACATCCAGACGGCTCCTTTACTGCCTCCAGGAAAGAAACATTAGAGCTATTGGCTAATAACCACTTCCCAGGCAGCCTGATTCTGGACAATCGACCTCCAGTCACAAATATAGTCCGGATAAAACGACGTAGCAGAGATGACTGGGTGGTTGCCAACAAAATAATTACACCACAGGCGATAAGATGGGCGGTTAACTCGTTCCAACCCTACAAATCGCCAGGAGAGGATGGCATAGCTCCAGCTCTGTTACAAATCGGACTGGAACATATTGCACCTATCCTCATAAGACTCTTCAGAGCCAGTTTAGTTTGGAACCATATTCCATCTAACTGGACCGCGACTAGGGTGATCTATATTCCTAAGGTGGGTCGGACTGACCTACACCCAAAATCGCTCAGACCTATTAGTCTGACATCCGTTCTGTTGAAAAGCATGGAGAAAATACTGGACGGGCACATGAAGTATGGTGTAGTAACAAAGCACCCACTCAATGTTCACCAGTATGCATACCAGGCTGCTAAGTCAACAGAACTTGAACTCAACAACCTTGTCTCAGGAATAAGCGACGCCCTGGAACACCAGGAGGTAGCAGTCGCCGCATTCCTTGACATAGAAGGAGCATTTAACAATGCTCCCTATATGAGGCCACTGTCTCTAGAGGAATTGAACCAATACTATGTGACTGGATAAGAACTATGCTTCATAACAGAACTATAACGACCTCTCTACAGGGGGAAAGTGTCAGCTTCAACCCAGCAAGGGGCTGCCCTCAGCGGGGGGTTCTCTCCCCTCTGCTATGGTCACTGCTGGTGGATGATCTGCTGGCCATTCTCTTGCTGTGGGAGGTCGATCTGCAAGCATATGCTGACGATCTGGTCCTAGTAATACGCGATAAATCCGAAGAGACGATCTCCTACGCCCTTCAAGATATATTGGACACCATATATAAATGGTGTGAGAGGGAGGAAATGTCCATTAACCCTCAGAAAATGGTCATAGTGCCGTTCACCAGAAAAAGGAAGCTGGAACAATTAATACCTCCTTCCATCAATGGTGTAACAATTCCTTTTGCGAGTGAAGCAAAATATCTGGGAATAACCCTAGATAAAAAGCTAAATTGGAACTTGCATCTGGAAAAGACTATCCGGAAGGCTAGCCTATCATTATGGACATTCCGCAGAATATGAGGCAAAACATGGGGCATGTCACCAAAACAAGTGTACTGACTGTACGTGACCGTCATACGACCAATAATCACGTATGGCTCTGTAGTCTGGTGGAGCAAAGGGCCAACAAAAAATGGCCCAGGCTAAACTTAACGGACTACAGAGACAAGCGTGTCTGGCGATTACTGGCGCCATTCGCTCCACGCCAACGGCAGCAATGGAAGCCCTTCTCGGAGTACCTCCTCTTCACATAGGTTTGGAGAGAGAGGTAAGATGGGCAACATACAGACTCTACCAAGCGGCCATTAGTCTACCGCAGGCAGTAGTCATGAGAAGCAGCAGCATGCTGGAGAGCATAACAGCTCACAACATTCTGGGAATGCCCTCAGACATCATGCCTAAAACTATCAACCTTCACACGCCCTACACTATGGTCTTCCCTGTAAGAGAAGACTGGGTTCGGAATGAAACTGACCTATGTAGGGCAAATGAACGTTGGTTTACCGATGGTTCCAAAACTTTGGAAGGTGTCGGAGCCGGAATATACGGGATAAACCCAGTAGTGAAACGCTCATTCAGTATGGGTAAATTAGCTACGGTATTCCAGGCAGAGGTATGTGCAATTGAAATGTGTGCAAGGGAGCTGGAAAATCGACGCCACACACGAAAAACAATAAAAATATTTTCAGTCAGTCAAACGGCACTAAAAGCGCTTGAATCCAATTGCTTTAAATCCAGAGCAGTATGGAACTGCAGAGAAACCTTAAACCGACTGGCACAACGCAACAACGTTAACCTAGTCTGGATACCAGGTCACACGGGCCTAGAAGTAAACTAAATAGCGGACGCCCTAGCAAAAGGGGGGACGAAACAACGTTCACTGGGCCAGAACCGGTAATCGGTATAGCACATAGCACTGCCAAGAATGTCATAACATCCTGGGCTGACAACAAAAGACTCGAGTACTGGCATTTATTGCTTGCACAAGGAAAAAACAGGACTCTGACAAGCTGCTAGAACTCAGTAGAGCACATCTCAGAGTTATAGTAGGTTTGCTCACTGGCCACTGCAAACTCAAACACCACATGCATAAAATCGGACTTGCACAAGATGCAGAGTGCCGCCTATGCATGGAGGAGGATGAAACGGCTAAGCACATTTTATGTACATGCCCCGCAGCGGCCAGAACCAGATTTTCAACATTTGACAATACAACAGTAAGGCCAGAGAACCTGGTAAATTGTTCTCCCAACGTACTCCTCAATTTCGTTAAGAGATTGGATATACTGGGAGGAATATATCCAAAGGGTGAGCCACAATAGGCCATTGGCCGCAGTGGAGGGCCTGATATGGGCCCACTCACGTTCAAACCTAACCTAACCTAACCTGCATTTCATAATAGATTGTTTTTTAGACAGGAAAAGCGTAATTTAGTTTTTGTAACAGTCCCCTACCTGATCTTAGCTAATTTAACACACTTGGGTAAAATGTCCTTTTTTGTTTGTTCGATTTGGTTTCACTATCAGTTGTCATACATTGAATACAAGAATGGTTTTGATTTCATAGTACTCACTTAACGTACTGGTAAATCTTTAAATCGTCTGAAAGGTCATTCAAGTCAACAGGTTCATAGTTTTTCACTTGGCCTCAGCGAAGTTTTATCATATTGGATTTTGAAGATGAAGATCGTTGCAACAAGACACATATCTGAAAAACTCAAACCATCTATATTTTATTCTCTGATCAACAGCACGTCTTCAACTTTCACCATAAGCCCATCAATTATCCAATGTGTGCCCCCAAATTCAATTTCCAAGCATCATGGGTTTGGTCTCACTTTATAAATAATAAAAAATAGCCCAACCACTAGCCAAATAATATCACCGTACTGACTACTATTCAGTTATCTTTATTAAAAAGAAACCCAATTTTCTTTACTTCCTTTTTATTTGACTTTTTGCAATGACTTGAAAATCCTTTTTTTTTTGACACTGGCATCTTTTCAATTATTTCTCCGTTAATCTAATACAGATTATATAAACTATTAATAAAATTTTAAAATCAAACTATACACACTTGATTTTCTAGAAAAGTTTAATTGTGTCGATTCTCAAACTGGGACACAATGTACACCTTTCAGGAAAGATTGAAATGGAGTAAATGTGAAAACCGTTTTGAAATTTCAAGAGAAACATTGTTTTTCCTCATTCCATAGAAAAACTGGATCAGTTCACCAAGGTGCAGTTACAGGATTATGTACAGACCTGTGAAAGTATTGTTTTGCACTTGTTTGAAAGGATTGTGCGAGCATTGGGTATTTATCATACAAGATATACTTTCTTCACTTCATGAAATAGTAATTACATTTATTATATTTGAAACTATGTATTTGTCATTATTAAACAAATAAATGAATAAATAAAATAAAATAAATAGAAAATGTTGGAAATTCCATTATCTGAGAAACTTGATAAGTTAAATTCTAGGTAGGAATACATAGAACTCATAAAATTATATTTTCAAGTTTGTCATCTGATACATTTTTCATCAAGTTTCGCATTACGTTTTTGGCTAATGGAAGTTCTAAACTACTCCTCAACCAGTTATATTGTTAAAAATAACCAATTTTCAATTGTTCATTTTACTACAGAATCATAAAAATTCAGTTTTAAAACGAGATTATCGAAAATAGTAACTAAGGGTATGCTCTGACACAGGAAAAGAAGAGACTCACAAGCAATAATAAATATAGGAAACAGTTCTGCTATCACGCGTAATAAAAAAAAAACATTCAATTTATGAAATGTCTAGACAATAACGCTCATTGCTAAAAGAATTGTTAGTAAAAACAAGAAAGACAATTGACAAATGAGTTTCAAGACCTAGAACTTTCAAATATCTAGCAGATCAGTGAAAAGGAAAAACAGGTCTTCTCATAGCAATAAATAAATTTCAGAAATCATACTAAACAATCTGGTAGTAACGTGAAATTACATTCATAGATTCGAAATTAATGTTGGTATTCAGTTACCAAATCATGTAGTTTTTAAAAGCATGGAAGTTTTCACAATGGGTCACCACTTGAATTTTTTTGGAAAGACTCGCACTTTTTTATATTTTGTGATTTTTCTCAATGGGTCATCTTTACTAAAATTATATCACAGATGAGTAACTAGCTGCTAGTTCATCAAGATCACGAGTTTATAGCAATTGTTTTTAATAACGACATTGCAAAAAAAATTCAAGGTGGTGGGTAACAAGTCAGGATTTACTCTCCTTGAAAATACTTGCGGAATTATTTTACCCACTCCATTCCACTTGGGATGATTTCAAGCACTTTATCCAGCTGAATCATTTGTTTATACAGGCATAAGAATACCCAAACCACTTATCAAAAAATAGTTTTATTCAAAATAGAATCGCAATTAAATTAAGTTAAAAAAAAAGGATTGGTCTCACTGAGTGCCTAAGGTTCAATACGAATATAAAGACAAATAAATATTCTAATACAACAGATATGAAAAATTAACCAAACTTAATTGAATTAAATAAAATTGTATAAAAAATCAATTTCACAACATTCAAGGTTTCTTCTTTGGTGGTGATACAAGACATGTAGCTTTACTTGAATCAATTCCTAGTGCAGATGATAGTAATCTAACTACACTTTTCACGTCAGGATTATCAGATTCTACAAAAAAGTTAAAATTAGTCACACAATTGACGGAAATTATCTGATATACCTTCTGTTGTAATTTCTCGCTCCAACTTGAGTTTCTCTTTGTTCATTTCCAGCATACCTTCTTCAATTGATCCTTGTGAAATAAATCGGTATACAGTAACAGGTCTACTTTGTCCCATTCGATGACATCTATCTTCAGCTTGTTTATCATTATATGGATTAAAATCAATATCATGTATTATAACAGTGTCAGCAGAAGTTAAATTAATTCCTAAGCCGCCAGCTCTAGTCGATAATAGGAAAATAAAGTAACTTGAGTCTTCTGTGAATTCATTTATAAGGTCCTGCCTAAAAAATGTATTTGTTTATTATTAACGACCACGCCAATTCATACTATATTACAATGTATATTCATATAATGATGACCTCCAATCAAGTAACACAACCTAGATGAGTAATACTCAATTAGAACTGAACGTAACATCTTTTCATAATGTTATCCCTCAAATCAGCAAGAATTCCTATCCACAACACTTCCCAATAGGCAATCCGCATGAACCAATCAGAACTATCCTGGCCAAGGCGGTATATTTGAATCAATGCAAAGGCGATATAGTAGTGCCAAGTTTTCAACTTGGATAGCAAGGTTAGTTTGGTTAGGTTAGATCATAACTTTCTTCTGGTTCTGAAAATAGTGAAAATTATTAGTCCTGGGACATCAGGATCATGCGCAGTTGAGAAAAAGTGAGCGAATATGAACTTAAAGAGCACACTTCTCGTCAACTGCGCATGATCCTGACGTCCCAGGACTGATAATTTTCAGAACCAAAACAAACCTACTGTTCCCGTCTTTTTTCATTTTTATGCCATAAAAGAAGGGAACATGATCTAATTTAACCAAACTGGACCTTGATATCCAAGTTGATCCTCAACGTAACCTAAAATTAGATTGCACTATACGCAGGCGCAACTAAAATAGAGTTTTCATTGGTCCATGCGGATTGCCTATGGGGAAGTGTGAATAGGAATTCTTGCCACAAATCATGACATTGCCATGTTGCAATTTTTTAAGGATACAATAAGCACGTCAGCTAGATAGATTTTGATATCTGTCGGATATATTAATGGCAACAAAAATACTGTCTTGGATGAAATATATAGCAATAAGAAGGCAATTTAAACGTTCATTGCAGCTTGTTGGGAGCATGTAATAACGATACTACCTATTTCCATCGCCGAATGGAGATTCTTCGTTGTCGATATAATCTGGTCAGTACGGCAACACTGCATTTGGAATATCGAATGTCAAATATGACAGAACAGCAACAAAATATCTCAATTTTTTTGTCTTTGGCTCATTGGAGTGTTTTTTCGTTAATAAAGGGCAAATTCTGAGTTAATTTGTGTAAAACTATCGTTAGTTTTTATTATTAAGCAATGGTGAAGCATTGTGAAATGAGTAAAAGACCATTTGAAGCTGGAAATCAAAATATGTCATTTCATAGGTGAGCTACCAGTGTCGTAACTATCGAGAAAGGGAAACCGAATTAGAAAAGAGTAAAATGAATGAATTATGAAAAATCATGTCAATTAGAGCATCGGCTGTTCTCAAAATCATGTGGAGATTATTCCATCATAATTTCAGATTTCCATTCCATATTGGATTTCCATTATTTCTATTTTATTGAACCTCAATATTTCTGTTAACAACACACGACACTGCCGTTGGGGGAAGATGTTCCTTACACACAAATTTTAACGCGTGTGCGGCGAGTTACTCATCTAGGTTGTGTTATTTGATCGGAGATGATGGCAATGAAAAGACAAAAAAGAGAAAGAGCGGCTTTACATTTATGCAATGCATTTGCAATGCAAGACAGGTATTGCAAGGCAATTTAGAAACTGTGTCTTACATTTATGCAATTATTGTTGTGTTGCCAGCAGTTTATACCAACATAATATATTTCGAGAAAATCTAACCTCAATAAAATATTTTGTTGTTGGTTTGTACTTTACCACAGAATATAGGTCTATATTCTGTGATTTTACTGAAATTCGAAAAATGACATTCCACCTATCACTAACGCTTGTGACAAATTTTAATTTTCTTTTTTAAGTTGGAGTTAAAGGTTAGGAGACATTCGAAAAACAATATCTACAGGTACTTTAGTGTACTATTGGCATTGAATTTCTCACCAGAAAAATCACTAGAATTGCTCTCGAATTGCGTGAAAATTTCAACCAGTCGAAATTTTTTGGGCTTGCACGAAACTTGCATGGGCGCAAGCGCAATGTAAAATTTAGTCTTGCATTGCACAAAAATTGCATGAAAATTGCATAATGTAAAGCCGCTCAAAGATGTTGAATTTTATTGACAGAGAGTTTGCATTGATGATAGTGAAGAATAAAGCAATAAAATAAGCTCACGGCATTTCAGACTAAAAATTGAAACAATCTAGTGAATCATCAACGCCATACCATTCACTTTCAGAAATTAGCGGTTCATACTTCAAATTCCGCATGCACACCCATTGCCGCCAGTGGGGTTATTAGTCTCTAAGCTTGTGTTCTCCTGATTGGGCTCTCTAAAGACTTTACACTACTTAGAACCGGAAGTATGCATGACTCAATTAAATATATAAAGGGTGAGTCAGAATAAGACCGACAGACTCCGACTGCAGATTCCTCACCTCATTTCGAGGTGAAAAGTTCCAATCAAGGTATGTCCTAAAACGCATCCCCTCTGACATACAGGGTGTCAAAAGTACAAAAAAAATTAGATTTAATTTTTTTCTCCAAAATTCCTGAAGCAAAAAATATCAAACTTGGTACACTAATCAAGGTTTATCAACGTGATAATTTGAAGTTATAATTCTTAATTTTCGTAAATCAGTGGCATAGTTACGTTGGTATGTGGAAATATTTTCCTTTATATTTTCTTTGGACAAGTGAGCGTTTGACATCAGTTAGGCTCATCGATACTCAACTTAAGTCATAACATTCCATGTACCTAAAAGTAAAGGTTTCTCAGAAAATTGAGAAAAACTGAAGATATGTCCTGAGTAGCAAAATAATTTCATGTGCAAAAATCAGATAACGCTAAGTTTTTACAACATTTCGGAACTTTTGACTTTTGACAACCTGTATCTCAGAGGGGATGCATTTTAGGACATACCTTGATAGGAACTTTTCACCTCGAAATGAGGTGAGGAATCTGTAGTCGGATTTTGTCAGTCTTATTCTGACTCACCCTGTATAAGGTAGGATTTAAATATAAATAGAACAATGTGAAAGAATACGGGGTACCCTTCTCTCTAAGCGTTTCCACCAAGTGGAAAATAAAAGGCAAATATCTGTCAGAAAACAACTACTTCCCTGGCTAATACCACGACGAACATTGAACTACATCTGACAAATATTTGTGCAACGTTCTTTCAAGAAGACCCAATTGCAAGTGCTCGTCTTGTAATTAAACAGAAGATTATCCTTCATATGGCTGGGAATGACCACCTGCAGACATGCATGTTTCGAGGTTTATTGCCTCTCATCAGTGACAGGGTAGGTCGGACAACATTATAATTGTCCTGTTCCTGCCAAATGTATAATAATCAACTGTTTAACTAATATTTCCCCACGGATGACACAACGAACTACAACAAAGTTGATCGCAGCGCTATCCGCACGGAACAAGACAAAATACTCCCGAGTATCACAGTCTCCGGGAAGAGAAATCTGTAAAAATTCGAACGAGTTCGAATATATTGTGCCAGAGAGGTATCAACAATGTGAAAGAATATAAATAGAACAAGTTCACGGCATACCAAATAGAAGAATTGAAACTACTGAAATAAAAAAAGTGGAGTGAAGTGGGTTGCCACCAGTCCTTAATTTAATTTAGAAATTGGCATTCTTAAAAAACTGCTGCTGTATGTATGTATGTATCACAGAAAATCAAGACTCACCAAATATCGACGTCTGAATTACATGTATGGTGTTCGAATTGATTTGACGGTACTTAACCAAAATAAAACTATAGTAAGTCATGGCAGATGACACAGTTATTCACCATCAATTTGACAATATACAAAACGATGATCAAATACTCTCCAAAATTAAATATATTACTGGTGTACCACAAAACGTATTCTCATTTCGCGCTACAATGCTGCAAAATGTGTGAAAAATACTTGCCAACATGGCTGAAAACGGCAAAGCCCGCGTTAGCGGTCGAGTAGGAGGAGAAACCGGAAGATGGGAATATCACGTTACGCGTTCATTAGACTCACTTTTTCACTCATTTGATGCTCTATTGATTGGTGTATTGAGAATATAGCGCCGCCATTCCATAAAAGTTAGACATTTAAAAAATTACTAATGAACCCACCATTCATTTTGTTTTCGTTTGTGATTAGACATTGTTAACCATTCTCAGACACCAAGACATAATATTAGTATACGTGTTGGTGAGTCTAGGTATTTTAGCTACCTCTTCTATGATAAAAACCATGAGACTGTGTATATATAAATATTGCACACCACCTTACCTAATACTGACTGCCGTACTGCCGTCTAATCTCATAAACTTGTAATTTCTTATCCTCAAATATTCCTCAACTATGTTCAACATAATAACATACTGACTAAAAATTAACACTCTATGACCATTTTCTTTCATCTCTGGAAGCATTTTATCAAGCTGCGAGAATTTTCCCGATGATAACATCGAACTGTCGGGAAGTTTGAACCTATTCAAACACTAGAAAATATTTTAATGGTACTATAAAAATAATAAACCGATATTTAAATTGCTTACACGAAAATCTTTTGATAAAGTGTGGAGCTCAAAATCAGACATCCAGGTTAGGTCATCTACAATATACTGCACGACAGTATCTTTATATCCAGGATCAGCTGCTAGTAACCTCGCCATTTCTTGAAGCTGATTCAAATCATAGTGATATCTCATTAGTAAAGGATGATTGCACAGTTTCCTCAGGTCCGACATTATACTCATACCACTATAGGTGTTTTCGCCATTCTAAATCAAATATACAAATTATCAAAAAAGTAGCTCAACATAGATCATTGAAAACTAACCTCATTAATATTTTTATATGATGCAACCAGTTGTTCATAATGTTCTTTTTGCGTAGGTGCCATTGGTATATTAACTATATAGTCTGTTTTTTTAGGTAAATCTTTGAGAACATCACATTTTAGTCTACGTAGTACAAAAGGTTTCATGATCCTTTTTGCTTGTTCAATCTGTTCTTTTTCAAAAGTTGGTATGGAATCATCTTGATCCTTTTTCTAAAATATTCATTAATAATCACGGTTTTAATCCAAAATATTGTACTTACTGAATTTTTCTGGAAAAGACTTTTTAAATCCTCTGTTTTTTCTGCAAAGATCTTAGGCATCACGAAAATCAATAAAGACATCAGCTCTAGTAAATTATTTTGCAAAGGCGTCCCAGTCAGCAAAATTCTATGTTTTGCCTACAAAAGATCAATAATAGAACAACTCTTTTCAACATAAATAGTAGATCAAAAATATTCCAAGTCAATGGGATTTTTCCGAAAGTTAATTTTTATTTGGTGAATCTTCCGTCTACTATATTATCAAAGTGACCATTATAATAATGATAGCTGATGGAATTTTATGGTTAAACTTACGTTTATCCTGATCAAGTTTTCATAACGCTGGGTATTCATATTTTTCAACATATGGGCTTCATCGAATATAACATAATGCATCCGGGTGACTCTGAACATCTTCCTCTCCTCCGGACTGTTGCCTACCATTGTATATCTGTTGAGGATTATTCAATATTGAAATTAAAGGTCTAATCAATATCCATAATAATGCTTGTCTCTTTTTCAGGTACATTTTTTTATATGTGTTATTTAGTAAAGGACACTAGACATTTTAGACTCTTTGAGAGTAAACGTTAAAAGTTTATTGTTGCTTCATGTGTTGATAGTTCCTGTAATATTTCCAACACTGTCTTCTCTGGGTAATTGCACCTTGGGAGGTTTATTGTACTTTCCAAGTTATGGGTTCATTAAGTTGATTTTAATATATTATTCTGAACAAAGTTCAGTAAGTTTGTCGGAGATTCCGGGCCGTATTAACGCACAGGATACCTATGCTATAGCCTATGGGCCCGCACCACAAAGTTAGTTATTTTTTAAACCTGTAAATGATTGAAATGTGTGGTGCGTCGATGCAGATGCAGTTATTTTGTGTTTGCGGCCATGCGGAGAGTATCAAATGAATGAAATAAAAAGATCCTACAAAGGCAAAATGTTATTCTTTTATAAAAATACTACTAATCCCCTGGCTAATGCCACGACGGATATTGGACATCTGACAGATATTCATACATTCCTCAAGATGGACACAATTGCAAGTGCGCCCTGTATCAAACAATATCTGGCTGAAGATGAGCACCTGCATACAATAGGGTTTGAAAATTCTTGCCTTTCATCAATGGATGAGTTTAACAACGTTAAAGTCGTTCATCCCTTCCAAATGACAGGTGAACACGCTGTTTAATAATATTTTGTCTCACGTTTAAATAAGTTAGCCACTCATGAACAAAGCAAGGAAATTTACAGTATCAACTAAATATAGAACAACACAATTCGATGAAGCTCTAACACCATATTCTTCAAACATACTGCTGAAGTCTACAAGTTGTATATCAAGAGAAAAATCTTACGTTGTCAAGATGACATCAAAATCAGCTAACATTCCTTTGGCCAAATCGAAACGAAATTGTCGTCTTTCCTCGGTACTTCCATAATACATGAAAATCCTCAATTCAGGACACCAGCGAGCAAATTCGTTTTTCCAATTATCTGCAAGTGAAAAGGTTAGATGAAAAATTAATAATGACAGAAACAGAACTATAAGAAAATAATAAAAGTAACAAATATTAATAGCAATACATTTTTCCTAATTGTTTTACTCTCCATGTTCAATTTGGTTAATAGTCAGTTAGAATACTTATTAACCATTCAACTTGGATGATAATTGCTTGATACAAAAACTGTAAGTCCAATTGCTAGTTTTCATTTCATCAATTATACTTAAGAGAAGAATAAGGTTTTACGTACAACACTTGATGAATTAATTCAATAGAAAAATATATAGTTTTAGTTGACTTAGTTTTGGTGTTGGGTATTTTCTACTTCTTGAAACAATATTTCTGCTTACCTAAAGTTGAAGAAGGCACAATGACGAGATGAGTGCTAGAGGCTGCTCCGATTTCTTTCAAATGGGCAAGGAAAGATATAATTTGTACAGTTTTTCCTAAACCCATTTCGTCAGCCAAAATACCATTTACTCCTTGAGAATACAAGACTACCAACCAATTCAAGCCCACCATTTGATAACCAGTCAATTTTAAGCTGAAAATTAAAATGTTCCTTCTTACCTTTCGCAAATATAAATTTCAATTTAATGTAAAAAATAAACATTGAATTCCGATTCAAGTGATGTGTTCAATCTCATATCTTTGAGAAAAAAAGTGATATATAAAACAATTAGAACAGGATGATGGGATAGAATAATTCAATTAAAATAATAGTTTTGTGAGACCTTGTTGAATTATAATAAGGACATAAAACTATATGCTGATTCTGTGAAAATTCAAACATGGAAATATTAATGGTTAAACAAGCATTGCTTAATAATAACAATTTTTTCATAACTTCACGGAATACAGTGGATACTTACGAAGATGATAAGCTTGGAGGTTGTTCTTTAACACCTGCACCAGCAGCTACTGCTCTTTCCAACTGTTGGGCTAAACTGGTACATTTTTTCATTAAATGTTTAATGTTATTTCTAGTGGTGAGTACTTGTTGTGCAGCATTCAACAAATCCGTACTCAATTTATTAGTCTGCAGTTTTTCAACCTGGAAATCATTCAAACATTCAGCTCCAGTGATATTAGTGTATAAAATATACTGTAATGGCTTTCTGCGGAATAGGAAAAGTCCAAAAGAATTACTTGATGCAATATGTACCACTGATAAAAAAAAACCAAGGGGTGGTGTGATGCAAATTTGCAATCCTTCAATTCCACAAAAACTAACATCATTATCATTGTATCTAGAACATGAATTCTGTTTACAAAGCAAATAATAAAAAATACATGATATATTCATTGCAAAACTAATATACAGTTCTTCTCAAAAGTCCCTTCCCCCCTCTTATCTTTGGAACGATTATTCATAAACAAGTGAAATTTGGAAACTGAAAATTAAAGGTTGTAAACTTCCCTACTAGTGATGAAGTAGATACTGATTCTTAAATCTGTAATTAATATCATACTGAATGGCATTTGAATTTTAATGTTTACTAATGAGCCATCAAAACTGCCATAAACCCAAACAAAATTAGTATCATTGAATAGGTTTTTTTCGATACCTTTTAAAAGAGGCGTCGCTTGCCGTAGGGTTCCACAAAAATAAAAAGAATTCGCTAGTAATTGTTTTTATGGAGAAAATTAGTACTAAGCTGAGAAGCTATCAGGAAGAAAACAATACTTAACACATCGTAGTTCAAACAATTATAACAAGAATAAATATTTTTTTAAATAAATAAATTGAACTCTTGTCTTGCCTATTATTTACAACAAATAATGAAGCCTTTGCAGAAACAGTCAAGAGATTAAATAATTTTTCTACTGTCATTTAGCATAAGGATATATCCCACGCTAAATGATGACTAGTCACAGATTCACAATCTGTTTGAATAACTTTTTTAAAAGCACATCGCCATAGCAATACCATACTTAAAGCACATCGCCATGGCAATACCATACTTAAAGTACATCATTATGGTTACTAGTTAATATCAGTGGTTAAAAACCTTCATGACTGATAATTGAAAATTTCATAATAACCTAAAAGTTTTCAACTTGGTAAAATACAATGTTGTTTTAATAGGAGTTTGTAGAAAAAATAGGACGTTTATAAACTTCTCTAGAAACTCGTTTATTGAACACTCCTCAATAAATGAGCATTTATAATTCTTGTTACATAATATACTATGTGAAAGAATACGGGGTACCCTTCCCTCTCAGCATTTCCACCAAGTGGAAAATAAAAGGCAAACATCTGTCAGAAAACAACTACTTCCCTGGCTAATACCACGACGGACATTGAACTACATCTGACAGATATTTGTGCAACGTTCTTCCAAGAAGACCCAATTGTAATTAAACAGAAGATTATCCTTCATTTGGCTGGGAATGACCACTTGCAGACATGCATGTTTCGAGGTTTATTGCCTCTCATCAGTGACAGGGTAGGTCCGTCCCTGCCAAATGAATAATAATCAACTGTTTATTTTCCACTTGGTGGAAACGCTGAGAGAGAAGGGTACCCTGTATTCTTTCAAATTGTTGATACCTCTCTGGCACAATATATTTGAACTCGGTTCAAATTTTTACACATAATATACTGAAAAAGTAAACATTAATTTCCATGAAATAAATAATAAATATAATATAATAGTAATATTAATAATATTAAATAAATAAAGTTATTAATCATATCAGTATATGCAGGAAAAATAAGGCAGTTTGAGTTTGAGCAAATTCTTTTTAGCAAGACATAACAAACAAAAATTAATTCATAATGTAAAATTTTTGTGTTGAATTTTCAAATTAATTTCTGATTCAAACATATTTATGATTTTTTTTTGCATTGTAGTGAAAATACCTTGCACCAAAGAATTACTTACCAAGTCAATCCATCCTGAAAATGGGCGAGATTCTAAAATAGCCTCAGCTTTCTTTTTAGAACAAAAGTTCATTAGCTGTAATTCACCAATTGTAGCAGTTTCAAAAAATGCCAATACCCTTTTCTTATCACTAGTTAGCTCATCACTAATTTCTACGTCAGAATCCTCATCACTGAAACATTAATAAAAATTGAACAAATTGAACAAGAAGTCACTATGTTCATGTAAAAGGTTTATCAAAATGTTGAATAATTTATTTAAGTGATGCTATGTCGTGTGGCTGAGTGAAAATGTCGTTTCAGAATGCAAACAAACTAGGGAATATTTAGTGACAGAGTAATTAAATGTTGGTTTTGTAATAAATAGTAAGTTAATTAGGAACCCCTGAAAAGTGAAAACTCTGGTCACTTCTAACACTGACATCATTATTATTATTATTACTACATGGTAGGAGATCATCATGAAAAATACCAAATAAAACTTCCTATGTTTCTGTACCATTTGCATATTTTGTAACACCGATGTTACTGCAGTTTCATCATATTTTGACATTATCAAACTATGTTTGTTTAACCCTTTCAGGACCGCGCCGGATTCAGCCGGCGGTGCTCACAGGACCGACGCGGGAAGGGTGTGCGTGTTTGTTCGGCTTCAGTCCCGAAACGACCAGTGACGTGGAGTGTTTATTGAAAATATTGAACAGGTTTTTTTTATGAAAACCCACTTTTTTCCAATTACTGAGAGAAAACAAAATTTAATTTTAAATTTTGTGATATTACACTGAAGAAACAAAGTTTATTCAAAAACATATGAACTTTTTGGTAACAGAAAAAACAGAGTTCATTGTAATAAGCACAAGAAATTTTCATGAAATAAACATTAGAATTTCACAACTGAATGGTACCTCTCAAAACACCCAATGACACAGAGTGGGACGTTACACGGTACACAAGTGTATGATGTTTCCTTCCTTTTATTCTGCTTTGCGCAAACACCTTTTCAGAACTATCTTATTATTTTCCGGTTTCCGAGAAAACATTGCTGGAAAATGTCTCTCAATAAGCCTCAAAGGAGAATGGGCTTGTGCTGGTCTGCTGCTGCTATAACTCTTAGGGATTACCTTGCGGTGTTTGTCAATAATAGATTTCACTAGCTGTCGTTGGAAATCTAATAACGCAATATTTTCCCCCGTCTTCATTTTGTACACCACATGGGAATTTAGTACCGCCAAATCCAACAAGTGAAAAAACACCTTCTTGTACCATTTGATGCTCTTTCTCACCGTTTCTGTGGTGCTCAGGAGCATGTCGGTTTTATCAACACCTCCCATATTCTGATTGTAATCCACAATGGCGACTGGTTTCAGAATATTCTCGCCTCTTGAATTCTTCAGGCACCTCATTTCATTGTTGTGGATTGAGGTCAGCATATGTATGTCCCTCTTATCCTTCCATTTCAGAGCTAATAATTTTTCAGTTGAAAAAAAACTCGACGTCACCTTTTTCGATGCGTTTTCGAAACTTCGGCATGTGAATTCTGTTTGCTTTCACTGTTCCACAACAGTTGAATTTTTTTTCATATAGGGTGTCATATAACAGCGGTCTAGTGTACCAGTTATCTGTATATAGATGATGTCCTTTATCGAAGTAAGGTTCTAACAAAGTCATTACTATATTTCCCGATTTACCCAAGATGCTGTCGAATTCCTTCACCTCGGTTGAAGCTCCCGTGTACATGAGGAAGTCTAGGATATATCCAGTCTCACAATCTACAGTATTGAAGAATTTTATGCCAAATCTATGTCTTTTGAAAGGGATGTATTGGCGGAAAAATATCCGTCCTTTAAAATGCATTAGGCTCTCGTCTATCACGAGATTTTGGAAAGGATAGAGTGAATTTTTGAAAACTTTCCTGTAGTGATCCACTACAAGTCTCAGTTTGAACAATTTGTCTTCTCTGTTCACATTTGAATTATCAGCAAAATGTAAAAATTGTAAAATTTCCATAAATTTTCTACGGGACATTATCTGACTGAATACAGGGGTCTGAATTATGAAGTCTTGGGACCAATAATCTTTTACTCGTTGCTTTTTTACTTGAGGCATGAGCAGACAAACTCCTAGGAATACATAAAACTCGTCCACAGTCGTTGGTTTGAAATTCTGCACCTTCTTGGTTTGATCCTCATTTATGGTGTATTCATAGTACTTATGAGAATGTAGGACAATATCTTGGACAAATTCGTTAGTAACAAAACATTCAAAAACTTCCAACACGTTGGATTTCTCCGGAAGATTTTCTAATAGACAACCCGACTTTGCCATATCAAATGTATGCAAAGAAGGTTTCAAGTCCGTTTCTTTCCAAATGAATTTTTGTGCCATTACATCTGAACGTTTCTTCCTTTTACGAGGTATAACATTTTCCTCATTCGTATCGTTTTCAATATCTGAATCATCCTCAGCCTGGACATCAATTTCTTCCGCAACCACCGGCGTCGGTCTAACCATATCACTTTCAGATTCGTTTTCCGAAGTATAATCCCATCCAACATCTTGTTCCTCTAAAATCATCAAATCTTCATCATCACTATTATTCAATAGCTCGTACATTTCTTCTTCTGTTACATATTTTCTCGCCATTCTAGAGAATTATTGCAAATTTAGTTTGAAATATGCGAGTAACAAACACGTAAACATGCATAAACACTTCTGCACTTCAAACTAATCGTGTTCAGCGCATTTGTAACCTAAATTTGAATGAAAAGTACCTAATCCTATAAGAACAGTGTGCTTTGCTGTCATGTTAACCACACCTTCGCCAAAGGTGGCGAACAAATGCTGAACCAATCAGTTTTTCGTGTGGGCGTGGTCAGAATACACATGCTCAATAAAATGCAATCCGCGTGTTCGATAGTTTTCGGGTCTTACATGGACCTCGTGCCCTGCGTTTATGTACGCCTTTGGTCTCACGGATACGAAATACTTTTGCGTGTTCGTTCGTTTTCGGTCCTGAAAAGATTAAAAATTGGGTAAGTGGTCACAACTTGAAAATATTCCGGAAAGGTTCGTTGGTGTTGTGGAAACCTACTATACTATACTATATTCATCTGAAATAATTTACCTGTGTTTGGCACATTGAGTATATGTACCTTCTAATAACATATTACTTTTATGAGTCAGATTTCAAATTAAAAATCTGAAATAATCAGAGATCATATTTGTGGTTTGGATACTTATCAGAAAAAAATTGGGAAAAAAATCTTTTGAAATGTGAATTTTAGGGCATGGAAAAACCGAACTTGACAGTTTTCACGTTTCTAATAAATTGAATAAATTGCGATTCTAGCGTGTGATGAAGAAAATGAAACAACCACATTAATCAGCGTTCTTTTCTCTACAAATTAATTATCTTGCTTTTTCCCAATTTTCTGAATAAGTTGCGAAATAGACATTAACGAATAAATGAGTCGGTCGTCGAATTGAATTACGGTGCGGTGTTGCCGATTTTCTCACCACGGCTCGGAGAATTAAGAAGGATGTGGTGTTACAAATACAAGTGGTACAAAAACATAGGAAGTTTCATTCTGCATTTTTGATCTTTTGAATATGATACAGCTTGTCATAACCTTAATTCACCTATCATATATACAAATGTATTGTATGTAATGTAAGATTGATATGTACTAATCAACATGTTTGTATGGGCTTTCCTATTTTCAATAAACTACTACTAGTTTAATGCTGAATTCGGGTATTATCTGGTTTTGTTGGTGGGCAAGCTTCCAAATGTATTACCAGATGAAATGCAGCCTTTGAAGTTTTGGTTGTTTCAGATTTTCCTAACGTCTCAGACACCCTCAATGTAAGGAACAATAATAAATCCTTAATTAGCACAAAATGTCTTTACAACATTCCATATGAAGTGGAGATTCTCATATTGCAGAGATAAAAATACCATTATTATAAGAATCACAAAACACATAGTTGAAGGCTTAGTTTGGGGTTAACGTTTGAAATAAATACATTAACAGTCAGTGGGATGATGCAAGTGTACCACTCAAAGGTCGAAAATTAAAGAAGTCAATTTTCAGATAGGTTGATAGCTTAGCAAAAGATCGTAAATATCATGAAATATCAGTTGTAATTATGGAATGATAGACTCAAATATAAGTCCATAAAAGACAAATTTGAAATAGTCACTTTTTGAAACAATATTTAACAATATACATTTTCTCAAAATAAAAGTACTATTAAATTATTGTTTCTATTGATTCCTTTATTCATATCAACCTTATAGCAGTTTACTGTCTCAACTATACATCAGAAACAAATTAAAATTAATTTAGGTTAATTATTCTGTGAATAAAAAAACAGAGTATACATATAGATAATGGAATCTTCTGAACAAACATTTTGGTGAGGGTAATTCAAATTTAGTTTTTACTCACCTGTCAAATACTCTTTTATCCTTGTAATTATGACTACCAGTACTGTCATCACTATCATACGATTTTCTCCTTTTTACTGAAACAAAAAAGTCATTATATTACTGGAATACACTGGCGTTTTAACCACCATATCAGCGACCTACTTCAGTTCTGTAGGTTCCAGAAATTGGAATAAGTCTTCAAGTAATGCCCGCTCAACTAATTTTCATTAACAAAAAACAGCACATGTCTGCCTGAAAGTTTTCCTGTTTATAACATACCAGCTGTAGATAAATAGCTGTATCGAATTTCACGTCTTATTAGCATTAGAATCACTCAAAAAAGCAACACTGGAGCTGTATACTTATGTAACTTTTTTATGTGTTCAATATGGTTAATGACATTCATATGGGGTGACTATTTCCTGAAACTTCCTTGAATTATCGCTCACCAGGGCTATTATACTTTTTTTCATTCTTTTTTCCTTGTCATTTGTCAATATGAAAGATTTTATTCATTGACAGTCTTGAAATTTTAAATCAAAAAGTTGAAATTTATTCTGAAAAATGTCCAAATACTCCAAATGTTTACTAAAGACAAGTGACAAGGGGCTGGTTATGTGGAACCAGTCTCAAAACTTATAAACCACTAGTCTGAAATATTCTGATAACCCACAATAGTAATGATAGAATTTATTCATCTTTCTTGATCATGCAATGATATAAGGTATATGATGGAAGAAAAGTATATATGACATACATTAGCACATTAAATCAGTGGTAATGTTGTTTACACACATACATAACTAAAAAAATATAAATAAATACCCTTCTTCTTTTTTGTAGGTTCATCAATAGCCTGTCTTTTATAACTCTGGGTCCGGTTAAATACACCATTAGCTGTTAGCTGCAATTGTTTAGATTCCTCTAATTTGCGATCATAATCTTGTTTCCATTTATCATAGGCAATATATTCCGACTTGTTATTAAAAGATTTTGATAACTCAGCAGCTGCAGCATCTGTATTAAAACTATGCTTTGACAGGCAATCATGTATTGTCTAAAACATTAAGATGTATTATATACCCACTGAAATCTATAAATTATCTTTACCATTGCTTCGAGATTTGGAAATATTTCCAATAAAAACTTCATTTTCTTCTCTTTTTCGAGTACAGAAGGATTTTTCATTGCTCTTTGGCTAAAGCCGTTATATTTGACGTTGTATGAACTATGATTTGCTACTACATCCTGTGAAGGAACGTTTTCTTGCGTTTCAGATTTACTGTTATTTGGCTCTACCTGTAAAGATTGATCTTGTGTTTCAATCTTACTGTTTTCTACTAAAATTTGTGAAGGTGGTTTCTTTACTACTTCTACTGTTTCGAGTTCTGAATCACTGTCTGATGGAATAACGATTATTCTTTTTCTGATCACTTCTCGATTATTAAGATTATCTCCAGCTAAAATATAAGAAAATATAAAATATATTATTGAATGGGTTCAATACTCACAAGAATAAGGAATATCACTGGGACCATGATTTGATATCTGGGTTTTCTTTTGATATCTGAAACCACGAAGTTTTTGCAAATTAGGATTATCTTCCTCTGCCATTTTAAAACATAAAATTAAAAGAATATTTAACAATTATCTAATTTTCAACTCGACAATCAACCATCATTTGGAACATTTATAATTTTCTATACATCAGTTTTACAACACCGCCAACCGTAAATCATCGAACTGTGAGCTTCATAAACTGAACAGTAGAGGAGTAGAGTGAGTAGAGTAGAGCATGTGGTCT
Organism: Chrysolina americana; assembly: GCA_958502065.1. Classification (NCBI taxonomy): domain Eukaryota; kingdom Metazoa; phylum Arthropoda; class Insecta; order Coleoptera; family Chrysomelidae; genus Chrysolina; species Chrysolina americana. The sequence goes on along the minus strand of OY293411.1, from coordinate 18,390,696 downwards.
GTGGCAAGGAGTACACGTCTGTGGTTTGTGCAACAGTTAAACAGTAGTGTTGTTGGACGCGTTAAACCATAAAGTCCGATTGCGTTCCGAAAATAGTCCGATTTAACACGAAAAAGTCCGCCATTCAAAAATGAAAATTAGTATCACCTTTTTAATGCGGAGAGACGCTGAATTAATGATTGAATAATGATCTTTATTTCCCATTAGACTACTATCCCTGTAAAACAAACAGTAAAAAGGTCTTCAATGGCGGGAAAAAGCACTGATATATTTCAATGTCAGTAGTCAGTGGGAAAATGTCATTACAGAGTTGTCATGTTTATCTGAAGATATTTTTGAGTATCCGGGCGGCAGTGTTGCTAGAAAGATTTCAACGAATGTACCAGCATAATATACCACATTGTACTTTTCGGTTCAGCGCAAGCGCACCAACTTTTATTTTTAAACTTTTCGACTGATATCATAGAGTATTATCCACAGCAAAGAATAGCTAATATCTAATAGAGCCAATATCATCCAAAAAGTCCGAAAAAGTCCGAAATATTTCAAGGTCCGAAAAAAGTCCGCTGAACGAAAAAAAGTCCGAAAATCAGACTTTAGTCCGCCGATTAACAACACTGCTGTGCAAAGAACTCAAAGAAACAAACAATAGTTCTACAGTGATAGGTCTGTGAGTCAGTTTTGGTGGGTATGGCTGAGTTGAACCAAAGAATATCTCTTTGGTTGAACAGTGTGGGATCACTTCCAACGTTCCATCCACAGTCTACACATCACATTTTAGTTTGTATTAGCGACGTTTGTCTACAAACCATCTCAGGCAGTGTATGTTCGAATGTAGGTATATACAGACAGGTAAGCACTTGGAAGGCATATTTTGTGACAGTGGTTGTGATTTCAACAAAAAAAAAATGTATATAACTCATTAATTTTGTTATCTTTTAATATCTCCTCAGTTTTCATTCTATAAAACGGCTTAACACAATGGCTATATTTATGTTAAGCCATAGTTAATTTGCACAAACAGATATTTTATAATTCCACCTCTATTCCAAAATCAAGAAACATGTTGATGGGCTTAAAAAAGTTTGAAAAACATACATCAAGCCAAACAGTTATTTGGAGCTCTTATTAATGATATATTATTCTTACGGCTTGTTTTACACAATTTTACAGTTTCTACAAATCAACAGAACTAAAACTGAAACTCCGAACTACACTGCATGGTGATGAGAGTTACTGTCAATATTTATTAGAAAACAAAGGAATGTCTATATCTGCCAAGGTGCATAGAAATATTTACATATCAACTAATTCAAGGACCAGCAACAAAATATTTATTTTACTTGCTATACTACACTCATGCGAAAACAATTTTTTCTACAAGCGTTCGTGTTCCGCCCTATTCCCGCACGCAATTTAGTTTTTCCCGCACTAGTGCGGTAATAATTTTTCCCGCACGTGAAAGTTTGTTCAAGAGAGCAACATAAGATGTTTCAATGCGCTTGTAGAAAAAATATTGATCCTAACTCATACGGAAAGGTACTCTCCCGCACTCGACTGCTTACATGAACTCCGCTTTGCGTCGTTCGGGTAACGGCAGTCTCATGCGGGAATGGTACTCTTTCCGTACTTGTTAGGATAATAACTATTCCCGCACGTGAAAGTTTGTTCAAGAGCGCTACATAAGAAGTTTCAATGCGCTTGTAGAAAAAATCTTGATCCTTACTCATACGGAAAGGTACTATCCCGCACTCGACTGCTTACCCGAACTCCGCTTTGCGTCGTTCGGGTAACGGCAGTCTCATGCGGGAATGGTACTCTTTCCGTACTTGTTAGGATAATAACTATTTCCTACAAGCGTGCGTGTTCCGCCCTATTCCCACACGCAATTTAGTTTGAGAGGTGTCATATTCCCGCACTAGTGCGGGAATAATTTTCCTGAACGCTAATGTCACTTCAGGTGAGTTTTTCCCGCACTAGTGCGGGAATAATTTTTCCCGTACGTGAAAGTTTGTTCAAGAACGCTACCTAAGATGTTTCAATGCGCTTGTAGAAAAAATCTTCTCATGCGGAAATGGTACTCTTTATATACGTACTTGTTAGGATAATAACTATTTCAAGAGCGCAACAATATATTATCCTAACAAGTACGCAAAGAGTACCTTTCCCGCATGCGACTGCCGAATGACACAAAGCGGAGTCCAGGTAAGCAGTCATCGAGTGCGGAAGAGTACCTTTCCGTATGAGTTAGGATCAATATTTTTTCTACAAGCGAATTGAAAAAAAATACGTAGCACTCTCGAACAAACTTTCGAGTGCGGAAAAAATTTTAGGCGCACTAGTGCGGGAAGTGACATATTCATTAATTTATGTCAACTTTCAATATGAATGAGTCCTCTGTCTATTTTGAAGCTCCTTTTAATTCCAATTTATCTGATGCTGAAATTTGACACCTGGAACTTGACGCTACATTTGACATTTCATCACATGACTGCATTTGACGCTGAAATCCAGCATCTAACGTCAGCATGAAAATACACCATTATAGCCGCTTTCCATTTTTGAGTTTCAAGTATTCAAGCACCGAGGCTCCTTAGCCGCATCAGTACCTCCGGGTAGCTTCTGAAGTAATTTGAAAGACTGAAAAATCATGTTCCAATTGAACCTCATTGATAAAGTCTGGTGCAGTTCACTTCAGGTTCAGTTCAGGGGTAACAAGCTCTTTTTGGTGCTGTACCGGCTCTTATTCCATACTTGCCATTGTTGGATTTTGACAGATGTCACTTTCTATAGAGCTAGAATAAAAAGCCGGTGCTTTAAACTCTCAAATGGAAAGCGACTCTTAAATTGAAAGTCAAACTTCAACTTTCGGCAAGACTGGCAAGAGTGGCAAGTGGCAAGGCAAGAGCTGAATAATCAATTTTTAATTCAGTTGAGCTATTTTTGATAAACTGGTATACTGTGATACCTTTTCATTTTAATAGTGGTGAAAATGGCTGGAATTGTGAAAAATGTGCGTGTTCTTGCAAGAAGTTCTTCGTATCTAAGATTCATGTCGACAAGAGCACTTGCTACAACTTTAATTAAAATCAACCGACCTCAAGGATCTGCTATACAAAACTCCAATATTTCAGCATTTTCTCAGGTGATAATGTGCAAATTTTCCTCAACCTCAATAGGTGAAAATCATAAAGTTTATCGTATTTAAGAATCAAGTAAATTATTTTTCAATTACATATATTACATAACTTTTAACCTAACTTTTTACCAATAACAGTAGGTAATAATATTTCTTCATCTTTAGATAAGGTTTTACTCTCCAGAAATTGTTCGACCCAAACCTACTGAAGACGAAATTAGAGAAAGAGTATTGAAAGTTTGTGCATCATACGATAAAGTAACGGCAGATAAGGTATCTATATTAAACTATATTTTTTATTTCAGAGACTCGTTATGCCACATGAGCGAAGTTACAGTTCTAAGCCACCAATGACATTAAAGCTTATCGCAGACAGAGTTCTATTAGTTTTAAATCTTTACGATAAAATTACTCCTGAAAAGGTACAGTAATTTTGCTTGAAAAATATAGTGGCACATTATCATATTCAGGTTATATCTAAATTGGCTTGCCTGTGTTAGTTGTTTGAAGATATTATCTCATGTAGCCTGTTGCCTGCATATCTCAGTTTTACATTTCCATGAGTACTTGATATTGAAACATTGAATATAGGCAGTCATGTATTGTCTAGAAATGAAATATTTACTGGTTTTACACCGAAAAGTTTCTGGAGCCGATGAGAGTTGTCTCGAAAGTGTTTGCTTTTAGTTATCATCGTCACCAATTAACAAATGATTATTTTTTCATTGAATATTATATTGACAATGTTTTTATTTTCTTAGTGGACTGATGGAACGAGGGCACTAAAAGTTCAATTTTTAGTAAAAATAAAATATACATTTCATTTTTGCTACATCAAGATATCTCATTATTAATTTCTCTTGGAAACCAAGTAGTTTATTTATCTGTATCTGAAATGCAGTTAGATGAATTATAATTTTCTTCTTTATTCCTATGAACAAGCCTGTTTTTTGTAACCTAAATGTGTCACTCTATTGTGGAAACAGTCTCTGTTTACCAGTTTTAATCGTTATTCTAAATTAGTTGTTTTTTTCTTACAGCTCACCTTGGAATCACATTTCATCAATGATCTTGGTTTAGACTCATTGGACCATGTAGAAGTTATAATGGCCATAGAAGATGAATTTGGCTTTGAAATTCCTGACGCAGATGCTGAAAAATTACTCAGACCTGCAGATATTGTTCGATATGTTGGAGATAAGGAAGATATTTATGACTAAAGCTATTATTTTGTCCATTTCATTTTTCACCAAAATTATTATATTTAGGTTTGAGTGTAAGTCTAAGTGAATAAACATTCAAAATCATAATTTTGCGAGTTTTAGAATAGTGAACAATTCAATAAACTGAATCCTACAGACCTAGTCATTATAAGAAAAAACAATTTAACCTCATGGGTTGTGTTTTGAGTCGATTTATTTTTCTTGTAGGTTATTTATTTAAAGTACAAGTAGCACATATGGTTGAAAAACAATGAAAGAAAAAAATTAGTATGCTTAGTGGCAAACTTGAAAACTCCATGAATAATGGTGTTTATCAATAAATCATATAATTTATTGTTTAAGAAGTAACATTCTCATTGACTAAGGAAGTTAAAGTTATAGTTATTGACGTTATAAGGCCGATATGTAGCAAATAACGGATGAGGTTGAATATTGTAATCCGAGAAGCAGCCGAGGATTATAAAAACAGAATCTGTTATTTGCGTATCGGCCGTGTGTCGTTCAAGACTTTTCGTAATCCCGCTGATAGATTACATTTTGATTCTGAGGAAAGAACAGAAAAATCTCAACATCTTGTTGTCATGGAACAGCTTAACAATATCACATCAGTTTTTTGTATTCGCGTGTTCGCTTTAACAACGATATGGATGAAATTGAAGAACAAAATCAAATTTCTTTAGTAATATTGAGAGAATCATGTGCAGCGAGTGTTGATTTATTGCCGAAAATATCTCGAGAGCGATATCAAAAAGAATATGAAAATTGTGTGGCATAAAAGCAATGTAAAAAATATATGAACAAGTGATTTCTTAACGGCCACCGGTAGCTATCCTTTATGTGAAAGCTACCCAAATATCCAATAATACACATCTCTATAAAAAAACTCTTGCTAGAGGAAATATGGACAGCCTGCCGCAGAGATCAACCCATGCCACTACACCACCGTGGCTACTTTGCTATGAATTCACCGTCACCAGAACTACTTTGCAATGTTTAAATATCGAAGCTGAAATTATTTTTAGAATCAATTTGGGGAATGGTCGTATAGGGCAGTAGTTGTTTTCTGTTGGATACTTGCTGACAAAAATACCTATCGTTTAGGGTTTTTTGTGGAAGATTAAATAATGTAATCTATTTTTCATTATTCCTTCAATTACCGCCAAGTAGTGTCGTTCATTTTTCGTGAATTGATTATTGGTCCATATTGAAGTTGAAATGTAGTTGGAGTGCTTTTTCTGGAACCTAGAGATTTTCAGTCAAGGCTGAAAGGATTTTTCAATTTGATTGGGTTGAACTAGCCTATAATTAAAATTAACAGGAATCATGAAACCAATACGTATGTGTTCTTTCCAATGTGGAATATGGAAGATGAAATAATCAATTTGGGGAATGGTCGTATAGGGCAGTACTTGTTTTCTGTTGGATACTTGCCGACAAAAATACCTACTGCATAGGAATATTTTTGCGGAAGATTGGATTACTAATCCATTGTTTATTATTACTATTACTTCGTTGTTTGATGAGTATTTTTATACAATGATTACTTCAATGCCCTCCAAGTAGTGTCGTTCACTCTTGAAGAATTTATTTTTGGTCCAGTTGACATGTAGTTGCAGTGCTTTTTCTGGAACCTAGAGATTCCCAGGTGAAATGATTTTTCGATTCAATTGGGTTGAACTAGCCTGCAATGACAAGAATTATGAAACCAGTACGCATATGTTCCCCCGATTAAATCGAAAAATAATGTGAGCTTTGATATTTAAAGTAGTTCCTGCATGTAAAATACCCCTTTATAATTTCATGATTGTAATATTAAAAATATAAAAATAAGACAATATTGTACTTTTGAAAACAAGATTTATTAAGAAATGGGTATTCTTGTAGCATTTAATGAGAATAAATGTTTTCATTATTATTAGGTTGGAGGTTTAACAGGTTTTAGGATTTCTATTGCTGGGATCGAGATTGATATTACAGCTCCCTTTTTTTCCCTTTTTCAGCTTTTGTATCAAATACAAACTATTATTTAATGTCAACTTATGGACAAAGCTTCATTAACTAGATATATTCAAATTTCATCATGAAATATACCGAATTAACAAAATAGATGAGGCGAAGTATAAGAAATTTTCGGCTTACAGAGAGAAAAAATTTTGAACTCACACTAAGCCGGAGTCCCCAAGTGTCACAGGTTTATATAACTGCTGCTTGAGTAATATCCGAGGTTATATTCACATTTAAAGTATATGGGTTTTAGCTAAGCTCGATATATCCGAAATAGTCTGATATAGCGGAGTGGTCGGTGGATCAGCGGTCTAATGCACAGGCCGTTCGAAACTCCAGCATAGCGATAGTCGGTTCGAATCCGATGTAGGTACGAGAATTTTTCTCAACTACTTTATATCGGATTCGATAGGCGACCGCATGCCCTGTTGAAAAGCAAGTGTATTGTGAGTTAATCACCTCCTGGTAGGTGCTAACATTTGAAATAAAAGTAGACAAACAAAAATAACTCTATAATATAAACACAAGTTATTTAATCTGAGTATATATTACATTATTTGGATTGCACCTTCATCAAATAACAATCGATCACATTCATATCTTACATTTTCTGTATATAACTTTCACATTCAATTGTATAAAATATACAACAAATGAAAATTGACAGCACCAAGATTCACTATAAAAAAGTTTGAAGCACAGTTTTAACAACCACAAAAAGCTTATCACTATAACATTTGTAATAAAACAACATTAAAACTGACAATAATTATCGTCATATTTTTAGTGATAAGATCTTTGGGTAAGAGGATGATTCTCCACATAAGAGTCAAAGAAATTCATAGACACTTTCAAATGTATCAGATGTAGTTATTTTGAATATATTACTACTAAACACGAAAATTGTATTAACAAATTAATAACAGGTACGTTTTAAAATTTGTGATTTGTACCATCAGTTTCCTGATGGAAGTTGTCAAAATCCATCTAACTAAATGCAAGAAAATACACCAAAAATTTATGGAATGTACAGACCAGAAAATGTCGATATCAAAAAATCTTGAAAAAAATTAAGTGAGGCTTGAGCAAACTTTATTGGGTAGTAATTAGTGGTTAATTAATCAAAAAAAAAATATACTTTACTGTCAAAAATAAAGGTCTCATTGACAAATAGTGACTAGTTCTGAAGATCTGAAGATTTCAAAATATTAAGCAATTATTATTGAGGACAAAAACAAGCCTTTTGGTCTAAGATTCTATGAAGGCAAGACAGTACATAATATATGTGTTCTTATAGTCAGTAGAATTCAAATATCACAGAAAGCCTGAAATGTAATTCAATGTATTTCATTTAAATATTCATCAAAACTGTAGTAAGCTTTGTGTAACAGCAGTTATTTGGCCGAATTGCGGAATATTTTTAAATTTCTCATGTTTTTTATTTTGCTGAGTAATACAATTAGTTTTTATGAAATAGATATTAATGATATGGGTAGAAAACTTGATGGTCAGTCAAAATCATTACTCTTGTGAATCAGTATAACTGCCGCTGTTTTTCAGTAGTCTGGAAATATGAGTTAACTTCATCAGTGGGATTACACTTTAGTAATCCTACTGATGAAATTACCTTGGTTAACGAAATGCGCCTCTAAAAATGAAATTACTAGTGTAGTGAAGGGGAAAACTTCTTTTGTTCTCATTCAGTGACACCACAGGCGTCCAATACCCCGTTTTCTGTGAAATAACTGGATATAATTTTTTTTGATAGAACGAAATTCTAAAAATTTCTAGATGGTTGAAAAGAGAATTGAATTATCTTTTCAACGATGTGGCACATGCCCCTCCAAACGTTTTTTTTTAAGTTTGTACGTCAAACCGTTCAAAAGTTAACAGGGGGGACTATTAAAAGCCGCACTGTATGTCATCCTTCAACAGCATATTTTTTATCACAATTATATATAAATGAGATAAATCGAATGCGTTTTATTTTCAGCATATAATCATAAGTAAACAATATTAAAAAAAAAGAAAAACAATATACCAATAAAAAATAGCTTGGACTTTATTAATAATATTAATAATTAGAGTTTTCAATAGTTCAATTCGACCCAAATGTCAGTTCACTAAGTTAACTAGAGACCAGGACAAAGGCAAAGGAAACTATTAATAGCAGAACTGTGTGAAGGAACAAATTCAACAAAAACCAGTGGGAATCATCACAAGATTCCTTTGAATGACCAACTGTACAAAATTTGAGCAAATAATGAAGGCAACTCACACAGCGGAAACAGCACACCATATAAGTGTGAATGCGAGGCACTGGATTGTAAGAGAAAATTCACAAAGAAAATACCTAAAATCCCACAAACCAGACTTCACATGGGCGACCCGCAGAACAGTGTATAAAACTTGGGTCTACAGGCAGAACAGTTAGAATTATAGTTGATAAATATGGGTAAATTATTGGTCAATCTCACCTGACCTTACTAACCTAACGTAGCTTAGACAGAATAACCATCCAAAATTGGATACATCTTCCAAATTAGACACGCCCACTCCACAACTGATCTGATTGGTCCTTACGGGACGCCTATTCAAAGTCTGGTCGATAGGAACTCTAGCTGTGATTACGAGCGGTGTAGAGGCCTGTGTAATTTAGCGTTTTTTCATCCCTCCAAACCAAAAAATTATTGGTTTTTTATTTTCACGGACTGAAGGCGCCACTGACCTCGATATATGGAGTTTTCTTGAATTTGCGCTTTGAACCAATGTTTCTCTCTATGTAGAACACTAGCCTTGTTTCAACGAATTAGATAGTGCTCAGTGCAAGCATAGTAAGCATTGTCTGCAATTCCCGTTTTGAACGTCTCCCACGTTGAGTACACTTTTTGTCTTCGGTTATAATGGTATCTAGGTCTCTCCAATGTAGGAATCTTCACATTCATATAGGACCTCGTAAATACAGTTTTTGTTAGATTCTGTTCTAATTTTTGGATTCGTTTGAGAGAGCTTCGTAAGAAAGCAGCTTTTGATGTTATACTTGTTTTCAATCCCTCCCAAGAGTGGTTGAGACGCCGCAGCTAATGACAGTAGCGACCCGTGGGCCCTACTTCACCGTACACCGACGCAAAAAACACAAATGTTCCTCCGACACTTAACACATACCCACTTTTAAATTACAGAGGGATGCAAGAACTGGAAAACCTGCCTTCAGTGGAAGCCAAGGAAGGGATGCGGATTTGGTGTTGCGGGAAACAATCCCTACCGGGGCTTTCACAAGGAGGTGCATTTGAAGAACTCACTTCCTTGATCTACACCACCTACACACTATACAACATCCATCTACTTTGAAGAGAGCAGCTGAAATCCATAGGTAGGCAGAACACCATGCATTAGGAGACCAAGGAATGGCAAAATAAGCCATGGCGGACTACTTGCTTGGCTGTGGCAATAGCCTCGCTATTAATACAACTGCTATTGTTTTCCACCCCCCGATATTTTCGGACATGCCTCTGATGTCCTCAAGAACAATAACTGATTTTTGTGTTCGATCTTTGATTGATACTGCCCTTTCTGAGTCTTCTTTCTGTATACAGAGCTGCGGATGCCAGTGTATGTTCTTTCAGCTTTAAGTGAAAGAAGAAAACGTCCTTTCAACCCATTAAGACGCGATAGACGTCCAAAACGAAAGTAACTGAAGTTGCTATATCATCTTCAATTGTCATACAAACGCTAGAGAGCATATGTTGAAACAAACTTGCAAAGCTGAAAATAATTTTAAATGAATGATTATAATATTTGGTTCAGTCCACTGGGAATAAAATAAAAACATCTACTTAAAGAACAATTTTTTTGAACAATATTTTGTTAAGTCTGCTAGGAAACGGAAATGACCAAAGTTTTAAATTAATTGAAATTAAATATATTTCTCACTAGTTTGGCTTAACTGGACGAAACAAAAAGAAATGTTTTGACTACAACTACGGCAGTCATCTACAGTGTTGTGGACAAATTACTATTTGCGAAGTATCAGCTGATTCTTCAACTTCACTTGATTCGTCCACGCCCCTGAAGATAACTACCGCAATTGCACTCGAAACTTTTCGAGACTTTTACCAAATAAGACCAAGGCAGAATCTGGAAACCAGCCAGAACATTGCCGCCAGCCAAAAAAAAAATAACATTCCTAAAAAAACATCATTACACTAAATCTATCCAGTTTATCTAAAATATGTGATATATGTAAAATAAATTTAGTATGTTCATATTATGAATTCTTTCATAATTATTGTCAGATTGTAGGCTATAATTTCTTGTTCAAAACGACATATTTCAGTGTGAACCAGCCTCAAATGAAAATGAACAAAACTGTTTATCATGGACCGCATCAACAAACAAAGCTGATGTATTCCAATGTTCAACTAGCATAACAATAAACCATTTATCAGGTCGATCAAGACAGCTATACTTTTGAGATGCAAAAACGATAAACAGTGATTAGTACACTGGAGTTTTAACCCAACACCAAACCACAAATTCCAATACCCTGATACATGTTTCAAGCACCAATCCATCTTCTGGAGGAAGATTGAAAATACTTTTTCTTATCTTTCTTTACTTATATATTTCAGCGTATTTATATATATATATATATATATATATATATATATATATATATATATATATATATATATATATTTTTTAATTTTTCCTCATCTTGATATTCAATCCTTCCCCAGAAGATGGTCCTTTAGTGACAGAAATACTTGATGAGGTGTACGAAATAGTTATTTTGTGTTGGAGCAAAACTCCATTGTATTTATTACTACACACCAAAAGTTCCAAACAATGCAAAGCAAGTGACAACAGTTGTAGGAAAAAAAAGATTTGGTCAAGGGACATCCAATATTCCTGCTCAGAGCTAGTTTGGTTGACCTATAGAAAATAGTACTAAAAAAATAGATATGTTCATTTAGAAGAAAAATAAAATAAAGTACAAAGTACCTACTATTTTTCCAAGTTAAATAGAATATAAAATCACATTTTCTTTAAGAATCACACAATTGGTAATTTACGAATTGCACTTATATAATATAAATATAATTATGCTAAATATTTTACAACATTCACTAGGTCTCCACAAGCATAGCTAAATACAGCACCTGTCAGTTCACTGTGCTAGTTCGTTGAGATCTTGACCAAGGCTGTTCCCGAGCACTTGCAAAGGCGATGTAAAACAAGTTTGCTCCTATATTTATACCTGCTGCTAAATAGAAAACCATTCTCCACTGTCCCAATGTTTCCTAAAACCATTAAAAGGGTAACATCGAATGAATAACATAAAAGCGTTCGAGTTCGTCATAACATAGATTTCAAAATGTAATCGACTTTGTTGAATTTATTGATAAGTAAAATTCGTGATATGAACAAGACCTCGTTTACTACTAAAAATTTTTTGTAAAATTTGTTTTAACGAGTCACCCATGTTTTTCGAGAAAAACTCCTCAAAAGCAGAGCTTGTGCAAGCAAGGGAGATCCGGGACCTACAGCTTATCTAACAGTGGATTCCGAACCACTTTAGCTCAGTGGTAGGCGGTGAGGATCGATCCCGGGTCGCCTAGGTGGGAAGAAAACGCTTTACTTCGCTTCGTGAATACATTCTTCAATTTCAAGGAAAACGGTTTTAACATGTTCAACTGATGATCTATTTATTTTGTGGAAATTTATGATGAATGTAGGATAGAGAAAATAGTAATAACTTTTGTCTGATTTCCACTACGATTTTTTATTGTTACGACCGGTTCCGGTTTGTAAAACCATCTATCCTACATTGAAAAGGGGTTTGTTAGAAAAAACCAAGGAGCACATAAGGAGATTTATGTTCCAAATAAAACACGAAATTCAGATCCAATATATTATTCCTGGAACAGAAATCTACGAATCAACTGAGTTGAATTCCTGAAAAATGAGTCCTATGAATTTTTGCGGTGCTCAGTTGAGATCTTTAACTACATCAGTTGAGCGGTCTTCCCTGGTGTAATACAAAACACAGTATTTTTTTGCATTGTACTTAATAAGCTGTTGAATTAGTAAATTTCAGCTGTTGCAGTGTCAGATGTCTTTTATTTTGTTACTACAAAACACAACTAGTTAGTGTGTCAATAATTAGAATAGGTTAATGATAATGTTACATTTCATCATATTGTTCTGTTTAACAAGAAATAACTATGTAAAATAGAGCTGTATCAACATTTGATGCGAACAACTTATATTGCAAATATTTGGTAACACACTAATTATCACATTCTGACGTTATTAGGTACATCCAACAAATGACATTCTTTTTTTTATTGGTGCCCCTATTTCGAACACTCCGGCAGAGCCGTCGTGTTCGAAAAATCGTGCGTGTTTGAAAGACCTACTTATCCACTTCTACTTTAATATACTATTAAAATGGTTTGAAGGTGAAGAACTGTCATATTTCCTTGGAGATATAACCATCATAACAATGATATGGTATAATTAATTCACTGTAAATGGTAAGTATGGATGGTGACTAATGCGCTGTGACCTAATTAGATTTATTGTGCCCCATCTTCTGCTATTTCAAGGTGTTCTCGTTTACAGCAGCCCCTCAAGCCCCAATTCCTTGGGGATTTTAAGGATTTTGAGGGGGTCTATTCTAGGAATTTCTCCCACAGTTAGCTGGTGTGATCCCAGTATATTCAATCTCTTGTATAACACTCCATCGAAATATGGTGTGGTGTTCCTTAGGTGTTCTTTGAGTCTGCAGTGCCCCGTCAGAAATCCCGTGATTGTCTTTAGACAAGTTTTGCTGAGGTTAATCAGTGTCTTCGATCTTGCTCGGTTGAAGTTGCCGAGGGGATCTTTGGCCTGCCTTAGCCCTGGGAGTCTTTGCCAGTATGTTACTCTTATTGCTTCTTCACTTTTATTGAGTTCTTCTTGGAAGTAAGATTTTCCAAGTCCGCAGAAGGCTTCTGGCCCGGTCAAGGTATCTGCTTGTTCAATGCCCTCCACTTCGACGTGCCCCGACACCCAGAGGAGGATCACCTTGTTTTCCCTGCCTAGATCATTAAGTTTGTCTAGGCATTCCCAGACCATCTTTCAGTTGATGTTACATGAGCTCAACGCTTTTATGGCTGTTTGACAATCGGAGAGGATTGCGATTTCCTTGTTCCGGTATTTCCTGTCGAGATCGAATTGAATGCACCTTTCTATGGCGTGAATTTTTGCTTGAAAAATTCTGGGGAACTGGCCCATGGGTTCGGAGTATTTGGTGGGAGCCCCAAAGACTCCTGCTCCAGTTCCGTCGGGAGTTTTGGACCCGTCCGTGTACTATGTTATGGAATTCTTTCCCAGTGCTCGAATGGATTCTATGCTCTTGGTCTTTAATTCCTGTCGAAAACATTTCTCGAAACTAAATTTCTTGGTAATTTCGTCAGTTGGGAGATCGGTTCATATAACTTACAATTATTTTAAAATGAAATTGATATTTCAAATAATTTCGTATTTTTGTGTGTGAATTTATTAAAAATCCATATGCTAATTTGTATACAACTATCTTGCGCAGAACTATTTTAAATTATTTATAACAAATATAAAACGTTTTTATACAACTATTTATTTTGTAATTTTGGATGTTTACAGATGATAACAAAGAAATGTCAACGAACGATATCGATTGCAGCGATCATGAGAACGACAAAGATTGAATGGCAGTTTGCCATTTTTTATACAAGTACAACCATAATTAATTATGATGAAATAATTCACTCACCCTTCCTTCAATGATCAATCCAATAACATACGGTGCTAAGAATCCACACGTGTTTGCGGCAGCATTCGTTATTCCGTACATTGTTCCTGCATATTTTGGACTTAAAGCTATATGATTCATCTGATTACCAGCATAAGACGCACCTCCAAAAGCACCGGGTATAGCTAATAATAATTGCACTGCAAGTCGATCACAACCAACATAGGCCACACCTAGTAATCCTAAAGAGGGAATAATAGAAGCTGAAAAAGAAAAAAATATCTCAGAGACATGACATTTCTAAATGTTCAATCATAACTGAAAAAAACTATACAGGGCCAGCTAAAAGGTTCCCCCTCCCGTAGCTTTTGAATGGTTATATTTAAACTAATGAAATTTGAAATGAGAAAAAAGGTGGAAACGCCTTTTCTAGTGGCAACTGATGACGCAATCATCATTGACGACGTCACAGTGTCATTGAGACCAGTCACTTCAAATGGGACACCTTTTTATTATTATTACACGCTTCTATTTAGCTTCACCCGTACATATGTATGTTTGTAACCGATTCCTTTACACTCGATTTTGACCCACTCTAAACGGGACAGATTTAATTGAAACTTTGTATACTTATCAAGAACCAGTAACAACACGATAATTTGATGAGTTCGTCTCATTATCCTGATCAGGATTGCCAGAATTATAATAATTTGCCTCTCATATACTTTGTGTGGGAGCCTTCGCCAAATTTAAAAAAATCCGCCTGCTGCCTTCCTTGGAAACGGTAGCTATTTTTTTTCAGGCTCTCTCCGGAGAATTTTTTTTTATAATAAATTGATAACTAAAATGTGAAAATAAAATATAATTTGAAAAAAATTCAAAAACACGCTTTTATAACACATTGAACTAAAAAGTAAATAATAATTGTTTATATAGGCAGAAAATAATTATAAATGAAAAGTATTAGTATCACTGTGAAAAAAGCGCTTTGTTTCATATTTTCGTATATCGAGAGTGTTTTTTAGTTTTTTTTAAACTATATTTTATTGGTATTTAGCTGGTGGACCTATTCAACCATACTAGTTTTGTTTTGAGTTTTTGTAGTTTTGTCGGATATAATTTATTGAATAACATAAAACATTACAAATCAATGTATGTAGAGTATTCAAATATAAATAAATTGTTGAAAAGATTGTTTAAATTGTTATTTTCGTCAACTGGATGCACCCTTACGAGCACAACCCTCAGAAGTATTCGAAAGACATGTGCAGCTTGGGAAAACGTAGCCCCTACCTTTTAACGTGTGATGCCATGCACGAGACCAGTGATCATGCTGGGAATCGAACTCACGCCCCTGTGATTGAAAGGCAAGCGCTCTACAATCACGACCACCAAGGCTCATAATAACAAAACATCAACATTAAAAATTACAAAATAATACCTAATATATGAAAATATAGAATAAATAAAGTAGAATGAAATAAAAAAAAAACAACTAAATGTGTGATTTGGTGTTCTTGTGCTCATGAAAGAGAACATATGTTGTTTATGAGGGATTCTGAAGATATTAGTGACACTCTAGAATCATTGTATTTATGCCATATACCTTCATATGGGTGTCCGCTATATTTCGTTCCACTATGGTTTAAAATAGCAAACAGGTTTTAACGAAATGGTACCTACTGCATTAGTCACAGCATAACTGTCCATGTCTAAACATTCAATAGGGAAATCAATGTTGATATTAATTTTTCTCTTAAATCTTTCCGTGTGAGAAAATCGTTTAAGTTGTATAATTGGAATTTTCGGTAATTTATTTATTAACAACGATTTTATACACTTTCTCCTATAGTTACAATCTGAACAAGTTACAACCTGAACAAGTTGGTTTTTCATCTCCATCCAGAACTTCTTTTTTTGTGAATAAGTCCAAACAAAGTGATAGATTTAGCAGACATGAACTCTGAGGAATCGGTAGCAAAAGGTTCCAGAAAAGATCGAATGTAACAGAGCAATGGCCGCAGAAGGTACATTTCAACGAAAATTTCAGATGTCCGACAAAGTTTTGAAATATTTAAGAGTTATTATTTTCTAGAAATTTTGGCCAAGACTCTTCAATTTGTTCATGTTCATTCAATTTTTCGTCTATTAATGGCCAATTTTATTTGAGTTCGTTATTTAATATGTTAACATCCTCATGAAGACCTTGTAACAAGTATGTGAGGAATTCTTGGGAATCGTGTTGGCAGTAACCCATGAAACAAGGAAAATATCTTTGTATTTCACTTTTGAAAGAACTAGAATTCGCCACTTTATCTGTCAAATTGAATATTAAATAAATACTAAAAAATCACTTTAGTTTTTGAAATTCTCCAGTTTCTCTAGTTAGATGTTACAACACCTGCATGTTTAGTTTAAACAGTAACAGCGATACATCAAAGAAAAAAAAATAAATAAATAAAAAATAAAAAATACCGGGTGAAATTGAAAAAAATCGATTGCCCTTCATCTACGACTTACTTGATGTGGAGAAGCTACTTCCTATATTTGAAATAGTAGGTAATTACGAAACTGCTGTTCACGAATGACGAGCTCTCGGAATTGAAAACAGTCTATTCACGATAGATAGATACAACTTTATTAAATAGGAATCCTACTATACAAATCAATTACAATAAAAATGTTGAAATAATGTATATTGTGTGTCTTAAATTTTTCTATTGGGCAATAAATGCTATATTATCAAGGCTTAAGTTGAACAAAAACAAAGATGGCGGTGGATGAGGTAGACTTTGGTACGCTATATTGAAGAGCTTACCGTCTAAAACATATATTTCAATTTTTTTCCTCTGCATCTAACTGAAATATGCATTAAAGTTCACAAACTGCAATTCCGAGAAAATATGATTACTAGAACTGACTGAGGCAGACTATGTAAATTTACTTCCATACTTTTATACAAATACTCACAGTTTTCGTGAAAAACATATGTAATTCTCAGAAAGAGCAAATGTCAGCATCAGCAGAAAAAAACAAATATAATTCAACAGTCGTAGGAAGACCTGACAAAAAGACCCCTATTTTATTGAGGGTGTTTGGCATGTTTATTAGATATTTATACACCAGGGGAATTAAAAGAATTATGTTAATTAACGAGAAGAAAGTTTATACTGCGAGCCGTTAGGGTGAGTGGTCAAATTTCTTTGGGTGAATAAAGTTCATTCAACTCGTAGAGGTGTATCTTAATAATAATGCTAACATATGGTAAATTTTTATTTAGTGCAATATCGTTCAAAGACGAAAGCACGGGCATAAGATGTATACATCAAGGTAATTGTCTAGAGATCGGTTTATTAGCTACTAAATTTTGAGATAAGGTAAGTAATAATTATGAAAATATACAGTGTGTCCCGCTTTTCATGAATACACCCTAATATCTCAGTTATTAATAATGCGATTTTCTTGAAATTTTGGTGGTGATTATATGTTAGGTAAATGAAGTATTTTGGCATAGTGAACATTTTCATCGACCATAGGAGTGCGGTGTGGGGGGGTAAAAAAAAGCTGTTTTTTGGGAAAAGGATATTAGGGCTCATTTTAGATAACTTTTTTTATCAGAATTAGAATCAGCATCCCCAAAAACCCCCCAATCCATATTGTCGAAATCTCAAGAGCTGATTTGAGGGGAATCAGCATCCCCAAAAACCCTTTAATTCATATTTTCAACATCTCAAGAGCTGATTTGAATAAAAAATTATTCAACTCTTTTTTCAATAAGTCCTTGTAAGCAAAATTCAAACCGTCTTTCAAAATAACCATTTAACACGGTATGTGGAAATTTTGGTTTAAATGCCCTAATCCTGTTGCGTTTCAAACATCTCTATACTTTGTTTTTCGTTGAATTCATTGTCCTCGCAACTGCCCTTACAGTACCAATTGGGTTGTTTCGAAATTCGAAAACCGCTCTTGAAAACCGCTCTAGTCTTTGCGAACAATCTGTTGATTTTGGCGTGAGATGCCTTCCATTGAATATTCCAGCAACCTGATGCGTAGGTCTTTCATTATTACCAAATAATCGGATAATCTCCACTTCTTCTCCAAGGATATAAAGGGCTCATTGTAGACAATTTTTTTTTATTAGATTTGGAATCAGCGACCGCAAAAACCCCTCAATTCATATTTTCGAAATCTCGAGTGCTGATTTGATTAGAAAACAAAATTAAATTCACTTTTTTTCAATAGATTGTTTATTTCTAACTTTTTATTTCAAATGCCCTAATCCTATATTAAATTTCAAACACCTTCGTTTCCTTATATTCTGTATCGTTTGCAACTGCCCTTATACTACAATTTAGGTATTTCCGAAGATACGCACACTTTGTTACCGTTGGCTTGCCGATTTGAGTTTTCATGCAAATTAATGAATGAGTGCTTTGAAACAGAAGTTTTTGTTTGACATCGGTAATCAGTACGAAATGTCAATAAGTCAAGCAGTGTTACTTAACTGTAAAATGGCACACAACCGAAGAGTAGTTCTCACAATTGGAGAAAAAGTAGAGATTATCCGCTTATTTGGTAATAATGAAAGATCTACGCGTCAAGTTGCTGGAATATTCAATGGAAGGCATCATGATCGAGAACTAATTTCTCACGATACCGTTGCCAAAATCAACAGATTGTTCGCAAGGACTGGAGCGGTTTTCAAAATAAGACCAGGGAGGTACAATTTAAATCAAAGACACTATCCAGACGACGAACGTATCTTAGCAGAATTTCGAAACAACCCAAATGGTACTGTAAGGGCAGTTGCGAGGACAATGAATTTAACGAAAAACAAAGTATGGAGATGTTTGAAACGCAACAGGATTAGGGCATTTAAACCAAAATTTCTACATACTCTGGTAAATGGTGATTTTGAACGACGGTTTGAATTTTGCTTATGGCTGAAAATCCGAATTGGGTAATTCATTGTAAAAACCAATACAGTGAAAAAGTTAACGTGTGGTGTGGCATATTCAACGAACGGATTGTTGGCCCTTATTTCCTGGATAACCTGACTGGACAAAATTTTCTAAATATTTTACAAAATGGTCTCTATGATTTTCTCATGGAATTGCCATTAGCACAAAGACAAAACTTAATCTTTCAATTAGATGGGGCCCCCGCACACAATTCTGGGATAGCTCGGAACTTTTTAAATGCAATTTTCCCTATGAAGTGGATAGGTAGAAATTCTCCTTTGGAACCATGGCCCCCTAGATCGCCAGATATTACCCCTTGTGACTTTTTTCTGTGGGGGCATTTGAAGAATAAAGTGTATGCTACTCGGCCGCGTAATAGAGATGAACTTTGCTTTGCAATCAGGCAAGCGTGTCAGGAAATAACTCCCCAAACTTTAAGAAAAGTGAATGTACGTTTGAGAAGAATTGTTGAAAAGTGTATTGTTTCAGAAGGTAGTTATGTTGAAAACACAAGAATCTAAAATAAAGTAATTCGTAATTTTGTTACCACTGTTACAAATAACGAACTTATTAAAAAAAAGACTCAAACTTTTTTTTTGTTCAAATCAGCTCTTGAGATGTTGAAAATATGAATTAAAGGGTTTTTGGGGATGCTGATTCCGAATCTGATAAGAAAAGTTGTCTTAAATAAGCATTAATATTCATTTCTCAAAAAATGCCTTTTTTCTCTCCCCAACTTCGCACGCCAATGGTGAATGAATTTGATCACTATGCCAAATGCTTCATTTTTCTAACATAAAATCACCACCAAAATCTCAAGAAAATCGCTAATAACAGATATTCGGGTGCATTGACGAAAAAAGTTAATTTTTTTTTTTTTTCTCCTCAAATCAGCTCTTGAGATTTCGAAAATATGGATTGGAGGGTTTTTGGTGATGCTGATTCTAATTCTGATAAAAAAAAGTTATCTAAAATGAGCCCTAATATCCTTTCCCCCCCCACGCCTATGGTCGATGAAAATGTTTACTATGCCAAAATACTTCATTTACCTAACATATAATCAACACCAAAATTTCAAGAAATTCGCATTATTAATAACTGAGATATAAGGGTGTATTCATGAAAAGCGGGACACACTGTATTAGTATATCGCAGTATAAAGTCACTTACCTATTGAATTGAATAATTTGTATGACGTCGAAAGTGATAAGTATCCCTTACTTAGTAGCCAATCTGCAAAAATGCTGATTAAAATTCCACAAAACCAACTAGTAAGATATGGAATGGCCGAAAGTAATGCATTCTGAAACATAAATTAAACACTATTTGTAACAGATTTCCTATTTATTATTGCGTTATCTTATCGAAGTCAAGACAGCAGAAACGTAACTTTGACTGAATACAGATATTAGAAATACACAGAATAACATTGTAACTGCACGTAAATTTGATAACAAAGTCAGTGATGATATTCATACAGTGATCCGCCGAAAGTTGTGAAAATATGAGAAAAAAACGTATTATCTCAATAACTCTAATGGCGGTTCGTTTCTGTATCTCTGACAACTGGAAAATCCGTTGCGACTTAAATCTGGTGACCACAGATTTGTAGGGAATTTAAAACAAAGTTGACCGTGGTGCCAAAAAATTTGTCAAATTCACAATAGGTATATCGTGAACTGAGCTGAAACTGTCCTGACCTGAAGAAACATTTGCAGGTTCTGTGATGAGGAGGAAGGAACAGCCTCCCATATTCTGTTTCTGAATACGAAACTCGGGCTCCCATGTGGATGGATATCTGTAGTGCAGAAGATATCCCACAGAAAAATCTCGTGAGAAATCAGCCAATAGGATGAATATTATGTTTCATAAGGGTGTTTTTATTTTGAATGGGCCACACTGTTTGAGATGTGTATAAACATATTATAAAATATATTCAAGCATGTAGTTCTTTCATCAGCAGATGATTCAATTCCTATATTTCCTAAGAACGACATTTTTTAAATTGAAAACTCATTTGCTGTGTGTAACTACTTTTCTTGTTCCAAGAAAGTCCAGTCAGCCAATCGTAAAGAGTTGATTATGAAATATGTAGTAGTATTTAGAATATTTCATTGATGTTATTATTCGACATGAAAGTTGAAAAAGATGCATAGCTGTATCAAATTTTCTATGGCATGGTTAATGAAAGCAACAACAAAGTAATATGGCATCAAGCAAGCAACCCTTTATAAACACTGGTCCATAAGTAATTTCCATAATAATACTCACAGATTGTATATCAAAATGTAAAATTTGTGCCATGTACGTTGGCAGTTCAGTCAGTAGGGTGTAAAATGCCCATGATCCTCCACACTGTGTAACTAAAATTGCCCAGAGTGGTACACATTTCAGTAGACTGCACCAAGGTACTGGCGCCTTATCATCTTCATCCTAGAACCAAAAAATAAATAAAATATGCATAAAATATCATGCTACCGACTTTTCTATTGCTTAGAATATCCGATTGGCAGCATTCCCTCGTTGAGAAAAAATTTCGAACAAACAGGTAAGTAAATTACAGAGGTGGACACAAATATACGAAACATTATGAATACTACTTAAATGAGAAAGAAACAAGATTTTTAACGATTCTAAACTTGACATATGATTACATCTAAAAATGTTGCCGGAGACGTTACTCCTGCACCAATAGCACATCAAAAAATAAGCAGAGTGATATACCATTTAACTTTCAAACGAAATTTTTTCATTAACTCTCATACTGAGGAAAATAAGCGGTCCATACATTTGACTAACTCTCTATATCACAGAGACGGATAAAGGACACCCATTCCACGGGGGTGCACAAGTTATATGGGCCACAAAGTATATTTATCTATAGTACGATTTCAAATCGCTTTCCTAATGATATTCATTAATGTTCTGCCTGTTCTGTAATGTATACCATTAATTATTCTACCTGATCGATAAAAAATCAAAACAAATCTTTTTAGTTATTATCTGTTTTGGTATGATATCAAAACAATTTTAGTTTTGGGATATACGGCTTAACACATAAAAATAACACCTAGCTATTTTTTGTAAGAAATCAAAACAATTCTAAAAACAAAAAACAAATCAAGACACTGCTAAAATATACAGTCTTTCAAAAGTATCGGAACGGTCTCATATTTCAGAAACGGCCCAGGGAAAATTTATAAAAATTTTGACAGGGTGCTTTTTGATGATGCCCAATTCAATGGTGATATCGGCAATATTGCCAAATCAACAGTTTTCAGATACTGAGGGTAACCCTCAATATCTGGAAAAGTTTTGATTTGGCAACATTGCCGATATCACCATTGAATCGGGCATCATCAAAAACCACCCCTGTCGAAACTTTCGTATATTTTCTCTTAGGGCCGTCTGAAATATGAGACCGTTCCGATAATTTTGAAATACACTGTACATGGATGAGTTAAATGTTCCGAGGGCTAGGTGCGTACGCGCCCTCCTGTATTCACCAAGTTATATCACATTTCATTAGCACTTCAACTCTTATACACTCAAATATTACAATATATATTATCATTTACACTATTTTCATGTACAATACATATTAGCATCCAACATTCTTTTTCGAACTTGTCAATAAAGATCCCTCAAAGTATTCGGTACACTATCAAAGATTAATTTTATGTTTATTAATTGGTGAAATTCAAATTTAGTAATGAGTATGAACGTGAAATCTTGATGTTTTTATTCATACCTGGGGTCCCACACTAGCTAAGATATATGCAAGTTCCTGTCGATCAATTCGTGGATGTGTTGATGGCGAATCATAAATAAAATACATCCAGAAGGCAAACCATACTATGCCTAATATTCCAAATAGGTAAAAACTCAAAGGCCATCCTCTATCCAGTTCCAACGAGCATAGCCATCCTGAGAGTGGTAGAGATACTATAGTACCAAAATTAGTACCTGTAAGATAACAACGACTGATGTAAATCATTGATCACGTAAGAGACATTCTGAAAACATACAATTAGCTATATCCAAAAATAGAAAAATATATCAAGACACGATCCCGATTTTAAGGGAGCATCAGTCGCATGATGGGAAAAAAATTTAATCCCCAACTTGTGATATTATATATTACATTAAGAAAATTTTAACAAAAGAAAGAAGAATGAAATTTCCCAATTGAATAACCGAAAATTCTAAAGGGTTCTGACAAAAGATGTGTTTATTATTCAATCAATTTCATAACCAAATATTCTAACGATTTCTTTGACTAGTCGATACATGATATGAGTAACAATGGGAAAATTCTAATGAAAGATAGTGAATGCAATTTTTAATTAGGCTAATTCAATTAACGAATATTCTGTCTGTCTGATTGTCTGTAGATCGTATTTCGCAGGTGATTAGTGATTCCCCAAAAAAACAAAACAATAACTCATTTCGAGTATTTTTAACCTGTCCAAACATGTTTGAAATTGAAATCTTTCAAAACATGATAATCTAAAATTTTTTTTTTTAAAGTTTGCTAAAATGTGATTGAAACCAGATGGTCATTTTCGTGAGATCTCACTTGCAGATTTATTCTTTTAGAGGATATAGTATTTTTGCGCTACAATCTCACAACAAAAGCGGATGTTAGTGTGAAATGAGATTTGATATCATTAACCGCTTCAGTTTCTTCTCCTGTCATGACATGAGGATGTGTATTAGAAAACCATAATAATATGGTTCTAGAATCTTCTGTTGATTTCTTGCCTGTGATCAGTAATTTGATCATTTTCGCAAGATGTAACTTGCAGTTTCATGCTTCTACAGGATAATGTATTTTTACGCGGCAATCTCACAACAAAAGCGGATATTAGTGTAAAATTAAAATGGAAAAATTCTCAGAACTCAATTAATGGCCAAGAAGAACTTATTGCTGAATTTTTTTTCGGGTAGCTGTACTCAAAAATAACCGGGAATATGTAAACCTAATTAATCAACGATTAGTATATAAGGATATTAATGTGAAATGTAATTCAGTTAATTTCCAATTGTAGAAGTCAGTGTGTCGGTTATATCTTTCCAAAGTACGAAGTAGGGTGAGAGGAACCATTCAAGCAATGAACAAAGTGAAGCAGACCAACAAAGCACCACTCCATCCAGTCCGCGGAGAGATGCCCTCGATGCGTGAGTGTCTCCTGAAGGCGCCATTTTCTCAGTCTAACGCAGCTTTCAAGACCATGCCTGCAATTTTTCATTCATCCACTAATGGATTGTTCGGTGAACTAGACAAGAACCATATTGATAGCTCTCGATCACAACTCGACAAGAAGCCTTATTTTCCGGATATTCCGAGGCTTTCAGCAACTCGCATACCACAACCCACCACGTTGACTCTGTCGGGTGACAGATTCGTCAGAGGACAGTCGACGGAGAGCACCCATCCCGATTCGACGACATTGGTAAATTCTTACAAGCGCCCAGGCTTCTTCGAAGGCACGGACGGTTTCTCGTACAAGCGGAAACGAATCGCTCGTGCTAAAAAACCGGTCGATCAGATCTGCCTCCAAGCTGCCGAACACAACAATCAACGAGTGCCCGCCATAGATTCCTGCAATGTGAACACCCTACGTTCGCGGAATAGGGAATCTCCTAAGGCACCCGCAGAAAAAGTATCACACCAAAGGAAAGATTCGAATCTGAATCTGGTTCTAATCACGGAGAAAAAAGAAGAATTTCCTGATTTCAAGAAGCAATATGTGACCATAAGAGACGTGGACCAGCGAAGAAAGTATAAAGCCGACTACAAAGTCGACCATGCAGAATATCGGGACTTGTACTGCATATTGGAAAGAGTTTCCACGAGATTTACAGAGTTGGAAGAGCGACTGAGTCAGGACGGCAAGAATAGCCTTAGACGTAAAGCGATAAAGACACAGATAATACGGGAGCATCGAGAGAACAAATGCAGACTCATAAGAAACAAACGTAGGTTTCAGTATCTGCACTTCAAGCTGTCGCATATCAGAGGGCTAATTTCGGAGTATGATCAGGATATGATGTACTCACCATACTGACGCTATCCAAATGCCGAAGAAAAACAACTACTGTAATAAAATTAATTTAGCAACAAGTGACTTGCCATTAACAAATGTCCTGCATATAGAGACGGCAAAAAAAATAATTTTCTTGAGGTAATAATCTTTGTAAATAATGCAATCGAATATTCTAATGATTTTTTTGACTTGTCGAGACATGATATATAACATTGAAATTTCAACGAAAGAAAGTTGAATGAAATTTCTGATTACGCCAATTCAACCATCGAAAGATTTGCTAGTATCTATTAATTTTATTACCGAATATTCTAACGATTTCTTTGACTTGTCGGGACATTATATATAACATTTAGAAAATTTTAAAGAAAGAAAGGTGAATGAAATTTGCCAATTGCATAACCAAAACTTCGCAGGTGATTAGTAATTCCCCCAAAAAACAAAACAATAACCCATTTCGAGTATTTATAACCTGTCCAAACATGTTTCAAATCGGAAACTTTCAAAACATGATAATCAAATAATGTCTTTTTTAAAGTTTGCTAAAATGTGCTTGAAACCAGATGGTCAGTTTCGTGAGATCTCACCTGCAGATTTATTCTTTTAGAGGATAAAGTATTTTTGCGCTACAATCTCACAGCAAAAGCGGATGTTAGTGTGAAATTAGATTTGATATCATTAACCGCTTCAGTTTCTTGTCCTGTCATGACATGAAGATGTGTATTAGAAAACCATAATAATATGGTTCTAGAATCTTCTGTTGATTTCTTGCCTGTGATCAGTAATTCCCAAAAATTATTCAACAATAGCCGATATCGATTTATTTGAACCTGCCTAAACATGTTTGGTATTGAAACTTTCAAAACTTGATATTCTAATTATTTCTTCTTTTTAGATTTATAAAATATACTTGAAACCAATCGATCATTTTCGCAAGATGTAACTTGCAGTTTCATGCTTCTACAGGATACTGTATATTTACGCGGCAATCTCACAACAGATGCGGATATTAGTGTAAAATTGAAATGTAAAAATTCTCAGAACTCAATTAATGGCCAAGAAGAATTCATTGCTGAATTTGTTTTCGGGTAGCTGTACTCAAAAATAACCGGGAATATGTAAACCTAATTAATCAACGATTAGTATATAAGGATATTAATGTGAAATGTAATTCAGTATTGTTCTAATTGTAGAAGTCAGTGTGGCGGTTATATCTTTCCAAAGTACGAAGTAGGGTGAGAGGAACCATTCAAGCAATGAACAAAGTGAAGCAGACCAACAAAGCACCATTCCATCCAGTCCGCGGAGAGATGCCCTCGATGCGTGAGTGTCTCCTGAAGGCGACATTTTCTCAGTCTAACGCAGCTTTCAAGACCATGCCTGCAATTCTTCATTCATCCACTAATGGATTGTTCGGTGAACTAGACAAGAACCATATTGATAGCTCTCGATCACAACTCGACAAGAAGCCTTATTTTCCGGATATTCCGAGGCTTTCAGCAACTCGCATACCACAACCCACCACGTTGACTCTGTCGGGTGACAGATTCGTCAGAGGACAGTCGACGGAGAGCACCCATCCCGATTCGACGACATTGGTAAATTCTTACAAGCGCTCAGGCTTCTTCGAAGGCACGGACGGTTTCTCATACAAGCGGAAACGAATCGCTCATGCTAAAAAACCGGTCGATCAGATCTGCCTTCAAGCTGCCGAACACAACAATCAACGAGTGCCCGCCATAGATTCCTGCAATGTGAACACCCTATGTTCGCGGAATAGGGAATCTCCTAAGGCACCCGCAGAAAAAGTATCACACCAAAGGAAAGATTCGAATCTGAATCTGGTTCTAATCACTGAGAAAAAAGAAGAATTTCCTGATTTCAAGAAGCAATATGTGACCATAAGAGACGTGGACCAGC
This sequence comes from Chrysolina americana, assembly GCA_958502065.1. Lineage (NCBI taxonomy): Eukaryota > Metazoa > Arthropoda > Insecta > Coleoptera > Chrysomelidae > Chrysolina > Chrysolina americana. Next base: position 18,363,622 of record OY293411.1, on the reverse strand, counting down.
GAAGAAAGTATAAAGCCGACTACAAAGTCGACCATGCAGAATATCGAGACTTGTACTGCATATTGGAAAGAGTTTCCACGAGATTTACAGAGTTGGAAGAGCGACTGAGTCAGGACGGCAAGAATAGCCTTAGACGTAAAGCGATAAAGACACAGATAATACGAGAGCATCGAGAGAACAAATGCAGACTCATAAGAAACAAACGTAGGTTTCAGTATCTGCACTTCAAGCTGTCGCATATCAGAGGGCTAATTTCGGAGTATGATCAGGATATGATGTACTCACCATACTGACGCTATCCAAATGCCGAAGAAAAACAACTACTGTAATAAAATTAATTTAGCAACAAGTGACTTGCCATTAACAAATGTCCTGCATATAGAGACGGCAAAAAAAATAATTTTCTTGAGGTAATAATCTTTGTAAATAATGCAATCGAATATTCTAATGATTTTTTTGACTTGTCGAGACATGATATATAACATTGAAATTTCAACGAAAGAAAGTTGAATGAAATTTCTGATTACGCCAATTCAACCATCGAAAGATTTGCTAGTATCTATTAATTTTATTACCGAATATTCTAACGATTTCTTTGACTTGTCGGGACATTATATATAACATTTAGAAAATTTTAAAGAAAGAAAGGTGAATGAAATTTGCCAATTGCATAACCAAAACTTCGCAGGTGATTAGTAATTCCCCCAAAAAACAAAACAATAACCCATTTCGAGTATTTATAACCTGTCCAAACATGTTTCAAATCGGAAACTTTCAAAACATGATAATCAAATAATGTCTTTTTTAAAGTTTGCTAAAATGTGCTTGAAACCAGATGGTCAGTTTCGTGAGATCTCACCTGCAGATTTATTCTTTTAGAGGATAAAGTATTTTTGCGCTACAATCTCACAGCAAAAGCGGATGTTAGTGTGAAATTAGATTTGATATCATTAACCGCTTCAGTTTCTTGTCCTGTCATGACATGAAGATGTGTATTAGAAAACCATAATAATATGGTTCTAGAATCTTCTGTTGATTTCTTGCCTGTGATCAGTAATTCCCAAAAATTATTCAACAATAGCCGATATCGATTTATTTGAACCTGCCTAAACATGTTTGGTATTGAAACTTTCAAAACTTGATATTCTAATTATTTCTTCTTTTTAGATTTATAAAATATACTTGAAACCAATCGATCATTTTCGCAAGATGTAACTTGCAGTTTCATGCTTCTACAGGATACTGTATATTTACGCGGCAATCTCACAACAGATGCGGATATTAGTGTAAAATTGAAATGTAAAAATTCTCAGAACTCAATTAATGGCCAAGAAGAATTCATTGCTGAATTTGTTTTCGGGTAGCTGTACTCAAAAATAACCGGGAATATGTAAACCTAATTAATCAACGATTAGTATATAAGGATATTAATGTGAAATGTAATTCAGTATTGTTCTAATTGTAGAAGTCAGTGTGGCGGTTATATCTTTCCAAAGTACGAAGTAGGGTGAGAGGAACCATTCAAGCAATGAACAAAGTGAAGCAGACCAACAAAGCACCATTCCATCCAGTCCGCGGAGAGATGCCCTCGATGCGTGAGTGTCTCCTGAAGGCGACATTTTCTCAGTCTAACGCAGCTTTCAAGACCATGCCTGCAATTCTTCATTCATCCACTAATGGATTGTTCGGTGAACTAGACAAGAACCATATTGATAGCTCTCGATCACAACTCGACAAGAAGCCTTATTTTCCGGATATTCCGAGGCTTTCAGCAACTCGCATACCACAACCCACCACGTTGACTCTGTCGGGTGACAGATTCGTCAGAGGACAGTCGACGGAGAGCACCCATCCCGATTCGACGACATTGGTAAATTCTTACAAGCGCTCAGGCTTCTTCGAAGGCACGGACGGTTTCTCATACAAGCGGAAACGAATCGCTCATGCTAAAAAACCGGTCGATCAGATCTGCCTTCAAGCTGCCGAACACAACAATCAACGAGTGCCCGCCATAGATTCCTGCAATGTGAACACCCTATGTTCGCGGAATAGGGAATCTCCTAAGGCACCCGCAGAAAAAGTATCACACCAAAGGAAAGATTCGAATCTGAATCTGGCTCTAATCACTGAGAAAAAAGAAGAATTTCCTGATTTCAAGAAGCAATATGTGACCATAAGAGACGTGGACCAGCGAAGAAAGTATAAAGCCGACTACAAAGTCGACCATGCAGAATATCGAGACTTGTACTGCATATTGGAAAGAGTTTCCACGAGATTTACAGAGTTGGAAGAGCGACTGAGTCAGGACGGCAAGAATAGCCTTAGACGTAAAGCGATAAAGACACAGATAATACGAGAGCATCGAGAGAACAAATGCAGACTCATAAGAAACAAACGTAGGTTTCAGTATCTGCACTTCAAGCTGTCGCATATCAGAGGGCTAATTTCGGAGTATGATCAGGATATGATGTACTCACCATACTGACGCTATCCAAATGCCGAAGAAAAACAACTACTGTAATAAAATTAATTTAGCAACAAGTGACTTGCCATTAACAAATGTCCTACATATAGAGACGGCAAAAAAAACAATTTTCTTGAGGTAATAATTTTTGTAAATAATGCAATCGAATATTCTAATGATTTTTTTGACTTGTCGAGACATGATATATAACATTGAAATTTCAACGAAAGAAAGTTGAATGAAATTTCTGATTACGCCAATTCAATCATCGAAACATTTGCTAGTATCTATTAATTTTATTACCGAATATTCTAACGATTTCTTTGACTTGAAGGGACATTATATATAACATTTAGAAAATTTTAAAGAAAGAAAGGTGAATGAAATTTGCCAATTGCATAACCAAAACTTCGCAGGTGATTAGTAATTCCCCCAAAAAACAAAACAAAACAATAACCCATTTCGAGTATTTATAACCTGTCCAAACATGTTTCAAATCGGAAACTTTCAAAACATGATAATCAAATAATGTCTTTTTTAAAGTTTGCTAAAATGTGCTTGAAACCAGATGGTCAGTTTCGTGAGATCTCACCTGCAGATTTATTCTTTTAGAGGATATAGTATTTTTGCGCTACAATCTCACAGCAAAAGCGGATGTTAGTGTGAAATTAGATTTGATATCATTAACCGCTTCAGTTTCTTGTCCTGTCATGACATGATGATGTGTATTAGAAAACCATAATAATATGGTTCTAGAATCTTCTGTTGATTTCTTGCCTGTGATCAGTAATTCCCAAAAATAATTCAACAATAGCCGATATCGATTTTCTTGAACCTGTCTAAACATGTTTGGTATTGAAACTTTCAAAACATGATATTCTAATCATTTCTTCTTTTTAGATTTATAAAATATGCTTGAAACCAATCGATCATTTTCGCAAGATGTAACTTGCAGTTTCATGCTTCTACAGGATAATGTATTTTTACGCGGCAATCTCACAACAAAAGCGGATATTAGTGTAAAATTAAAATGGAAAAATTCTCAGAACTCAATTAATGGCCAAGAAGAATTTATTGCTGAATTTGTTTTCGGGTAACTGTACTCAAAAATAACCGGGAATATGTAAACCTAATTAATCAATGATTAGTATATAAGGATATTAATGTGAAATGTAATTCAGTATTGTTTCAATTGTAGAAGTCAGTGTGTCGGTTATATCTTTCCAAAGTACGAAGTAGGGTGAGAGGAACCATTCAAGCAATGAACAAAGTGAAGCAGACCAACACAGCACCACTCCATCCAGTCCGCGGAGAGATGCCCTCGATGCGTGAGTGTCTCCTGAAGGCGACATTTTCTCAGTCTAACGCAGCTTTCAAAACCATGCCTGCAATTCTTCATTCATCCACTAATGGATTGTTCGGTGAACTAGACAAGAACCATATTGATAGCTCTCGATCACAACTCGACAAGAAGCCTTATTTTCCGGATATTCCGAGGCTTTCAGCAACTCGCATACCACAACCCACCACGTTGACTCTGTCGGGTGACAGATTCGTCAGAGGACAGTCGACGGAGAGCACCCATCCCGATTCGACGACATTGGTAAATTCTTACAAGCGCCCAGGCTTCTTCGAAGGCACGGACGGTTTCTCGTACAAGCGGAAACGAATCGCTCATGCTAAAAAACCGGTCGATCAGATCTGCCTCCAAGCTGCCGAACACAACAATCAACGAGTGCCCGCCATAGATTCCTGCAATGTGAACACCCTACGTTCGCGGAATAGGGAATCTCCTAAGGCACCCGCAGAAAAAGTATCACACCAAAGGAAAGATTCCAATCTGAATCTGGTTCTAATCACTGAGAAAAAAGAAGAATTTCCTGATTTCAAGAAGCAATATGTGACCATAAGAGACGTGGACCAGCGAAGAAAGTACAAAGTCGACCATGCAGAATATCGAGACTTGCACTGCATATTGGAAAGAGTTTCCACGAGATTTACAGAGTTGGAAGAGCGACTGAGTCAGGACGGCAAGAATAGCCTTAGACGTAAAGCGATAAAGACACAGATAATACGGGAGCATCGAGAGAACAAAGGCAGACTCATAAGAAACAAACGTAGGTTTCAGTATCTGCACTTCAAGCTGTCGCATATCAGAGGGCTAATTTCGGAGTATGATCAGGATATGATGTACTCACCATACTGACGCTATCCAAATGCCGAAGAAAAACAACTACTGTAATAAAATTAATTTAGCAACAAGTGACTTGCCATTAACAAATGTCCTGCATATAGAGACGGCAAAAAAAATAATTTTCTTGAGGTAATAATTTTTGTAAATAATGCAAACGAATATTCTAATGATTTTTTTGACTTGTCGAGACATGATATATAACTTTGAAATTTCAACGAAAGAAAGTTGAATGAAATTTCTGATTACGCCAATTCAATCATCGAAAGATTTGCTAGTATCTATTAATTTTATTACCGAATATTCTAACGATTTCTTTGACTTGTCGGGACATTATATATAACAATTAGAAAATTTTAAAGAAAGAAAGGTGAATGAAAATTGCCAATTGCATAACCAAAACTTCGAAAGGGTTCTGACAAAAGATGTGATTATCTTTCAATCAATTTCATAACCAAATATTCTAACGATTTCTTTAACTAGTCTAGACATGATATGAGTAACATAGGGAAAATTCTAATGGAAAAAAGTGAATGAAATTTGCCAATTTCATAATCAAAAATTCGAAAGGATTCTGACAAAAGATGTGATTCTCTTTCAATCAATTTCATAACCAAATATTCTAACGATTTCTTTGACTAGTCGAGACATGATATGAGTAACAATGGGAAAATTCTAATAAAAGATAGTAAATGCAATTTCTAATTAGGCTAATTCAATTAACGAATATTCTGTTGATTGATTGTCTGTAGATCGTATTTCGCAGGTGATTAGTGATTCACAAAACAAAACAATAACCCATTTCGAGTATTTATAACATGTCCAAACATGTTTCAAATCGGAAACTTTCAAAACATGATAATCTAATAATGTCTTTTTTAAAGTTTGCCAAAATGTGCTTGAAACCAGATGGTCATTTTCGTGACATCTCACTTGCAGATTTATTCTTTTAGAGGATATAGTATTTTTGCGCTACAATCTCACAGCAAAAGCGGATGTTAGTGTGAAATTAGATTTGATATCATTAACCGCTTCAGTTTCTTGTCCTGTCATGACATGAGGATGTGTATTAGAAAACCATAATAATATGGTTCTACAATCTTCTGTTGATTTCTTGCCTGTGATCAGTAATTCCCAAAAATTATTCAACAATAGCCGATATCGATTTTCTTGAACCTGTCTAAACATGTTTGGTATTGAAACTTTCAAAACATGATATTCTAATTATTTCTTCTTTTTAGATTTATAAAATATGCTTGAAACCAATCGATCATTTTCGCAAGATGTAACTTGCAGTTTCATGCTTCTACAGGATAATGTATTTTTACGCGGCAATCTCACAACAAAAGCGGATATTAGTGTAAAATTAAAATGGAAAAATTCTCAGAACTCAATTAATGGCCAAGAAGAATTTATTGCTGAATTTGTTTTCGGGTAACTGTACTCAAAAATAACCGGGAATATGTAAACCTAATTAATCAACGATTAGTATATAAGGATATTAATGTGAAATGTAATTCAGTATCGTTCCAATTGTAGAAGTCAGTGTGTCGGTTATATCTTTCCAAAGTACGAAGTAGGGTGAGAGGAACCATTCAAGCAATGAACAAAGTGAAGCAGACCAACACAGCACCACTCCATCCAGTCCGCGGAGAGATGCCCTCGATGCGTGAGTGTCTCCTGAAGGCGACATTTTCTCAGTCTAACGCAGCTTTCAAGACCATGCCTGCAATTCTTCATTCATCCACTAATGGATTGTTCGGTGAACTAGACAAGAACCATATTGATAGCTCTCGATCACAACTCGACAAGAAGCCATATTTTCCGGATATTCCGAGGCTTTCAGCAACTCGCATACCACAACCCACCACGTTGACTCTGTCGGGTGACAGATTCGTCAGAGGACAGTCGACGGAGAGCACCCATCCCGATTCGACGACATTGGTAAATTCTTACAAGCGCCCAGGCTTCTTCGAAGGCACGGACGGTTTCTCGTACAAGCGGAAACGAATCGCTCATGCTAAAAAACCGGTCGATCAGATCTGCCTCCAAGCTGCCGAACACAACAATCAACGAGTGCCCGCCATAGATTCCTGCAATGTGAACACCCTACGTTCGCGGAATAGGGAATCTCCTAAGGCACCCGCAGAAAAAGTATCACACCAAAGGAAAGATTCGAATCTGAATCTGGCTCTAATCACTGAGAAAAAAGAAGAATTTCCTGATTTCAAGAAGCAATATGTGACCATAAGAGACGTGGACCAGCGAAGAAAGTATAAAGCCGACTACAAAGTCGACCATGCAGAATATCGAGACTTGCACTGCATATTGGAAAGAGTTTCCACGAGATTTACAGAGTTGGAAGAGCGACTGAGTCAGGACGGCAAGAATAGCCTTAGACGTAAAGCGATAAAGACACAGATAATACGAGAGCATCGAGAGAACAAATGCAGACTCATAAGAAACAAACGTAGGTTTCAGTATCTGCACTTCAAGCTGTCGCATATCAGAGGGCTAATTTCGGAGTATGATCAGGATATGATGTACTCACCATACTGACGCTAACCAAATGCCGAAGAAAAACAACTACAGTAATAAAATTAATTTAGCAACAAGGGACTTGCCATTAACAAATGTCCTGCATATAGAGACGGCAAAAAAAAAAAAATTTCTTGAGGTAATAATTTTTGTAAATAATGCAAACGAATATTCTAATGATTTTTTTGACTTGTCGAGACGTGATATATAACCTTGAAATTTCAACGAAAGAAAATTGAATGAAATTTCTGATTACGCCAATTCAATCATCGAAACATTTGCTAGTATCTATTAATTTTATTACCGAATATTCTAACGATTTCTTTGACTTGTCGGGACATTATATATAACATTTAGAAAATTTTAAAGAAAGAAAGGTGAATGAAATTTGCCAATTGCATAACCAAAACTTCGAAAGGGTTCTGACAAAAGATGTGATTATCTTTCAATCAATTTCATAACCATATATTCTAACGATTTCTTTAACTAGTCTAGACATGATATGAGTAACATAGGGAAAATTCTAATGGAAGAAAGTGAATGAAATTTGCCAATTTCATAATCAAAAATTCGAAAAGATTCTGACAAAAGATGTGATTCTCTTTCAATCAATTTCATATCCAAATATTCTAACGATTTCTTTGACTAGTCGAGACATGATATGAGTAACAATGGGAAAATTCTAATGAAAGATAGTAAATGCAATTTCTAATTAGGCTAATTCAATTAACGAATATTCTGTTGATTGATTGTCTGTAGATCGTATTTCGCAGGTGATTAGTGATTCCCAAAAAAAAACAAAACCAAACAATAACCCATTTCGAGTATTTATAACATGTCCAAACATGTTTCAAATCGGAAACTTTCAAAACATGATAATCTAATAATGTCTTTTTTAAAGTTTGCCAAAATGTGCTTGAAACCAGATGGTCATTTTCGTGACATCTCACTTGCAGATTTATCCTTTTAGAGGTTATAGTACTTTTGCGCTACAATCTCACAGCAAAAGCGGATGTTAGTGTGAAATTAGATTTGATATCATTAACCGCTTCAGTTTCTTGTCCTGTCATGACATGAGGATGTGTATTAGAAAACCATAATAATATGGTTCTACAATCTTCTGTTGATTTCTTGCCTGTGATCAGTAATTCCCAAAAATTATTCAACAATAGCCGATATCGATTTTCTTGAACCTGTCTAAACATGTTTGGTATTGAAACTTTCAAAACATGATATTCTAATTATTTCTTCTTTTTAGATTTATAAAATATGCTTGAAACCAATCGATCATTTTCGCAAGATGTAACTTGCAGTTTCATGCTTCTACAGGATAATGTATTTTTACGCGGCAATCTCACAACAAAAGCGGATATTAGTGTAAAATTAAAATGGAAAAATTCTCAGAACTCAATTAATGGCCAAGAAGAATTTATTGCTGAATTTGTTTTCGGGTAACTGTACTCAAAAATAACCGGGAATATGTAAACCTAATTAATCAACGATTAGTATATAAGGATATTAATGTGAAATGTAATTCAGTATCGTTCCAATTGTAGAAGTCAGTGTGTCGGTTATATCTTTCCAAAGTACGAAGTAGGGTGAGAGGAACCATTCAAGCAATGAACAAAGTGAAGCAGACCAACACAGCACCACTCCATCCAGTCCGCGGAGAGATGCCCTCGATGCGTGAGTGTCTCCTGAAGGCGACATTTTCTCAGTCTAACGCAGCTTTCAAGACCATGCCTGCAATTCTTCATTCATCCACTAATGGATTGTTCGGTGAACTAGACAAGAACCATATTGATAGCTCTCGATCACAACTCGACAAGAAGCCATATTTTCCGGATATTCCGAGGCTTTCAGCAACTCGCATACCACAACCCACCACGTTGACTCTGTCGGGTGACAGATTCGTCAGAGGACAGTCGACGGAGAGCACCCATCCCGATTCGACGACATTGGTAAATTCTTACAAGCGCCCAGGCTTCTTCGAAGGCACGGACGGTTTCTCGTACAAGCGGAAACGAATCGCTCATGCTAAAAAACCGGTCGATCAGATCTGCCTCCAAGCTGCCGAACACAACAATCAACGAGTGCCCGCCATAGATTCCTGCAATGTGAACACCCTACGTTCGCGGAATAGGGAATCTCCTAAGGCACCCGCAGAAAAAGTATCACACCAAAGGAAAGATTCGAATCTGAATCTGGCTCTAATCACTGAGAAAAAAGAAGAATTTCCTGATTTCAAGAAGCAATATGTGACCATAAGAGACGTGGACCAGCGAAGAAAGTATAAAGCCGACTACAAAGTCGACCATGCAGAATATCGAGACTTGCACTGCATATTGGAAAGAGTTTCCACGAGATTTACAGAGTTGGAAGAGCGACTGAGTCAGGACGGCAAGAATAGCCTTAGACGTAAAGCGATAAAGACACAGATAATACGAGAGCATCGAGAGAACAAATGCAGACTCATAAGAAACAAACGTAGGTTTCAGTATCTGCACTTCAAGCTGTCGCATATCAGAGGGCTAATTTCGGAGTATGATCAGGATATGATGTACTCACCATACTGACGCTAACCAAATGCCGAAGAAAAACAACTACAGTAATAAAATTAATTTAGCAACAAGGGACTTGCCATTAACAAATGTCCTGCATATAGAGACGGCAAAAAAAAAAAAAATTTCTTGAGGTAATAATTTTTGTAAATAATGCAAACGAATATTCTAATGATTTTTTTGACTTGTCGAGACGTGATATATAACCTTGAAATTTCAACGAAAGAAAATTGAATGAAATTTCTGATTACGCCAATTCAATCATCGAAACATTTGCTAGTATCTATTAATTTTATTACCGAATATTCTAACGATTTCTTTGACTTGTCGGGACATTATATATAACATTTAGAAAATTTTAAAGAAAGAAAGGTGAATGAAATTTGCCAATTGCATAACCAAAACTTCGAAAGGGTTCTGACAAAAGATGTGATTATCTTTCAATCAATTTCATAACCATATATTCTAACGATTTCTTTAACTAGTCTAGACATGATATGAGTAACATAGGGAAAATTCTAATGGAAGAAAGTGAATGAAATTTGCCAATTTCATAATCAAAAATTCGAAAAGATTCTGACAAAAGATGTGATTCTCTTTCAATCAATTTCATATCCAAATATTCTAACGATTTCTTTGACTAGTCGAGACATGATATGAGTAACAATGGGAAAATTCTAATGAAAGATAGTAAATGCAATTTCTAATTAGGCTAATTCAATTAACGAATATTCTGTTGATTGATTGTCTGTAGATCGTATTTCGCAGGTGATTAGTGATTCCCAAAAAAAAACAAAACCAAACAATAACCCATTTCGAGTATTTATAACATGTCCAAACATGTTTCAAATCGGAAACTTTCAAAACATGATAATCTAATAATGTCTTTTTTAAAGTTTGCCAAAATGTGCTTGAAACCAGATGGTCATTTTCGTGACATCTCACTTGCAGATTTATCCTTTTAGAGGTTATAGTACTTTTGCGCTACAATCTCACAGCAAAAGCGGATGTTAGTGTGAAATTAGATTTGATATCATTAACCGCTTCAGTTTCTTGTCCTGTCATGACATGAGGATGTGTATTAGAAAACCATAATAATATGGTTCTACAATCTTCTGTTGATTTCTTGCCTGTGATCAGTAATTCCCAAAAATTATTCAACAATAGCCGATATCGATTTTCTTGAACCTGTCTAAACATGTTTGGTATTGAAACTTTCAAAACATGATATTCTAATTATTTCTTCTTTTTAGATTTATAAAATATGCTTGAAATCAATCGATCATTTTCGCAAGATGTAACTTGCAGTTTCATGCTTCTACAGGATAATGTATATTTACGCGGCAATCTCACAACAAAAGCGGATATTAGTGTAAAATTAAAATGGAAAAATTCTCAGAACTCAATTAATGGCCAAGAAGAACTTATTGCTGAATTTGTTTTCGGGTAGCTGTACTCAAAAATAACCGGGGATATGTAAACCTAATTAATCAACGATTAGTATATAAGGATATTAATGTGAAATGTAATTCAGTATAGTTCCAATTGTAGAAGTTAGTGTGTCGGTTATATCTTTCCAAAGTACGAAGTAGGGTGAGAGGAACCATTCAAGCAATGAACAAAGTGAAGCAGACCAACAAAGCACCATTCCATCCAGTCCGCGGAGAGATGCCCTCGATGCGTGAGTGTCTCCTGAAGGCGACATTTTCTCAGTCTAACGCAGCTTTCAAGACCATGCCTGCAATTCTTCATTCATCCACTAATGGATTGTTCGATGAACTAGACAAGAACCATATTGATAGCTCTCGATCACAACTCGACAAGAAGCCTTATTTTCCGGATATTCCGAGGCTTTCAGCAACTCGCATACCACAACCCACCACGTTGACTCTGTCGGGTGACAGATTAGTCAGAGGACAGTCGACGGAGAGCACCCATCCCGATTCGACGACATTGGTAAATTCTTACAAGCGCCCAGGCTTCTTCGACGGCACGGACGGTTTCTCGTACAAGCGGAAACGAATCGCTCATGCTAAAAAACCGGTCGATCAGATCTGCCTCCAAGCTGCCGAACACAACAATCAACGAGTACCCGCCATAGATTCCTGCAATGTGAACAACCTACGTTCGCGGAATAGGGAATCTCCTAAGGCACCCGCAGAAAAAGTACCACACCAAAGGAAAGATTCCAATCTGAATCTGGTTCTAATCACTGAGAAAAAAGAAGAATTTCCTGATTTCAAGAAGCAATATGTGACCATAAGAGACGTGGACCAGCGAAGAAAGTATAAAGCCGACTACAAAGTCGACCATGCAGAATATCGAGACTTGCACTGCATATTGGAAAGAGTTTCCACGAGATTTACAGAGTTGGAAGAGCGACTGAGTCAGGACGGCAAGAATAGCCTTAGACGTAAAGCGATAAAGACACAGATAATACGGGAGCATCGAGAGAACAAAGGCAGACTCATAAGAAACAAACGTAGGTTTCAGTATCTGCACTTCAAGCTGTCGCATATCAGAGGGCTAATTTCGGAGTATGATCAGGATATGATGTACTCACCATACTGACGCTATCCAAATGCCGAAGAAAAACAACTACTGTAATAAAATTAATTTAGCAACAAGTGACTTGCCATTAACAAATGTCCTGCATATAGAGACGGCAAAATAAATAATTTTCTTGAGGTAATAATTTTTGTAAATAATGCAAACGAATATTCTAATGATTTTTTTGACTTGTCGAGACATGATATATAACTTTGAAATTTCAACGAAAGAAAGTTGAATGAAATTTCTGATTACGCCAATTCAATCATCGAAAGATTTGCTAGTATCTATTAATTTTATTACCGAATATTCTAACGATTTCTTTGACTTGTCGGGACATTATATATAACATTTAGAAAATTTTAAAGAAAGAACGGTGAATGAAAATTGCCAATTGCATAACCAAAACTTCGAAAGGGTTCTGACAAAAGATGTGATTATCTTTCAATCAATTTCATAACCAAATATTCTAACGATTTCTTTAACTAGTCTAGACATGATATGAGTAACATAGGGAAAATTCTAATGGAAAAAAGTGAATGAAATTTGCCAATTTCATAATCAAAAATTCGAAAGGATTCTGACAAAAGATGTGATTCTCTTTCAATCAATTTCATAACCAAATATTCTAACGATTTCTTTGACTAGTCGAGACATGATATGAGTAACAATGGGAAAATTCTAATGAAAGATAGTAAATGCAATTTCTAATTAGGCTAATTCAATTAACGAATATTCTGTTGATTGATTGTCTGTAGATCGTATTTCGCAGGTGATTAGTGATTCCCAAAAAAAAACAAAACAAAACAATAACCCATTTCGAGTATTTATAACATGTCCAAACATGTTTCAAATCGGAAACTTTCAAAACATGATAATCTAATAATGTCTTTTTTAAAGTTTGCCAAAATGTGCTTGAAACCAGATGGTCATTTTCGTGAGATCTCACTTGCAGATTTATTCTTTTAGAGGATATAGTATTTTTGCGCTACAATCTCACAGCAAAAGCGGATGTTAGTGTGAAATTAGATTTGATATCATTAACCGCTTCAGTTTCTTGTCCTGTCATGACATGAGGATGTGTATTAGAAAACCATAATAATATGGTTCTAGAATCTTCTGTTGATTTCTTGCCTGTGATCAGTAATTCCCAAAAATTATTCAACAATAGCCGATATCGATTTTCTTGAACCTGCCTAAACATGTTTGGTATTGAAACTTTCAAAACATGATATTCTAATTATTTCTTCTTTTTAGATTTATAAAATATACTTGAAACCAATCGATCATTCTCGCAAGATGTAACTTGCAGTTTCATGCTTCTACAGGATAATGTATTTTTACGCGGCAATCTCACAACAAAAGCGGATATTAGTGTAAAATTAAAATGGAAAAATTCTCAGAACTCAATTAATGGCCAAGAAGAACTTATTACTGAATTTGTTTTCGGGTAGCTGTACTCAAAAATAACCGGGAATATGTAAACCTAATTAATAAACGATAAGTATATAAGGATATTAATGTGAAATGTAATTCACTATAGTTCCAATTTCCAATTGTAGAAGTCAGTGTGTCGGTTATATCTTTCCAAAGTACGAAGTAGGGTGAGAGGAACCATTCAAGCAATGAACAAAGTGAAGCAGACCAACAAAGCACCACTCCATCCAGTCCGCGGAGAGATGCCCTCGATGCGTGAGTGTCTCCTGAAGGCGCCATTTTCTCAGTCTAACGCAGCTTTCAAGACCATGCCTGCAATTTTTCATTCATCCACTAACGGATTGTTCGGTGAACTAGACAAGAACCATATTGATAGCTCTCGATCACAACTCGACAAGAAGCCTTATTTTCCGGATACTCCGAGGCTTTCAGCAACTCGCATACCACAACCCACCACGTTGACTCTGTCGGGTGACAGATTCGTCAGAGGACAGTCGACGGAGAGCACCCATCCCGATTCGACGACATTGGTGAATTCTTACAAGCGCCCAGGCTTCTTCGACGGCACGGACGGTTTCTCGTACAAGCGGAAACGAATCGCTCATGCTAAAAAACCGGTCGATCAGATCTGCCTCCAAGCTGCCGAACACAACAATCAACGAGTGCCCGCCATAGATTCCTGCAATGTGAACACCCTACGTTCGCGGAATAGGGAATCTCCTAAGGCACCCGCAGAAAAAGTACCACACCAAAGGAAAGATTCCAATCTGAATCTGGTTCTAATCACTGAGAAAAAAGAAGAATTTCCTGATTTCAAGAAGCAATATGTGACCATAAGAGACGTGGACCAGCGAAGAAAGTATAAAGCCGACTACAAAGTCGACCATGCAGAATATCGAGACTTGCACTGCATATTGGAAAGAGTTTCCACGAGATTTACAGAGTTGGAAGAGCGACTGAGTCAGGACGGCAAGAATAGCCTTAGACGTAAAGCGATAAAGACACAGATAATACGGGAGCATCGAGAGAACAAATGCAGACTCATAAAAAACAAACGTAGGTTTCAGTATCTGCACTTCAAGCTGTCGCATATCAGAGGGCTAATTTCGGAGTATAATCAGGATATGATGTACTCACCATACTGACGCTATCCAAATGCCGAAGAAAAACAACTACTGTAATAAAATTAATTTAGCAATAAGGGACTTGCCATTAACAAATGTCCTGCATATAGAGACGGCAAAAAAAAATAATTTTCTTGAGGTAATAATTTTTGTAAATAATGCAAACGAATATTCTAATGAATTTTTTGAGTTGTCGAGACGTGATATATAACATTGAAATTTCAACGAAAGAAAGTTGAATGAAATTCAATCATCGAAAGATTTGCTAGTATCTATTAATTTTATTACCGAATATTCTAACGATTTCTTCGTAATAATTTTTGTAAATAATGCAAACGAATATTCTAATGAATTTTTTGAGTTGTCGAGACGTGATATATAACATTGAAATTTCAACGAAAGAAAGTTGAATGAAATTTCTGATTACGCCAATTCAATCATCGAAAGATTTGCTAGTATCTATTAATTTTATTACCGAATATTCTAACAATTTCTTTAACTTGTCGGGACATTATATATAACATTTAGAAAATTTTAAAGAAAAAAAGGTGAATGAAATTTGCCAATTGCATAACCAAAAATTCGAAAGGGTTCTGACAAAAGATGTGATTATCTTTCAATCAATTTCATAACCAAATATTCTAACGATTTCTTTAACTAGTCTAGACATGATATGAGTAACATAGGGAAAATTCTAATGGAAAAAAGTGAATGAAATTTGCCAATTTCATAATCAAAAATTCGAAAGGATTCTGACAAAAGATGTGATTCTCTTTCAATCAATTTCATAACCAAATATTCTAACGATTTCTTTGACTAGTCGAGACATGATATGAGTAACAATGGGAAAATTCTAATGAAAGATAGTAAATGCAATTTCTAATTAGGCTAATTCAATTAACGAATATTCTGATGATTGATTGTCTGTAGATCGTATTTCGCAGGTGATTAGTGATTCCCAAAAAAAAACAAAACAAAACAATAACCCATTTCGAGTATTTATAACATGTCCAAACATGTTTCAAATCGGAAACTTTCAAAACATGATAATCTAATAATGTCTTTTTTAAAGTTTGCCAAAATGTGCTTGAAACCAGATGGTCATTTTCGTGAGATCTCACTTGCAGATTTATTCTTTTAGAGGATATAGTATTTTTGCGCTACAATCTCACAGCAAAAGCGGATGTTAGTGTGAAATTAGATTTGATATCATTAACCGCTTCAGTTTCTTGTCCTGTCATGACATGAGGATGTGTATTAGAAAACCATAATAATATGGTTCTAGAATCTTCTGTTGATTTCTTGCCTGTGATCAGTAATTCCCAAAAATTATTCAACAATAGCCGATATCGATTTTCTTGAACCTGCCTAAACATGTTTGGTATTGAAACTTTCAAAACATGATATTCTAATTATTTCTTCTTTTTAGATTTATAAAATATACTTGAAACCAATCGATCATTTTCGCAAGATGTAACTTGCAGTTTCATGCTTCTACAGGATAATGTATTTTTACGCGGCAATCTCACAACAAAAGCGGATATTAGTGTAAAATTAAAATGGAAAAATTCTCAGAACTCAATTAATGGCCAAGAAGAACTTATTACTGAATTTGTTTTCGGGTAGCTGTACTCAAAAATAACCGGGAATATGTAAACCTAATTAATCAACGATAAGTATATAAGGATATTAATGTGAAATGTAATTCACTATAGTTCCAATTTCCAATTGTAGAAGTCAGTGTGTCGGTTATATCTTTCCAAAGTACGAAGTAGGGTGAGAGGAACCATTCAAGCAATGAACAAAGTGAAGCAGACCAACAAAGCACCACTCCATCCAGTCCGCGGAGAGATGCCCTCGATGCGTGAGTGTCTCCTGAAGGCGCCATTTTCTCAGTCTAACGCAGCTTTCAAGACCATGCCTGCAATTTTTCATTCATCCACTAACGGATTGTTCGGTGAACTAGACAAGAACCATATTGATAGCTCTCGATCACAACTCGACAAGAAGCCTTATTTTCCGGATACTCCGAGGCTTTCAGCAACTCGCATACCACAACCCACCACGTTGACTCTGTCGGGTGACAGATTCGTCAGAGGACAGTCGACGGAGAGCACCCATCCCGATTCGACGACATTGGTGAATTCTTACAAGCGCCCAGGCTTCTTCGACGGCACGGACGGTTTCTCGTACAAGCGGAAACGAATCGCTCATGCTAAAAAACCGGTCGATCAGATCTGCCTCCAAGCTGCCGAACACAACAATCAACGAGTGCCCGCCATAGATTCCTGCAATGTGAACACCCTACGTTCGCGGAATAGGGAATCTCCTAAGGCACCCGCAGAAAAAGTACCACACCAAAGGAAAGATTCCAATCTGAATCTGGTTCTAATCACTGAGAAAAAAGAAGAATTTCCTGATTTCAAGAAGCAATATGTGACCATAAGAGACGTGGACCAGCGAAGAAAGTATAAAGCCGACTACAAAGTCGACCATGCAGAATATCGAGACTTGCACTGCATATTGGAAAGAGTTTCCACGAGATTTACAGAGTTGGAAGAGCGACTGAGTCAGGACGGCAAGAATAGCCTTAGACGTAAAGCGATAAAGACACAGATAATACGGGAGCATCGAGAGAACAAATGCAGACTCATAAAAAACAAACGTAGGTTTCAGTATCTGCACTTCAAGCTGTCGCATATCAGAGGGCTAATTTCGGAGTATGATCAGGATATGATGTACTCACCATACTGACGCTATCCAAATGCCGAAGAAAAACAACTACTGTAATAAAATTAATTTAGCAATAAGGGACTTGCCATTAACAAATGTCCTGCATATAGAGACGGCAAAAAAAAATAATTTTCTTGAGGTAATAATTTTTGTAAATAATGCAAACGAATATTCTAATGAATTTTTTGAGTTGTCGAGACGTGATATATAACATTGAAATTTCAACGAAAGAAAGTTGAATGAAATTCAATCATCGAAAGATTTGCTAGTATCTATTAATTTTATTACCGAATATTCTAACGATTTCTTCGTAATAATTTTTGTAAATTATGCAAACGAATATTCTAATGAATTTTTTGAGTTGTCGAGACGTGATATATAACATTGAAATTTCAACGAAAGAAAGTTGAATGAAATTTCTGATTACGCCAATTCAATCATCGAAAGATTTGCTAGTATCTATTAATTTTATTACCGAATATTCTAACAATTTCTTTAACTTGTCGGGACATTATATATAACATTTAGAAAATTTTAAAGAAAAAAAGGTGAATGAAATTTGCCAATTGCATAACCAAAAATTCGAAAGGGTTCTGACAAAAGATGTGATTATCTTTCAATCAATTTCATAACCAAATATTCTAACGATTTCTTTAACTAGTCTAGACATGATATGAGTAACATAGGGAAAATTCTAATGGAAGAAAGTGAATGAAATTTGCCAATTTCATAATCAAAAATTCGAAAGGATTCTGACAAAAGATGTGATTCTCTTTCAATCAATTTCATAACCAAATATTCTAACGATTTCTTTGACTAGTCGAGACATGATATGAGTAACAATGGGAAAATTCTAATGAAAGATAGTAAATGCAATTTCTAATTAGGCTAATTCAATTAACGAATATTCTGTTGATTCATTATCTGTAGATCGTATTTCGCAGGTGATTAGTGATTCCCAAAAAAAAACAAAACAATAACCCATTTCGAGTATTTTTAACCTGTCCAAACATGTTCAAATCGGAAACTTTCAAAACATGATAATCTAATAATGTCTTTTTTAAAGTTTGCTAAAATGTGCTTGAAACCAGATGGTCATTTTCGTGAGATCTCACTTGCAGATTTATTCTTTTAGAGGATATAGTATTTTTGCGCTACAATCTCACAGCAAAAGCGGATGTTAGTGTGAAATTAGATTTGATATCATTAACCGCTTCAGTTTCTTGTCCTGTCATGACATGAGGATGTGTATTAGAAAACCATAATAATATGGTTCTAGAATCTTCTGTTGATTTCTTGCCTGTGATCAGTAATTCCCAAAAATTATTCAACAATAGCCGATATCGATTTTCTTGAACCTGCCTAAACATGTTTGGTATTGAAACTTTCAAAACATGATATTCTAATTATTTCTTCTTTTTAGAATTATAAAATATGCTTGAAACCAATCGATCATTTTCGCAAGATGTAACTTGCAGTTTCATGCTTCTACAGGATAATGTATTTTTACGCAGCAATCTCACAACAAAAGCGGATATTAGTGTAAAATTAAAATGGAAAAAGTCTCAGAACTCAATTAATGGCCAAGAAGAATTTATTGCTGAATTTGTTTTCGGGTAGCTGTACTCAAAAATAACCGGGAATTTGTAAACCTAATTAATCAACGATTAGTATATAAGGATATTAATGTGAAATGTAATTCAGTCAATTTCCAATTGTAGAAGTCAGTGTGTCGGTTATATCTTTCCAAAGTACGAAGTAGGGTGAGAGGAACCATTCAAGCAATGAACAAAGTGAAGCAGACCAACAAAGCACCACTCCATCCAGTCCGCGGAGAGATGCCCTCGATGCGTGAGTGTCTCCTGAAGGCGCCATTTTCTCAGTCTAACGCAGCTTTCAAGACCATGCCTGCAATTTTTCATTCATCCACTAATGGATTGTTCGGTGAACTAGACAAGAACCATATTGATAGCTCTCGATCACAACTCGACAAGAAGCCTTATTTTCCGGATACTCCGAGGCTTTCAGCAACTCGCATACCACAACCCACCACGTTGACTCTGTCGGGTGACAGATTCGTCAGAAGACAGTCGACGGAGAGCACCCATCCCGATTCGACGACATTGGTAAATTCATACAAGCGCCCAGGCTTCTTCGACGGCACGGACGGTTTCTCGTACAAGCGGAAACGAATCGCTCATGCTAAAAAACCGGTCGATCAGATCTGCCTCCAAGCTGCCGAACACAACAATCAACGAGTGCCCGCCATAGATTCCTGCAATGTGAACACCCTACGTTCGCGGAATAGGGAATCTCCTAAGGCACCCGCAGAAAAAGTATCACACCAAAGGAAAGATTCGAATCTGAATCTGGTTCTAATCACTGAGAAAAAAGAAGAATTTCCTGATTTCAAGAAGCAATATGTGACCATAAGAGACGTGGACCAGCGAAGAAAGTATAAAGCCGACTACAAAGTCGACCATGCAGAATATCGAGACTTGCACTGCATATTGGAAAGAGTTTCCACGAGATTTACAGAGTTGGAAGAGCGACTGAGTCAGGGCGGCAAGAATAGCCTTAGACGTAAAGCGATAAAGACACAGATAATACGAGAGCATCGAGAGAACAAATGCAGACTCATAAAAAACAAACGTAGGTTTCAGTATCTGCACTTCAAGCTGTCGCATATCAGAGGGCTAATTTCGGAGTATGATCAGGATATGATGTACTCACCATACTGACGCTAACCAAATGCCGAAGAAAAACAACTACTGTAATAAAATTAATTTAGCAACAAGGGACTTGCCATTAACAAATGTCCTGCATATAGAGACGGCAAAAAAATAATTTTCTTGAGGTAATAATTTTTGTAAATAATGCAAACGAATATTCTAATGATTTTTTTGACTTGTCGAGACGTGATATATAACATTGAAATTTCAACGTAAGAAAATTGAATGAAATTTCTGATTACGCCAATTCAATCATCGAAACATTTGCTAGTATCTATTAATTTTATTACCGAATATTCTAACGATTTCTTTGACTTGAAGGGACATTATATATAACATTTACAGAATATCGAGACTTGCACTGCATATTGGAAAGAGTTTCCACGAGATTTACAGAGTTGGAAGAGCGACTGAGTCAGGACGGCAAGAATAGCCTTAGACGTAAAGCGATAAAGACACAGATAATACGAGAGCATCGAGAGAACAAATGCAGACTCATAAGAAACAAACGTAGGTTTCAGTATCTGCACTTCAAGCTGTCGCATATCAGAGGGCTAATTTCGGAGTATGATCAGGATATGATGTACTCACCATACTGACGCTATCCAAATGCCGAAGAAAAACAACTACTGTAATAAAATTAATTTAGCAATAAGGGACTTGCCATTAACAAATGTCCTGCATATAGAGACGGCAAAAAAAAATAATTTTCTTGAGGTAATAATTTTTGTAAATAATGCAAACGAATATTCTAATGAATTTTTTGAGTTGTCGAGACGTGATATATAACATTGAAATTTCAACGAAAGAAAGTTGAATGAAATTCAATCATCGAAAGATTTGCTAGTATCTATTAATTTTATTACCGAATATTCTAACGATTTCTTCGTAATAATTTTTGTAAATAATGCAAACGAATATTCTAATGAATTTTTGAGTTGTCGAGACGTGATATATAACATTGAAATTTCAACGAAAGAAAGTTGAATGAAATTTCTGATTACGCCAATTCAATCATCGAAAGATTTGCTAGTATCTATTAATTTTATTACCGAATATTCTAACAATTTCTTTAACTTGTCGGGACATTATATATAACATTTAGAAAATTTTAAAGAAAAAAAGGTGAATGAAATTTGCCAATTGCATAACCAAAAATTCGAAAGGGTTCTGACAAAAGATGTGATTATCTTTCAATCAATTTCATAACCAAATATTCTAACGATTTCTTTAACTAGTCTAGACATGATATGAGTAACATACGGAAAATTCTAATGGAAAAAAGTGAATGAAATTTGCCAATTTCATAATCAAAAATTCGAAAGGATTCTGACAAAAGATGTGATTCTCTTTCAATCAATTTCATAACCAAATATTCTAACGATTTCTTTGACTAGTCGAGACATGATATGAGTAACAATGGGAAAATTCTAATGAAAGATAGTAAATGCAATTTCTAATTAGGCTAATTCAATTAACGAATATTCTGTTGATTCAATATCTGTAGATCGTATTTCGCAGGTGATTAGTGATTCCCAAAAAAAAATAAAACAATAACCCATTTCGAGTATTTTTAACCTGTCCAAACATGTTCAAATCGGAAACTTTCAAAACATGATAATCTAATAATGTCTTTTTTAAAGTTTGCTAAAATGTGCTTGAAACCAGATGGTCATTTTCGTGAGATCTCACTTGCAGATTTATTCTTTTAGAGGATATAGTATTTTTGCGCTACAATCTCACAGCAAAAGCGGATGTTAGTGTGAAATTAGATTTGATATCATTAACCGCTTCAGTTTCTTGTCCTGTCATGACATGAGGATGTGTATTAGAAAACCATAATAATATGGTTCTAGAATCTTCTGTTGATTTCTTGCCTGTGATCAGTAATTCCCAAAAATTATTCAACAATAGCCGATATCGATTTTCTTGAACCTGCCTAAACATGTTTGGTATTGAAACTTTCAAAACATGATATTCTAATTATTTCTTCTTTTTAGAATTATAAAATATGCTTGAAACCAATCGATCATTTTCGCAAGATGTAACTTGCAGTTTCATGCTTCTACAGGATAATGTATTTTTACGCAGCAATCTCACAACAAAAGCGGAAATTAGTGTAAAATTAAAATGGAAAAATTCTCAGAACTCAATTAATGGCCAAGAAGAATTTATTGCTGAATTTGTTTTCGGGTAGCTGTACTCAAAAATAACCGGGAATTTGTAAACCTAATTAATCAACGATTAGTATATGTGTGTCGGTTATATCTTTCCAAAGTACGAAGTAGGGTGAGAGGAACCATTCAAGCAATGAACAAAGTGAAGCAGACCAACAAAGCACCACTCCATCCAGTCCGCGGAGAGATGCCCTCGATGCGTGAGTGTCTCCTGAAGGCGCCATTTTCTCAGTCTAACGCAGCTTTCAAGACCATGCCTGCAATTTTTCATTCATCCACTAATGGATTGTTCGGTGAACTAGACAAGAACCATATTGATAGCTCTCGATCACAACTCGACAAGAAGCCTTATTTTCCGGATACTCCGAGGCTTTCAGCAACTCGCATACCACAACCCACCACGTTGACTCTGTCGGGTGACAGATTCGTCAGAGGACAGTCGACGGAGAGCACCCATCCCGATTCGACGACATTGGTAAATTCTTACAAGCGCCCAGGCTTCTTCGACGGCCTGGACGGTTTCTCGTACAAGCGGAAACGAATCGCTCATGCTAAAAAACCGGTCGATCAGATCTGCCTCCAAGCTGCCGAACACAACAATCAACGAGTGCCCGCCATAGATTCCTGCAATGTGAACACCCTACGTTCGCGGAATAGGGAATCTCCTAAGGCACCCGCAGAAAAAGTATCGAAAGATTCGAATCTGAATCTGGTTCTAATCACTGAGAAAAAAGAAGAATTTCCTGATTTCAAGAAGCAATATGTGACCATAAGAGACGTGGACCAGCGAAGAAAGTATAAAGCCGACTACAAAGTCGACCATGCAGAATATCGAGACTTGCACTGCATATTGGAAAGAGTTTCCACGAGATTTACAGAGTTGGAAGAGCGACTGAGTCAGGACGGCAAGAATAGCCTTAGACGTAAAGCGATAAAGACACAGATAATACGAGAGCATCGAGAGAACAAATGCAGACTCATAAGAAACAAACGTAGGTTTCAGTATCTGCACTTCAAGCTGTCGCATATCAGAGGGCTAATTTCGGAGTATGATCAGGATATGATGTACTCACCATACTGACGCTATCCAAATGCCGAAGAAAAACAACTACTGTAATAAAATTAATTTAGCAACAAGGGACTTGCCATTAACAAATGTCCTGCATATAGAGACGGCAAAAAAAAATAATTTTCTTGAGGTAATAATTTTTGTAAATAATGCAAACGAATATTCTAATGAATTTTTTGAGTAGTCGAGACGTGATATATAACATTGAAATTTCAACGAAAGAAAGTTGAATGAAATTCAATCATCGAAAGATTTGCTAGTATCTATTAATTTTATTACCGAATATTCTAACGATTTCTTTGACTTGTCGGGACATTATATATAACATTTAGAAAATTTTAAAGAAAGAAAGGTGAATGAAATTTGCCAATTGCATAACCAAAACTTCGAAAGGGTTCTGACAAAAGATGTGATTATCTTTCAATCAATTTCATAACCAAATATTCTAACGATTTCTTTGACTAGTCGAGACATGATATGAGTAACAATGGGAAAATTCTAATGAAAGATAGTAAATGCAATTTCTACTTAGGCTAATTCAATTAACGAATATTCTGTCGATTGATTGTCTGTAGATCGTATTTCGCAGGTGATTAGTGATTCCCAAAAAAAACAAAACAATAACCCATTTCGAGTATTTTTAACATGTCCAAACATGTTTCAAATCGGAAACTTTCAAAACATGATAATCTAATAATGTCTTTTTTAAAGTTTGCTAAAATGTGCTCGAAACCAGATGGTCATTTTCGTGAGATCTCACTTGCAGATTTATTCTTTTAGAGGATATAGTATTTTTGCGCTACAATCTCACAGCAAAAGCGGATGTTAGTGTGAAATTAGATTTGATATCATTAACCGCTTCAGTTTCTTGTCCTGTCATGACATGAGGATGTGTATTAGAAAGCATAATAATATGGTTCTACAATCTTCTGTTGATTTCTTGCCTGTGATCAGTAATTCCCAAAAATTATTCAACAATAGCCGATATCGATTTTCTTGAACCTGCCTAAACATGTTTGATATTGAAACTTTCAAAACATGATATTCTAATTATTTCTTCTTTTTAGATTTATAAAATATGCTTGAAACCAATCGATCATTTTCGCAAGATGTAACTTGCAGTTTCATGCTTCTACAGGATAATGTATTTTTACGCGGCAATCTCACAACAAAAGCGGATATTAGTGTAAAATTAAAATGGAAAAATTCTCAGAACTCAATTAATGGCCAAGAAGAACTTATTGCTGAATTTGTTTTCGGGTAGCTGTACTCAAAAATAACCGGGAATATGTAAACCTAATTAATCAACGATTAGTATATAAGGATATTAATGTGAAATGTAATTCAGTCAATTTCCAATTGTAGAAGTCAGTGTGTCGGTTATATCTTTCCAAAGTACGAAGTAGGGTGAGAGGAACCATTCGAGCAATGAACAAAGTGAAGCAGACCAACAAAGCACCACTCCATCCAGTCCGCGGAGAGATGCCCTCGATGCGTGAGTGTCTCCTGAAGGCGCCATTTTCTCAGTCTAACGCAGCTTTCAAGACCATGTCTGCGATTCTTCTTTCATCCACTAATGGATTGTTCGGTAAACTAGACAAGAACCATATTGATAGCTCTCGATCACAACTCGACAAGAAGCCTTATTTTCCGGATATTCCGAGGCTTTCAGCAACTCGAATACCACAACCCACCACGTTGACTCTGTCGGGTGACAGATTCGTCAGAGGACAGTCGACGGAGAGCACCCATCCCGATTCGACGACATTGGTAAATTCTTGCAAGCGCCCAGGCTTCTTCGAAGGCACGGACGGTTTCTCGTACAAGCAGAAACGAATCGCTCATGCTAAAAATCCGGTCGATCAGATCTGCCTCCAAGCTGCCGAACACAACAATCAACGAGTGCCCGCCATAGATTCCTGCAATGTGAACACCCTACGTTCCATGTTTCCATTGATTTTATAAACGAATATTCTAATTACTTCTTTGACTTGTCGAGACATGATATATAACAATAAAATATTAACGAAAGAAATTTCTGATTACGCCAATTCAATCATCGAAAGATTTGCTAATATCTATCAGTTTTATTACCGAATATTCTAACGATTTCCTTGACTTGTCGGGACCTTATATATAACATTTAGGAAATTTTAACGAAAGGTAGGTTAATGAAATTGCCCAATTGAATAACCAAAAATTCTAAAGGGTTCTAACAAAAGATGTGATTATCTTTCAAACAATTTCATAACCAAATATTCTAACGATTTCTTTGACTAGTCGAGACATGATATGAGTAACAATGGGAACATTCTAATGAAAGAAAGTGAAAGCAATTTCTAATTAGGCCAATTCAATTAACGAATATTCTGTTGATTCATTGTCTGTAGATCGTATTTCGCAGGTGATTAGTAATATTGAAAATGAAAGAAAAAAAAAACAATAACCCATTTCGAGTATCTTTAACCTGATAATATCTTTTTAGTAGATTGCTACAATGCGCTTGAAATCAATTGGTAATTTTCGCAAGATCTAACTTACAACTTTATTCTATTACAGGATATAGAATTTTTACGCGGCAATCTCAGAACAAAAGCGGATGTTAGTGTGAAATTAGATTTGAATGAACCGCTATCGAATTTCTTGACATGTCTTTACATGTATATAATGGCAAACGTACGAACTACGATATCTGCCAAATCGCTTATTGATCTTGAAGTAGGTCATTGATCCCGACAAAACACTTTCGTTGGAATAGATCATAAGAATAGATCGTTAGACCCATCTCAATCTCAATTAATGGCCAAGAAAAATTCATTGGTGAATTTGCTATCGGGTAAAGATACTAAAAATAACCGGGAGTTTGTAAATGTAGAGTCAGGTAAATCAACTCAACCCTAATTAATCAACGGTTAGTATATAAGGATATCACTTTGAAATTTAATTCGGTATAGTTCCAATGGCGAATGCCACGTTTGATACAAGTTTTTTGGAAATGGAATATATTGGAAGAAGACATTAAAATAATGACACCACTGAATTATTTCCTTCAGGCGATGCTTTATTATTTACAATAAACAATTTTTACTGCATGTGACGTCATTTGATCACAAAGTCAATATGGCAACGGTGCCTACTGAATTTGCGGTTCGGGTTCGTTCGCGCACGCGCATAACATAAATATCTTCTGATTTGGACATCTGTCAGAGTGAGTGTTACTCGTCAGCGACCACGGAGCAAGAATTATGCTGTCAAAAATGATGGAATACATCTTTTCGGCATGTGACGTTGCCAAATGTGGTTTTACTACATATGACGTCACAATTTGCTTTTTCGCTTTTTTTAACAAAGATCATGAAAAAATGATAAAATACAAAATAAGTATCCCTTATTTTTGGAAAAGCTATACATTCATGACGAAATATAGTGGCATTGCCCATTGTAGAATTTAGCAACAAGGGACTTGCCATTAACGAACGTCCTGCATGAAGGGACTGCAAAAAAAAAATGTTTATAAGACAATTTTTGTGAATAATGTTTCTATTGATTTCATAAACGAATATTCTAATCAATTCTTTGACTTGTCGAGATATGATATATAACATTGGAAGAGTATAAGGAAAGGAAAATGAAATTTCTGATTACGCAAATTCAATTATCAAAAATTCTGATAATATCTGAAAAAGAAGCGATAGATGTTTCTATTAATTTTATTACCGAATATTCCAACGATTTCTTTTACT
The DNA here is from genome assembly GCA_958502065.1 of Chrysolina americana. NCBI lineage: Eukaryota > Metazoa > Arthropoda > Insecta > Coleoptera > Chrysomelidae > Chrysolina > Chrysolina americana. The sequence goes on along the minus strand of OY293411.1, from coordinate 18,336,303 downwards.
TATGAAGAAAAGATATATAAAATAAAAATTGTAACAAAAGATGGGTGAAAGAAAATTGTTCGACGACCTAGGCAATAACCATATTGATAGCTCAAAATCACAACTCGACAGAAGCCTTATTTTCCGGATATTCCGAGGCTTCTCGTACAAAGTGGAAAGAAAGAATAGCTTATGCTAAAAATTCGGTCGATCAGATCTGCCCCCAAGCCGACGAGAACAACAGTCACGCGAGCAGATTTGGGTGATTGTTCTTTTTACTTGGTGTAAACTATTCTCAATTTCTAATGAATCACTTTCACAGTTCATTATTTTTTATTACCAATAACAATAATTTGAAAATAGTGAAGAAATGTTATTCGTATTATGAATAATATGCTAAACACATCCATGGCTATAACATACTATAGCTTAAATTTCGTTTCGGTCGAAGTCTTAGTTTCTGTCGTGTAACTTTGTCCCAATAAAATAAATATCCATGTATTAAAGAATTAATATCTGACAAAAATACATACCTGCGTATACATACGCAGCAAATTTGCTACGTTCCAATGGCGGGATCCACTTCGCCAGCATGGCATGCATGGAAGGAAAAGTGACACCCTGAAATCATATTTGATATTATTTACATTACCTCATAAACTAACATGAAGTACTGGTAAGTAAAGAAAATTATAAATTACTGTTTTTAACGATCACCATTTCATTACTATAATACTATAATCCATAAGTTATTCCTAAACTTTATATTTAATCCCATGTACAGGGTGTTAGTGAATAAGAGCGACAAACTTCAGGAGGTGATTATGTATGAAAAAATAATGGCTCCATAACTTTTGTCCGCTAATGCTTCGTTTTCCGAGATAAGGGAAAGTTCAACTTAAAAACTGACTATTTATTGCTCTGAATCCAGTCGAGACATGCAAATGAAATTTGGTCTGTTTTAAGAGGTAGTTATTGGGCATTTTCTGACATGCAATTAAGAATTTTATGTTCATCATTGGCGCGCATACGGGTAATGATCTCAATTTTATTTAAGAAAGCAATGGTACGCCACTGAGATATTTCAAACTAACAATCATTTTTTGATTCTTCGTTCAATTTGCGACAAAAAATCTTATGCAAAAAAATAGAAGCACATCATCTAATAGCGACGCTAGTAGGCTACTGTCAACACTTCGCCATTTCATAAATCTGTTTCACTCTTAGCATCTATAATGTCCTGTGTTCTCTTTAATATGTGAAGATACTGATGATGAATAAAGCCGCTTTATTACTATTATTATAACATTCTTTAATACGAATATTTCAACGAAATGTCAAATTAGCGTTTTATCATTTTTAAGCTTTCAGTTTGGTATAAAATTAATATTAATAAGTAATTAAATTTTCCTTTATTGAAAAGAATGGAAAATTATACAAATGTGGAATTATCAGACATGCATTTTGTCTATGGTCGAAGCAATGGTAATGGTCGGCAAGCTCGACGATCGTATGCTGAGTTGTATCCAGGACGTAAATACCCCGTCATAAAATACTTGCTCGTCTTCACCAACGTTTGCGCGAAAATGGTACATTTAAGAAACAAACAGCTGACTGCGGGCGCCCTCGAGAAGTACGAACTGTGCAACTGGAAGAAGCAGTTTTCGAGTTAATTGCGGAGTCACTTGAAACAAGTACTCGAAAAATTGCCAACATATTGAGTGCAAAAGCAACTTCACTGTATTTAAAATTCTTAAAGAACAGCAATTGTATCCGTTCCTTATTGAACGTGTGCAAGCTCTACTACCTAGAGACTTTCTTCCGCGCCTAGTTTTTTGTCTGGATTCTTCATCAAATCGCTCAAATTCCTAATTTTTTAAATAGCGTTTTGTTTACTGACGAAGCTTATTTTGGACGACAGTGTATACGAAATTTCCATAACAATCACGTCTGGGCTGAGGAAAATCCACATGGAATCTTTGAAGCTCATTTTCAGCATCAGTTTTCAGTAAATATATGGCTTGGGGTAATTAATGATCATTTAGTCGGTCCATATTTCCTCCCTCCTTGTTCTTGACGCAATCCCACTATAGCTGAGACAACACTTATGGTTCATGCATGATGGTGCACCAGCCCATTTTAGAATTAATGGACGCAATCACTTAGATACAGTATATCCAAATCGTTGGATAGGTAGGGGAGGTACGGAAGATTGGCCTGCTTGATCGTCGGATTTAAATCCTCTATATTTTTGCATTTGGGGTTTTCTCAAGTCGGTAGTTTATTCCTCTTCCATCGAAAATGTTGAAGACCTGAGGTATCGAATTAAAGCCAGCTGTGAGACAATAAGAAATACACCAGGAATATTTGTGCGAATACGACAATCAATGAGGCGAAGAGTTGAATCTTGTATCACGTCTGAGGGAGGTCATTTTGAACATTTGTTGTAGCGTAGCGCCTATTTATTTATTAGTGTTATTTTCTGTTACTGTTCTGGTTTAATATTATTGCATTAGACAGTTCTTGATGAAGTATTAAAGAAATGAAAAATACGCGTTGAGATGTTTTATTTTTTTGCATAAAAACGGCACCCCACACAAAAAAAGGCGGGAGAGATTTTTTGTCACAAATTAAACGAAGAATCCAAAAATTATTGTTAGCTTGAAAAGCTCATTAACTCATTAGGAAAAATAGAGAGAGGTATATTTGTGGATTATTTTATTCAGATATGTCCCAGCAACGTGGGAGTATGCATCGAATGTAGTGGACATTGAATTTATGACATTTTTATTTATGAAAATAGATAACATTTCTGTATAAAATATTCCTGACATTTCTTTCGTTCAAGTGGTTGCTCTGCAAGAAAATATTTTTTGCAGGTCTATTATAATAAGCCACATTTATTAATTCCTCAATAAATGGCCCCCGAAATACAACCTTAAAATTTGGCCCCTTTCGTCAATGGTATAAACTGCCCGCATCTTTATTTTATTAAGAAATATTCAGTAGTTTTCAACTGTACCCTACAGCTAAAAGGAAAAAAATAATTCCGACTAAGGCTAACACTAAGAATAATGGGTATATTACACTTAGATAATATTCTAATGACATCACTACTTGTTAGCGTACGTGTTTCGTTTTCAGCTTTGAACGGTGAACGGTGAATGCGCGTTTAGACTTGAGTAAGCACGCACTGATCAACCGCGAATGCACAAGTATGAACGGTTATGCAAGCACGCTCACTTTGTATTTCCCATGGACGTATACATTTTCGTTCGAAATATTACAGTTTACTCTTCCCGTAGTCTGTGCTACTTGGGAGTCTTGTTCTTGATTTCCCGTGCGGATGGCGATCAACTTTGTTGTGGGTCGTAGTTTCATCCGTGGGGAAATATTAGTTAACGGTTGATTATTATTCATTTGGCAGGGACAGGACAATTATAATGTTGTCCGACCTACCCTGTCACTGATGAGAGGCAATAAACTTCGAAACATGCATGTCTGCAGGTGGTCATTCCCAGCCAAATGAAGGAAAATCTTCTGTTTAATTACAAGACAAGCACTTGCAATTGGATCTTCTTGGAAGAACGTTGCACAAATATCGTCAGATGTAGTTCAATGTCCGTCGTGGTATTAGCCAGGGAAGTAGTTGTTTTCTGACAGATGTTTGCCTGTATTTTTCCACTTGGAAACGCTTAGAGAGAAGGGTACCCCGTATTATTTCACATTGTTGATACCTCTCTGGCACAATATATTCGAATTTCATTCGAAATATTACAATCCAGATTCCTGACAAAAATAAAACGCGGCCTCTGCTGATTGGTTGTCCATCATCAACGCACCTCCAGCTTGCGAACAACTGAATCATCCCATTCGCCAGAAAATAATTTTCAACTTAAATGTTTTTCTATGCTCAGCTTGTACGTGCTCAAATCTTAAACGCAACTCGTTATCGTTAAAAGTAGTAGCCCAATAATTGTAGGGTGGCGGTTCTTTCAACATGTATTTTGTGTGAAACTTATTTTACTAAAGTGTTATTTCCCTATGTATACAAGAATTGTTGTTGATTCTGTATATTATAAATATTTGGAACTTTTGGTGTTAATATAAATTCAGTGACGTTGAAAACTACTCAAACATCAAAACAATGTCAATTTCACTGGCACGAAATGATAATTTATTGGCGTGAAATTGTTTTAGGACACGATGCGAAGTTCCACAGCTCTTTCTCTAGTTTTGGCACTGGCGGATCCAAAGGGGTGGCAATTGCCCCCCCCCCCATCGAGAGCAATATTGACACGTTTCTCTTCTACGGGTCCTACGTCAGCACCTCTTGTTCAGTCACTTCAAACCACAATTTCAGCTGATTGCCCCCCTCCTTTAGGAACGGTCTGGATCCGCCACTGCACAATAAATAAGCCTCTTTCACGACATTCTCCTTTCTTCCATCTGCGCATCTTGGTTAAACAGTACACGGTTCAATTTTCGGGTGTTTCCACATGCTAGTTGATGTTGAATGGTCCATATATCATAACTTGGTTACATTTTTTATAACAAGAAATTTAAAAAGATACAATAGACCAATTTTCAAACATCTAATTCATTTGGCCGAAATAAAAAGCAGAATAGTTTTTGAGGTAATTATAAAAATGAAGAAGCCAATGCAGGAAATCACAAGTTCCCACATTGTAATGCAGAATACATATTTTCTTTCTTTATTTCATAAAGTTTAATTGATAGTCATGAAAATTGGTCTATTTTGCTATTATCAAAAGTAACACCACTTTTTGGCAATTCGAAATGATTTTAAAAAATTGCTGACATATTGGTGGTCACGTGTCACGTGAAATGTGTCAAAATCGATTTTTAGATTTTCCAATATGTAGAAACTATCCACTATCCCCTATGACATGGTTTTTTATAAGTCTGATGATAAAAATGTTCCCCTCTTCCAAACGTGCACTATGAAATCTGAAAGGTTTGATAAAGATAATCTGTTGAATTATATAATTCAATCTTCAGAATTGAATCGTTTTGAAATTGTTTTATCCGTTAACCAGCTGCCGTCCCCCTACGAACGACAGCCCTCAGAAGTCGAAACATGTGCGAGCCAAGGATTAACGAGGTCTTACCTTTTAACGTGCGATTCCTAGCACGAGACCAGTGACCATGCTGGGATTCGAACCCACGCTCCTGTGATTGAGAGGCAAGCGCTCTACCATCACGACCACTGCAATACAATAGGTATTTTCTTTGGTAAGTATTCAACAGAAAACAAGTAATGTTCCCTACTACCGTTAAATGATATCTGTTTAATACTAATGATACTTGGCAAAGTTTTCAACAGAAACTATACTTTGCAATGCTCTTAAATATTTTTTATTGTTAGTTAGTTAATGATCTTCCGTCGAGTGGTGTCATTCACTCCAGATGAAAAGAAAAATAGTTTAGCCCTTAATGAATAAAAGTGACTAGTAGTAAATTAAAATTGATGCTTCACACTTCAAAAATCTTACGATTTCAACAATGATTTCAGTAGGTAAGTATATGTATCTGTGAGACTGTCTGCTCTTTTTATGAAAACAAAGACTATTTTGAATCAGAAATGGTTTAACATATTGCTACCACCTAAAAAGTTGCCAAAATTTGTGCTAATGATGTCTACATTGTTTTCCAAATTTGATACTAACCTCACCCATTCCTTCAAGGATCCTCACAAAAATGAATAATGGAAAATTTATTCTAGCGGCAATTGGACTTAAAAGCGTGAATACAGCTGTTACAAGAACGCCTATTCCATACACCCATTTACTGCCAAATACTTCTGCTAGTCTACCTCCAGGTACTTGTGTAAGGACGTATCCATAGAAGAAAGAACCCAAAACTATACTTTGGGTGTTTTCATCCCAATTGAACTCCCCATTTGCCTAAAACATAAATAACTTTCAATTATAGTGATACGAGTTTTCAACCTCTTAACAGAGTCAAAAGCTGTTAAGAGACAGTAAAAATGTTTTGGTACCACAAATAAATATCTGGGACAAGTGACACTGTGAACTATTAACATCATTATCTATATTCGTATAATTTTTTTGTATTTGTACCTTAATTATGAAGAATTATATAAAATATATAGAACCTAATGAATTCTACAAAACCTAAAAAGCGACATTTCAATTCCAGGCTCCATTTCAAAGGTCACATTAAACTCCTGAATCATGAAATACACACCTAGCAATTTTTGTGGCATTAAGTTGATTTTCTTGTTAATATTCAAGTTCAAGAAAGAACAGTTTAAAGCGAATTGTTGAATAGGAATTAAAAAAAATTGTGGTCAGATTTTAAATGATTAATCTTACTAAAGTTTCGAACTCTGCAATTGAAAATTAGTTTTTAAACATGAATCAGTTAAATAATACCTAATCGCCTTTATCAAAGTATCAAATCGACAACAATGGGCGGAGTTTTTTTGATCGTGCATTATACATAACCAACAATATAACTGAGGAGTATTTAGACGAAATCATGATTGACAATATTATGAATAATTATTAACAAAAAATGGATTATATCCTAATCCAGTTTTACTCTTCAACCTATTCAATAGGTATATCCGTCAGCAAGTGTCTAACAGAAAACAACCACTACTCCCTACGACCACCAAATTATATCTGTTTGATACTTCGCATAGTTTTCTACAAGAACTACTTTGCAGTAATCTTCAAATATCATAGCTAAAGTTACTTTTTTGTTAATTTTTGTTTAAAATTGTTTTTTTCTGTTAACCAGTTGTCGTCCCCCTGCGAACGACAGCCCTCTGAAGTCAAAACTTTTGCGTGCCAAGGATTAACGAGATCTTACCTTTTAACGTGCGATTCCTAGTACTTTCTCAGGCCATCAGAAAAATTAACCGAAGTCGCTGGGCTTTGAACCCACGACCGGCAAGCCAGAATGATTGAAAATCAATGATTCTAACCACTCTGCTACCTGACCTCCTACAAGAACTACTTTGCAATGATCTTTAAATATTATAGCTGAAATTACACCCAAGTTCCGGTTTCATGTTTCATGCCAATATCAGCCAAGGCTAGTTCATCCCAATTCAATCGAAAAATCCTTTCAACTTCTGACGGGAATCCCTGAAGTGGGATTCCGTGTACCATAGAATTCTATAGTCGACACTTATATCTCTGTCTCTTGCATGAATTCAACCATAATGTCATCTCACTTATTTGATTAAAAGTATGATACTTTGGAACACGGAGTTCCACCCCTGAGAAAAATGATTGATTAATTGGAAAAAGACGATTGGGTAGATAAGAAGAATCTAAAAGTATTTTAAAATATAATACTCTTCCGAAACCAGTCAAAATTTCAGTAGATTGAATTAAAAAGTACCAGTCATACTCTAAATTTAATATTAAATAAAGGAAAAAGTTCCATCTGCATTTAAACAATCTTAAACCTTCCTATAATTCAATCTGAGTATGGAAAACTATAGAATAATAATTATAGGACAGTTATAAACAACTTCACAAAAATCTTCGAGAAATGCATACAAAACAGAATCTTGAACTATTGTGAGAAAAACTACATTTCATCAGCATTACAATTGGATTTAGAGAGAAGTTCTACTGTCTTCATCTGCTTCAAAAATCAATTAAATTATATGACTGTATTCCTGGACTTGGCCAAGATAATAGATACTGTAAACCTTAGTATTTATTCTATTTCAGCAATTAGAAAACTTGGACATAATTAAGAATTATTTAACTGGTCCTTTTTTTTCATTTATTACCAATGTCTATAGGCGTACCACAGGGAACGGTATTGGATCCAGTTTTCTTTCTACTCTATATCAATAGCATGTTAAATATAAAAGCAAAGTGTTAGAGTGTTTGCCTCCCACCTAGTCGGCTCGGATTTCATCCCCACCGCCTGCCACGGAGCTAAAGTGGTTCGGAATCCACATGTACCTAATCTGTAGGTCCCGGATCTCCCTTGCTCACACAAACTTTGCTTCTGGGGAGGTTTTCTTCGAAACCCTTATAGATCCATAATAACAAATTTCACAAAAAAAAAATGGTTAACTCGTTTCCTATGCTGATGACACCGCTCTAGTAATTGTAGGTGATAATTGGAAAGAAACATATAAAAATGCAGAGGATGGACTGGGAATAATATATAAAAGTATGCTTAATGTAAATATTGAAAAAACTAAATTTATCACTTTTTTGTCCACAATGCGACATCAACCTGAAAAAGATAATTTCAAACTCCCATACCTCGGTAAAAGGACATAATTTGTTGAAATGAAAATAAATTATAAATAAGCAGCCTTTTGCATATTTTCTATTCTATAGAAGTTTTTTCAGCAAAGTCGAATGAATAATAATTCAACAGCTCCATTTGACTGCCAAATCACCTCTGCCCAACACCTGGCAAAAATTTTCTAGTCATGCATTCAACTGTGTCAATCAGCAGAAATCCTTAGCAAATTGGAGATGTATGGCCTAAGAGGTGAAAGTTCTTCATGGAAAGATTTTCTGTAGCTTTGCAGAAAGTTGAACATCAATATTCGGTTTATGATAAGGTATACTCCTCAACCCAACCCAATAACATTGCTTGTGTTTACATTTTCAGGGTTCATTCTATGCATCTGTCTTACTGATGTGATACGATTATTCTGGATGACATTGTCCTATCATAACTTACATCTGCTGGTGTAGAAGAATTAGTAACATTTAGTGTAGGACAGTGGTCAAATGTATTGTTGCTTAAGGAAGGCTGAGTATTATTTACCATAGCCACTATTGCTACAGATAAATTTACTCTCATAGCATATACATTAGCAAATCCCAAAAAACCAAGTATTCCCAGAATATGCCTTGATTTCAAAAATTTTTTTGTGTCTTCCACTGAAAAAAAAAGTTGTTGAGTTCATCATTTCAAGAATAAAAAATACTAGTTTTTACCTTCTGGTGGAAGAATAATAGTCGAATCATCATCATGTTCAAAAATACTTTCAGTTTCACTATCACTATTATTTATAATATTTTCATGTGGTGTACTCATCTTGAGTGTCAAATTACAGTTAAATAACTAACAATGGTTTTGTATTATGAGTCACAATAGAATGATAGATTAACGATACATGGTTACTTCGTAGTTTTCATAACACAGTCACAGTTGGAAACTTGGAGGATTCAATTGAAATGTCAATACTATTTGTTATTATTATTAATATATTCTAAATAATTGACAGCTGACGGTTGTAGGTAAATGTTGCCAACAATTTGAAAATTCAAAACGTTTAAAAATCACGTTTTAAGGCTTGTATACCCTCGCATTTTTTTGCGAATAAAATGGCTGCCAGTCATGCCGGACATTGCCGGACTAATCCAACGATTAGTCTATAATCGTTGGGACCAATCGTTGGTGCAGAACCATGTCGGCAGCCATTTTATTCGCAAAAAAATTGCGAAGTTCGCGAGGGTAAGAATGAGACTTTATTCTATGCTTAAGGCTGGAACACAATGGACGTTTTATGTTTTTAGTTTTAATTTTCATGATTTTGGATATTTTTTCAAGACGAAACTATCATTGCCATTATTATTTTAATCACGCTTCATAAACAATCTTGTTGATAAAATTCAAGCTTCATCTTCAATTCTGTTTTGCATCTTGTTTTATTTGTAAAATTGATATCCAAAATCCCAAAACTTAAAACTTATTACATAAAACTTCCATTGTGTCTACGGCTTTACTGTTCACACTCACGTCACTCACGATATCCGATGACACGAAAGCACTGAGTAAAGGCCGATTCAGATACATACGTGCCCATGCAGGGTTTTTGAAGCAGGGGTTGTTAAATGCCTTTCACTCACGTTTCTAACACAAGAACATATTTTATTTGGATCTGGAATAATTTTGTCAATGCTGGAGTAATGCTATTTGAGGTTTTTGAATAATCTTGATGTATTTTTCACGCCTCTAAGGCTGATTCAGACACATGTGTGCCAATTCTGCATGAGATGAGAGATACAGTAATAAATACATCGAGATTATTTGAAAAACTCAAATAGAGCATTACTCCAGCATTGACAGAATTATTACAGAACCAAATAAAATATGTTCTGATGATAAAAACGTAAGAAAAAGGCGTTTAAACCGTCCGTTCTTCAAAAACTCTTCATGGGCACGCATGTATCTGAATCGACCTCAAGGAACTACTCTGTGGATGATTATTTGAAATTAACCAATAGGAACATTATCGGATCGTCGTATATCGTGAGTGTGAACGTGAACAGTGAGCTTTCGAGAGAATAGAGAGAAAGGCAGCTTTATTTTAATAGTGTTTGTCACTATGCTGTAATTGAAAACTGAGATATTCTGGGTTTTTCAGGTGACCATTGAAAACGAGGCAACATTGATAAGTTAATTAACCCTAGAAAGTATCACTGATATTTTCTGTAGCCCATGAACAATTAACATCACAGTTCTAACATCAGATTAGATTAAATTCGTTAAAAATGTGGGATTATCATCAGCTGAAGATTTCTCGCGAATGGCAATATTTCAGGAAATATCAGTGATACTTTCTAGGTAGACGTTATTGTTAACTTATCAATGTTGTCTCGTTCTCAATGGTTACCCGAATAACCCTGGTCCCTGATCGCACTTATTGCAGTTTTGTCTAGCCTTTCATTTACACCGGCGTTCGCTATTCATATCCTAAATCAAATCTATTCTCTCAGATTTATCTTTATACATAATTCATTTTAGAATAAGATATAATCATCAATGTGATGCCAAAAAGGGGCACCGACATCGACTTTTGGCAGTCAGGCCAGTTATATGTCGTGTTCACGATCTTGCCCGAGCACAGAACTCATAATTATATCTTCATGAGATATAATTATGAGTTCTGTGGGTGCGAGTCTTGCGCTTGCGTCAGTTTTCGCGCTACTGAGTTTGACACTGACAGTTTTGAAAATCCGCTCAACGGTTATCTTAACCTTACTTATTTTTATTCAGGAGGTTAATATTATCTACGTTTTGTTATTTTACATATTACATCTTTTATCTTAAGTTTATAGTCGAAAAGATGGTGCTCAAAGCACAACAGAAAGTAAACCTGCCATGGTAAGTATTGCCAAGGAATATCATTGATTAAAGTTGATCATTTTCTATTTCTACTTTAAGGGTAGAGAAATACAGACCAAGTACTTTGGACGATCTGGTGTCACATGAAGATATTATAAAAACAGGTTAAATTCAATAACACATTGAAATTAATTTACTTTTTTTGATTTCCGTTAATTTCCAGTTGGCAAATTTATAAGGGAAGATCAAGTGCCTCACTTGCTCTTTTACGGACCTCCTGGCACAGGAAAAACTAGCACAATCCTAGCTTGTGCAAAGCAACTCTATACCCCAGCACAATTTTCATCTATGGTGAGTGTAATTCAATCATGGTTTTGCAGAATAGTTGTAGTTGCAGTAGAGTTGAAATGGAGTCCCAATTAATAACATTCCAATGATTTTTATCACAGTTCTCTTTATTATATTGTTGTAGGTCTTAGAATTGAATGCATCTGATGACAGAGGAATTGGTATTGTTAGAGGGCAAATTCTAACTTTTGCAAGTACTAGAACAATATTCAAATCAGGGTTCAAGTTGATAATTCTAGATGAAGCAGATGCAATGACAATGGATGCACAGAATGCACTACGAAGGAGTGAGTACCTATTTCAGTATAAACTGACATGAAGCGTCCAAATTTAAATAGAAATGAGGATTATCTTAAATTTTCTTAAAGACTTGAGAACTCTAGTATATGTTGTGGCTGTATTGACGGGGCAAGGTACAGGTAAAAATGATAGTTATATGTTGGCTTAATTTCCAACTATGAAAAATTAAATAAATTATGCCTGTGATATCACACAATGAGAACAAATAATGTTTCTTATTTTTTTTTATACAAATTCTTAGATTCTCATTTGGGTAATCAAGTTATCTTCTTCAGTAGGATTTCTATACTACTTATAAGCATATTATTATAGTCGTTAAAATGTTGATCCCGGTAATGGGTTTTACCAATTTCAAATTTCGAAAATAGATTTTATGATATGCTCATGTTATCAATAAATGGTCAGCTACATTAGATTACATTTATTCATTGATCTTTTCGTTGATCTCAACAAACTATCACAATTTTGAATTTTGTAAATTCTTGATGTGTTTATAGTTGGAATTTAATCTTTGGGTAACATTGGTAAATTTATTTTACTACTTTGTACAATCTGGGGATGAGCATCTCATAAAATAGAATTGAGATTTCCAGTAAGCTGTGGTGTATCCTATGTGTCTTGTATGTGTCAAAGAGCCTCTGAATCTCATTATCTTGTGGAAATTATCGATTATGTTTGAGAGTACCCTTTATTTATAGTGATGTCCTTTCACCTTTATTGTTTTTATTCCCTTTTTGAAAACGTACATCACTCAGTGGAAATCTCCAAGACCTGTATACACGGAAATTTAATCTTGCTGAACATTGTGGTTTGAATCTGCAGCAATTAATTCATTGGTGTTGATTGGCTTTCTATAAATGTCTATTTCCACACGTTTTTCACTTTTAATGATCTATGTATCTGAAAATACTGAGAACAAAATGTTCAGGATGTCTTCTATATGTATTATGTTCTTCTTGACTCCCCTGAACTGAATCTGTAGCGGTGTGTAAGAAAAAATTAAATTTTTTCGTAAGTAAACACGTTATGGAATTATCTATAAGTTTAATTCAGAAATGTTAAAAACCATACCATGGAGTCTTTATAGTAGATTATTTCTTTCACAGAGTTTGCCAAATCTGAAATCAAATTTGATAACAGAATACTAACATTCCCCATATTGAAATTGAAGATTCTCTTTCTAGTGATTAGAAAAATGTTGTCACAAGGTTGTGGCAATAAGTTAGCATTGACTGTCATCATAGTGACAAGATTGGAATCAAAGTCTCAAAATGCTTGTTTGATATGTTTCAATTTGATATTAAAATTTGTATCCTAAATTTTCATTCAATCTTTGTTACAACATATTGTAGTATAAATGCACCTGACTAATTTATTTTAAACTCGTCTTAAACAATCATTTATATTACAGTCACTATTTCAAATTTATCTTCACTATTGCTGTCTGTCTGCGGACTCTCGAACTGTACCTGCCACTCTTTATCCGCCCTCTGCAAGCAGATTCTATTTACCGTCTCGGACTATCGAGACTTCAGGTCAACCCAATCAGATGGCTCTCGTGACTTCGATTTAATTCAAGCTAGTTCTCAGCGAGTCGTAGTTGTTGATCCGCTAGCCAGCACACATTGTTTATTTAGAAGTCGAGGGTGCATAATTAATCAGGCGATCAGGGCCGGCCTCGAAATTGCATATTTTTATTCACTCCCAACCACAAATGTGACCTAATTTGAAGTGATTGGTGCTAGGATGATAAGCAGATTATACTTCCATACATTCAGGGAACATGAGTAATATATCCTACCAAGAAAACGGGGTAGTACTTTCAGGTAGGTTGTGAAAAATTGCTATTGGAGTGAAAACATTTCTATGAATGTAAGAAAAACCTTTGGTAGATGATTCATTTAAAAGAGGTAAGTGAAAAATAATTCAATATTGTATTCTTCCTAATAATATTGTATATACTGTTGTTCCCAGAAGGTTGGTCCTCTATAACTTTTTTGTTTTTGAAGGTAATGAAATGAAATTTGGAGAATCTGTATAAAGTGACTGCCGCAATAAAGTTCAAATATTTTAACTTTTTGCAAATTTGCGCAAACCAGAGAACAACAGAATTCTTATAAAATTATTCTATGCCTTCGCCATATTGATTCAACTAACTTGTTGATGTTGCAAGATGTTGAATTCTTAGTTTATACTTCAAAAAGATTTCATTTGCATTTATAAGATTTTACAATCAATTATGAAAGATCTGCAGTCAAATATTCTATACTATAAAAGTTCAGCAAGATCTTTACAGGGAGATGCTGATGTATGATTCCAATAAATATTTTATTTAATTTCGGGTGTTACTATTGTCCACAGTGGGGACAAAACTGAAGAGGGTGTCTTCAGGTTTGGATCCATTGCATTCTGAAAGGAATGCTTTGGCTGTGACTGAGTTATGTGTTCAATAGAATTTACATATTATTTGTCTCATTCAACGTTAAAGCCAAATAAATGAAGATTGTCACCTTTGGAGATTATTTAATTTCATTGAAATTTCACACCTGTCATTTCTGTTTCTTTTCAAATCAAGGGATATTGTATCCTCAAAAAATGTATTCAATAAACACATCCTTGCCTTGAGAAGAAATAACATACCAAGAGCTCTTTTTGATTTCGTTGTTGAGTGATTTTGCTTCTGAAGAGTATGAATCCCAATTCTTGACCTCCCTGATGATCTTTGAAGAGTAAAATAGATTTTCCTCGACAAAAATTTATTGGAGGCTTAGCGAAAGAGGTGCAATTCGCGCATCAATGATTTTAACGTTTTCTGTGAGTGATAATTTTGAATAACATTCTCATTTGTCTTGATTGTTGAAAAATCAACTATCTCATTGAAAATGTGTCTAGTTAGGGTCTTTTCACAATATCTATCAGATGTAGTTCAATGTCCAACGTGGCTTTAGTCGGGGAAGTAGTTGTTTTCTGTTAAATATTACAACAAAAAAATCTAATTTTTATCGTAAGTTGTTATCATTTGAAAAAACAGTTTTCAATTATCATTTGAGAATATTCCTTTTTTCCAACACGAATACCAAGCACTCTTTTTTCATAATCATCAATATTACAAATCATCCAAACAGACACATGTCAAAAGCATTAAAAATAATTTATGGTAATTTATGCAACAGTCAGTCAGCAAAGTTCAATTTGTTCTACAATTTTATATATTATTAATTTTTTATTCTCCTTCATTATTCACACATTCTCATACCACACGTCGAACGAATCTGTATGCATTTTTTATTTTTTTTCCGTTAACCAGTTGTCATCCCCCTACGAATGACAGCCCTCAGAAGTCGAAACTTGTGCGAGCTAAGGACTAACGAGGTCTTACCTTTTAACGTGCGATTCCTAGCACGTTTAGCTCATTTGTTAATACATTGAATTTGCTCAGTTGAAAGCACGCGGATTCTATTCGTGGCGTGGTTAACTTTATTATTATCAGGTTAATATCACACAAGAAATGATGCATTATCCCAGTTTATCCGCACACGTGCGGAAAGTAATTTTCCACACTTGTGGTCGTAGAAATAGTATATTTCATTACGAGTGCGGAAAGTGACATTATTCAAACGAGTGGGAAATATTGTAGCACGAGGCGCACGCCTTTTTGTTATCAGAAATTATAAATTTGAATACTTGAAGCGGTAAATCTAAACAGAAATCACGCATTTGACAGCTTATCCATACGCGTGCGATTTACTTTCCGCACATGATCGGAATGTAACTTTCCACACAAGTGTGGATATAAGTCACTTTCCGTGGGACTGTACAGTGCGATATACGTTACTTCCCTATGTGTTCGTAGGAAAAAAGCATTTCTACACTATATTTCCAAGCGTGATGCAGTAATAAAATTTTAATTGAAATCGTTATTTTCTTTATGTATAAAAATGCTTCAACTACGACTTCTAAACCCTGAATTACCTTTGACTTTTCAGTTTCGTGTCTGAATAAAGGTATGAAATACATTTTGTTTGTATGGTCACCACTAATCGCCTTAGCAACATCCATACTAAATTTAGTCAATTCATGAATGACCATGCATGTTGAAAATATTTCGGCTTCCTTCTAGAAAAAATCGTTTATTGAACAGGTGAGAAATGAAAGTAACATTTATTTGTTTCAAAAATTATATATTGCAGTCGTTTAATAACATGTTCTTGAAAGTATTTAGCGTTATTGATTACTTCTCAATAAATGATTCTGGAGAGTTATTGTTCATCAGCTTATAAAGCTCCATTCCCACGCCGTTTTCGGCAAATGAATTCATTCTTCCCTCACTCGAGCACTGTCTATCTGTATGACATGAATCTGAAATAAAAAAAAAATATCATGAAAATTGAACGCGCAGTAAAAATAATAAACAATATATCAATCAACGGGTATCGAAAAAATTTGCCTAGTCCTACAATTTTACGGGAGAGAGACAAAATGAAAATTGCATAATTTAGAAAACGTCCAAGTAATCTTTAATACTCGTGCACGATAGGAAATGAAACAAATTTCTGACACAAAACAACCATATACCTAGAATATCGTAACGAACAATGCCACAGGGCTCAAATTTGGGTCCTCTACTGTTTGTACTTATATTATTTACCTACTGTTCTTGAATATTCTAAATGTCTACTTTTTGCGATGATTTCAAGGTGTACAAGAGGGTACAAACAGTAAGAGACTGCGTTATGTTGCAAAAAGATGTAAATAGTATCATTGAATGGAGTTTTGAAAACAAATTATATTTTAATATTTGTAAGTGCTTCACAATGACAATAACACGTGCTAAAGAGCCTAATGAATTTGATTACATGATGGATGTTAGTATACTTAAGAAATGCTTGGAAGTAAAAGAACTAGGTGTTACGTATACCAATCATTTGTCCTTTACATGTCATGTGAGGAATATATGTAAATCAGCCAATCTTAATAAGACAAAGTTCAATTTTTACCAACTTAAATACTATCAAACTTTTGTACTACACTTTAGTTAGATCCAAATTGAAATATGCATCTATAATTTGGTATGAAAAATATCAAACAACTCTAAACAAAACTGAGAAAATTCAGAACAAATTTCTTAGATATTTATATTTCAAAAAATTTCATGCAAGGCCAGACTACACTGTAATTAGATCAGCACAACTAAGAAATGATTTTCAAGTAATGTCACTGGATAATAGGCTTCAAATTAGCTTAATTATGTTTCTGTACGATGTAGTCAAAAATAATGTAAATGCACCTGATTTACTATCTTTAATTCGATTTAATGTTCCTCCCCGTAGAATTCGTTCGTCTGCAATGTTTAATGTTCCATTCTTGTCTATAACTACTAAAACTCCTCTTGTGGCCATGTTAAAACTAGCAAATAATTCAAATCTGTTTGTCGACTTCGATTGGACACTGTTTAGGTCCGCGTTTAGACGAAATATCTTTGACTACATCCTTATTTCTTCTATGTAATATATACATAACATATAAAATCATGAAGAGACCAAGTATAATGTGAAATGTGATCTTACTAAGTTATGTAACTCGTATCATTATGTAATATGTAATTATTTTATAGTTGAATACTTTATCCATGTAATTAAACCAGTAGGTTTGTATGGATAAGAGATTAATAAATAAATAAATAAATAAATTACATTTGATGGATCCTTGTGCAATTTTCCTCAAAATAAAAATCACTTTTTCAACTGTTTCTTGTGATGGAACAGCTGAACTGTGATTTGGACGATATTACTGTTTTTTCAGTTCTTGCTCTTCATTAGTTCAAAGGTATATATATTTCTTTTTTCTATAGTACAGTGAAAACAATGGGTAACATTGAACTGTTCAAGAGTCTTAGCATAAAACTCGCGGACTCAAAATGCTCGATTGATTACCATTTGGAAGTACTATTAAATGGTCTATTAATTTAGATAGGGACTGCTATTCAAAACGACTAACCAGATTGCCATTCAGTCCAATATTAAACATCCAAACCATTCAAACATCATCCGTGGACAGACATGATGTGCAATTACTAAACAGATTTTGTGTGGCTTTCAAGTTAATTGTGATCGATTCCACAGGCTAAAGTCTAGATATCTACAAAAACTCGAGACTTCATTTTCTTTTATAAATATTTTTCAAATGTCATACTGATTGCCGAAGTTCTAAAAGAAAAAATGTTAAATTCGAAATGGTATTGCCTGAGGTCATTCCCAGCATACCCTGAACTACGCTTATAACGATCTTCATAAGAAAACTTTCCTCATTCATTGCTAATTATTTCTTCAACGAAATAGAGGTCGTCATTATTATAAATAAATTGAAGACGGATGGCAACTGTACATTTTCCACTGTTGGATTATTGAAGTTAAAAAACTGTTGAGTCATTAGGTAAAGGGTGAATACGTAATTATTTTTTGAACATCAAGTAAGTTTTATAAAGGAATCCAGAAATTTTTCTCACAGTCCACCTTGTATGGCGTATATTGGACATATAGCAAAATCTTCAAATACCTTGAGTGCAGCATATGTTTTCCAAAGCACAGCGTCCCGTGTTTTTTCTGCAGGAAGAGAAACCAGCCATACAAGGCTCGGTTTCATGAAACATCCCCTGTTTTTGACATCTTGTTGTTTCTGCACTACCTATAAGACATCCAAAAGGCCCGCAACATATTTTTGAGCCGAAACATTGTCCAGTGTGTCCAGGACCACATGAAATACACTAAAATCAAAATATGTTTTGCATAAATTCTGTGTCCAGATAAAAGATAAATGAATGAAAACCAATATCGATTATTCAAGCACATGTGATTTTATAACGAATCATAGACATGTTTATTGAATCTTTCATGATCATAATAATAATATTTATTAATCTCTGATATCATTACCGGTGGCTCAGCGGTCTGATGCACAGGGCATTCGAAAGCAGCTTTTCCGTAGATGTCTAATTATACCGCAGTTGAAGCAGTGTCTTTTTCTGTTCTCTACAGACGGAAGCTGATTTTTCAGTTTATATGCTGGAATATCAAGGGGAATAGCTTGACATCGGTAGATTTTTAATGAAAGTTCTAAGATTTCTTCGCTATTTTCGCGTAGACCACCAAAGTCATTTCAAAATAATTCAATGAAATATGTTTTTGTGGTCGGTGGATCAGCTCCAGCATAGCGATAGTCGGTTCGAGCCCGATGTAGGTACAAGAGATTTTTTCTCAAATACTTTATATCGTATCGATAGGCGACCGCATGCTTTGTGGATAAGCAAGTGTATTGTGAGTTATCTAGATGCCAATCTCGTCTGGTGTTAGCGTGGAGTGCACACCGACCACCCTAAGTGGTGCTGCGGGTTTTCCGGGATTTCCTACAGCTAAAAAGTGAATATGCCACCAACATTCAGTAAGTCGCCCCGGAGCGCCATGGCAAATGATGATAGCTGACGTATACCCGCACAGGCTAGGAGTTTAGATACACTCTAAAAGTGTTAATGAGGGAATATTTTTATCATATAATAGCATGCAAAATGTGCTTAAAATATTATTGTTGTGTTTTTACTTACTGTCTTTATATTAGATTCAACAACGCTAAACATATTGCTCCTTTTGCCACCTTTGGGACAATTCGTTATCAAACAAGTCTCAACATAAATAACAAGTATAAATAAAAATGTGATGGATAATGGAACGCTCTTAATCATATTTCTTTCGCGAATTGTAAGTGACTGATATAACTCCCATGGCGATTCCTTTTATATTTTATAAGAATTCGAATAACCACCCCTTATCTAGAATTGATGAATATGTATGACATGTACGCATTTCGCTATCTCACTGCGTTTTTTATTCATGTCGAATTTATCCATGGGATTCTTAAGAGTACTTGAGGTTTTAGCTTATTCATATGGTAAACTCATCCACCAACTCTACTCAAACGGCGAATACTGAATACATTGAGAGGAATATGTCTGATTCCGAAGAGGAGATAACTGAAAAGCCATTCAAACTTGTATTTCTGGGTGACGGTAATGTAGGAAAGGTGGGTTGGCTGAAATTTTCATGTACTTAGTAGACTGCTTGCACGGAATTTTTGATTTGGTTTTAGATATATGGCACTCATCCATTTATTTTTATGGTATTATTTTTTCAAGATGTTACTAGAAAGTGGGCTCTTATCGTTATTCTATTTTACAATAATTTTACTTCAAATCGCAAGTTCGCTATCCAAAAGTCAATAAGAAATAATTAATCATTCAATTATTTATGGGCCGCGGTGGTGTGCGGGTTGAGTCCTCGCCTCATAAGCCAGAGAGCGTGAGTTCGAATCTCAGTATTGCCACCGGTCTCGTGCATGGCATCACACGTATTAAAAGGTAAGGGCTACGTCTTCCCCTAGCTCGCACAAGTCTCTGACTTTTGAGGGTTGCACGTAGGGGTGCAACCGGTTGACGGATATAACAATTTTTTTTAACAATTTCCTGCATTCTGAATGAGAGCATGAGAAATTATTCTATACAAAATTTCTTTCCAGCTTGATTGACTGATTTTGTTGAAGGGTCAATCCAAAGTTTAAAATTTAGATTTAATTCACACTTATTCAAAAGTCAAGACCAGCTTTCTGAAAATTATTCAGTATTATTATCCATTCATTTAAACATTATCTAGTATTGTATGAGAAAGTCGGTGACATTAGTTGGTAACGAAAAGCAATGGAAAAAATTGTTTTTGTGCATTTCATTTGGAGAACGAACTTTTGTACTAGGATCATGAAGTACCGTTTTATTATTTTTAAGGAATTTTTTCGAAGGAACCATTTTAATGGACAGAAATATTCCACTTTACTTTCGAAATTGTTTTCCGTATTTTGTTGTTCAATCAGTTCTGAATCATTTCGCAAATGGATCCATATTTCCTATTTAAAAAAAATGGTAAGATATTTGAGGAAACTTATTATCCTATTTTGATACATCTTTCAGTATTATTCGAGAATATAGATGATGGCTTTGAAATAATCGGATTTTGTTGTGAGGAAAAACGTTGAATTGAAAAGCGTTTATTGTGGGACAATGTATTGTGGACTAATGATCGAAATAATGGAAAGAAATCAGGAAAGATATAGCAATCAGGTCATGTTCGAAATACTATTTCTAAAGAGAGATTGTTATAAAAATAACAAGGAAATATGCAGGCGTTTAAGAAGCCCGGATATGAAACACTCAAATATCCTGATTAATGAAAAAGTAATGAAAAATTCAAAGTAACTAAAAAAAGACCTAACATAGTGAATGATGTGCTCAGAAGATGTCACCTTTGTTGGCGAAACGCTTATCCAGTGGAATAAACTAATTAATATGACTACCATTATTGAGTTGCAGTTGGTAGATCAGTTACCAGAACTTGTTCTAAGACCCCAAAATAGCAGAATGAAATGTATAGAACTTATTTATAATCCTAAAAGAAATACATCTAAAATGTATATATGAGAACCGATAAAGCATCATACGCTTAAAACCGTAAGATCTGGTTTTCATAGATCTGATAATAGAGATGATAATAGTCGTTCTCTAAACGCACAGTCTTTGCCTTTGGGTACACTCCACGAGTGTTTATGAGGGAGTATTATTAGTTGAGTGACAAATAATACAAGGCAAATTTCGGTTATAGATTGATAATGCGTTCACTTGTAACATCGCTTAGCATTTTGCATTTAATTTAGAATGGCATCATCAGCGTTTATCGTTTGTTTATTTTGTCCCAATTTCGGAGCCCATTTTATTTGTCAGATACAGTATTTTTTCGGTTTGTTTTGCTCACCTTTTGGCTTACATTGTAAACCACTGGAGTTTTCAGCTTGTGTTGAAACGATTATGTTTTTTTTTATCCATTTTTCTTCGATTCCAAATATCTTCCATTTGTTACGTATTTCAGACAAGCTTAATCAGAAGATTTTGTTACGATGAATTTTCCAGGCATTATAATCAAACAGCCGGAGCTGATTTTTATATGAAGAGATTAGAATTATCGAAAGGAAAAGAAGTTTCGATGAGAATATTTGATTTAGGAGGATTACAAATTACTGGGCAAATGCTAAAAAATTACCTCTTCAAAGCTAATGTGATTATCTTTCTATTAGATAAATTAATATTACAGCGATGAATTTCAGATAATAGTTCTCGTTTATGACATCACCAGTCCATCTAGTTTTGATAATTTGATAACTTGGCTGAATACTATCAGAACAACAATAGACTACCCGATGGAAGTAGTAGTTTATGGAAACAAAAGTGAGTTATACTCATGTTATTCGTATATTTTGATTTCTTGTGTTTCAGACGATTCGGAACACAAAAGAGTTGTGAGATTGGACAGAATCAAACGTTTTATAACTGAATCACAATTGGTACATTTCTCAGTGTCGGCCAAAACAGGTGAAAATGTGAGTATGTTTTTTTACACTTTTTTATGCCCACGGAAAGGAAAATCCTGTTATGTTCAGATAACATGGTAGGCGAAAATCAGTGTTCTTTATGAATTTCTGCAGGTTGTATGATCCATAGTCGATGGATCGTAACGGTGGAACGATTGATTTTTCTGCGGTGTTCCAGAGAAGTGAGCGAG
The DNA here is from genome assembly GCA_958502065.1 of Chrysolina americana. Lineage (NCBI taxonomy): Eukaryota > Metazoa > Arthropoda > Insecta > Coleoptera > Chrysomelidae > Chrysolina > Chrysolina americana. The sequence continues at coordinate 18,313,915 of OY293411.1, read as the reverse complement.
CTTGTAAGCGAAGCGTCACCGACAAGACGAATGGCTTTTTTTAGGCAGAATGTAAAAGTTTTAGGGTGTATTTAGGGGCACTCCATATGTGTGAACAGTATTCGAGTACAGGTCGGATCTGTGCCTTATAAATCATTTTTGGGACACCTTTGGTAATAGACCACCGATGTTGTTCCCTTGAAAGTATACTGCTGATGGTAATAACGATCATTGGAATTTAAAACTTCACTGACTTTTGTTTGCATTGAATTACCAAGTTTCTATTATTGTGTTAGCTCTCAACTAATCATTGATGTAAAGAAGAAACAGTGTTAGTGCTACATTAAATCTCTAAGAAAAAGCGTCATTTATTGGTATAGTGCCAGATAGAACTGCATCAACCACCACGTGGAGAAATCTATCTGAGAGGAAGCTAGTAAGGAACACAACTGGGACTGGTGAAGGAGGAATCTATAAAACAGAAACTTGACGAGGATTCCCTGGTGTCTAAAGCGATAGCTTTAGAGATATGTAATGCAATGGCCAGATTTTCACCATACTTTTCCAGTTTCTAGTCATATATTTGAAACATGAGGAAACAGGTCAACAGTTGATCTCTGACGACTGAAACAATATTGTTCATTATTCATAATTCCTGAGCGTTCTAAATAATTCATGGTTCCAGTCGGACGGAAATATCACCAAATCGTCAGAGGTTGAATAACTTGCAAAAATTGGTGTTTTTAGTTCGGGGCATATTTCTTTGAAACGATTGACGGAATTCCATCAGATCCGCCAGCTTCTAAGCGTCTAATAGTTAGTTGGTGTAGGGTAATCTCAGGCATATGACAATCACTTGGAGTGATATTCTGGCGTTGTTTTCTCTATGAGTAGAGGATAGAATTTGCAGTAGAAATGTTGATGAAAATATTGGCTTAGGGAAGTTAGGGAGTGTGGCTATTTAATTTAAATTTGATATGCATTGAGGTAGTGGATTAAAAAAAATTGTCAATATCAGTTATTTTTCATTTATCTACCAACAACAGCTAATTAATTTGTGATGAATAGATAATTATTACTTATGCATATGTCTCATTTCTCTTTGTTTTAGGTTAGTGCAAGTTTGACAGATCTTGTTGCGAGGCATTTTGGTGTAGATTCGGGCCGAATAAATGGGCAAAAACGACTTCCTGTGAAGAAAACTACATCTAATTCAAGTCCCAAGGAACGTTCAAGTAAAATTACAAACGTTGCGCGACAAACAGATTCTGCAGTTTGTTCTATGCAGTGATACATATTATTACTCATGTACATCTATGAAATGAAACTTTTTTATCTTTCCTAAATGTTTGTTTACTTATCAAATATTAAATTTTTTAATAACATACGATTACTGGATGCATTTTTAGTTCAAAATACATACCAATGGATATTGGTTACTTTTTTTCCAAAATTATATTATCAGACAAAATCAGGGACAGTAGAAAATCACTTGGGAAAAGATTATATTGAGCTGAATACGAAATGGATCATATGGAAAGCTAAATTTCTTGGCAGCATTATTGATTCTTTGCCAATTTCGAGAATCAAACAAGTACAAGAAAGTTACCCTTGACGATAAGTTACTTTCTACGGCCCTTTACATAGCCCCAAATCTTATGCGCTATTATCAAAAATATTTATATTGCCAAGCAAGTTGGCATTTAGTTGGGAGGGTACTTGACCAAGTTGTTGGTAGCTGGCATCCAACCTATCATTTTCAAGTCACTTGAAGAAATTAAAGTCTCTGAAAAAATGCAGCCGTTCTGTTCGATGGAATAGTGATTATGCCTAGTCGTCATTTCAGTGAATAAAAAGACTTTATAGAAGGCTTCGAAGACATGGGTGAAACCATTGGGATAGCCACTTTGCTGGTCATGTCTTAATGTAATATTTTGATAAAATGACGAATAAGAAAAGCTGTCTAGCTTATATATTACTTGGTTTTAACTCAGCATTTCTCATTCAATGCATGGAAGAAATCGAAATATAAAACTTATTTTGTCATCTCCAATTTTTTCATAGGTGAGTTTATCTTTGCAAAGTCATTTGAAAACAGAACACTTTTTATAACCAGCCTTATTTTTGGTCTGTTTAGCGCGAAAAATAAGATTCTTAGGGCTCTCCGCAATGCAGATATGAAAGACAGCAAGCACATTTATTGCAAGATATTTATTAAAAAAAAAAAAATCACAGAATTTTTACTGACATCGTATTGTTTTATTTCAATCTTACTTTACCATATACACCAATACCCATAATAAAAAAATCAATCCATCAAAATTACTTTATTTCTTTTGAGAAAACATCGGTACATTGTATAAGAAGGAGTCAGTCAGGCCTTTTCATGATGATGCGATAGGTAATCAAGTAAAAAAAAATAATAATTCGTTATATTATTTTCAGTTATAGAAAAATACACCGAAAATATCAGATTCTGCATAATCTGCAATTATTTGAGTAAAATAATACCAGCATTGCAATCCCGTTGTACCAGGTTTAGGTTTGGTCCACTTTCACCAGACCAAATTTTACCAAGATTGAACTATGTAGTTGATGAGGAAAAGTGAGTGTACTATTGTAAATAAACAGTAGTAGTAGATAATGTTAGTTATGAATAAGGTTAATTGAGTTTTTTTATTTCTTTTACAGAGTTACTGTAACAGAAGATGGCAAAAACGCACTCCTAACGCTAGCTAATGGTGATATGCGTAAAGTCCTGAATGTTCTACAAAGTACTTGGTTGGCCTATAAAAATGTCACAGAGGACAATGTTTATAGTTGTGTGGGACATCCCCTGAGAACAGATATTGAGAATATTGTGAAATGGCTATTGAATGAGGGTTTCAAAACGACTTACAAAAGTATCCTTGATTAAAAAAATCTAGATTATAGTAACTTGAACTCAGGCTTTTCACATCACACTACTGCGTAGCTTTACAAGTTTTTGTTTGGAATTGATTGCATCTTCCACCTCCATGATAGAAAGGTATAATTTCAGGACGATGTATAAAGTACTTCATTAACCCTCTTATTATACAAGGGTGGGATGAAAAATTATTTCCCTAAGCAAGAAGACACAACATTTTATATCTCATGATGGTCCCCTTTTAGATTAATACATTAAACTATTCTCCTATTTATCGGTACTTCCCGAATAATATGATTTCAGGAAGCCCTAAAAAAATAGGCCTCTGTTTCAGCAATCAATTCCACCACCAAGCCACTTCTTCAGGTTTGGAGATGGATAATAATTGCCTAAGGCCAAATTTAGATAATATGGTGGATTAGAAACCAGCTTGTTACACATTTTATACAATTTTACAATTGCAACAGCGGACTTTGTGCTGATGCATTATCAAGGTGGAATAGTACATTTTTCCAATCGGCTGATCCAGCAGATATGCATAATAGTACGTCGGTGATCGTTTTGCCCTTTTAAATATATTCTAAATGAATTATTCGTGTACATCCCAGAAAGCTGTGGCCATCTGGTTGACCGACAGTTCCACCTAGAACTTTTTTGACTTAAAAACTCCTTTTTCTTGCGTTTGAACATCACCAAATTCTTCTTTGAAGTTGTTACAAATATAATGATGCAGCTGATAGAAAAGGAATAACAACTGTTTTGATACTTTGGCACAATCTCATGCCCAAGCTTATAACTTCTCAGCCCACCCTTGTGTGCTCATTCCGAATTTGCTATCCATTCATAATGAGTCCCATTAGAGAGTACGGATTATAATACCAAGACTGGACGGCCTTTACGAAATTTGCCAATTCTGGAATCAGACTTGATGAAAGGCTAACATTTCCTCTCTTGATATTGAAGAGATATTCTACAACACTTCTGTTCGCATGCAATCTAAACGTATTCCATACTCTCATTTGTGATTAGAGTAGTATATTGTGCAACTAGTGCCGAATATAGGACGAAATGTACACTATACCTTTCCTATAACCTACCTTAAAAACTAATAAATCGTATTTGAAAAATATGTTTCAACGACTACTAGTAAGAGTTTTTACTCATGAACTTCCGAGTAAATTGTATTTTGCATGACTCTATTATACCTACCTATGCATAATTTTTACACGAAAACTAAATTTTAGTATCAAGAGCCACCATCAGCGCGTCACACCAAACAGTCGAATTTATTCCTCACCCCGCGCAGCAAATGTTTGTTAGCATATATTTATGAAGCATGTTAGTGAAGACAAACTCGTCAAATACTAATTCAATGCTGATATAATATGTAGAGGGCAGCGCTTATCAGGTACAAATATCGCGATCGAATGATCGGTTTTTTGCAAATAACATTGATTTCATGAAAGAGATTTTTTTTGTATAGGCTCGGTAGTCCCATGAGAATTTGGGAATCACTCAATTTTTTTAATTCTTCATTTCAATACCCAAGAAAAAAAATCCTCTCATTAACTTTTTACGTTATACCAAGGTAGTGTATTCCCTTAAGGGTGCTTTAAAACTTCTTCTCCACTGTAATACTAAAGATACATATTAGGAAGATATGTTCACAAAGAAAACGAATTCTAACAATATTATTGCATTGGTCTCTTTAGAAACTACTTTATTTAATATTTCATTTCGCAAATTTTAAATCGATCCTGGTTAAAGTACAGTTTATTACTAGGTTAGAATAAAAATTTGCAATGCTCGTGGTACTTTCCGCTCGCGTTGAATTTCAATACTATTTATTTTCACCCTTCAATTTTCGTGGGCTTTTGTAGAAAGTATTAAGTCATTGTTGATTTACACCGTCACAAATCCAAAATGACCTTGAATTCTAATTGGAGGGTTGAATTTCGACCAGGAACACCTTTTCTCTGAGGTGGTCTTGGAAAACATTCTATATGATGAGTATATGAAACTTTTCATGTAGAGGATGATATTACACTACATCATATTACGAACTTTTCGACACTCGCTTTTTGCTCGTGTCAACTCACTTCCTACTCATGTATTGATAACCACCATTATAATATAATTGCTTCTGCCTGATTGTTCAATACAAATGAAAAAAAATCGATGAATCAAAAGTTTGATAATAAAGTTGAAAAAATTAATTTTTTTAAATTGCATATTTTAAGAAATAGTGTGAATTGATTAATAATTGGTTACCGCTCCTAAGATTACCCGTCGGGTATCGACAGTACCCAAAATTATCTAGTTCTTCAAATTTCGTAATAGTTTCCATTTTTATAATGTTGAAAACGATCCTTAACATTCCATTTTTCAAGACATAAAAGAATTGAAGGTGGTGAAGGGTCTGGCTCTACATGATATTATCACCGAAGTACACAAGTATGTACACAGAGGTGAGTTAGCGTTTATGAAAAAATTGACCAGTTTTTTACTTGCATTAATTTTCAGTCGAGTTTCCTTTTGATTTGATGACTGACCTCTTGGATAAAATGGCGGAAATTGAATACCGACTATGCAGCGGAGCCAATGAGAACATACAACTGACTGCGTTGGTATCTGCATTTCAGCAACTTAAGACTATAACTCCACCCGAAGAATCTTAGTAGACCTTAAGCATTTCATATAATGTATATTTCTTCTATATTTTATTAATAAAACTAAGAAATCGCTTACGGCAAATACTCTTCATTTGAAGCCATTTCTGTTCGTGTGGTTTTAGTTGTAGATCCGAAGTTTCTTTCACGATGTACTAATATGCTGAATGAATCTGGTTAAAAAGTTTCACATAAAAAAAGTTAACTTTTATGTTAATTTCAAGGCGTTCATCAGAAAACAGAAAATGACAGTGAATTTAAAAAATCCTTTGTTTTTTCTGGATTACCATGACAGCGTCTATTTATTTAAATTCATATCCGAAAAAAATTGACATCTGGTTGTTGAACCTTTCATTGATTTTCTGTTCTGTTCAAAAATCTTCTTTCTCTCTCCTATCCTTTGCAGTCAGTCGATTTTTACTGTATCGGGAACAACCCATTTTACCGCATCGCTGTGGTAAAAAAGATAATAATCTTGCTGCAAGTGACCTGATGGAAGGAGGTGTTTTGTTTGAAGGTTGGGACAAGGAGGAGGAGCATAATAAGGACAATAAACGACCACACATTCTAATGACAACTGAATTTTTATTAAAAATGTCAATTTAAGGTCGTGTGACTTAGATACGGCCTAACATACCCCTTTTAACTAAGGTATGTACAATGTTTTACCGTTAAGAATCCTTTAAAAAATAATCAGATAATCATTTTTTCATAGATTATTTTAATTTTCATTTATTATAACACAAAACATGACTTGATTACAGTTTACAGTAATGATACCTCTTTCTGTCTCTTTGCATGTATAGATGCGAAAATACGTAACATTTCCTATTATGTATGTTGCAAACTACTTATATAAGTTGTTTATACCAGTTTACGATGAAAACTATTAACAGAACCCAAAATCTGTCGAATTGGAACAAAAATGTATAGTTTCATTTTACTATCAACATTTCTCTGATTCTTGATGATTTGAACGGTTTCTGCGAGTGATACTTTTGAATATCATTTTCATTCATCTATATGACTTTGTGACTATCGACTATCTGAATGAAAATGTAAATTTTCACTTTCAGATTTTCTCTTTCCAGTTAGGATCTTTTCACAATATCTATGAGATATAGTTCAATGTCCAGCGTAGCTTTAGCTGGGGAAGTAGTTGTTTTCTGTTAGATATAACAAAAAAATACAATTTTCAATTTTCATTTGAGAATATTCCCCTTTTCGATGGTTATTTTTTTCTTATGGCATCCAACTCACATCTACCATGAGAGTCACTTATACCTCGGACCAAAAATTTTCAACAAATTGGAGATTTCTATAAAAAATTTACCAAATATTTCGATATTTAAAGCGAGACCAATAAAGCATGTAGAGAGAAATTGCTACACCATTGATGAGTTTTGTGTTCTTCTTTTTGAGTGATTCTGTTCCTAATTTTATGTATACATTGACGCCTTCTTTGTTGCAAAAATATTTTTTATAATCATTTGGTACTTTTTAACAGGTGAGATAAATCTATTCTTTTCCATCCTATTTTGAAATATTAGCTGAATCACTTACGAAGATGTCTGATTCCTGCTCATACTTTTTAAAATATGTTTAATCATTTGAAGAATTCTTTTCACCTTGCCATTGGATTGGTGGAATCCGATGGTCACTAAACGTATGCTTAATGTGTAAGTGATTGATGGAGTGGTCTGTAGGTTTTCGGGGTTTTCCTACAACTGAAAAGTGAATACGTCACCAAAAATCAGCAAGTCTCCCTGGACATTCAACCCATCAGGGCCTGGAGCAACACCCCCTGCGGCCTTGAAAGGCATATTGGACACGACTCGCGTGTTGTCTCGTCGACTTGATCTTAGAAGTTAGCTTCCATCTTGTGAAACCATAGGGGCGTTATTCGTCATCTTCATCTGAAACAGAGTCTGAGCGGCGTCATACACGGCAGAGTTCTCTTGAGATTTTCTTGAATATCCGCATCCACCTCTGCCAGTCTTTGTGGCTTCAGAGGCTTGGTGTTGTGAAGCGCCCTGCGGGTTTCGATACGAGCCTCCCCTTCAATCAGTCCGATATGTAGTATATCTGCCATCTGCCACTTCGATACCTACCTGAGGGGCTCTGGCATAGCCTCGACCTCTCATAGCAGTGTCCCTCAATTCATCTTTTCATTCAAAGCGTCCGTTGCTATAGCTGTCGTCGTTGATATACAATTCGTCGACCCGGCCCTTATTGGGACGGGGTCGATTGTGGATGGAATCAACCCACGGTCGACACCGGAGGGATAGTTGTCTCTCCAGGATGCACATGCGCTGTCTGCCCGATTGTGCATCCTTTGCTAAGGCAAAAGTGCTATTGCACCTTACCAGCGCCTTATATTCCGGTAAGCCTTTCTGCTCATTGAATACAAATATTCTTATAATTCCAAGGTGAAATCCTAACGATATCAGGGTAGCGAGCGGATGCTGATTGGTAGGTATCACGTGATAACCGAGATAACTGACTGAATAATATTTAACCAATGCTCCTGTTACTTGGCCTGGCTAGAGAGTATAATAATATGTCATATCTGTGTACTTGACATCTCGATTCGTGGAGAACCGATTTAACTCTTAGCTCAGCTATGAGTCACCGTCACCGAACGCAGTACAGAGACATGGAACTGACACGTTGTAATTCGATGAACCTATAATAGCAAGACTTAGGCCTAGTATTAAACATTGGACCTTTTCTAAGTTATTATGCCCTTTGTTACCGTATACAGCCTCTGTGTATAAGAACTCTGAACTCGTTCACACAACAGAATAGGTACCAGAAGAAAATGAAAAGATAGACGAAACTTGCCAAGCAGATACCAGCCACTGCATGCATTTCTACGACCTATCAGATGAATGATGAAATGAAAAGATAGACGAAACTTGCCAAGCAGATACCAGCCACTGCATGCATTTCTACGACCTATCAGATGGTTACTGGAAAGTGGGCCCTGAAGGGACAAAAAGGAATAAAAAGATCCAAATACATAGAAACCAAACCCTCAAATGAATTGGAATGTAGTATGGGATATTACAATAGGCTGGTGGAGTTTTTTCCATATTTATTTGTTCAAAATATAACATAAACTTGTGTCTCAATGTTGTGAGTTCACAAATTGTAATGGTATTTATTTTTCAAGAAGTGACTCAGGAGGGCTGTTGTTCAACAAGTTGTAGAGTTCTAATCCCACGACGTTTTCTGAAAGCAGTCTCAGTTTTCCTTCACTTGAACATTGCCGGTCCACAAAGCACGATACTGAAATGAAAAAAAAAAAAACATTCATTTTATAATACAATATTTTTGTCTAGTGTTGAAACGGTTGTCCACTGTTGGATAGTCGCCGCTTGTGTGCAAACCCGAAAATTGAAAACTTCACGTTGATTAAGTAATTGAAACAATTTTGCTTTCCTCATGAGGTGGGGCGGGTAATTGTTGTAGCTCTAGACAAAGCGGTCAAATAATGAACTTTTGCTTGACATGGACGGAGTAGGCACATACGGCTACGATATTGCTTGTGACGACCAACTTAGCACTGACATCAAAACCGGTGTGCCTGTGGAAAACCCGCCCAAATCAACAAAATTCTGTTGTTACTCGCAATTGTCATTTAATTATTAATTTGTTATAGACATTCAAATAAAAAAAATGTAGATTTTTTAGTTTCTGCTTATAAAATTAAAACTCTATCGAATCATTGGTAACTGAAAAAGCCAGGAATATTTTGATTTTGTGTTTAATTAAAATCACTGTCGGACCATTAGTTTTGACACACCCGTCACTGGCCAAAGAGAAAAATCTTCGAATACCTTGAGTGCAGCAAATATTTTCCATGGCACAGCGTCCAGTGTGCTTTCTGCAGGGGGAAAACCCAGCTATACAAGGCTCGCTCTCATGAAACATTCCTTCTCTTTGACATCTTGTTGTTTCAGGACTACCCATTAGGCAGCCAAATGGCCCGCAACATATATTAGGTCCAAAACATTGTCCAGTATTCCCAGGTCCACAAGAAATACACTATAAATCAATAAAATTGTCATATCATTTAAATAATTGGCCAATAAAAATGAAAGATATCTAATTTTACGTAATTATTGGCACTTCAAAAAATAAACCCTTGGGACTGGTTAATGCTAATCTCAGAAAGGAACGTCTTAGTGTATATTTTCAACCCTGTTGATACCTACAATTGCATATAAGAAAAAAGTTATAAAAGCAACTATGACTTTTAGTAGGAAAAGGATTACCGTGAGAGCTCGATTTGAATGCAATAAAATTCTTTGTGCAGAGCTTTCTCGTGCGCAACCATCGAAAAAGTAGTGTTTTGTTTTTTCACTTGTTTTGTAATATCTGGGAGGTACTTTTTGAAAATTTGTAAAGAAATGTCAACCATAGAAAGGACCACTGTTGATGAATTGTTGCTAAACGTTAGCAGTGATTTTCCTTGTAATACTTTAACGTTTGCTTCCAACTTCCGTTCAACGGTGGACATTTTGTTCAAAATTGTCCCTGATGTTTCAGATCATTTTTATTGAAGTTAACTTCAATCAAATTTGGTTCATAATATACTTTCTGTAAAAAACTAAGGATAGTTATATACGAGATCTTCTATCTTTTGTTTGCATAGAAAATAATTTCATTTGTAATAAGAAGATCCCATGTTTCAAAGTAACAACAGATGTCCGAAATCGGCGTTGAAAATTATCTATATTTCAAATTATGAATGATAGGTATTTTATTTAGAAGATAAGTATTCGGTTCTTGGATCATTAATATTTACACTTGTACAAATAATATGGAGAAGGGTTATCCAGTTTTGGACTCCATGTTGAAGGTGAAATCATATCAACTATCGTTTACAACACAAAAGTCTTCGACGTCACAATAATGGAGCCCGTGGAAGAAATAAATCTATTATTTTAATGTTTAATCTGTCCTACAAATAATTTCTTTTGAATTGACGTATAATTTTTTATATACTCACTGGTTTGATTTCAGCTTCAGCTAGAGCCAGTTTTCCACTTCTTTTACCACCTATGGGACAATTCGTGATCAGACAACTTTCAGCATTAGTGACAAAAATCACCAAAAATGTTATAGATAGCAAACTTTTGAACATTTTTGTCGCGTGAAGTGAACCGTTATGACTTTCTGTCTAGATTATTCTCTTTATATACAGATCTGACATCCTACCTATTCTGGATTCAATATTTATGGCATGTTCGGATTTTGCGTTTCCACTTCTAGTATATTCTTGAATCGTACTTATCTTGGGATTTTGAAAAGCACTTTAGCGTCCATCTTTCATATGGTGAATTTTATTCAAATGCAGATCAATGTTATTGTCGCCGTAGACCGAGACTTTTTTGCCCTCAATCAACAAGAGAGGCATCGACATTCCAATATGACTGTGGGGCTGTTGTAGGGATCAGAATTTTTTATTTACTTCTTTACATGACACGACATTTGTATTATTTAATTCATAAATGAGCAGTGTTTTGGTTTTTTCAGGAAGACCTGTCTGATAAAGCTCAACGTCAAATTTGATTTCCGTAATTAGACGCTAACCCGGTATCCTCACCCGGTATCTTCACCCGATTATGTTTAAATATAAACACAAGACTCGATGAGACAATATGAATCAGGTGAACGATATCATGTCACTTCACTCTTGATTTTAATTAAAGTGATGCAGTTGATTACGGTATTTTATTTCTAACAATACTTTCCTTTATGGACACTAATATGAGTATAACCTATTCGTGTAGAGGAAGGCTTTCATTAATTTTTCCCGTTGTGCTCCAGGGCAACTCTGGTGGCGGATTTACTTTTCACCTTTAGAAAAACCCGGAAAACCGACAGCATCATAACGAGTAGTCGGTGAAGTCCAAGCAAGCACTCATCACAGGATTTTAGCATCTCGACAACCCATATTTTTCTTGCATATTGTCGCCCATTTTGGGACACTCTTGAAAAAATATCTTGTATTATATCGGGAAGTCGAAATCGTGCCAAATGCCGCTTAAGACTCATTCATTCTCCGATAACATCAGCAGTTCCACTGAGGGTTACTCATACTTTATGCATATATCCCCTCACACCGGAACTTTAAATACCTGGTACACTGTCCTATGGATTTTCCATCTTTTTTTAATATTTCCTCGTTAAGAACTGTTGGGAGAATATTTTCTCAGAAAAACAACAAGATTTCATTGATGAGAGGTTTATAATGACGGTAATTCATTCATGATGTATCCAGATTGTGAATTATATTGATGGGAGAAAATGTCTTGGAGTATTCTGCGATCAGCAGGACAGTCAACTCTGTCAACCATGATATACTATATACTAGAGTAAGTACTGGAGAAAATTCTTACTTGTATTGGTCTTTACAGACGCCCGTGTGCCTTGTTCGAAAGCAAGTTCGGGTGATGTGGGTTGCGTAGATGCCTATCCTGACTCCTAATATTGTTTGGAATGCGCATCAACATACAGGGGTGGTACTGTAGACTTTATCTCTTTACAGCCTAAAACAGTGAGTCGCCCCGAAGCACTACCGACACTACCGTAAGTACATATAACAGCTGTCTTCCGCTTGGGCTGCGCCTCGTAGTATTATTATTATTATTTCTTCTAAATGAATAAATATCTATATTTTATAAACAAATGGTGTCAGAAGGGAACGAAGGGAATGTTTCATGTTTTCCATGCGGCGAAAGTAGTAATTTTGCCAGATTATGTTCACATCAGGTAGCAACAGAACGCAACATTTTTGTTATGAACGCCAGGCCACCAAGCGCGTTGACCGCAAGCATGTCGTGTGATTGTGTACAGTACTTCATATTTATTTAAAATTTCTTTTTTTGTATTTTTCAAAAATACTCAATGATGGTTGATTCTACAAATGCAGTATATATCAGCTGTTCTAAAATTCTGCAAAATATACAGGAAGTGCAACTTTCGATAAGCAAGCAAAATATCTAGAGCAATGCAATGGCTTAAGTTAAATGAAATTACATCAGACTCATAAAACTTTCGCAACAGTTACTCAAGGAGTCTAATAAAAAGCATCCTCCAAACGAAAGGAAATTAGATAGTCATTAGATTCCTGGGGCTCGATTCTAAAATCGCATGCGACAAAATATTTCCACCTTTTTTCAATGCACATTCGAGAAAGGCGATGGAAATATTTATATAAGGATACTAGACATATGAGAATTGGGCCCCTGGTCTCCTTTAATTTTGTTGGATTGCTAACCAGATCTATCTATTGCTTGCATTCAAGTCAGCTCAAGGTCATTATTATAGGCCAACCCCTTCGCATGAATTTTGCAGGAGGCGAGTACGTCAATAAATTTCGTAAGCCGGTCCAAAACCTAAGGTAAACCTACAGGATCCCCGCCAGTTGCAAGCTGGACAAAAATTTATTCTGCTCTACCCCGCACCTCATTCCTCGCTCAACATCGCGAAAGTGAACGAAATAATTGTAATACTAATTCTTAGATTTAGATTTTAAAGTTCTCGTTCGATCGATGAAGCATCTCAGCAGACCGGCCACAATACAACCTCCCAGATTTTCGGATTGTTTACAGGGTGAAAGAGTATGCCCATGAGAACCTCAGCACAATTATGATTCTCATTTATTCTTAGATCATTTATTCATTTATTCATATATATCATTTCATTTTGTCTACATATGCAACTATAAATAATTAAATATGATAAAATGAGGTACAGAAAACCAGATAACATCAACGCCGCTTAAGCTTAAGCTTAAGCTTAAGCTTCAAGAGCTTGTATTGCGGTTTGATATCCTCTGGTCCTCTGATTTTCATATCTACTTGTTTACAATTATAATTCTTTTTCTAGTACCATTATTCAGATGATAGAATCTCGTTTTCTCTTGAACAGGTGGGTGATTATATATTAGACGTTCATTTACTGTAATGACTATTCGAAAATTGTATTATACATATTTTGATTTCGTCCGATAATATCCTTAATAGCACGTTTGTAGGAATTCAGTGTATTCATTTTCTTGACTTGTAGAGGAAGTATATTGTATAACTTGGGTCCATGAAAAAGTATATTTCTTTGGGAGTGATTTTTTCTCATCAAGGGCGCCTTAAGTGACAGATTTTCAGTGAATCTGGTGGATCGTGTGTGATTTATAGAAACATTTATTTTTTCTTTGAATACCCAGATCAAGCACTGGTAAGCGTAAACGTTTCTGATCATAAGAATATTGGATTCTTGATAGAGAGACTGCGTTGAATAACGTCTGTTTTTCTTTAGCATAATTTTTAGAATAGAGTTTTGAGCAATCTGAATATTTTTTAGAGCATTATTATAGAGACGGCCCCAGATAAAGATACAATATCTTACTACAGATTCTACTAGTGAGTTACATAGTAATATTAGATTGTTTTTATTAAGTATATCTCTTAGAATATAGAATTTGTGGTAAAGACTTCTGCTGAACATTAATAAAGCATTCGATGCTGTCTGGGTGGAGGGGTTTGATCACCAAAAATATTGTTAATAAACTTTCACGTGGTCAACAGAACTTTTGTGGGAAAAGTGAATAGTACAGGATCTGGAGGGTATTCAAGTGAAGCAGATGTTCCACAGGGTACGAATCTCTCTCCACATCTGCATATACTTCCTATGACTTTTCTCAGTGCAAGAGGACGACTACAGCTATATCTAACCATTCGTTCTCAAGCGTCGCTGTCTGCTGTGCAGATCCAAATTCATTTGGACAGGGACGGCATATGCCGTATCTAGCGGAGAACAAAATTGTGGTTAATCTAATTGGAACATGAGAGACAAGGAAGAAGCCGTTAAATTCCTGAACTCTGTGCGATACCTGGCAGCCTAACTGGACAAGCTACATATACACCTAAAACTGGCATTCACAGGGCATCGGTCGTGGTCCAACATACGAATCATCTAAAGCCAAAAGTTCACACCTCAGCTTGAAGTATGAAATGCTGATATACCAACAGATGATAAGGACAGCTATGGTATAAACTTGTCAAAAAAAGTGATCGATATAGGTATATCCGATATATACAAAACAAAATTTGCCTTTACAAATACTTTTCCGCAAAAGTCTTCTCACTATAGAGACCTAACAAAACAATAGGCATAGCAAACATGGCACTGGCAACATCGCATGATCCAAAACGCCTAATTCGGGCCCAATATAGGCCCTAGGTTCTGCATGGTACGGGCGGAATTTTGTTCTTCCGACTTTAAACTCGGAAATTCCGACTTCAGAGTTGGACTTTTGTTCTTCCGGCTTCAAAGTCGGAAATTCCATCGTTATTGGTCTGTTTTGGAAGCAGTTAGTGCCTACGAATATGAACAATCTAATTAAATTTTATGAAAACAAATAATTTCGACCACAACCGAAAACACTCTTTTCTCCACACATTTCCACAGAGTGGAAAAATGTGCCAAATATCTGAGAACAAGTTCCCCCCACAGACATTGAATTACATCTGTCATCCATTTGTGCAACAACCCTCAAAGACACAATTGCAAGTGATTACTGTAATAAATTCATTGAATAGTATCCTTCATTTGGTTAGTAATGACCACCTGTATACATGCACGTTTCAGGGTCCTTTCCTGTCATTAATGCTTGGATAGATGTCAGATATAGAGTCGTCTTGTTTGATCAAATATACCTATGAATGAAGCCGCAATAATGAGTCAGTCGCAGTGCAATCCGCAAGGGAAACTCCGGAAAGCGTTGATGCAATAAATAACTCGAACAAAGATCTTCTATTAAGAGTATAATAATATAATAATAATACTTCTTCATAAACACTCAAAGGCATAGCCTGTGCGGGTAGAGGACGGCTATTATTATTATTATTATTTGCCTAGGCGCTCCGTGGCGACTTGCTGATGTTTTTGGCGATGTATTCACTTTTCAGTTGACAAAAAGACCGAAAAACCTACAGAACCACGCTGATTGGTCGGTGCGCACTCCAAGCAAGCACCAGAAGTCGGGATTGGCAACTCACATCACACTTGCTTTACAACAAAGCATGTGGCCGCCCAAGCAAACCGCTGCACATGAGAAAAACGATTATCTTGTACTGAGGCCTCGAAACTCTGCCCGATGCGAACCAGAAGTTTCACAACCGGAGACCTTAACTATTGAGCTACCGGCCACCCGGTGTCAAATAAGTGAAAACAAGTAATTTCAGCTACAATCGAAAACATCCTCCTTTGGAAAAATAAGGCAAATATCGACAGAAAACAACGAATTCCCCATATGGACATTAAATTGCAACTGTTATCCGCTGGGATGCATATTTAATAGATCTATTACAATAACCACTTGCAACTGTGTCTGTGAGGAACGTTGCACAAATGGATGACAGATGTAATTCAATGAAGTTTCTACTTCAGCGTCGAAATATCCGAGTTCAAAGTCGGAATTTCTGAGTTTAAAGTTGGAATTTCCGAGTTTAAAGTTGGAATTTCCGAGCCTACGTTTCCTTGATGTTCCATTTGTGGTTCCACGTAAATTGACAACGGTACACACGGTCTGTCATCTCTAGTTCAATACAGTGAAAGATTTGAATACATACTTGGCAAAAATGCTAGAATGGGGATCCAACAACTTGGTATAACCATCGGAGGCGATCCATCACATACAATGGAGGCAAGATACAACTGGGCAGGTAAAAAACGTTCAGTCAACTCCACCAAATAAAGATGTACCACCGTCCTCAGTCGTAATTATGACCAGGACCTACATTTTTTGTCTCAACTTTCACCATTTTTTGTATAACTTGTTAATATTTCAAGACGTTTTTCCACTACAAACAAAAAACAAACATCTTCCTGATGAAACCAACCCTTATCACTGATACTTGCACTGTACTGTTGTTGAAGGATTGATCTTTCGAAACATGTCTGAGCTGATGTAAGTCTTCCGACTACATCTTTATTGAAGATTGATTTTTGGTGGAGTTGATTGAATTTTTTTTATCTACCCTGCTTTAACTTGGTATAATTTAATACGACCAAAACCCAAGCATATCTTTCTTCTAGAAAGACCAATCTCATGATGGCCAACGTAATTATGTCAGCAGTACCTTTTCATGGATACACCATGTGAGGGTCATTGCCAAAGTCTCTGTTTCGTGCTAAGAGCTTTTTCACTTTCCGTCAAGTGATTATGACTCATAAATTAAAGATCCGACCTGTACTAGAATACTGTTCCTATATATAGAACACACACTGAAACATTTAGATTATGTCCAAGAAAGAGTCATTCACCGTAGAAAGGTTGGCGATCTGTCTCTGTTTTGCGGGTCTCGAGACTGACCCGTCGAGCTCAGGCTTCATTTGTCGTCATGTTGGAGACATACCGAACATCTCGTTCCCAAGGCTCGTTCCTCCATGGAACGGCAACGCTTTGGAACTCACTGCCTCGGAAAGTGTTCCTTGAGGCACACAGCTTGCAGCAGTTCAAGAAGAACACCAGTTCCTACCCACTGTTCCTCGGCATTTTTCCTGAACATTGCTGGATTTTTGTTTTCGTGGGAATCAGAACATGAAAAAAATCTTTCGAGAAATAAAAAACACCTCAATTAAATATTTTATTGCAATAAAGGACTTAAACACTAATAACAGTCTGTGCAATTGCTTTTACATTGCTTTGATATGATACATTTGTAAACTATTGATACAACAGGTGAGAGACGACTCCAATCTTGTGTGATATGGATTTTTTCAAGTGAGTTTGTAAATCATATTCATTCAACGAAAACAGTTACTGACCCAGTTATGACTGACGCACTGAGGAAATGTTGATACGAAAGTTATTTCAGGAAATATTCGCCACTAATGTCCAAAAAGACAAGTCGTAATACAACAAACATATTAAAATAAATAATATTCTGAATTCAACCTTAACACTAAATATTACTTATATTTTGTAGGACTTGTTTTGAAGAGATCAGCCATTGTTATAGATGTTAGATATCGTAGACTAATTTTGGACTTCTAATCGTAAACTCGGAATTAAATAAATTATGGTGACAAACACATTTCGAGTATTACTTTTGTCCAGTAGCCTAAGAAATCCAACATAATCAATTATATAAGTACTTCTCGTTACTGATAAAGGGTATATTATTACCTACACTTTCCCTTTGTAATCCAGTACAAATTAAATTATATCTATATGAAGTGCTCGAGAAACAACGTAAATTTACGTAAAATAAATATTTAAGAAGGTACTCTCTGTATAATAATTTAATCAGGAAATGAGAGAGCGGAGAAATCAGAAGTATTCTGCCGTACACTGTACTAGCAAGTACCATGCAGAGCAAAATGTAACATCACTTTTCTCTTAACTTCCGCAAATATAAATAAATGTAGGTTTATATTTGTTTTTGGCGAAGAACGCATGTTAAACAGTCAAGGTGTTCTGGTAAATAAGGGTTGCATGCATTGAAGTTCTCAACAATTCAATGTTACATCGTCAGTAATGCTCTCATTTCTTAACCAAAATAATTGACCAAATTCGAAAAACCACTGCTTATTGATGAAAAAATACCACTTTCTTGAGCTTGCTGTTGAATAACAGGTCGATGGAAGATCTGGGGTGGAGGTCGGTAGAAATGTCCGTCCTTTCTCTGAAAAGTGAAAAAAAACTCATAAATAACCCTACCCAATTATACTATATTTTTTTGCAAATTTAAAGGGTGAGAAATTTCTCGTTATACAATGCCTGCAGTTTTTTCGATCTCAGAATGCATTCTGATATTTTTTTCTAACCCCAACAACTCAAGAAAAGAGTACTATAATTTAAAAAAAAGTACCAAAATGTAGGTATATCTAATGTTTTTTGATATTTTTTCAGTAGGTTCCTGTTAATTATGCATAACCAAATCAACAATTTCCTATCAAAGTATGCATGATGCATGAGTAATTGGAGTTATGTGACGCTTTCATGAAGGTAATGAATTTTCAGGCCAAATTTCAAATACCTAATCTCTTTCCTATTTATTCGGTGATGAAGAAAACTAGTTTCCCGAGATCATACCAAAACAGGCATTTGCTGGAAATAACTCATAAAGTTTTACCCTTAGGATCAGGAATGAGTCAATGGAATTTTTACATCCCCTAATTCTCAGAAAAACACCCTGTAACTAGCACTCTATGTTAGTATTTTGCATTCAATTTGAACACAGGAGTCAGAAGGGAATGATAAATGAAAACAAATATATATCTTATAAAACTCTACATATAAAGTGTCTTTATTGGCTTTCTGTTGACTCGGCTTGTTTGTTGTTGTTTCACCTGCAATCAAGTGTTGCACATCCTCACACTTGTTTTCACAGTGCTGATGATAGCCTTAAGTTCGAAATACGTGTCTACGGTTGCATTTTCACCAGAGGGCTTAGTCCAATTAATCTTCCCTTCCTATTGTTCACAGTTTCTCTCGAAAGCACATCCCTTTTTCATTTATTTTTGTCACGTAGGTAACTGTCTCCGTGACGAAGTTATCTTTTCGTTTCACACAGTTTGAAACAAACTAATAAAAATGACGTCACTACAAGACAGTTTGATCTGTTTGACCGTGAGCCACGGGCTTTAGAGGATATGTGAATGGAAAACTTGCCATTCTCAGGCACGTTTCTTCGTCAAAACATACTCAGTGGCTTTGAAATCAGAAATAGTTCAAGGGTATATAGCGTTTTATACAAATGAGATGCTTCAATTGCTTTCCAGTATGAGCTTTGGTTTGCGAAACACCTTAACACCAAATTTACGGGTGATTTTGTAAGGCATTTCTATAATGAATTTGTTCAAACCAAGAAATTTAATAAAGTACAAAAATAAAGCATGGGTACATATTATAGACACTTATTCTATAATCTGTGGTATATGGGGTGCATTGTTTGAGACACCTGGAATCTCCACCCGTTGAATACGCCGAGGAGACGCACACCATATTGGCCACCGTTTCTAATTCCGGCTAGTGGTCGAGAGTATCTGCTTCGATAAGTTCTCATAAAGGTGCTGCTTGGAATAAATCGGCTATCGGGTAGTGATGCAGATTTTCCTGCAGCTGATAAAGCAAATACGCCTCCAAAAAGTTAGAAGATCCTGCCAGTTCATAGAGGAGTTCATATGGGAGATATTATTATTATTTCTATCACTGTCGTGTTCGGTAAAACCCATGCTGAATCACCAATACAAAAAACACTTAGCGAAACTTAAATTAAAAAAAATTACTTGTCTATGAGCAACTGAGATATTACTATCAACTAATCATTTACAGGTATGGAAAAGGATTGAAGGAATTTTCTTTCATGCACGAATGTATATCAGAGAATCATCACGCTAATTATGTTGTGTACATGCACCTGAATTCCCTTGTATAGTATAAAAGTGCGTGAAGCAATTTTTCACTGTCGATCGTAGAAAAAACTTTGCATGAAACACTTTCGTAAAGAGCTTTTTTTTCGACTCGCGTGTTCGAACTTGGTTGCACCTAATCCACAAATTTCACTCTCAGAAAAATTAATCCTACTTTACGAACCTGTATCATAAATAACCCACATTCATGCATTATTGGGCTCAATGTATGTAATTGGAGATGAGGAATAGCATTCTCGTTACCTACTTTTACCTGATTACGAATGGAAATGTTCACAGTAATTTTTTGAACATCAGTTTATGTCAAACTCTAGCAGTAGCCCGGGAGGTCATGGCATTTTTTTGTGACTTATTTCGACATACTTCATAATTATTATTTTTAAAGTTGACAATGAATATATCTTACAAGTAAAAGTCTGCCAACGCACCGGAACAACAGTAAGTGACAGGAAAACTTGAAAATCCGCAAAATTTTGTAATCGTTGATTGATTTAGGCTACGAATAAAACTTTGTAGAAAGATTATTCATAACTTCTTGTAGAATGATTTATTAAAAATTTTCTCAGTCATAGCAAATGTAGCCAATTGTATAATCTACTAAGCATTATGACAGGTTTAACCAGACAGTGGCGTGCATATATAGGCATAACTTTCCCAGATTTTTCGAAGAAAAATTCCTGTTACTTTTTAATTCAAAAGTTCCACCAGAAAAATTTGTCCCAAAATAATTTAAATAATAATTTTTCCTGAATAGAAGGTCAGAGAAAAAAATATGATATTATTATTTGTTTGAATTGTTCAGAAAATTAGTATTTTTTTCAAATAAAAATGAAGGTTGCCGCACGACGTATTATGTAGAACGGCGATCTCGTTTAAATATGAGTCCTGAAAAGAAATTTTTTGTTTGAACCCGTGATCTGAGATGAAAAACGTGACATCTTGAATGGGTGAGCCATCGACAGAGATTTTGAAAATATTCCATAACCATCATAGACCAAGAAACAGCAATGTATTTCAAGTTGTAAATTCATACTTAAGTTGTGAACATTTTGGTATTGAATCTCATATACCTGGTTGGACAATAATAGTCGAGTAAGTGAAATTTGTTAATGAAACAACTGTCAATATATAAACTTCAAGACGCCGGCTGGTTGAACATGGTTACTAGAATCCCCCTAGTGCAAATCCATTTCATAGAATAATTACCAGCAAAACTCCACCTTATCTCCATAGGAAAATATCTTTTCGGTCAGATGTACACAATCTGAACGTGAGGTTAAAAGGTGCTTTGACACCGCCTGCTTTCAGAACTGAAACATTCAAACGTTCCTTCTCATATCAAATTTCAAAAATTTACAATAAAATTCCCCGTACTATGAAAAATGAATGTATCTCACGTTTTAAACCACAATTCAAAACTTACCTTCTTCGAAATCAACCCTAATATCAATATTCCAATATATCATTCTACCAAACACGATCTACCATTCATTCAGATATTCTTTCAATGTTTGTTTCCTCATATATTTATAGACAATTGGGCCCACTTCTCAATATCTATTTTATGTTATTGTTTTGAAACTCATTGCTTTTTGAATTCCTTATATCAAATTTATGACACTATAGAGGACTATGATAGATGTTGAGTGGAAGAACAAGTTTTCTGGTCTCAAGCCACAAAAATTGAACTCTGCCTTTTATCCCCAATCAATTTACAGTAGATTTTGTAACAAAAAGTATAATGTACGATTGGAAGTAATAAAGACGTTTATTATTATTATTATTATATAATATTTTTTATCAAAATTGTTGTCGCTAAAACATACGTCTAGCTACATTCTCCAACTGTATTATAGAGATGGACACGAAAATACGGGCACTGTATTTATCGAGAAATAATATCAAGACTACTGAAATGAGAAAACAATAAGCTCTCTAAAGATACTCAATATGAGAAATTCTTCTTTTTAAAACAATCGCCGATGACGTCACTCCTTCACCAATAGCACATCAAAAAAATATTTGAATCCACAAAAATATGCAGATAATAAATATCTGAGAAAAATAGACAGGTTCATAAATTTGACTAACTCTGTAAGTAGATATAAAGTATGTGGTAGTAATTAAAAGTGATAATATGGATGGCACTTGTTTGCCATATTTGAGGATGCAAAGTAAAAATTAAAATTATTTTTACGAAATTTATTGAAACAGATCAGTTATTATTTCAAAAATGAATTATATTTCAAAGAAATTATGAAAAATATTGTTGGTATTTCATAAAATCCAATATTCTTTGCAGTAAAATTAATTTACTCCTATTTTAATGAAAATAACAACAAAAATCATAGTCAAAGTCTCGTCGCTAATGATTCTTATTTTCTTATTGTTTAAATGTTCATTCATTATTCAAGTTTCAATACATTTCAAATCAATACGCTAACATTTTGGTCAGTTTTTCTACGAACATATAAAATTTTGAGATTGACAATTATTGTAGATTGAAGATTGTAAGGGTGCCGTATAGGCTGTGCAGCCTCACAAGCACTTCGACCTATAACTTCTTTTGTGTGTGACCCTTGATCTATTCGAGGCCCGGGGTTCCGAGACTTCTTGCGAAGTTTATCAATTTCCTGGGAGCTAAGTTCCTGATGTCGGAGGGCGTTAAAAAGACCCCTTCCAAGAACTTAAGCCTCTTGCAGAAAAGCGCTGGGCATTCGCACAGCAAATGTTCTGCAGTTTCTGTGTTAGCGGCAACTATCACTCTCTGATTAATCCATCTTTTTGAGGTGGTACCCCAGAGGGCAGTGTCCAGTGAGAAGTCCCGTTACCATCTTCAAGTCTTTCTTGTCCAACTCGAGAAGCTGTTTAGCTTATTTTGGCGATAGACACACTAGTCTTTTCGCTTGTCTTTGTCCTGGCACTTTATTCCAGTGAGATTTCATTTCATCAATTTCCCAGCGTCGGGATTCTTCTTTTGGGTGGGCTCTGGAGAGTCCACAGAAGGGTTCTGGGCCGGGAAATTGTGTGTTTGTCCCTTCTTTGGCAAGGCAATCTGCTTCTTAATTGCCTTTAATTCCTCTGTGACCTGGCACCGACATCAGGGTGACCTGATTGTTTACTGCCAGTTGTCTTAGGGATTGTTTACAGTCCTAAGTCAACTTAGACTCACAGGTGTATCACCTCAGAGCTTTTAGTGCTGCTTGGCTATCTGACAGTATATAGATTTCTGCTCTTCGAGAGCCTCTTTCAAGGCATTCCTCGACACATAGCATGTACTCCTGCATGGAAGATGGTTGGGGTGTTACCAAGGGGTTTTGAGAGCCTGAAATTTGGTCCTGTGAAACTTATAATGCTAAGGATGTAATTCCCACTAGAAGTGTTTTATCAATCGGAATCAATAAAAATTTCAGTCTGCCAATAATTCCATAAAAAATAGTCGTTGAGGCAAGTAAAGCTAGCGCATTGTGCCACACGCAAGATTGACGCGTCCGTTAATGCATCCGTGCTACGCGCAAGGTTTGGCAGACAGCTTTCGTTGTACGGAACTGTTGGCAGACTACTATATGATTTTATTCATAGAATGAAATAATATATAGAAATGAGTTAATTTTTAACAAAATTTCATGAAGGTGACAGACCCATTATTTAAGTCTTGGTTGACAGACTGTTAATTTTATAAATTATGAGTAATTTTTCAAGGAAGTTTTGTTTGTAGCAAATCAGTCAACGATTAGAAAATATTGCAGGTCTTTCGTAATTAAGTTTTGTAGCATATGGTTGGCAGACTGTTGTTTTCTTCGGTGTAATTGAGAAAATATGACTTGAATCGTAGCGAAAATCAGACATGAAAAATGTCACTTCTTTCCGGACTATAACTGTTCTAGTGCTAGTCAGTGAGCACGGATTTCCTGATTTACCAGGTTTACTATCATCTAATAGACATTCTCTAATTTTGTACCACTATAGGTACTGATCTACTTACATATTCACCACAGGCCAATATGTATTATTCTTTGGGAAAAGTTAGAGGGACATCTTCAGATGCTGGTATTTTAGCATTATCAATAGATAAAATGGTTTTTGGTGGAGAGGTCACAGGTGGTGGGAAGTATTGCCATGGCTGAAATATGTACAAATATATACAGAGCACCAACACCGTCGTGCAAACTAAAATAAACCTTAACCGTTGTTACCTTTGCTCCGTGTAAAGTTACGTTCAGTAGAGTTGGATGTTGTTCCACAACTACAAATTCGAGTTCCCTCGGAACATAACCGTCAGCATAAACCTGAAATTACAAATATGTTGTGGATCTTGACAAGAAAGTTGGGGTCTTTATACGGTTACCTCTAATTTATAAACTCCGGGCATTAGAATTCTCCAAAATTCTCCATATTTTGTCGTTTGGAAACCAACATCTCTAGATTTAACCTTCAGAGAAGCTTTTTCTACTGGATTTCCATTTTCATCGATCACAAATCCTTGTATTCCTCTGTGTGCTTCTGCCAAATATTTCAGCAGTGACTAAATTGGAAAACAAACAATTACTCTCATAGTATTAATGTATTCATAAACAAACATATCGTGTGCCAATATGATATGACAAATTCAAGCAAATTCCTCAACATATTTTTATGTCATTAAATTGTAGTTCTTCAATGAAGTGTTTGAACATTTCTGATAAATATGCATAATTTTATAGTTATTTAGTTCATTCAAATGAAGTATATGAAAATTTCATTTTTTAGTAATTGCTTAAAATTTGATTATTCCTATAAAAATAACAACACTGCTAATAATGTACTGATCCGAACAAAGATCGAAAGAGTGTGGAGAGTTTTAAACAAATCAAACGAATAATGTCATTCCCTCCGCACTATTCCACATGGTAGAAAATTCTGAGGCAAATATCGTCAGAAAACAACTTTTCTCCCCTACTAACTTTGCATTACTTCTGACATCTGTTTGTTCAGTGTTCCAAAGCGAAGTGGTCGTGGTGTTAGAGCATTTGCTTTCTACCCTGGCGTTCCGGGATTGATCCCCATCGCCTACCACTGAGCTAAAGTAGTGCGGAATCCACTTGTACATAAAAGCTGTCTCCGATCTCCCTTGCTCGGACAAGCTCTGCTTCTGAGGGGTTTTCTCCGAAAACCTGGGTGATTCGTATATACAAATTATACATTTTTTTTATATCACGGTAGCACAGATTCCGGGAACAATAAACGCATGAATTCGAAAAGAGCCCTGAAAATTGTGTTGGAGAGTTTCAAACAAATGAACCGAATAATTTCTCTTAAAAATTCCCTTCTCTCCACACAATCAAACAAAGTAGAAAATTTGTGGCAAATATCTGTCAGAAAACTTTCCCCTACGAACACTGAATTACATCTATTTGTACAATGTGCAATGGGCTGTACTGTTTGGTAAAATATATAGAATATAGCGTTTTGACATATAGGTAACATGAAAAGACTTGTAAAATATGATAAAGGACATTTGGTTGAGTCATTTAAACATCAACTATTTATGAGGGAATGTATATGTTTATCTGCGTTGAGGTAAATATTGCAGGAATAGCTTTTTCGAGCCCTCTTTGCTAAAAAAAAGAAGCCGTGAAGCCAAAGTTCGTTTGAATATGTTCGTCAATCAAAAATTGTGTTTCATATTAAATTACCAAAATTCCTTTAAGTCGGTTAAGGAAGTGAATGAACTAAAGGCATGGCTTCAGTCTCATTGTCACCCGGTATGTATTTCTATTTCAGTCTGATATTTCACAACGTTCCATTGCGCCAAAAACCATCATGATCATAAATAGGGAAAACTATTGCTGGTAGTTAATAAGTTATTACGTTTTTTATGGATGTTTCTTCTGTGCTTTTGCATATTTTTTCAGTTAATGTTTTTTTTGTGCAATCTTGGTGCAAATGAAATATTACAATCAGCGATATAAATAACTTCTTACCAATTTGTTATCTTCCCAGTACTTGGGTAACTCGTGTGCAGGAGGATATTTGCAACAAGATACTTCCAAAGTTACTTCCATGCAGCCATACCAGACATAATTGAAATCTTGCATACCTCCAGTAAGTGGATACCACTCGGCACCATTGGTTATACCCTATTGGAATTGAGACAATCATTAGACACCTTTTGGAGCAGTCAAAATCATTCACTTACCCTTCTGAATGACGTTTGGGATGATTTGCATGACACACCTCTGCTCATTTTAGCATGATTTGTTGAATAAGTTAGGGCCAAATGTTTGAATACATCGTCGTCCGGAGTCAAGGAAGGAGACGAATAACTCTGAAACACTATAAGTATACATGAATATCGCTTCACTCAGCAGTAGTTCATGATCGATGGATTTCAGTATGATTTTCAGAAGTAGCAGAATTTATAGCATTGAAAGACAAAAGCATACATACGAATTTGGTTAATGACTGAAAAATTAATTTTTGTGTAATTGTAATTTCGAAATCTGGTCTACCGAAACGCCTATTTACTGAAAAATCTCAATAATGGATCTTTATATATTTTTTGTAAAAATCTTTTCGTCTGACATTTGGCTACCGCCAGGGATATAGTTTTTTTTTTCTATTATGTTGCGTCAGAGTCCTAGGATAAATAGTTGAAACTGGCAAACTTTTCCAGATTGAGCGTTGTTAAAAGTTCCAACATTATCCTCACCTTTTTTTCTTGAATATCATGTTTATTAAGCGCAGAGGCCTTTCTGTGTTTACTTGAACTATCGATGAACTCAGTGGCACTTAATGGGGTCTCAATGTGGTCCTTGAGAGTTACCAGCTATACCAACCACGTACCGAGTCCTACTAAAGAAGTATATACCTTGATATCCAAGAAAATATACTGATGATTCCACTCGTAATTTGAAACTCTCATATTATGCGATATAATAAGAACGATCAAAACGGTTTGTCTCGGTAGTACGCAGTTCTTTCCTTTTGAGTCAAGAGTTCATGTCGTCACGGGCAACTATACGAATCCAAACAACAATGGAGAATACTATATTTTGCTGCCTTGTTTGACATAAATGTCAGTTTGACAGACTTCATATTTATTAATCACTATGTGCAACTAGTGAAGAAACCACAACAATAAAACTTTCCTGAATTTCTTGGTGCGGAAAATTATTACAATTAATACAATTCGTGCTCACAATATTTTATATTGCTTTAAGGTTACCAGCACTTGTCCTAGCGGACTCGATCTCGTTGATCTCCGACAGAATTGATATCGATTGTATTGCAAGTACTTTTAGTATCAACCTCAATAATCTCCGATCATATTTTGAGTAAAAGGCAGAAAAAATCGAAAAGCTTGTTCTCTGGCATGATTTGCCACAAAAAAAAAAATTGAAAAAGTACAGATTCATGATTATTCTATTGCAGATTTGAAGATGTACATGATACTTGAAGTTGATTTTCAAGTCTGAGGAAATGTGGCGACGTTAGAGAGACTAGAATTGCTGACTGGTGAGACAGTTTTAAAGAATTTTGAAGTATTTTGACAAAGCCGGTAATTTGGTCTCAACCCTTTTGAAACCATCTGAATCTGCTTCAGATAGTTGTTCCTCACGCTACGATCGGGTCAATTCTTTCTCAGTAGCAATATTGTTATCATAGCTAGACATTTTTCACAGCAAAATATATCTCAATTTTGTAGAAGGCTTGAAAAATATCGGCAGGAGATGTTACTGCCAATAAAGCAAGATCAAGCCTTTCACAAAATCGAGATATATTTGGCTGTGAAAATTGCCTTGCTATGATAACAATATTGCTAGTGAGAAACAGAATTGACCCGAATATATTGAATTGGGAATCACTGGGATTCAAAACACGGGTTTTTGCTACGAAAACATCAATTACAAAACAAGGTATAAATCAAGGAAATTGGCTTTTTTTAACTATGATAATGTCAGAATTACTATAAACAATTTCTCAAACAATTTCTGTATTGAAATCTGGATTGTTCGACAACTTACGGCTTTTATATACCTAATTACTACTATCGACCAAGGAGCATATGCTGCACATTACTATTATGTGATCATCTGAAGCGAATATCTTCAAACAAAAACAATTTGGATATCGAAGAAATGTTCCGGTTGTAACCCATCTAGAAAATTATTATGAAAGCATGAAAGTGTTCATGCAAACTTTTGATATAATTTTTTCAATCTTAAAATATTCATCAGCGTCTACTCAGAAAATATTGTCAACTTACGAGAGCATAATGCCGAAGATCTACATATTCCTTTCAGCAGCATATAAAACTTAATAATAAATATTTTTAAAATGATGTTATATCATAACTAGTTCCTTATTGTTGATAACATATTTCTAAAATACAACCAAGTACTTACGAGAGTTTGGCGTATTATCGAACGGATAGCTTGCTACAAGAGCTCCACCGTGTAAACTTCCAGAAAGAACAAATTGAATTTTGGATACCCATTCTTTCACTGCTTCTGTCTCAGGTTGTGTTCGTTTGTTATTTTGTTTGAAATAATCCGGGAAATTTCTGTTCAAATCGAACCCTCTTGCATTGTACCTAAACACAGAGTAATAGGATGAATGGTAAAGACATTTCTGGAGGAGCTAGGACATCAAAACGTTAAAAGAATCGAATGATTTGAAAGTCTGAAAAAATTTCATTAATTAGTGAAAGGTATACGATTCCAATGATTGTCCAACTAGTTTATAATGCATTAGATAACTTTTTCCAACAAATGACACCCTGATTCTGGATCTAGTTCATCTATTTCATTAATCAAGGAACGGTTTTTGAATGATATTGTGGAAATAGTAGGGTCTGATGAAAAATTTCATGCGTTATTTACCTTCCTTGGCCACCGTCACATGTTCCTTCCTTGGAAACTTCAAATCCATCAGGATTCATTGATGGCATTATATGGATCCTAGTGTTGTCTAAAAGCCACCTTACGAATTGATCGGTTGCGTAATTTGTTACTAGGTACTAGAACAGACGAAAAATACCTACTCAGTAATTTTATATATATATATATATATATATATAAATGAATAGAGTATTTTCGTTTCAACTCCGAGAGCTCACTAGTGACTGTAGATGTCGCAAGTTACTATTCATTTATATATATATATATATATATATATATATATATATATATATATACATATATATATATATATATATATATATATATATATATATATATATATATATATATATATATATATTTGAGACCCCGACGTCAAGTCACAAAAACCTAACGTAATTATACCTGAGGAGTAGGCAGATTGAGACCTCAGCGTAGAATTACGTTTTAACCTTTCATTAATTTTCTTTCTATTTCAGTTCTTGAAAATGGCTCCAAAATCGGAGCCGAAACGTCGAATTTCAACAAATTCTAGACGCGGTTCAACCTGAACTTTTAGTTTTCAAATATCTGACCGCGGAAACCTATCTGAACACACATATATATATATATATATATATATATATATATATATATATATATATAAAATAAAGTAGTTATTTTGTGGGGTTGCAGCTGCTTTTCAATCAAACTCTTTTCTACTTTATTGTGAGAGCTTTCGAAATTATTTAATTTCTTCTTCAGTCACTCTAAAAGAATAGGTATAACTGCTAATGAACATATCAAATAAAGGTACTTACAGTATATGAGTATAAGATAAAATAACATTCAGAAAAATAAATGGTTTCAAGACATAAAAGTGAAAAGTCAATCTGAAGTTTATGAAAGATGGATATAGGGTGTATAGAATTGGTATAAATTTTATTTATTGATGAAATAGATACTCTATGATTTTTATTGTTGCTTAATTTTATTTCAATATCTAAAATATTAGAATAAATTATATTTAAATTTTGAAAATCGGTCTTCTTATTCATTGAATCTTTTTCATTCTTTATGTAAACCATTTCTAAAAAACATCTTTTGAATAAATTATTTTCTTTAGTTAGAATTGAAATATTTTTGAAATCAATGGAATGTCCTGTAACATTTACATGTTGTGATAAAGCGCAAGCATTGGGTCTTAAACGTATATCACTTTTGTGGGAAACAATCCTTGATTTCAAATTTCTTGATGTTTCACCAATATAGTTTTTTTCACATTCACGACAGTTAATTTTGTAGACAACTCCTGCTTGATCCAGTATAGGAGTTTTATCTTTCAATTTGGTAAATAATTTATTGACAGTTTTAACTGGTTTATTAGATAAGATAATATTAGTTTCTTCTTTCAGAACATTATTAATTTTGGAAGTGAGTTCTTTTATATATGGAAAGGATCGAAATTTTTTAATGATGTTTGTTACAGGATTTTCGTTATTAGCGAAATTGGTATTGTTGCTAATTTGAATTGGAAAATTATTAGAGGAAAATATTAATTTATTGAGGAGTCGTTTAGGATAAGAATTGTCTGAAAGAAAATCGAATAATTTTTTAAAATTTTTCATCTTCAAAGTAGGATGACATATTTTGTCTATTCTATTTTTCATTCCAAGTACTACATTTATTTTGGTTTTTTCACTATGATATGAGAAATAATTCATGTATTTCCCAGAGTTGGTTGGTTTAACATACCAGTCTAATATAATTGTGTTATCGGGGGTTCGTATGAGTTTAGTGTCTAAAAATGGAACACCTCTGTCGGTTTCTGTTTCAATCGTGAATTTGATATGGTTATCATAATTATTAAAAATATCGAAAATTTCGTTTTCTTTTCCTTCAGGTATGGTGCAAATAATATCGTCGACATATTTTTTTAAAAAAGGAATTTCAAAAGATAATTTAGGTATACAACAGTACAATAAATCATCCATAACATATTGAGCAAGAATTGGTGGAATTTTTGATCCCATAGGTGTTCCAAAAATTTGTTGATAAAACTGATCATTAAGTGAGAAAAAAGTATTGTCCAATATGAAGTTTATTATTTTTATGAATGTATCTTTATTCAAAGAACAATGATTTTTTATTGAATTCCAGTTTTTTGTGATACTTTTAATGACTGATTCTTTCGAAATGTTGGTAAAGAGTGAAACTACATCTAGACTTATAATAATATAATTTGGTGGTAATTGAAAATTATTGATGAATTCTGAAAACTTGAAACAATCTTCAATATAATACTCATTATCAACATTATAAGCCTTAGTGAGTATATCTGTAATGAAAGATGTTAATTTACTTGTGGGTGCATCAACAGATGCAATAATAGGTCTAAGTGTTAGAACGGGTTTATGAATCTTTGGTAATCCATAGAATTTTGGACATACAGAGTTGTAGATTGTTAAAGATTTTGCAACATTATCTTCAATATATTTATCTTTTTTCAACTGACTTACCAATTTATTCGTTCTCTGTTGAGTACCTGAAGTTGGATCTTTGGAAATTTTTTTGTAATAAATTTTATCATCGACACACTTTTCGGTTAATTGAATGTATTCTTCTTTGTTAATAGCTACTGTGACATTGCCTTTATCAGATTTGGTTATAAAAATTTCCGGGTGTTCTTTCAGAAAATGCCTAGTTTTGTTAAACCATATATTAAACTCTGAAAATTGAAAAGGTTCATTGTGTAGAAAGTTAGTGATTATATTGGTGATTCGAGAAATGTAAATATTTTTTTGATCAGAATCTTTTATTTCATTTAGTGAGTATTCAATATCTGCTAAAAGATGTTTTATAGATATGTCATTAATAGTTGGTTGCAAACTGAATTTAGGACCCAGTGATAACATATTTTTGACCTCTTTTGGAAATTCCGTTTCGGTTAAGTTTTCAAACCAATTTTCTTTTATTTTTATATTAGGTCTGGAAGAAATTTTTAATTCTTCGATCTTTTTTAAATTAATTTTCTTAACATCATTATATTTTTTATTATATTTGTTAATTAATGAATTTTTAAAATTGTTCCAAATATATTGTGGAAGAATTCTAATAATTTGTTCTTCTAAGTTACTTTTTTCGTTAATAATTCTTTTAATATATCTATGTGTGATATCTATTTCTATATTCAAAACTTTTTTGTTCAACCTTTTACTTAAATTTTTGACGTATTGGTAAGTTCTTCCTTCATTTATATCAATTGAACCATACACATCTTCTGTTCTATCTTGGATATGTCTTGGTGTTAATCCATAAGTTCTACATTGAAGTAAAAATATCTTCCTGTTATTCTGAGATGCTGATTTGATGTTATAATTTGCCCATTTTTGAGATGTCGCATACAGTTGATCCCATATCTTGATGCAATATGTTGGTAAAACCCCATGTTTGTTAATAACGATTTATGTTTGTAGCTGAATTTATTTCAAAATAAAGTAGTTATTTTGTGGGGTTGCAGCTGCTTTTCAATCAAACTCTTTTCTACTTTATTGTGAGAGCTTTCGAAATTATTTAATTTCTTCTTCAGTCACTCTAAAAGAATAGGTATAACTGCTAATGAACATATCAAATAAAGGTACTTACAGTATATGAGTATAAGATAAAATAACATTCAGAAAAATAAATGGTTTCAAGACATAAAAGTGAAAAGTCAATCTGAAGTTTATGAAAGATGGATATAGGGTGTATAGAATTGGTATAAATTTTATTGTAAAAGGTCGATTTAAGTTATTGATGAAATAGATACTCTATGATTTTTATTGTTGCTTAATTTTATTTCAATATCTAAAATATTAGAATAAATTATATTTAAATTTTGAAAATCGGTCTTCTTATTCATTGAATCTTTTTCATTCTTTATGTAAACCATTTCTAAAAATGAAATGAAATGAAATGGTTTACATAAAGAATGAAAAAGATTCAATGAATAAGAAGACCGATTTTCAAAATTTAAATATAATTTATTCTAATATTTTAGATATTGAAATAAAATTAAGCAACAATAAAAATCATAGAGTATCTATTTCATCAATAACTTAAATCGACCTTTTACAATAAAATTTATACCAATTCTATACACCCTATATCCATCTTTCATAAACTTCAGATTGACTTTTCACTTTTATGTCTTGAAACCATTTATTTTTCTGAATGTTATTTTATCTTATACTCATATACTGTAAGTACCTTTATTTGATATGTTCATTAGCAGTTATACCTATTCTTTTAGAGTGACTGAAGAAGAAATTAAATAATTTCGAAAGCTCTCACAATAAAGTAGAAAAGAGTTTGATTGAAAAGCAGCTGCAACCCCACAAAATAAATACTTTATTTTGAAATAAATTCAGCTACAAACATAAATCGTTATATATATATATATATATTATTGGATATGTAATCAATAAAAGATCAATATACTGGAGTATCTATCATCTCAACATCAAATTGCTGTATGATTATAAGCTCTGAGAAACGTTGCACACATCTCTGTCAAATGCACTTCAATGTCCGGAGTGGTACTAGTATTAAGTAGTTTGTATTGACCTAACCCTGTATCGAGAAAAAACAACATCCTCCGAAGTAGTAATCATGTCCGAATCAAAACAAGATTCTGCTAATTGGTTACATGTAGCACTGCATTAGAGTCCTTGACAATCCAGAATATTCAATATATGGTGTGTCATTAAGCTCAAATCGGAAGAAAGAGGCAATATAACTCGTACGCGATTAGCCTCAAAATGTGACCCAGGCGCGTATGCAAGGGGGGGTAATGAGGCTAATTACATTGACATTAAGATATTCACAAAATGAATCTTAGTCCATTCATCGCGTAATTATCTAAATCGAATCATCGTTGAATGTATTTTTTTTCATATTAAATAAAACAAACTGAATTTGCCATCGTTTTTTTCCCTCTACATGATACCCCTCTGATAAACCTAACTATCAATTTGAAGGCATTTGACCTTGAACAAAAAAAAAAAATCGACTGCAGCGCTTTTCAATTTTCTGTTACCCCCTCTCCACGAATCACCCCCCCCCACGGAACAAATTTGTATAGGCACCTGATGTGACCCAATTCAAATAGGAGCTTTTGATGGAAATATGACGCAAGGTGAGAGCATCGATACCAGGACCCTTCCAGAAACTGCGTGCTTATCCTCTTGCTACAGGCGCCCCCCCCCCCAAGACACGGTGATTGAATCAAAGCTGACATTGATAATACATACAGTGCGCGTGTAAAGTATGGAAACATGAAGATATCGTTGACACCCCACAAGATACAATAACAAAATTTTTGATAGACAAAATTTTTTCAAACTCCATGAAAGCAAGTTATTTTCTCTTTATGTTAATATCAATGGTTGCAATGAAACTGTTTTTCCTAATTTCTTAAAATAAATGTTTCATATTGACCATAAACAGTTTATATGCTGCATCGGCAATAAAAAACTGTGACAGAAAATTGTAAAATACATAGATTGTTCCCTTTAAATGTTCTTTTATTTCAGAAACTGTATATTTGGCCAAGTTGAAAGTATAAAATTTAAAATCGCTTGTCGATCTAATATACATAACCAAAGTTTTGTTATTATATCTTACGGGATGTGTCAGAGATATCTTAATGCGCACTGTGTATATATTGTTACGAGATGATAAAAATCTCCTAGCTACGCCGCTGGATAGACTTGCACGCGTATCGTCGTTATGATTTCCGAGAAAAAGGCAGATAACTGCCGGTAATGAATATTCGGGATAACCGAACCGTCGCATCGCGAAGATTCAAGTTACACTTGAGTACCTATATAAACGCGAGTCATTTGTCTGGGAGAAGTTTTTATGAAGAGAATTATTTAAGAAGATTAGAAAGTGATAATAAGCAGAAGTGTTTGGAATATTTAGCTAGTTATATTGTTGTATAGTTCTAAGTGTTTTATTAGTCAGTGAAGTGTTGTATGTTTGTTTATAGTGAAGTTAGAAAATAAACAGTTTAGCAGTGTGCTCGGTTTCCTTTTGTGTGCCGTGATTTCGGGTTTTTGGACACGTTGGTTTGGTACAATTTTTCATATATTGTACAGTCCACCCCTTCGCAGCCAGATCATTCCCTATAGCCTTCACTACGCAGTTGTTGCGAAAGACACTTCCGCCGTGCGTTCGGAAGCATCCTTGGGGCATGTGTTCGGCCATTTCCGTCTTCCAGTTGAAATGCACGAAGTCGTCACCCCTCATGAAGGTGTTCTCCGACATTAACCAGTCGGGCGAGTATCGGCTATCAGCCGATTCCCGAAGTTCTGACACGTGTAAAAACCCCTTTAGCACTATACGTCAAGTGTATTTTCATTTTTGGTCCGTTAGAGATCCAATTTTCCATGGACACGATAAGAATGCCCAATGGACGTTCGGATTTGGACATATTTTTTTAATTCCGTATTTTACGTCCCACTGATGACGTGGACATCCATTGGACAAATACTACTGGATCAACTTGATAAGTTCATAAAATGTACCTATGGATGTATATATCGAATGTTAAATGAGCATAATGAACTATCTGTAGGTTCAGTATGCTACGTTTTTGTACTTTCACTGGATAAACATAAACAAAATTAGATTAATTAGAAACTTCCGCTATTCTACTTACGAATGTAGAATACTGGACCACATTTTGTACACGTTCACCCTTCTACGTACATTCAACGAACAGCACCTGGTCAGCATCTAGAAACATTTTTTATTGTACGTTTATACAACACCTGGTCAACTTTTTTGGATTTCGGATGTACATCGAATGTAGAATACGTTATGTACGTCCATTGGGCATCCATGGCGTATATCCAGTGTATCTGGACATTTGATGGACTTTTACCGTAAAATTGTGAAGATCAATGCAGTACATCCATTGGACAAAAATTAGACGAACATGTGCAATGCAACGTGAGAACTCGGCCCAGTGAAATGCCGAGTCCCCCAGATTTCACAGGATAGTAGAAATACCCTACCGGTGTGTTCTTGGGCGTATACAACACCTGGTCAATTTTTTTTGGTTTTCGGATGTACATCGAATGTAGAATACGTTATGTACGTCCATTGGGCATCCATGGCGTATATCTAGTATATCTGGACATTCGATGGACTTTTACCGTACATTTATGAAGATCAATGCAGTACATCCATTCGACAAACATTAGACGAACATGTGCAATGCAACGTGAGAACTGGGCCCAGTGAAATGCCGAGTCCCCCAGATTTCACAGGATAGTAGAAATACCCTACCGGTGTGTTCTTGGGCGTATACAACACCTGGTCAACTTTTTTTGGTTTTCGGATGTACATCGAATGTAGAATACGTTATGTACGTCCATTGGACATCCATGGCGTATATCCAGTGTATCTGGACATTCGATGGACTTTTACCGTACATTTATGAAGATCAATGCAGTACATCCATTGGACAAACATTAGACGAATATGTGCAATGCAACGTGAGAACTGGGCCCAGTAAAATGCCGAGTCCCCCAGATTCCACAGGATAGTAGAAATACCCTACCGGCGTGTTCTTGAGCAGATGAAACTAACAGTTAACTACTCCGCTGACTGTCACGTTCAACCTCTTCATATCCGGCCACAACCCTTCCATATAACCATGATCAGATGTGTCAAGGAATGAGATAAGTTCGGAGGACATTCAGGCGCTGCTGAGCAGCCCTTGGTTACACGCTCTAGCCCGCCGGTTAGCGACATCTTTTACCCTCGCACCAATGAACTCAACACCGAAGGAGCTCCTTTTCCATTGGCACCCGACGCTAACACGGAAAGAGCCATACATTTTGCAGGATTTAGGATTCAACCAAAGCGGCCTAACTCGGCATCCAGCATAGTAAGATTGCTTTGGAATCCAACTTTGGTGGTTGAGAATCACACCATCATGCATGAAATGCGTTCTAATCTGGTATATGAGCATGCAAAAGAGCACTGGCGAGAGAGAGGTCTCGTTGTTAAACCCCACGCATTGTCTTGACTGTCAAGCGTCAAGTAGGTTCTCTTTGGGACAGTGAAGTGAGTCTCCCATTCACTCCGCCGAGTCCTGGCACTCAGCAATTCATGGAAGTGCCTTATGATAGGGTAAAATATGTGTTTGAGGATAAATATCGTTCTTGACGCGTGCAGTTCTTATGTCAACATTCACAGAGGTTACCGGCCCCCAAACCCCAAAGTTGAGTTTATCACGGAGATGCCAACTGTGGTTCCCACTTTCCGGTGTTTGCTGGGATATGCAAAACATCATACGTAAATGCTTCGAGTTGTAAACGATTCTGCAGTAAATGAACTTAGTATTATGTTGTGGAATAACTGGATCATCAAATTTTATACATTCACGATGAAGAAAAACTCAAAATCATCTCCATGCACAAATTTCGGAGATGTGGAGATGATTTTGAGTTTTTCTTCATATATACCACTCCACTTCGAGACACAATGGACTTCTACCACAGGTTAAATTTAATACATTTTTAAATTTTTTCTCTCAAAAATGTTTGTATTAGGAAACTCAGCTTGCTGAATTCGAAAGTTTCTGCTCAAGAAATAAAACCCACGAGCTAAAGGTCTCGTATTTGATTCAGAATATAAATCCCCCAATTTAAAGGAAAGTAATCGTAATAAACGAGGTCTTGTTTACCTGCAAATATAGACGTATATGCGAACAGTTGAATTTCACCAATATTTTGTTTATATCTATAAAAACTTACGTGAATCAGGTGCAACATGAGTTCCCTACTAACAGCTTCGTTTCCATGCATATTCGCAATATATTTAACGTCAGGTTTACCAATCATATGTTCATACGGAGATGCCGAAACTACCATTACCCACAGATCTCTACCTGAGAAATTTATTAACCGAGATAGAATTAATTGAAAGTACAAATAGAATCAACCCACCTTGAACTGATTTTCCTATGGAATAAAGTGCTGTCAGAGATGGATATCTGGATGTCGTTTGCCTCAGAAATTTCGTCATTTTCTCAAATTTATGATATTCGAACTCAATCGTGTATGGTTCTACGTACTGACCACCGTCCAAATTGATACTGCCTGTATTCTGGTAGTTACGTTGTCGAACATCAGTCAGTGAGTTCGGGTCGGGAATCCCCGGATTTGTTTGGACCGACTGGCCATCTGGCAACTGGAAGTTGTTGTTAACATCTACAAAATCATCCACAAATGTAGATCCATCCTCTGTTATGAGTTTTGAAGTGATTTTGTTGGACCCCGGTATCTCTTCCTGGGCTAAGATCGAAAGACAATGTAGTGATGTGAGCCATATTATGAAAGTAATCATCATGTTCAGTCTGTAATGAAAAAATAAACCAATTAATAATAAGTATGAATATTTCACATTCATTTTTGCTAACAAGAGGAACTATATGGAGTTCATCACCAGAAGATGTGACGATATCAAATGAATACTATTGAAAAAAATTAATGACACTCGTAATTCAAGTTCTACAAATAATACCGAGTTCAACAGATATATCAGGCTATGCAAAGCTTTTTGATTTTTGGGGAATTTGCACTATCCATTTGAAAAAATTATTAGTTGCCCCACTGTCCAATATAAAGTCAACTTTTGAATGGATAGAAGTTAGTTTGGTTTCGCCAACATCAATAAAATATCTCATTTTCTTTCTCCTCATCATTTTTCAGATTTTCTTGCCTTCTGACCCTGTGGATGGACCTTCCTCTAATCTAAACTTGCTCTTTGGGACAGTAGTCTCTCAAAAAACGATCTCATTCCACTTGGTATTTCTTGAGATAAAATACTAACAGAATCTTTGAATTTCAGTTTTAGTGATCTACTTTTCACAAACCCTAAAGTAATATTAAATACATTTCTGGCATGGTTAGCAACGAGTAGGATATTTTGTCACTTTCGTCCAATGTTGCAGCAGTTCCTTCTAAATTCTTGAGAAGCGTCTCAACAGTTCATGCAATTCATCTGTTATGGATTTTAATCACTTTTTCATAATATACAATTTTGAACAAGCCTTTTTTTTTCAAAAACATTCTTTAAACTCTTTCACATTCCTTTGCCATCTTAGAATTCTTCATTTACCTACTCCAAACGTTCATCTGTCATAAGCTTTTTCGATAGCGCTAAACTTGTCATAATTATCCTGATTTGCTGTTAAAACTTCATTGACTCATTCCTTGACTCCTTCCTTTTCCATCAGCATCTCGACTCTTAATTTATATAGTTATTGCTCGTGAGCTGTGGAAACGGAAATAGGTAAAACTGATGATGCATGACTTTTTACTTCGTTCCTTGTTTTTTACCTATTTTTCTCGGAATTCAACTTTGAAAATGTTCACTATGAACTTGGAGCTATCGTGGGCCAAGTGAATCCAAGTGAAAATATTGGGACAAATTTAAACATCATCTGAACAACTACTAAAAGTCCTAAGCGCAACTGTTTTGGACTTCTATTGCCTAAATAAGATGGAAACTAATTCTCTACAGTCAATTGTTCATATCTACAGTCGTTTTCATGTAGGTCCTATAAAGCGGAATGGTATTCGTAATCGACTAGTGTGCCACGGATCATCTCACAGAAGGACGATGCGAGGAATACAGAATTCTTCTAATCGGCTGAAGCATCCTATACCATCTTGATGCCGGATATATTTATACTAACCTAGGAGTGAATCAACGCCGCTTCCAAGTAGTAACCGCAAGTATAAGCATGAGCTCTTCATTTGAACTGACAGGAAAGAACAAAGATGCTAAATATGTCCGATTCAATTCTACTCCTTCGGAGTTGTCAAATGGAGTGAACAAGAGCTGCGATAACTCGACGTAAACTAGCAAAATGATGTACAGTTTACACAAATTTTACCTTCAACTTCAATTTTGTACTTGACCGGTTCCTTGAACAATATTTCCATAGGAGATTACGTCCTGAATCGTTTATTCCACGGTCGTACTTCACCAGACAACAGAGAGGCAATGAAATTTTTAGTTTTGAAGGTAAATTAAACAAAATGGTACTGAATGGAGCCTGTAGAGTCATCAGGAGTTGATACTCCCTCTTCTGCGACTATGAAAAAGCAGGGATTGGAGCATTTATCTCTGAGGCAGCAGACCGTGCAGCTGATGACCTTGATCTGAGTGTTGGGCACTGAAAGAAGTGACCTAAATTATGTGGAAAAGTGCTCCTGCAGCTACTCTTGCAGCAGGAGCTATTCTACAGGTCAAGTGGAAGACGACGGATTAATGATACCAACCCAAGATGGTGTCTTCAACACCTTGGTCAACCGTAGTAATGGGTATACAATAAAACGGCATAGCCTATATCCTCCACACGGTATAGACCTTCATTCTCAGGGTGATATTGAGTGTCAAATTTAAAGGAACCACTCAGTGTTGGTTTAAGCTAATTTTGGTTCTGAGCAAAGATCCAGGGGCTCCGTTGGACCTGGCGGATTCAAGGACATAGAGGGATGGAGTTCCTGGATCCGTCATGCCCAATCGTCTTTTCTTTTTTCTACGCCCGGTTGAAATTTGTTACTCATTTTTATACCAAGAATTAGTAGTCATTACTATGCAATAAATACTAATAATAATAATCATCAAACTGTAACCAGTGCAATAAATCAATTATTTTATTTGTCGGGCCTATCACACTCGCGTTATATATATATATATGGTAGGGTCCTAATAATAATGTCGGTCGGGTCCGTGTATGAATCTCACCCTGGACTACAACTAGTCCAGCGGGTTGAACCCGCAATGCTCTTTGACCGGTGGCCCACTCATCACTTCAAGTGAAAGGAGGTACATATTCCTCGGCCACACCAAGTCAGCGCACCAAGCCATCTCTGTTCGTAGATGACGTACGTTTGGCTCTGCAGTGACCGAGCAGAAATGTTGCTCACCCGCCGAGGTAGCTACAATCTCCTGTCCCTTCGCCCATAGGGCAGGGACTTCAGGCGTACAGTACTGCAACCCTTGTTAGACTAGATTCCTCTAGCCCGTATGTCATGGGTGACCGTTCGTGGCCAGTTACGTACCACTACCGTTTACACTAGACTAGGACTTGTAGACTTTTAACCAAGTTGCTGCGTGATAAATCCTGGAGTAACCACGTACTGGTACCTGTCGCAGAGAGCACGCGCCATATTTAGCGAGGTACCGTAGTCTGTAGTGTAATATATCTGTCGGCCTCGCTCCGAGCTGCAAGACTCAATAATTGAATCATGTCACCACTCAGCATCGGTCGGTAGATATCGACGAAAATGGGTAAGCCTCCGATCAAATAACATAACCTAGATGAGTAATACTCAATATTATCCCTCAAATCATGACATTACTGCCATGTCGCAATTTGTTAAGGATACGATAAGCACGTCAGATGGACTTTGATATCTGTCGATATAGTCTTGTCAGTACGACAACGCTGCATTTGATATTTGACAGAAGAATCAGTTGAAGCTACCAGTGTCGTAACTATCGAGGAAGGGAAACCAAATTGGAAAAGAGAAAAATGAATGAATGATGAAAAAACATGTCAATTAGAGCATCGGCTGTTCTCAAAATCCTGTGGAGATTATTTCATCATAATTTCAGGTTTCCATTCCATATTGGGTATCCATTATTTCTATTTTATTGAACCTCAATATTTCTGTTAACAACGCACGACACTGCCGTTGGGGGGAAGATGTCCCTTACACACAAATCTTAATGCGTGTGCGGCGAGTTACTCATCCAGGTTATGTTATTTGATCGGAGGGGTAAGCAGATGAGTAGTGAGGATTATTTTCGCATAATCACATTCACTGTTCATTTCTAAAAACCAGAGAATCTTTATTTTCAACTGTCAAACTCTGGATGTGCCCGGGCCTCTCTGGGCCCGTCTGGGCCCCTGGCACCTGAACGCCTGCTTCAAGCGCTCAGCGGGTGAACCGGCACTGCCTGAGGTAGTTCTCGACCAACAAAGTAGGAAAATTTTTGTTTTAGAGTTTTCTGCTCCAGGCAAAACAAATGTTCGGTAGGCAAACCCGAAAAACCTACTGCTCCACCCAACCTTGGTGTGCATTCTGAGCAAGCATTGTCATAATTGGCATCGAAGCAAAATATTTTCGAACAGGGCATGTGGGCATCTATCGACACTCATTCATTTCCTCCGCTACTATATAGGACTCGAATCCGCTTCCCGTGATAGCTGAAGTTAGTGCGACTGACACATGGACCGCTCTGTCAACCAAACCGAAGATTCATTACAGTGTTTTCTCATTGCAGTGAATGAAAATATTTCATGAGGTATCATTGCCATCGTTAGAAAGCGTTTTTTCAATGCTTTATCGCAAATAGTGGATTGTCATTGATATGTTTCTATCGGAGGAAAATATGGAACCATGGAGATAGGCAGGGGTAGCTTGATAGTCACATTAGTAAGGTTCCTCTTCGATATAGTTAATTGTACGTTTTCAAATTGCAACAAAGTAATAGTTTTCTTGGTTTAAAATCAACCGAAACTTTACCTAATAACAGTTCAGACTATCGCTTCAATACTTATCATTTCGACTTAATTATTCTATTACGAATCTTCCAGGTTTCCAGAAAGAGGAAACCCCTCAGAAGCTCCTAGGAGCTTGTGCGAGCAAGAAGAAGATCCGGAATCCAAGGGTTTCTTCCACTGACTAAAATCAGGATAATTACAAAACTGGTCCACTGTATAGAAACGTGCATATCGCTTTCTATGTGAATACCCCTATATCCAAATTATTCCATAGTATGAACGTCTTCATTATCAATTGTTTTCTGTGAAACCATATGATCAATTAATGAATCATTTTCAAATCACTCAATTGATTCAACGATCCGAAGTGTGTAATATTATCGATTACAAGTTTTCATTCAATTTAATGCAATTGTGGCCATTTATTTATAGCATTAATTATCAATAATTCTTTACTTTCTCTTTTGATACATACCTATTTGATGTACTTAACTACTTCGAAATGCACGTGAAACCAGGCATTAAAAATTGTATTCCTCTGCTGTTCGTTTTTTGACCTCATTCAAGGTATTGTTATGGGAAGAATCGTGATGTGATCAACTGTAATTTTACCCGTTAATTTACTGTCGGACCTTGACCTAGTGCAGTCAAATAAAGAGGTCAAGTTAAAGTTCGAACTACGAGTCGGAAAGAGGTTCTTCTGATTTAAGAATCTCTGTAACCCCACCTAAATAAAAGAACAATTCGTTTTAGTTACTGAATGCTCACAATCGTTACACTGCAGGTATGCGAATACTTTCATAAATCGAACCTACTGGGGCACGATGATACGAATGATCTGTTTCGATTATTTCCTTGCATTGTTTGTTGGCATCATAATATTTCATACTGCGATACTTCTGAAGTTTATTTCATATTTCACTCTCCCACAAAAAAAATTTTGCATACACTTTTGAAAACAATATTGCTATGAATGCATCCAAACAACAGAAAAAACAATTTTCGAAGAAACATTCTAACGTATGTCCTAAAAGTTTTGGCACAAAATTCATTGGCTTTAATTTCAACAAAAACAAAATAATATTAAGTTGCCGTTGGAATCATAAGTTTGTTTTAAGGTGCCTAAAAACCCTGGTGTGTCGACTGATTAGATTTTGTTTAGATTTTTTTGAAGACAACACAAATGAAATCGTGGTCTATTTCTGTAATCGGATCCAGAAATGGAGCCTCGTCCTCATGTCAATATTTCAGGGACATAGTGATTGTGATTGTTGTTGATTGAATTTGACGGAATGTCAATAAACTTTTTAAATAACATTCTAAAGCAATATAGTTTCCATACTCGAAGTGGAAGACCAAATTTATTTGAAAAATAACACCACAAAAAATGTGTAATTTTTTTAAATAATGTAAATACCGTTTGAAAGTCAAAATTGTTGTGGCAGAATCGAAAATTTCGTAGTGCGATATTATTGACTATTAATGATGTTCGTTTCTTTATTTTTCTGTATTTTATATTATTTTCCTAAATAAGTTGACCATAATCCGTTTTTGTGTGGACAAAATTGAGAGACATGAACACAATAATTCATTTATGTCTAGTATCGAAAGTGAGTACCTACTACTTATGTAAAATATACTTTGGTACCAATTTGGAACTTACATTTTATTTCTTAACTCGCTATGCTCTAATAAACACGGCAAACATTTTTTCAAATCGATTCAATCAACTGGGTGCGTGTTTTTTTACCCTACTGTTTCTTTAACTATTCCATGAGTTCAAGTTGCGAAAGTTCGTGACAAAGTAAAAAAAATCACCACTTCTACTGAAATCTATCAATTTTGCATATATCATCAAGCTTGTTCAGGTTTCCTTATTTTACCATTCGTTTTTGTAAAATCTTTTCCTTTTCAGTGTGGTTAGATCATCCAAAAATAAATTTTCTGTCGAGAAATAATTGCACAAAAAAAGAAAAACTTCACTATTACATGACATACAGTTTTTAAAATAGCGAAAGACCATTTGTAACACACAACTCATCACACATATCACTTCTGAAAAGCAATTAAACTCAAAATAAGCTACAAAATTATTAATTTATATATATATTTTATTATATAGAGCTTTAAAAGGAAAACTCGGATACAATAACTGAGAGAAATTAATGTGAATTTCGTCCAGGATCTCAAGAGAGACATTCGAAGAAATTAGTGGCTGGTAGAGCAGAATGGGCAACTCCACGTAATACGTAGGTAATTCGATAGTATAGTTTAGTTAAGTATTGAGTTGTAATTTAAG
Organism: Chrysolina americana; assembly: GCA_958502065.1. NCBI lineage: Eukaryota > Metazoa > Arthropoda > Insecta > Coleoptera > Chrysomelidae > Chrysolina > Chrysolina americana. Next base: position 18,269,169 of record OY293411.1, on the reverse strand, counting down.
ATAACTAGTTAGTGTTTAAATAAATATCTTCATAGCAATAAATTCGATACATATTTTATACCAAAACTTTTTTTGCCACTATATTCCGTACTATGGCCTATAGCGTCGGAATGTTACCAAGAAACGTATTTTCGAAAAATTATTTCGTAAGAATAGAAGCGTCTAATATTTTTCACATGCTCTACCTCTGTACTTTTTCGAGGACTTGTTCGTATCAGGAAGCACTTCTGGAGCTCGTTAGAAATCATTGTATTCATAAAAATAGTCATCATTGGAGTTTTTTCGCTAGATTCAGGAAGTTCTTGAGGGGATTACCAGTTATTATTTAAATGCGAAGCTAATATATTAGCGGTGTTGACCCTGACTATCAATACTGTAAATATTCATCGAAGATCGCGTAATTTTTGGATAGAGGTAACACTACAGTACATAGCAACAACGGGTTTAAGAGAAAACACTACCTTAGTAAAACGGGAATCGGTTTTATGCCTACAGTTTTTTTATTTATTTTTTCAGCAAATTATTAAATGTTTTTGTGTACATAAGGGATTTCAGTGATTTTTGGTTTTGATAATTTTTAAGAAGAAAAAAATTTAAATGACATTGAATTAAAAAAATATTGAGAGATTCCCGAATTCTTATGGGACCACCGAGCCCATACAAAAAATATTTCTTCCATGAAATTAATGGTTGTTGTAAAAAACCGATCCTACGATCGTGAAATTTGTACCTGATTAGCACTGCCCTCTACATATAATACCGGCATTGAAGTAAAATTTGACGAGTTTAATATCAATTTCGTAATACACAATTTTTAATATTTCTCATGTGGAACAGGGAATACTCGAGGAAAGGCAATGAATTACAAAAAGAAATTTCATTATAAAAATAAACCAGCCTTTCGCATATTATCCTATACTATTATAGGATTGTCGGCATCGGCATCGGCAGAAATAATTCAAGCCCCATACGACAGCCGAATCACGTCTATCCAACGCCTGGCAAAGTTTTACTACATGAATATACTTTGCAATACTTCCTGTTATAATCACCAACTGGCGATCGAAAACATGTGACATCTGCTGACTAGTTTAGTTCTTGAAAATTTGCATTAAACACAGATTGTAAATCTGTGATCAACCGTTTATTTAGCGAGATACATAACTCTACACCAAATGCCATACAGAATTTTACCCCAGTGGGTCAATATTTTACTTACTATTACTTGGTAATAGCAAAATAACGGAAATGGCGAATACCGGTGACGTTATTTTTAACGGAAGTGATACAGAATAGGGCTGATTATCTACCAATTGGCGATTGTTTAAAATTGTTTTTTCCGTTTCGACGATGTCGAAGTTCCCCTCTCTCCACACATTTCCAGAAACTCTAATACCTGACAGAAAAAAAAACAAAGGACAAAGGAACATCCAGTTCTATGAGCCAGTGGATGGTGGATTTCTTTGGTAGCTCAATAAAATACAAATGTTTGTAGAAATCTGACTCAGTCTCGAGCTTCCATTTCGTGGAGTATCTTCGATTCGATTTTCATTCGTATCAATTCATCGTCATGTGAGATAATTAGGAGGATTTGAATTTCAAACAACTGACTTCCCGTTCCGCATTGATCAGTTGATGATGAGGTGGTATGATGCATTATTCACGCCACTCCACGCAATTCGCAATGACACTAATTCTCCGAAATGATATACTTTATTATTATTTATCCAAGTTTGTAATACTCGGTTATGCTTATCCTTATTTTAAAGAATTTTTCGAACGTCCCAGAATGTCACTGAACATTTTATTTGTCGTGTCACAGAAAAATTTATTTTTTGCAAACAAGGAGAGTCAGGTCAAAACTCTCCAGAATTTACTAGACCTTTCAGAAACTTTTCAAAAAAATTATATGAGGTGCTCAGAAGTTGGTGCCGAATTTGGCTATTTCGAAAATTGTGTAAATTATTTTTTTTAAAGGCTTCCCCATTTTTCCTCAATGCCAGTGGATTTTAAGCTGAAAAATAGGGGGAGTTATTGCTTACAACCCTGTATCTAAATTGAAATTTTTTGTAAAATCTTGGGAAAACTAAAATTTCCGTGTCGTTATAGAGATATACACGGAAGCGTAGAAGGGTGACGGATTATTTGTTTATTTGATCCGCCATAATTTCGACTTTAATATAGAAATTTCCACTTTATTCTCGAAATTTCGAATTTAATCTTGAAAATTCAACTTTAATATCAAAATTTCGACTTTAATCTCTAAATTTTTACTTCAGTCTCGAAATTTTAACTTTAATCTCGAAGTTCGACTTTAATCTCAAAATTGAAATTTCATCTTTGATATCGAAATTTCGACTCCAATCTCTAAATTTCTACTTTAATCTCAAAATTTAGACTTTAATCTCAAAATTTCGACTTCAATCTCAAAATTTCGACATTATTGATTCTGTTATCTTGTCAAGCTTTTGGAAACTTTTTTTCCTTCCTCAGGACAAATAACTTACAATACTGTATGAAAATTAAAAAAGCGGATTGACTATTTTAATAATTTTTGACTATTAAAGCGGATTTATTTGAATTTGTTCTTATTTTTTTAAATTCAAATAGTCACCATTCCCTATTTTAATTTTTATAAAATATTCTTTACTTTGCTGATGCTAATTTAAATTTTTACTCCAGTTATTTGTCCTGAGGAAAGAAATGAAAGTTTCTGAAACATTGATAAGATAACAAATAGTTTTCTTTAAGACCAACATAAGACTGCAACCTCAAGATTATTCCAATTGTACAAGTATTGTCAGTAACGATTTACCCAACTTTAATTTCTGTATATATAGATTTATTTGTTTGAAAGTTTTAGACAATGTTGTGAGATGATTTCTTTCACTGAGGACTTCCATTTTCTGGAGTTTTTCTATGAGCACGACGTTTCAATCGGTTTAGTATCTCCGATAGTTATCAAATGTCAAACTTGATTTTTTTGGTTTTGATTAATTTTGTTCTAGGTCCTTCTACCGAAAGTGTTTTTGTTTGCTTTGTTACTCCATTTGTCACCTTTTTAGGAGCAGCACTCTTAATTTGAATCCAAAAATTAGTGAATGAAAGACGACTCTGCCTGGTCAGTATACAGGATATACATTTTAATCTACCAGCAGAATTAATTTGAAAAATTCTTACCCCAGCCAGGAATCGATCCAAGAGTTCTTAGCCTAAACCACAGCACCGCGACGCCACATTTTGTTTCCGAATTTCTATATATGTTTTCAGCCAATTCACATTGGAGTTGTGTCTGAATCTTCTTGATTTCTGTTTTTTAACTTCTTATCTTACATTTCATTGATTTAACCCATAAAATTAGTGAAATTGACCACTTTAAATACATTTGATAGCCTTAAATGATAATTTACTACTTCGAATTGGTAAAGAGGTTCGAATTACCTATGTAATATGTAATTATGAAACACTTTTTGATATATCTTTCAAAAATATCGGAGCTCAAGTACTGTTTTCTAGATTCAAACAATTTCATGCCATTAACTGTTATTACTTTCAGAATAAAACCGAATATAATTATGAACGACATGAAATTAAACTTTGGACGATAACCTACATTTTTTAAAGTATTTCAACGGATTTGAGAAAATACCTCCCAATAAACTTTCCTGGGTTCTTATAATATATAAATGTTTCTATTGTTTTGATCACTAGGTACCATGCTTGAAAAAAAATTGTACAAGAGTCATCAATATTGATTTTGGTTTATGTCAATTTCATTCCAGTGTTTTTTTACTGAATTTTTCCAATATTATCAAAAGGTTATGGGCACAGTCACGTATTGATCTACTTTTGAGTTACATCATTGGAAATGATGGAAATATAGAATCTGAACTGAACAAAATAGAAAAATTGCATAACAGTAATTGGGTCTGATGGAAAATCCTCATCTGAAGGCATCCGATTTATGGAAAGTAGTAACAGGAGCATCCATGAAACAAGATAACGCCAAAGTACTTGAGAAATGGACGAAAGCAGACAGCATAACTCAATGAATCATAGTTTATACAATAGAAAGGACGCAACTGATTCATATTCTGAGTTGTATAACTAGTGGGAATGTGGGCCACGCTGCTTCACATTCTGCTATGCGAGACAATATCAGATTCTATGATAATAACAAAAATACTCAAGATTTTTCCAGTAAAGTTCAACATTTTTGATGCTACTTTCCGAGGTGGTCCAAGAAATCAAAATTAGAGTAAATTAAATAAATTCATGTAAATGTCATTATTGCAAAAAAGGGCCATCGAAAAAACTAATGCAGATTCATGATACAGAATATAAGAAGACTCCTCATCAAGAATTGTTCGCAGGTGATTTTCATCAAAAGCAAAACGTTGAACTTGCTAATGGTTCCTCTATGGAAGCAATTGCAATAGGAAATATCAATGTCAGGTGGTGAACGGTACTTGGTCAAATAAACAACTGAAAAATGTCCGGTCCTAATAGGTATCAAGCTCAACCTATTCTCAGTAAGCTCAGATTTGGACAAAGAGTTGGTACTTGAGTCAGATAAAAATCGTTGAAGCAAAATGAACTAACAGTTATTCAAGCTAGGTTTGGAAGTGACTGTTCCTTAAAAGTATAATTCAAATAAATGATAAAGTATATAATTTAAGTTGGCGGCACACTCAATGGCAAAAAAAATAAACCGGCTGTGAACTAGTCGACGTGGACTGTCGAATAGGACTGTATAGGTCTCAAATTATAATTACTTAGCTTCCGTACCATTTTTTATAAGAGAATTATTTGAAAATAGGTTGCACTATATCATTTATTTTAACTATACCATGCAGCAAATGATACTGAAAAAATCTTCTGAAGCGCACGAGCGATTCGGACATCAAAGTGTGACAAAAGTCATGAAAATTGTCAAGAAATCAAAACTCCTCTGCGAAGATTGTCTTCTAGGCAAACAGATTCAATCACCGTTTCCTGTCAGTAAAACCAATACAAACAACAAAGAACAACAGGTCATTCTCTCAGATTTATATGGTCCAATGGAGGAATGTTCGATAGGAGGGTCAAAATACTTCGTCTTATTCAAAGATACGCATCATCGATTGGTGTATTTTGTCCATAGTAAGGATGAAATAGAATCCAAAATAAAATAATTTTTGATGTACATGAAGAATATTTGCTTTCCAGTACAGATCATCCACACATATAATGGCATAGAACTGTTGAAGAATTTTGGATCAAAATAGTGTAGTATACACACCAGAGCAAAATAGCTGTGCTGAACGAGAAAATAGAACTGTTGTGGAGATGGTTCATACTTTATTCCTAGAGGCAAAAAATAAAGCAGTTTATTTCCTAAACAGAATAGGTCCTAGTCCCGTTCCCGATAAAATACCATATGAGCTGTGGAATAATGAACACTTCGAAATAAATTCACTTCATGTTTTTGGTACTGTTGCGTTTGTTCATATTCCAAAACAGAAGCGACTGAAATGGGATGCTGACAGTCGATAACGGACTTTTGTCAGATTTTCAACTACAGTTAAATGATATAGGATCTGGTTTGGAAATAAAAAAGATTTTTTTCAATATCATTAAAATATTCATAAATTCTCGAAAGGAATTACACCTTTCAAATAAAATCTTACTTTCTGTCCATCTATAATATGAATAGATTATGTTGTTATTTCTGTCGATCCCCAACAGGTTTGACGGGTACTTATGGATATTTAGATGAACTGATTGTTACATACATATTAATATTGATCGATACGAATAACTTCTCCGGTATGTGTTATAAACTACTTTGTTTTCCGGGAATATTGAAAACCGTTAATTAAAATATTAACAGTAATGAAAGTAACGGTAAAGTGTTGGAATGATAATTCTTGATCTATTCTCATTACTCTCATTCGATTTTGGTGATGTATGTCAAATTTCCTGTTGGCTTTATATTTCACTGAATTGTGCTCAGAATGTTTCATATATAATATTGTGTTCGAAAATAACAAGGTTGTGGATTTGTAATAACGCTGTCCATCAACTAATGAATCACGTGCCGTGCCTCAACTGAAAAGATTGCAACTAATTCTCTCTCGTGATCTTATGTTTTTGCTTTGCTGAACAACTTTGTTACAGCAGATAATCATAAGTATACGAACAATCATCGATATGTTGAGAAAGTTATGTAAAAAGAATGCAAACCAATCTTTTGATATTTTACTCAGCGTCGATAAGGATGTGTACTGGGGGACAGTACTTCCATCGACACCTCGACTGGTTTTACTTATGTGAAGAACACTGTGTACTTACTAGGTAGGTACTCTAACCTCCAATCTATAATCCCAATTTCGCTACTATGTTACACCCCTAGAAAAAAAAGCTATTGACAGGTCTCGATTATCTCATTACTTTTAATGTCATTATTGTTACTGTTTACCTTTTTGGATTCATAAGAGTTAAATGAATAAAAAAATCTTCAGATAGTCGATCCGATTGAACACATTTCAAATAAAATATGTATTATTTTACAGCTCTAAACGTAAATTTATCCTCTGCCACCTCTACCACCACTACACATTCTGATTCAAAGAGCAGCTAAGTCTGTGACTCTTCCCCTGGGGATTCGGGGAAAGAATTGATCCCCGGTACGGTCCGCCTTTCGTAAAAGGCGACTAAAAAACCCCCAATCCAAAGTGTCAAGCGACCCGTGCTGATGGATGCATGGCGGTGGCGAAATCCTTAAGTAAACAGCCTCAGTCCTGTGCCCATACTCGTGGGAACAAAAATGACCGAGAAAATGAACGAAAATGTCAGCCCCGGGGATACGGATAACTCAGATCAACCTTTAGCATTGTAAGGCGGCTTCGGCAGTCCATACAGCGGCTGGAGTTGGGTTTGATGTTGCCCTTATGGGAAAATAAGAGGACTAGGGAGATAATGCGGAGAGCTTATTTACAGCAGATCAGCAGAAGTCCCTCGGACCTGCATAACCATAAAAAAACATATAAAAAATACTGCCGCTAACGATTTTCTGTTCCAGAGATCTTACAGCAGTAATGATCAGGACGAAGGTAGGGAACGGGACCAAGGGGCTAGTACTCGGATCGGCCTATTTCTCATCGGACCGCCCTGAACCGCCACCCATAAAGGATGTCGAAGACCTGGTGAGACATTGCAGTAACAAAGGACTGCAACTTATCATCGGTTGTGACGCTAATGCGCACCACATCACTTGGGGTAGCAGCGACACTAACGAAAGAGGTGAAAATGTACTACAATTCATAATGGCTAACAACCTGGACACGCTGAATGTAGGAAACAAACCCACCTTCATTACAAAAAACAGGAAAGAGGTACTCGACGTAACAATAGCCTCAACTTATATGAGTAACCTTGTTACAGAATGGCATGTATCTGATGATGTAAGTTGCTCGGATCACAGATACATTAACTTCATAATAATCTATAAAGAGACTTATCTGAACCCACGGAAAACGAACTCGGAAGCGAACAGAGCAGACTCCAAGGAACGCATCGAACGATAAGAACAAACAGAGACCCAGAGCTGACTGTGGAAGAAATCAATGATGCAGCCATCTCTCCGTTTGACAAGCACTGCCCACTCATCACAAGGAACACTACCAGGAAAGTGCCCTGGTGGCACAAAGAACTTGCAGAACTGAGGAAGCAAGCCAGGAAAGAATTCAAGAGCCAAAAAAAATGGTAGGTGGAATACAAGAACGCTTTGTCCATTTTCAAAAAGGCCCTGAACAAATCCAAGAGAGACTCCTGGAGGAGACACTGTGAGGAGATAGAAGGCTCTCGAGAATGTGCTAGACTCCAGAAAGTACTCTCGAAGGATACACAACAAGTAATATACTCCCTGAAAAATGAACAAGGGGAACACACCTGTACAGGAGAAGAAACAATAAAAGAACTACTGAGAGTTCACTTCCCTGGAGCACAGATAGATCAGAGACGAGCTATGGGAAACCCGAAAGTACTGGAGACTTTGAAAAGAGGCTCTAGGCTGGGCTGGGACATAGCAAAAAAGGTCGTGACCTATGAAAAAGTGCAATGGGCAATAGGAACATTTGAACCCTTCAAATCACCGGGACCAGACTAGATCTACCCTGCAATGCTGTAGAAAGGACCCGAAGAACTGCAAATCAGACTCTGTTACGTACTCAGAGGCAGTCTGGCACTCAGGTATATAACCATGAAGACAAGTTAGGGATACCTTTATACCGAAACCTGGAAAAGCTGGACAGGATTCGGCAAAGGCCCTAAGAGCAATAAGTCTTATGCCATTTGTACTCAATCACTGGAGCTCTCAGACACAGAGAAATCGAGAAACCATGTGTGGTCTGGATAGACTCAATACTGAGAAATAAACTAATACACTGTATTAGAGGAGACCGTAGTAGCCAGGGCGACCAGAGGATGCCCACAGGGTGGAGTTCTATCCCCGCTCCTGTGGAATCTGATCGCTTACTCGCTGCTGGTAACACTGAACGGAGCAGGACACCGAGCCCTTGGTTATGCTGGCGATATCGTGGTCTTAGCACAGGGAAAATTCAACACAACGGTTAGAGATCGTATGACGGACTTGGAGGGGTTCAACGTCAATCCTAACAAGGCAACCATAGTAGCATTCACCCGAACACGAAAAACAGAGGGCCTAGGACCCATACGACTTCGAGAGGAGGACATACAGATGAAGGGGGAAGTCAAGTATCTTGGAGTAATACTAGACTCCAAGCTGACTTGGAACCAGCAAAAAGAAAAAATGACCAAAATGGTAACTTCACTAGTGATAGCCAGATGCACTTTTGGAAAAAAAATGGGGACTAAAACCACATTGTATAGCACGGTGGTCATGCCCTCCGTTACATATGCTTCTTTGGTGTGGTGGCCCAAGACACAACAAAGAGGAGCCGCAACGAGACTAAGCAAGGTGCAAAGACTTTCTTGTCTTGGAATCACAGGGGCCATCAAATCAACACCAACAGCAGCGATGGAGACACTCCTGGGACTGCCACCTCTCCACTTTGTGGTTCAGGGCGAAGCAAGGCTTGGTGCCTCCAGACTGCAGATCGTACCCAACCTGAACGTTGGACACATGAGAATCGTCAGAATTGTGATCGGGGACGCGCTTGGAATGAGAACGGATCAAATTCCTAAACAATACTCCTTCAACAACCAGTTAAGAGTGGTGGTGCCAAACAGAACTGAATGGAACGGCTCACAGCTCAGGGACATTCTACAGGGGAAAATCGGGTACACAGATGGATCCAAGACTGAGAATGGAGCGGGCTCAGGACTGTTCTCCAGGAATCCGAGTATTGGCATCAGCTACTCACTGGGCACCCATACCTTTCAAGCAGGAGTGTATGCCATCCTTCAATGCGCGAAGGAAAATAATAGGAGAAACGTTGAAAACGCGCATATCAACATCCTATCAGACAGTCAAGCGGCACTGAAGGCCTTGTCTAGCAAGGAAGTAACGTCCAAACTGGTATGGGACTGCAAAGAAGAACTGAAATCTCTGTCAGACCGGAATCAAGTCAAACTGATATAGGTACCAGGTCATCAGGGAATCGCAGGCAATGAGAAAGCAGACGAACTCGTACGAAGAGGATCGGAAATGCTCCCAAACCAAAGGCAGATGCTAGGGGTACCGAAGTGAACAATAAGAGCGTCTGTAAAAGACAGGATTAGGGACAAGCACAAAAACTACTGGGACAATGTCCCAGGAAACAAACACGGGAAAGAATATATCAAAGGACCGTGTAACAAAAGAACGGCAGACCTGTTAACAATGAACAGGAGCCAGTTGAGAACCGTTACGGGACTCCTGACTGGATATGCACCTGTGAACGAGCACCTCAAAAAAATGGGGCAATACGATGGAGACCTGACCTGCAGACTATGCGGTAAGGATCCAGAAACCGTGAAACACATACTGTGCTATTGCGAAGCTCTAGACCGCAAAGACAGGCAATTTTCGGGCAGCCATCTGGCGACCCAGAACTATACAGTTCCCACCCAATACGGAACTTGTACAAACTTGGATTGAGTGCTGTGATATTGAAACATAGCGGTGCCTTGGTTCGCGGACCTGCTGGCTCTATTGTTAAAACGTGGAGTTGGCTGGTTTGCGAATTAGGGCATCGATAGGTACGATACAATGGGCTAATGAGCCTAAGTGTCACCGGAGGCAACAGCCGACCGGACCTACACAGAAGTGGAGGTTTTAGTGGGTGTGCCTACTAAGGAGAGTCTCACAGTATTTATTGAGTCTGGAGACTCAATATTTCTCCATAAAGATTTTCCTCCACCTCCCAATAAAAAAAAAGTCTGTGACTCATAGACTACTGCTGGGGCAATTCCAATAAACCAATCACATAGAACATGAGGAGATGAAGGAGATCCAATTTTGGGAAAGCCTGTGGATGATAACAAACGTCCCCGTGACAAAATACAAAGGGACCTACAGGGAGACGCGGAGGATACCTGGTACACAAACGGTTCAAAGACCAACGAATGAGATGGAGCTGGTACATACAAGGCTTAAATGAGATTCAGATTAGTCCAGGTCAGCATGCAACAATATTTGAAGCAGAGAAAGCGGAATACTGTGCAAGAAAAATACTTAGGCAGAAGTCTGCCAAGCAGATATAAACGCGCTCAGCATATACCACCACATCTACTCTTGGCAGGTATGGCCTGACATGAAAGACATCTGGAAACGAAGTGGCAGAGGCACTTATGGAATAACTACCAAGAATGAGGCGCTGAAGGACCCTTCGCCCAAATTCACTTCAGACCTGCGAAGCCACAATTGGAAGGCCGTTAGAATAATGGTGGTCTACTAACGGACCATTTCCGGCTTAGTAGACAGATGAGCCTGATCTGAAAGAGGAAAGCCTATGCAGGTTGTCAGGCCACAGAAGAGATTAAGGATAGCTACTCATAGGAACCATTGGCAATGCTTTGGAATCTTATTAGGATGACCAAGCTAAATGTATGTTCTTCTTCATAAGGACACAACAGATCTGCAAAGGTCGCAGTGGACCAAGCCAAAGAGCAACTCCAATTTTAACTATTCTAAACCCCATGTGGGACAAATCGTTGTACTTACGAAGTTGGTGAAATTGCAATTTTTCATCTGATTCATCAACTGTGGCAAACTGAAGGAATACTCTTTCAATTTTTAGAAATTTTAGCAATCGGAACTCTCCATACGATTTGTTTGTTCGATGATCACAATAAAACCAAGAGAGATTAAATATGCATTCCGAGTGAAGATAACTTGTTATGAGATTGCCATGTTTCAACGATAAAAATAAAATTGATGATAGGTATGAAAGAAAAAATTTAATGTTACCACATCAAAATATTGTTGCACTAGTCTTATCACTTCTCAGAGACAAACTGAATAACTGATCATTTGAAATAACCTTGTATCAATGCAGATTCAAGTTTGGTTTTTACCAGCGTCTGTGTTTATCAGAATCTTATATTGGAAAGTCCAAATCATTGCAGTAAGAAAATAGACTATAAATTCCTCGAAAACTCAAACATTCGTTCATACTTTCTCCTTTATGTCACAACTGAAGTAGCTCAATATATCGGGTTGTTGGTAATCACATTCTGTAGTAAGTATACCTATTTTAACAATTAGCATGAAATGACATACATTTCCGACGAGTAAGTACTTATATGAAATGTTGTGGAAAATGGATCAATTCATGCTCATTGTACACTATAGTTTTTCTATGGATAAAAATCGAACACCACTCGCCTTATCGATTCCATTAAAATATAAAAATAAATGACATGAACAAGAATTAAATCCCAATCTCTCGAGTGACAAATCTGTATTGACACTTCTAGCCAGAATCCTACCTACTCAAAGAGTGAAATTATTTGCTACAATGTAATATCTAGTGGTAGGTGGTGTCAAGTATTGAACATCACTACTCCTGACACTTAATGTTTTGAAAATAATTTTATGAAAACTACGGAATCTCACTGTCACTGTGCTGATTTAACCCAGCCCAATGGATTTACCAAATCCGAAGGGATGAAAAAGAGTACGATTTATCATACAAACATATTTGAAAAGTCATAGAATGATGTTTTACAGTTATAAATTCTTACTTTCCTTAATTTACGAAATCTTCAAGAATTTGTTCTACAATATTTTGTATTAAGCCTTTTTCAAATTATAATATTTTGTTATTTTTTTATTATAAGAGCTCTATTTGTTCATAAATTCAAATTGAATTACTATGTTATTTAATTTTCAGACTCGAGGTAAAACAAGCTTAGCTATCATATCATAACTCATTCGAACGAAAATGTGTTTTACGGTTTTCAATTCAGTTCATCCCATATATTCGAACAAAAAAAAATCTGACGTTGAATCAAGGAGAGGAATGACGTATAACTAAAAACCAAAGTACGTTCTCGAAATCGAGAATATAATGTCTTCACTTGATAAAAGAAATAACTCTATAATTTAAATTAAGTGTTGTTAATCGAACTCAGCGTGATTTAACGGGATTATTCAATAAAAAATACAGTGAAGCATTCAATGGAACCTAAAAAAATATTATCAATGACTTCATGACTTAAAACCGATTTTCAATATTTTCATTTTATAAAAATATTGTTGAAACCTATAAGATAAAATTGTATTGGAGTTTCATCTGAGCATGTTTCCTTGCAAGATGACTGAACAACCAACAGGGGTGGTTATTTCATAGATCTTTTAAGTACAAACTTACTTTTTAAAAGGATCACTTCAAAATTCATTATTGTTTCATGTTGCCACAAAACGAAATCATCATTGCATGCCCTTTATAAAAATTAAAGGAGTAAATGTTGTTTTTATTACTTCATTATGGATAATATCAAGAAAAATTGTGAATATTATCAGCATATTAATATTTACTTGGGGACTAATTTCAATAGATATAGTATATAACAAAAACAAATAACAACAACTAGCACAGTTTGATCAGTTCAATAGCCAATCAAACCTATTTGAAGTATCACACAGAATAATTGGAGCGAAGCATGGAATTAATTGTTATGATTGGTATTCTAGATTGATGAAGAAATACAAAAATATCATGGAAAAAAGAATTATACGATTATTAAAAATTCAGAAATAATGCTTCATTAAATAAAATTTACCACAGAAAAAAACAAAAAACTTAAATTAAAAAAATTCCTTATTTGAATGTTCAGAATTTTCAACATTTCTCATTTATTCAAACGGCATTTCAGTCGCTTTCGAAAATGCAACCAAAACGATAAATAGGTACACGAGTCGTGTTCTTTTCAGTCATTCTTAACTGAAAAATATTTCGTTCAAATGTACTGGAAATTATTATTAAATAATGATTGCTAACACTATCAAAAGAACAGTTCTGTCCTCAAGAAAGTCACGAATTGATATTCATATTATTTTATTCATTAAGAAAATAACGTTTATGATTGTTTCATTAATTGACGTATAGGAAAGGTTTCTTTCTCAACAAACTATTTAAATTTCTCCATTGTCACAGTATAGTTCTTGAACATATGAAGAAATGTCTCTTGGTACCAGTAGAAATTGGGATCAACAAAATGAATCACAATTTCAAAAAATGAATGCAATCACCTGTAACTTTTAATATTTCCAAATCTCACCTGTAAATCAAATAATTAGGAAATCCCTCCGCTTGTTGTCATGAGGGCAGTGTAGAAATCGATTATGAACGCGACGGAAATCCAAAGGTGTACACTCGACGCAGATTCAACGTAAACTGGCTTTTGGTTGCTCTTGGAAAGCGGGGGCAGCGATCATTAGCACCTGAATCAAGGTAAACGTCAACGGAGCAGTTTTGTTTCCCACTCTTCGATTGGTACAGATCTCATCTCGCCACGGGCGATGCTCGGGAGAAAAATTGACTGTCCACTGCTGCTGCTGATCCAGATCTATGAAGTATGATCACAGATTCCAGTGCACAGGATTTTTCATGACGGGAGAGGTAGGTAGTAGTAGGTTAGATTATTACGGAATATTATTGCCAGTAAAGAAATAAAAGGGCAGTAGGTTTGGTGTCGGTAAATCATTATAATGAAATATGTTAACGGAGATTCAAACATGATAATGAAAATTGAAAAACTGAAATGAAATGTGGGCTAGTCGGGATTTGAACCCGGTCTCTCCAATATCTAGTCCCAATCTCATTCCAATTTGTTTAGTGTACCCGACTGGAGATTCAAATCCCGGCTGATCCACATTTTCATCTAAGATTTTCAAATTATTTATTTTCTGAAGTGCTGCTAATGACGCCTATACATTTTAACAAGAAATGTTTCATTTTCCTATATTATTTAATCAGTGAATATAGATTCTTCCACATTTGTGTTTTTTTTGTCTTCAAGGTTGTCGATATAATATGGTACGTGAGCCTCGTACAAAATCGAAAGTGATAACCAGCAAGTTGATACTTTGTATACTGTTTAAGTGTGACGAGTCTGACAAGATGTCGCAGAGAGAACGTGGTGATTTTGCCTTTGTCGCCAAATCAACATCTTTGGAGCGTCGGACTGCTGAAGATCCTTATTAATTTTGTCGGACAATGGTGCCATTGAAAATCTCATTAAATTATTGTATTCTTCTAGAAAATGTTCAGTACTTCAAGGTTGTCCCCCTCTCTAAACGTGTCGATATCACTACTTAGGTTGGCGACAGGCAGCAATCTACGACATCTTGTCGGATTTGGCACACTCAAGCAGTAATAAGGTTACAACTTGTTGGTTATCACTTCAGATTTTGTACGAAGGCTCCCGTACTAATCTGAATCTGAAAGAAATATTTCAATGCTAGTGCGCCTATATCGACTCGTCCTTTTATAAAAATGTATTGAGTAGTAGGTATTCACGTCAAATAATTATAATAGCCTTCCTCTATCCGCACAGGCTATGCCTCTGAGTACACTCTATGAATATTTATGAGGATTATTTATATCTTTTTCTACCAGGAATATCTCAGTCAAGCCCTGTCTCCGGAGCCCCGATACATCCGGAGGGCGCACTGGTGTATGATTAACCCCAGTAAACACTCCCCACATCATTGGGGTAAGTGCTCACTTGGTCCGAGAATCATCTGCCCTGAGTAAACGAAGTGAACCAAGAATTAAGACCTTCTGCATTCTTCCGTCTAAGTTTTCTGCCGCATCACGAGCAAGCCGGTATGATTTTTAGAGAGAGCAGCGTGTTTATTATTCCACCAAGTGGTTTGGGTAAATAAAGCCTGCGGAGTTCAAAGAGTACATCTCGATATTTAATCCATTTTTCCTCCTCTTTTCGGACGATTTCGATAAGAGCCGAAAACTTACTGACGAATATCGTCTTAGTTTGATGGTCGAAGAAGACTACATCAGGCTTATTGGATTGTATTTCTCTGAGGGTGGGGAACGAGAAGTTCCATTAGATTCGGCACTTCTCATTATCCACAACGGATTCAATATCCCCGGAGCATAAGGCACCACTAGTGTTTCGTCAAAACCGTACGAGTGTCATAGGTGGAAGTACAACACTCGTAGCGCCGCGTTATGCCTGTGGATATAGGCTGAGACCGCATAAGCTGGACAGGCTGACAGCAAATGCATCATAATCTCAGCTGCCCCACGACACGCTCTGAATCTAGTGTCACTGACCTCTCTATACCCATCATGCGACTACGGTAAACGAAGTTGTTGAAAACACCATCTTGGCAGGACATTGTGAATCACTCGGTTTCCGACTTCAGCCCACTTGACCTAAGAAAAGCGAAGGTCGTGATTTTGGAAAAGCCAAGGTCTCTAATGTTCATGAAGAAGACCCGTGCATTGGCTTATCCTTATGTAGCTGTAGGAGCCTCTCACTCTCCGCAGCTTTGACGTGAGCTTTTTGCTGAAAGGGTTCCAACTCGGTGACAGTGTCTGGGTTCGTCCGTTCAGTGGCGAATACGAGACCGGTTGCTGCCTTGAAGAGAAATGCTCCAATCCCTGCTTTTTCATTATCGCATACTAAGCAGAGAAGGAGATCTGAACTTCTGATGACTTTACAGGTGCCATCCAGTACCATTCTGTTATGTAGACACTCCAAACTCAAAAGTCCACGGCCTCCCCGTTGTCTGGGGAAGTGTAACCGTGGAACGGACGATTTAGGATGCATGCTCTTATGGAGATGCATCATTTTGCGAGTTTTTACGTCGAGTTCTCGAAGCCCTTCTTGAGTCCATTTCATTACTCCAAATGAGTAAAGTAGAATCGAAACGGCAAACATATTACTTGCCACAACGTTGATCTTCCCCGACAGTTCTGATGACCAGATATGTCGGAGTTTATGCTGATACTTGTCGCGGAAACGGTTTTTAACAGTAGTTACTCTTGGGTGTGGCGTTGTTCCACCCTAGGTAGGTATGGATGCTTCCATCTACGACCTGAACGTCCTCTCCGTATTCCTCGCATCGTCCTCTTTTGAGATGAATCGTGGCACATTTGTCGATCACAAACTCCATTCCGCTAGCATGCGTATACTCTTGCTTGCACTACACCTAAGGACTGATGAAGATCCTTTTCTCCGGAGGCGTATAGTGTGAGGTTTTCCATGTGAAACAGATGGGCAACCTTATGCCTCCGGTTGATAGGGGTGTCGCAGTTGTATCCGCGGGTTTTCCATAGTGCGACGGACAATGGCAATAGGAAGATGCAGAAGAAAAGAGGGCTGAAACACGCCCCTTCTGAAAATAATAACCTGCTCTGTTTGGAATCTGACTTGACCAGATATTATGGTGAAGCGAGTCCTCCAGAGCGGCATCAGCTGTTAAATTGTTATTGTTATTGTTTTTGTTGTTATATCTGTCAACCGGTTGCACCCCTACGTGCAACCGTCAAAAGTCAGAGACTTGTGCGAGCTAGGGGAAGATGTAGCCCTTACCTTTCAATACGTGTGATGCCATGCACGAGACCGGTGGCAATGCTGAGATTCGAACTCACGCTCTCTGGCTTATGAGGCGAGGACTCAACCCGCACACCACCGCAGCCCATCTCACTATTTGATGAGCGCATGCGATGTTGTATCAAATGCCTTACCATAATCGATCCGCCATTGAAAGGTTAGGCTTATACTGCACGGAGTCCTACGTGATAATATGTCGATCAGCAGGTTCTTCTTGCAGCCAGCGACCCCCTCCTTTGCCCTTTTCTGCTCATATATCCCTTTATACCTACACCAGATCAAGAGTATTCGCATGTATAAGATGCGTGTAAACATTATCATTAATATTATTTTAATTCATTTTTTATCATTATTATTATGCTCATAAATTGGCCCAACTTCGACTGCACTTCCGCAAAAATTACGTCACCAGTGGACCTAGACGGTTTGTGCGCTATAAGAATCCATGTATTTTTCTATATTTTCAAATATTTATTTGGAGCTGTATTTGACTTTTTTTGCTTATTTTTTGTATTGCCTTTGGGTGGTGTATTCATTTATTTGATGCATTTTAAGTCCTCCATAGACTCCATCATTAGTGATTAGGTATTTCCTTTCTTATTAGATAGACCTTTTTGCCGTTTAATTAAAAATATCTGAGGTAAGTGAGGGTCTTCAGAGATCAGGTTGAATATTTTTTAGGCACCATTATTCCAAGTTGTTTGTTTTTTAGATCATGTCTGGTCCAATATATGACTTATTCCTCATTTTTCCGATAGGAAAAGATTGTCGCTACCAATCAAGAAAAAGGAAGTAGGAACTGGTGGCATTTCTTCATTTTGGGAAGTTATTGATTTTGTTTGTGTAATTCAATCAATGGTTCAATTACTTAGTCACCTTGAAGCGTCACGGTGAATAATAATAACAGCCATCCCCTACGCCTTGCATCTAGATATCTACACACGCATGAGAATTTTTTGTGGGGAATGGTAGTAATAGTTATCATAAAAATAATGTCATTCACGTGATTTCACTTTCATACCCGTTATCGTACTGATGTTAGGCCATTCATCCATACCAACGTAACTAAATGCATAGTAGGATAATAATAATAATAATAATAATACTCCCTCATAAACACTCGTTGAGTGTACCCAAAGGCATAGCCTGTGCGGGTAGAGGACGGCTATTATTATTATATGCCGTGGCGGCTCCGGGGCAACTTACTGATGTTTCAAGTGATGTATTCACTTTTCAGCTGAAGGAAAACCCGGAAAACCTACAGCACCACCTCGGGTGGTCGGTGTGCACTCCAAGCTAGCACTAGACGAGATTGGCATCTAGACAAATAACCATACACTTGCTTTTTAACAAGGCATGCGGTCGCCTATTGATCCCGATATAAAGTTAGTAGAGAAAAATTCTCGTACCTACATCGGACTCGAACCGACTATCGCTATGCTGGAGTTTCGAACGGTCTGTGCCTTAGACCGCTGATCCACCGACTACTAATCATACGTTCAGTTAATTTCTAATTAACGAACACAAAGTCAGCAAAGCGTCCACTAATGGCAGTAATGTACGTTGAGAAATCACATTATCCCTTTCAATATAGGTACTACTTTCATAATGAAAACAAATCCCCTAGTAGAAATTCATCATCGTAAGATTCAAGAAACAGATGATTTGATTTATTTATTATTTTTGAATGTTGTTAGCTTGCAGAATAACGTTTTCAGTTTGAATACAAATATGAATTTATTAAGCGTCAAATTACACCCCTAGAAAAAAAAATTATTTGCAATTCAATAAAAGCTTTGGTATTTCAAAAGTTTTTTTATTTGTTCAAATTATCTCATTGAATAAATGCCTAAACGTTGATATTTATTATAGCGAACTTTCTTGTAGAATTTTGAGAAGTACCTATTCTTAATACCTTCATTATCCGTTTGTTGGTTGAATGGCAAATATACCATTCCTAGGTTTACATTGGCTTAATTGGAAAATATCCTTCATTTTGTAGAAACCCCACATTTCACAGACATCATACAGAATGATTCTCCATCTTAATTGAATTAGCTTTCATACAACGATCGAGAGTTGTTGGTCCCAACCTTAAGGATATTCTTCTGATACATTTCACAGGGTTGCTGATATGTATAGAAACGATCGATTATCTCCTAGAGTACGATAGCTAAAATGTTGGGATACAAAAGTTTCAGGGTTTTTCAAAAACCATTACTTACAATCAAAAAAAATATTTCATATACAGCATCAGTCAGAAAGTTGTGATCCAAAAAGTTGCAATTTCTTTAATAGAACACCCTGTATATTATTCCATATTTCAATTATTCTCAAGGCTCTTAACAAAATTGATATTATTTTACAAATTTAACAGTTTAATTTTCGAAATCATTGACTTATAAATTATGCAAAAGTACGAAGGCGTAGAAGGGTCACCTATTGATGAAAAAATTATTTTTTCTAATTCTGAGATATTAAGTCAGAATTCCGACTTAGTATCTAAGAACTAGCTAATTCCGACTTAGTATCTCAGAATTACTTAATTCCGACTAAGTATCTCAGAATTAGCTAATTCCGATGTACTAAGTCGGAATTCCGGGATGTATCCTTTAGCTTGCACATCAGTATTAACAATCTCCGAATGTTATTAGGTAACCAGAAAGATGAAATTCCAACTTAAAATAAATCAGGAATTATTGAAATGTGCTGTCAATATTGTGATAATATACAGTGTGTTTCACTTCTCATGGAAACACTCTCGAATCTTCTTTAATTTTTGACGAAAAATCATGAAATTTTCAGAATCGATAGATACACTAGAGAAATGAATTCTCTGCATGAAAGGGGCAATCCTACTTGATATACACTGCACGCTAGCAGCGCTGAAACCAATTTTTCCGGAAAGATATATTAGGGGGCAAAATTACTCCGAAATTCCTTCGGAAGATACGGGAGCGTTTCCATGAGAAGTGAAACAAATAAGAATTTTTCAGGACTGAAAATTTTCCAGGTGTATTAGTATGTAGTAATTTTGGGATTCTGAACACGAATTCGAGGGAATTTCGGGCCATGTTTGCCCCCTAATATAACTTTCCGGAAAAATAGGTGGTTACAGCGCCATTGAAAATTTCATGGTTCTACGTTGAATATTACGGAAGATACGGGGGTGTGTCCATGAGAAGTGAAACACACTGTGAAGATCAGAGAAAGATAAGGCATGACATTTCCACTATTTCACCCAACATGATTTTTGAATTAGTACAATTTTTTTTCAGCGAATTTATTACTGTCAGGAGATAAATGGTAATCACTGAGCACCTCATTAAAAATAATTCCAAAGAAAATACTTGTTGTTTAACAAAACTCGTTTTCTCTCATTTTTCCTGGCATAACTATTGTTTTCATAAAATTTAAATATGTATGACATTTATCAAAAAAAAGTTTTCATTTAAAGCATTTTTATCAACCCTGACCAATTTTGTTTACTTATATCCTGTGAAAAAAATTAAATTCAGTCATATCCATATACTCCACCTTGAATAAATATCCATCATCTTGAGTTTTTTCTTTAATAAGTAGTAAAAAATTATTTTCAAAATTAGATATCTTGAAAACGGTTAACGGCTAGGAATCGCACGTTAAAAGGTAAGACCTCGTTAATCCTTAGCTCGCACAAGTTTCGACTTCTGAGGGCTGTCGTTCGTAGGGGAATGACAAAAAAAAACAAAACAATTTTGAAAACAACAACAACGAAACAATTAAGGATAGAATGTGCTTTATCAATTTCGTTTAGAATTTTGAAGAAGATTGAGGTATGGCGACCTTGTTTATATTACATGCTCTTCTCTATTCGAACTAAAGTTACCTTATCCCTATTTTCAAAGCACCCTATAAGTATAAAAAAATAATGTAATTTAACTTCGATCGAGATGGAGCAAGTTCATCTAGGCTAAATTAAATGTTTAATTTTCATCAGAGAACTCACATTGGTTGGTTCAAAATTAATCGAATTGGATTTTTCTTTGTTCATTCTATTGCAAACCACAAAACGAGAAAGTAGGTATAATGGATATGAGATCAAGGTGACGTTGTACCATCATTGAGGCATGGTGTAGTCCCAGAATAAATAATCCTCGGAATTGCTAAAAATTTTGAGCAGAAAGATTCACTATGTATTCAGCTTTGTAGGTATAGGTATTTCGAAATCTAGTCTGCCGATTATTTTATGCCCAATGACACTTTTGCCGAGGAAGTCAAGCTCTTAAACACTTTTCTGTGTCCACCTATTTTTTTGTACATGACCACTTTCAGTAGGTACTTTCATATGTTGCGACTATTCTCCGTACTAAGAATGCACCCTGGTTCGATTGTCATTCATTGTTCAAAACATTCAACAAGAATTGTGTGGACATCTGGTCTCTTCATTTTATCAGTGGCTTGAATCATCTGCAGCTTTGATACGAAAAAGTCAAATGAAATCATAGGCACGGCACGCCCATGTCAATTATTGTCGAAGCTCAGAGAACTACTTGATCTCTTCAACAGCGGTTAGTTTCACTTCTTGGAATAAACGAATGAGATATTGGATGAATCTGGAAAGTTTCATGATTTGTAAACATTGTGTAGTTCAGCGATGATGGGAAAACCTCAAAACGCGTCATAATAAACTCGAAATCACGTACACCACTGCTTCATCAAAACATGCAGGTGTACTTTACCGCTATTTTAACCTACGCCTGACATGAAGAGAAAAACGTATCGTTTTGAAATGCATCATTTGTGGACGCGAAAGGAAACAATACCTAATCCCCTCGCCACAAACAAAAAGTATATTTGCACGTACTCGGTAATCATGCAGCGTTAAATCCAACAGACAATTGAAATGTGCGTGGTTTTACTTTTACACAAGTTTTTCTCTCTTTATCGGATACCCACATATTTGAACAACTGGGTTAATGTGTTAAGTTTGCTCGTGTCGGCTTCTGTTAATTCTGCTAAGGAGAAATTAGAAAATAGATAATTATTTCATATAAATTCAATTAAAAGGTACATATGGTGAATCAGTCATTTCCATATTGGAAACACCTACTTGTTCCTTGTTGTGGCAATTACTCTTTAGTGCGTAAAAGATGGAACGGTAACGAATTTCTGTTATTTTTTAGTCGATACTCTGAGTTTCATGTTGAATGGAACGGAATAACAGCTCATGCATCACCATCGACGGACCTGATAACGGAATTTTTATTTGGACAAAATTTGATAAAAACCGATTGTGATGAGTACATGATTATAGCAAATTACTCCATGATATGCATGGAGACCCATTCTCCATTTGACATATCTTAGAAGCTTGATAACCTATCATAAAAATTTATAAAATTACAACTTGATGTTATTCTCGATATGAAAGTTATTTGTGTATATTGAGATCAAAGGATGTAACTTAAAATAACAAAAAAACAAGATGCTTCCATATATTCCAACTTTCTGGAAATGCATGAATTCGAACAAACTTGGAAAAGTGTTTCAAATAAATGAAACGAATAATTTAGACGAAATCGAAATTTCTTCCGTCCATACTATCCCACGAAACAACTACTTCTCCCTACGAACATCGATTTATATGTGTCATCTATTAGTGCAAAGTTCCTCCACGAAAACACTGTTGCAGGTGCTAATCGTAACCAACCATTCATTCCCATCTGGTTGCTGCAAATGACCACCGGTATACATTACATGTTTCGAGATTTTTTTCTCTTATCAATGCCAGGATAGGTCAGACAATACCAGAGTTATTCTGTCCCATCCAGCTCAACAGCAAGTCACACTCCTTGGTAGCATAAACTCCATTCCATCCGGAATAGAACGTGCAAAGTGTAGAGGTATTTCATCTTGAAACAAGATAAGGTTTTTTTTTTGCTAACACTTCATCATACTTTGATTAACAATCAGGGTTTCCAAAGCATCGTATGGTTCTGGTCTGCATCACCGATGATATTCTTCAGCACTGACATAAATGAAGTAACCTTTTTAGTATTGTTAGACTTCAATAAGGCCTTCGACATCCTAGACCCATTTGTACTCGAACAAAAACTTTAATATTATGGATTCGAAACTGGTTCTGTGAAACTAATCGCTTACTATACCTATAAGGGACAGATCGCAGTATGTTGTAGTTGGTGACCAGATATCCGACGTACAAGAGTGAAGTCTTCGTGTACATCAGGGCTCCATTCTCGGCCAGCTATTATTTTCAATTTACATATCAGATTCCATCGAATCCATGAATTTGTGTCAAATACATCAATACGCGGATGACACGCAGCTATACCTTAGTTTCCGAATAGAAAAGTTGCCATAGATCATATCAATGAAGATCTTGCGTTATTGTACAATTTTCCTTTCGCACACAATCTTAAACTAAATGCTGGTAAATCAAAATTCCGGTTTTTTGGATCCAAGAAACAAGAAGCTTACTTATATGCGACAAAATAACATAAATATAGTAGATGATGCTTTACCAGTCGTGGGGGAATGCAAACATTTATGACATAGCCTGTGCGGGTAGAGAACGGCTATCATTATTATTTGCCGTGCCGCTCCGGGGCAACTTACTGATGTTTTTGATGTTTTTTCACTTTTCAACTGTAGGAAAACCCGGAAAACTTACAGCACCACCACAGGTGGTCGATGCGCACTTCAAGCTAGCACTAGACGTCGGAATTGGCATCTAGGCCACTCACATAACACTTGATTTGCAGCAAGGCATGTGGTCACCAGAGGAGATCCATCCAGAAGTTCCACTGCTAGATACCTCAGCCACTGGTCCACCGACTGACTAAAATATTTTACAATACACTGAGGAATTTATACACGCAAAGAGATATTCTTGGTGATAATACTGTATGTGAATCGCTAATCGTGTCTAAGCTCTCATAGTGTGACTGCATTTATGGCCCCGCGCTCCTGAAATAAGATCAAATGAGATTGCAAAAATTACAAAACTCCTGCATGAGTTTCTCATTAAGTATTCGTAAGTTTGATGCGATTAGTCAGTCATTTCGAGATACAAAGAAACTTAAACTTTCACCGCTACGCAAACTTCATTTCTTAACACTTATTCTTAAGACCTTATTTACCCAAAAGCCTTCGTACTTGATGAATAACCTGAGAAGATTTGGAAACATTGATGATTTGTGTACAAGAAAAAGACGTCTGATAGTAATTCCTAATACCGCTTGCATACTTTATAATGCCTTGCCTCCTGAGTTTACCAATTATTCTATTGTAGTAAAAATGCACTCAACTAATTTTGCTAATTTCTATGAAACTCTTCTCAAACAATAACCCATTTATATCACAGTCACTATTTCAATTTATCACTGCCGCTGTCTGTATGCGGACTCTCTAACTATATCTGCGACTATCATCTATGACCAGTGCCGGTTTATCCTATAAGCGGAGTAAGCGGCCGCTTAGGGCCCGGACCCTCGAAGGGGCCCGGTTGTGACACGATTTGTTTATAAGTGTAGTATACCCAGAAAATTTTTTCTTGTTTTCTTCCCGTTTTTCACGAATTCGCGAATTCGGTATCGACCTTCCTGTTTGCAAAAGAGATTTAAATTTGCCCGCTTATTCGATTGAATTATCATAATCTACGATTTCAACGCAAGCTTGTAACATTTCACAACATATTTTGTTTTTCATGCGCCATGCGCCAAGCTAATAAGAATCTATTCTTCTTTTCAAGTATCTCATGAGGCATGAAAACAACAGGTGGTCCGGTGGGCAGTATTATTAGTGTCATCAAGAATTTTTAATTTATTTGTCGAAATACAATTTTTATTTTTTATTGCAGACACTTTTTTATCCAGGAGAGGGCCCGAAAAAGTTGACCGCTTAGGCCCGTAAGCTCTTAAAACCGGCTCTGTCTATGACCCTCTCTTGTCGAGCGTCTTATATACCGGCAAGCAGATTATTTTCATAGTTCACGAAATATCGAGATAGATGGCTCTTTTAGCGGATGGAAGCGACCACAGCCGTCTTCATTCTCCGAGCCGTGGTGAGAAAATCGGCAACACCGCGCAGTAATCAATTTGACGACCGACCCATTAATTCGTTATTGTCAATTTCTTGGCTTATTTGAATAACAAGGAAAAAACATAGGAGAATGAATTTGTAGAGAAAAAAACGCCGATTAATGTGGTTGTTTCATTTTCTTCATCACAAACGGGAATCGCAATCTATTCAATTTCTTAGAATCGGAAAAAGTGTCAAGTTCGGTTTCTCCTTGCCCTAAAATTCACATTTTGAAAGATTTTCCTTTAATTTTTTAAAGATGATCCCTGATTTTTTTCAGATTTTTCGTCTGAAGTCTGACCGATGAAAACTAATACCTATATGTTATTAGAAGGTACATGTAGTAAATGTGCTAAAATCAGGTCTCTCACAAAGAGAAAAAACAACAGAAAATAAAAAAACCTACTCATTAATGAATAAACATTAAGAAATAATAATAGTATACTTCCTGAAATTATTTACATTTTTCTCAAAAGGCAAAGAATTAATGTGTGAGTGAATGTTGATCGTTATTCTCACAAGATAGTGTAAGGGCTTCTTCCAAATATAACAAACAGACTTTTTTACTAATCAAATTATCAATCATATTTGCATCGGTCTGATCTGAGTTGCTTTCGAACCTTACCAGAATATTTTTAAGTTGTGACCACCTACTTGATTTCAAATCAAAAGTAAGAATCCATTTCAACTCATTAAATCCCAACTTATTATTAGCAAGGTACTTAAACCTGGACCTGCATCTCATTCAATATTATAATTTGCGAAGTTATTCTCAGTTCATTCATATTATCAGATCATAAAACATTTGATTGCAAACCTAATAGATAGAAATAAAGTTTACTATCAGTATTATAAACTTTCCAGTTATCAAATTTTAGTTTTTCGTTATATTCCCGAACTAATTGATCGTAAATGTGGATGACATCTGATTTTTCAAACTCTTCAGAAATCCAAAATCCATCTCTTGCGCGATTCCTTTTCTTTCGGAAAATAAAATACTAAAGATATTCTTTTATTGAGAATTCCTGTCACACATCAACGAGTAGGCATATTGACACAAATGAAGTAGAAAGTTCCTCCAAAAGCAAAAATTGATGTACGTAGATAACCTCACAATAACATTTGAGTAAACACTATTTTTGATGGGCTTTAAACACACTTTCACTGATAAATCAAACATTAGATTTTTACCAATATCTCGTAAACTATTTTACATGAATCGTACGTTTAGTCATTAATTAGAACACAAATAATTCACCCTAGAATGACTACTTCAGCAATCACCATTCCACAATACAGTGACTAATGTGATCGCATGGTAGGGCAGGTAGGGTGCTCTCACCCTGTTGTCAAATTTCTTCACCATAGATCAGAGAATTAAGACGGCTGTAAAGCGACCGATTCCATTCGAGCTAGTTCTCGGCGATGAGTCATAATTCATAGTTGTTGATCCGTTGGCCAGCATATATATGCGAACGTTGTTTAGTAACAAGCCGAGGGTGCATAATTGATTATGTGATCAGGGCCGGCCTCGAAATCGTTACACTATCAAAAATTTCAAGAAAGTGAAAACCCCACTTTTTCTACTGTGTAGGTTGATCTAATGAATTATAATACGGCCATGTTTCTGTGCTCCGTGAAAGGTTTTTGATGAATTCGTTTGTCTATTTTGATTTATGTATGTATTTGAAAGTTACATATTTTTTAAATTCAAATTGTTGATACTACTGATTATTAACGATACATCGTCATTCCAAATCTTATGTGCTATTATTTTCTATTATTATATTATTTTTTTCGTACTTAAGGTTGAGTTGAAAAACACAGCATGTCAGTGACACTTCGCCTATTCAATCGTATAACCATATACATTATTGCTGTTGTAGTTTCTATTGATGATTGAATTAAGTTATTATTATAATTTCGTATTCAAAATATTCTATATTACCTTTAAGAGTTTCGTCATACAAAAAATGATCTGCATTTTTCTCTATCTCTATTTGTGGTGGGTTTCCAATATGCTGGTTCGTCCAGCCTTCAATCGATTTTATGTTGGTAATCGCTTCCATTCGTCTGAATCTGCTAAAAATATTGCAAGAAATGTCGAAAACCATGGTCTCTATAACGTAGACAAATGTGCAGCGATCTCTACCATTTCTTCAAATATATTTCCTTCTTTACATCAAACCGAGCATTTTTCTTTTATAAAGTATACAAAAAACCGTTTGTGGTGGTTCGAAAGCCGTAAATCTACATATTTTGCGATAACCTGGACAATGCTAAGGTTTTCTTAATTCAAATCATCTTGAATATCATCAAGTGTGATCTTCGTAAGCTCCACTTTGTGACAAGCATCAGATAAAACAAAAATGACATCTACTTAAATCATGGAGCTAACATAAAGTTTTGAATATAAGGCAAATATCTTACAGGTAACTACTAGTTTCCCTTACTACATCTAACATATATTTGTGCAATGAAAATTACTGAAATTTCTGGAACCTCACGAAATTCAGTTGACAATTTTGAAAGGATGTAGAGTCGTGTTGTAGAGTCGCGTGTTTTATTCGACGATAGCTGCTCGACCGAGTCTTATATTCAACTAACTAGAATCTCAACTTAGAGATCGTTTGATGTCTTATTAGGTAAATAAGTCTCAACCATGAATTGTGAAGCTTCTATATTTTATTTTTATATGGACCATACACACAATTGGCATACCTAGTTGAAATCTGAAAAAACGAGTATAGAGAAAACTCAGCCACGTAAATTGTTTACTTGGAAAAAAGTCGTTGGGGGAATATTTTGCTAATGTAGATGTGGAGCATACCAATGGTTGCAATATTTTTTGTAACATTCAGAAAGATAATAGAGTTCAGAATAAATTCCAATCGCCACATACAAAATCATTTAAACTAGCACATTTTCCTAATCATCCATCCCACAATAACAAAATGAAATTCAAGCCAATTTGACCGAGAGCCAATTTTACATGTGTTTTCGTGCGGGGTCCTTTAATTTGCGAGAAAGACATTGCAAACATAAAATCCACTTATGATTATCTTATTAACTGTTCGAAATGTCGTCCATGCGTTTTGCTCTAAACAGTAATAAAGTGTGTTTTCGAACTCCCCTTTAACATTACGGAAAACTTCACTAGGAATGGACTGGCATGCTGCTGTAATTCGTCTTTTAAGTTCTTCAATATCTGAAGGTTGTGTTTTATAAATAACGGATTTAAGATGCCCCCATAGAAAGAAATCTAAGGAAGTTAAATCCGGTGATCTCGGAGGCCATTCAACTGCTCCCCTTCTGCCAATTCATCCATCCGGAAATCTCTCGTTTAACTTCTGTCGACGGGAAAAAAAATTATTAGGTGGAGCACCGTCCCGCTGGAAATGTAACAGATCCTCCTGCAAAAGTTTATTACCTTCTGCATCAATTTGAGTTTCTAAAAATAATGAGGTGGAGCACCGTCCCGCTGGAAATGTAACAGATCCTCCTTCAAAAGTTTATTACCTTCTGCATCAATTTGAGTTTCTAGCTCGTGAGTTATAAGAGGATCGATAGTCTTTTCAAGCATTTCAATGTACAGATTGCCAGTCAAGTTTTCTTCCAGAAATAATGGACCAATAATGGCATTTCCAAGAATACCAGCGCAAACGTATTCAGTTTTGTTGGTGTTGTGTGTGCCCTTCTCGAAAAATATGTGGGTATTCGTCACTCCAATAGCGACAATTTTGTCTTTCAACATTGCCATTCAGAAAAAATTAACACTCATCGCTGATGATGTTCAACAGACATTAGGGATGGTATCGACTCGATGAGACATGATTTCATAAAACTCTTATTTTCATTTTATAATCATCCTCGTGGAGCTCTTGAAGAATCTGCATTTTATATGGATGAAATTTATGCATTTTCAATGCTTTTCTTACAGTCTCGCGTGACATCCCCATCTGTTCTGATACTGATCGTAAGGAGATTGTGGGCTCTTCAGCAAATGTTCCCAAAACTTCAATTTGAGCTTCTTCATTTTGTACTCTGGGGTTATTTCTTTTTTTATTTGTCACTGAACCAGTTTCGTGAAACTGCACATACCGGTGACTTACATTACAATTTGGATGTCTTTCGTTAACAAGACATGCCGCGCCCTTCGTGCGCACTTTCTAACTTCTCCATAAATTACAATCATTTCAATTCTTTCTTGAAGAATGTAGAACATTTTCACACTTTTATACATTCATTAGTGTAATCACTAAACAGCCCAACAGATAAAACTGTATTCACAATACTACCACATCGTTCAAATTTGCTAAACAATTTTTTGCCTGAAAACAGAAACTGTTTACAGCAAAGTAGCAAAAAAGGAAGGCTGGCTATCTGTGAAATTTCTGCGATGAGAAATAAAAGTTCAGCACTTAATAAACACAACTTTACTACCATCTACGTTTTACTATTAGACTACTTTTTTATGTAAATTCTTTTGAGCCAATGGCTAATGTTACCCCTAATAAAAGGTTGGAACGGTACCACCTATAATTCTAACCAGTTCTGGTCAAACCATGTATAGGCAATTTCTAATAATTACTTCTGTTAGTTTAGAACGCCATTTTTTGTAAAATACTCATCAAAAAATAATAAGTAAGGGTACCGTTGGAAAAAGAATTGAACGCCAATCAAAATGATGTGCCACTTGACCTTTCCCATTTAAAATTCTACGGGTAACATCTATTCCTCCTCGGGGGTTTAACCACGAGGGCTACAAATATTCCTTGAAATTGGCCTGTTTTTTTCGAGATTCCTCATATTGTTTACTGGTAGGAAGATATGAAGGATGGGAAGTTTTCAAATTGACACCCTGTACTTATTCACAGATACAATTATTTCTAATTTGGTACCTGTATCACTTTGAGTTCTGAACAAAGATCTAAATATTATGAAGTGTAGGATCGTAGATTTGCAACTTTCAATACGTGTAACCAGCACATTGTGTAAGCTATATAACGTACGTGTCTGTGTAGATAACATTCATTATGAACTAAACGCCAAAGCATGGAATTTGTTGGGAGTACTAACTAGTTGTTTTTTTATCACATACAGTGTGTCCCACTTTGAGCAGCACCACCTCCGTATTTTCTTATTCGACGATCAATTTCAAAATAAATTTTTTGCAACATGTAGTACTCAATGAGATCTACATTTCTGATTATTCGTTCATCCCATTTCACTTTAACACGGCCAACTATGATCTATTGAAAATGCAAAAAATCTGTTAGTAATATCAGGTATTTTTTGAGCAGAAAACTAATATTATAAACACGTTGAGAACTCTCTGAAACACATGTGTTAAAATTTTCACGACGGTGTCGTATATAGGGTGTTTTTTTCTATTGAGAATAATTATCCCATGAAAAAAAATAATAAGAAAAGAATAGTATAATATCATGAATATATTCTAATACCCCTTGAACATCTGCTCAGTATTTTTTCTGCACATTTCATACACAGGGTGTTGTTTGAAATAAGAATGAATTATTTTTGAAGCCCCATTATTCTGAAATTCATGGATACTTGAATAAAATTTTGTACTTTTCTGTTTTTCCCATACAATCTGGTAGTTTCTATGATTATATTTTGATTATTGAAAGGAAATAATGAAAAATCGGGAACCAACTGAATTTGTTTTAATAATAATCCTTCAAATGAAAAACAAATAGCAAATCCTGAATTATAAGTTATACATTTGTTATAATTATTTTTCATACATTGAGAATTCCTCTTCAGTTACTAGGATTTAATTATTTTTCAAGTTAAATTATCATAAAATGTATGGATACTTCAATCGAATGTTTATGTTTTCTACTTTCTCTTCAGAAATATACAAGAGTCCAATTGAGTTCGGTTTTCATTATTTGTAAGATGGCAATAAATATCGTGATGTCAAGTTTTACTGAAACTTTATCAAAGAAAGGTACCGATCTAATAACTATGTTTCCGCTTCTGCAGAATGCCCAGAGAGTTCATAAACTGATGATCAGGACTGCCGTGGAAACACAACCCTTCATTATAATGTATATCTTTCTCCAACTCTCTCACTCAGGTCTCCTAACTAAAATGCTAATAGCTTTTAGGAAATACCCTCAAGATGGCTATGGAAGTATTGCGATATTCACATTTTCAAATATTTTGACAGATAACGATTGTTGTTTAATGTCTAGGTTTTCATTATAACTATTTGTGCAGCAATGCCTATGCAACGAAAGCTCACTCTTTCGGAGAGAATAGAGATTATTAAAATTATTGGTGATAATACCAGGACATCAAGAGAAGCAGCTATTGAATTCAATCGAAGGCATCAAGATCGGGATGCCATTAATCACACTAGTGAGTCGGATAAGTAGATTATTCAACAGCTCCGGAACTGTGCTGAATTCAACAAGAAGGGGGCGCGAGAGACGAGAAAATGACGATAGAAATATTTCAGATTATTTCAATCACAATCCCACAAGTAGTCTTAGACAATGCTCTCTCGATATCGGCTTACCAAAATCAAAAATTTGGAGGCATTTGAAAAATGAAAAGGTCATTCCATTTAAACCGAAATTCCTCCACACTCTTGAGGATGGCGACAATATCAGAAGACTGGAATATTGCCTTTGGTGCCAAGGGGAATTTATGAACAATCAACATTTTCTGAATAACATTTTATTCACGGACGAGGCAACTTTCACGACAATCGGTGTAGTTTCCTCTCAAAATTCCCGTTATTGGAGCACCGAAAACCCCCACTGGGTGATTGAATGTAAGCGGCAATATTCACAGAAAATCAACGTGTGGTGTGGTATTTTAGGGAAAAAAATTATTGGACCATTTTTTTTTTGAAGGCAATGTAAATTCACAAATATTTGTCAATTTCTTAAATAATCAATTATGGGATGGATTGGAAAACATTCCGATTGAGCTACGACGGAATATATACTTTCAGTTAGATGGTGCAAGCATTCATAATGCTAGAGAAGTACGCGCTTGGTTGGACACCAAGTTCAGAAGAAAATAGATAGGTCGCAATAGTCCACTTATTCACTGGCCAGCAAGGTCCCCAGACCTGACCCCACTTGATTTCTTCTTGTGGGGTACCTTGAAGTAAAACGTGTATAAGTCTAGGCCTAGAAGTAGAGCAGAACTACAAGAAAGGATTTTGGAAGCATGTCATGGCATTACCCCTAATATTTTGAAGAAGGTGGCTATAAACAACAGGAGAAGAATTCTAAAATGTATAGAAAATAATGGAGGATTAATAGAGAATACTAAAATATAAAAAAAAATAACTAAGTGTATTCATAAGTTTTCATTTGCTTTTGTTCTGAAGTATTAATCGTAATAAATTTCATTTGCTTCACTATTTTTATAATTTATTTTCAATAATCAAAATATAATCATAGAAACTAGTAAATTGTATAGGAAAAGCAGAAAAGATCAAAATTTGATTCAAAAATAATTCAAACAACACCCTGTGCATGATATGTGCAGAAAAAATACTGAACAGGGTATATGAATATATTCATGATATTATATCATTTTTTTTATTATTTTTGTTCATGGGATAATTATTCTCAATAAAAACACCCTATATACGACACCGTCGTAAAAATTTGAACACATGTGTTTCAGAGAGTTCCCAACGTGTTCATAATATTAGTTTTCCGCTAAAAAAATCCCTGATATTACTTACTGATTTTTTGCATTTTCAATTGATCATAGTTGGCCGTGTTGAAACGTAATGAGATGAATGACTAATCGGAGTTGTAGATCACATTGAGTAATACATTTTGAAAAAAAAAAAAAAATTGAAATCGGTAGTCGAATAAGAAAATACGGAGGTGGTGCTTCTCAAAGTGGGACACACTGTATATTGTCTTCAGAATTTTTTAACTCGTTTAAAAAAGTAAACATATATATTTTGTCTTCTAGTAGTTCAGACAAAAAATCATGAATATGAATGATCAGAAAATACCGCGCTAACCAAAGGTGTGGAGGTGAAGAAAATACATAGGAACTCATATTCCCTATTGATTTATCACAAATAACAAACTAAAATCACTAAAGTACAACTATGGAATGTGATGATTCAAATGTCACTCGTATCAGTTTGTGATGAAATTTTCAATCTGTAATTTATTTACAAAAATAGAGACATATTTATGATTTATATTTCCCACTAAGTTTATTATTTTATATTCATTAGCGACTTAAATTCATACCGGTAGTAGGTTTTTACAGGTCCATTCTTGGAACTTGAAACGTCAAGAGGCGGTGTAAGATGTCACCGTTTCGAATAGTTCGGAACAGTTTGTGATTCATATCTAGATGTTCCATTCGTGTTTCTCGTTTCTTCTATGATGGTTATCAGTCATGTATGCATCGTAAACAAGCATTTCGAACAAGACACCAAGATTATTCAAACACATGCGGTCAGGTCCGGTTCCAGAACTGTTACATTCCCCCCTTCTCAAAGACTTCCCGAACTGTCATTCTTGAAGTGTGGCGATATCTGCAAGATTCCCCATATTTGCACCCGAGGTTCGATGAAAGTAACACTCCACAGTCTTCACGTTGGGTTGTTGAAGATAGTTATAGCACATCGAAATCTTGATGCCGCTGGATCTGAATATCATCTCCAACATGCGTCTTATAACTCTCCAATCTAGCCCATCCGTCCGACAGAGAAATTTTGGGATTGCCAGATTCACAAGTTTCTTGTCCAGCATCGTGTCTGGAGAGGCTCATCCAGACATCTTCATAGGACGGTTCATCTCGAGAATATTTCTTGGATTTCAGGTAGTAGATGTTGCTATGACCGTTCCTCAGTTGCAGCATCACTCCAAATTCTGGAATTTGCTCCCATAGTTCCTGGAACGAGCGAACTTCTTGAAGATTTATGAAGAATATGCCTGCGGTACCTCTGAACACTTTAAGATCTTCTGCCATACAGTAAGCTATTGTGTAATCGATAGGTACCTTGAAAAGGTTTCGTGACTCTTCTCGAGTTACTCCATGACGAACATTCTGTTTGTTTAAGTACAGGGACAAACTTCTGGCATGCCATTTCATCCTCCGGTGGTCTGAGAGTGCGGATTTGGTCGTAGTTTCCGGCGTAAGGGGACAACCTATTGAATTGGACGACCGTGGATTTACCTTGCGGTTGTCTATAGATTCGATAGACGACGTCGTTTAACCTCTTCATGATCTTGTACGGACGTTCTCACGAGTTCTGCAACTTCAGTGATTGTCCACAGCGACGTTTGCAGTATGGTTGTACAGCCAAACTAGGTAACCTGCCTGAATGTCATAGGTGTCCTTCATTCTGTCGCTGACCCTTTGGATGTTCAAACGGACACGTTCGTGAATATCGTCCATTCTCTGCCGTAATTTGCTGACGTAGTCCTCTCTCGCAGTGTCTCAAACTTCAGGTAACAGGAAAGTCGCAGCTCTCTGCCCATAATAATACCAACAGGTGTTTGGCTGGTTCACTCGTATACTGTGGAACGATAAAACAAATGAACGTACTGGTCCCAAGCTGGTGGTCAGAGACTACCTTGGATGGGTGACGGTTTATTGTCTTATACATCCTCTCCACTATTCAATCGGACTGAGGATGTAGAGCCGTGGTGCTCGTCTTCCGGATGTTCAGAATTTGACTCGACATTTCTGCCTTGGTCCAAATGCAGCTCCAACGAAACACCGAATAGGCATATCCATTCTTTTACTGAAATGTAGGCGACGGTTGGGCAGGGCATAGGCTTCGGCACACATTGCTGAAGTAATTCATTGCCACAAGGATGTACTTATTTCCATGGTCAGATTATGGAAAATGGCTAGCGATGTCTATGGCGATTCTTTCGAATGAGCTACCTACGTTGCACTGACGCATCGGGTCCATAGGTATAGTCTAGTTCCTAAATTGTAGATAGTGACTCATCGTACATTTTCTGTTTTTTACGGGATTTGAAAGTGGCAAAGTAAAACTTAATTTGAAACCAAAGTACCTAGCTTATTTCTGTTTTATTCTTTGACCTGCTTTATATGAATAAATTATGAACCGTACAACCGATGAGTCACTATCTACAATTTAGGAACTATACTATAAAGCCGGCTACTCACACACCTGCCGCAGGGGCAATCTAGGGTTTAAAAGTGGGGTTGATCCTTAATTGCCTCCTAGATTGTAATGTGTGTAGGCAAGCAGATCGCCTCCTTTGCAGGGCGGCAGGCGCGCCGGACCTTCCTTTCTTCCTAGATCGGCTCCAACCGCCCTGCCACAACTCGCGTGTTTAGCGTGATGGGGGCAATTTCGACTCAGTTCTGAAGAGAAAGCAGTACGCAGTGTTTGTTTTTATTGTGCAGCTGAGGTGGATCTCCAAGGATGTCTTCAAAACATTCGAAATACATTCGTAAAAAGTTTTTAAGATCATCAAGTTTCAATTCTTGCATAACATTCATGTTACACAATTCTATTCGTTTCTGTAACCAATTCTTCATCCAGTACTTCCTTTTTCTTTTTTTTTTCTTCTGTAGCATCACGGAAGCAGCCAAGGCAATGCCAATCTTTTGATTTTTTGAAAGTGTTGGCACTATCTTCACGACTCAAGTGATAGCCTGTTCTGCGGTACGTTCACTGTCGCACTGAACGGCAGGTACGTGTGTAGAGACGCCTCCTAGTTTGCCCCAATCTCCCTGCACCCTAGATTGTCCCTGTGGCAGGTGTGTGATAGTTTGAGTAGCCGGCTTAAGCCGGCTACTCACACTATCATTTGAGTCGTGAAGATGGTACCAACACTTTTAAAAATCAAAAGATCGGCATTGCCTTGGCTGTTTCTGTGATGATACAGAAGAAAAAAAGAAAAAGGAAGTACTGGATGAAGAATTGGTTACAGAAACGAAATGAATTGTGTCACATGAACGTTATGCAAGAATTGGAATAATGTCTGTTTTTCTTATACCACATGTGGGGCCAGCCTTTAAAGACTTCTATAACCCGCGTCCAAAATTCTCGGTTTTGTTTGTTCTCGATTTCCGTGATAATATTCGATTCACCTCAGCGAGCTGCACAATAAAATTGAACACTCCGCACGGCTTCCTCTACAGAAATTGCCCCAATCACTCTACAAACGCGGGTTGTGGCAGGGCGGTTGGAGCCGATCTAGGAAGCAGGGAAGGTCCGGCGCGCCTGCCGCCCTGCAAAGGAGGCAATTTAGGAAATTAGCCCTGCTTACCTACACACGTCACAATCTAGGAGGCAATTAAAGCCGGCTACTCACACGCCTGCCGCAGGGGCAATCTAGGGTGCAGTGTGATTGGGGCAATCTAGGAGGCGTCTCTACAGACGTACCTGCCGTTCAGTGCGACAATGAACGTACCGCAGAACAGACTATCACTTGAGTCGTGAAGATGGTGCCAACACTTTCAAAAAATTAAAAGATCGGCATTGCCTTCGCTGCTTCCGTGATGCTACAGAGGAAAAAAAGAAAAAGGAAGTACTGGATGAAGAATTGGTTACAGAAACGAAAAGAATTGTGTCAAATGAACGTTATGCAAGAATTGGAATTTGATGATCTTAAAAACTTTTTACGAATGATTTGAAGACATTCTTGGCGATCCACCTCAGCGAGCTGCACAATAATAATAATATAATAATAATACTCCCTCATGAACAATCCTAGAGTGTGCCCAAAGGCATAGCCTGTGCGGGTAGAGGAAGGCTATTATTATTATTTGCCGTGGCGTTCCGGGGCGACTTATTGATGTTTTCGGTGGTGTATTCACTTTTCAGCTGTAGGAAAACCCAGAAAACCTACAGCACCACCCCGGGTGTTCGGTGCGCTTTTCAAGCTAGCACCAGACGAACACTTCGCACGGCTTTCTCTACAGAACTGAGAGAGCTTCAGTTTCAGTTGACACGTCAAGAAGAGTTGAAGAGGTTTCAACCAAAGAAGGCCACGGCCAAGGAAAACAACTAGAACAGAATGAACGAAAGGTTGAGGTATTCAACAAATATACATCGTAATTTGGCCTCTTTCACCAAATACGTCAACATTCTGCTGTCAACCTCCTCATCCCCAGCGCTCCCTACTTCAATGCTTATCATTTCAAAAGGAATTCGATCACAAATACATAGGTGTAATGTCATTGAGGATTAATCAATGATAGTGAACGTTTTCATGAAAAGTAAGTGTAAATCGAGTTGATTCGTTCTTTCACCACCTGAAATTTCATCCTCATAAAATACAGCTTGTACAAGAATCAAATACAGATGATCCTGACAGACGTACAGAGTTTTGTGAAATCATGAGTCAGTTATTGATTGGTGATAATAATGGTGTGCTTTTCTGACGAATCTTCATTTTATTTAAATGGACTTGTGGACAGGCACATTTGCAGACATTGGGATGATGTAAATCCTCATTGGTACAGGGGAGAGACCATATAGATCCATATTTTCTTGATGGTAAGTAACCTCAACGCACAAACGTTTCTTAAACTTCTTGATACAACTGTGAATCCCAGGATCACACTTTTTATATGATGATCTCTCAGGGAGATGGATTGAAATGCAAGGACCAATAGAAAGGCCTACTAAATTTCCTGACCGTTAGACTTTTTTCATGGGGACATTCGAAATCGAAAGTGTATATCACACAGCCCAATTATCTTGATGATCTACGCCAAAGAAATGTAGAATGAGTATCGTACAGTTACTCCAGAAATGTTAGGTTCTGTATGGAACTGAATGGTTACATTTCAGGTGATGAAAAATAAAAATATCTTGACACGTGTTTATTAAAACTTCCACAACACTTGATCGATTTTCAATTGCAACGATGTATTTGAGAATGAATTTCCTTCAAAATGATGTATCATAAGTTCTTTTTCAAATTCTGAAGTACAAGGGTGCTGAAGATGAAGGGATTGAGAGCACAATCATGACATATTTGGTGGAAGAGTTCCTCCTCGCAATCAATATTGACGGGTCTAAGAGATTTTCAATTTTTTCTACGACTTAAAAGATGATGGGGTGACAAGTTTTAGCTGGGACACACTTTATATTGGTTAAGGCTACTTCTTTCCGGGTTTGGAGGCCATCGTTTTTTTGGAATTGCTTAACGCTTGCTGTATACGTTTTCAGCCTCTGATTATTCTGCTCTAGTCTCGGCAACAGTATGCTGTTTATTTGGAAGGCATGTTCCTAGAAGGCACCACAAAATGGTGAACCGTTTCCACATTTTTTTTTGGTGTTCCGGCCTGTCTGGAATCATAAGTTCACTTATCGGGAGGCCACCCTGTATTAACATATCATTAAGCTATATTGAATATGACATCAGGATATCAGTGTGTTATTGTTTACGATATAAAATTTAAGAAAATTCTGAATTGCGTTTGAACTGTTCAGTGAGTCAATATTTATCTAGCGCCTTGAAAAGCGATAACAATCAAAATGAAAATATCACAAGCTAGGTATGTTTCATACAAACAGCGTTTTTTGGAAGTACCTAATGACAAATGCACATATGCGTAATATTGGACGAAAAATCTTGTAAATTAAAATAAACTTTACTTCAAATGAAAAACTTTTTATCTACCATTCTTATGGATATCTAGATCATCATATCGGCCAGTTTTTTAACATGAAAGTGGAAAAAAATCGACTCCTTCATTTTCGTTTAAGCTCAACGGTAGAAAATATGGCCCAATAACATTTTTGCCAATATGTCCGACCCACACGTTAAGTGAAAATTTATATTGGTATCGACTTTCTTGAATTGCATGGGGATATCTTCGGCCCATAGATGCTTGTTATGAAAATTTGTAATCACTTTCCTTGAAAAGTTGGAATCTTCAGTGAATAATACGTTTTTATTTACAACCATATTTGTAATGCTGTCATTACTAACGTCATTGAAGGTTGGGAAGTGTCACATTACACACCTCTACTTTCCGACCTCACTTCCTGCCCTCATTTCATCTATTCTAGATGAATATATTTATATTTAAAAAAATAAAACATTTTTTTGAGCAGCCTGTCGTACTTCTGTTGGGGTACAATCCATAAATTCTTTGTCGGAAGACATGTTTTTCAATTTATTATTCGCGAATTTAATATCCGACTTTATCTGACATTTATTGACTTTATCCGACATTTATTTATATCGGTGACAATTATTGTATACCCCGTAGTCACGGTAACAATATATCTACTTGATTATTCTGAGAAAACCACGTTCTTGGTATTTTGTCGTTAAATGTAATATTTTAGGTATGTTCAGAACGAAACAGAGATTATTTATTTTGATCGAAATATGATTGTAAATGAAATAGTATACAAACCTCGGTAGGAAGTTTCATTCTTGTCTCGAGATCATAGCTAACGCTTTGCGTCTCGGTTAACTAACTGATCCCACGAGTCAGGACAGGAATTAATCTCTTCCCACGTCGGTGTATATATACTATTAATTTTGCCTTTTGGGTAATCATTTGAAGACTCCATTAACAAAATTATACTCGATGGGGAAAATCTTGCAGCTAAAGTGCTTGCACCCGTTGAATATGGCAAAAATACTGTTACGAGTTTAAAAAAAAATATCCTAGCTACGCCGCTGTCGAGTGCCGACAATAAAACGTAACGCTGGTGTCACACTTGGCGGTTTGTGCGGTCGCGGGTAATTTGTCGTCGCGGGAAATTTGCCGTCGCCGTTCTGAGAATTGTGCACATTTCCAGACTAAGCGGCTGAATGACCGCCGATATTCAGCGGCGACCGCACTTCAGTTTCAGTTTATTCGAGTTGCATGGGATTTGGGATCGCACACAAATGCAAACAATTAAAATAGACCAGAAACAAATTTTTACTTTGTTGTCATACCGCTGTAGAAACAAGAAGAAAATAAAAAATTGCCCTATTTTGATTTATTCCATAAATCAGAAAAAAAAAGAAATTGGGGCATTTTATACATTGTTCAAAGATTTGAGAATTAATGACGCGAAGCTTTTCAATTATTTTCAAATGTCTATGAAGTAATTTGACGAGTTACTCGATCACCTGAAAGATACCATACAAAGGAGAAATACAAAACCAGTAGTAGTAGTATTCAAGGGGAGGCTGATATTACAGCCGAGCAAGTAGGCCCCCATGGGCACTTTTTGCCATCCCCTGCTCTCCTTATGCATGGTGTTCTGCCTATGGTTTCCACCTGCTCTCTGCTGTCTGGGTGTGTAGTGTGTTTGTGCTTGTTAAGGGATCGAGTTTCTTCAATCCGCCTCCTCAACCCCTGGTAGGGCTGGTTCTCGGTCAGGCGGTGCGACGGCCGCGGGTGATTCTATCACCGGCTACCAGACCCTCAGTATCCGATCTGAGGCCCCTCCTTGGCTTTCATTGGAGACTAGTTCTCCAGTTCTCACTAAGAGTTCCTTCCATCCGCCTCCTCGGTAAAGTCCTGGTAGGACTGGTTCTTGTTCGGATGGTGCGGCGGCCGCGGGCGATTCATTCACCGGCTACCAGTCACGCAGCACCCGATCCAAGGCCCCTCCTTGGCTCCCACCAAAGACCAGATTTTCCAGTTCCCGCAGCGAGTTTTTTCGATCCGCTTCATCATGAAAACCCTGGTAGGGCTGGTTCTCAACCGGGCGGGGCGGCGGCCGCGGGTGATTCATCACCAGCTACCAGTTCCGCAGTACCCAATCCGAGGCCCCTCCTTAGCTCCCACTGAAGGCAGATTTTCAAGTTCTCGCATCCATTTGTAATGTTTGAGTGGGTATGTGTTGTGTCGGGGGAACATGAGTGTCTTTGAATTTGATGTACGGTAAGCTAAGGCCCACGGGTCGCCAGTCCAGTTGGCTGCAACGCCTCAGCCATACAAAACTAAGGAATTGCACCACTGCTCCGAGCTTGACAACGAGAAAAAACCGCTGTGTGTAGATATGCATCAAGTCATGTACGCCACTGGACTGCGACGGTAACTTGCCGTCGGAGTAGTGACAGCAAGCGGCTGTACATCGACCGCCAACGGCATAAATGCCGCTCGCCATTTATGCCGCCAAGTGTGAAGGATTTCATTTAATTCTTGAAACTACTATCCGAACGACGGCAAATCTGCCGCGACGGCACAAACCGCCAAGTGTGTCACCAGCGTAACTCATTTGCATAACAAATAATTTCTTCAATCTTGGAATTATTTTGATGTTTTTCCGTACTGATCAATCTGGAGAACGGAAAAATCCCGAAAAATCCACTCTGGACGAATTGAGTATATAAGGCGACATATTTCACTCGGGAGAAGAAGTTTTTAAGAAGTGTTTGGAATATTTAGATAGTTGGACAATTTAAAGAGATCCAAGTGTTTTAACAATCAGTGTAGTACTTGTATGTTTATAGCGAAGTTAATAAAAACAGTTTAGTGTGCTCGGCGTATTATTTAGTAATATCGTAGCAATACAATATTGTCCAGATTATTTTATTGCAAACACGAAGTGTGTTATCAATTTGTCTTGGACTCAATTCCGGACAATCTTCAATTATATTAAGAATCTTTTCTTCCAGTGCAATCGTTCTTATTACACTCGTGAACGACAACAATCAGTTTTTCGTTTTCCAATAAAGTATCTCTTCCACAGAGACGTTGGTGAAGACGTGCACAAATTGTGTGATGCGGTATCACGCGCTGCGAATACATAGAGCCGTGTACCTTCCAAAGAATTTCCATTGGCTCGACTATTAGTCTGGGCAAATTAGTGCTCTAGCCCCTAAAAATTCTTCCAAAATATACTGAAATAATCTTAATATATTCTTCTCTTGTGTTTCGCATACTCATATACCCGTTATTCAGTACCCCCAATAAGAGGGATTGAAACGATTTCCAGCTCTCCTAAATCCACTGCTACTCAAATTCATTCGTATATTTTACACTAGCGCCTCTGGCGACCGATGACGGCGAATTGATTGTGCGTTTCTCATCTTAACAAAAAAAAGATAAATTGGCCGCTCGCCTACATTTCTTCAGGGTGTTCTTGCAGGTGCAGATGTGGAGGGACCGACAAATCAATGCAGAGCAATGGGGATGAAAATCTACCCCAGATGGTTCGACACCCATCGAAACCACCCAGCCTTCAGCTCTTCAGAACCCGAGGGATTGCTATTCTCCATTTCCTTCGTCTACAAAAATAGGTGCAAGAATGTATGCTCCTGATAAATAAGTCTCATAAAAGAGCAGAAATTTGGTGCTACCTTTGTTGATTTAAAATTCATATATCAGCACTGGATTGAATTTTCAGGAGCATCTGATCAGAAATTGAATTTCCTACAACTTTGGTGCCATGACATTTTTCAATCGGAGCAGGCATTCTCGACCTACAGACGTTAGAAGTTGAGGGAAATTCTATATTTGACAGGCAATTGCTATACTGAACGTCTGGACTGATTCCGATGTTTTGAAAACCAAAAAGAAAAAGGTGACATTTTCGTAGGACGTGTACTTTTCGAATTATACGCGAAAAACTGAAAGTTTCGCAGTTTTTAGGCTCTGAAATCTGAAGCACAACCTAGAAACAGTCGCAAACTAATATATCCGTTATTCAGGCCCCCCAAGAGGAATTGAAATGATTTCCAACTCTCGAGCAAGTTAAAGGGGCTAGATCCCTTTATGCACTAACTTTCCTGGGCTACATTCATAACTGAAGTTAAAAAGAGTGTTGCTATTAATATTTCTTTACAAATGTTCTGGAAAAAAATTGAATAGTGGTTGCATGTTTCACCCCTTTGAAAGATCTGAGAAAAAATTACAAAAACATTCACGTTTACAAAATACCATTTCTTTAACAATTTTTTTTTCTCATTCTTGAAAGCGTGTAACTTTTCAAGGACAGGCCTAAGAGCTTTTTTTTCACACCCCATTATCTTTGGCAAGTTATAACCCCATAAAATATATCGCCATTATTTGGAAACACCCTGTATGAAAGTTACCATCTATTCAATGTTATTTGCGTTGAATAGGGACATACTTTCAGGGGCTTTTAGGCAAGTTCTTGTAAACCAATTCGAAAACTGGACGTGATTATCAATATCTGATTCCTACATCTCAATTATGTAATTTACTACTTCTCCCTCCACCGTATCATAGACTAGGGGGTGAACGAATTGAAAACAGCGAGTGTCCAAACTGCCGTATTGATCGCGTCTTGCGTCGCATATACACCCACTGCACGGATTGATCGCAATAACGTAATGAAATTTTTGTCGGCGCCGACCAGGTACTTCGTTTCCACCAAAAAGAATGTTTAAATAATAACATTAAAGTACTCGAGAGTCCAGACGAGTCAACCAAATGCTGTTAAGTGAAACGCATGCAGCGTACCGCGAAGTGAACAGTTGTTTTACGTGAAGCACAGAGATTGGTGGTTATTGCTATGGCAGGTAGGCCGTGTAAGTTGTTCCGCATTGTTTTTTATTATTGTTTTGTTTTAATGAGCGTGTGCGTGAGTACCGAGGTGGAAAGTGTAGTGGCCGTTAATTTCATTCATGGATTCGATACGTATTTGTTTTGTTATGTAGTGGGCAGGTCGTTTTAAATTTCAATTGTAGTTTTATTGATGTTTCCTGCTTACACCAAATTATGTCATCACACTGTTCTTTTGATATGGAAATTAGAAACGAGCTAATTAATTTAATTTTCCCCAACAAAGATAAAAGTATAAAATGGAAAACTAATTTTTAAAGCCGAGAAAAATGCCTAGTTTTCATAACTACTCACCTACCCAGCTAGGTGAGTACCTATATAACTTTCCAAAATTTTGAATTCTGTGATGAACGACGACATTTGAATCATTCTGTTTTTTTTTATTAGTTTGGTAGGTAGGATAGTTAGGTTATATGTCCTATAGATAGAAACTATCTCTACGTTTGCCTTATTTATTCAAGAATATGTGCCTTTCGATATACTGAATCTACCTGCAGTTCGTTTGTTGGTGAAATCCTAACTGAGCTAAACATCAATTCTGATTCCTAAGTGAAAAAATCGCTCGAGCAAGCTCTCGCGATTTTTTCAGTCCCTTGATTCTCGATTTTTTGTTAAAATAACATTTTCATGAAATTGAAGATGCAATTATAACAACCTTCGTTAAAAACACAAGAGCTTCTTTTATTGGATAAATATCGTTTTTCAACAAAATGATTTTGCCAATCAGTAATTTTACGAGAAAAACTGACATGAAGAAATTTTGGCTAGTAAATGAAATAAAAAGTTCGAGTGTTTCTTGGCAAGATAAATAAATCAACGACAAATTATAACTGCATTACAATAA
Organism: Chrysolina americana; assembly: GCA_958502065.1. Taxonomy (NCBI): domain Eukaryota; kingdom Metazoa; phylum Arthropoda; class Insecta; order Coleoptera; family Chrysomelidae; genus Chrysolina; species Chrysolina americana. The sequence goes on along the minus strand of OY293411.1, from coordinate 18,224,708 downwards.
TAATTATATACCTTTAAAAACGAGTATTTGAAGGAAAAGTTATCAAAAGCACTTTTTTGTGATTTGTTAAAAAAAACAGGCATTTTTATGGCGATAAAAAAAGATACACTTTTGTGTCGCTATTGAAGTGACTTAACGTCATCATTAAATGAGTTTCATTCTACAGGAATTGATCTATCGATAAAAAATGATCTCTTATGTATTTACCCCTAAATGAAGATTACTTTTGTCAATGTATTTTTCATGTCATCTGATCTCTATGTTGCTGTATTTCAAAGCACCACAATTGAGAGAAAAAGAAAGTATTTTTTAAAAAATCTGCCTTTTGTCGGGATATTATTACAGAACATTTTTTTTATGGTGATCTCGACTTTTCACCGCTTGTTTAAAAAATCTTCATACTTATTGAGAACAAATAATTTGTTTTCCTTATAATACATATTTGCACACATTCCTTATTGCTCATTCTGAGATCTAGTGAGATGCTAATCATATGATAATCTCCAGCTGCCCAGCTTGTATACCGGGTGTAACAGGATCATGGTATACCCCCCGTATCTCCGTTAGTTTCGAAGGTAATTGATTGAAATTTGAGATATCTTGAATACATAATAAGCGGCACTTTTTGACCTACAAATGATTTTTTTTTCACGTCTGGTTTCGCCGGACTTTCGTTTTTAAATGGAACGCTCTATATATTTTTACATTTCTGATATCTGCATAATTTTCTGAATCCAATGATACCACATAAGTGACATTTCAAAAGTCAAAATTTCTGATACTTAATTTAGTTTTTTGTATTTTAGTTGAGTATGCCATTACGATTCCGATTTATTCCAATTGACCCGTCTAATGCTGGAAAAATCGAAATCCCGTCCAAAATACTAAAGCGTTTTTTATGAGTATATAAAGTTCATCTATTTGGGGTTAAACTTAATGTTTTCAAATGGAACCATTTATTAGTACTATTAAAAAGGAATTTATTCATACCTGGTATTAAAATGTGCGCTAAATATAATCAAAATTACAACAAGAAGAAAATAAGAAAATACAATTATTTTTTTCCAATTTAGCGGTGAAAAGTTACTAATAGATTTCCCCGTATGAATATTAATAAATGTGTGTTACTTTTGTTGCTATCATTAGTTTTGAAATATTGAAAAAAATTTTGGTTTTCTTCTTCTTATATCTAGCGATTGGATGGCACTGTAAATGTGAAATTACTCTCAAAATCAAAATCATTTGTTGTGACGTTGAACATTCTAGTTAAAGTGTGCTTCACAAAAATGTTTCGTTTGGCTTACACCTACAAAATTCAGCATAAACTGTTTTCTATTTTCCGCATATTGAGTCACTGTTGATTTTTTCTCATATTACACGTAATATGAGTTAATTTCTATTTTCAGTAAACGCAACAAGAGATGACCTCTAGATAAGGAAAAATTATGAGAATTTTCCAACCTGCAGAAATGCATCATACTATCTCCCTCGTTAATCAACATTTTCTCAAGTTTTGGACCTCGAGGACCCTGTGCGAAAAAAGTAGAGGGGGAAACTGCAAAATTTTTGACCTCTCTCCGGTTTTTTCTCGATTACTTTTTTTTTTACGTCCTACGGAAAAAACATATCGATACTTTTTTGTAGAGCGTAAAATATGGCACGTCAAAAAAAAGGTCATAGTTCAAAATTTGCTAAGAAATGACAAAAAATGCAAAATTACAGCTTATTTTATCTGTTATACCCGAATTATGATGAAATGTTGTAGTAATTATGGTTCTTGGTTGAAGTCACCAACTTTGGACACCCCACTCCTCCTTCCCCCACCCAACCCCAATTCTCAAAAGCTAACTTTCTGATGAAATCCAACCATACCTATTCACATCATTTTGGTACTGATATCAGTTACTTTTCGGATCGATATCCCCCCGTTCCCCTACATAATTATCTCAGGGCAGGAAGAAAAAAAGACGTAGTCCTTTCGTGAAAAAAATTAATGTAATTAACAATATTAAGTTATTCTTTTGATGATACTCAGCATTGGCGGCGACTAAATCAGTGTCCAAATTCTGCAACTGGCTAATGCGCTCTTCTTTCCCAGTTGTCTCCACGCATCCTCGCCTTTTCGATGATACTATTAGAAATTTTGGGTAGAGTCACTTTGACTGTAGCATTGCGCCTTTCCAAGGGCAACTTTGCCTGTTTAGCTATGAAATCATCAGTGATAGCTTCCTCACAAAGAAAACACGCAGTGAAGTCGAATTTTGCAACTTGTGACCGTCGGGTAGGTAATTTTTGATTGTTGTACCTTGTTTGGCAAGCACTGTGCACTCTCACTTCACTCACCTCACGCAGAAACTGTTCATCTGCCGAAAGTTTCCTTTTTACACTGGACTCCAACAGTCTGGCAACTCCTCTGGCTGTCACTACAGTTAGTTCACCTGCTTCAACTCCTCCTTTACAAATAAAACACAAGTCTGATCCACGAGATGTGGAAGCCATCTCAGAAAATTACCCAAAAACCAAAACTGTCACTAACATTCCATGCTCCTTTCGCTAACAAAGTTATTCACTTCAAGAGCTGAAGGTTTCTAAAGTTACTTATCTAACTCAATCTTATATATACTCTGAGTGGTTAAACACTCTCTGTCCCATTTTTACCAATACGTAATTTTAAATTTCTTAATACCTAATTTGACTATTCTACCTGAGGTACTTATACCCTTCTATAATAACTATTTTTCGATTTCTTCTTGGAATTAATGAATAATAGAGTAATGTTGAAAGAATAAAATGAAAAGTGATCTAATATGACCTCAAAAATCGAAAACAAATAGTTCTAGGTAACGCAGGTAGAATAGACAAATTTCAGCTTTCTAAACTACTCAACACTAATTTCGTCGCACCCCAAAATTTTGACCCTATTTAAATTTGAATAACTTTTTTCTGCAATGAACAATTTGAATTCTATTCACACTGTTCGCTAGCCCAGTCCTTCAGCTATAATCTCGTACTCCTTCAAAACATAAGGTTCTTCGCATAAAATCGATACAGGGTATTACCTGAAACTGTGCAAAATTTCTGAATCTTCAAAAGGATTCCAAATTTGACAACAGTGGCATGAAGATGAACTCTTCACCTCAAGAGATTTTCCGAATTGTCTTATTATCTCTTTTTTTCACAGGGTGATATCAAAAAAATTACTTTTTGGTTTTGCAGTCATAACTTTTTTCCTCGTCAACCGATTTTCAAAACCCTTGATCTTCAATCTTCATCTTGAATCCATTCCGATCTTCATATCTCTTCATCTATTCAAAATGAGCTCGAGATTTTGAAAATCGGTTGACGAGGAAAAAAGTTATGACTGCAAAACCAAAAAGTAAATTTTTTGATATCACCCTGTAAACAAAAGAGATAATAAGACAATTCGAAAAATATTTCGAGGTAATGAGTTCATCTTCATGCCACTTTTGTAAAATTTGAAAAAAAAAAATTCTTCATTTGGGATCCTTTTGAAAATTCAGAAATTTTGCAGTTTCAGATAATACCCTGTAGCGATTTTATGCGAAGAACCTTATGTTTTGAAGAATGACGAGATAATAGCTGAAAGACTGGGCTAGTGAACAGTGTGAACATAATTCAAATTGTCCAATGCAGAAAAAAGTTATTCAGATTTTAATAGGGTCAAAATTTTGGGGTACGACGAAATTAGTGTTGAGTAGTTTATGTTGAATATTGGCTCATCGTTTGCATACCGCAGTTCCACAGGAGCAGTGTTCTACCATCTATTGTTTTCCAGCTTTTTACTGCTGTAGCTGATCACACACTCCCCTCGGCCCGACACTCTCTTGTCCTTGGGAGGAACGACTTGACACCTGGTGGGCAAGCAGGGGTGGGAGTTATCTAAAGTTGGTGATTTCAAGTAGGAATTATAATAGCAACTACATTTCATCATAATTCTTGTATAACAGATGAAATAGGGTGGAATTCTGCATTTTGTGGTGAAATTTGAAAAATTACCTATTCTTCGAAGCGCCATATCTCGGTAACAAATTGACCCACAAACAGGTTTGAGGCAACAAATTCGTAGGGAATTTGACGATCTACAAAAAAGTATAACGACATTTTTGCTGTAGAACGTAAGGCAAAAAAGTTATCGAGGAAAAACCACACCAAGATCGAAAAATTTGCAGTTTCCCCCCCCCTACTCTTTTAGCACAGGGTCCTCGAGGTCCAAAACTTGAGAAAATGTTAATCAACCATCCCTGAACAACATCTTAAAGTTTCATTTACTTCCGACCTTTTTCTATCTGAAACTACCTGTCGTAAAGTTTGCATTCTCCCAACAAATGTATCGTAATATTGTTTAACTATGTGACGCTTTCAGTCACATGCAATCGCTATAATTTATTTCGAGGAAAAATTGTCACTCATATTTTTGGACATAAATAGAGATCTAAAAAACTGATACCAAAAAAGTGGAACTGTTTTTTACGTCGGTCATACCTATCAATAATAATGATAAGTAATAATAATAATTCGGTATTTGTGACATTGATTGATTCAATTGACAATTAAGGGCGGAGTTCATTTTTGAGCGTGCACTAGACGTAACCAAGAATATTCTTCCACTTAACCCAAAATGATAATGATGAGTCATTAAAATTTTCTTCAGTTCGATAATAATACAGACCGACCTTCCAAAAAAATTATTTGGCGCATTCTGTATTATTATTATTTTTCCATTAGGAATATCCCAGTCAGACCCTGTCTCCGGACCTCTGATACAACCGGAGGGTACGCTGGTGTGTCATTAACCCCATTAAACAATCTCCACGACCGTGGGGTGAGTGATTACTGGGTCCGAGATTCATGTGCCCTAAGTAAACGGAGTGAACCAAGAATTACGGCCTTCTGCATTCTTTTGCCTAGGTTTTCTGCCGCATCACGGCAAGCCGATATGATTTTCAGATTCTAGGGTACCCCTATGATCAAAACCACAATTTTGACAGAATGGTTTGGGTGAAGCCTGCGGAGTTCAAAGAGTACCTAGATCTCGATTTCTCAATTCTAGATTTGGCACTTCTCATTCTTCACAACGGACTCAATATCCCCCGGCGTAAGTATAAGCCACATTGGTGTCTTGTCTATACCGTATGAGTGTCGTAGGTTGTAGTACAACACTCGTAGCGCCGCGTTGTGTCTGTGGCTGAGACCACATAAGCTGGACAAGCTGACAGCAAATGCATTATGGTCTCAGCTGCCCCACGATGACTCGGTGACAGAGTTTGGGTTCGAACGTTCATTCTGCTGCCTTTAAAAGAAATGCTCCAATCCCTGCATTTTCATGATCGCAAACCAAGCAGAGAAAGGGGTCTGAACTCCTGACGACTTTACAGGCTCCAACCAGTACCATTCTGTCGTGTAGACACCCCAAACTCAAAAGTCCACGGCCTCCCCATTGTCTGGGATCTGGGAAAGTATAACCGTGGAACGGACGATTTAGAATGCAAGCTCATATGAAGATGCATTTTGAGCAGCTCTTCCTGAGTCCATTTCATTACTCCTAAGGAGTAAAGCAGAATCGAAACAGCGCAACTTTGTTTTTCCCCGACAGTTCTGATGAACAGATCTGTCGGAGTTTGTGCTGATACTTGCCGCGGAGCAAGTTTTCAACAGTAGCTACCTCTTGGGCATGGCGTTGTTCCACCCCTAGGTAGTTGTCAACCCGGCATCCAGATGATGTAGGATGCTTCCGTCTACACGCTGAACGTCCTCTCCGTATTCCTCGCATCGTCCTCTTTTGATATGAACCGTGGCACATTTGTCGATCCCAAACTCCATTCTGATAACATGCGTGTACTCGTGCACCACCCTTAAGGACTGATGAAAGTCCTTTTCTCCGGAGGCATAAAGTTTAAGGTCAATGGCAGTAGTGAGATGTAGAAGAGATAGAAGATAACCTACTCTGTTTGGACTCTGACTTGACCAGATGTTAGGGTGAGCGAGTCCTCCAGAGCGGCATCAGATGTTCAATGCTATTTGATCGGGCACCGCAAGGCATCTGAGCAAATGCATGCGATGTTGTATCAAATGCCTTGCGATAATGGATCCAGGACATTGAAAGGTTACGCTTATATTGCACGGAGTCATGCATCTGTCGAAAAGCAGGTTTTCCAAAAAAAGGGATTGCTCTTTCTTCGACCCTTTTTGCTTATATATCCGTTCACACCGGCTCAACTGCGGAGAGTATTCGCATGTATAAGATGCGGGTAAACATCTTATAACATGCGTTCAAGCATGTTATCGGTCTGTAGTTCTTCGGATCAGACACATCTCCGTTTTTGGGGATTAGCACGGTTCACTCCTCGACAAACCAAATCGGAATCTGTTGCTCCCCATCTTGCCATGAGTTAAAAAAAAAACTCTTGCTAGATGGTGGTGGGTACATGGAATTTTTTTCCACCAATTGATATTTAGGCCATCAAGGCCTGGAGCAGGCAAAGTCCTTCGAGCCTTTGAGGGCCCATCGAACTTCTTCCGGGGTTATCGGATTGCGCAGTTCATTGAGCTCAGGCTGACGAAGCCTCCTGCGGAAAGCTTTGAACTGCGCTAGGGCTGGAGTATCTACGCTTGTTTACGGAAATTCGTAATTGCCCTTCGAGAAGGTTTCTACCCGATCAGCCGCTAACGGATTATCAACAACACGTGGAGGCTCTTAGAATAGGCGAGAAGGTTTATCGCGGAACTTCATGTTTTCCGCGATGCTTCTCGCCCGCCCTACTAGAGACTTTTTTGCAGCCACCAACATTCGCATCCTATCAAGACAATGCTGTTTGATGGTAAACTGCACGCCTTGATTTAGTGTGTGGTGTGCTCGTCTTAAACTTGCGGCAATTCGCCGCACTGTGGGCGTGAAGGGCCTATTGGCCGTCATGCAGTTCGCCACACACCACACAGTGGATACGAGATGCGTGTTGTCTCGCCGACTTGATCTTAGCTTCCATCTTGTGAATGCGTCGCTCATACCTGCCAATCAGAGGGATGGTTTGCCTCCTCTCCGCTTAGGACAGGATGTGAGCGGCGTCATACACGGTAGTTGATCTGCAAGATATCAGCCTCTTTCGAAAGGACAATGTGAATTTCCGCGTCCATCCGTGACAGTTGTTGTGGCTTCAGGGGCTTGGTGTGGTGAAGCGCCCGTTGGTGGAATGATGCGGGCGTCCTCTACAGCCAGACCGACTCGTGGCATATCTGCCACGTCTGCCACTTCGTCAACCGGCTGAGGAGGAGCTCTGACATAGCCTCGACACCGAAGATGAGACACATAATGCCTCAGATTTTGGGCGGAAAAAGCGGCATGTTCTGGATGTATCTCTCACCGCAGATCATGCATTCTTGCCATGTATCCTCTCCGGGCGGGCTCACTGCTCTCATAACAATGCAGAAGACCGTTCCCTCAAAGCGTCCGTTGTCATTGTGCTCGTTATAAAATAACAATCCTTCGTTTGGGCCCCACCACCTTGCCTATGACCCCTATTCCGAGGGAGTCGGTTGTGGGGGTCTCCCTCTCGTGCAACTGGAACAGAGTAGTAGAAAGTGGTGTCACAACTCACCAAAGCCTTGGGTGGTGGTTGGCCCTCCCTGTGGGAGTATTATTATTATTATTATTATTATTCATGATTATCCGTATCTATTTCAAGTACTAAATTGCTCTCTTGAAAGCGGTAGCTTCTATTTCATTCCAACATATTTGGATAATGTTTGAACTAATTTGGATGGGTGCTTCCTTTTATTTTTGAAGTGTCCTCTCGCTTGGACTTCCTTGTGCAAACATTTTGAAAATATGTGAGAAGATTGCTAATATGGCTTCGGACTCGAAGCGAAATTTTCATAACTCGACTCTATTTGTCTATGTAGGTACGTTGAACATTGGAACGCTTTGTATATGACCATCAGTTCTGCCGCGAATGAATTATTTCAAATATTTAACTTATATGTAGGATATTGAATATATCCCCGAAAGATAAGAACCAGAGATAAGAATTATAAACATCACCAGGTGAAATGCCAAGAAAGAATATCGTTTCTCATGAAAAATAAGCGATGTATTCCACGGTTCCAATAAGGTGAAATCAAATTCGAATGATGATTCACTATGATGGAAATTTTTTTTTTCATCTGATAACGTCTTAACTCGTTCGTTTAGTGTCTGTCTATTATTAAACAGTTGTCATAAATTGTTATTTTGAAAGGGGGTCTCTTCCAAGCTTTATTCATCCATGTTACCGAATCACACCTCACTAATAAACAGTATCAGCCTGGACCTATGAGGATTCAAAATAGTTGAAATTTTATTTTTTAAATATAAGCTACATAAAAAGTTTGAAATCTTGTTGTTAGTGTAAAAAAGGTTTATCACGATACTAGTTCGATAGTTATTTGTATTGTATCTTGTATCACATGGCAATGCCAGTAATTTGTAAGTGCGGCTGACGTTGGGGGGCATTAGAGACCGGAGGACAAGTCCTTCAATTACTATACCGGGTGACCACGAGGTGAGGGACGCCCCACAATTTTTCTATAGTTTTAAAGATACAGGTTTCAAATTTGGTACATCGATATATCACTCAAATACGCATATTTTGACTCCATTACCGAAAATTTACCACTTCCGGTTAACCGGAAGTGACCCCAAACTTTTTTCACACCCTCACAATTTTTTTCATTTTCCGGAAAAACACGCAATTTGCGATTACACTGTTCTTCAAAATTGAAAATCGGTTGAACAATGACGGAGATACAGTTGATTGTTCAATCCAACATGAACATCAAACTCAAATAATCATCACAACTGACGAACGCCGTCAACATTTACGAGAGGAAGGTTCGAGGTAGGATACAGCTGAAAATTGGGCTTCTCATGTAATTGCAGCAACCATAATTTCCAACAAATATCAAAAATTAGTACCCATAAAGAAATGCACAACTGCCATTTCTCAAATGGCAACATGATCATTTCATATTGTCGTATTGGAAACTTAGTTAGTCCTTGCATTATAATAGCGAAAATTTTGCTACAAAAATTATGGTCAGAAAAGTTAACGTGGGACGATATCTTACCAAAACATATTATGGATTCATGGTTTCAATTTTCTTCAGATTTGTTTCTATTGAACGATCTCAGGTTTTCTCGATACGTTTTATGTGACGAGCCAGTATACATATCATTGCATGGGTTTGCGGATGCGTCAGAAACAAGTTACGGTGCCTGCGTTTATGTTGTTTCAAAGAATATGAAGGGTAATATAGAGTCTAATCTTTCATGAGCCAAGTCAAAAGTCGCTCCTCAAAAGTTATTGACTATGCCTAATCTTGAATTAAGCGCTAGTTTGATTTTATCTCGACTTATTCATAAGATTGTATAGTCCTCTAATATCGAACTCAACGACATATACTGTTGGTCCGATTCAACCATTGTACTGGGGTGGTTAAAATTAACAACCAATATATTGAAACCTTTCACGTGGTTTGAGCCCCAATGCTTTGATTAAATCCAAAATGTGGTTCCCCGGGCCGCCTTGGTTACTACTTTGGATTGGCCAAGTATATCATTTTTGATACACGATTTATCCGAAAAACAGAAATGCTTCGTTTCCAACCCTAAAATATCTTTTTCATTCGATCGTTTCTCGGATTTAAATAGAATGAAAAGGGTACTTGCATACATACCGAGGTTCATAAAGAATTGTAGGATGAAATTAGAGTCAAGGAAATTACTTACTTATTTGACAGTTGAAGAGTTGAAACTAAGTTTCACACTCCTAATTAAAGTTGCTCAACAAGACTCTTTTAATGAAGATTACTTATCTTTAAAAAATGGTCGTACTTTACAGTCAAATAGTAAAATTTTAAGTTTGCGTCCATTCATTGATCCACAAGATGTAATGCGTGTTGGAGGCAGACTGACAAATTCGGATTTTCCTTATGGTAAAAAATATCCTATGTTGTTATCTCCAAAATACAGATTGGCTCAGCTTATCCTTGAACATGAACACATGAATTTATTACATGCTGATCCTCAACTACTTTTATCTTCTGTTAGAGATAATGTAGTAAAACTGCACTAACTAATTTTCCTAATTTATTTGAAACACTATTTACAACAATTATTCACTAAAACATTGACTTCAATAACTATTTCAATTTATTTCTACTGTGGCTATCTATCAGCGAACTCTGGAACTGTAACTAACTCTCTATTCTGACTGTTCTCCAGCGGTTATATAGTCGCAAGCAGGTTCCATCTCGGCTCTCGATTATTCAGGAGTAAAGAACATTTCATCTAGATGGCTCTTCGAATAGTATCGAAAGATCGATTTATTCCAGCTTGTTCTCGGCGATCCGTACGCCAGCAGATATGCTGTTGTAGTTGAACGAGGGTGCATAATTAATTAGATCAGGGCCGGTCTCTGGGCCGGTCTCGAAATCGTTACATTGCCCCCTTCTTAAAGACGTTTCGCCCCGACACGTCATTCTTGGAGTGTGAAGATATCTGCAAGATTCTCCATGTCTGCACCTGGACGTTCGATGGAAGTAGCACTCCACAGTCTTCAAGTTGGGTCGAGGAAGATGGTTGCAGCACACCAGAATGTTGATGCCGCTGGATCTGAATATTGTCTCCAACATGCTTCTTATAACTCTCCAGTCCAGCCCATCAAGCCCACAGGCCAATTTTAGGATTGCCAGGTCTACAATATTCTGGTCCAGCATCGTGTCTCTCAATCTCGTAAGGCTCTTCCAAACATCTTCATAAGACGGCTTATCTCGAGAACGCTTCTTGGTAACCAGATAGTAGATGTTTCTCTGGCCTTTCCTCAGCTGTAACACATCTCCAACTTCCGGGTTCTGTTCTCTCAGTTCCTGGATTCGACCGAACTTCTTCAATTCTGCTGGCATGTTACTGGCTTGGCTAACAGTGCCACGTACACTCCTAATTACAGAGGAAATTGACGAGCAGTGCACCAAAATCGTTCCCTTCTTCAAGGTCACCGGGTAATAATTGACATTCATTACCCTTACTGGCACAAATTTATCAGCACGCAACAAGATTTTTCCTAGTGCGATTCCTCGTCCAATTTTCTCATCGTGGAACTTGGGCTCGAACATCACCACGTTTCCATTGCTCGCACCACCATCCAGGCGAGCCTCCACAATGGTTTCAACCCTCTCCGGTACGCTCACATCTTCAGCCAGCAGGACACGAATAATTTCTTCACTTCTCCCATGAAGTACCAGTTTTTCTCCGTTCACACGTAGGACACCGTCTTTAAAATTTAGCTCGAAACCTCTCGAGTTCATGATGTCCATCCCTATGATTGCATCATCCTCGATATCCGCTAATAGAGCCCGATGTTTCACTTTAGTGCTGCCCAAAGTCAGTTCAATTGGAAGTTCACCATACACAGTTGCTGGCTCTCCTGTTGCTGTGCGTAGCTTCCAGTTCGACGATTCGATTCTTGCCGGTGTTTTGGCAAAAGTAGGTCCAAGGATTGTCCTAGTCGCACCCGTATCAAGGAGCATGGTGCGAGGCTCGTTGTTAATGAGACCGTCTATGATGACCCCTTTGTCTTGTCTTTGAAGTACAGCGACATATGCATTGTTAACTGGGGCTTGTTGGATACGGGCTGACGATTGCTCCTTCTTGATCTTCATCGTTGATGTCAATTTTTTCAATGTTGGACATTTGCTACGCACGTGCCCAAGTTCTCTACAATTTCGGCATCGTATCAGTCTTCTCTCAGGCACAACTTCCTTCAGCACTTTTCGCATCACAGCTTCGATATTAGCGGGCTCCTGTGGCTGTGGATCTTCCTCAATCATCCGGACTCTACTCTGGCTTTTGCAGGATTGTTTTGCTGTTTCGAATTCCAGAGCGCGTGCCAATGCATCCACGAGATGTGCGGGGCGAGCTAGTGTAAGGGCTTGCCGGGTTTCCTGGTCACGAATTCCATCCAAAAATGCCTGGACCGCTAGTCGCTCCATTAAATTTTCCGGTGTAGCTGGGTACGCAAGACGAACCAAGCGTGCAATATCTGCTTCAAATTATTGCAACGTTTCGCTTGATTTCTGGCATCGGTTCTTCAGCTGTGAGTGATATACGTGTTCAAGGTGGGCTTGGCCATAGCGAAGTTCCAAGTGTTTTACCAGCTGTTCATAGTCTTCCTGTTGTTGGGCGGTGAGCGTTTGTAAAATATTTGTTGCTTCGCCACGCAATGCCAGTGTCAATGCTAAAGCTTTTTCCCCAGCATTCCATCCATTTGCTTTGGCAGCAGCTTCGAATTGTCGGTGGTAGTTTGACCATGGAGTATTTCCGTCAAACTGAGGCGGTTTCAATGAGAGCTTTCCTGGTTCCGTACTGACCTTGAGATTTTTAATGTCCTTCTGAACTTCGTCCAAGTTCATACTCAGGTCCACCCTTGAATTTTTGTTGTAAGTTTCTGGTCTGTGCGCAGAATCTATTCGCTTTTCTAATTCACTGAATTTTTCCTTTATCCTGCCGATTTATGTCTCGATTCCATCTTTGATTTTATCCACCTCTGTCTCAATGGCTCCTATTCTTCCTTCCAGTCGATTTGCCACACCACAAAGTTCTCTTTTTAGGCCTTCAGAGTTTTCCAGAAGCTTCACTTCTAGTTTTTCCGAATTTTCTTGAAGCTTTTCTTGAAGTTTAACTTCTAGGCTTTTCGAATTTTCGAGGAGTTCTTCTTTCAAGCTAACAGAATTTTCTAGAAGTTTCTCCTCCAGACTCTTTTAATTTTGAAGGAATTTATCTTCCAGACTCATCGAATTTTGTTGAAGTTCCTCCTTCAAACTATTCGAATTTTCCAGAAATTTATCTTCCAAGGATTTCGTGGTCTCATCGAGTTTATTCATTATGGAACTCAAATCAATTCCAGAAACTTCGAATAAGAACGTTTCGGGGTCTTCTCCTTCTTCAATCAGTCCATCTGCAAGTCTCTTCTGTAGTACGGCCTTCTTTCCAGTTGTTTCTAACTCACGCTCCTCTAACTTTTGCTTTAATTCACTAACTTTAAGGTCAACTAGATGAACTCTTCTCGGAAACATTTTGTCTCTTATTGTCTTTACCGAGATATCAGTCTATTATTTATTTCACACACAGTTTTCAGTATATTGTCCCGCGACGCGCAAAACTGTCCACTTTGCACTCAAATGTTCAACGGGTCACTAACTGTCTATCAGTTTTTTAAACGGCGAACACTTTAGCACTTATTTATTTTAAACATCACACTTCTGACGCCAAATGTAGTAAAACTGCACTAACTAATTTTCCTAATTTATTTGAAACACTATTTACAACAATTATTCACTAAAACATTGACTTCAATAACTATTTCAATTTATTTCTACTGTGGCTATCTATCAGCGAACTCTGGAACTGTAACTAACTCTCTATTCTGACTGTTCTCCAGCGGTTATATAGTCGCAAGCAGGTTCCATCTCGACTCTCGATTATTCAGGAGTATAGAACATTTCATCTAGATGGCTCTTCGAATAGTATCGAAAGATCGATTTATTCCAGCTTGTTCTCGGCGATCCGTACGCCAGCAGATTTGCTGTTGTAGTTGAACGAGGGTGCATAATTAATTAGATCAGGGCCGGTCTCGAAATCGTTACAATACCTTTTGGATTAATCTAGTCGCAACCTCGCAAGAAAAATTGTGAGAAATTGCGTAAAGTGTTCTAGGTACGATGTAAATAATAGGGTGCAGCCTATCATGGGCAATTTACCTCGTGCTCGTGTACTCAATTCCCGTCCCTTATTTCCCTTGACCTCCGATCCTGAAGATTTATCAGCTTTATCTCTCTCTCATTTCTTGATCGGAAGACCTATGATGTCCTTGGTAGAACCGTCCGTTGATGGCATCAAAGAAAACCGACTATCACAATACCAATTACTTCAAACACTTTACGATCACTTTTGGCGTCGTTGGAGTCGTGAATACATCAGTGAACTTCAACAAAGAAGATGCTGGAAAAAGAACCAAGGAAAATTGGAAAAAGGTCAGTTGGTCTTTATACGTGATGACAACCTTCCACCAACCAGATGGCGTCTGGGTCGCATATTAGACTTTAATTATGATAGTGATGGATTAGCTCGTGTAGCCTCTATCAGGACAGCAGACGGCATTAGTTCCCGGGCAGTAAACAGACTTTGTCCACTTCCAGATATCGGCTGAATCCTCTAAGGCCGGGGGCATGAACAGTAATACCTTCAAAGTTCCTGAAGCCGGTCCTCACCAGTTGATGTTTCCACATAGCAAATCAGGGTGCATGGTAGAGAAATAAACGGTCAAGAAATTGTGACAGAAATTCAATTTCATATTCATTATTCATTGTCAATATATTTTCGAAAGTAAAGTTCATTGCATTCAAAGCTAATACCTTTATTCATTACAAAAATCATTTACGAAAGATACACGTTACACTCAATTTCATTATATATGTATGTTGTATTTTATATTCTGAAATGAATATTTATTATATCAATTTGTCAATGTGTGATTATTTTATTGATATATCACTATTTGTAATTATATATAATTGTATGCTTGATTTTATCCATATTTATTTTAGCTATACTACTTGTTTTTCAATTATTTTCATATTCGTGAAACAAGTGCAATGGCACTTATCACTGTCCTCTTTATTCAAGAATTCTTTCGATATATTTTTTTTTTTTTTCGTTAGGAATTACCCAGTCAGGCCCTGTCTCCGGAGCTCCGACACTTCCGGAAGGCGCGCTGGTGTGTCATTAACCCCAGTAAACACTCCCCACGTCCATGGGGTAAGTGATTACTGAAAACTCAATGACAAAAATCGTCCTACTTTGATGGTCGAGGAGGACTACATGAGGCTTATTGGCTTGTATTTGCCTGAGGGTGGGGAATGAATAGTTCCAATAGATTCGGCACTTGTCATTCTCCACCACGGACTCAATATCCCCCGGAGCATAAGGCAACACCGGTGTCTCGTCTACACCGTACGAGTGTCGTAGATGGTAGTACAACACTCGTAGGGCCGCGTTATGTCTGTGGATATAGGCTGAGACCGCATAAGCTGGACATGCTGACAGCAAATGCATTATGGTCTCAGCTGCCCCACGACACGCTCTGCATCTAGTGTCAGGGACCTCTATACCCATCACGCGACTGCGGTAGACGAGAGTGTTAAAGACACCATCCTGGCAGGCCATTATGAATCCCTCGGTCTCCGACTTCAGCCCACTTGACCTGAGAAACGAGAAGGTCAGGTCTCTGGATAAGCCTAGGTCTTCAATGTTCTTGAAGAAGGCCCCATGCATCGGCTTATCCTTATGTAGCTGCAGGAGCCTCTCACACTCCGCAGCTTTTACGTGGGCTTTTTGCTGAACGGGTTCCAACTCGGTGATAGAGTTTGGGTTTGTCCGTTCAGTGTCGAATACGAGATCGAGTTCATCGGCTGCACGGGTTGCTGCATTGAAAAGAAATGCTCCAATTCCTGCTATTTCATGATCACATACCAAGCAGAGAAGGGGATCTGAACTCCTGATGACTTTACAGGCTCCATCCAGTACCATTCTGTTATGTAGACACTCCAAACTCAAAAGTCCACGGCCTCCCCGTTGTCTGGGGAAGTATAACCGTGGAACAGACGATTTAGGATGCAAGCTTCTATGAAGATGCATCATTTTGCGAGTTTTTACGTCGAGTTGTCGCAGCTCTTCCTGAGTCCATTTCATTACTCCAAAGAAGTAAAGTAGAATCGGAACGGCAAGCATATTAGTTGCAGCAACTTTGTTCTTCCCCGACAGTTCTGAAGACCAGATCTGTCGGAGTTTGTGCTGATACTTGCCGCGGAGAGAGTTTTTGACAGTAACTACCTCTTGGGTGTGGCGTTGTTCCACCCCTAGGTAGGTATACGTCTCTCCGGCATCCAGATGATGTAGGATGCTTCCGTCTACGAGCTGAACGTCCTCTCCGAATTCCTCGCATCGTCCTCTTTTGAGATGAACCGTGGCACATTTGTCTATCCCAAACTCCATTCCGATAGCATGCGTGTACTCTTGCACCACCCTTAAGGACTGGTGAAGGTCCTTTTCTCCGGAGGCATAAAGTTTAAGGTCATCCATGTAAAACAGATGGGTGACCTTATGCCTCCGGTTGCTGGGGGTGCCGCAGTTGTATCCGCGGGTTTTCCGTAGTGCAACGGACAATGGCAGTAGTGAGATGCAGAAGAGAAGAGGGCTAAGGGAGTCTCCCTGGAACACGCCCCTTCTAAAGATAACCTGCTCTGTTTGGACTCTGACTTGACCAGTTATTATTATTTATTTTTTTATTTTTTTTTTCCCGTTAGGAATTACCCAGTCAGGCCCTGTCTCCGGAGCTCCGACACTTCCGGAGGGCGCGCTGGCGTGTCATTAACCCCAGTAAACACTCCCCACGTCCATGGGGTAAGTGATTACTGGGTCCGAGAATCATGTGCCCTGAGTAGGCGGAGTGAACCAAGAATTATGGCCTTCTGCATTCGCCAGGCTAGGATTTCTGCCATGTCACGGCAAGCCGGTATGATTTTTAGGTTTGAGAGCAGTGTGTCCATCATTCCACCAAGGACCCCTATAATCAGAACCACCATCTTGACAGAATGGTTTGGGTAAAGCCTGCGGAGTTCAAAGAGAAGATCTCGATATTTAGTCCGTTTTTCCTCCTCTTTTCGGACGATGTTCGTTTCGCCAGGAGCTGAAAACTCAATGACGAAAATCGTCCTACTTTGATGGTCGAGGAGTACTACATCAGGCTTATTGGCTTGTATTTGCCTGAGGGTGGGGAATGAATAGTTCCAATAGATTCGGCACTTCTCATTCACCACCACGGACTCAATATCCCCCGGAGCATAAGGCAACACTGGTTTCTCGTATTATTATTATTATTATTATTTTTTTTTTTCTTTTTTTTTCCGTTAGGAATTACCCAGTCAGGCCCTGTCTCCGGAGCCCCGACACTTCCGGAGGGCGCGCTGGTGTGTCATTAACCCCAGTAAACACTCTCCACGTCCATGGGGTAAGTGATTACTGGGTCCGAGAATCATGTGCCCTGAGTAGGCGGAGTGAACCAAGAATTACGGCCTTCTGCATTCGCCCGGCTAGGATTTCTGCCATGTCACGGCAAGCCGGTATGATTTTTAAGTTTGAGAGCAGTGTGTCCATCATTCCACCAAGGACCCCTATTATCAGAACCACCATCTTGACAGAATGGTTTGGGTAAAGCCTGCGGAGTTCAAAGAGAAGATCTCGATATTTAGTCCGTTTTTCCTCCTCTTTTCGGACGATGTTCGTTTCGCCAGGAGCTGAAAACTCAATGACGAAAATCGTCCTACATTTATGGTCGAGGAGTACTACATCAAGCTTATTGGCATGTATTTGCCTGAGGGTGGGGAATGAATAGTTCCAATAGATTCGGCACTTATCATTCACCACCACGGACTCAATATCCCCCGGAGCATAAGGCAACACTGGTGTCTCGTCTACACCGTACGAGTGTCGTAGATGGTAGTACAACACTCGTAGGGCCGCGTTATGTCTGTGGATATAGACTGAGACCGCATAAGCTGGACAAGCTGACAGCAAATGCATTATGGTCTCAGCTGCCCCACGACACGCTCTGCATCTAGTGTCAGGGACCTCTATACCCATCACGCGACTGCGGTAGACGAGAGTGTTGAAGACACCATCCTGGCAGGCCATTATGAATCCCTCGGTCTCCGACTTCAGCCCACTTGACCTGAGAAACGAGAAGGTCAGGTCTCTGGATAAGCCTAGGTCTTCAATGTTCTTGAAGAAGACCCCATGCATCGGCTTATCCTTATGTAGCTGCAGGAGCCTCTCACACTCCGCAGCTTTTACGTGGGCTTTTTGCTGAACGGGTTCCAACTCGGTGATATAGTTTGGGTTTGTCCGTTCAGTGTCGAATACGAGATCGAGTTCATCGGCTGCACGGGTTGCTGCCTTGAAAAGAAATGCTCCAATCCCTGCCTTTTCATGATCACATACCAAGCAGAGAAGGGGATCTGAACTCCTGATGACTTTACAGGCTCCATCCAGTACCATTCTGATATGTAGACACTCCAAACTCAAAAGTCCACGGCCTCCCCGTTTTCTGGGGAAGTATAACCGTGGAACAGACGATTTAGGATGCAAGCTTCTATGAAGATGCATCATTTTGCGAGTTTTTACGTCAAGTTGTCGCAGCTCTTCCTGAGTCCATTTCATTACTCCAAAGGAGTAAAGTAGAATCGGAACGGCAAGCATATTAGTTGCAGCAACTTTGTTCTTCCCCGACAGTTCTGAAGACCAGATCTGTCGGAGTTTGTGCTGATACTTGCCACGGAGAGAGCTTTTGACAGTAGCTACCTCTTGGGTGTGGCGTTGTTCCACCCCTAGGTAGGTATACGTCTCTCCGGCATCCAGATGATGTAGGATGCTTCCGTCTACGAGCTGAACGTCCTCTCCGTATTCCTCGCATCGTCCTCTTTTGAGATGAACCGTGGCACATTTGTCTATCCCAAACTCCATTCCGACAGCATGCGTGTACTCTTGCACCATTATTATTATTATTATTATTATTATTATTATTATTAATATTTTATTTTTATTTTTTTCCGTTAGGAATTACCCAGTCAGGCCCTGTCTCCGGAGCCCCGACACTTCCGGAGGGCGCGCTGGTGTGTCATTAACCCCAGTAAACACTCCCCACTTCCATGGGGTAAGTGATTACTGGGTCCGAGAATCATGTGCCCTGAGTAGGCGGAGTGAACCAAGAATTACGGCCTTCTGCATTCGTCCGGCTAGGATTTCTGCCATGTCACTGCAAGCCAGTATGATTTTTAAGTTTGAGAGCAGTGTGTCCATTATTCCACCAAGGACCCCTATTATCAGAACCACCATCTTGACAGAATGGTTTGGGTAAAGCCTGCGGAGTTCAAAGAGAAGATCTCGATATTTAGTCCGTTTTTCCTCCTCTTTTCGGACGATGTTCGTTTCGCCAGGAGCTGAAAACTCAATGACGAAAATCGTCCTACTTTGATGGTCGAGGAGTACTACATCAGGCTTATTGGCTTGTATTTGCCTGAGGGTGGGGAATGAATAGTTCCAATAGATTCGGCACTTATCATTCACCACCACGGACTCAATATCCCCCGGAGCATAAGGCAACACTGGTGTCTCGTCTACACCGTACGAGTGTCGTAGATGGTAGTACAACACTCGTAGGGCCGCGTTATGTCTGTGGATATAGGCTGAGGCCGCATAAGCTGGACAAGCTGACAGCAAATGCATTATGGTCTCAGCTGCCCCACGACACGCTCTGCATCTAGTGTCAGGGACCTTTATACCCATCACGCGACTGCGGTAGACGAGAGTGTTGAAGACACCATCCTGGCAGGCCATTATGAATCCCTCGGTCTCCGACTTCAGCCCACTTGACCTGAGAAACGAGAAGGTCAGGTCTCTGGATAAGCCTAGGTCTTCAATGTTCTTGAAGAAGACCCCATGCATCGGCTTATCCTTATGTAGCTGCAGGAGCCTCTCACGCTCCGAAGCTTTTACGTGGGCTTTTTGCTGAACGGGTTCCAACTCGGTGATAGAGTTTGGGTTGTCCGTTCAGTGTCGAATACGAGATCGAATTCATCGGCTGCACGGGTTGCTGCCTTGAAAAGAAATGCTCCAATCCCTGCCTTTTCATGATCACATACCAAGCAGAGAAGGGGATCTGAACTCCTGATGACTTTACAGGCTCCATCCAGTACCATTCTGTTATGTAGACACTCCAAACTTAAAAGTCCACGGCCTCCCCGTTGTCTGGGGAAGTATAACCGTGGAACAGACGATTTAGGATGCAAGCTTCTATGAAGATGCATCATTTTGCGAGTTTTTACGTCAAGTTGTCGCAGCTCTTCCTGAGTCCATTTCATTACTCCAAAGGAGTAAAGTAGAATCGGAACGGCAAGCATATTAGTTGCAGCAACTTTGTTCTTCCCCGACAGTTCTGAAGACCAGATCTGTCGGAGTTTGTGCTGATACTTGCCGCGGAGAGAGCTTTTGACAGTAGCTACCTCTTGGGTGTGGCGTTGTTCCACCCCTAGGTAGGTATACGTCTCTCCGGCATCCAGATGATGTAGGATGCTTCCGTCTACGAGCTGAACGTCCTCTCCGTATTCCTCACATCGTCCTCTTTTGAGATGAACCGTGGCACATTCGTCTATCCCAAACTCCATTCCGACAGCATGCGTGTACTCTTGCACCACCCTTAAGGACTGGTGAAGGTCCTTTTCTCCGGAGGCATAAAGTTTAAGGTCATCCATGTAAAACAGATGGGTGACCTTATGCCTCCGGTTGCTGGGGGTGCCGCAGTTGTATCCGCGGGTTTTCGGTAGTGCAACGGACAATGGCAGTAGTGAGATGCAGAAGAGAAGAGGGCTGAGGGAGTCTCCCTGAAACACGCCTCTTCTAAAGATAACCTGCTCTGTTTGGACTCTGACTTGACCAGATGTTATGGTAAATCGAGTCCTCCAGAGCGGCATCAGCTGTTCAATGCATCTCACTATTTGATCGGGTACCGCAAGGCATCTGAGCAAATGCATGATGAGTTCATGCGATGTTGTATCAAATGCCTTGCGATATTATTATTATTATTTTTTTTTTTTTTCCGTTAGGAATTACCCAGTCAGGCCCTGTCTCTGGAGCTCCGACACTTCCGGAGGGCGCGCTGGCGTGTCATTAACCCCAGTAAACACTCCCCACGTCCATGGGGTAAGTGATTACTGGGTCCGAGAATCATGTGCCCTGAGTAGGCGGAGTGAACCAAGAATTATGGCCTTCTGCATTCGCCCGGCTAGGATTTCTGCCATGTCACGGCAAGCCGGTATGATTTTTAGGTTTGAGAGCAGTGTGTCCATCATTCCACCAAGGACCCCTATTATCAGAACCACCATCTTGACAGAATGGTTTGGGTAAAGCCTGCGGAGTTCAAAGAGAAGATCTCGATATTTAGTCCGTTTTTCCTCCTCTTTTCGGACGATGTTCGTTTCGCCAGGAGCTGAAAACTCAATGACGAAAATCGTCCTACTTTGATGGTCGAGGAGTACTACATCAGGCTTATTGGCTTGTATTTGCCTGAGGGTGGGGAATGAATAGTTCCAATAGATTCGGCACTTCTCATTCACCACCACGGACTCAATATCCCCCGGAGCATAAGGCAACACTGGTGTCTCGTCTACACCGTACGAGTGTCGTAGATGGTAGTACAACACTCGTAGGGCCGCGTTATGTCTGTGGATATAGGCTGAGACCGCATAAGCTGGACAAGCTGACAGCAAATGCATTATGGTCTCAGCTGCCCCACGACACGCTCTGCATCTAGTGTCAGGGACCTCTATACCCATCACGCGACTGCGGTAGACGAGAGTGTTGAAGACACCATCCTGGCAGGCCATTATGAATCCCTCGGTCTCCGACTTCAGCCCACTTGACCTGAGAAACGAGAAGGTCAGGTCTCTGGATAAGCCTAGGTCTTCAATGTTCTTGAAGAAGACCCCATGCATCGGCTTATCCTTATGTAGCTGCAGGAGCCTCTCACACTCCGCAGCTTTTACGTGGGCTTTTTGCTGAACGGGTTCCAACTCGGTGATAGAGTTTGGGTTTGTCCGTTCAGTGTCGAATACGAGATCGAGTTCATCGGCTGCACGGGTTGCTGCCTTGAAAAGAAATGCTCCAATCCCTGCCTTTTCATGATCACATACCAAGCAGAGAAGGGGATCTGAACTCCTGATGACTTTACAGGCTCCATCCAGTACCATTCTGTTATGTAGACACTCCAAACTCAAAAGTCCACGGCCTCCCCGTTGTCTGGGGAAGTATAACCGTGGAACAGACGATTTAGGATGCAAGCTTCTATGAAGATGCATCATTTTGCGAGTTTTTACGTCGAGTTGTCGCAGCTCTTCCTGAGTCCATTTCATTACTCCAAAGGAGTAAAGTAGAATCGGAACGGCAAGCATATTAGTTGCAGCAACTTTGTTCTTCCCCGACAGTTCTGAAGACCAGATCTGTCGGAGTTTGTGCTGATACTTGCCGCGGAGAGAGCTTTTGACAGTAGCTACCTCTTGGGTGTGGCGTTGTTCCACCCCTAGGTAGGTATACGTCTCTCCGGCATCCAGATGATGTAGGATGCTTCCGTCTACGAGCTGAACGTCCTCTCCGTATTCCTCGCATCGTCCTCTTTTGAGATGAACCGTGGCACATTTGTCTATCCCAAACTCCATTCCGACAGCATGCGTGTACTCTTGCACCACCCTTAAGGACTGGTGAAGGTCCTTTTCTCCGGAGGCATAAAGTTTAAGGTCATCCATGTAAAACAGATGGGTGACCTTATGCCTCCGGTTGCTGGGGGTGCCGCAGTTGTATCCGCGGGTTTTCCGTAGTGCAACGGACAATGGCAGTAGTGAGATGCAGAAGAGAAGAGGGCTGAGGGAGTCTCCCTGAAACACGCCTCTTCTAAAGATAACCTGCTCTGTTTGGACTCTGACTTGACGAGATGTTATGGTAAATCGAGTCCTCCAGAGCGGCATCAGCTGTTCAATGCATCTCACTATTTGATCGGGTACCGCAAGGCATCTGAGCAAATGCATGATGAGTTCATGCGATGTTGTATCAAATGCCTTGCGATAATCGATCCAGGCCATTGAAAGGTTACGCTTATACTGCACGGAGTCCTGCGTGATGCATCTGTCGATCAGCAGGTTCTCCTTGCAGCCAGCGACCCCCTTTTTTGACCCTCTTTGCTCATATATCCGTTCATACACCGGCTCAACTGCGGAGAGTATTCGCATGTACAAGATGCGTGTAAACATCTTATAACATGCGTTCAAGCATGTTATCGGTCTGACGTTCTTCGGAACAGACAAATCTCCGTTTTTGGGGATTAGCACGGTTCGCCCCTCGACAAACCAATCCGGAATCTGCTGCTCCCCATCTAGCCACGAGTTGAAAACTCTTGCTAGATGGTGGTGGGTACTTGGTAATTTTTTCCACCAATAGTTATTCAGGACCTGGAGCAGCAAAATTCTTCGAGCCTTTGAGGGCCCGTCGAACTTCTTCCGGGGTTATCGGATTGCGCAGTTCATTGAGCTCAGGCAGACGAAGCCTCCTGCAGAAAGCTTCGAACTGCGCTAGGGCTGGAGTATCTACGTTGAGTGGTTGCGGAAATTATTATTATTATTATTATTATTATTATTATTATTATTATTATTATTATTATTATTATTATTATTATTATTATTATTATTATTATTATTATTATTATTATTATTATTATTATTATTATTATAAGTCTCCTGAACTTCGGCATCTGCAAAGTAAGAATAAAAAATATGAATGTCCCAAGTTGTACCGGCCGTTTAATATAAAAAAATTCGGGGGTACAACATAGGAAACTGTATAATATTTGTTATTAATATCCATAATTAATTATTGAACATGGAATTATGAACGCAATTTCAACAGTTTATTTGGAATATATCAACTTAACCATAAACCAAATTTCAAGTACTTACCTTTTAAAAGAAAAGTGTACTGTGATTTTAAATTACTTAAAAAATAATACTGCTTGGTGCGAAAATATATCTTTAGCAACAATTCTTCCTACCCTCAGTCAGTCTCGAAACCAACAGAGTTTGAACAGTTTTACCACTAGATGCATTGACTGAACCATTTGTTGTTGCCAGTTCTTTTCTGGTTTCGGATTTAAAGTGATGTTACAATTTAGGAGGCGTTACAATATTGGCAACTCTCCCCTAACTGCACGTTTTTGTTGTTTTTTTTTGCATTGTTTTCAGGATAAATGGTCAAAACAATAAACTGATATCAAGGAAAGTGCGAGTCACTGTATTCCAGCTGTATATTTTGATTGCTATTATTAATCTCCAAACAATAGTTGCACCACGTGAGTTAATTGAGGAATGCGAAGCTATTGTTACTTTTTGTGAGGCTCATTTCAATTATCATGAGGCTGTACGGATGTTCAATGAACGTTTTCCAGATCGCCCTATTGATAGACATTATTTCAAACAGTTAGTAGAAAAATTTTATGAGAACGGCATTGTGCAAAATAAGAAACGTTTTGGTCGATCAACTACCGTAAAAGATAAACAAAGAAGTGGGCATCGAGTTGAACTGTTACCTTGTTCGCAGATAACAGTATTGAGAGTTCTGAAAAAAAACATTCCAATAAAATAAAGATGGTTCATGAACTGACGAACAATGATCCAGACCGCCATCTAGAAAATTGTGAAATTGTATCTAATAAGATTTTGCAAAATCCCTGCTATTTGAAACATACTTGTTTCAGTAATGAGGCAATTTTTTTCTAAAAGGTGAGGTACTGGTCCTATGAATATCCTCGACTTTTTTGCGAAACTCATACTCAGAATACAGGGTGACCATATAATAAGTCCGTTATTTATTGAGGAAAATCTGACTGGTGCCCTCTATTTGGAAATACTGGAAACAGTGATAGATCCATTGAAAGTGGCAAGTATATGAATCAAATTTCAAATTTTTTGTACAGTTGAATGGAAGATAACACATTCTTTCAGATGAGCTATCACTCACCACCACATGCTATTTAACTTTTCGAATGGGTTGCTCCGCTCTCCTCCAGTAAGGGATGATATCAAGGGTAAACAAAAATGTATATTTTAGAAATAAAAAGTCCAGTAACGAGTTAGATTGGGGTAGTAACCCTTTTTCCGGTATAATTCCAAAACTAAAGAAGCTAGAATATATATTTTTTTGCACAGTTAACCACCCCTCTATCTTTTATAGTTACCGAGATCCCAATGTATCGACTCGAATTCGATTAGCACTGATACACAAAGAGATAATTAATTGTATTGGGTGAAATCTTCTAACTGAAAAACAACCCCAGACACGTGTTGTAAGATGTGTTCTTATGTTTAGGCGCTCGTTAAACTAATCTTCATTAGTATTATAGTGACAATTTCCCTCATAATATATAAACCAATCAAATGCCATAATTTTCTCATTTTAAACCAACGAGAACAGGAATTTTTGAAAACACTTCCTCCAGACCGTGGTATTTTCAAAACGGTGTTTCGCTTCTAGCTTGTGTATACATATCCATAGTTACGACAATCACGGTAAATATAGAAACGTCAGTGTAACGGTTCAACTCTTCAACTGACATTGATTATACAAGATGAACCGTTCTTGCAATAAGCATTTAGTCCATAATATGATGTATTCGTGAAATTTTCTGATCGAATATCCCTTCAAAATGCCGAATTTCCAACATACTTTCGCCTTGCTGGCACGAAAACTGCGTTGCTTAGAAACACCACGAGAGCTTGCTCGAGTGGTGTTTTGTACAGCAACACAGTTTGATTCTGCATTTTTTCGGGATATTACTACTGAAAATACACTCAACTAGTTTCGATAATGTATTTCAAAATCTTCTAAAACGATAAGTAAACACTGACCTCGCATGATTATTTCAATTCACTTTCACTGTCGCTGTCTGTTTGCGAACTCTCGAACTATATCTGTAACTGCAACTCTGCGACTCTGTCCGCCATCTCATGTCGCGCGTCTTATATACCGACAAGCAGATTTCTTTTTCAGTTCTCGAACTATCGAGACTATACCGCGACTCATTCGGATGTCTCAGTACGTTCTTGATCGTGGGTAGAACATTCTTTAGCCAGTTCTCGTTCCTTTTACGTGATGAGTCATGGTTGCACCGCTAGCGAGCGAAAATACTTTGTTTACAAGCCGAGGTCAATTAATTAGCGAACAGAGTCGGCCTCAAAATCGTAACAGTATTCGACTAATTCCGTTTCTTTCTTTCGTCGCAATCAAGTGTTGCACATCTTGCCCCTCGTTAAATAATTCTTCCTTTATATTATAATAAAGCGCTATCCAAATTCGAGTTGATGCATTGGGATCTCGGTAACGGTAAGAAATAGAGAGATATAGGGGTAACATTGCGTATTTCAGAGGTCAATTGCGTGAATCAAAAAATCTGATCTTACTTCTTTGGTTCTGGTGTTAAACAAGGAAAATCAAACAATTTTGAAATTCTTCTTGTGCCTTTTCATTTTGAAAATACCTTTCAACACTTTTTGCACTTTGCAATTGCAACTTTTTGTATTGTATAATATTTTCCAAATATTCCAATGAAACTATTATACAAAGTATTGTAGAAATTGGGCCACCATCAACTTTTTGTTTTCAAATACGGACCTGTATTTTTATTGTATTTTTTATTTAATGCCAATCGTCATATTTCACACCGGCGTAGAATTTTCGCTTGAAATACAGAGTGTTTTGAAAATATTGTACCAGTAATATTTCAACATTTTTGTCCAACAGCAACCTTTATCCGTATTGAAGATCATTATTAAAATTTTCTCAGAATGTAACGTTGTCGCAGGGAATCAATATCATTGGAATTAGCCACGATAGATGTACAATTTTGATCGGTCACTCAGATTTCTTTCAGCTAGTTGCCGACTTCTAGCCAACTGTGACATGAGTGAGCGATTCATTTTAATCAGTGTGATCAAGAAGAATGCTTTATATACTGTGCTTTATATTATCAGGTACACTTACCGCTAATTTTATTATTTCATATAAAAAAACAACTTTTTATTTCCTTGCAAACCATGATAGATTTCACTTGTTCGTTTCGCCAGGAGGAGGCTTTTATATGCCTGCGGATGTGGAATAAGTGGTTCCAATAGATTCGGCACTTATCATTCTCCACAACAGAGTCTATTATCCTCCGGAGCATAAGGCAACGTGTTTCGTCTATACCGTACCAGTGTTGTAGATGCTGATGCAAGGCGTCCCACGACACGCTCTGCATCTAACGTGGGTATACCACCATCATGAATTCCTTGGTCTTCGGCTTCATCCCACTTGAGGACCTGAGGATTGTAGATTGTAAGGAGATCGTACAGGCTGTGCAGTCTCACAAGCACTTCGACCTATAAGTTCTTTTGTGCTTGACCCTTGATCTATTCGAGGCCCGGGATTCCGAGACTTCTTGCGAAGTTTATCAGTTTCCTGGGAGCTAAGTTTCTGATGTCGGAGGGCGTTAAAAAGAACTTAGGACTCTTGCAGAAAAGCGCTGGGAGTTTGCACAGCAAATATTTTGCAGTTTCCACGAAGTTCTTGCAGTAGCGGCAACTATCACTCTCTGATTACCCATCTTTTTGAGGTGGTACCCCAGAGGGCAGTGTCCAGTTACAATCTTCAAGTCTTTCTTGTCCAACTCGAGAAGCTGTTTAGCTTTCTTTGGCGATAGACACACTAGTCTTTTCGCTTGTCTTTGTCCTGGCACTTTATTTCAGTGAGATTTCATTTCATTAGTTTCCCAGCGTCGGAATTCTTTTAAGTGGGCTCTGGAGATTCCACAGAAGGATTCTGAGCCGGGAAATTGTGTTTGCCCCTTCTTTGGCAAGGCAATCTGCTTCTTCATCGCCTGTAATTCCTCTGTGACCTGGCACCCACATCAGGGTGACCTGATTGTTTACTGCCAGTTGTCTTAGGGATTGTTTACAGTCCCAAGTTAACTTAGACTCACAGGTGGATGACCTCAGAGCTTTTAGTGCTGCTTGGCTATCTGACAGTATATAGATTCGAAAAAATAAAATTTTCATAAATTAGAGATAATTTCACGATTTTTCCACAAATACTTGACGAAAACCAATAAATATATGATTATGATGGAAATGGACATTATACATTTCAGCATAAAATTCTCAAAAAAGTGAAGCGTTGTGAATGTGTTTCATACTTCATTGAATTGTCTAATCAAAGAAATGTTTTGAGATTGATCCCTACATTTCGTAATTCAGAATGCCAGTTTTTTCGGCAATATAGCCTGTAGTCTCAGTCCTTCGGTAGATTATAATCAAATCCCTTTTTTCGACTATATCAGAAAGGGCTAAATTGCTTTCTTGGTTCTTCTCTGGGAAGAAATATATTATCAGTAATTACTTTTAGAATCGAACTCTTTTTATTTACTTAATCTAGTTTGCGTACCAGCTGACCTCTTGAAAGTCCTATTTATAGGCCTCATTGGATTCTGAATGTGTTTTTAAATAAACCATTTGAATTCTAATATTGTTCTATTTGGAGGAATGTGTGTGTGTGTGTGGTTTAATCACATTAACCAGCATAATTTCCTTTTGAATATTCAATATTCCACGGTCGCTTGCTGTTGACAAATTCCTGTCACGCATATATGTTGAAACACACCTGTAAATGAACCGTCTTCGCGGAATTCCGATAATATGCTCAAAATTGATAATCATGTTCATGGCTGGCAGAATGCTATTTTAAGTTACTGTAAATATTAAGTCGCAGAATGTTTTGGATTTAGGTAGAAAACCCGAAATATACAGGGTCTTTCACGACGAGCGTTCGTTGGGAACATATGAAGAACCATTCGAAATAAAAACTTTAAATTTTCTGGTAGTGGGTTTTACAGTGTGGCCTTCTCAACCAGAATATTCTCAACTCCCAACTTCCATATTTCAAATGAAAATCCCCGAATTTCATAACACTTTTGGGATTTCCCAGCAGATTATAGGCCCATTTTAGGTAACAACGTCTATATATTTGCAACACTACTTCGAAAAATCAATAACTCATAGCAGTAACAGTTCGAAATGTATAGTTTCACAGAATTACACCTGAAGCATTAAGTCATAAACAGGATGGTCAAAATTTCCACCTACAACAACATCGAGAAAACTGATGAAACACGGTTTTTTCAAATGGAAACCATTTACTATTCTAGTATTTTTAGATGCTTCGGAAAACAAGATATCAAATTCATGAAGAACACTCTATACCTGAAATACACCTTGGCAAGATATATCCAATTTTGCAAAATATTTGAAATGTATCTTTCATAATTTTTATTCATTTACCTAAAAATAATGGAAAAGTGCATGGTTTCCATTTGAAAATATCATGTTTTATCAGTTTTCTCAATGTTTTAGGTGGACATTTTTACCACCCTGTAAAACATTTTTGAAACTTCGAAGGACCTGTTCATGACTTGATGCTTTAGGTATAATTCTGTGACTGTCAAATTTTTCAGAAAAAAATACTATTTCGAAAACTAACAAATTTTGGAACAGGCATTGTTACACAAAGTGGGCCTACCTACAATCTACTGAGCAATTCAAACAGTTACAGGGTGTTCCATTTGAAATGAGGAAGTTTCCTTCTACTTCGGGTATAACGGAAAGAGACCCAAAGTAGGTAATATTTTAGTTCAGAAGATCAGTAGAAGCCACTTCCACAAAATTACTGTCAGAAGCAAGATTCATTCACATTTTATTTTGCAACAAAAACGCACTAAACTCTGTCTAATTCATTTCTACGGTACACAGTAGAAGCCACTTCCACAAAATTACTGTCAGAAGCAAGATTCATTCACATTTTATTTTGCAACAAAAACGCACTAAACTCTGTCTAATTCATTTCTACGGTACAACATCTAATTGATTTCAACAATCTGAATTCAAAACAGTTAATTACTAATGTGAATGCCGCTAAGCCAACTCTCCATGTAGAACTCAGACTCAGGCTGCCTTCTCCGGCCAAGGGCTCTGTATTTATATCCGCAGTAAACTTCTTTTCTTTTGGAGCACTCTAAAGAGGGGTGGCCGTTATTTAGAACAGTTAGGAAGGTTCGGTGACTCGCCTGGATGGATTCTGGAAATCCTAGAGCAATAATTCTAGAGCGATGATGTCAGATGTATTGGTCGTTCGGCTTCAGGTCGTGTAACATGTGGCAGAGACTTATAGTACACCCCCTTGTCTTCTATATTTTTCACGTACGTTAAGATGTGCTTACTAAGAGGGATTCCTACATTTCAAATACTCAGCTTGTCTTCTATACATCTGCACTTGTGTTCAATTTAACAAATCTGGTAATACAGATCTGGTAAAACATTATCAATATATTTGGTTGATAGTTCGTTTAGCCAGTCGACCAGTACCTAAAAACTATAAGAAATATATGCCATGGATTTAAATAATTCAACTGGAATGCTATATTCCGATAACATTTTACTAGATATGTTTACACCATTCAAAGCATCAAGACCACCAAGAACCGTCGAAATGCTCACCCATCGATGTATATCGAAACGTTTCGTGTCGACCCATACATCTAGATGCTTCGACCAAGACAATATTGGTAGTTACTCGGCCGTTGTTGTAGTTTTTTTTCTTTATTTTGAGGGCGGTTTTAACAGCTGTGATTGCTGTTGTTTAACTTGCCTTCTAGGAAGTAATTCGCAGTAGCGTAGGTTATTTTTCAATATTATTATCAAAAGTTTTAGAGAAATTTGCGGAATAGATCAATATGTATCCTCATTTTACTGAAGGGATAATCTAATTTACAGATAGGGATCGAGACTACATAGGATTTGCCACTCTTCCTGACCAAGTACATCGAAAATCCGTCAAGAGAGGTTTTGATTTCACGCTTATGGTCGTTGGTGAATCAGGTCTTGGAAAATCCACACTGATAAACAGCCTCTTTCTCGACGATCTCTACAAGAACAGAAAAATTCCCGATGTTAGCGAGCGAATTCAGAAAACCACCAGTATTGAACGAAAAACTATGGAGATCGAAGAAAGGGGTGTTAAATTAAGGTAGGTACAGGGTAATTTTTTCAAAATCAAAGTGACGGATATCTTTTTGTTTTTAAAAACTGAATTTCTTAGTTACGGAAAGCTAGCAAACAGTTATTATTATCTGAGCTACGAAAAGGTCAACTATGTTTCTTCAATATCATCACTTCAATCAAAATAGTCAATGAGATTTTTCATAGTGGAGCAGGAATAGTGCAAAAGTTTACTTGTTTATGAAATAAATAGTTGTGACAGAGATAAAAAATCAGATGATGTATCAAATTCCTACACCATAATCCACACAGACATGTACGTAAAAATGAATGTACATTGTCCGTTTTTTGGGCGTCCAATATATGTCTATAATTGATGAAATATGGACGTCCTGAACAAGGGCGGATCCAACCCTGGCGTCAAGAGGGTCACGGGTTTTAAAATTACAATAAATATTTATACAGTCCGTTTCTTTTATCATGTGGTAACATTGCTATATTCTAAACCGTAATAGATACAAAGAAGATTAAATGGAAAAAAGGTAACTATTGTGGTGAGCAGTGAATTAGTCAAAGAAAATTTATGGGGATTCTCGCCCTTCCCAACTTATACAGGGAAAACTGAAAATGCTGTTTTTGGTTTTTTACGAATAGAATTGTTTTTTCAGAAAATATAAAAAAATTAAAAAGGAAAGTTTTATTGTATTCAAAATGTACTAGAACTACGTAGCGATAAATTTTTAATCAAACGTTTCGTGTCAACTCCGCTCATTAACTATTATTTTCAAATACGGACCTGTCTATTTCATCACAAATATTGATAGAGCGATAAAATCACAATTCAGTGGTATATCACACTCGACATTTTTATAACGTTTCATATAAAATAACTAGCATCATCAGTGACAACAATTTTTGATTACGTTTAATTAAAAATGTATCATTACGTATTTCTGGTACATTTTGAATACAATAAAACTTTCCTCTTTCATTTTTTTATATTCTCTGAAATAACAATTCTATTCGTTTTGTTATCCCATTGGCGGGGGAGTGACATCATGGGCAATTTTGGAACAAAATGGAGCCATATGACATGTTTGGTATCGTTAAAAATCTTGTTTGTTTCTAATTTCAGTAATACCAAAATTATTCTCTCTTGATAGATGCAGTGTGTTTCATATTTTTGTGTACATCTCTGTAATTTATTTACCTATTGCTTGTAATTTATTTACGAATTGCTTGATTTGTTAAAAAATGTACTCAGTTGAAGAATGTAGCCAGATAGATATTTTAGCGATAAGGCAATATGAATCAGAAGTAAGTTTCATTAAAAAGCTTTTTTTTTCAAATGCTATATTAACATTTGTTTCATTAACAAATTTCCCTTATTCGATTTTTATTGTTCAAGAGGTCTATTAGATTCAATTTGAAATACGTTGCCGGCTCTTGGTCTATGATGGTAGTGGAATATTTTCAAAATGTCCCTCAAGGGCTCATCCATTCAAGACGTTATGTAGAAAATTAGTTTTCAGTACTTATGAATAAATGAGTTCGCCGTTCTATATACGTCGTCCTCGTCCGTAGTTTCATTTAAAAAAATTGTCAAATACGTCACTCCTCGACCAATAGCACAACAAAAACATTTTTGAATTTACAAAAAAATGCAGAGTGATTCTGTATATTATATTGAATGAGAAAAATAGGCGAGTCCATACATTTGACTAACTCTGTATATAATTTAATTCCGAAAGCTCATCATTTGCCGACAAATATGTTGTAGTAAGCAGTTTCAGGACGGCTTCATAAGTTCTCTCGAAATAAAATCGAATGCACTCTGAATTAGTACCCTACGGCAAAGACAGTATAAATGATAAGTAACTTGTGACATCTACAGTCACAATTTGAAACTTAATCGGAAACGAGCCATGAAATCCAAAGTTAGATGATTATCTATTCATTGACAGGCAGCTAATAAGTTCTGACCAACCCAAGACACAATTAAGTTTCCGTTGCGTTAAGAGGAACGCAGATATTCTAAAGTGAGCAGAGTGTTTTCGATTTAATTCCGAGAGCTAATCATCCGCCGACAGCTGTTTTGTAGTTTCCCGCTCATATGAGGTCTGTCGAAATTAAAACGAATAATGCACTCTGAATTAGTACCTTCCGGCAAAGACAGTATGAATAAAAAGTAACTTGTGACATCTACAGTCATCTACAATCACCGGTGGACCTGGGCGTTTGGTCCAGAACATATTTAAAATACAACCACTGTGGATATATCCTGGACTACCAAAGTACATCCGCACTAGTGCATGAAAATTACACCTTTAAAACTAAATTGCGTGCGGGAATAGGGGTGAATCACGCACGCTCGTAAGAAAAATAATAAATCATCAAGTTTGGTTGTATAATCGTAACGAATGCCACTCGAGCTGTGGTATAGCCAGAATTTTTGTTTGGAGAGTGTTTTAGTATAATACAAATTTTGAATTGCTAAACCGTTAAAACTCTGAATGGTTTGAAAATGCATCATGTGGTAACTTGGTTGAAATTTTCAGATTGACCGTAATAGATACGCCGGGTTTTGGAGATGCTGTGAACTGCGAAGATAGTTGGAAAGTTTGCATAAACTATATTGACGAGCAGTTTAGGCAATACTTCACTGATGAGAGTGGACTCAACAGAAGAAACATACAAGACAATAGAGTGCACTGTTGTCTTTACTTTGTGCCACCTTGGGGTCACAGGTGAACCTACACTTCTTAATATTTTCAACATCAGCTGGCTGAAGTTTCGTTGCTGTTTCCGCTCCACAGGAAACAAGTTTTTGTTTACCCGTTATCTACCATAGCTACAGTTTTTCCATAACTGATATCAGCTAAACGAAACTTGATTCAAAACTGACTGTGAAACCATATCAATATTCAGGGTATCCCTCAGGAAACTGTTTTGATCAACAAATGGAAAACTATAAGTGTGTCGAATTCGGAAATTTGGTAGTTTACTATTGTGGATGGGGGATATTCGGCTAAACTATTTTCAAGAATTTGGCACTTCCGGTTGAAAATAAGAAACCATATGAGAAACTTTTGAACTATTGTTTTCTCAAAAAATTGTATACCACATGAAAGTTTGTGCATCATTCAATTAGAATGGATACGCGCATAGGCGTTTTTATCAGTGGCGTGCGGTTAAGCGGGAAAATCGGCCGATATTCTAAACTCACTATATAGAGTAGAGTGACATTACTATGCAAGATATCAAAAAATGTCACTGAAAAAAATTGTTTGCAATTAAAATATATTATCAGTTATCCAGTTCAGTCTACCAATGTCTAATTTCAATAACGTCTCAATGAGTTGGCCTTCATTTTTATCTATTTTTCATTAGCAATTATTGAAATTAGTAATTGGTAGACTAAACTGAAAATATCTACCATTTACAAACAACCTTTTTAATATCATTTTTCGATATTACTTATAGTAATGCCACTTTACTCTATAGTGAGTTTAGAATATCTGCCGATTCCCGCTTAATCGCACTCCACTGATAAAATCTTAAGCTCTGTTAGTAGATGTTTCAAAAATGGTCATATTTATTGTATTTAATGAAAAATATAAAATCGCTTAATATATTTGAAACACTATTTGCTTTGTTATAATTGCTGGTTTTATGCTGGAGGTGTGAGAAAAAATCAAAAATTTTACACTGGAGTAAAATGCTTTCTCCTTCATTTGCGTTTGCGTTAGACAAATAGCTTCTTCATCAGTATTTACTTGCTATTGGGACCAACAAGCATCTGGATGAGAAACCTTACAACCTATATCCAGAATCCGTTGATCCAACAAATAAATTCAATCACAAGGTGTCAGCTGTCACTATGAGTGATCGGATCCGTTAATACACAAAAGTTACCACTGCTATCCGGACCGGTGATATAAGTTTTGACATTGGTTTTTGTCGGTACTTGTGGTTGCAATTTATTTTCGGGACATTTGTCTCTTCAGTCTTTCAGTGTGGTGTGTGGGGGGGAATGCCACGTTTGATAAAAGTTTTTGGAAATTGAAAATATTGGAAGAAGACATTAAAATAATGACACCACTGAATTATTTTCTTCAGGCGATGCTTTATCATATACAATAAACAATTTTCACTGCATGTGACATCATTTGATCACAAAGTCAATATGGCAACGGTGCCTACTGAATTTGCGGTTCGGGTTCGTTCGCGCACCCGCATAACATAATTAATCTTTTGATTTGGACAGCTGTCAGAGTGAAGTAACACAGACACGTGTCAGCGACCACGGAGCAAAAATTATAGTGTCAAAACTGACGTTGCGACGTTGCCAAATGTGGTTTTACTACATATATGACGTCACAATTTGATTTTTCGCTTTTTTAACAAAGATCATGAAAAAAATTATAAAATACAAAATACGTATCCCTTATTTTTGGAAAAGCTATACATTCATGACGAAATCGAAATGTGGTGGCATTCCCCGTTTATTGTTTCAATTAGCGATAGCTGGCTATTATATGTTTAGTGTTTTTGATTGTTTAATTATATTAATATCAATATATTGTTACTAATCATATAGATAATGACCAGCATTTTTTATTTAATGCCTGGAAATCATCAAAAAACTTCCAGGTAACCTTGAGTTGCCCGTTTTATTCTTTTCCCCTTAACTTTATCGTCACTCTTCTTCAAATTTCTAAACTTCACATTTTGAATCGCTTTTGTTGTATCCGAATGTATTCAGATTTGAGCTGATTGTTTCCCACACCTTCTTTTTGGTGAAGTTTGGAGAATCAAATTCGTTTGTCATCTTTATAGATTGAAATCAACAGCTTCACCATTTTGTCAGTACATCTGAAGAAGTCTCCCTGGGAGACAATATCGGATTCTCATTACCGGAATGAATAGATGCGCCCGATTCTCCATTTGCATGAAATATTTTCAAGTTTTCGTAATCGATTAAAAAATTTACGCAATTCCTGAAGCATGCGTGCTCTTCCAAAATTGTATCATCTATAAGTTATTAAAAATCAAATTATTAGTACATTTGTTACCTCTTCGTCATCATATCAAACAATTTCAAAGTTTTTTAAACTCAAAAATTAAAAGTATTCAAACCAGAATAACCAGATCAACCAAAGAAAATCGTCGGTCGTTCTGGTGACAGACAATCGACCGCTTTTTCAGGAACCAAGTCCCGTAAATAATCTTTTTTTCAGTTACCAATCTAATAAAAGACATTTACGAGACGCAAATTCAGCAACCAAAACAACCAAGGTGATTACGGAACATATCCTATATTAGCAGAAACGCAAAATATCAAACATACAGTGAGGACCAAAAGTCCGTCGCCCCCCCCTGTAACTTCTTTATTCTACATATTACAAAAAAATGTTAAATACATAAGTTGTAGGGTTTCATTCGATCTCTTTAATGGTTTAAGTTTCATTCATGCAGAGTGTCTCAAAAAAGCACGGTGAATTAGAAGTTAATTTTTTTAAATGTATTTCATTGCATTATTACATTCTACGTTGAATTCTGAACAAGTTTGATAAATGGTTTTCTATCAAAAAAGTTAATAGTTTTGGACTTATGAACACTTGTAAATAATTATTTCGACTACTTTTGCACCAGTTCACTAATAAATTAATGAGGTAGGCTATGCACGCTAGGCGCGTTTATTTTATCCATGACAACGAAAAAAAACTCAAAAACTCTTATCTGTTTTTGCCAAATGTCATTGACATTTTGTAGGTTTTCAAAACTTTGATTCAAACGGTTTTCAATTTCTCTTGTTGATTAATATGGCTCGTTCAGTAGCAGACAAAGTTGAAGCCGTTATCATATTTGGTGAAGCTAACCGAAATTACCACGCTACTATTCGCATTTTCAATGAACGGTTTCCAGAACGTCCGATGTGTCGAAAATATCTGCAGAAATTGGTGGCAAAATTTAACCAAACTGGCACCGTGAAAGATGCTCCGAGATCTGGGAGGCCGAAAATAATTACGGAAGATGTTGAAATTCAAGTACTAGCCGAAATGGTAAATAACCCACAACAATCAACTAAGCAAGTAGCTGAGACATGTGATGTTTCTAAAACGTCAGTAAAGAGGGTTTTAAAACAAAATAAATTCCATCCTTACAAAATAAACATTTTGAACTAATTGGTTGAAGATGATCCAGACCGGCTACTTGAATTTTGCGAGACCATAGCAGAAAGAATTGTTGCAAATCGACTTTATTTGCAACACATCTGCTTTAGTGATGAAAGCACTTTTTACCTATATGGAAATGTGAATACCCAGAATTGTAGATATTGGAGTGATGAGAATCCCCATGAATTCCGCGAGGGGCATACTCAATTTGCCCAGAAAATTAATGTTTGGGCTGGTATTTTAGGTAACCACATTGTAGATCCCATATTCTTGGAAGAAAATTTAAATGGTCCCAGATACCTCCAAATGCTGCAAGACACAATAAGTCCCAGTATCGATGAGATCGTTGCACAAAACCCACATGAATTTTACTTGGATGTAACATTTCAGCAAGATGGAGCGCCACCACACTATTTTCGGGAGGTGAGAAATTACTTAGATGAAAGGTATCCAGGTAGGTGGATTGGACGTCGAGGTACAACAGAGTGGCCAGCTCGCTCACCCGACCTCTCACCGCTTGATCTCTTTCTCTGGGGCTATGTGAAATCCGTAGTTTTTAAGACAGTTTGTGGGTCGTTAGATGAACTGCGCCGTCGAATTAAGTGTGTTCAGAAATAACACCTCAAACCTTGATTAATGTTAGGGAAGAGTTTACAACCCGACTATTTATGTGTCAAGAAATGCATGGTGGACATGTCGAACATCTTTTGAAATAGATAAAAACTCACCGTTTTTAGTTATAAATTAAAATATCTCTTCAGTTTTTAATGATTCTTGATCTGTATTTATGACATCTTTTGAAATAGATAAAATCTCACCGTTTTTAGTTATAAATTAAAATATCTCTTCAGTTTTTAATGAATCTTGATCTGTATTTATGGACTACCTTATTTGTAAATAAAATGTTTCAACTTCATTTGTACTAGTTTTTCGTGAGATTCAACAACTCTAACAATTGTAAAATGGTACGACGAGGTAAGTTACACATGGTGCCATCAGCAGTTTGCAACATTGGATAGCTTTCAAAAAGTTAGGATAGGAAAGTGGAATACATTGTGATCCATTTGTTACGATTTTCTCATTGAACTGGCGCAAAAGTAGTCGAAATAATTATTTACAATTGTTCATAAGTCCAAAACTATTAACTTTTCTGATAGAAAACCATTTATCAAACTTGTTCAGAATTCAACGTAGAATGTAATAATGCAATGAAATACAGGGTGTCCCATTTAAAAAAATTAACTTCTAACTCACCGTGCTTTTTTGAGACACTCTGTATGAATGAAACTTAAACCATTAAATAGATCGAATGAAACCCTACAACTTATGTATTTAACATTTTTTTGTAATATGGAAAATGAAGAAGTTACGACATAAATGAACAGAATTGGATGATGCTAAAACAGTACTTTGGCGACAAAACACTAATTGACTAATTGTCAACTGTGAATATAGCGATTGGATCCTATCAGAAATTGCACTTTCATAACTTTAAAATGCAGACTGCAATGACTGCATTCTGTAATAACAGTGAAAATGTACATCAGTAAAAATATAAACAGTAATAATGCAAAGTAATTCGAAATCATCAGAAAGTTATTCCATCCAAATAGTTTATTAGCATAAACAGGAATACTGCAGAAGTTTACTCACGCATATTCGGAATAGGTCAAATCCGGATTTCATCAGACTGGATTCTGTGGACTGGGAATCTACCAGATTGTATAATCCAATACCATATGCGCCGTCGGTAGGCAACACATTAAACCTTGTGTGAGGCGATGTTGCCAGGATGAAAAGTAATTATTCTTTGAAGAGACTGAAAATGATTTTATAATTCTATTACGTTAATGAAGTGAATTCAACAGTCACTTTTGAGTAGAAACACTGGCACAATTTGAAAGAGTTTATATCAATGGATATTTTGGTTTGAGTCAAGTCCTGTGATGAACTGGAATTAATGGATAAATCCAATAATCACATTGAGCAGAAGGTTCTCAATGGAAATTTTCAACACATAATCCAGTAAACTGCAGTTAATATGAGATATGAGAATCCTTCCTTTTATCCATGCAACCTGCCTGCCCCTGAGTGATCCACTGTCTATCTTTAATCTGAAAGTGTATTGCGTGATGTTGCTGCATCGATAATGATTATTAGGTATATTCTGCATTTTAGTATATTTCAGTTGAATTTATGGTAGTCATACCTCTGAAACCATCACTTTTCCTTTCAACCATTGTAGTGAAATTTTTCAGTTTCCTGAGCTGCAAATTCAGACATTGTAATATTAATAACCTTCTTATTTTACAGTTTGAGACAAATGGACCTCGAGCTTATGAAGAGACTGCACCGTAAAGTAAATATTGTAGTAGTAATAGCAAAAGCGGATACTTTAACCACTGCTGAAGTTGCCAAATTGAAGAAAAATATTCTAAATGATATACGAGATAACGATATTCAGGTACAAGTTATTATCAATTTCAAATTTGGTTTTAAAGAAATGTTACACTTCAGATGTACGAATTTCCTGAATGCGATAGCGATGAGGATGAAGAGTTCAAACAGCAAGATAGGGAATTGAAAGCGAGTGTTCCTTTCGCTGTAGTTGGTAGCAACACGACTCTCGAAATAGCTGGGAAGAAAATTCGGGGAAGACAATATCCTTGGGGCGTAGTTGATGGTTAGAATTCAACTAAGATATGAAAGGTATAAAAACCCTGGTGTTGCCACTGATACCTGCAAAACTATGAGTTCAAACTGAAGACACCTGCCTACTTAATTATGTCTTAATGTTTTATGATTATATCTTTGTTATGGACTACATTTCATTATCTATATATTTTGTTATCGTATAGTAACAAATTATTATGTCAGATTTGATAGGTAAATAAGATCCCATTCTAATTTATCAAATGCATGCCATTATATTCGGTGCAATCTGTTTTCCAAGTTGTGCAACTTACGTTATTCGCCAGAATGCAAAAAAATATGACTAGGCGTGTCCCGATGCTGTAGAAGCCATCGAAACTTATGGAAAATATTCCAGATGAACTTCAAAAGAGGGCCTCATTTATTGAACGAACATTGGGTTTGATATAGAGCCTGATAGAAGATCTTTTGTTTTTCGGATACATTTTTGAGCAAACATGAAGGCAGTTAATATTCCTACGAAGAGAGAAGGAATCAAGGTGATGAGGCCAATTTATGATCAACTGGGTCTCCTAGAAGCATGAACAATTGAAGCTAGCATATTGATGCAAGAAGTTTGGTCACAAAAAAAATGGTTGGGATGAGAGATTGTCACTTGTCCTGATCTTTTCGAAAAATGAATAGCTTCTATATTTAAAAATTTCTCGATGGTATGGTCTCAGTAGTTACATTGTTGAAATGCGATTGCATACTTTAAACGATGGCAACAAAAAATATTCTTCTGTGTTATATTTTCGTAATAGATATTTCAACTAGCATGTTACAACATCATTGGTGATGGCTAAATCAAGAGCGACTTCATTAAGACCCATGACTGTACCAAGAATTGAACTTCAAGCAGCTTTGCTTGGATCACCATGGCTAAAATGATCGAAAATGGTCACAACTTTAGAATTGTTAAGATTTTTTCCTGGATTGACTCCAAGATAGTTCCGAGTTGGACCGAGTCACTCAAAAAGAATATAATAGGATAGGGAAAATCTTGGACAATACAAACTCTGAAGATTAGCATTGGTTACCGACGAAGATGAATGTAGCGGACGATGCAACTCGAGGTCTCTGGAACATCGATAACTTCCATAAATGGTTTGTAGGCCCCCAATATCTGAATTTGAAAGAATGTTCTTGGCCTCAACATGAATGAAGGATAGAATTTGACACGGACATAGAAAAGGAAAAATATGTTGATAAAAACCATGAAGAAATTATTTACGCCTGATAAGAGCAACTTCTTGGATAAGGAGATTTGTTCAGATAATAAAAAATGAATCGAGATTTCAAATACCCAAATATATTCAGATGAACTTAACTGTTTAAGAATTCGAACAAGCTGACTTTGAACTCATCCGACATTCACAAACCGAATTATTTCCTGAAAAAATTGAGTTATTCATCCCCTCTCCAATTTCAATTCGATTCTGGATTACAACAATATCTTGAAACTCAGCAGCTAATTAGGAGTAGCCCAATATAATATATGAGATAGCCAATAATTCCGGACTCAAAACACTGGATGACGATTCTGACTGGAAACATTATCATAAGTTGAATCACCCATAGGAAAATAGAACAAGTTATAAACCATCTTAGAGAAAGGGTCTGGATCACCAATGCAAGGACGGCGGTAAAAACTTGTGTAACATCGGGCATGATATGCAGATTGAAAAATGCTAGACTTAATTGTAACTCAACAGATGAGACAATTGCAAAATTTCAGAATAACACCTCAAACCAGAGCATTCATAATCACAGGAATGGATTATGTTGGTCGCCATTGGAATAAGAGAAGAAACGAAAAAAGATACCGAGTCATCTTCACCTGCATGTCCAAACGAGCCATCCGTCTCAAATTGGTCTCCACCCTCATCACAGATTATGACATGAACATTCGTCAATTTGCTCGTAGAAGGTGTAGTCCATCTGAAATAAAATTCTGATAACGGAACTAACTTTTCCGGAGCAGAAAAACAACTTAGAACGGCCCTTCAAGAGCAAGAATCAATTCCAACCCAACAGTTTCGCTGCGTTACACATATTAAATGGTTTTAAAATCCACCAGCAGCAAGCCGTGCATTCAGGGGAGTGTGGGAAAGAATGATTAGATCGGTCAAAAATACCTTGAAGACTGTTCTCGCCCAACAAAGCTCCAAAGAAGAAATATTGCGAACTTTTCTGGTCGAAATTGGATATTCACTAAATAGTCATCCACTGACGTATGTTTCTGCAGATTACCAGGATGGAGACTCTGACGCCTAAACACTTCTTTATTGGAAAGGCCAACGAAGTAATTCCACCATGTGCCTCAATTGACAAGACTTCCATCTACGAAAACAATGCAATAGCAGAAAGATTCTTGGACATTTTTTTTTTTTTTTGGAAAAGATGGGTACGAGAATATGTTCCAATATTAGTGAAAAGAAGCCAGTGGCAGTACACTGACTATGATGTTTCTGAAGGAGATATCGTCATAGTTGCAAATCATAGTTTTCTTAGAAACAATTGTTGGCCAACGGGAAGTATAACACGAACTTTTCCAGGAAAAGACAATAAAGTCAGAGTTGTTGAGGTGAAAAAAGCAACAGGAGTTTATCTACGTCCTATTATTCGTCATATTATCCCGTAGTCGATTGAAAGCACCGGAGGAAGCTATGCACTACATTTCATTAACTAATAGTTTTGTTCTGTTTCATTTTGTTTATGATATATTAACAAATTATAATATCAGATTATGTTTAGTAAATGAGGAGAAGAGTCATAGATAAACTTATTTTGCCAAGAATAAGTAAATTGCCGAAACAATCTTAGTTTCGAATTCACTGTCAGATGGCAGGACGAATAACGTTATTTTTATGCACATTTTCGTGCACATTTTTCAATCTTGGGCCTCTGATCGGTCGTGTCCATGATGTTTGGTAATCTGACAGGTACGCCTCCTATAAAAATCAAGACAAAATCGAATCGTTGACTTCACCAGGGTTTTTAGACATCTTAAATTCAACTGTTTATTTATTCTATTGTATTTTTTTCTCAAACTGATATAATGTTGGTTCCAGTGGAAAATCCCAAACATAGCGATTTCATTAAACTACGGAACATGCTGATTTCTACACATATGCAAGACTTGAAGGACGTTACAGAAGATGTGCATTACGAAAACTATCGAGCACAGTGTATATCGCAAATCTCACAACATGCCAGAGAACGGGGGTAATTTTATTCACAGCAGATTTTCATTTCTCAATATGAATTAGTTATATCCTTACAGAAAACTCAAACGAGACTCGGCTCCATATGAATCAGACACCTCGGAAACGGATAGGTTGCTGATACAAAAAGATGAAGAGGTAATAATAATATACCATTTGAACCTTCATGACTGTTTATTTTCGAGGTTATAAAACAAATCACACATAAACTCAACAAATCTGATGTGCTTGTACAGAGTTCCTAAATATATACCAAAAATTTCATTTTTAATTGTTTGGCTTCACGTTAAAGAGAGAAAGAGAGAAATTGTAGGGAGAATAACTAGATAAATGGGTAAAGTAGAAAACCATAAAAAATTCCGCAATTTCAATCACACCTGCCAAAAAAAATCAAAAGTGGGTACGTTTGAGTACATGCATTCGAGTATTCAACAAAATGAAGAGAAATTATCTATAAAATGTTTTCTATGAAGGCTGTTCATTGACGGCTCCATGAATTTGCTGTCATTCAGTTATCTATCCCATGTAATTGTTATTGTTCAAGTACACGTCATGGTGTACGATTACTTTTCAGAAAACTTCTTGCAGCTTCACTATGGAAGAGGTTTACCTACTTGGACCACTCTTATCACTGGATTTTTTCATTTTTTAAACCTTGAGAGTCACTAGTTAGTTCAAGGCACCAGTATATTCTTTGAAATTACTTCCTCCCAAGTGTCTTACATAATTTCTAATTGATGAAAAAACATGGGGTTACTCGAAATTCTCTCGAATAATTAAATGAGAATCAAATTCAAATGTGAACAGAGGACTAAATGAAAAATAGGCGGTATCATTGTTCATAGTAGTATTAGTAGTAATTTGGGGAGACCGCTACCGCAGCCCTTCAAGTAGGTCCACATGGACTCTTTATGCCATCCCGTGTTTTCCACATATTCCTTTACTTTACCTCCTCCCAAGTGTCTTGCATAATTTCTAATTGATGAAAAAACATGGGGTTACTCGAAATTCTCTCGAATAATTAAATGAGAATCAAATTCAAATGTGAACAGAGGACTAAATGAAAAATAGGCGGTATCATTGTTCATAGTAGTATTAGTAGTAATTTGGGGAGACCGCTACCGCAGCTCTTCAAGTAGGTCCACATGGACTCTTTATGCCATCCCGTGTTTTCCACATATTGACATATCCACAATTTGTCCTTCTAGTTTTCCTTTTCAAACCTTCATGGCCTCCTGATGAAAGTAAATGTGTCGGTCGATTCCAAGTTGGAATTTTTCATCTCCAAAGATTTCTAATCTCAGCCTCCCGAACGTCCGGTATTATCCCTCCAAAGTTTGTTCAGCTCTTCTTTCGCGCAGTCGTCTGTAGCTGAAAAGGTTTTGACTTCTTGCGATGCATAGTACAGGAAAACGTCCCGGAACCGGTTCTAGTAAGTTCGTCTGCCACCTTGTTTCCACGAACCCTTCTGTAACCCGGAACCCATACCAGCTAAACTTCCTTTTTATCAGCTAATTTCTCGAGATCATCTCCGCATTCCTGTACAGGTGCTGAGCTTGGTTTAGGATGACAGATGGCTCTGACCGCTGCCTGACTTCCCGGTAGGGGCCTGTTTGTCAGTCAGACACGAACCGTCTATTCAACATGCGAAACTCCACTGTATTTCCTTCCCATTGTTCTTTGCTCAGAATAGTGAGAGCAAACTCTCTGTTCCATTGCAGTCACTTCTCACTCTTAGAGCGGAAATATGAATCTCCTATTCCGCCCA
Source organism: Chrysolina americana (assembly GCA_958502065.1). Lineage (NCBI taxonomy): Eukaryota > Metazoa > Arthropoda > Insecta > Coleoptera > Chrysomelidae > Chrysolina > Chrysolina americana. Next base: position 18,180,060 of record OY293411.1, on the reverse strand, counting down.
CTCTGCATGACCTATTCTCGCTCATTCGTTTACCTACATCCTCAAATGAGCTGCTATTGCCTCCTTGATCCAGACCGAAAGTGGCGGCAGCCTCAGCAATACCTCCAACACTGCGGAGTCGTTCTCATTGCACCCGTTATCACCAAACAGGACAACCTATGGACCTTGCTAAGTTTTCGTCTCATTGTGCTGTTCTGCGCTCCTGGCCACCACACAGCTGACCCATATCATATTGGATTTTTGGTCTTACGACAGCCGTGTACAGCCAGCGCATAATCTCTGGATTAGTGCCCCAATAACTTCCTACAATTATCCTCAGTTGCCATAGGATTGCTACCGACTTTTGTATAATCCCATTTTTATGCCGCATCATTCTTCATAGTTTCGTTCTCTATATCCATATATTAATTCCGCAGATTCGACGAATGCAAGAAATGCTGAAACAGATGCAAGAGAAGCTGAAAGTAGATGCTCAAGACAACATTAAGAAACATGAAAGTATTATCAATGTTTAGATTTATGAATTGTTCAGTTTGTGGGCCAAAGAATGATGTTCTTTTTTCATTATATAAAATATTTATGAGTGTACCTAATTTATTTATGTTATGAATAAAAATATTCCTTGAAAATAGTTTCCGATTAATTTCCCACTTAAAAAATATTGAGGCGGCAGTCTATGAACAATTGATTGAATGCACTGAAAATAATAAATTGATTATGAGTAATATGGGTTTATATCGAACCACTCGTGTGGAACAGCATACAAGTTTCATTATCTAAATAGAAATTAGCTGTTGATGATAACAAATATATTGTGGTAGTGTTTGTTGACTTCAAAAGGGCATTTGAGATATCTAATGTTATTATTCTACTAAAAAACTCAAATATAATGGTATTTATGATTCTGTACTTAAATGATTTGAAACTTACCTCTTTAATCGAAATTAACATACCAAACTCAATGAGGCGTACTCAAAAAAAATGTCAATAATGGTGTACCTCAAGTTAGTGTCCTGGGCCCGCTTCTATTTTTACTATACATTAATGAAATCATCTTCATGGGATTTGAATTCATTAACCTATATGCAGATGATACTACAGACAGCTATCGACAAAATGAATATATTATTGATCGGGATATCTGAATTTCTCAACATAAATAAGTTCAAACTCGCGGTCTACCACGGCCCTGTCTAAATCGTACCATTCAGTGAAAGATAAGGATTCATATACCTCTCAAACGAAATCGGTAAACAAAACAAAATATAAAAGATCGCGCTGTGTTGATATACTGAATTGTTTTGGACACTACGACCTAAGATAGGACTGTTGAGGCTATTCAGAATGTCGTGGGGAGAAACAAGGGCTGATATTCTAAAAGTCATGAACGGCCTTACTGATATTTTGGGTTGGTTCACGACCACCAGTTGAGGGTAGGCTTGTGTCACACTCTCGAATGAAGGCATTAAAACATGTGTTAATTTGCATAGGGTCGATGTGTATTTCGTTGTATCAAGTAATGAGTAGCTTCAATATATATTTTCCGAATGCAACCTAGTTAGAATAGGAATGAAGGGTTTTAACTGTATGAGTGATGTGTTATCCAATACAAGCTTAAGGAAGCCTACTAAGTTCAATTTATTGATAATAATTGTAAACTTGAAGTTGAGTGCTTTATTTTAAAGTGAAGGTATTTTCATTATTCTTGAGCAGAGGGCGTTATGAGGGCGAATGTAAGTGAATATAGGGGAAACCAGGGCAAAACGGAAAATCTCTATAACTTATTCCCCAAAAGGCACTGCACTATTATATACTAACATACCTCTAGGAATATATTTAAAGGTGTTCCGTTTTACCCCAAACCGATATCCTTTTTGCTCCATTGCAAAAGTATAACATGAAACATACTCCATTTTTATTTTAATATAAAATAATACTTCCTAGGGTAAGCGACTAAGGAGTGGGGGTTGGCTTTGGAGTAAGTTTGAAATTAAATCAAAGATATCCTCCTATCGTCGCCTAACTAACACTGTAGCGATTCATTACACTCGAAAACACTCAACAACACATATTTACATAAAAATACATCAACGCTACTCAAGCAGGTGAGGAACGTTATAAGCACTATATTATTATAAACAACTATATATAACAGCGATGTTACTTTTGTGGAAATACGCGATATCCATGTGAGAGTGAACTGCCCCGCACGATATGTCTATATATTATAGCAAGAGAATTGGACATTTTGTCAAAGTTGGCATATGTTATCCAAAAATTCTATTACCTGAAGTTATAATTCTACACGTGTAGCTTCAATATCGTTTAGTGCTTCTACATTTTCCCAATTAACACACTGCCTTTCAGAAGCACTCATCAATATGAAATTATGGATTCTACTATTCAGGGACACTGTAAATTTTCAACTACTAGATACTAAAAATGAAAATTTCAAGCTAACTGTTAATTTTATTGAGCCTTTATTGGCCTATCATCATTGGTCACGTTATTATACAATATGAAGCAACATATATTATAGTCAGTGTAATATTTGGTGGACCAAAGCCTGCCCCATCATTCTGCTGTCTAGTACAAGCAAAAGTAGAACCAACATTGATTTTCTAATCTTATGCCGAGTACCCTGCCGTCTGATTGCAACAAAATCTCGAAAACATTCAAATAGAGATGAAAAATTAATTGAAAATTATGCAAGAAAGTACTTCTCCATGGAGGGCCCAAGTATTGTTTAGCCATTGTAAAAATAATAAGCAACGGAATGGAATAATTCTAATGGACGGTGAGAGAAGATGAATACTTGTTGTAGAAACGGCATCCCGATTTCGCTATAGCTGCCGCTCTGACGCGGTCCAGCAGACCAGTATCACTTTCATTTTCAAGGACTCTTTCTGATTCTGAGCGACATGATTCATCCATAGAAAAATAGCAAGCCTTCTGTAGCAGTGGGAACTGTTGAAAGTTTTAAGTGACCTACCCAGTATTATTATAAAACAGTCTGAAATTTAAGGTATCATATGTGTTTCTAAGTTCTATTCAGAGAGATAAGAGTTCATAACTTTTAACGGAATCTGTTGATACTGTTGATATAAACGAAACAGAAAAGATCGCTCTATACCGGGTGGCTACGGAAGTATTGCCTACCTCAGTTATTGTATGAAGTAGGTTTGTGAAATTTGGAGCGTCGATATAATGACATAAGAGCTAGAATTTGAGCATATTGACATGTCGAAGTTAACTTCCGGTCTGACCGGAAATAACATCAACTTTCTTATTTTAAATGGAAACCCTATTTTTTTTTTCTTTTCGCTTTATGCAGCATTCAATTCCCTTTCTAATGACATATCACAAGTTGGTATCTAACCAGAAACTAGATCATATTATTGAAATTCACCGAGTAGGCCGTGGAAGCAAAATGAAAGCCAAAAATTGAAAAGTTGGCTATGGAAACCGTACGTCACTTGATAACAGTTGCTACTACTGTGATATTTTATTTTCATTCGTCGGCGTTATAAAAAGCCGCAAAAAAAAATATTGGAAAAATTGGGAAAAAAACAATACTCTGTAGGTCCATAACTTAAATAGGAACATACAACTTTTTCTTGCCTGTACTGTTCAGCATAACCATTCCTTTCTAATGATATAATAGAAAGTAATTTTTTGAAATGAAATACCAAAAAATCCAATTATTATTCTTCAAATAACAAAACAGATTATCGCCATACGCAAAAATAACATTAAAAATAATGTGGAATGATAAATTATATCCTGTAGGTTCTAGGTTAGGGCCAGTTTATCAATGTCGTGTTAGCGTACTTTGACTCCCGGTTAAATTTGACTCCTGGTTAGAATGAATATGACATTTGCTATGAAGGAATCGACTCTAACCATGAGTTAAATTTAGCTCGAAGTTAAAGTACATTGAAAAACCGGCCCTTAAACAGATTATCTGCTGTATAACTGCCACGAGGAGTGGCACTCTATAGAGCTCACCCAGCTTACCCCTTAACTGAACCTGTAGAGATGAACAGCCCTGACTTTATAAATGGGGATTAATTTCTTCAGGAGCTACCTGAAGTTACCTGAAGCTATTCCTTGTGGCAAATTGGAAATCGGCAGTGAGAAAGCTCCTAGAGAAAGTTCAAGCTAAATATATGAGAGCAGCTTAAGCGAATAATCAATCAAGTTAATATCGTTTTCCTGTTTATACTTTGATGTGCTCAAAGTGATGAGCTAATAAACTTGATAATCATACAAGGATAAAAAAATCACTCCGCATTTCTGGATGCTGAACAAGTATTCGTTCCGGAACAATCAAGTTCAGTTCTGCTTCTGAGAGTACTACCAGATGAAATTTTACACTACACTGGTAACAGAACAAATGAATTCAAATGGAGCAACAAAAGTATGGGAACCAAGATGCATAGAAACCCTGGTGTGATCACTTATACCTGTGATACCGACATACAAAAATGTTGATGTACGGCCTACTTGATTCATGTTATTTTTATTGCATTGGTACCGTTTCACTTCTTTAGCACAGATGGCGGCAAAATTACAGATTAATGTTGTCATTGACGATTGGAAATGACAAATCAAGGCACCGTGGAATGTTGGAAACTTGGCTACTTTCGACTTCTGCGCCATCCATCGACGAATGAAGCCAACGGTATCAATGCTATTACAGTATCAACAACTTTGGTAGAAACAAAATCGAATCTGTGATCGCACCAGGGTTTCTATGCATCTTGATTGGAACTAACATGATCCATGATTTTCGAATGACAAAGCAGTGGAATGGATTAAAAAGATGTACTAGGGTCACAGAACACCTAACCTATAGGTTAGGTCGAGCTCGTTAATCGAGAGTAGGTAAATAAAACGCAACCATGGGCGTGCGTTGCGCTTCATTCAGCTGATCGTTGACGTTTGAGTTGACAATCGGAATCGACAGCACTTTTTACTTTCAGATCGACTATAGTTGTCAAAAATGTATTATTATAGATAACAGAATTTTGTTCAGGAAATGATTCTGATACTAGTTGCGTTGAAGTTCTTCGGTTTCAAGATATGGTATTGAAGAGAGATATTCATGAGTAATTTATGGTCGGTGGCATTATATTACCGACAAAATGGTTACTGAAGAGTGTATCAAAGTTGAATATCCCTTACATTGGTGTGTCTGGCACAATGATTTCCAAAATTTGGGAGTTCTTCTTTCTACAAAGAAGGTAGGTGAATGTTCCGTAGTAATTTTTACATATAACATATAAATAGTATTGTACTGCTCAAAACAATATAAGGATAATCCTTAATAATCATTATTTATGTATGTTTTTTAGCATGATAAGGAAAAGAAGGATAATAGAGGAAGGACGCCTTTGATGTTAGCTGTTACACTTGGACATTTGGAATCTACCAGAACATTATTGAATTCTGAAGCCAATGTTAACTGTGAGAATTTGAAGGGGTGGACAGGTTTGTAATGAGATTATGAATATTTCTACAACTAAGCTCATTAGATCTTGCCCTCAATTTGCTCTTTCCATACTTGGATTATGTATTATGATTCGATTTTTGGTACTTGTAAATTGAATAGAAATTTTTATGCCTTGTTTCAAAAGACCCTCTTCTTCCATTATTCCTGAAACTGTTCAATAGTTTTTTCATGGTTTATTATAAACTTCCAATGTGATATTTGAAATATCTAGACTCTCTAACATCAAAAGTTTGCATTATGAAATGATATGAATATGAAAATGAAGAATATGGGTGAAAGAAAACAAATAAATTCTTTCCAAATAATAATTAGCTTTTTCTAATCAATTTCCAGTTCAACCAATTCAAAACTGAATAACTTTTGAATTGTGTTTGCCTTTTTATGATGATGAATTTCTGCTATTCAAATAAGATAAAGTAAACTTTTTATTTCAGTACACAATGGTACACAACTTCATCATATCCATTTGTTTTCAATTGTCAAATATACAAAGTTATCATTTAATTTCCTTAATCTACATGACCAAATTTTGAATATGCTGATAAACATAGTTTTTCTTTGGTTGTTGCTGTGGGCTATTACTACTGTCATTACTTCAATAATTATTATTTAATAGAGTCATTTAGTAAAAATGTTTATCTTCTGAATTAATTTGGAAATATTCAAGTATTTAACATTCACATACAAGTTTGGTTGCCAACCTTTTATGAAAGCTCTGTATAAGCTCTAAGTATAATAGAAAATCCAGAATATGTGGGAAAATAAGCAAAAATTGGGTTTTCAGTTGTTTATACAACACTATAAATCAGAGGATTATTGAAAGATGGTATACCGAAAATTTCTCAAAATTGTGATTTTAATTCATCATAAAAATTTAGGAAACCTGAAATAATTACTTTTACTTAGAAATGCACACTCTACCTACTTTTCTTGAACTTCATGACTTTATCCTAGCAAACTTATCAGCCTATAATATAATAATTATCATTCCTTGTTTATATTTAGTTGTTCAAGAAGCTGTAGCCACTGGGGACCCAGAATTGTTGCAAATAGTTTTGGAAAGTAGGGATTTTCAACGCTACACCAGTCGAATGGCAGGAACCCCCGAATTATTGCAGAAATTGAAAGAAGCCCCAGATTTTTATGTTGAAATGAAATGGGAGTTTACCAGCTGGGGTAAATATTACATCCATCTTATAGATCATTATAAAGTTGCAACTCTACATTGCTTTAAGTGAAATTATTGATAACATGTTTGGTACCTAATAGATCTTCTCTTTTAGTTCCTCTGGTGTCAAGAATGTGTCCAAGTGATACTTACAAAGTATATAAGCAAGGCTCTAGTGTAAGAATAGATACAACACTTTTAGGATTTGACCATACTAGCTGGCAAAGAGGAAACAGGAGTTATGTTTTTCAAGGACAAAGTAAGTACTGTACTTTAATGTTACTAGCCTTACTGACATTTGATTTATACAAGCTATTCGGATTTGCTCACCAATAAGAGGAAAGAGAAGTTACGTTTATAAGTTGAAAACATTTCAAAAGCCTGGTAAATATAACTTGGTATTCAAATAATAGCTTGTTAGGCTAACTGCAGTTTTGCCGTATATATTATTAGCCTAATTTTTCTATTTGCCAATTGAAATTGAAATTACTACTATAGTTTTGAACAGAAGTGTGTTTAGTTGATTATATTAATTAGGCATAAAGAAGTCAAGAAGAATATAGGAGTTCCTCTTTGTTAATCATGACAAAAACTACCAACAATTTAAATAATGACAAGATTGCATAAAAAATAATCATAAATATGTAGCAAATACATTAATTGAATTGTTGATGTTCACAAGACATTAATATTGAGGTTCCAAATTAGAGGCATCAATTTGAAATTACTTAATGTGTAATGTCAGATATCTCAGAAAAACACAAACTTTGTGAAATGAATTGTCATCATTGTAAAGAAAATTTTTAAGATTTTTTTCCACAATCTCATCTGATGAATGTTGATAGTTTTGTCCATAGGAAACAAAAGTGATGAATCTTAGAGGTGGTATGAATTACAAATTTTATTTTGGATTATGTCAGATGGCCATTAATGTAATACCTAAACTGTTCTAAATTGCTCACATGTATTGATAACATACAGGCAGAAATAAATGAACTAGGATTTATCCCAAACCCCACCGTTTAAATCCACAAGACTCGGATACATCAGTAGTCTGTCAGGGTGTTGTGTTTATCAAGCTTGATTTGTTAGGTGCTTGGAGCTTCAATTAGATGCTAGGTCATACGTGAATAAATTCAATTTCATGTATAGTGAAGCTACACATTAATCAATAACTTTTTTGGTATTGCAAAATTATAGTTATTGTAAGTCCTTTCCTTTAAAATTTTTAAAGTATTGAAATACCTGTATGAACATAATTCAGTATAAATATAAGACAATTTTACCATAAAATATTTAAAGCATTTGTTTCATTTCATTCAAAGGTATTAAATTTGCATTACACCATTGTTTGCCCCTTGTTATAGTTGAATCTCTGCAAAAACGGTAATAAGCATTTCCTCTATTGTGATAGTAGCCAAATTATCAAAATGCAGTAAAAACAGAACTGGATCAAGCTCGGAACTCTCGGAATACCTCATTGACATTGGTAAAGTTTTTCGGTTTGGTTGGAATTTTGTAACCATGCGGATTTTGATGAGTCAAAAAATGTTCATAGCTACCAGTTGTTTATTTTCACAAACTATTTTCGTCAACTTTGTTAAAACATGAATCATTTTATATAATATATGAAAAAATTAGAGTTATAGGGTACATTTATAATTGGTTTAAAATCGTTTTGATCAATAGAAGGAAAACAATGTATTATGCATAGTGGTATTTATACTTATCTATATGTAACTACCAGCAAAATCCAGGTAGGTATATATTGAAACAATATTTCAAAAATGTGATGTGACAGTTAATCATATTTTAATATTTTTTCTTAAGCTTTTTATTATATTAATTTGGTATCTCCTTGAGAGACGATTTTGGGAGGACAGGCTTATATTTTTTTTAATATGTTTTATGGGCTTGAACATGATTCAATTTACCTGGTTTATATCTCGCCAGAAAGTGTAATCTCTTTGGGAAAATAAAACTGGAATGATATTTTTTTAGTAATACTGTTTTTCTCATAAGAGTCAATTTAATAGTTTCGAAGTCAAAATATTACTCTATTGTCATAATTTCCTAAAAATTTGCTTTAATAAAACGGAATAACTATAAGTAGTTGTATTGCTTAAACTGTTTTTTTTTATTGTTGAAAACCTGTATTGAAAATATTTTGTTAGTTTTTAATAATCTCTTGATATTAAAAATTGTTGCTCCTTGGGTATTCAGAGTGCAAAGTGATAGATTGCCGCTTTAGAGTTGCCGCGTTAAGATTTTTTCTACAAACGCAGCAAAAGAAACAGAAATAACAGTTGTGAAATTTCAAGTAAATGAAAAAATCTCTGCCTTTTGTCGTGTCGTCGATTGAAAATATTTTGTTAGTTTTTAATAATCTCTTGATATTAAAAATTGTTGCTCCTTGGGTATTCAGAGTGCAAAGTGATAGATTGCCGCTTTAGAGTTGCCGCGTTAAGATTTTTTCTACAAACGCAGAAAAAGAAACAGAAATAACAGTTGTGAAATTTCAAGTAAATGAAAAAATCTCTGCCTTTTGTCGTGTCGTCGGTGTATGAGAATAAAGCGGTGAATTCTATGATATTTCTTCCAGTTTTTTTAGTTCATTCAACTGACTTGGGAAAGACTTTATTTACTCAGTATTCCAAGAATTCACTGTGAAAGCAAATTCTACTTTGGTAAGCGTTTGTAGAAAAATTTATTTCCGTATTGAATTTGTCAGTCATCATTTTATAAACATTATATGACTTGAACCCAAAAATGCATCAGATGTCATATTCTTTTTCTTTTGAAAAACGAAATATAGATTTTCAATAGTTTTGAGGATAATATTTTTTTAATACTTGAAACTTAAATCAAAATTCTAACACTTCTTTTTCCATAATTATTGTAAAGATAGTTTATGATATTTTAGATGATGGTGCAATCATGATGGAAATCGACCATGACACACAGCAGGTGTACTGTGAGCAAATGCGTGCTACAGAAGACTCACTGGGAATCTTAATACCAAATGAGGAATCAGTTTCTCAACGATTAACTACACCTATAGTCACTACTTATGTTGATACAGAAAAAATCAGTTTTGAAAGGTGAGCGGTTCATGTTCCATATTTGGGCCACCATTCATCATTTATTTTTTCTAGGAATAAAGCAGGAATGTGGGGTTGGAGGTCAGATAAGACTGAAATGATTAATGGCTATGAATGTAAAGTGTTCAGTGCATCTAATGTAGAACTCATTACAAAAACAAGAACCGAACATTTGACAGAAACTGATAAGGCTCGCAGTAAAAACAATAAACACCCCTTGCAAAATTTCCTGGGTATTGCCGAAGTGGGAGAGAGTCAAGCTTCAGCCTTGCTTCCAAATGATGTTAGTTGAACTGAGAATTATAGAGTAAATGTAATTCACAAATAATTCATTACTTTTCAGGAAGAGTATCGTAACTCGAGCAATCCCTGCAACATAACTCCTGAGGAATATTTTGATAGATCTGTAGATTTGGAAGCTCAGGGTAGGGATATAGGGCGTCCTAAAGAGGTGAACGTTAAAGTTCAGAAGTTCAAAGCTAACTTGTGGCTGTGTGAAAATTATCCACTTTCGCTTCCAGAACAGATTCTTCCAATTGTCGATTTGATGGCAATTTCCAGTTCACACTTTGCCAAATTGAAAGATTTCATACAAATGCAGTTACCAGCTGGGTTCCCCGTGAAAATAGGTGAGTCTTATATTTACATAAATTGTCTTTACTTGTGATATTCTGCTCTTTTTTAGAAATTCCATTATTCCATGTTTTGAATGCAAGGATAACTTTTGGTAATATATTTGCTATGGATTCTGAGGTAGCCCATGTTTCTAAAGTTCAAGAAGAAGATAGGCTAACTTGTGTTCTCGATGAATCCCTGTTCAAGTGTCCCTCTGGCTATGCTCAGATTGGTAATGGTATTAGTAGTTTTTTTTTTTTTTTCATTATATATTTCAGCAAATTTTTTCCTATAAAATAATATAGGGGATATTTTGTCGATATGTTTCTAGGCCTCGTTTTTCTTAAACATCAATCAAATCAAATGATTTTGACTGAAATGATCGGTTTCTCTTAACTTTTGTTTCTTTGATTTTTTCATTGTTTGTTCGTTGACGTTAATAAAGGGATATGTGTGTACCAACAGGTATTGATGGACGTCGCCAATTTAGCATGGAAGAAGAGGATGATTTACTTCAATTTGCAATACAACAGAGTCTCATTGATGCCGGTACAGAGAAAGAGGAGGTTAGTGGTTGATTATATCGGGCTTTGAAAAAACTGATAAAAGTTGACTTGTTTGGGTTTTTAGACCAACCTCCCTCCCTTTTTAATATATTTTTTCAAATAGTTTGACTTGCCACACTTTGGCATTCTTTTGCTGGGAATGATCAAAATAAATTATTTTCAGGTTGATATCTGGGAAGCTTTGAAAGCTCAAAAACCATCCCGTCCTGAAACTCCAAGCTTTCTTGGAGAAGAAGAAAGGCAGTTACAAAGGTATACTAGTTTTTCTGAAATACCCAATACTATAAGCGCCAAACGTGAGGGCAAGAGTCACGTAGGTAAAAACTCACGCAAACTGCCACTGGAGTTCAAAAATCAACTGCCAACAGAATGGAAATTAAAATAATGAGTTAGTGCGCAGGGGGCGGTCCCACCATCACGTTTGACGCTTGCTATACGTTTTGTTGTTCATTACTTGTTTTTTTTTTCAAGAAATAAATCTTCAACTCCAGAAAATGCTGTGTTGAGGAATAAAAAAATATTGCTAAGAAAAAAATCCTTTTAGTATTTTTCAATTGTATAGGGTTACCCCATTCAAGGTCGAAGTAGTAACAAAATATTGAATCAAATCAACTGAAAATTCTGCTCACAGATGATATTTTTGATGAATATAACCTTTTCAGACAAGAATTTTTTTCCTACAATGGTTTTAACAACTCTTGTTTATTCAATTTCACAAAGGGGTGTAATGAGATACTACACAAAAAGTTCTAAACCAGATATGATTTGTTATTTATTTGATCATCATAGTAGCTTCTATTATCCATAAAAAACAACAGTCTTCATGATAGTGGTATGTGTTGAGATAGAAAAATTTAAATATGTAATAATTATACACATGATATGTAAAGTAACAGTTGATTAATTTTTAAACTAAGATAGCTTGTGAAAAATGCTATATTCTTAAGCTTTTGGGCTTTCTGAATATCTATTACAATCATGAAAAATTAAGCAAACAAAACCAAAGTAACTTTTAGTAAATTAGAGTACATATATTTACTTGAAAATTATGATATCCAAACCAGTCACACCAGGTTTCATAGGATAATAGTTGCAAAAAGACAAAAAAAAATCTCATATGTCCAAAGACTGTGATTGGGAATAGACAAATCGTGTAAGATTAAAGATCAGTCAATAAATTTCTTGCTAATATTTCACGGTCTTTTACATAATCCCATTAAAATTCATGTGTTTGGTAATGATAATCACTAACTAAATTTGAATAAGTGAATTTGTTTCCTGTGACTTTTTGGCTGACTTTGTATACTTAATTATTTGTACTGCAATATATTTTAAAATACCCTTAAACTTTTGTATAAAAAAAGTTTTTCTAGCTATTTTAGTTTAAGACTAACAACAATTTTTATATATGTCAGCGACTCGGTATATTTTGAGAGAGGTGAAATTTAATGAATAGTATTCTTAAGATGAAAAATAGTTTCTCAATTTAACTCTGAACGCATCAGAAATTTCACCAACTTTGGAATTTAATGAAACACTATGTATTTTCATCAGATCAAATGATAAATTCTAAATTGAAACAGGGTATGATTTAATTCGTTGTAAGATTGACTCCAGAAGAGAGGTTTGTGAGTGCCAATATGTCCCATCAAAGCTTTCATTGTCAAAGTCAAAATGTATTTTTTGTCAGAAGTTATAAAAACTTAGAGAGCTTTGTTGACTTGTAGAATAATATAGTTCTCACATACAAAGCTTGGTCAACTATATACTTGAATATCAATCAATAAATACACAAAAAATAAAATAAACCAAATAGATATTTCTCCAGCTGGTAACTTGGTTATCGAAATGCACATCTAGGAACGTGTGGTAAAGGGGTGACAATCTCATTGTGTGACACCACAAGTCATAATTTATTTTTTTCTATTGAAATTAAAGTATTTCAAAAGGGTAACAAATTATCTTGAAACTGCTCCGAAGAAATAAATAGACTGATCCATCATAATCATAATGTGGGGACACAATGGTGACAAATAGCATATATACCGGGTGATAATTTTAAAACGTACAATCGTCTAATTCAAAGAATGAAGATCGAGAAATAAAATTTTCCATGTTTTTGTTCATATGTATGTTCTATGTATTTTTCATTATGATCTACTACGACGTAGGAACTGCTACATTCAACATTTTGCCAATTCACAAGTTGGGAGATCCAGATGAATGATTTCCAACAATACTCATAATACTTGTGCACAACAGTGCATGAACTGGAAAATCAAACAAATGATCATGTTAACCTAACTTTTCACCATGATTTATTGAATTTCCACCATTCAGTCACATTGTGTGTTTAACAATAAATAATAAGTAATTGGAAAAAGAGGTCTTATTGTAGAGAGCAGATTTTTTTTGTAGGACCATCTCTCAAGTCAGTCGTTTATAAAATCTAACCTCATTTTTGTTTTAGAATTTTGAAGGCAAATGTTTGAATCTGTTGTTTCTAAGATTTTAAATTTTCATTCTGTATATACCTTTGGCACAACTATATTTTCCCAGTTATGGAGGACTATTTCGATCAGCAATTTATAACTTCGATCTTGAAGATATTAGGAAATCAAATTAACTACATAAAGTATTGGAATGATGAAAACACCCTGTACAATTAGTCATATCAATGTAATTGTCTTTTATATTTAGTTATGCTTAATCCTCTACTTACTCGGACTATGTCTATGCATATTATTTTTATCCTAGTTGCATCCTGGAGTATTTGATTTGAAGCATCGCTTCTTGCTTTCCTTTCAAGGTAGAGCGACGAATACATAATGCAGACATTGCTTCATTGGCTTGAGAAAAACGAATCAAATAGCCAGAATCTTGGGAGATTTTGATGGGAAACAGGCAGCTTCTAGGTCGTCTATGGTGACCTACCTTTGCTCTGATCAAGGGCAAGAACCCATAAACCAGTCTACAAGCGGCACCCATCTGAATCAAACAACATTCTGCTATTTGAGTACAAGCAGCATTTGCAATAGTGTTCTTGTTGAGGAACAATGCGTACACATATCTCAGATATAACTCAATGTCCGTCGCAGTATTAGTTGGGAAAGTAGTTTGTTTTGTCACATTCTTCTCATACCCTACCCTGTAGAATTACTGGAAATATGGTATTTTTTTGTCTTAGTTGCTAGTTTGAACTATTATTGTAGAGCAATTCAAGCAAGCTTAGAGCTTTACCAGCACGACGTTAATAATCCCGAGCCACAAGAAAATAGTCCAGACAGGGATTCAGAATTGCACAAGGCTCTGTTACTCTCACAGCAGGAACAGGAAAGGAAGAGGCAAAGAGAAGAAGAAGAGAGGAAGGAAGAGCAGAGGTTGTTAGAAGAAATATTGGCTTTGTCATTAACTGAAAAATAACCAAGTGATGATTGAAAACAGTACTAAAGCAATGATTAAGCCTAGGTTAGTGAAAAAAAATCCTTTCAGTAAACTATACCAGTCTTTTTAACTGATCAAAAATACACTGCATCTCATTTGGTACAAAAATTTAAAAAACCCGTTTCTCAAGACGTGAGTTGTCATAGTATGAGGAAGATTCAGTTGACAAATTTTAGACAATCTCTTAATATAAAAAGATAAAAGACTGGTAACCATCTAATTAAACAATGGTGATACATTTTGTAACGAATATCATTTTTTACATACCTCATTAATTGTATTTTACTTAAATCATTCAACTTAACCGAGGATTAGCAGCATATGTTACTATGTTTTTATTATGAAAGTCTTGTGATATGTCATTTTATTTTGCTGAAATCAGCAATTTTTTAATATTGTTTTTATTTTATAACCTCAATTCATTCTATAAAAATGTTAGTTTTTGTAGTTCCTATATTTATTGATTTCTGATGAACTGTCCTGTCAAATTAGGATTAACAAAAACATCTTATTTATTAAAAAAACATCAAATAATAATGGAAGTCTTCAGTTTTTTTTACCCAGCTTCAATGTCTCAGGATGATTCTTCTTGAGCTCTGAAAAGAACCAAAGCAGAATTTCAGTAGTACCAGCCTTCAGGCCAAAGGCAGGTACATCGGTACACTTATATTATGATTTTTCTCATGACTTGTGTAGATAAAGGTACATTTTCAATGATGACTATTACAATAATAATTTTCATTATGAATAACTCACTTGTTATAAATTGCATGGAGAGCCTGTGTACTTCTGGAATATCTGGATTCATTTTTACAAGCAGTTTCAATCCATTTCCTCTTTACCTTGCCCCACCTCTCCAGATGCATCTGGATTAAAACATTTTTGGCGACTGGAGGGCATTCCTCCTGGAGAAAGAAATATAATATCAGAATATATAATATAAAATTAACAATGCAGTTGATGCATTTATATTAGTTATCTTCTGCAAGTTGTATTAGTGACATGGAAGAATATTTTGACATAATAGTGGCCATAAAAAAATCTGGTATTGAAAAAACTGAATGGCCATAATTTCTGAGACACACCCAATTATTACAATTGTGTCAGAAAAGTATGAAGTTTATTGAAACTGCTTACGTAATTCAAGTTGATGTTATTTTTGTCCTGTTGTTGTTCTGGGATTGGGGAAGGAATCCTTGAATCAACTGGACTTGAAGGTGGAGGAAGTCTAGTCAGATCAGCAATAGAGTTTTCATTCCAATTGGGGGTTACTGGTTCTGGCGAAGATAATCTTCTTCTGAAATAATAGATCAGATTTGAGCATGCCGTTAAAATAAAAATTTCAATAATATACTTGATAACTGGTTGTGGATTTCGGGGTTGATTCTGCATCCATGCTCTGCAAATGGGATACAAAGGGGTGTCTTCCTCAAATCTTGCCAAATCTACACTTCTGTCGAATAGTTTCATAACATAGGTATGATGGTATGGAGTAGGCATATTTTCTACTTTGCGTTTCCTAATGAATTCTCTAAAAAGGACGAGATAGATATTAGAAAGAAATAAGGATAGAGTTCAAATTGGATGAGATTTGAAAATTTTGCTTCAAACTGCTCATAACTAAAAATGATGGCATGTGTTCAATAGACGACACATAATGAGAATTTGTTAATAAATTCAACACTTGTAAAGTGTATTTTCATTATCTTCCTGTACTATCGTCATTTATATGTTTACACCACAAATTAGGTGGTAGAATATCAAGTATTGAGAAAATATCTGTCGCCTTTTCAAACACCTGGATGAAAATTGAACAACCAACTTTGAAAACCATATCCGACAGTACAATTTGAATTATTACACTGAGTTATTGAGATTATATATTTGAAATGTTTGCTGTTTCATTGTCAACAAATTAATTTAAAAATGAGAATTTTTGTTGGGGTATAAAATTTCAATGCTGGAAAAACCATTGAATGGTCAAAAACGGATGCTGTGAGCCTTGTCATACCCAAAATTGTTTTTTATGTGAAAAATTATCAGAAAACATAATAAATATAATTCTACATATACTACCTTCATCATTTACTCTGAAAGAAATGAAAATGAAACTAATATGAAAGTATGGTCAGGTAATGACCATAGCAGTCGATGCCAAAACACCAAGGAAATATGAAAGTACACTTTTTATATCTATGCATACCTTTGACTTTTTTTTGTGTCATCCGAGGAATCACTTTCTTCTGAAGACTGTTCAGTGAGTTGTTTCAAAACACCCTTAAGACGCCCTTTTGCCATGAGATAATCATTTCCCATGGTGTTTTCCTCCTTAACTTCGATTTTCACTGGACTTGAACCAGATAATTTCCTTTTCTTGGTCATACTCTCAGTTGCAGAGTTGGGAAGAATATTGGAATTATAAACCAAAGATTGAAAGTTGATTCCTATTCTGTTATAACCACGTCTGGAGAATATGAATAAAAGTGTTCAGATTTTGAAAACTTTTATGATTATAGATAACTAAACAATAAAAAAATATATTAGGCAGTACTCTTCGCCCTTCGTTATAAAATTTCAAACTTTTTTCACGAAATGTCAACAGAAACTCGGAACGTTGGAACTACTAGAGTGTAGGTGATTTGTATCACAAAACATTTTTTGCGTTCTGTGCACTGAAATCACAGAACTATAACTGTGTTATCAAGCATGAAAGGTATGTGTTCCATGCCCTATCGTCTAGCATTTTATTATTCGCTATTCAGAGACATTTTTCCGATAGCTGGCGCTGCAGTAAAGTGTCATTGGTGTCTAAATAATAAATAAATTAATTCTCATATTCTCAGTGGAAAAGGAAAAACTTGGGTGTGAATGGTGTGATTATAAACACTCGATCCATATCGGATTTTACATTGCTATACGGCATACTTCATATAATACAAATACCAAATCCAACGTATTGGAGTGTTCGTAATCACAGCCCTTCTATACAGAAACATATCTCTTATCCAAGAACCGTGGGCTCACCAAGGCTGGATAAGAGGTATGGGCCAAGCCGGAGGTTCGCTATACTCTGCACTACCGAAGCAATGCCCAGGGTATGCATTCCTGCAAAGAATGTCGACGCCACACCGCTGCCAAGATTCTGCCAAAGGGACCTGGTGTCCTGGTAGCGATACAGATTAAAGGTGATCGACGATACAAAGGCCCAGCAAACAATAAACTGCTGGGAAGTTAACGGCCCAGTGAATGCAATGCAGGGAATAGACTGGAGCGGCAAAAAGTTGATGGCTTTTTACGAATTTGCCGTCACTTCGCCAGAAGAGCAAAAAATATGGTGGGCTTTTATGGGACCACTGACTTTTGCGTTGCTGGGAAAGTGAAGGTATCCCGTAACGAAAATATGTGATGGGCCAACGCTGGGCATCCATATGGAATGAAAAATGTATTCTGCGCACGCTCCCTTCACCATCAGTACTTTTAAAAATAGAGAACAATTTCTGGAAAATGTTGTTTTGTGTTTATACAACCCAAGTATTTGGAATATATGCTCAAGTTCCTTCTAAACGTGTTCGGGTTAGGTTTCTAGCTTTACTATTATAGGTTGACATATTCGCCCCTATACATGTGATGTGGTTCTGAAGGCATGCCACGGATTCTTAGTTCTTGAAATTGAAATTATATTAGTAGATGTGAACATGATGGTGGAGAGAACAATTAAACATTAATTATAGTCGATTATGAATATGGATGAAATCACCAAGTAAGTATTATATACATATCAACTTCAATGTTGTGCTGAAATCATGACCCATTCTGCCATTTTAACTGCTTTGCCGATTGTGCCTAACCTATTTTTCTTGTTTTCCCGGCTTTTTCAATCATTTTGGGATTTGTGTAATAATTCCTCAAGATGTCTAGAACTTTCAAAAAGTATTTTGGCTCTCATAAGTATAGACAAATAAAAAAAAGTATTCATAGAACAATTGTTCTTAGTGATATTCAGTTTGAGGCTCAATTTGAGGAAAATTTTATTCAGTTTCAGCAAGAAGAAACCCTTTGTGTGCCCAAGCCACAGAATTTAAAGTTGTCTCAATAATTATAAATCCTGGTTTTGAAGTGCGGAGGACCGGGAGGGAGGACGAGAGAGCAGAAGAACAGAAAGAGAAGATAACTGACATGTAGAATGTGTAGACATATTCAGAGTGTTTCCCAAGTAATTAAAGACAATTCCGGTCGTGATTACTTGTTATTTTACAAAATAATGGACTTTTCTTCATTAAATATCACAAAGAATCAATCCCTGAATTTGTAATAAATCGCTAAGGGCGTTTAGCCGACGATATCTTTGATTCAGTTCCAAACTGACCAAAGCAAACAACCACTCCTCAGTCGCCCACCCTTGGAAGTATTTTTTTATTGAAATTAAATTAAAGTATAGATGTTAAATACTTTTGCTGCCACCAGACCCAGAGTATAGTTTTGAATCCGCTCTGGATCACCCGGATTTAGGCTAAGGGGATAGCCTCCCTAAAAGCTAGAATGCTCAACCTTACAATTCACAGCTCTACTGTTTTTCGTAAGTTCATCATCGTCCTCGAAGGCAAAGATGTAGATTTGTAGGTTCGGCCACGGCTTCTCAAATGCGTGGACTTTGTATGAGGGGTTGAAGGGGTAAGTAATATTAAGAAGCAAAGGTCCACCAACCAGCTTTATTCACCAAAGCAAAAAAATGGTGGAAAATAGTAACGAAAAAAAAAATAAAAATGTATAATTTGTAAAAATTTGTAAAATAAACCAACTGTAAGAATTCATACACTCCGTATATGCAAATAAGCGCAAGAAAAATAAAGTATGTACTTTAAAAAAAATAGTTCACCCTCTCAAAACATGAAAGATCGCTCTACAGTTAAAAATGCATTTGTCTATCCTTTCAGCAACATTCCCGATAATAAATCAACAGCCATACTTTTCAAATTAACTCACTACTATTATAATTACAACAAAAATTATGGCCAAATTTTAACTATTATTATTATTATTCTCTCGTATTCGCCCTCATAACTACCGTCAATTTAAAATGACAAAACACCCAATTTTAGTTATAATTATTATCATTTACCTGGAACTTATTTAAATACCTCAAGCTTATATTGAATAACTCAGTAAACACCCCATATTTATTTCTATTCAAACTATCATTGCTTTAAAATTAATAGACCAAACACGCCCAGCATTTAACGGAACTATTATTACTCTTATTATTTGTCTTGAGAAAATTATACGCAGTTAACAAACACACATGTCGGCCTACGAAAAATTCATACCTGTTTTAGTGCCATTCTTGAGAGTGGCATATTTGCCTACACCCTCGAGGGTGGGTGGTCCTCCCAAACCCAAGCGATCACTTGCACTTCACAACACCGAATGCCCTTTATGAAAATCCTAACATTTTGTTTCTAGGCACGACGTCTCAGACTACCCTATCTAATGTCATAAGCCATTAAATTTATCAACCCAGAGCGACCTTTCTATATGTAAAAACAATTTTTCCCCGGTTCGAGCGTAGGTATAAATTCTTATCTCACACTCACACTGAATCCAGACACGCACATACGATTCCTTAAATTTTAAAAGACCGATTTATAGTACAGGGTGCACTATTAATTAAAATAACAGTACTCACTGTTACAAATTGTTTTAACTTATTCAGGAAATACCCCGATTGTTATCTCATCTATTGAGTATTGCAATAAATATTTGCTTCCAAATATTTTTTCATTATAAAACCATCAATTGAATATTAATGGGTATATGGTAATGGGCCATCACATAACATTCGATTATTATTGGTGGCATTCTGCTGGGAAATTGAAGGGCTAGCACATATAGTTGAAGGCTGAGTGACCGTTAGCCAGCTGCTGGCCGGAGTGTACTCCCAAGAGAACCCCTTACCTGTGTCAGTCATTGGGCCACAACATTCAGTTAAGGGAAAATACATTAGGCTTTCATTGTCCCATGAATCAATGTTTGCTGGGGGGGTACTTACGCGAAGTCATAGTAGGCTCCGCTTACTTCCCATATGAGACGGAGATCCGTCCACGAGAGGTAGTGATACTGATAGGGCACTGCGAGGATCGGGGACTGCCCTCCTTTTGGGTTGGACTGCTCCTCCTTTTGGGTTGCGACGCAAACTCTCACCACACATTGTGGGGGAATCGAGACGCAAACCCTAGTGGTAGGGCACTCCTCGAATTCCAGTAACCTGCAAATCCTCAATAGAGGATTAGTGCCCACTTATATTACGCCCTTGGCCCAAACAATTATCGATATCACGTTATGTTCCTCGGAACTGACAGGGAGCGTCAGCAACTGGCATGTGTCGGTGGAGGAAACCTTAGCAGATCATCGACACACATACTTTTCTCACTAGCAAGCCACAGCCATGCAGACAACAACAGGAATCCCAGAGCCACTTGATGGAACCTCTATGAGGAGGAACTAATGGAAAGGCTCGAGATCATGCCTACACGTTACGGATCGGAAGCGGAAATTGAGACGTTTGCAGATTGTCTCAATTCCACCATCCTACCATACGAAGCCAGCTGTCCCTTGAAAAAGGTAGACAAGGCAGGTAAGATCCCATGGTGGAACTCACAAATAGAGACTCACCGCAAGGAAGTCGGCAAGCGTCTTAATAAAGCCAAACGGACCAAACGACTTACACACTGGTAAGACTAAATAGGCTTATTCAGTAAATTGTCGTTAGAATACGATATCGTTGCTCTAACGACATTCCTAACGATAAATTCTTGAAATACATTCAGTATCGATGTCAAAGTCAAAGTCAAAATATAGTTTATTGTCGGAAGTTATAAAAACTTATAGACAAAGCTTTTTGGTTTTGGATTAATATTAAAATTGAGTTCAATTAATTAATGATAAAGTATAATGGTGATACTCCCCACTATCTGCATATCATCCCAGATGAAGGAACACCACCACTATATGCGCTCCGGGGCGACTTGAAAATTTGATGGCGCATTTGCTATTTCAACTGCAGGAAAAACCTACAGTACCACCATTTAGTAACAGTATTAAATGGATTTGGTAATGTTGGTACTTGATGTTTAATGTTTTGTGACCCAAAAACGTTTGTCGATACTTGTATGCGCGCGTTTGAACAAAGTTGTCTGCTGTCAGAGTGCTGTCTTCATGTCTTAGCAGTGAACATTAGAATGAGATTTGGTTACAGTTTGAATAAAAAAGTTTGTTCGCTGTGTCTCCAATAACTACAATTTCGTACACTAGTGTAGATCATGTAACACTGATCCCGTTCGGTGATTGCTGGTGTACACTTACACTATGTTCGTTGCTAAAATGTTGTAGAGCAATAATTTCAAATAAGTTACCATCAAATCTAGGTGTTACACTTTAATAATTAGGAGGTGTGAAAAGTGTAGTGCAGATTGGATGTTTTTTGGAGTAATTCTAATGAGAAGTTAGCATCAGTACTAAAATAATTTTGTTATTTCAATTTGAACTATTGTGGTGAATCTGATTTTCAGTTTGCCATCAAGATCATCTGCTGATAATTCGAAAAAGACTTTTGAATTAGCGCTACCAGAAACTTCCAAAATGCTACCATAAATAATCGAGATGAGAATGCTGACCATATTGATTGATCGTCGTCAGACGAACTTATAATTGATAATTCGTCGTCCGAATGCGTGAAATTTTCTATGACTTCATCATTACTGTCTATTTTGAAGTTTTATTCAAGACAAATAATAATAATCGTAACCTAACATAAAATCCTAGCAATGGCGCAATATCAGCAGCGAACACATGTTAAATTTACTACACTACTCTCTACTACACTCATCGACGCGGACTGGTGTAATGTGAAAAGATGTAGTGTACAATATAAATTTCATGCAGAAACAACGAACAGACCTAAATATACGTACATATATCTGTAATTTTTTGTATATTAATCTGTTATAAATAATGATTGTTTTCATCCAGACTTCACTATGACTACTGCCAAACCGATAACAAAGAAGCAGCGGGTATGAAGGAAGACGACTAGGAGCCAATTTGAGGCATTTCTCAACGTAATGGGAACTAATAATTCTGAAAATTAGTTAGAACAATTTTATATGGGTGCAATCTATACATCCTAGCTATGATTCCTGGTATATCATGTTTCATAAAGAATCTGTAAATTCATCAGTTATTTGTTGTTATTAAACATCTGCTACATACTCATAATTTCTGTGAAATATTTCATCAGCAGTCTGTGGAAATTTTACATATGCTCTGTGCAAGATTACTCACTGTAATATCAACAACCTCATGAACAGATCTGTACTGACATTCGGTTGAGATGAACTGATGTGTCTATCAGATTATACAGGCTTCTGGTAGCTTCCATGCGCCAGAAATAATTATGTGCTAAAAAAACTGTGAACGTACAAATGACTCACTCGATATATGACATCTATTTTCATCTCACCCTGATAACAGGAGCTGTTCCTGTGTTTCTTCGTGCTGACAACATGAACATCACAACTTCTTCCAATAATTATTGCGCTGTACATTTGCCAAAAAAGAATATCTGGTAACTCAAACGAGTCGCTGTTGTCTCAAATAGTTTTAAAGATTATTTTTGAACGTTCATATAATCAGTGCTGAGAATATCGTAGTATTCATGTATTCCACCTGCGCAATATATCTTCTCTAACTAGCTGTACTCTAGTTGTCTCTGGTTATTCATTTTTATTGAACAATCGCACCACTTTGAAATATCCCAAAATTTGTGATAACCACTCTTTCTTTCCTCTTTCAAAATATTTAGATTCTAATTCAAATTTCAAATAATCACCTATACCAATATGTTCTGTGAATTAAATCATGTTTCATATTTGATATCCACCAACGACAATACAAAGACGATGTATACAAATAAATATATAAATTTTATCGTAGAATAACGATAAAACGATAACGATATTTTGCTACAGAGTCGCAAATATCGTTAATTACCGATTATCGTTCACTAACGACATCGTTATGCGTTACAGAATAGGCCTCTGAGTCTTTTTCACCGTTCAAATCTCCGGGGGAAGATGATATTTTTCCAGCCCTCTACTACAAAAGGGCAAATAAATCCTAATCCCCCATCTTTTAAAGATATTCCACAATTGCCTTGCATACGGATACGTTCCCAAGATATGGAGGAAAGCCAAAGTTATCTTCGTCCCCAAGCCTGGTAAATCTGATTATACTCAGGCAAAGGCGTTCAGAGCGTCACGTTGTTTCTCCTGAAGACAACTGAGAGACTGGTGAACAGATATATAGGAGAGAAGGTGCTGAAGCTAAACCCGCATAGCGATCTCCAGCACGCGTACCAGACTGGCAAGGGCACGGAGACTGCTCTCCATCGACTCGTCCATAGAGTTGAAGGTTGAAGGTAGGTTAGACCGTGGCGGCGCCACCCTAGGTATATTCATCGACGTAGAAGGGGCGTTTGACAACAAGTCCTTTGACTTTATATGTCAAGCAACAAAAGGGAAAGGGGCGTGAACTCAACCGTAATAACATGGATTCACGCCATGCTGCCCCAAAGACTTGCCAGGGCAACTCTTAGAAGTAGCTCCAGCGAGGCCATACCCATGAGGAGCTATGTCCGCAGGAAGGAGTCCTGTCCCTTTTGCTTTGGTGCCTCGTCGTGGATGGCCTCCTAGTAAAAATAAAAGATCTGGGTTAGGTACTCTACGTTGACGACATTGTCATTCTGGTCGATGACCAGGGGTCCAGTCTCGTGAGGGGCACGATACAATGGGGTGGATAAATGGTGCCGTTCGGTGCGACTGAAAATGCGGAACTGGTTCTCTTTACCAAAAAACGCCTATGGATATCTGTTTTGTTCGGAATATCCCCAGATTTAAAATGGACATCCATAAGATATCCATTGAGGATGTATAATGGAATTGCACGTTAATAGGTAATACCTCGTTAATCCTTAGCTCGTACAAGTTTGGGCTTCTGAGGGTTGTCGTTCGTAGGGGGATGACAGCTGGTTAACGGAAAAAATAATTATTCAAAATTTAATATATAGCAAAATCAGTGTTCAACCTAAATTTTTTTACCTTCTATTTTCGTATAATCTTGGACTTGAGATAATAATAATAATAATACCTCATAAACACTCATAGAGTGTACCCAAAAGCTTAGCCTTTGCGGGTAGAGGACAGCTATTATTCTTATCTGCCGTGATGGACAACTATAAGATATTTATCGATGGTCGATGGTTCCGAAACGGATATCTATCAGAAAATATTCTACATATCAACATAAAATATCCGAGGCGAGCCTAAACGAATATAAAAAATATCAAACTGAATTTTCAATATCGATTTTTCGTGTCTCTCTTTATCGAACATATATTAGATTATTTCCCTGCAATACAAAAGCTCAGTCAAGTACCTTGGAGTCATCCTTGACTCCAAGCTAAACTGGAACATGCATATTGATCATGAAGTTAAGAAAGCCACAGCCATAGCCTGTGCAGGTAGAAGACGGCTGTTATTATTATTTGCCGTGGCGCTCTGGGGAGACTGATTTTGGTGGCGTATTCACTTTTCAGCTGTAGGAAAACCGGAAAAACCTACAGCACCACCCCGGGTGGTCAGTGCGAACTCCAAGCAAGCACCTACACAACTCTCAGTCATTCCCAAAAGGGAAGAGTGAGAGCGGATCGGGCACCGCCTGATTCCCAAGGGGATACCTGGTACTCAGATGGCTCCAGGATGGATAAGTCAGCCGGTGCCGGGGTATAGGGGCAATCTCCGAAAGCGGAACTCTGTTACGCTTTAGAAACTTTCGCTACTGTATTTCAGGCAGAAATGTTTTCCATACTCGCATGTGTAAGAGAAAATTTCAACAGAGGCTGCCGCGGCCAGGAAATCACTATATGCACCGACAGCCAAGCGGCGATCAAGGCTCTTACATCATAAATAGAGTCACTTCGTTGCTTGTGTCTAAATGCATCGATGATTTGAAAAGGCTATCTCCCGCCAATAAAGTAAAAGCTACTTTGGGTCCCTGGTCATACCGGAGTACCTGGAAACGAATAGGCTGATTATTGGGCACACTGTCCAGAGCCTATCCTAAGAGTTTCTAGATCATGGAGCGTCTCAACCATGAAGGAAATCCTGGAAATAAAATTCCTCCGGGCATGAGGCAATCGAAACTCTACATCGAATGCCCTTCAGTTAGGGGGACAAAGACTCTGCTCACACTGAGCAGAAAGAAAATCAAAATAATGGCTTCTGACGGGGCACTGCCATCTTAACAAGCACCTCAACATTTTAGGTATCACGGATGATACCGGATGCAGGTGGTCCCTGGAGGATGAGTCAGGCTACCCACATCCTCACGGAATGCCCGGCAGTGGTAGCAATATGGGAAGCAAACTTCGGGAGCATCGTACTGAACCCGCAGAGTGTGAGGAAGGTATCGGTTAGAAGACTTGCCTCTTTCGCTCGTGAGATGGGCTAACCATTTTCCAGCAGTGGGGAGTGCATAACGGGCCTGATTGATAAGCCTACATGCTTTCATGCTTATAGCTCTGTCCGCCCACACGACTCATTTTATCTATCTATGCCGAATCAATACATAATTATCAAATCCGATACGTTTGCACGGTTGAACTGGATGCGTTTGGGTTTTGACTGTTTTGAGGAACCTATTTTTGGAACTGGATGTGTTCGGGTTCTTTTTTTCGAACGAAAGTGTTCGCCATCCGTACGTGTCCTCAACATAGAAACATAATAATTATAGTAGTCAGTAATATGGTCCTCAAGCACGAACTGTTTTTTTGTTTTATTTTTGACGAATGAATAGAAAAAGAGATTTTGTACAGATCGCGCGAGGGTAGCGATGATGGACTAGGGAGTGTCGCATAAATTGCCGACTTGAGTGAAAAATCTTTCCACTCCAATGCCATTAATGGTTGTGTGGAAAATGGCAAATATGATATAATGCTTATGAATTCTTTATATCAGGTGTATCATTCAAAGATACTTTGTCTAAATATGTGAACCAATGACAAATGTAGCGCACACTGCCTTCAATAACGTCAACTCAAAAATGTATCTGAATCGGCCTTTACAATTGAAGCAAATGCGCTACCTAGATTAAGGCCAATTCAGTTATATGAATGCTTATGCAGGGTTTTTGAAGCACGCGTGGTTTAAACTCATGTTTCTATCACGATGAGGTTCAAGGGAGTCCGGACATCTCAACGCTACTCTCACCTCCACGTGGTGAATCCTGGGCAACGGCATGACCTGTCATGATGACTAACGAGAGTGAAGCGGACTCTATAGGTGGCTGAGGCGCCGCAGTCAACCGGAGTAGCGACAGGTGAGCTCACTACACACCGCCACTCAAAACACACATTTATACATTACAGAGGGATGCGAGAACAAATAAACCTGTTTTCAGTGGGAGCCGAGGAGGGGCCTCGGATCGGGAGCTGCGGAACTGGTAGTTGGTGAATGATTCGCAAGTGGCCACCGCATCGTCCGGCTGGGAACCAGCCCTACCAGGACTTTCATGAGGAACTGGAATGAAGGAACTCGCCTCGAGAACTGGAATACCTGTCTTCGATGGGAGCCAAGGAGGGGCCTCGAATCGGACGCTGCGGGATTGGTAGCCAGTGAACGAATCACCTGTGTCCGACTGAGATCCAGCCCTACCAGGACATTCACGAGAGCGCTTTGAAGGACCCCGCTGCGAGAACTGGAAAACTAGTCTCAAATGGGACCCAAGGAGGGACCCCGGATCGGATACTGCGGAACTAGTAGCCGGTGATGGAATCACGCGTGGCCACTGCACCGCCCAGCCGAGAACCAGCCCTACCCCGTAGCTTTCACAAGGGGACGGTTTGAAGGAACTCGATCCTTCTACAAGCACCAACACATACACACACATACTATGAGGCCACACTGTGAGGAAGATAAGGAGCACACTCGAGAGGGCGGAACAAGCAGAGCAAATTACTGATGAGGAGATCCGGGGATGGCAAAAAGGGCCCATGGGGGCCTACTCGCCTGGCTGGAGTAGCAGCCTCCCCTCCAACTACTACCACTACTTCAACCACAATGCTATTTTAGTTTTTCAAATTATCCCGATGTATTCTTCACTGCCTTTAATCCCGATTCAGATACATGTGTGCCCATTCTGCATAAGATGAAAGATGCAGTGGAAAAAATACATCGGAATTATTTGAAAAATTCAAAATTATTACAGAACCAAATAAAATATGTTCTTGTGATAGAAACGTGAGTAGAAGACGTTCAAACTGCCAGTGCTTCAAATACCCTGCATGGGCACACATGTATCTGAATCGGCCTTTATGATTCGTCCCAAAGCGCATATTACATGGTGCTAGCATATGTATACGTCGGCAACATCAGCTTTTAGGAGGCCTCTTTAAATTCCCCAGTCAGATAGAAAACGATAATAAGAATGAGACTGATGTATGACCATATGATTGCTAATATAAAGTTGAAAAAAAACATAAACAATTACGTATTAAAATGAACGATTCTTTAGGATTTTTAGAAGATTATCAAATAACGAGGTTTCCACTCACTTTTGGTGATAGAAACGGTAAGATAATCAATATTACGTTGTTATCTGTGGACGAAAACAGGAGAGTATGACTTTTATGAACAATGAATAAAACAGAATAAACTCGTGTATTCCCCGAGTCTCATTCGCGGTATCGCCTAACTTTCGTGTTGCCGGACCACTTTGCGACTCAGGCATGAGGCCGTCAACGGTCGCCAACGCCTAGCACCACGGGTCTCGATTCTTGAATTGTTCGCCTTAAATTTTAGAACAAATTAAAGATACAAACATACATATTTTATGTATATTGGTGTGAAACAGAAAATCGATCGTTCTACTGTATCACCGTCAAGAATACGGGCACTGGTGATGAGAGAAGGTATATATTGCTATTTTGTTAAAAATTTTGTTTAAAATTGTTTTTTCCGTTAACCAGCTGTCATCCCCCTACGAACGACAGCCCTCAGAAGTCGAAACTTGTGCGAACTAAGGATTAACGAGGTCTTACCTTTTAACGTGCGATTCCTAGCACGAGACCAGTGACCATGCGGGGAATCGAACCCACGTCCCTCGGATTGATAGACTAGCGCTACACCATCATGACCACTGGGGCATTGGTAATTATTAATTGAATTCAAATAATTTTCATTATTATTAATGACATTGAAACTTTGTCTTTAAAGGTCAATTCAGATACATATGCTTAGCCATGCATGGTTTTTTGAAGCACGTGCGTTTTACACATATATGCATTTTTTACCCTTGTGTCTGAAAACTACACGACATACGTGCCTTTCAGTTGCATTCCTATCATAAGATCACATTTTATTTGGTTCTTTAATGATTTGGTCAACACTGTTGGAGTATTGCTATTTGAGATATTCGAATTATAATGTCGTATATGGATCAACAATGCGATTTTACAGACGATTTCGCTTTGCGGACAATGATATGCAATAAATATTAACCTTGTGATTTCGCAAAATACCATTCAAAAGCAGTCAAAATCGAGGCGATCTAGAGAAGTCCTTACGACTTTCACAATGTTACCACCATGCCACATATTATTGACTGTTTTATATTAACGTTCATTTCGTGATATTTATTGAATTTTCAATAATATATTACTCGAGAAGTTCCATGGATTATGATCGGGCGACTTTTTTGAGAAGTGAACAGCGCCTCTTATTTCGACATACTATAGCGGCAGAGGATATCAACTGGCAACGGCCGGCCTATGGCAGACATTTTGACTTTGTCATTTGATGTTGATGAACTTGTAGCTTGTAGCGCTATTGTTTGTTTAGTTTTAGAATTGTTTGTTGCTAACAAAACTTAATTATTGTATCGGTACTTTAAAAAGTTGTGTATTTTGTAGGTATTCGTGTATAGTTCAGTCCCTTGGTGTAGAAAAGTTGTAAATTTTCTATAGGTAAGTGAAACTTTTTGACTTCGTTTCGTAAAATAAACAAAATTTTAAACATATTCGATGAAAAATTACGCGATTCATTTTCAAGTAGAAGGTAAGGTAGCAGCAGAGGAAATCTCTACTGAAAACAACTATAAATAACTGAAAACGTTATTTTGATTATGATTAGGTTAAATACAAAAATGTACTGATGGGCCATGGGCTTCTATATGCAGATGCAAATCGAAATAATAGAGGAAATAATTATAACATTTGATAGACAGATGTGTGATATTTTGATCTATTCTCATGCCCTCAAATTATACAGGGTGGCTAAAAGTGATTTTAGTGAAAATCAGCAACTGAAAATTATAAAAATTCAATAGTTGTTTTCTGTTGAATACTTGTAAACAAAAAATTTATAGGTCTATGCGGATATACCGTCAAGTAGGGTCGTTCACTCTTCTTTGATAAGAGTATTCGTTAATTTTTTTCCACCCCCACTTCATAATTTTGAAAAAGCTCAATTTTCTGATTTCTGATGCTGTGTTCTCTAAATAATTATATTTTTCACTAATATATTCTATTTGAGGAGTAAAAATATTAAAGATTATGTAGTGGTGTAGTGGGGATGGCTACAGGCAGTGCCTTTAGGATGACGCGCATTAAATGTAATCCCTAACTGCCTTAAAATAGCGCAGCAACTTATCCTCAACTTTTCATTTCAGGTTTGTGGAGGCTGCATGCAATGAAGAAAGTCTTTTTTAGTTGCGTCGATTTCTATGATTAGCCACCGTTGGGAATTTTGTTTGTTTTCGTTATATATATATAAATATATTTTTTGAAGACTGTTATTATTTTGATGTTTTATGTTATTTTATATTAGTTAGTGTTAATAAATATGTTGAAAATTATATCAAATTGCTTTCCATTTATTCATTCCAGAGAAATTCCCAAACCTACATTTATTTCATCAATTTGGTAAATATTAAAGGAATGCTTTCAAAAGTTCAATGCAGTAATTACAAATGTGTACATTAATTTAATTTCCATTTAAATATTTAGTATCTTTCAAAAAACCGCTGCTTTGTAAATTCGCTTTATTGAGGCTGCCTATAGAAACTTAAAAATGTACGGTTCGCGATGTCTTGGGTAGTTACTGGCGATGAGCGTGTTTGCGGACATTAGGCACTCGCAAATAATTACTAGTGCCTCTATTTTGTATCCACATTGCGAAGTCGCAGATATCAGCAGTAACTCTTTGCAACTTATATGCGATGGATTCTGGTTCACTGGGGTACAGAAGAGAACGTTGACGGATATGCATTTCTCAATAAGGAATGTTAAAAATGCAGGGTGATCATGCATGTATCTGAATCGGCCTCATGTCTATAACTTCTGACAATATTTTGACTTGACTTCGACAAACCGAATGTTGAGCCGAATGGTAATGTTGCCACTTATTAGACATTTTCGCAGATCTATTATTTTTAAATAAAGTTCAGTAGGGTATTACAGCCGGTTCTCGGCCTCACCCCACCACTGTTATATCATCAGTGACCTTCAGAGGGGTCTGTCTGGTGCATATGTGTCATTGTAAGGCTTTGTTGGAACTTTAGGAATTTTCTTGTTGTTTTGATGAAGGATGCGTGTGTTCTTATTCCAGAGGTACGTTCCAATATTACATCCGATGTACAATTTTTCGTACGGAAGCATTTCGCAAAACGGTTTTATGAGAAAATTTGTACATCGGACGTAAAATTGAAACGCACATCTGGGTTAATTATGCATCTTGTGTAGCTGCACGAATTCCGCTTTCTTATGTGAGCTTTTCCAGAATAGATTTCGATTAAGGTGAGTTTGGTGAACTTCTTTATAAATTTAAAAAGGAAAAGGGATGATACTCACGTTGTTTCATCTCCTGAACACGTTTCCCACAAAAAATCAAGGGGTTCTCCAACACCTTTCGAGTTATGCCCTCCTGAATTTTGATAAACGACTATATATTTCCAAATACGAATTTTCAAGTGAAACAAATA
This sequence comes from Chrysolina americana, assembly GCA_958502065.1. Lineage (NCBI taxonomy): Eukaryota > Metazoa > Arthropoda > Insecta > Coleoptera > Chrysomelidae > Chrysolina > Chrysolina americana. The sequence goes on along the minus strand of OY293411.1, from coordinate 18,148,563 downwards.
GTACAAAATGCCTCTTCGACACTTTTATCAGACGTTGAACAACTCATATTTTACTATTATAAGCACCATCACGCAACGTTTCCTTATATTACTAAACATAACCTTCCTTTCGAATAATTTTCCTTCTTGCAGTAAATTGATGGTTTCTTGGAATATGCTTACTATTCGATTTCGAATATATGAGCAATAACTTCTAATTAATATATTGGAATTATAATTGTTATAGAGAAGAATTCAAAAATGTTGAAATATTAAACAATTCCTTTGGTTCATTAGCATTTATATACAAATCTGTTTTCTATACTTATTTTTCAATTTAGCAATGACGCAAATCAACGACTATATTTCCGTCGGTGTTTACAAGTTTTTTTTGTTGAAACATGAATCAATCGTTCTGGGGAAAAAAATCACTCAAAGAAACTCAAAACGCCATCACAGACGCAACACCGAAAAATACGGTAGAAACTCTTGTATCGTCGGGGCATGGTGCAGTGGTATGGCGTCCGGCTTCGGGGCTAAAGGTCTCGGGCCCGAATTTTCATTGGATCCTCGTTCACATTACTTTTTTTCGATGAAAAAGTCTATTAATCTTGCCTTTATAGAGTAAAAACATCCAGTTATTATCAACTTGAGAATTTATGAAGACATATATTAGAGTTGTACCTTTAATTTAATACTCTTTCTTGTATTTTGGGTTGAGTGCTAGGTATATCATGAAATAAGAAGGTTCAACTCCTTCCAATAGTCCCAAATGAAGTAGTTTATTCAACAGCTATTAGTGCTATTTTCACACTCGCCTTTGGTCCATGTCCAAATACGTATATGTGTTATATAATAGTAATCATTGCATGATTCATTTCAAGGAAGTAATTCGACAATTAAAGTTTCAAATGGGTATTCAAACCGTAGGCGTAGCGTTGAATTTTAGAAAGAAAAATGTTCACGAGGAAAATTCAAATTGACTTCCAAAAATATTACCTCTTCACCATCCAGTATCGCAGAGAACCTTTCCGAAAACAATCCCGACCTTTATTACTTTTCAACTCGAATATTTTCCAGCAAAAACTATTTAATAAAAATTAAAGATAGTACTGTAGAACTATTTTTCTTTATTCTTATAGACATTATAAACAATTTCTTATAAAATATTACAAAAATGTATCAACAAATATCAGACAATCTAAAATAATAAATAACTAGCAAAATAGCTGCTTTGCACATCAGAATCTGTATAAAAAATAGAGAAACTACAGAAAAATATGATTCAGTAATCTCTTCACTAAAGTGATTTGTTATCCAGAACTAGATATTTACATATTTTTGAAAGCCATTGTATATTTGTAGAGATATTCTATTCCATACCAACATTAATTCTGATGGTCACTAATGTCACGAAGCTATATAGGCACATATTTGTTGTGATTACTTCAACGTAGGTTCATGGTCAAAATTTCATCTTTAAAAATCAATGAATTAACTGTAGGAAATGTAAGATGTTAGTTAGGAAGTATGCACAAGCCCTTTTCACGAGCTCCAACTTGAAATGTGCTCTGGCATCTATTCATTTATATTTTCTTGTTTGCCTGATTTAATCAGTTACACCGAATATCAAAGGAAAAATTGTTCTGGAATCCACCTTGAAACATTCCTAGTGCTACTGTGGATTTTAATCAAGTAAGAACGTGACCTAGGTGTACTACTCAGAGACAAATACTTCTTGATTTTCAAATTTGACCATCACACGACACCAGAGCATCGTTGCAAAGATCTCTATAGTGTTTGGTTCAAATATCCATTCAGTTAACAAGAGTGAAAATTGCAATGAAATTAATTTTTCTTCCGGCTCAAAAGAATACCCTATGCGAGTATTTTGAGTATATTTATCGGTCTTCAAGGAACTTTCTGATTAATTAATAATGAATGCAAATTCCTGAAAAACCTGTTTAAACTGCTATATTCACCAAATTGCAAGTAACAACAGTTTTTCTTCTATTAAATATTCAGAAAATCAGATATAATCAAAACATTATTCGCCACACTACAGTACATCTATAAAGAAAATGTTTGAAACAACGACAATATCGAAGGCAGAAGAAATCTCTTATTTCAATGGTTACTTTAGGGCCTTTAGGTATGGTAATCTCACCATTTTTATTAATTGCAGTAAAAAATGCTGATTGCTATCAAAATTAAATCAGATCATGAATCTGAAATGTTCATTAGTGTTTGACGAGTAGCATCAATCTTATATAGGTATAGGTACTTACAATTCTTAAGGTTAGTTTATAAACAATTCTACCTGTACAGGTACTTGATGCAACACTTAATGATATAGGCATTATAAGTATATGCACTGAACTAACCAAGCATACATACAATACAACAAAGTAATGTCAACCTTTGGACCTGTTTAATTGACAAAGATTTATCAAGTAATACTTGTCATAGCCATAGCTGAAATGAGAATCACATTTTTATGCATTTGCAAAACAAGAGATAATCGCTCGGTTATTTTGATTTTTTTGTGATATTTATTCTCACATTTTATTTTTGGTGCATTAGACTCTTCCCAAAAATATTCGCAGCCACATCAGTCACATCGTCGAGTCCAGCATGCGCTCTCTTATTACTCTCATCTATATCTTGCACAAGATCATTTCTGGAATTATCTAGTAGGTTCGCTCCTTGTTGTAACTTGTTGTCAAATAATTTTCCTGTTTCCATCATCTTATTGTCAATGTTTTGGCCAAATTGTTGCAGTCCACCCTAATAAAACAAAGTTTAATGAATACGCGAATAAACATATCTTTTCAACAATTTCACTTCATGGCTTTTTTTATAATATGATTTGAGAATTTCAAAAATAAAAAAATATAAATGAAAAGTATTTATGAAGAAATATGAAGGTAGTAGTATATCTCTTGATATAATAATGGTAATGTATGATATGAAGATGTTTCCCCAGATTCGCTCATCCAAAACAAAATCAATAGTTTATAGCATTCTGTAAAATTTTATGATTTCATTCTACCATCTTATTTTTAGGGGGAATGGAGGAACAAAACCCGGTTTAGCCATTTGGCAAATATTTGGAAGTATACGATGTTACTGAACCATATGAAAAAAAAAAATACCATTCGTTGATAAAATTTAAAAATAAATAAAAAAGAAATTGTGAAGTGATTCATTTGATGAATTTGACCACTTGAATTTCAAATAATATGGATATATTTTGGATACTGATAATTGTATTTTTCTATACACGTTTATTACATTTACGTTCTCGATATTATATAATTGTATCTTGAACAAATGTGTTCATGTAATATTAATGGTGAGTATTATTTCCTTAATATTGATTGATCATATTTTCTATACGTTTAGTTATGTTTAGTTTCAGGATTTGAGCTTTTTTATCCCTTCTATAAACATATGTATTGTTTCTTGGAGAAATACAGTTGATTGAATTATTAATCCTTGACAGCCTAGAACGCCAACTGGATCAATAAGGTAACGTCATGATTGATGGAAATAATTTATATTCCCAACTGGGGCAGATCGTTTTCAAATGATCATAGTGTATAAAGGGTGTCCGCAAGGACTTACTCTTCTGCTCTTATATCACCAGTACTTCATTTAACTGTTTTCCTGAATCCTTCGCTACTCTCGAAATAACAAAGTAAGAACTGTTTTTCTATGATAATTTTTCAAGTGAACATTGAAAATCAACCAAATTTCGGTGATCGACTAAACAAACGAAGTCACTCGATGAGGTGCTAAGTAGGAGTCAATTGTTTTGCCAAACAGTCAGGAACGGACTTTTCTCGAAAGTCCACACCTCAAAACTGAGATTGCTGGTTCCGTTGCAAAACAACTGACTCGTGCACGACACTTCATCGAATTAATGGATTTTTAGTCAAATACTCAAATTTGGTTGATTTTCAATAATAACATGAAAAGTTATCAAATTTTGACTTCATCTTTCATTCCCGAGGCAAAGAGAGAATGCCCTCGTTAATAATACGATTTGATCCGATTTAGAATATACTTTATCTACCAGTTGCATTTATTGAAACATTGAAATTATTGAAACATTACTTCAACCCTCTGAAGATCTGGGGCTTGAAAGAATAGATCCCTACAATGAACAACATCTACAAGGAGGACCAAAGCAGGACCTCTGTATCTCTGAGATGCAACCCTAGGTGCGGATGCGAGCACCCGGAAAAAGGCAACCAGGGGAACCAAAGGTACGCCCAAAATACAAGTTAGCAGAGGAACTTCTCAAGTAACCCCCAAAACTCCCTTCCTGGGGAACGTCCCACGTTTGGTCTGCCTGTCGTGAGAGATTACCAATATACCGTTAATTTTTCCCAATAAACCGAACAATAAATGATTTTTTCCAATATATTATCAAAAAATTTTGAGATAGTACGAGTAAAAATAGAAATAAAGTATTCTGTCTATGGGGGGCCATGGGTTGATAAATTTTTTTAACCAAACAGGTGCGTATACAGCTTTGTTCCATGGAGGGGAGGGGGTAATTCGTGGCGCAGAAGTGAGAGAAAATAGAAAAGCGCCGCAGTTGAAAATTTTTCTTTTCAAGGTCAAATGCCTTTGAATTTATAGTTAGATTTGTCAGCGGAGTATCATAAAGGTGTATCATTATTTAATATGAAAAATGAAAAAATAATTTAACGATATTAACAGATGCATTCTGAAACTAAATACATTTAATTTAACATATATAGATAAATGTTTATTTTGATTGAAATACTGAATTTTCTTCGATTATGGGGGGGCGTGTTTATCCCTATTACCTCCCCTTATTTACGCGCATGTAACCAAAGTAATAAAATCCTTAGGAATGTGAAACTGAAATCTCACTGATATGTTTGGGGACCTAATGTGAAATGACCCTTTTCCTTCAAAACCAACTGGAATAGAATTATTCTTTGTGCGGTTTCCGATAAAAAACCAATTACTTAATTCCTTTGTTTTTGAATATTACCACTCACCGCCACCGCTCATGGTTTACCGCTAATGGTAAAATGCCTTTTATTGATGTCCACCCAGTCCCCCAAAAGTAATTATTTTTCTTCTATCGCAATCTGTTTTGGCCGCCCTTTGATTTAGCCGCCTGTGTTCATTTCACATATTCGCACTGCATAGTGCATAAAAGAATATTTCTGTTTCATGGTTGTATTGGATATTGGATGATGAATGACTCCTATGAAATTTAAAAACTTGACTTGGGATGTTTGAGTGTTTGAGGAAACATTTAATACGAAAAATACGAATAATTCTGGTATACATATGTGTCGTTTCTTCTTTTTAAAAATCAATCCTGGTTTAGTTGCATATCCACACTGGTTGTTGAACCAATATTAAGTACTTATATTCAGATCCGCCAGTGCCTTTTGTTAGTGTTGGCGCTGCGTTCGGCATATTGGGAATCGCTTTTGGTTTATATTGGTAACCTCTATTAAACATTTGCGTTCGGTCTAATAGGAATCGGTTTATTGGGAGTGAATCGTTGTGAGAGGCGACTAAAAGACCACCGAAGCAGGGACAAGAAGAACTGAAGCAGGGACCTCCGAAGTCCGTTGGAGGGCTGCCAATTAAAGGTGTCTCTGAGATTCAACCCTGGGTGCGATGGCAGGCATTTGGTAAATGGGAACCAGAGGAACCGAAGGTTCGCTCAAAACACAAGTTAGCAGGATAACCTCCCAAGTAACCTCCAAAACTCCCTTCCTAGGAAAGTTTTCAGCTATTTTCTTCTTGTCGTGAGAGGCGACTAAAAGACCACACCTACGAGAAAAACCGAAGCACGGACCTCTGAAGCCCGTCCGAGGGGTGCCAAGGTTGTCTCTGAGATTCAACCCGGCCTGAGTGCGATGGCGAACATTCGATAAAAGAGAACCAGAGGAACCGAAGGTATGCCCGAAACACACGTTAGCAAGAGAACCTCCCAAGCGACTCCTGAAACCGGCTGCAAAGGGAACCCAAGGAGGGACTTTTGGAACCCAGCGAAAGGAAACCAAGCCAACCGTCCTGAGGGCATGGACCAAAGAATCCCCAAGTGAGCCTCTGAGGAGTATTCTAGATGCGGAGGTGGTCCCCCGAAAAAGCAAACCTGAAAATAGAAGAAGAACCGCCAAAGGAACCACCGAAACCACAACGCAAATCGATTTAGGGACCTTTGGATCCCAGTCAAGTGGACCAACCGTCGCGAGGGCGCCGACGAAAGGAACCCCAAGGGTGCCTCTGATGTGCAACTCTGAGTGCGGAGGTAGGCACTTAGGGAGAAGGCACCACAGGAACCAATGGTATGCTAAAAACACAAATTAACAGGGGAACCTCTACAAGGGCCTCCAACTGATGTAAAACATGTGGGTGCACAAAGTGTGCAGGGGCTTCGAAACCCGCCTATCCGAATCAGAAAAAGAACATCATTTCATTCAAGTCAAAGTCAAAATATACTTCATTGTCAGAAGTTATAAAAACTTATAAACAAAACTTTGTTACTTATTAAAGATAATATAAAAAAAAATCATAATTTTAGTTGTCATTCACAATCTGTAAAAAACTCAACTGATAATTTTCATTAAAAAATAAGTAACTAAAGGATTCTACACATAGTATTTTCGAAAACTACTAATTGATCTCGATATAACAACAAATTGAAAAAAACGGGATATTATTTTCACATCTTTCCTGCTAATACATTACCTGTATTTGCTGTTTCTGCTGATTGGCAAAATTGTTAGTATTTTTGACGGTGTTATCGAATGCATTTTGTAAATTGCTAGCTCCATGCTGTAATGCACTTTCCGTTTTATGACCAGCTTCTCGCAACTTATTATCCATCGCAATTTCAGCATTATGAAATCCAGTATTAACATTCTGTGCTACTTGCTCAATATCACTGCCTGCTTGTTTCAATTTATCTGTAATAAAATTAGAATGCTGAATAAAGACGTTAAATAATATCGAGTGTTCAAAGTAAAAAGTATCACAATATTGCAGTTATCGATTATAAGATAAGATAGAGGGTGTTGAGTACTGTAATATAATCGCTCAAAATGTTTTATACCCTATGGTCAATTCATATCACGAATCTGCCATGTTCCATGTCTCTAAATACTAAACCAAATTCAACAAAATTTAATTTAGCATGAACAAAAATTCTTGGTTCTATTAATATTTTTGTTTGTTTTGAGTTCGAGCCATGATTTGTTGAAATTACGACAGTAAGAAATGTAACGTGTTGTTAAAAAAGCGAGTCTTAACAACGAATTTCGGGAGACGAAACTTATTCACGTTACTTCAGTAAGTATACATGAGTTGCTTCCTGTTATATGGGGATGAAAATTGCTTTTCTCAAAAACCACGATACTTTTATATTTCGATCAATTTGACCCTACACAAAAAAATAAAGTTGGGTGCCGCAATCATTTTAATAATATTAAGGTCAGTGGCAATATTACGTGATATCTGACAAATATTTTGTGACAGATTGTATGAGGAAGTCGTTTTTACGCACAATGATATTTATTATTGTGACGATTTCTCCTCAAGCCGGTCCTGACGGAGCTCGTAAACAGCACAGAAAACAGCGCTATTTATAGGCGATGATGTCACCATTAACTTCGCCGCTAGCGATTGACACAAGATCATTCGAGAAGCGACATCTAGACGACAGTAGAAATTCGAGAAAGAACTGGAGCCATTTCACCACGCTATATAAAAGGAATCTCCACAGCGAGACGACAGTTTTATTTTTGATAGTTAAAAGTCAAAACATAATTTGCTGTCAGAAGTTATAAAAACTTATACATAAAGCTTCATTAACTAACAGCAAGCGCCAAACATAATGGTGGGACCGCCACCCATTTTCAATTTCACGTCGACTGTTCTTATTACTTCACTTCTAATTCTGTTGGCGTTTGGTATTGTCAGCTTATTGTAACCCAATGGTAGTTGAGTAGCGTCCGCTCGCCAACACGTTTGGCACTTGCACTAATTAAAATTTTAAAATAAAAAATCAATTGAATTAAATTAATAATTATTGTAAACAAACAACAATAGTGATTCTCCCTCCCATCTACACATCAGACCTAATGAGAGGGAATACCTGACAGAGTCCTTTGGGAAGGAGGGATGCCAAAATACATATTTTTTCATATTTTATTTCCTTTACTTCTACATAGCAACCTTTTTTAAGCTTTTTCGTGTATTACTGCCCGACGCCAACGTGACGTCTCCTTACCAATTTACTAAGAACTAAGGTAAACCGTTGAAGTGTGACCGAGTCTTCAACGAATTGATTTGTATGATATATTATAAAATATTTTGGAGATTGCTAAGGACCTGATATCTATTACCTATGATCTTTAGGGACTTATCATATCAGAAGTTATCCTTAGTTGAAATAAAACATGGTCATGGTCACAATTTTCCATTTATAGGTGGAACTGTTTTATGTTTGGGGCAAATGTGAATAACTGGAAAATACACGGAAGGAATAATTTTTTGGTGTTTGCACAACTTACATTATTTATTAGTAAGAAAGTTACAAAATTTAGGGGCATCAACCCACGAGATGCCATTGGTATTACTACATCCTAGAACATTTTATAGCGAGTTGTCACACTTGCCCCAAAATCACACTTCCCCGGGTCACAGATTATAGAAACTTACCCGGGTTTACTTAATTACTTATTATATAATATAGTCGTTCTCTACCCGCAAAGACTATGCCTTTGGGTACACTCAACGAGTGTTTATGAGGGAGTATTATTATTATATATTATTATTGTTGACTTTTTTTAATACTTTGATCAATATAGTTTTTCAAATTATTATCCTTTGTGAATTCAATGATTCCTCACTTATGACGGTTTCAATACGTTTCAGATACTTTTTGGTGACATTAGGATTTTTTTTAAGAGTTTGCTGTGAGAAAAATTGGTTCTCATTGATGTGTTCCAACTTTGATAATAACCCCAGAATGAAAAATTAAAAAATCAAATTTGATAACGCTATACACAGTGTCTGCGATTTGAAACAGAAACACTTTGTTATTTTGGAACCCATGGGCCGATTCTAAAAAAATGAAAATTTCCATTTATAGTACTCGACGAGCTCTATCCAAAGATGTTGATAGAAACGAATTATTCTTATTTTCAAGGACTACTACTCTGCTAAATAGGTCTAAATTTCAAAAAGGACCATTATGCATGTTTTTCGAAAAAGTGGATAGCCTGTTAGATTTTGGCATATTTTGAATACACACTGTATATCAATGCCTCTTTTGTCACCCTTTTTTTCCATTTAACCAAAACTGTATCTCTTACAATTAGGTGTTTGAGTAGTTTTTTGCCTTTGAATGATTTTTTATTTCATCTGTAACAAGTATATTCATACATGTGACACTTTCTATATTTTGTCTGTTATAAAAATATAAGCCAATCTCCTACGAGCATACTGAAGAAAGAGGGTACGATGAGAATAAAAATTCCCTTTACCACAAACTTTTTTTATGCACATTCCTAGATGACCATTTAGATAACCAAGTAGTCTTCTACAATAGGATTTCTATACTATACAAGGCATTTCCAAATGTGACGCACCTTTTTCAACAGGATACAGAACTCGTCAAAATAGATCATTCAATCAAAATTCATCTATATAAAATAAAAAAACAGGAGTTGCAAAATTCACAGTAAAAAAATTGTGAATTATGATCGAGGTATTTAACAGCAACCAACATTGCAGAACTCTGATTTTTCAAAAGTTTCTAGAATTTTTAAATAATGATTCAATTAATATAATTGATTATTAATATAAAAGATTATCATGCACAGTATAATAATAATATTTAATGTTCTATTCACAGTCACTCTGTATAAGCAGCTTTACTGATGGAATTTATGTTCATCCCAAATATTTAAAATAAAACAGTAATTACCTTGAGCTGCCTTCTCTAAATTTTGAGCGCCTTGAGCCAACTGTCTCTTTTTCTCTTCTGCTGCTTCAGCAGTTTCATGGATCTTATTATCGATGTTCCTAGCTGCACTTGATGCCATATTCTGCGCACCCTCGGCAAGTTGATCTCTCTTAGCTCCAGCTGCTCTGGCAGTTTCATGAAACTTATTGTCAACATTCTTAGCAACGTTAAGGGCTCCTTCTGCCAGCGCTTTACGTTTCGATTCGGCAGCCTCAGCAGTTTCTTGCACCTTGTTGTCTATAGTGCGAGCTAAATTTTGCGCTCCTTCCCCAATTTCTTTCTTCTTTGCTTCGGCCGCTTGTGCCAAAGCTCTCCTTTTCGATTCAGCAGCCTCGGCAGTTTCCTGTACTTTGTTGTCAATGGTTCTTGCTACATTTTGAGCCAAATGCTGAGCTCCAGCAGCAAGTTCTCGTCTTTTAGCCTCTGCTGCTTCGGATGTTTCGTGAACTTTATTATCGATACTTCTCGTGAAATTTTGCGCTCCTTCTACCATTTCCCTTTTCTTAGCTTCAGTTGCCTCTGCAGTTTCATGAACTTTGTTGTCGATATTTCTAGCTAGATTTTGGGCTCCTACAACAAGATCACGCTTTTTCGCCTCTGCTGCATTTTTTGCTTCATGGATTTTATTATCGACATTGTGTGCAATATTGTGTATACCCGCAGCCAGCTCCTGCTTCTTAGCATCTGCAGCTGCAGTTGCTTCACGAGCTTTCCTCTCTAAACCATCCTCCGTTTCTCTCAGTTTGTTGTCAACATTTCTGACTACATTTTGGGTCCCTTGAATTAGGTTTTGTCTCTGAGCCTCAGCCGCTTGGGCTGTTTCCTTGAGTTTATTATCAACATTATGAGCTGCATTATGGGCGCCTTCTGCTAGAGCTCGTTTCTTGGCTTCTGCTGCTTCGGCAGCTTCCCTTGCCTTGTTTCCAATTTTATCTCCAGTTTCTTTGATGGTGCTGTCAACATTTCGAACCGCCTGTTGCACACCATCAGCAAGAGCTTTTTTCTTTGCCTCGGCTTCTTCAGAAGCTGCACGAGCTGTTCGTTGTATCGATTCTCCCGTTTGCTTCATTTTGTTATCGATACTTTGAGCTGCGTTGTATGCAACTTCGGCCAGAGCTCTTTTTTTGGCTTCTGCTGCATCAGCAGCTTCCTTTGCTTTTTGCTGCACAACATTTTCGGTCTGCTTGATTTTGTTATCAATATTTTGCGCAGTATTTCTTAAACCCTCTGCTATAGCCCTCCTCTTAGCTTCAGCAGCTTCCTCCGTCTCTCTCACTTTTTGGGCAACAGCTGCTTCTGTTTCTCGCCATTTCTGATCAGCAGTTTGAGCTGTCCTTTGTATAGCTGTGTCTGTATCACGAATCTTGTCATCAATGGCTTTACCTATATTCAGTAAACTCTCCTGGAGTGTGTTTTCGGCAGCCTGTTCAGTTTCATGTATCTTCCTGCCAGCATTATTGATGTCTTCGTTCAAGTCGTTTTTTGTTTTTTCCGCAGCATTGTCTGAAAAATGAGTCATACTTTAAAAAATATGTATGCTGGGAGATTAGTGTCATAATAAAATGAAATTTCTGAGGATAATCAGAGGATAGTGATCCAAGTCGATGAATATGTGCCATTTGTTCATTTCATTAGAAAAAAATCAATAAATGATATCGAAGCTATAGAGGGAATCAACTATAGTCTTTTGTAGAAGAGTAAGAAATTATTGCCTTTAAATAATGATTTTGTTACTAACATATAACTAAAATGGCATGTGGAATACGGGTAAGTTCCTTGCTAAATCACCGCTTAGTAATAGATTGTTGTAACTTTTTTCCTGTCAAAAATTATTTGATTCTATGAAAACATTTTCTCAGCATTTTTTTACGGCAAGTTCAATGGTGTATTGTAAAATATTTCAATTTTCAGTGAGACGACCTATATATTCCGGTATATTTCAAGAGAGCTTGAAAATACCATTCTAAAAATGAGCTTTTAGGTTTTTTATGTAGATTTGAAACGCACACATTGAACAAGTAGGCTTTGGACGACGCAGCGATAAAACAGAACAAACACCACCTGAAGCGTCAACAACTGGCTCGGGTGGATGCGGAAATTCACGATGTCCTGTCAGAAGAGGCTGATATCTGGCCGAGTATGACGCCGCTCAGACTCTGTCCTAATCATCTCTGATTGGCAGGCATGAGCGACGCATTCACAAGATGGAAGGTAAGATCAAGTCGGCGAGACAACACGCGTCTCGTATCCAGTGTGTGGCGGACTTGAACGCATGTTATAAGATGTTTACCCGTATCTTATATATGCGAATACTCTCCGCAGTTGAGCCAGTGAATGAACGGATATATGAGCAAAGAAGGTCAAAAAAGGGGATCGCTGGTTACAAGGAGGACCTGCTGATCGACAGATGCATCACGCAGGACTCCGTGCAGTACAAGAGTAACCTTTCAATGGCCTGGATCGATTATCGCAAGGCATTTGCATCAGATGCCTTGCGGTACCCGATCAAATAGTGAGATGCATTAGACAGCTAATGCCGCTCTGGAGGACTCGCTTCACCATTACACCTGGTCAAGTGAGAGTCCAAACAGAGCAGTTTATCTTTAGAAGGGGCGTGTTTCAGGAAGACTCCCTCAGCCCTCTTCTCTTCTGCATCTCACTATCTTCATTATCTGTTACACTTCGGAAAACGCGCGGATACAACTGCGGCACCCCCAGCAACCAGAGGCATAAGGTCACCCATCTGTTTTATATGGATGACCTCAAATTTTATGCCTCCTGAGAAAAGTATCTTCATCAGTCCATAAGGTTGGTGCAAAAGTACAAGCATGCTATCGGAATGGAGTTTGGGATCGACAAATGTGCCACGGTTCATCTCAAAAGAGGACGATGCAAGGAATACGGAGAGGACGTTTAGCGCGTAGACGGAAGTATCCTACATCATCTGGATAGCGGAGAGACGTATACTTATCTAGGGGTGGAACAACGCCACTCGCAAGAGATAACTACTGTTAAAAACTCTCTCCGTGGAAACTATCAGAATTGTCAGGGAAGAACAAAGTTGCTGCAACTAATATGCTTGCCGTTCTGATTCTACTTTACTTCTTCGGAGAAATGTGACAACTCGACGTAAAAACTCGCAAAATGATGCATCTTCATGGGAGCTTGAATCCTAAATCGTCGTTATACTTCCCCAGACAACGGGGAGGCCGTAGACGTTTGAGCTTGGAGTGTCTACACTTGATGGAGCCTATAAAGTCATCAGGAATTAGGATCCCCTTCTCTGCTTAGTATGCGGTCATGATAAAGCAGGGATTGAAGCATTCCTTTTTAAGGCAGCAACCCGTGCAGCTGATGAACTCAGTCTCATATTCAACACAGAACGGACGAACCCAAACTCAGTCACCGGGTTGGAACCCGTTCAGCCAAAATCCCACGTCAAAGCTGCGGAGACTGAGAAACCAAGGAATTTATAATGCCAAGATGGTGGATGGTATAGAGGTCCCTGACACGAGATGCAGAGCGTGTCGTGGGGCAGCTGAGACCATAATGCATTTGCTGTCAGCCTGTCCAGCTTATGCGGTCCCAGCCTACACTACACCAAAAAACACAAACTTCAGACAAGTAAATCGAAGTACCGTTGAACGTCAAATCATAGCCTACCAAGTATTTTAGTTTTTTACTTCAATATTCTCCTTTCATTCACCAGCGACTTTATCGAAAACGGTTAGCTGATTTATAAAAATGCATGAAACCAAACTTTTAGTTTTTTCCATGGCTAACGTAATAAATTGTGAAGTTCAAATGTTCTTTTTGGAAAATAGCACATTTTGGATACAAAATTTATATGCAACCCTCATTCACCTCTTTTAAAGTTACTTTATTTTTCAAACAAATGAATAGAGTACATTTTCCGAACATTTGATGCATAATTGTAGCCACAATTCAAAATTTACAATTTTTTTCTGACAACTTGCGATGTCTGTAGCTTGGAGGAGGTGAATTTCAGGACACCTGATTGTGGAAAGAAAAATTCTCATGTTGATCCCAGGAATACGCACTTGAAATATTTTTATTGAATTTAGAAACACCCTGTATATTACCGGCAAACGATGCCAAATGGACAACTATTTTTCCGCTTACATGCACTCTATTGAGTGAAGTTTGTCTAAGTATAGTTGCTGTAGTGTACATGGCAGAATTTTTCAAAAAACTGAGGGTTGATTTAAGGTTGTCATCAAGGTACAATGGTTTCCCATAAATAATTGTGATGCTTTTCTATTACGAACAGCGATTTCAGTGGTAGGTATATGCAAGCATAAACATTGGAAAGAAGAAACGAATGTTTGTGAATATTTTACAAAACTAATCGCATTGCTGATACTATACAAATGATGTGCTACTCACCAATATCATTTACAAAGCTTTCACCATCTTTTTCAACTTGTTTAGCAAACTCAGCAGTTTCATTGGCTTTATCGTCGATAACTTTCTCAATCTGACTTCCAGTTTCTTCTGCTTCTTTAGCGACTTCTTTCTTTTTCCTCGTGAATAACTCAGATACTCTTGTACCAAAATTTCTAAGAGAGGCTGAAAAGATAAAAATAAATTGTTATATTTTGATGAAACAATCTGGGAGCGAAGGTTTACATCAGATATGTGAAGTTCTCAGCAACTGAAAAACGTTGCCGTGAGCGACACGTTTTTCTTGGTATATCTATGCTTCATAAAAATCCTTATTGTACCCTACAAATGTTATTTAGAAATTCCTTTTCCAAGCGTGAGGAAGACTTTAAGATAGTATAACATACAAGACATATTCAACTCCAGGTAAACTGAGACAAGTGTTCAAACAAAATGGCATAACATAAGTTCGGTTGAAGCCGCCTTCGTTGAAGAACATTTAATTTTGAGAACATTTTTAACGAAACCTGATTGTATTTTCGGTTTTTTTCGGAATTATCCAAAAGTTTTCATGAAAGTAATCTGATTATTCATTATTTTTCAACATGACGAAGTGAAAAAGAGCTTATTGCTATTTGAGAAATGATAGTAGGTTTAACTTTCATGGCCAACTTTGTTCGATTGAACAATTGACTATATCTCGTAAATTTTCAATACATTTCGGATAATCAGAAAAAATCTACAGAATGCACCTGAAAAAAAAAGTTTGGGGTCACTTCCGGTGGAACCGAAAATGTAGCGTCAAAATAGGCGTAATTAAGTGCTACAGCGATATACCAAATTCGAAACCTGAATCTGCAAAACCATAGAAGAATTTGAGGGCGTACCTCGCGTCGTGGACAACCGGTACTTATATGAAGGCTCAAGGCTCATCAGAAATGCCAATATGAATGACATCTTCTCAAGACAAGAATCCTTAAGTAACCCAAATGATGTGAAAAGGTTGCAGTTAAAGCGGCTAAATATCTAACTGAATAAAGTCTATTTCAGAGTAAATTTGAGTTTGATGGCAAAAAGGAGGAGAAAAATCTTTTGAAGATAGACAACTTCCACACATCAAACTTTATCAAATATACCTACAGGTATTACTCATCTTTTTCATAAGAAATGCAGAGTATGATTCAGTATCCTAATGTAGGAATATCAAAGCAAATTTAGACATTGAGGTGACGCTACTTCCTGTTTTACTAGCAATGTCTAGGAACCACTCTGTAGGTACCTATTAACATCAAAGTTCAACTTACTACGTCGTATGAAGAAGATTTCAGTTCTAAAGGCAATCGTACTTCATCACTCGAAACTAGCATACTGAAAATCTAGCATATTAAATATTTGTGAAAGAAATCATGACATCATTCCTGACACGCTAGTTGAACATTCCACAATATTATCTCTCTTTAACATCAATCAATTGCATAAATAAAAAAGAAGGTGTCAGATTACATATTCAAATAAAGCAACGACCTTGATTGAATACTTCATTAAAAAATGCCGAAGTAATTATAGTCTAGTAGAGTATCAGAACGCTCGTGAGATATAAATAAAAAATTCGCCGATTGCAGCACCGCTGAGAAGTAACATCAATATAGATTGAATGTTTTTCGTTAAACTACTCACTATGCCTAGTTGTTACTGTTGTCCTCATCGTTTAAAAGTGTTTTTATGATTGTGATCAAAAGTTTATCGATTGAAAATATCAAAGGATGGAACGATTGATATTTCAGGAGAATATCTACGAGAGAAAAACATTTTCAACGTTTCTTTGGGGTGTTCAACAAAATTTAGCTAGTTTATGATAGAATGGGTATATGAGCTGGATTGGTATCTTATAAATCATGAATTGAAATTAAACAAAGAAAAATCTTGGATTACAGCAGGATTGGAAATTTCTTCGAAACATTTACGTTCACTACATAACATACAAAAATTTACCAATAATCAACGTTTTCATGACTACTTCAACAAACTACAGCCTTATGCCTATATCTTTTTATTATGTGGAGATTTTTTTAACTTTTGGTACTTTGCCATGGCAACTTCTTGTAGACCATCCAAATAAGTGAATAAAAATTATATATACAACCCTCAACTTTATTTTGAAAAACGGACCTGTATTTTATTGTATTTTTTAAATAATAAGAGTTATATGTCATATCTTCAAGGGTTTTGGAAATATTGGACATTAATAGAGAAATTCCAACATTTTTTCACTTCCATAACAGCTGTAATTGAAAATATCGGAGAATAAGAAGTGAATCAATGAAAAGTATACATTTTTTCGATTACAGCTGTGATAAAATTTAAAAAAATGTTGAAAATTCACCAATATTAGTTCACTATTTCATGTCAGGTTGACAGAATGAGTTTTCTATGGATAACCAGACTATTTTTGAACCACTTATGGTATCATTACAGATAAGTTTCGACCTACTGAAGGTTTTACTACTGATGATATTCTGGTCCTTCATAAATCCCAGTGATTATTTTAGCAGTGTGTTCATATCATCTAATCTGGATAATTTCAACGAAAGTAACTCTACCATAGTAATCACGATACTATATCATAACTGAGTCTAAAATAATTTCCGCTTCGAAGAAATTGAAAAATAAATTCACTTCCGGGCCAGATAAACTCCCTTCATTACATCAGATCAGAGTATTTGTTACTCCCCTAATATATTAATTCAATTTAGCTGTTGAAACCAAAACATTTCCAGATATATGGAAGATTTCTCGGGTCTCCCTAATACTCAAGAGTGGTGATCCAGCTAATATACAAAATTATCGTCCCATATCTGTCCTATCTAACTACGCCAAACTTTTTGAAACAGTGATTTACAATCGACTCAGTACATATGATAATCTCACCATACCAACATGGATTCATGGCCAAACAGTCAACAGTAACAAATTTAACTTGAATTCACTTAATACGTATCTGGACAAGTCGATAATCGTTACCAAGTAGATGTTATTTACACAGATTTTGCTAAAGCGTTTGATAGAATTGACCACCTTTATCTATAACAGAAACTCCGTTTCGGCTTTCATTCTTCAGCTGTTTTATTCCTCAAGTCGGTCTCAGTTCTCTTCTTATAATTGTTTCAACTCAAATAACTTCATCACTACTTCTGGGATTCCACAGGGTTCAAACCTGGGTCCCCTATTATTTGCCTTATTTATAAATGACTTGAATGAAGGAATAGATTGTAATCGTTTATTCTTTGCGGACGACCTGAAATTATATTCTATAATACAGAACTTGGATGACTGTTAGGCACTGCAATATTTGAAGTGAATTAGGTTCAGCATTGGTGCGAAAAAAACGAGCTTTATTTGAATGCATCGAAATGTAAAAGCATGATTCACACAAAAAAAAATTTCCTATCTTATTCGCCTATAACGTAAATGAGACAATCTTATCTCGCTGTGAGTTAATCAAGGATCTTAGAGTTTACTTTGATACCTAATAACCTGACATTTAGTCTAGTAAAAGTAAACCAAGCTCTCAAATCCTATGGCTTTATAGTGAGAAATTGCAAATCTTTTTGGAATCTAAAAGCTCTATGTTCTTTATACAGTGACCGGCAGAAAGTACGCATCATATGGGAAATTCTTTTGTTAATAGATTTTGACAAATATCGATACGTGCAATCGCTTCTGCATCTAAAGAAACCCCAGAAGACGTTGTACAGTGCCTTTCGTATGTGGCGGGAAATTCCAAAATTTTAAAATTTTTGTCTCAAAACACACTTATTTGAAAAAATATCGAAAAATGTTATTCGGAAAAGTTGTTCAGAACGACATTTTATAGCTTTGTACATACAAGTTTTGAGAGAAATCTGAGATAAAAAAATAAAAATTAATTTTTTGCCATAAAAAATTTTGTTTGGAAATAATAGATTTCTGGAATAGAAGCTCATTAGTAATGACAACAGTGATATTTCAAATAATATTTTGTAGAGATTCACAAGCTATATCTATTGTATTCAGAGAAAATTTGAAATCTGTGAATTTGCCATGTGTTCAGCTGCTTCATAAGAGGTCACTGAAATATCTTCAGGACATTATAATCCCGTTATAGAAAATTATTAATAAAGAACTATGTTTCTACACAATTTCAATTTGAATTTTTTATCAGAACAAAGAGTTAATGATATTTGGCAAATTGTTAGAATCAGGCATACCTACAATATTGTCATTGTTGATACCTGCATCGACAGATTTTTTCATGATCGAAGCGACCATGAAACCATTGACTTGTAATGCTAATATGTCATTAAGAGTTGTCAAACGATTCAGAAGTATCTTTCTTGCATAGTTTCTTCCATTGTAAATGTTATTTTGTGATTTTGTTGTGCATTACCAAAAATTAGAGATGCATGAAGAAAGTTTGCAAGAAAAAATTGAGCTCGTCTTAATATGTGGCGAGTATATTCATAGTTCCAGAGAAGCAGCAGATATATTCAATGCTAGACATCCAAATAAGAATATCCATGGATCTACTGTGTTGCGTATTTTGAACAAATTTAAAGCTACAGGCAGTGTTGAAAATCGTTACAAAATTCCACATAGTAAACCCGTTACTAATGAAGAAGGTACCTTTAATGTTTTGTTATCGGTCACAGAAAATCCACAAATGGCACTATCGGAGAGGCAAGAAAAACTGGTATATCAGAAAAATCCATAAGAATTTTTAAGAACAATAAATTTCGTGCATACAATCCAAAATTCATCCACACCTTGCTCGATAGAGATTTCGATGCGCGCTTAGATTTTTCATTTCCTACGAAAATTTTATTTACTGATGAGTCGACTTTTACATCGAACGGTACTGTCAGTTCTCAGAACAGTAGATGTTGGGCTGATGAGAATCCAAATTGGAAGATAGAGGCAAAAAGTCAATTTTCCTTCAAAACTAATGTTTGGTGCGGCTTATTAGATACTCAGATCGTTGGGCCTTACTTTTTTAGGGGCAACCTTAATTCACGAAGTTATTTAGAGTTTTTAAATAACGAGATTTTAGATTTCTCACATGGATTACCGCTTCAAAGAAGAATTGAAATTTTTTTTCAACAAGATGGAGCCTCAATACGTAGTACCCTTGAAGTCAGAGCGTGGCTCAACGAACAGTTTCCTCATAAATGGATAGGACGATATTCAGAAAATCCGTGGCCTGCAAGATCCCCAGATTTGACGCCCTTGGATTTCTTTTTATGGGGGTACCTTAAAAGTGAGGTTTATAAACATCGGCCATTTCATAATATCGACCATTTAGAAGAAGTAATACGGCAATGTATCAATAATATTACACCAAAAATGCTGCAAAATGGGTCCAGGGAAATGAAATTCCGAACAACTACTTGTATTGAACGTCAGGGTAGACATGTCGAGTAATGGACAATTAAAAAGTTTGCATAATATATCAAATGGTTTGGTTTATAATTATCTTTTAATAACAAATGTTTGACAAATAAAAAATAAAAAATATTTAAGTTCTTGTTATGTCAAAAATTACATAAACTTTTGGTTCTAATAAAAAATTCAAATTGAAATTGTGTAGAAACATGGTTCTTCATTAATAATTTTCTATAACGGGATTATAATGTCCTGAAGATATTTCAGTGACCTCTTATGAAGCAGCTGAACACATGGCAAATTCACAGATTTCAAATTTCTCTGAATACAATAGATATAGCTTGTGAATCTCTACAAAATATTATTTGAAATATCACTGTTGTCATTACTAATGAGCTTCTATTCCAGAAATCTATTATTTCCAAACAGAAAATTTTTTATGGCTAAAAATTAATTTTCATTTTTTTATCTTAGATTTCTCTCAAAACTTGTACATAGCTATAAAATGTCGTTCTGAACAACTTTTCCGAATAACATTTTTCGATATTTTTTCAAATAAGTGTGTTTTGAGACAAAAATTTTAAATTTTTGGAATTTCCCGCCACATACGAAAGGCACTGTACATCGTCTTCTGGGGTTTCTTTAGATGCAGAAGCGATTGCACGTATCGATATTTGTCAAAATCTATTAACAAAAGAATTTCCCATATGATGCGTACTTTCTGCCGGTCACTGTATAACGCGTACGTTAGATCTAAATTGGAATACGGCTCTAGTATACGGAATCCTGTATATATATGTAACAGGTTGATGACTGAACTAGTTCAAAGATGCTTCCTTTATTTTTTATGTTTCAAAACTGATGGTCGATATCCTGAAAGAGACGTACCATACCAAATTTTAATTTCGCGCTTCGATATCGAGAACCTAGATGTACGAAGGAAACGTGCTGGCATCATCTTTTTATACAAATTATTGCACAGTCAAATTGATGCAAGTAATATTGTGTCTAAAATAAACTTTTTCGTTCCAAATTCTAGAACTAGATACTCTAAAACATTTCACTGTAATAGAGCCAGAACAAATTTATATCTGAACTCCCCCATACACACCATGTGTGAAAATTTCAATAGGATATCAAATTAGTGCGATATTCATTTTGATACATTGAGTTACATTGGGAATATGGCTGTTCAATATCCAAATGAAAACATTATGTAATATGAAGCAAAATGTTTTCAATTGTAATATTTTTCTTCATTCATATTTGAATATTCTTGTATATTATTCATCTTTTTTTTTAACTACACTTTGAACTTTTTTTAAATAAATTGCCCTGTAAGTGGATAACTGTTGGGCAATACACGCTATTATTATTATGTGTTCCTTACTAATTATTGAACAATTTTACTAATAATAAAAGGAATGCATGGGTCGTTTCTGCGAGAAAAAAGAAAAGAAAATAGAACAAACATACTTTCCAAAAAACGGGGCCTCTAACATCAAGATTCAAAGTCATAGTTATAATTATAGCATATTATAGTTGAGGTTACTGAAATAATTACAGACGCAAACGTAACGCTGCCTCAAGGCTCATACATTGAGAAACGAGTGATGGAAATTTTCAGAAATGAACTTGAAATATTATACCACTAAAAAAACAATGACATAACGATGTCATAGTGATACGCCAGTAACTAAACGACTTTTTTGGAAAGTGAACATATTTCAGATAAGCTTCATGCTTGCCGACCAGATATAAAAGAATCAACTTCGACTGTAAAGAGCTCAATAATTTTTAATGAAAAGATATAATTAGCTTCGTTCAATTGGAGGAAGATCCGAAATTTTGGCGGATGCACCCCCAATTTTGTATAGGTGTTCAGGAAATGAACGCCTATATGCAAATACCTCATATTTAGTCTATACTTATTCAAAAGGAAATAGAACACTAGCTATGTATTTATGTGATATCGTTTTACCATACTTCATGTATCCACGATTACTTTTTAATGGCTTCCTAATCTCTTTTGAATTTCTTTCTTTATTAATTCTAAAACTCATTACCTTTGTCCATGTCATATCTTCAACATTAATTAATGTAGTTTGATTATCAAATGCACAATATGTTTGTGCATAAAATAGTAATTTATTGTACTAGTATCTACCTGTGAGGTATATGGCCGCTAGATTGCATAATAAACAGGCGTTTACTTATAATCATACTCCAATTACGTTATACAGTGAACTTATTTCATTTTTCACGGAAAGAACCACGCACATTTCTTATGCAATGAAAAGTATTTCGGCCAAATTGTCCAAAATTTCAATATATTGTTGAAGTCAGGCTTCTGAACAGAAGTTACCGTGGGCACACAAAGATTCTGTTGTATAGTTTACGAGCTACAGAGTTGTAATAAATCGCTAAGGGTGTTGGGCGACGACATCTTTGATTCACTTTCAAACTGACCAAAGCAAACAACCACTCCTCAGTCACCCACCCTGGGAAGTATTTTTTTTATTAAAATTAAATTAAAGTATAGATGTTGAATACTTTTGCTGCTACCAGACCTAGAGTATAGTTTTGAATCCGCTCTGGATCACCCGGATTTAGGCTCAGGGGAAAGCCTCCCCAAAAGCCAGAATGCTCAACCTTACAATTCACAGCTCTACTGGTTTTCGTAAGTTTACCATCGTCATCCAAGGCAAAGATGTAGATTTGTAGGTTCGGCCACGGCTTCTCAAATGCGTGGACTTTGTATGAGGGGTTGAAGAGGTAAGTAATACTCAGTAAAAAGTTTCACCAACCAGCTTTATTCATCAAAGCAAAATGGTGGAAAATAGAAATGAAAATATAAAAAAAAATTAGTAAAATAAAAAAAATTGTTGTAAATAAAACGAACTGCAAGAATTTATACACACCGTACATGCAAATAAGCGCAAGAAAAATAAAGTATATAGTTGAATAAAATAGTCACCCTCTCAAAAACATGAAAGATCGCTCTACAGTTAAACATGCATTTTTCTAAAAAACCAACAACCCTTTCGAAACATTCCCTATAATAAATCAACTGACATATTATCCAAATTACCTCACTACTATTATTATTGCAACAAAACTATGGCCACATTTATAAACTATTATTATTATTCTCTCGTACTCGCCCTCATAACTCCCTCAGATTTACAATACAGCTATCCTCAATTTAAAATGACAACACACCCAATACTAGTTAGCAATTATTATTATTATTCATATGAAACTAAGTTGAATGCCTGATACCGTGAAACACCCCATATTCGTCGTCAACAGACCGAACACGCCACGCCCCAAGTTTAAAACGAAACTAACTATGTAATTATTATTATTATAGCGAGACATGGAAAAATGTAAAAAAAAATATATAGTGAAACACTTACTTCATACACTTAGACAGACACACACATCGGCCTACGAGATATTACACATTCGAGAGCGGCATCAGCCACTCTCGCGGTTGGACCCAACCCAAATTCTCCCTAAGACTCTTCAACACCGAATGCCCTTCATGAAATCCTAACATTTTTTTCTAGGCACGACGTCTCAGACTACTCTAATGTCGTAAGCCATTAAATTTATCAACCCAGAGCGACCCTTCTATGTAAAAACAATTTTTCCCCGGTTCAGCGTAGGTATAAATTCTTATCTTACACTCGCTAGGAATCGCACGTTAAAAGGTAAGACCTCGTTAATCCCTAGCTCGCACAAATTTCGACTTCTGAGGGCTGTCGTTCGTAGGAGGATGACGGCTGGTTAACGGAAAAAACAATTTTAAACTCACACTGAATCCAGACACGCACATATGATTCCTTAAATTTAAATAAAAAAACAATTTATACAGGACACACTATTATTAAACATAACAGTGTCCGCTGTTACACATACAAGGCACACACATCGACTCTACGAAAATTCATACCTGTTTTAGTGCCATTCTTGAGAGTGGCATATTTGCCTACACCCTCACGGGTGGATGGTCCTCCCAAACCAAAGCGATCACTTGCACTTCACAACACCGAATGAATTTATCAAAATATCAGAACTGTTCCTTTCCAACGAAAATCTCAACTTTTTGTTTCTTATCCCGACGTCCCTATCTAAGGTCATAAGCCATGAGGTGGTCTGTGGATCAGCGGTCTAAGGTACAGGCCGTTCGAAACTCCAGCATAGCGATAGTCGGTTCGAGTCCGTAGGTATGAGAATTTTTCTCAACTACTTTATATCGGATCGATAGGCGACCGCATGCCTTGTTGAAAAGCAAGTGTATGGTGAGTTGTCTAGATGCCAATCTCGTCTAGTGCTAGCTTGGAGTGCTCACCGACCACCTCAGGTGGTGCTGTAGGTTTTCCTACAGCTGAAAAGTAAATACATCACCTAAAACATCAGAGCGCCACCGCAAATAATAATAATAGCCGTCCTCTAACCGCACAGGCTATGCCTTTGGGTACACTCAACGAGTGTTTATGAGGGAGTATTATTATTATTATTATTAAATTTATCAACCCAGAGCGACCCTTCTATGTAAAAACAATTTTTCCCCGGTTCGGCGTAGGTATAAATTCTTATCTCACACTCACACTGAAAACATATAACAGTGCCAACTGTTACAGAGTGTTGAAGTTGTAAAATGTAATTTTCAGGCCATTATCAACTGAACTTTATTGGTGGTAACATCACAAAATTATTAGTGGGTTTTTTATCTACACCACAGTATGTCACTGGGTCAGTGCAACAGTATGTTTTCTAAGCATTTTTTTAAACAATATACAGGGTAAATGATCAGAATGAAGCATCAACGTCATGAGTCGGATCGTATGAAAATTGGTGTTTCTGTGTTGGATTTTGTTAAAAAAAATTGTATTTGATAAGATCGGCTAAACCCATAGTATATGAAAATTCATTTTATATATAACGGGGAATCGAAAGTATATGTGTTTCCGTTATATTTGCTTCGGATTATGTGATTCCAATCCATAGCACCAAATATACCGGCTGCCCCAGAACTTTTAGGCCAGCAAGTATTTCAGTTATTCACAGAAGAAAAAAATTGAAAAGAAATATATTCGTAGGAGACCATAAGCTCTTCCATGCATCATCGAAAACCAACCCCTAGCAAACAACCCCTGAGAAACAAACCCCATGTTTGTTGTTATTTGAGTTAATCCCTATTCATTTCTTATTCAATGATATATCATAATATGTCGTTATAAATAAATACGGTCAGTTCAGATAATTGAATGCGTTAGTGTTCTAGTGTTCGACTGAAATAATTGTTCCACGTTGTAGAGACAAGAAAAAGTGGATGCTGAAGAAAAAGAGACACTCAAATGTAAGAACTTTTTGTGCTTTGTTTTATTCCTATGTATCTGGATCACAAATTGCTATCAGTCGTGATACCGTTGATGAATATCAAAAATGTCTTTTATCTTCATTCCCAACGGATACGTTGATATTCTTTTAATTTTTGGTGAATGCCGTACAAGCAACGCTTTCCTGATCGTCGACAATCAGGTCACAATAATTTTTCTTATATAGAAACTACAATGCGAATGGAATCATTTCCAGGGAAAATACATCAAGTTCATCCCACTTATGTGAGAACTTAGGAAAATTGTATAAACGTTTTAGCCTACGCTGAAGCACATCCTCATATTTCGGTTCGGGCATTGGTGGTGTAGATTGGAATCAGTAAGTCGTCTGTGCAAAGAATTCACAAACAGTACATGTTGTATCATCCTTTCAAATTACATTTATATCAATTTCTCAGACCTACAGATTTCAAAAGACGACTGACATGTATTGCTCACATTCAAGTATTAGTCCTTGACAATCCCAACTGCCTCAATCAAATCTTGTGTAGTGACGAATCCCGCATTGCACTGTTATCCGACATAACAGGCACTAATGGCGAATGCTCCTTGATTATGGAAATGCAGGATTTGTTCAAAATACGGGGTTAGTCAGTAGGTACTTAATGAAATAATAGTAATACTGGGAGAGTTCTTACACCTCATAGTTAATGAAAAAGGCTCTCTTTGACGTATAACCATTTTGTAATTGGAGTGGAAATTGATATTTAATGATATTGTTTATTTTATGTTGAACGAAAACGATATAAAGAAAAATTATGTATTACTCACAAAAGTTCATAAGATATATCTTCTATGATATGAAAAGAAATCAGGAAAATTAAACGATCAGTTTCCTTTAAACAGGGTAATATTTCTGTAATTTTTGCTTATATTAGTCTCGTTTATACTTGAGTCACACTGTATAATATTCATAATTTACGTTGTATCAAGTACCCACATGGCACATTTAAGTGGTGCACTGAATTGATCCAAATTATATATAACAGAGACACGAATATACATAATCTCCTCTGTATCGGAAAAAGTTATGATTTACCCTTTATATTGCTTAAAAAATGCTTCGAAAACATGCACTAGAAATACCAAATGTAACACTGTGATGTAGATAAAAATTCACTAATAATTTTGTAATATTACACTTATAAAGTTCAGTTAATGATGGTCTGTGACATTTTACAACTTGAGCACTCTGTATCTCGTAAACTATACAAAGAATGTTTGTGTGCCTACGGTAACTACTGTTCAGAAGGCCGAGTTCAACAACATTGAAATTTTGGGTCAATTAGACCGAAAAACTTTTTGCGTATGAAGTGTGCGTATTCTTTTTTGTCGTAGAATACTAAATTTTGTAGAATCGACAGATTAACCAAAAATGTACAAAATGGCGTCAAATGGGTCATTCAAGTGAAATACAAAAAATCATGGTTGTAGACAAAAAGGTCAGAAATATCATCGTATCAGAACAATCATTTCACTGTTTATCCATTTTGTTTCTGAACAAAATCATTTCTGAAACATCCAAATTTGTCTCACTTCCCATGGAAACACCCACTTAACTTCTGTAATTTGTGACGTAGAACTGTGAGACAAATAGGGATTTTTTAGAACTGAAATTTTTCAGGTGAAAGCAGGATTAGTAGTAAAATGATAATTCTGAATACGAATACAAAGATATTTTTGACCTAATGTGCCTCCTAATATGATTTTCCGGAAATCTTGGTGGTTCCTTCGCTTTTGGCATGCATTACATGTCACTTGAAATTATCTCTTTAAAATCATTTTGTACATTTTTTTGATGAATTAGAATTCAACGGACAAAATCACGGAAGTTATGAGAAGTGAAACACACTGTATGTGCTATGTATAAATTCAAATATGTTTTCTAGAAATCTTTTCGAATTGAATCTTTGATTCGTACCAAGAAATAATTTAAAAATAACCGAACGGATATTTATAGTTATTCATTAACTCTGTCGTACACGCCTATTTTTATTTTCAAATTCTCTATACCAAAAATAGAACTTAAAAAGATTATTGGTTGAGAGAATCTAATTTCAGTATCCACAAAAATATTTTGGTTTGAATGTGCCGTAAATATATAAAGAAACCGGAAAACAAATCAATCTGTGGGATTTGTTCATTTGATTCATTTACTTATGGTTTAGTATAATTTACGTGTTCGGTATCATGATGTTTATGTTTAAATTCTAAAAATAATATAATTATCTTGTTTTTTTTTTTCATCAGGATTATTCCAGTCAATCCCATGTCCTTGGGGCGAGTGATTACTGGATCCGAGAATCATGTGCCCTGAGTAAACGGAGTGAACCAAGAATTACGGCCATCTGCATTCCTCCGGCTCAGTTTTCTGTCGCGTCACGGCAAGCTCACAAGAGCAGCATGTCCATCATTCCACCAAGTACCCCTATGATCAGAACCACAATTTTGACAGAATGGTTTAGGTAAAGCCTGCGGAGTTCAAAGAGTAGATCTCGATATTTAGTCCCCCTCCTCTTTTCGGACGATGTTCGTTTCGCCAGGAGCCGAAAACTCTATGACGAAAATTGTCATACTTTGATGGACGAGGCACTTCCCATTCTCCACAACGGACTCAATATCATCCGTTATTATTCAAATACATTCACCGCTATATTATTATTATTTTTCCAAAGAATATTCCAATCAGGCCTATTTTCCGAAGCTTTGAACCATTCGGAGTACTGAAACAGCTTCTTAAAGAGAGGCTATTGGATTCGAGAATCATATGCTCTGAGTAAACGAAGTGTGTTCAGAATAACATTCTTCTGCATTCGCCCCTCCAAGATCTTATGGAAAGAAGTTAAAAATTTGAGGTTCGAGAGTACTGGATGCCTCATTCCATCGATGATCCCTGTAATGAAAAAAGATATGTGTCTCATTTCCAGTATGTGGTGGTTGGTGGTTCAGTGGCTAAGGTAACTAGCAGTGGAAGTTCTGGCTCGCATCAGACAGACGTTCGAGGCTCCGGTACGGAATCTTTTTTCTCAAGTACACGGGTCTCTTTAGGTAGCCACATGCCTTGTTGTGAATCAAGTGTGATGTGAATTGCCTAGATGTCAATTCCGACGTCTGGTGCTAGCTTGAAGTACGCACCGACCACCCGGGGTGGTGCTGTAGGTTTTCCGGGTTTTCCTACAGCTGAAAAGTGAATACACCACCGAAAACATCAGTAAATGATAATAATAGCTGTCTTCTACCTGCGCAGGCTATGCCTTTGGGTACACTCTATGAGTGTTTATGAGGGAGTATTATTATTATATAATTGACCTCCGATAAGCCTTTCAAGGACACGGAATTTAGACGAGTTCACATTAAAGCAAGGCGTGCTGTTAACCATCAAACAGCACCGTCTTGATAAGATACGAATACTGATGGTGGCTAAAAGAATGCAAAAAAGTCATCCGTGAGGAGGGTGGAAAACGTGAAGTTCTGTAATAAAACTTTGCACTTATTCCTAAATTCCCTGCCCGCTGATCGGGTGGAAACCTTCTGGAAGAATGTTTATGAGTTTCCGCAACCACTCAACGTAGATACTTTAGCTCTAACGCAGTTCGAGGCCTTTTGAAGGAGACTTTAACAGTCTGAGCTCAATGATCTGTGCAATCCGATAACTTCGAAAGAAGTTCGACGGGCCTTAAGGGTTGAAGAACTTTGCTGCTCCAGGCCCTGATGGGTGTAATAAATATTGATGGTCAATATTCCCAAGTACCTACCAAAATCTGGCGAGAATTTTTAATTCATGGCTAGGTGGAAAGCAACATGATCGGGATTGGTTTGTCGAGGTGCGGACCGTGCCCTTCTCCAAATACGGAGATTTGATAGATCCAAAGAATGCCGGTAACATGCTCAAATACGTGTTATAAGATGTTTACGCGTATCTGTTACCTGCGACCACTCTCAGCAGTTGTCCCGGTGTTGTCCCGGTGTGTGAACAAAGAGGATCAAAAAAGAAGAGCCGCTTTCCAATTGCCACAGAGAGTAGCTCAAGGTAACTCCAGTTACTCCAGATAACTCCTAACGTAATTTGACAGATCATGCAAAATCGTGTTCCAATTAAACCCAATCATAAAATCAGGTGCAGTTCACTCCAGGTTCAGTTCAGGGGTAGCAAGCTTCATTGGGTGCCACTCCCCCTGGTAATTGGAAAGCGGCTGAGGTGTCTGGCTGCAAGTATCAGGCAGGACTCCGTGGACTTTTCAATTAACAGAATCGATTACCACAATGCAACAGGAATGTTTTGAGTTCGAGAAACACTGGTTCTGAGACATCAGCATCATGCGCAGTTGATCAAAATAATGCACTTGAGGTTCAAATTCATTTTTTCAACTGCACATGATCCCGACATTCCAGGATCTGTATGTTTCGTTTATCATGTATTTGCTCAGATGCCTCTCTTGCGCTACCAGATCAAATAGTGAGAAGCATTGACAACTGATACCACTTTAGAGGACTCACTTCACCATACGATCTGGTCAAGTCAGAGTCCAAACAGAGCAGGTTATCTTCATTTAGAATGGGCGTGTTTCGGGGAGACTCCCTTAGTCACATTCTTTTTTGCAATTCCCTATTGCCCTTTTACGATGAACTGAGAAAAACTTGTGGACACAACTACGGCACCCCCAGAAACCGGAGGCACAAAGCACCCGTTTATTTGACATGGATGACCTCAAACTAAATGCCTCGAGAGAAAAGGATCTACTTCACTTCTCAAGGGTGGTGAAAGAGTACACGCATGCAATCGAAATGAAATTTGGGATCAACAAATGTGCCACGGTTTCTTCTCAAAAGAAGACAATGCGAGGAATACGAAGACGATGTCCAGCTCTCAGACGGAAGCATCCTTCATCATCTTGATTCTGTTGAGATGTTTACTTATCTAGGTAGAACAACACCATTCTCAAGAGGCAACTACAGTTGTTAAAACTCTCCGCGACAAGTAAAGCACAAACTCAGGAGGATTAATGAAATGGACCCAACATCCATCCCACGTTAAGGTATACTAATAATGAAATATGGTGGATTACATAATCCAATCTTCCGCAATAAAACCTATACAATAGTTAAAGT
This sequence comes from Chrysolina americana, assembly GCA_958502065.1. Taxonomy (NCBI): domain Eukaryota; kingdom Metazoa; phylum Arthropoda; class Insecta; order Coleoptera; family Chrysomelidae; genus Chrysolina; species Chrysolina americana. The sequence goes on along the minus strand of OY293411.1, from coordinate 18,118,212 downwards.
CGTCGGCAAGTATTCAACAAAAAACAACTACTGCCCCCTACGACCATTGAATTATATTTGTTTAATACTTGGCAAAGTTTTCTACAAGAACCACTTTGCAATGCATTTCAAATATCAAAGCTGAAATTATTTTTCGATTTAATTGGGGGAACACCTCCGTACCGGTTTCATGGTCATTGCCAATCATCAGCGAAGGCTAGTTCGATCCAATTGAATCGAAAAATCCTTTCATCCTAATTGGAAATCCCTGAGACAAACACTGACGTATGAATTCAGCGCCATCTCTGGGTTCCAGTTCCAGTTTAAAACTGGAAATCGTGGCAATAAATCATGCTTTTCGTTGGGAAGTGTTGTTTTATCAATTGTTTGATCACCTGAGTTTGTCAAGGAAAGTCTTTTTGAAGCAACTCCAGTTTCTGCAAGTTATTCAACTTATCTCATAGTCTGGTTGAATGTTCATAAAGGTGATTGGAAAAAAACGAAAGCACAATCAATCTCTGTAAAAGGACAGTGGTCAATCAACTGTGGATCTAATGCGTCTCAAATATAACTTTGGGAAAATGTTAAAACTATAACAAGCAGTTAATAAGGCAGACGTTTAGAAGAAATACCATTACATTTGCTCAGCAGCCATCCAAGGAGCTACAAAAGCAATTACTTCTATGCAAGTTTACCCAAAATTTGTTTGGGACTGCCTGGAAATGGCTTAGGTATCAGGGTTCAAAGGAAACAAAGATGCTGAGTAGTCCAAAGAAGGAAAACGAAGCGCTTTGAACGGCTGACTAGCCCAAGGAACGAAGACGGGGCGCCCTGATTGGCTAACTCTTGTTGTATAGCGAATGCGCTGAAGAAAACAAACAGCAGCACTTGGATGAAAAACCAATAACAAGAATGAATAGGTACCCTGAAGTTTTACCCCAACACCAAACCATCATTTTTAACACCTCGGTACGTGTTTCAGTTTCCTTCCTGTGAGGAGGAGTGACGAAGTCCCATCTTCTTCCAGGCACCACCTACAGAGGGGATCATCTATAATCCCAATGAGGGCCATGTGCCTGTTCAGGTGATTGTGTCCCGTTAGGAGCCCTGTCACTAACTTGAGATCTCGTCTCCCAAGAGAGAGGATTTCCTTTTAGAGTTTTTTCGAAGGCTTCGATTGCCTCATGCCTGGCATATCCTACCATAATTTTATGACCTGTTTTTGTAACAGTGCATTGCAGTAACAGCTAGGCTGTCGGGAGTTCCTAGGGTGGGTTCTGACTCAATCAGTGGTTTGCCTGATCCCTCCTTGGCTATTCTGTCTGCTTCCTCGTTTCTGTGGACACCAAAGTGTCCTGGGATCCATATGAAGTTGACTTTTCTTCTTTTTGCAAGGTTTTCCAATGCATTTATACACTCAGGCACCAGCTTGGATGTGATCCTATGTGATCCCAGTGCCAGTATTGCTGCTTTACTGTCCGAGAAAATTGCAATTGGTCTTCGACATCTATTGTCGAGATTTTCTTGGACGCAGGTGAGTATAGCATATACTTCAACCTAGAACACTGAGGCGTATTCGCCCAGAGGAAAAGAGATTTCTTTCCTTAGTTCTCTCTTACATACTCCTGCTCCGGACATGCCTCCTGACCTCGAGCCGTCTGTGTACCAGTCTATGCTGTCAGTAGGGGACACACTCGATGCAATGTCATTCCATTCTTCCCTCATGGGAATGATAATATTTGGGCCTTTTCTGAAGTTCAAGGGGTTGCCCTTCCCATCAGTAGGATGGGACAGCTCTGAATAGAACTTCCAGAGCTCTAATTAGTGCAACTCAAAGGACAAAGTTCAGAAAAGTCGTCATCAATTCCTATCCTCTTTCAATTGGTTCTCAAAATGTTCTCTGTTTGCATAATTTTCCATCCCGTTTGGAAGCGAAAATATAATAAAAATTAACAAAAGAAGATAGTTCAAAGATTATTTTGATTTAATTATTATTGGCATTCATAAATAATATAGTGTTTTCAGATTTTTGGTTACAGATAGAAAGAAGGATTATTTAAAAATTGTAGGACCTACTCTGCATAAAAGCCTCGCTATCTCTTCCGTCAAAATGCTTGATCAAACATCGATTATTTGGATTTGGAATATTTAGGAGGATTTCCAAAAATATTGAAATTGGTTAAGAATAGAGTTCTTTGTTTTTTACATAAAAAGTTTTTCACAAACAACTTTTTACCTAAAATAAAAGTATCAAATATAGGTAGGTAATATTTAATTTGTTTGTGGTGCATTGCATCTTTTTCGAAATCGAATTGCACCATCCTACTTTAATTATTATCTCCTTCAAAAGGAAAAGTAAGAAACATGAAAACAGCTTAAGAATAAAGCACACACCCACTCACCACTATTTTTCAAAATACACCAAAATAATATTCAACGAAGAAATTAGTCAACCTACTCTAGATCTTCAGGGAAGGTGGTCGAAAAGCGGTATTATTTAGGATTGAAGTGATCAAAGCTTTTGTTTGGGAATAATTGCACCAAAAATCCATTTTACGTGAAAATGACTCCAAATCATCTCTATCACATTACAACCACCCAGTTGAAACAATGTTTGAAAACCTTGATTCTCCTAGCATATCTGTATCTCTAATTTAATTTTCAATATTTCTTATGGAATATTTATGTGTATTGATATAATGCTTTTAGAATGTGTTGTCATTTATTATTTTAGCGATGGCGTCATAACGAGGTGTCTTCGATTCAAGAAGCGATGCTTACATTTCTAACAATAACAATGATCGTTTACAAAGTACTAAGTACTAGGAATAAGGATTTTATGATTCATTTATATTTATATTTGGTTTGGGTAAAAAATAGATAGATATTTTCTTGAGGAGTTATTATTGTAGTATCCGCCTTGATTTGGTACGCAACTATAAGTAATAATGGACTATATATAGTTCCTAGTTTAAATCTACCGATGGCATAAAACGCAGAATAAAACCGACGCGACGACACAAAATAATTCTGATGCAGTAGCAATAACATTCATTCGAGTGTTCGAAAACATCACGCACATTCTTGAACAGAAATAGAATTATCGACTCACCAAACATACTCGAAAGCAGCTTTCTACGTTCTACTTGAATACTCCCCGGATCGGAAATATATTAATTCTTCACTACAGAATGACTTCTAGAAATGAACCCGCACCTCAGATTATCGATCTCTACCCCAAGAAGGTGCCACTTAGTCTGACTGACCTACAAACTTTTCCAACAACAAACTACGTAATTCTTGAAATCAATATGCTGGGAATCGCGCGAAATTATTCAAAAAGCAATGTGCTACCAGTGTGTGTTTGAAAATTGGTACATACCTGTAAAAGAAGTCCAAAAAGACATTATGATGAGGAATATCCTAAAAGATGAAAATAGACAGAATCACTTCATAGAACTTCACGGGCGTGGTAACACAAGGATGACTAGATTCAGTTTGTGTAATATTTTATTGGCGGCATCTAACAGTCGAGTTGAGCGTGGGTATTGTAGCGATTCCACCGGTTGCTGGATGTATGCTTCGACGCCTGCCGGTGCCGGTAATCAACTGCTGGTATGACCTGCCCACCTTGACATTGAAAGAGGCACATGAGTCATCTAGTGAAATAATATAGCCGCTCACTTTGACTTCGGAGGAAGTAAACTCTCAAATCAGAACTGACACATCATTACAAAATATATTTAAAAATCAAATATCATGATTGCAAGATATGTGTATTCCACATATCGAGGATAAAAATCATCAGAACCATATACCTATATATCACATTTTATTTGGAAGGACAAGAGACTTTTTCATCTTCTGGTTCCCCCAAAAAATCATGGTCTAAGTGTCAAAAAGTCTTCTAAGTTAGGGGCACACCTTAATCAAAATGATCATTGAAATTAATTGAAATCAAATTGTAAAAATTATATACGCCCCCATTCAAATATGTTACGTATTTCCCCACAATAACAGCAAATGCGTAGCGTTTTCGCTATTTCGACTACAGATAAAACCCGCAGGACCTAGAGTGGAGGTAACACACGCATCGTACCTAATTATCTCTGGGAATTACTGGTAATCATGAGGGCTGCCACTCATGCATCCAGACAGGCTTAAGGGCTCAAGTCCTTTCCCTCCCAAAGATAATATTTCAGAGAAATAGTTTTGACTAGGGTGTCTTTTACATTTGTTATAATATACCTACGTTTCACATGTTTGAGCCTCCTCCCATGAAAAAAAATTCTGTGTGCGCTAATGGAGGGCTGCATAAACAAGAAGTTTTATCCCTGGGATTGAATGGAATATCAGAAAAGGCCCTTTCCAGAATAATTATCTGTTAAGAATCTGGAATAAAGACTATTATTGTTATATGTCTCCCGTTAGGAATTTTCCAGTCAGGCCCTGTCTCCAAAGCTCCGATACTTCTTAGGGCGCGCTATTTGCCCGAATAACCACTCCCTGCGCCGTGGGGTAAGTGACTATGGGGATCGAGAATCATGTGACCTGAGGAGGGGGAGAGAACCAAGGATGAAAGACCCCTATTAATTATCCGAACCACCATTTGACAGAATGGTTTAGGTAAAAAGCATGTGGAGTTCAAAGAGTAGATATCGATATCAAGTCCGTTTTTCCTCCTCTTTTCGGAAGATGTTCGTTGCGGCGGTAGCCGAAAACTCAATGACGAAAATCGTCTTAGTCTCTGATGGTCGAGGATACATTGGCTTGTAATTGCCTGAGGGTGGGGAATGAGTAATGTCAATAGATTCGGCACTTCTCATTCTCTATAACGGACTCAATATCCTCCGGAGCATAAAGAAAACACCGTTGTCTCGTCTATATACCGTACGAGTCTCGTAGATGTTAGTACAACACTCGTAGCGTCGCGTTATGTCTGTGGATATAGGCTGAAACCGCATAAGACCATCGACATAACCTTAAACTAGACTGCTAATGATCATATTCCCTCTACTCGAAAAATTCATCCCAATAGAGATTTCTAATGGATTTGGAAACCCAAATAAAAAGAGACGAAATTTCTTAATTTTTCCATCCTTGTTGCCAGGGGCGGGCTCTGTGATTGGTACCATAATGGCGGTTAGTTTGGATGATGACAGCTACAGTTGAAAATGACATTTATACTCCCTGACCTTATAGTAACCAATCACAGAGTACATTCCCTGGCAACAAGGACGGAAAAATTAAGAACTTTCGTCTCTTTTTATTAGGGTGTCCAAAGCCATTAGAAATCTCTATTGAATTTACGAAAACGTAACTGCAAAATGCGCAGAAGGCTCAAAACTGTCAGTTGAAACGTTGTTTCATGGCAACGGCCATTTTGATTGGTTGGGACTCCGCAAAGACCCTAACTGCGCATGCGCCTAAGGCTCACTGAAATTTCGTAAAGGGATGAACTGTTCGTATGTGGAATTAGCAGTCTAGTTTAAGGTTATGTCGATGAATAAGACTGACAGGCTGATAGCAAATGCTATAATATGGTCTCACATCGCTCTACGTCTAGTGCCTGGGACCTCTATATCCGCTGTCACGCGGCTACTGCCCAGATCGGAATATCCCCGGAATTGAAATGGACACCCACAAGATATCCATCGAGGATGTGTAATGGATATCTTTCACAAGATAATTTATGGATAGCCATAAGATATCCAAAGCAATCATAAGTTCATATAAATATAACAAAATCAGTGTTCGACCTATATGTTTTTACCTCCCTTTTTCGTAATATGACAATTTCTTCTTTCAACATATGCTAGCTCGTATATCATTGTTTTTTCTTGGACTTGAGATGGACATCCATAAGTTGTGGATTCAAAACGGATATCTTGCAGGAAATATTCTGCAGATGAACATAAAATATCCGAGGCAAGCCTAAACGAATTTAAATATCAAGCTACTGCCTTAAAATTAATTGATACGATCTTTACTTTTTCATGGTTGCAGACTATGCAGAGAAGAGGATCTGAACTCCCGATGACCTTATAGGATCCATCCATCATATTATGTAGTGGGTGCTTGGAAATGATTCCAACCAATAGTTATTAGCAAAGTTCTTCAAGCTTACGAGAGCCTGTAGAACTTCTTCCAGATTTATCGGATCGCTGGAGTATCTACGTTGAGTGGTTGCGGAAACTCGTAATTGTTCTTTCAGAATGTTTCCACCCAATCATCCGCCGGCGGTTTATGTTCAACTCGTGGAGGCTCTTGGGATAAGGTTTTATTACAGAACTTTATGTTTTTCGCGATGCTTCTCGGCAGCCTCACTAGTGACTTCTTTGCAGCCACCAGTATTCGTATCCTGCGGGTTCTGATGCGGCCCCTTTCTACAGCCAGTCTGACACGTGACATATCTGCCACTTCGTTAACAGGCTGAGGAAGGGTTCTGATTGCTTGGAACCGGGAAATGAGAAACATAATTTTGGCCGGAAAAGGCAGTATGCTCTGGGTGTAAGTAACACACTATCAGTATCTACTGGGGATAATTACAACGAATTGGAGTATGAAAGTTATTACTATGATTTCAAGAGGGCCAATTATACAGGATTAAACTATTATCTAGCGAGCATTGATTGGGACTATCACATGAGAGATGTATCGAACATTGATCTTGCAACTGAAATATTCTATGATATTTTATATATAGGAATTCAAACCTTTGTTCCATACGTACGTTTCACAAAGCCTAAATTTCCTCGGTGATTTGATAATAATCTGAAAAAAGTTACAATGGAAAAGAAAAAAGCTCATAGGACGTATAAACAAAACTAAAGTTGGGACGATTATGTAATATTTTCTGAATTGAGGGCGCGATGTAAATTAGCTAGTAAAACTTGTTATGAAACTTATATAAGGGAAGTCGAGAACAATATTACATCAAATGTAAAACACTTTTCGACCTATATTAATAACAAACGGAGAAATTATGGCCTACCTGATACTATGTATGTACTACGACGATACAATCTTGAACAACGGTAATGATATCGCAAATGCATTTGCAAGACAATTTCAATCAGTTTACAAACCAGTTACCATTGATGATCAAATACCAACTTTTAATTATGACAAAACCATAGATATCCATAACTGCAAAATCAGTTTGGAAATTATCTTTGACAAATTATCACAGTTGGATCCAAACAAATGTCCAGGACCCGATAGAGTTTCTCCTATGTTGCTTAAAACTTGTAGATTTACACTAGCTAAACCACTTTTCCTCCTTTTCTCTGCATCACTGGATTTAGGGGAATTTCCTCAATTATGGAAATCTAGTTTCATTACACCAATATTCAAATTCGGTGACCAAGCAAATATAAAAAACTTTCGTCCTATTAGTATATTGAGTACAATACCAAAAGTTTTTGAACACATCGTATGTGATAGTATAAGAGCTCCCCTAAATCAGGTGATAATTGATCAACAGCATGGTTTTTGTCAAGGTAAATCTACATGTACCAATCTGCTACTATATTCTCAGTTCATCTTAAATGCCTTGGAAAATAAACACCAAGTTGATGTAATATACACAGATTTTTCCAAGGCATTTGATACGGTCAATCATAGGGTTTTATATGAGAAATTAAAAGCTACTGGTTTCTTTGGAAATATGTTAAAAATTGGCTGGCAAGTTACCTTCGTTACAGAACACAGCTCGTGAAAATCAAAGGTTACACATCTCATGAAATTTCTGTCAGCTCAGGTGTTCCACAGGGAAGTCACTTGGGGCCATTTCTGTTCAATATTTACATAAATGATATCAACAAAAAAATCAAACACTGCGAAATATTAGTTTTTGCAGATGATCTTAAAATATTTAGGACTATTACGTCTCTCACTGATTGTGAGAAAATTCAGATGGATCTCTTGGCTTTCTCTGAATGGTGTTCTGAAAACCTCATGGAAGTTAATGTCAGTAAGTGTAAAAGTATGTCTTTTTATCGAACCATGGATAAATATGACGTGATCTATAATATATCTGGTGAGCCACTCGAATGTGTTAAGTCTTTTCGTGATCTGGGTGTTGTGGTGGACATCAAAATGGACTTTCACCTTCACTTTGAGCAAATAATTAACAGAGTAACAAAAATGTTAGGTTTCATGAGCAGGACTACAAGAGATTTTACGAATATATATTCTATAAAAACTCTATATTTTGTAATGGTAAGGTCAATCTTAGAATACTGTACTTGTGTTTGGTCACCAACATACGAGCTGCATATAAACAACTTCGAAAAAGTTCAGAATAAGTTTCTGAAGTATTTAGCTTTCAAATTAAACATGCCACTTACCGACCATTCACCATCTGAAATTCGTATGACATCTGGATTACAAACACTCAGAACGCGTGGAGTACACGCAGATATAAAATTTCTTCATAAAATAATCAATTTCAAAATAAATTGTCATTCTCTTCTTTCTCAAGTAAATTTTCATGTCCCCTCCCGTAACACACGGAATACGCAAACTTTCTCACCTGATTTTCACAGGTGTATCTATGGCAAGCATTCAGCCTTATCTAGAATGATCTCTAATGGTAACAGTGTGAAATTTGATCTGTTCAATGAGACTGAAGGTACGCTTCGAAATACATTGAGGCTTATTGATTGATTTTTGAATTGCAAATCATTTTCTATATATGCTCATTTACTTAATAATGTTGTCAAATAGTGAGTCATAGCAATGTCTTATCTTCTTTGTACCTTTTGTTATTTCTTCACTAATATTAGTAATTATTGTTAATTTTATAAATGTTAGGTTACTTCTAGTGTTAACAATCTCACGATATGTAAAACTTGTATAATACAAATTGGGTGTTACCCGTTAATAAATAAATAAATAAAATAAATAAATAAATAAATGAATAAAGCATGCATTCTTGCTATGTATCTTCTCCGGGCGGGCTCACTACTCTCATAACAACGCAGAAGACGGTCTCTCAACTCATCTGTCCACTCAAAGCGTCCGTTGCCATCGTTTGGCAAATCATCGTTGTCGGCCCCACCACCTTGCTTTTGATTCCTAATCCGAGGGGGTCGGTTGTGAGGGCCTCTTCCTCGTTCATTGGTTATACCGAGGGGGTTAGCCTAGTATGCCCATGGCCGAAATCAGAGGGAATGATCTTTCTCTCCAGGGTGCGCCTTGGCTACCGGTTCGGTTTTGCGGTTATTATTATTATCTTTGAAAAACTACCCTGTATCTTTTCATGTAGGCGGGCACAGCACAGCAGATACAGCACACTTTCGGCACCAGTCCTCGCTTTCTAGAGGGTCTTTGTCACTTCCAGATGTCCTCCGGTGGCCCCATCATGGATTTCTGGGAGCACTTCCTCTCTTCTGTTCCTAGGTACTACTGCTTGACGCCTTCTTCCTTACCATCTTTGGAGTCCAACACACGCAAGAGTTCCTTTGGACCCAGTAGGATTTAACAGCGGGCGGATAACTTGTTATATCCTGCCATGGCGATCTTCGCGCGTTGCTATTCTTCCAGCCGATAACTGAACCAAAATCTGGATCTTTCTCTTAGTCCTTCTGGATCTTGTTATTCAGATCATCGTCTACTGTGGTGGTTCTACAAATTGTCGACTCCTTTTCCTCTGCTCGTCGGCAATGTGACCAGTCGATGTTTAATCTCGGGATTCTTGATCTGTAAGAGCCATTTGAGAGCTGCATGATCAGTTCTCAGTAGTAATATTCGCCCATATACGTACTTCAACCACAGCCAACAGCTCCCGCCTGGTGACACAGTAATTGCGCTCTGGCTCTCACTGAGGTAACCGATGACTTTATCCTGTCCTTGGATCTCAGACAAGACAGCTTCAAGTCCCACATTGCTTGTGCCCGTATACAAAATGAATTTTCCGTTTGGAAGGGGATAGCTCAGAATTAGTGCGTTGATCAATGCTTCTTTCAGCCTCCAGACCAAATCTTGGCATTCTTCGGACCACTGGAACTTTTTTCGCCCTTTCGTGAGCCTGGTCAGTTGTTTAGCAATGTTAGCAAATCCCAGCACATATCGGCGTCGGCGGTAGTAGGTGCACAAATCAAGAAAACTTCGAAGTTGGTATATATCTTTTGGAATAGGTCATTCCTTGACAGCGTTGATATTCTGCTCATCTACTGCTACTCCTTCCCCAAAGACAACATGGCCTAATACATCGTACTTTTTTCTGGAACAAATGGCATTTCTTAGGGCTCAGAGTTTCAATCCGAAGTTTCTCGTCGCAGAAACACCTCCTCCAGGTTTTTCACGTAGTCTTCGAACGATCTGCCAACAACAAATATGTCGTCGATATATACTAGACACGTCTACCATGACAGTCCTTTCAGAACCGTCTCCATTAATCTCTCAAATGTGTGACAGGAGCATTACGAAGGCGTAGAAGGGCCACACCAATTTTATTTTTCAAATTCCGACTTGGTGACTGGAATTTTATAATTTCGACTTCGTATCTCGGAATTCCGAATTGGTAACTCGGAATTTTATAATTCTGATTTCGTATCTCGGAATTCCTAATTGGTAACTAGGAATTTTATAATTCCGACTTAGTATCTCGGAATTCCGTTTCGATTCTTTTGAAAGACACTATATAATGAACATTCTGAGAAAACTAAAAACTCGCATAAAACATGAAACAAACACTAATACCACTAAGTTGACAGAAAAACTCAAAATCTTGAAAAAACACACTAATTTTGTTTCCTTTCATGGTCTCTTTGAAGCCATTTCGAAATTACTTCTTCAACATCCTTTTGATCTATTTTTTTGTAATGTAAAACAGTTACTGAAAATTCAGTTCAGTAAAATTGTGCAACATAATTACCATACTGAAATTTATAGCCATATATCATGTGCAGATATCTAATAAAATAATTAAATTGAAGTACTGTTACTCAAAACTCTGACTTTCAGATATGGTTATTTAACGAACAAGATTGAACCCTCGAACTTGCTATCACCTCAGGACTCAAACCAGCATTTTACCAGCCGGCTGCGTGACTATCTAGCTATTAATGCTACTGACAACTTTGATGACATATATTTGATGTTTTCTGAAATTTTTTTTACAGAACTTAGAATTTTAAGAAATTACAACAATGAAATAAATAATGACTGATAGTACTAACACAGCTACTTGATTTCAAAATAAATGTTTTAGCAGGTAAGTATAAATATGTTTGGTTGCATACGCCACAGGTCACTATATAAATATAATATGTATTGGAGCAATGTACGTTGGTTGCATATAAGTAAATCGTTGATTAATAGAAAATCATTAACAGGGGTCATTAATCAACGATTGCGTTAAAATACATCGTAAATAAATGGTTGACGGTACATAATCCGTACAATTTGTTGTAAATGTACGGATGTACAGCTATCATGTACATTTAAAGATGTTCCAATTTGATTCAAAATTATTCATCTAGTGGAAGCTCATAATTGTATAATTCATTTATAAACAGTTCTGTACATCCTATGGACGTTCTTCCGGCATGTAGAAATTTTATTCAATAATATAGTTCATCCATTGGATGATGTACCAGGTTTTAATATCCTATGGACGTACAGGAAAATGTATAATTATGGATAAATAATTCAGGTTAATCCAATTCCAATATTTTTTCATTCAGTTGAGATATAGAAAGGTACACTTTCTGAATCTACAAATTGGATCCAGGCCTGTACACCATATGGATTTTCAGAAATGTACAATTATAGATATTTCAAGTTGTCCAGTATTGTACATCCAGTGGACATACATAAACGAATTTCTGAAAGCGCAAATAATATCCAGTTCTGTACATCCCAAAGACGTTCAATAACGTACATATATGGATGTTTGATGAACGTCCGATATGGACTTACTGAACATTCATTTGCTATATGAGATATTCAGTTTATTGTTGTGTTTTCGTTCATAATTGTGGGGTGAGCATTCGGTTACCAACTTATTTCTTAAACATAACTATTTTGAAGCTATGGCTGATTCCGAGATACCAATTCGGAATTCCGAGATACGAAGTCGGAATTATAGAATTCTGAGTTACCAAGTCGAAATTCCGAGATAAAAAGTCGGAATTATAGAATTCCGAGTTACCAATTCGGAATTCCGAGATACTAAGTCGGAATTATGAAATTCTGAGTAACCAAGTCGGAATTCCGAGATACTAAGTCGGAATTATAAAATTCCAAGTTACCAATTAAATTGGTGTGGCCTTTCTATAAGCCTTCGTACATTACAGAGCCCAAATGGCATAACTGTGAACTGCCACAATCCTGAGCCGACATAGAAAGCTGTTTTCTCTCGATCTTCTTGAGCAAGTATCCACTCTTCAAATCAATGGTCGAGAGAATTGTAGAACCGGCCAAAGTGTCCAGGGTGTCGTGTATCCTCGGAAGGGGATAACTGTCCTTCTTCGTCAGGTTGTTCAGTTGACGATAATCTAAGCAGAAGCGCGTTGATCCATCTTTCTTCTATACCAGTACGACTGGAGAGGACCAGGGACTGTCGGATGGCTCGATGCATCCTTTATCTATATCACTATGTTGTCAGTCTCTTCCTTCTTGGCGAGGGGAAGTCTTTTAGCTGATTGGCGGATTGTGCGAGTAAACCCAGTGTTCATCTTGTGCTGAACAACCTTTGTTCTGCCACCTTTTCATTGCCCAGTTACGAAGATGTCTTGGTACTTGGTACTGACAAATTCTCTCAGTTTGGGCTGTTGAGTATGCAGGCCCTTGGAAGAGGTGACAACCAACCTTTCTAAGCAGCAGGACACAAATCGTTTCTTCACTTCTCCCATGAAGCACCAACTCTTCTCCATTGACACGTAGAACGCCGTCCCTGAAATTCAACTTGGACCCTCTAGAATTCATGATGTTCATTCCGATGATAGCCTTGTCCTCGATGTCTGCTACTGCGACTGGCTCTCCCGTTGCTGTGCGTAGTTTACAGGTTGACTGTTCAATTCTTGCTGTTGTTTCAGCAAAAGTGGGCCCAAGGATTGTCCTAGTCGCACCTGTATCTAGAAGCATGGTGCAAGGCTCGTTGTTGATGAGAACGTCTACGAAGACACCTTTGTTTTGTCGTTGAAGAATAGCGAAGTCTTGCTGGATACAGACCGACGACTTTTTTAGTTTTTCTGCGTAATAGGTGTTGATTCTTTGGATGTTGTGCGTAGCAAATGCCCAATTTATCCGCAATTCCAGCATCTTATCTGTCTTTTCTCAGGCAACTTCCTACTTCACTTCTCTTATGGTAGCTTCGATATTATTAGGATCCTATCGATCCTCCTCAAGCAATCTAACTTTACTCTGACTTTTACAGGATTGTTTTACCGCCTCAAGTTCCAGAACGCGAGCCAATGCATCAACCTCTGAACACAAATAAACTATGAAAAGTAAACTACAATACAAAATTCACCTAAGATGAATATTAATAAGTAATATAAAATGAGAAGGTAATAAAATACTTATGAGAGATAAGGAAAAAATCTTAACTAGAACCATTTCTTAACAGTAGAAGTAGAAGTAGAAGTAGTCTGTCATTAGGAATATTGATATTATTCCAAATAGATAACTTTCCCAATAAATCTCTCCACCACTCATTCCTTATTTTTGAAAAAAAAAATCATGTAATGTTTAGAAAACATTGTGTAGTTGAAAGGAGTATATTACTTCGAACGAAGTTCGATAAGTTTGCTGTACATTACCGCAAATATCTTAAGGAAAACTACTTTCCGATTACGGACATTGAATTACATCTGACAATTTGACACTCATTCGTGCAACATTCCTCAAACTATTGCAAGTGCTTTGTTTCATATTTTCGTATGTCGAGCAACCCACGCTTTCTTCACAGTGACATTAATATTTTTTAGTTCTCAATTTATTATTAAACTAATCAAACCTGTAATCACTGGTCTCGGTACTTAAATCATTTTTTCTACGCCCATGTCTGTAAACGTCAAAAATCGCACTGTCAACATTCCTTGTATATGACATTTAACAATAACATGCACGTAATGAGATCTCATAACATACACGTGCGTTTTGAGAAGAAAACTTAAACTTCTTGGTTTAATTAAATTACAATAAAAAATGTATTTACGTAAGACTTTATTTGGTCTATTTACACAAATTTAGTCAATTAAAAAACATAAAAACTTTTAGCATTAGCGAGATATATTTAGGATTGAAAGAGTGATGACCCTAAATGTAGGCAGCACGTTATGCAATTTCTCTGAAAATAGGACACGTTTTCTTAAGTAGCATGCTATGAAAATAAATGTCATGTCATTTATATTGTCAATTTCTTGAACAAAATATAATCCGAACATTTTCTCAATTCAATTAACAACTATTATAATAAAGTTCAAATGATTGCATGTTTTTTATTTAATGGAAGAAAATGAATAGGTTACTTACAACTCTTGTTACGTAATATATTAATTGCAGTACTGGCTTTATCCACGACGCGGATTATTTAAAATTCTGGCGAAGGCTCTCACACATCGGAGTATACCGGGTGAGTGAAATTCGAGTAGATGCATGGGGATCTCGGAAACGGTAAGAGCTACAGAGAGGGTTGAATGGAGGCAAAGTTGCGTAATTTGGAATTCATTGCTACGATGTTGAAAAATCTGAGCTAACCCTCTCACTTTCAGAGATATACAGGAAAAAACGAAAAATTAGATTTTTGGTTTTCACTTATATCTGCTTTAATACAATAGATTTCCAGAAACCGTTTGCACTTTCTCATTGCAACTTTCAATGGGCTGTAAAAATATGTAAAAGAAAGTGTTCTACAGAGTGTCGTTTTCCTTGGGCCACCCCTAACTATGAAATTTTAAATACGGACCTGGACTTTTTTTACCCTAATTTTTAGGCTTCAATGGTCATATTTTATCAGGATTATGATTACCACTTGAAATTTTCAATCGTTTCGATGGTATCTGGTCATCATCAAATGAATAGGAAATCAAGGAGTGGTTCAATGGCCTACAAGGCTACCGCATCTTACTCCACTTGACTTCTTCCTCTGGGGTACTCTTAAAGATCGTGTTTATCAAAATGATTATCACGACATCGACAATTTGAGGAATTCTGTGATTTACGAATTTTCCAAAATAACTACCAGGGAAGTAACACGCTCCATCAATAATATTTAAAGAAGAATTCGTTTATGTACCGAACATCTTTCATAAATGGAAAAATGAATGTATGTGGTTTGTGATAATAATTGTTCTTGTTGATTAAACGTTTTCTTAACTTATTGTTTTTTGTGTATTATTGATACAGTAATCCATTAAATATCATGCAAAATGCACTTCAGCATTGCATAACAAAGTTGATAATGAATCAATATTAGCCTGGCCATGTAACAGATAATAACGGAGACGTCTTACTCATGCACTGAATCCAATATTATTTGACCAAGAAACACATCTCAATTCTCAAAACATTTTCATTGTTGACGAAACGACTAAAATTTCAAGTGGTAATCATAATCGTGATAAAATATTACCATTGAAGCCTAAAAATAAGTTATAAAAAATCCAGGTCCGTATTTAAAATTTCATAGTTAGGGGTGGCCCAAGGAAAACGACACCCTGTAGATCACTTTCGTTTACATATTTTTTCAGCCCATTGAAAGTTGCAATGAGAAAGTGCAAACGGTTTCTGGAAATCTATTGTATTAAAGCAGATATAAGTGAAAATCAAAAATCAAATTTTTCGTTTTTTCCTGTATATCTCTGAAAGTGAGAGGGTTAGCTCAGATTTTTCAACATCGTAGCAATGAGCTCCATATTACGCAACTTTTCCTCCATTTAACCCTCTCTGATCCTCATGCATCTACTCGAATTTCACTCTCCCGGTATATGAGGGGCAAATTATTTAATTCTGGCGATCCTGATCAGGATAATGAGACAAACTCAACACCGGTTCTTGATAAGCGTACAAAGTGGGTCAAAATCGAGTCTTAAAAAGTCGGTTACAAACATACGGTTACGATATTTGCTAAATAATACACCGAGCACACTACTAAACTGTTTATTTCTAACTTTGCTATAAACATACAACCGTCGCGTTTCCTCTTCTTGTTTTTCATCTTCTCGCTCTCTTCTCTGTTCTTCGAGAATTTTCTGGGATGCCTCTTCTCGTTCTTTCTTTTCATCTAACCGTCGCATTTCCTCTTTTCGTTTTTCATTTTCACGTTCTTGTTTTTCCTCCTGGAGCCGCTTTTCCTCTTCTTGTTTTTCGTTTTCTCGTTCTTGTTTTTCTTCCTGGTGCCTTCTTTCCAAATCCGCAAATTGATTTTGGATAAATTTTACAATGTCCTCCATCATATCGTACGATGTATTCACCATAAATAGTTTCCGTTTTACACTAATAAATGGCTCGGACACCACTTGTTACGATATTTGCTAAATACACGCCGAGCACCCTACTAAACTGTTCATTTCTAACTTCGCTATAAATATACAACTACTTCACTGACTAATAAAACACTTGATGTATTCAACTAACTAAATATTCCAAAACACTTCTTAACTTCCTTATCACTTCTTCATAAAAACTTCCCTTCCGAGTGAAATGTGCCGCCTTATAATTATATTCAAGTCGTGTAGGCTGAATCATTCGCAATAGTTCCGTTGTGCCGAATATTCAATACCAAAAATCATCTGCACTTTTCCAGGAACTAATTATCGACGAAATTAAAACGCTTCCGAAGTCGACTCGTGGCGTAGCTAGGGGATTTGTATCAATCTCGTAATAATACTTACTTACAGGTGAAGTCAAATAAAAGCGTGTAAAAAAGCGAACCACTTAATAGTTTATGTTTATCAGTTAATGAAGTATGTGAAATTGTTTTTATTATTGATTGTATTGTTAATGTCTGATACAGTTAATATGTTATTGAAAAAAAAGTTTTTATCAACATAATCCTGGAATTAGACTCGCGCACAATCAACCGCATAAACAAACAGCAATCGTGTACCGTTGCTTGACTTCCAACCGTTCGAGTTTATTTGGATCTCGTGTAGCCTCGTCCGTCGTCCCCGTTCGTCTCGGAGATATTTTTTCCAGATTCGATGGGGATTGCCCGGGGTTTAGTATCATTCTGTGATAATACTAAAAAAAACTTGTGACCTGGCAGAGGGTACGCATTAAAAAATCAACTTAGGGTACGTTCAGAAAAAAAAAATGGATATGTTCAAAAAACCCACCGGGACACTAGGCGCTTTGTTAAACAAGTTCTTTTTCTTTGAATACGAATTTAGCTCCTTTTAAAATTGACGACCGGGGCAGATACCCCGGTTTTCCCCTACCGTCGTTTTGGGGCTGGTGTTTAGTAGCTGAAAATTTTAAAGACGATTATTTTATATTGAACAGTATAGAACAAGTCTGAAAGCATTTTTTATCAGGCACTTATGGTGAAGATTTTAGGAAAAGAGTAGGTTCTCTAAGCCCTTGTCTAAAAAGTCAACCCCGCTGTTATGTGTGATAAAAAGTGTATCAAAAGTTAAAAAATAAGCTTTTTCATTATGTGGTTTTACCAAAATTTTAACAGACTCATTATGTTGATAACTATCTGAGAAAAAAATCTGTACCTGGTTGGACGAAAACGCTGGATCGTGTGTAGTTGGGTCAATTATTTATTAACTTTAGGATAAATTTTATAATAAATGTAACAATAAATATCACTACTGTTATAACTCTGTATGTGATATGATCAAGTGCATTGTGATAAAAACTAAAAATATTGCACATTCAGATATAATTGTTTTCTTCATTCCAATAAATCTTGTAAATCAATAACAATTTTGAATTCAGTTGGATATAAAATTATCAGAAATTTCCATAATTCTAAAAGTTTTGATTATATCTTATTTGTTCGACAGCTAAGTACTTTTGAACAAAAAGTAAAGAAACAAAAGTTGATCAGCAGGAAACTTCCAACTAGGTACCAACGTAAATTAAAATTAATTCTCATGAAGTAGAAATTTACACTTTCTACAAAAAGTCATGATGTAATAAAAATAAAAATACATTATAACAATAAATAAAAATATATTTTTAAACTACCAACAATAGAAAAAACAACTTAAAACCCAGAGAATAATTCAAACCATTACTGAGTTTATGAACACTCTAACAAGCTATTGACAGAACATATGATTTTCAAGAGAGCTAACATCAGTCTTGAATATCTAGCAAAATTTGGCAATCAGGATTACTGGACACCTGAAATTGAAATATAAACCGATAGTGATTAATATGAAGAAGATGAAATATTATTGTTTTGAATTAATTTCATTAGTTTTATTATAGTTTCACTTATCACTCTACATCTTTGCATTCGTTTTTTTTTCAATTAAAAATAAAGTCACACATTTATGAAACGCATAACCCCAAGTACAACTTTTTCAAGTACACTTACCAAAGGACAGTTTGTTGAAAATAAAAATAAACAGAATTGTACCTATATGACACTTATGAAAATTTGCCATAACTCCTTCAATAACTCTTTCAAAAAACAATAACATCATTTGGAAACAAAAATCGTACTCAATTGTAAAGGATCTTAATGAATAAGTACTTATGTTTTAACACATATTTATCTGGCATAACTAATAATGGATGATGTTTCAGTCAGAGAACAACTTTTTTTCCCAATAATATTTATGTTTATCAGATGTTGATAGGAACTTTTCAATTCAAGTTTGCAACAGCCTACATTAAACAATGTTCATTTTTTGAAAAGTGTATGAATATTCACCTATGAATTTCCAGATGTTTTGTTCTTAGTAGAATCTCTACAATTGTGGTAAACTCTTGATTCATTGTTCAGACTAAATTCGTAAACCTTTCCCTGGCAATAAAAACATGAGCCACAGGGCTTATGCTCAGGTATTTCTTCTGTGAAATGTGTGTGAAGACCTTCATAATTTGGAGCAAAATATAATTGGCATTGTTTGCAAAAATAATAGTGTTCTTTTTCATATCTTCTAATGGACTCAGAATCTTCTTTTATAAATCTAGGATGTACAGCGTCAGATTCTGTACGTGTTTCTACACAGATGAATTCTTCTGTGCTTTCTTTCAGTCTTTCCATTTCTTGAATAATATTCAAATATCAAAACAAAAACAATTCAACTGACACCTTTCACCGTCACGCGTCACGTACCCAAGTTACGAAATGAATCAAAATACGAAATCAACCAATCAGCCCTATACTATACTAACAGGATCACAGACTCAAGTAAAATGATCATGCATCATGCTATCTCCAGCACATGGTGTGACATCTATTATTATTTGATTGAACTTATATAAAGTATATCAAATTCCCCTTGCCATAAGCGGCAGTGAAAGTATTTCAGCTATTTTCGCATTATCAATCGATTTTGGACAGTAAAAAGAATAAAAGTGATATTTTTTAGTGTTCATACTTTCAGAATAAGTTAATTTGAAATAGTGGCAAGAGTAAAAATTCCATCACTCTAGGCGCTTTCGCACAGTGCCCCAATGTATCAAACGTATCACAGTCGAAGCAGGATTATTACACAATGTCCCTTCTTGACATGGACGTGAAGAACTTTACTGCACTTATTATGATTATAGTGTTCGTTTGCGAATTGGAATGATACATTCGTTTGTTTAGCTGCACTGCACTTCACTCGATTTGAGTCTTTCTCCAACCACAAAGAAGAGGCAGATTTTATCAATGGACATACACCACTATACTCAGTATAGTATACAAAGCTATAAAAAAGGAAGAAACATTTCAGTAAAATAATAACGCACCCGATGGAGGAAATAAAGGAACCACATGCCGCTCTGAACGCAGGTCTGTAAAAATATTGAAACAAACGTGCAACAGCATATTTGATTTTACTTTACATGTTTTTAGTTCACTATTTTTCAAAACTACGCATGATTTAGGACTTGAAATTTTTTAAACCAAAACAGATTTTTTATCATCCATTCTGCTCCTAATTGTCGAAAAAGTAGATGGAAATGGAACTCCGATATTTTTTCTAGCCTCATGTTATTATTCTTTGCCGTTTATCAAGAGAAAATTTTCCATATGTAGTGTGTATGAATTTACCAGAATTCGAAGTTAAACTCATCCGTACATTCTGATGAATTTGCGTGTTCATTATTGCGTATTTTCTCATATTGAGTCAGGTCAAGAACAAGTTTTTATTGTTTTTGCTCCAAAGCATCGCTTGTAATTTTTCATCAAAAAACATACATGTCTCTGTGATACTCAACTGGCTGATTAACATTTCCAGTGTTTTACTAGAACCACCCAGTTATTTGAATTCTATGCTGGAACTGATATGTCGTCACCATTAGAGTCAGTAATTTCGGAACACGATATATGTTTCTGCTGTACATGGAACGTGGATCCAATGACTGATGTTGATCTATGACCGCAATTCCGCATGCGCATTGTATCCGCGCCAAGTTTGAAATATTGATTTCTTTGTTGATTGATGTCAGTAATTTTTGTATGGGTAGCAAATGATTTTTTACGACAGTTCATTAAGTTATAAATTTTTTTTATTTGAACCTACATAATTTGGTCTCCTGAATAATAAATTCGTTAGTAAACAGAATTTTACCGTACAATAGAAATTCCATAACTTTATTTTTTTATATTTTATTTATTTATTAACTGTATTTTAGAGATGAGTGGCAGATACACTCGAATTATAACGAAAAACCTAACATCAGAATAAAAAACGATAATAAACCCATTCCATCTACTCCAGGAAAACGTATTCTCAGTCTCAAAAGAAAACGATTTACCTGATGGACAAAAAATGCCAATACGAAATACTTTGTACCCTTTGTATAAAAAAGAAAGTGAATACAACTTTTTATTACTTACAGGGCGAGGGAATATTTCCACTTGAACATATTACTAACTAAATATAACAGCCCTATTTTTTTTTCAAATGTATCAGGAAAGGCATCGGATTCATGTTTATTAATTGAAAATTCAATTCAGATGAACTTAATTCAGCTTCAATCGAAAGAAATCATATTTTATTCACACAAAGAGCTTGTTTCACGTAAATACCAGCATAACCGAAAAATTTCATATAGCAAAATGTAGTTTTTTTTAGATGAAACATGGATTTTTCCAAAGGGAATCGGAGTCTTGGCAGGACGATGATGATAAAAATCGTACGCAAACCCGAAGTTTAAGATGGAAAAAGGTTTATTGTTTTGCATGCTGGTTCTTCAAAAGGGTTCGTTCCATCAGAAGAACAGCCTACCACTTCTCATAAGAAAATGGAAATTGTTAGTTGGATACACGAAAAAAATATAGATTTGATGTGATGAAAAATTGACAAAACCAGAATTAATTAAATCGAACAGTTCAAAAAGTGTGTTCCAAGAGGATCAACGAAATCGGCCGTAGTCGGAATTAGTTCTTTTGAAAACCAGAATTATTGCAATTGAACCAGAAAGAAAATATATATCTTATAGATTCACTTTTATGAGAACATGGTCACGAAGTATTAAGATTACCTCCTTATTATCCAGACTTCAATGCTATAGAATTAATTTAGTCAGATTGTAAGGCATACTATAACAAACATGTTGGCAGAGATGGAAATAGTGATGAAAATGTCTTGAGTATGTGGAGTATCAAGGATTCCTGGGCAAAACGTGACAAACACATGGAATCATCCATAGAAGAATGGTATGAACAAGAGAAGTGTATTTGATATGATATGGATTTTATACCCATAATCAAAACCATCGGTGACAGTTGTTATTCTAAAAGTGATTATCTTAATTTTTCATAAAAGATACATAGTTCTGTATGTCTGCTATACATGATGAAACACTTTCATTTCATAATCTATTCGAATCGGCATAAAAAGGTGGGGCGCAATTTTTGAAAAATTGCTGATGACGTCACATCTACAAAAATTGCGGTAAAAATTAAAATTTTTCAACAAAATGCCTGAAATTAAAAACAAAATACAAGAATTTTTTTATAAGTATTTGTACCGTACTTTTGCCAGTCACTATATGATAACATGATGTGTCAATCTAAAAATACACAACCGGACTCTATCTGCATTCGGTATCACTATCACCAAGTCATGACCTTTGCTAGTCAAATAAAAGTGAAATTTTTATTACAAGCTCTAGATCTTTTATATTGTATATAAATAAAAAGTCAGAATCTTAATCAAAATGATCTTTTTTTACCAAACTTCAGTATTTTATAATATTTATAATACATTCTATTAAAAATATGTGTAATCAATATAACATAAAACACCATTTACAATAATCATAATCTTAAATATTTTTATCAAAATAATAAATAAATAGTCTTTTGGCCACATCAGAAAATTTCATCAATTCAACACGCATCTCACTGGGTTCAATTAATTGGAGTTTTTCAGTAATTTTTATTCCTCCCCCTGAATCTGATCTCTTCTGTTAATAATGAAGATTAAAATTATAATTTTTTTTTATCACCAAGTAGGAATATCAAACCGTCTAAGTATCTAAAACAATTTTCTCCATAAACTTATCTGTTCGTTAACATTTTTGGTCTTCCTTTCTAGGAGTACCTACCACCAGCCACGTTGCTTTTTGAACATGATCAATCAAACAATACAGGACACAGAAAGCATAGTGAGCGTTTTTGATTTTTCTTCCTTCGAATTCGTGAGGATCGATGGACTTTTAAAACAAAGTCAAATGTGACCAAATTTATAACAAACAGAACTTTAGATGTCCCTCTTAAATGAAAACTATGACATTATCTAATTACTAACCAAATACCGTGCAGAAACCATAAATCTTTTCAAAACCTACAGCTCATGAATTCATTCTTTTCGATTCCATTCTTCTCCAAAGATGCTTGATTATTATTCATAATGAATATGAGAATAATAATGAGAAAATCTGCCTGGTTCACAATCCAATATCTCTCGTAATAGAAATTACTTTGTTTATATATCAAAACCTACTGAACTGGTCCCATGTCAGGGTTTTCGGACTACAGAAGTGGTGAAATATTATATTTGATTGGCTCCAAGTTGGGATGCATGCAGCACTTTGAAATTTTCAGATAAGGTAATGTCAGTTTTTTTAAGAAAATCTCACTGGTTTGGGTCTGTGTGCCTCAAACGATTAGCATCCAATAGATTCATTAGTCTAACTACCTTAAAATATTGTTACAATAACATAACAGAAGAATGAATCAAATCATCAAATGAACCATACCGTAAAGAAAAATATGAATAGCTGATGTTTCAGGAAATTGTACAATGTTTTCCTGGTGTTGGTTACTTGAACATTCATTGTAATTTTATATACAATTTGTGAAAAGTTTTTTAAAAAAGCACAAACATGTTCATATAATATTATAAAGTAAAACATCTCATAACATTAGCTATTCAATAAATTACTTGTGATTTGTGACACAGAGAGATCGATAATTCGATAGTTGCGCTCTCTCAAGAATGAGATACTTTTAGTGTGTCCAAACCATATGATATGCGGCAGCAAATTATTTCAATACAATCAATATTTACACAATTGAGAAATACTACCTACGAACGTTAAAACCATCTGTACCATCAGGTCCATTAGGCAATCTTATCACATTTACATCTTCAATAGATCTTGGCTTTTGTACTATTCTGTAAAAAAAGACAAGATAAAAATAAAAGTGAAATGAAATTATACTCTGAATGACACAAAATATCATTTGGAAAACTATAATATAAAGAAATAATGGGTGACAAACCAAGAAGTAAGATGTTATAATAGATATTGTATAAAATATTATATAAACTGAGTAATATACAAATTATAAGAATAAACAAAAACTTTTCAGAATAATTTTTTTTTTAATTTTCACCCGCTCATTAGCCCCGAGTGTCACGCACCGCGGATTATTATTCTATACTATCATTGGTGGATTTTGACACATGTAATTTTTTACCCAATGATTGAACTAGAATAAAAAGCCCTGGTGTAACAGACCTTCAAAAAGTAAGCAGTGAATGTGTCCTGGAATCTATCCCATAAAGCATCATATATATTAATAATTATTGAGTTGTTTTAGAGCACTTCTTTTACTTCTTGGCATAGCTGTTTCAATTTTTGTATTAACTAGTACAAATGGCATTTTTCTCAAAATGATTTGATTTGTAACCAGGAAAATGCAGCAATTGGTAATGAATTTCAGAAGTCTTGTCTCCAGCAGTGACCTACATATGCTGTGATGATAATAATGATGATTTCAAAATCAAAAATTAACATGACTTCTAGCTAAACTAGAAGTGAATATTCCAGATTTTAAAAATATTCATCCTCAAATACAAACTTCTAATGATAGAAAATGTTTTAGTTCTTACCCAAAAAGGCTATAAAACAAAATTATTGAAATAATGTACTTTGAACTATAACAACTATAATAATTGAGAAAGAGAAAACCAATCATAGCAGATTCTTCAGTACATTCTGGAAAAAAATTATTCTTTCAGGATTGGGATGACCATGTCTAATTGAATAACAATTCAATTGTTAATATTGCTAAACATGCCCCTTTTTTGTCAGTCATGACTTGAATTTCATGGTAATATGTACATTTTCTAGCAATGTAGTTATAATGTAATACAATTATTAGTGAATAATCGAGTTTAGCCCTTACACACAAAGGTAACTATACTAAAATTTACAAAACTTGTATACTGTATGATGATTAATTTACTTAATATTTATAAAGAGTTTTCAATGTAGTTTATAAGTATACCATAGGAATAGTATGAAAATATCAATTTGTTACCTTGTTTTGTTAATTTTTTCAATTTTTGAAGGCACCACAAATAGGATACATATTCTGTATGACCCTGATATTCGTATGATTATTAAAACAAATTCCCAAATGCATATTCTAACAGAGTTGTGAATTATTGTTTCAGCAGTACTAAACTTTCTAAATTGTTATATAATTGAACTGTAGACAACTGCATTAAGTTGTCCCTGCCTCTTTTGACATTACCTAACCTAATATTCTGAATAAATAAACGTCTGATCATACCAATTTCACCCAAACCAATTCCACTACAATGCATTTTCTTATCTCCAAAATAGTCTATGTCTTGGAAATATAAGAATAGAATACTGTTTATTCCATAGTTCAACTTACTTTTCAACTTTTTCATCTGTCTTTTCGGCACTGGCCTCTCCCAATATCCTAAGTCTAGCTTCCGCATATTCTTGTTTACGTTGCTGCAAAGTTTTTTTCGGTTGATACACTTTACAATCACTGTTATTCTGTGAATCTTTAGACGGTCGTTTAAGTATTTTAACTGTTGGTTCTGGAGGCACATACTGGGTTCTTAAGGCATCATCACCAGTTAATATAATTTTTACAGGTTCTACTAAATTTCCATTGCTACTGAAATGTGAAAATAACGCAAAGAATAATGAGACTCACATGTTTTCAAAACTACCTTTTACTATCTAAGGATCTACTTGGTGTTATAAGATCACTAAACTTTTTGTCCAAAACCTAAAAAAAATAATTAGTTCACATAACCTGTAAACACATGCTTGATAAATTGAAAGTAGCATATTACTGGGACAATAAAACATTGCTGTGTTTAAAAAAAAATGTTATAAAGGTGATTATTACATCAGTCTCTTCGATTTCTTCCCAGTTTTCCAAAACATCTATATCTTGCTGTTTGGAAGCCATTGTAGGGCCCATTTGTCAATTTTCTATTTCGAGAGTTCGAGTAGTTGAATTTGAATGTTCAGTAGTTCAAATAGAACAGGTAAACATTGGGCCTTTTCGATTACAACACGATGTAGTGTAGTCTAATTTACACCGACTTTTGAATCGGGTGCAGTTCAATGGTCAATGCAATTACACAACGGTATTTGTCAATCCAATCAGCAAATGAATACTAGAATCGAGAGTAAATTACACCGAATGAACTTTTCTCATGAAACCATCACAAAGAAGACAACCGTATCTTCCGCTTTCACTTGGTTTTACTCTAAATCCGCTTTCCAATTGAAGTGATCTGACAGATCACGATAAATCATGTTTCAATTAAACCACTTTTATAAAGTCAGGTACAGTTCACTTCAGGTTCAATTCATGGGAAACAAGCTCCACTGCGTGCTACAACCCTGGCAATTGGAAAGCGGCTTAAAATGTCATTATTTATTGTTATTATTCTGACGAGTAGGGATGTGGTGGAGGATCAACGATTATAGACTATACTATAATCGTTGGTGGAGGATATGATAATAGTTACTTTCTTAAAAATTATGCAGTGTTACTTTTCCGCACACAAATACAGTAAACGAAAGACGCCAAGCGGAGTTATGCGGAAAATTCACTTTGCACATGTGTTGTGAACAAATTTCTTTTTTCCAGCTTCCAGAGCTTCATATCAGATGATAACAATGAAGAAAAATATATTTTTTCTACTCATGTGTATGAGAATGATCATTTTTCAACCGGATACCCTACATGAAAGTGATAGTTTTTCGAAAATGAAGCAAATGAACATTATCATACGCGACCCGATGGGAGCATACTAAAAACAATTTGGTGGATTTTTGACACTAGTGATAGTTGCTTAATGCTTAAAACATAACTTCTCAATTAATTTCATTAAAGTTTTTTTTGTGAAAGCGCAGAATTTGATATTGTTATGCTTGTATTTATATTTTTAAACTTTTTGAAATGTGGAAAGGCAATCTGTGTGCGGTGCCCAAAAATTCGAAAAATCAATAGGAAAATAACTAGCTCCTGCAACAACTTTGAAACTTGGGCCAAAGACCATATAGGTGGTCTATGTTCTAGTTGCGTTTTCGTCAGGCTTTCGGTTAAATAATTTTGATCAAAATGCTTTTTTGAAGTGACGAAATTTTCTTTGTTTTTTTTTTCACAGAACTTGAAACAAACTACCATAAATGACGTCACTTCAAGTCAGTTTGATCAAATTATTTGACCACAGAACTCATAATTATATATCTTACGATATATACGTAAGATATATAATTGTGAGTTCTGTGTATTTGACCGAGAGCCACGGGCTGATTTGCCAACTGCATGCACGATTCAAAAGACAAAAAACCATTCGAACGAGACAACCGTGCCTGAGGGCTGAGGGCACGTCTATTCTCGTATTGTCGAGTTCATGCGGAAACCTTTTTAAACGTTTGAAGTAACATAGAGCGATACACACACTGCTCGTTGAAGAGAGATACAACATTGAACTCATATACGTTAAAGCTGTTTTTTTGGCGTACCACTTTTTTTAAATTATTTGGTCCGTTTTAAAAACTGCGTTTTAGCGTTGAAACATTGACGTCATAGACGGAATGTTCTGACCATACTCAAATCTATGACTTAAATTGAAAAACATTATTGAATGCGTTTCAACGCCAAAAAATAGCTTTTATCTCCAGAATAGACCCCCCTCCCGTCCCGCCAATGACCGACGATGACGTTGACCAGTTATCACTTGTCTTGTCATGTCATCATTCTTACCATTTGTTTCTGTTTCTGTGAATTGTGGACATTTGTGGTGAATGGTGATTAAAATTAAAACTTGAACAGTTGTCAAAATGGCGGAAAAGAAGAAAGGTAAAAGGAAGAAAGATGTAAGTAAGAAATTTGGGTAAATTTTATATTAATATTATTAAAAAAACTTAAAACTCGAATCCATGATATTCAATAATGCTCTTCGTAATGTCATAACTTTGCTTTGCTTTCGTGACGTTTTTGTAATTATTGCTGATCCAGAAAATTTTGCATGATTAAACGTAGAATTCAGTGGTTTTATTCCTAAATTTCTCAGAAGTCTTCTAATTAATGTTAGAGAATGTTTCACGATCCATGTGCTCCGGGACAAAGAACATACTTATTTTTCTATCATGTCAACAATGATTTTTTAAAGACCTACCATTGGTACCAAGCAGAATTTCTTTCAGAGAATATATATATATGGATCTTTTTGATTTCTCAATATCGATTTGTATTTTTAGGAATATGTTCATCCTGGGGAAGAAATTGAAGATAAGCCAACGAAGGAAGAGTTTAAAGTTGCCAAATGGATAAGAAAGAATGTGCAGATAAAGAAAACTAAGTTTTTAAATCACAATGTGGAGTATTTCACAGGTAAAGTTTGAAGTACTCAACTAAAAAATCAAGATGAATAGGAGTGCCATTTTTATAAGGGCATTAGTGGAGGGAGTTAAGTGATGCACTACTTTAATAAGGATAACTAAAAATGTATATTACTTCTATTCCAAAAATCTTTGGGGAGATTGTTCTATTGTAAACAACAATTACCTATATATATTCACTGCACTGTTTGGAACCTTTGGTGTAGTAATGACTATACTGGAGTTTTAATGAATTTTTGAATATAGCTCCAGTAGTTGTTTACAATTAATTAAAAGTTTTTTTTTTAGATTTGTTCCTTGTTTTGAATATTTTCAATTTTTGAATGTGTATACAAATTTATGTATTTGTAAAAAGATCTTTTTTTTTAATCAAAGATAAATGTATCTGAAAATTAAAATTACCTTACTTGATTATTGTGGCCATATAAAAAAATCTGCAGTTAAAATTGCTCATCCCTTTCAGCTGGTGGCTCAAATATATGCATTTTAGCTATGAGACAATTTATACCATAATTTGTTATCTGATAAGCAACAACAATTAAAGATAGGTTTCTCTAATGAATATTTTATTTACTGGTAATTTGATTAAGTGTTTTGTTCCTCTAATGACTATTGTATGACTTACATTAAGTGCAAAACTTTGAAGTAATACCAGGCATTTATTTGATTCAGGTTCTAGAGCCGTTGATGCTCTGTTGACATCTCCATTTGCAACAAGTGAACAACCCTTATTCACAACAAGAGAAAAAATATGTGATTATCTTCACGTTATGTTGATACATAAGTTTTTCCATAGAGCTCGCAAAGTACCAGTTGATGAACAGGAGTTGAAGAGCAAGAAGGGAAAGAAAAAGGAAAAAGAGAAGAAAAATGACTCTGGGGAAGAAGAGAAAAAAGAAAAATATAAAGGAACAGATGCAGAAAGTAGTGTTGTTGAGGGTAATAAAGATCAAATGGTAAGTACATTATTCCTTCAGAGATGTGAATAAAAAAGAGTAACTCAAATGAATTTGACAAATAGACAGTAATATTCTTCTACTTGAAAAATGCAACATCAAACTTAAATCAAAATTGACTGTTGAGCATGTCGAGACATTCAAAGTATATGTATATTTCAGCCTGAGAAAGAAAAGCGCAAGAAGAAAATCAGATTGGAAATGCATAACGATCAAAGATTTGTTGATACTTTGGATGCTTATGTATGGATATATGATCCTATTCCCTTCCATTATTGGATAATTGGTACTCTATTGGTATTGGCTGCTATAGGAGTGTGCCTATTCCCATTGTGGCCTCCTTCTGTAAGGTAGGGTTTCAGCTCTTTAAATCCAATTGTGTCTACCTCAAATCAGTGTTCTGGATCTAAGACTGCGATTCTGTTCATAATAAAGGGTTTTGCCTACTTTCACTATTTACTACCATGTAATAATGTATATTTTTCTTCAAAATTATGACTATAATTTTTGAGTTCTATAATTTTAAATTGATTTGATTTGTTATTCATTGTGCTCGTGAAAAGTGCACTGGGCAGTGCTTAAAAACAAACTTTTTCTAGATTGGGGATATATTATCTGAGTATGGCCGCAGCAGGATTCCTGGTACTGATTATAATTTTAGCGGTAATTCGACTCATTATATTCTGTTTAATTTGGGTACTGACGATGGGTAAGCACCACTTGTGGATTTTGCCGAATTTGACCGAAGATGTTGGATTCTTTGCATCATTTTGGCCTCTTTATACCGTGAGTTATTGACATGTTCAAGTGACTTTTTATCTATTAATTTGCCAATTTCCAGTATCAGTACAAAGGTGATAAATCTAACCAAAAGAAGAAAAAAAAGAAAGACAAGGATTCTGATGACGAGGAAGAACATAAAGAAAGATCTGATGAACAGTCTGCACCTTCTAATTCAGGAGTTGTTGAAGTGAAAGAGTAAGATTCTTTGGTTTATTTTTAAAATTTCTGAAACATATTTTTTGAGCAAATAACTGATTAAATTTATTCTTCGAGGATGCTATAAAATATTTTACTCTGGCTCAAATTTTAATGGTATACATTTTTTTCCATTTTTGTTGGAATGCCGTGAGACAAAAAGTTCTTAATGAGCTGAAAAGAAGCCAATCAAAAATTGGTACTGAAAAAGTTTTAAAGTGTTGGTACAAATTACATTTCATTGGTGTACCTACTTTATCAATTTTACAAGGGTGTACATTTTCAAATGAAATACAATAATTCTGTTGAATTTTTTCTTGTTAAATACGTCGTGGAGCCGGACCTTGAGCATGCAAAACTACTTATGAATTTCTGTTGCCAGAATTTTGTTTATGAGATGAGTATATGAAATAAAACAAATTTCATTTATTAACTGTATAGTTTTCTAGTATATGGAGTGATATGTCCTGGTAGAAAACAACATTAATAAAACATGGAATGATTAAGTTTAGCGTGATGAAGGCCGCATTAAGTTTCTCCATACGTTTTTTTGTGACAAATTATGGCATTATGACTGACAAAAACATTGAATTACATAGATTCTATATTTTTGAGGTTTTCTAAACTAGGGGCATTGTAGAATTGCAACAATTTTGTTCAAAAAACGGTCGACTTCAATACTACTATAACTTTGTCTTACTATGTCTGAAGAAACTCTTGATCTTTTTCAGATCTACTGTTGGAACGGTGAATGTTCAAAGTCCTCTAGAGAATTCAAATGGATCAGAAAGTGAAAGCGAGTCCAGTCAGAGGTCAAGTACAGGCAAGGATTTTGAAATGGTGGATCAGGAAGATTTGGAATAAAGTTTACTTGACTAGGATAAAACTATAGTTTAATTTATCTTATTTTTGCACAATTAAATTATGGTAAGAACTACCTTTCTTAACATTTGTGCTAAATCGAGGTGTCGTTTTATTATCTAGAGTCTTTTGAATTTGGCGATCTTCCCATCTTAGTATAATGAATTTTAATTTATTTTTTACTGTGTGGTATTTTGTAAATATTTGAGTAAACCATAGAGAGGTATCATATTTTTAGCAGCATCTAATATTGGCTTCTGAATTCAGTTTTAATTTAATTCTTTAGGATTATATTTTAGTTTAGTTTCATTGATATCTCACAAGAGATAAGAGATTATGGCCACTTTGGGAGTTCTACTAATATTTACCCGTCATTTGTATAATTGGTGCTAATAAAATGTTTCAATTAGATTGCTATTGAAAAATTTATTACAAATGGTTGCATTTAAGATTTGTATTGTTTCAACATGGTATATTATATAAAATAAATATGTTGTACATTATTTCATTTCCATGTGTCCATCACCTGCCTCAACATTTGGTTGCATAGTGCTGCATATGGATTCAGTTCAACAAGCTGAAAAGTAATCATTTGAAAACTCATTTTTCACACAGTTACTCAAAATTATTGCTCTGTGAATACAAAACTTTTTTATGTACATGTAGGAATGCTAGGAATCGCACGTTAAAAGGTAAGACATCGTTAATAAGTTTTGACTTCTGTTGGCTGTCGTTCGTAGGCGGCTGACAGCTGGTTAACGGAAAAAACAATTTTAAAACAAGAAACGATACTTTTTCAGTGAGCAGGTATTTTATAAATAGGTACTAGAAAATTTTATTGAAATGAGGATCTAAATCTCGGTAGTATTTCAAAGGTGATTTACCTGTGCCTTTGCAAAATCATTTCCCATTTTGGCAGCAGTTTCAAAGTCTGATCTGGCTGATTCGATATTTTCAGCTTTTCGATGGAGAATTCCTCTCTGACAATAGGCTAAGCAAAGTGTTTTTTTATATTTATTGGTGCTCAGATTTATGGCGTTTCTCACATCATCGAATGCATCTGAAAAGAAATTTGCATTATTGGTGTGGTCACCTTGAATTTTTAAAGAGTTAATAGTTTCGGTGAACTACGTTGCTGAACAGGATTCAAGGGATTAATAGTATTTCATGAAAAATGTTAATCACATATGGCCATAATTTTTTTTTAAATAGTATAGTACTTAATATAGGTCAATGAATTTATGTACCAAGTGTGTAATGAAGATGATAATGCCCGTTGGGTTAATATGGCTCGAGGGATGGATGTCGCCCGATGAGAATTAGGCATTATCATCCAGTAAAGTTCGTGATTCATACAAAATTTCGTTTTTCATCAAAATGTATCAAATATACGTGATAATCTCTAAGTAATGAAAATTTTATTATTTTATATGATTACATTAATGCGCATTAGCAATCATTGCTAATGACGTTAACTCCATGAATTTTCAATGCAGGTGCTTTAGAAAAATTTAAGGGGTTGCTAAGGGGTATTTCACAAAACGACGCTGCCTTTTTTATCAAATTGACATGGATTGTTGGACAAGTGAAAGATAATTCAAGTTGTGGGAGAAAATACCAATCAATAACGAAACGTTGGACAGTAAAACTTGTACCATCACGACAAAGCTTACAAAATGTTGCCGTGAAGGAGTTAGGTAGTGGACTTTCTTAAGAGCTATGACCTTGAATATATCTGCGCGTCGCTTACGGGCAACAACTCACTAAACTATTGAAATAGAAACCGAAAATATTGACTCAACTACTTCACTATAATAGCCTAGCCTATAACAGCCTACGTTCAGTAGACGACTGCCGAAACGTAAATTTGTTCTCTGCGACGGCATGAGTCATAGCTCTTAAGAAAATCCACTACCTCTACAATAATTAATTGATCTTATTTCTCTCCTATGCCATAAGATCCCTTAAACACAAGGGCGGCGCGTCTGGGGGCACAGGCACCCCCACTTTGTAAACAAAATGAAGGTGTTCTGTTACCCTCTAACCCTCGACGAGAAAAAAATTATTAATATACTCCGGCCGCCCCTAATGAAACATAGAAAAAACGACCTACCTTCAAATTTTTGTAAATATTGGTGGATGTGAGCTCTGTTATTGTACAAGGACGGTCTTTGAGGTGTAATCTGAAGAGCTTTGTTGATGAGGTTGAGTGCTTCAATGAATCTGCCATTCTCTGCTAAGCGAATCGCTTCAATTTCCAACTTTTTTGACTCTTCTACCTCCGAAGTTGAATCTTCTTCATCTAAACAATATCACAACAAAATGGTATTGTTCAAGTCCCTTTATAATTTTTTTTCAGAATGTCGGGATTTTCTAAACTAGACAAAACGTGATTTAACACATCATGTACTTCAAGAATACAGTCTCCTATATAAATATAACCAATTACTTTAATATAAATACTATGTATTGGGGTAAGACAGCTGGTGAGACTTGGACATGTTCAATTCAATCTAGAAAAATGATAGGAAAATTAAATCGAACAAAGTTAGAAGTTGTATTATTCTGACAAAGTCGAAATATCCTCCTCCCCACACTGTCCCACGAAGTGAAAATATGAGGCAAATATCTGACAGAAAACAACTACTTCCCCATAAGGCCATTGAATTTCATCTTTCATCCATATCTGTGCAATATTCCTCAATGCGAGGACACTATTATGCAAGTGCTAACCTGCTAACTGCAATAAAACAATTAAATATTACCCTTTATTTTGTTGGAAATGACCTACATAATTGTTTCAAGGTTCATGCCTCTCATTTTACTCTTTCTCTACGAATGAAGCCGCGAGTTACAGTTAATCAGTCGCAGCGCCACCAGCAAGATGCATTTAAACCATGAAAATATCATTCTTCAATTTCTGTGTTTAAAAACCCGCCCGATAGCAGGTCTTGGTCTTTCAATTGAAACTTTCATAAGAGCCTGAAAGAAATCAATTTAAAATAATACAATTTGGTTGTCTTAATAAGTTCGTAGAAAAAGTACAGTATGTAAGGCTTTTACATACTCGTTTATTGCACACTCGTTATTAAAATAATGTTTATACCAATTGTACTATACTATTATGTAACTGCACGATTCGCGTTAAACATTTTGGCTTTTGAAAACTATCATTATACAATTCTTACACACGTGATTCAATATCACAGGTTCTATGAAAATGGTGTTTTTTTTTCAGTTATTCTATATACCATTTATAAGTTATATTCAAAGATCATTTTCATCCTACACAAGTATAAAGAAACTGATTCTAAAGTATATTGCCTCTATTCTGAAACCATATAACTTTTTTTGTATAACAGAATTTAAATATAAGTACTATGAATAATTCCGAAGACCAATGGTTGAGATGTTTTGAACAGGAGTTATTTAAAAACTTTTCTTTGATAAATCCTTTACACCTTACCATTGTCTTTAAGTATATAGACAATGACCTTACCCTCAAGTTTTTCTGATGAGTATGAAATGTTATCTTCAACTGTTAGATGGGGATTGAAGACACAATTCAAAATTGTATTATCATGTTCACTCAATTTTGCCGACATGTTTTCAGGTAAATTTAACAAATGAAACATCATGTAGATGAAGGAATTTTAATGAGAAAACAAAACGAGTTTGACTTGAATAAATTATACTTGTTTATCATACTAGATAAATTAATTATTTGAATTCCTTTCAGAATGAATGCTTCGGTTTTTTCAACTGAATGAACAATTCATTGTTCATCACCTCGAAGTTTGATTAGTGTGGTAATATTTAGAAAAATAGGGACTATTTTACTTGCACGTGCATATTTATGTATTTTATGGGCGAAATGAGGCGTTATTACAGGCATCAATACAACTTTTGCTGTTGGTAAGAATATATATACAAAAATATACAAAAAAAAAAATACAATGAGACATCATTCTTTCCAGATGATTTTATCATCCCCTAGTTCTATCTTTCCAGTAGCTAGAAGTCTCAATGCTTTTGGAAAGGCTTTATGTTCTGCTGATTTAATTCTTTCTGTTAATTCTTCTATGGTGTCAGTGGTTTGCACCTCAACAGTTTCCTGGACGATTATTGCACCACCATCAACTGCCTCCTGAAAGAAAAAATGGTTGATGAAAACAATTTGAGATTAGATAAAATAAGGCAGTACAAATTCAATAATTCGCATTTCTTTTACAAAAAAACGCATGAAAGTGAACCAATTATATTCATTATTATTATACCTCGACAAAATGCACAGTGCACCCACTGACTCTCACTCCAGCTTCAATAGCTTGTCTCTGGGCATCCACACCTTTGAATGAAGGTAAAAGTGCTGGATGCACATTAAGTAGCCTTCCTTTCCATTTTGAAGTGAATTCGCCAGTTAAAATCCTCATGAAACCAGCCAAACAAACAATTTCAACTCCAGCATTTATTAATTCACTGTGTAAGGCTCTGTCGAACTCTATTCTATTGGAATAATCTTTGTGACTCAAAACCTTGAAAAAAAAACATAAATTTAGTGCTAGATAGTATGCAAAAATGTAAACAATCCTACAGACACTGACCTAATTCAAAGAATTGCTGCTCTCTTGTGATTTTATTTTATTTATACAGGTTCACTAAATCATTCATCTACTGAAAGAAAAAATTCCAAGAGAGTATTTCTTTAAATCATTGGTTACACCAGATGAAAATGAATTTGGTTTTCGGTTTTCATTAAAATACAGAACTACATAAGTCATATTATAAACTTTGGATAACTAATATTAATAATAATATATGAGCAAAGAGGGTCAAAGAAGGGAGTTGCTGGCTGCAAGGAGAAACTGCTGATCGACAGATGTATCACGCAGGATTCCGTCTAGTATGAGCGTAACCTTTCAATGGCCTGGTTCGATTATCATAGGGCATTTGACACAACATCGCATGAGCTAGCTCATCATGCCTTGCGGTACCCGATCAAATTGTGAAATGCATTGAACAGCTGATGCCGCTCTGGACCATAACATCTGGTCAAGTTAGCGAACAAACAGAGCAGGTGATCTTTAGAAGGGTCCTGTTTCAGGGAGACTCCCTTCTCTTTTGCATCTTCCTATTGCCATTGTCCGTCGCACTACAGAAAACCCGCTGATACCAACGCGGCACCCCCAGCAACCGAAGGCATAAGGTCACCCATCTGTTCTACATGGAGTGATGAAAGAACTCAGGAATAGCCGCGACCACTCGACGTGAAAACTCGCAAAATGATTCATCTTCATAGGAGCTTGCATCCTAAATCTTCTGTTCCACGGTAATACTTACCCAGACAACGGGGAGGCCGTGGACTTTCGAGCTTGTAGTGTCTACATAACAGAATGGTACTGGGATGCAGCCTATAAAGTCATCAGGAGTTCAGTCAGTTCAGGTGTACAGAGCATTTCTTTTCAAGGTCTCGTATTTGACACTGAATGGACGAACCCAAATTCTGTCACCGAGATGGAATCCGTTCAGCAAAGAGCCTACGTCAACGCTACACAAGGATAAGCAAATGCATGGGGTCTTCTTCAAGAACATTGACGACATTGGCTTATTCAGAAACCTGACCTTCGCTTTTCTCAGGTCAAGTTGGCTAAAGTCGGAAACCGAGGGATGATTCTTAATGGCCTGCCAATATGGTGTCTTCACCACCCTCGTCTACCGTAGTCGCGTGATGGGTATAATGCATATGCTGTCAGCCTGTCCAGCTTATGCAGTCTCAGCCTATATCCACAGGCATAACGCAGCTCTACGAGTTGTTGTACTACCACCTACGACACTCTTACGGTATTGACGAAAATCCAGTGTTGCCTTATGCTCTGGGGGATATTGAGTCTGTTGTGGAGAATGAGTAGTGCCGAAACCATCCGGTAAAAATGGTGGTTCTGATAATAAGGGTCCTTGGTGGAACTGCTATCAAGCTTAAAAATCATACCGGCTTGCCGTAATATGGCAGAAATCTTAGCCGGACGAATACAGTAGGCCGTAATTCTTGGTTTACTCCGCCTACACAGGGCACATGATCCTCGGACCCAGTAATCACTCACCCCACGGACGTGGGAGCGTTTACTGAAATATTCCGAATGAAACTCATCAAAGTTTTGTTCTATCTGGTTCATTGATCAAAACATAATACCTAGTTTAGCTTGATACTTCCTGAATCTCTATTATAATCGGACCCAGTATGAAAATAAAAGAAATTAAATTAACTAATCAATAGGCAGTTCAACTGCTTACTAAAATTCATGACAATTGAATTAAAATTCTTTATAGATATGATTTGTGGTGATTTTTCATGGAGACGATATGAATGTTTGGAAATAACTGGTAAAAATATCTCACAAAATTGATTATTCAATTAGACTCAGTAGTAATTTTTACCTTGTGTCCAAGTGCCTATCTATAACTTTGGGCAGTTCTTAGTGAAACTAAATAATTTTTTTCAACTAGTTACCTTTGTGGGAATACCTGCCCTCTCCGCCCTCTTCAACCCTTCAACGTCTGCTTTATTTGAAATAACTAGAACAATTTTGGCTCCCATATGCTGTGAATTATCTTGGGTTGCATTGATGAGTGCCTGTAGATTAGTTCCACTTCCAGATATCAAAACTCCCACTTTTTTTTTTGGTGTGGCACAAATACTAACAATGTTAGGCACATACGCTCTCATTGAAATCTCCATAACTTCCGTAAATTTTTTTATATTTACTTGTTCTGAATCTGAAATAAAATAAATTATAATTTCTAGGTGGTTCGCAATTATTTAGTTATTGAGAAGGAAAATATCAACAGATCATATGTTGGGTAATCACTAAAATAAATTATTCATGTGTTAGGACTTAATTCGATCAAAGTTAGAAAAAGTGTGTTGGAGGTTCAAACAAAAAAAACGAATGATTTTGACAAAGTCAAATTTCCCTTTCCTCAACACTGGTGGAAAATTCGAGGCAAATATCTGTCAGAAAACAACTACTACAAACATTGAATCACATTTGAAAATTTTCCTCCAGGAGGAAGAAATCAATTCTGCTACCGTTGAAATGTTTTTTGTAAGGATGCAAGAACAATAATAGCTACTTACCAAAGGAGCAAAGGAGCAATAGCTAGAAGGGTAGCATATAAATTGCTCTCATCACAGAACAAGTTTGCTACTTTTTGAAAATTAATATAAGGTTTATGCATTTCATTCATGTGAACAGTTTGATTTCCTCCATTTCTGTCAGATCACAACAAGTTTGCAAAATAAATACTTTGGAGTGGAAATTGAATCGTGTTTTTTATTATGATCTTAAAATATTATTCAATCCAGACTTTTTATTTTGTCAGAAAAGCCACACATTCAATGTTCTTTCATATTTGTAAATATTGCCTGTTATTTTTACAATGCACATCCAGAGTAATCTATGAATCAAACATGTGAAGATCACCCAATGATTTGGAATATCCCTGAATAATGTAATTATAAGTTACCCTTTTCTCTCTTGATCACTCTTCCAATAACCGAAGCACCATGAGATTTAACCAAATTGAAAATCTCGTCAAGATTTTTGCTTTCAACAATCACTACTGCCCCCACACCGCAATTGAATGTCCTCAACATTTCAGATTCATTTACTCCCCCAGCAGTTGCCAACCAAGGAAAAACCTCAGGAATAATCCATTTTGTTGCATCAAGTTCAACTGCCACATCATTTGGTAGAATTCGTGGAATGTTTTCCACCAACCCACCTCCTGTAATGTGGGCGAATGCTTTCACCTTTCCCGTCTTCACAGCAGGTATTACAGCTTTCACATAAATTTTTGTTGGAGTTAAAAGTTCATTTCCTAAAAAAAATTGTTATCTACAACTACACTATTTGAGCAATCTCAAAAGTGAATGAAATCAATATAGTACTCTTTACAATCTCAATTTTTTTTCGGCATACTAACCAATCGTTCTTTTATTCTTGCTAAAGGGAGCAATTGTTTTGTAATTAGCTCCCGAAAGCTTCATGACTTTCCTAACTAAACTAAATCCGTTACTGTGTACACCAGTGGAAGGCAATCCTATTACAACATCACCGGATTTTATTTCGTGGATGTGAGGGATTAACTGGCTCCTTTCAACAGCCCCAACTGCAAAACCTGCTAAATCGTACTCCCCAGGAGGGTACATGTCTGGCATTTCTGCTGTTTCACCACCTGAAAAAATTATTTCTGTATTCGAGACGATCATCAGTTTGTGCTTTGAAACTGGCAGATTTTCAGAAATTGTTCTGACCAACAAAACGGCTAGGTCTTCAAAAAAACTCAAACTTACCTATTAATGAACAACCAGCTTGCCTGCAACCTTCAGCTACTCCTGTAACCACCTGTTTGGCAACTTCAACATCCAAAGATCCACAAGCGAAATAATCTAGGAAAAATAGTGGTTCTGCTCCATGAGCAAGAACATCATTCACACACATGGCAACCAGATCTATTCCAATTGTGTCATGGATTTTCATTTCTTGGGCAATCTGAAGTGAACGTCATTTAATTTAATATTCAGTCAGGCTATTAGTTGACAATACAGA
Source organism: Chrysolina americana (assembly GCA_958502065.1). NCBI lineage: Eukaryota > Metazoa > Arthropoda > Insecta > Coleoptera > Chrysomelidae > Chrysolina > Chrysolina americana. The sequence goes on along the minus strand of OY293411.1, from coordinate 18,078,560 downwards.
GTTTTTGACAGTAAAGAAATTATTAATTCATGATTGAATACCTGAACATTAACAATTAAAGATAATCATACCTTCAATTTAGTACCGACACCATCAGTTCCGGAAACAAGCAGAGGATCTTTGTAACCTGCCACTTTTGTATCAAATAGACCACCAAAACCTCCCAAGCTGCCCATAACACCTGGTCTATCTGTAGACTTTGCTGCTGGTTTGATATGGGATACTAAATCATTACCAGCAATTATGTCAACACCACTTTGCTTGTAAGTTAGTTTTCCTAACTGTAAAATGGCACTAGAATAAAATTTAAAAACGTTATTTTTCGGAGATTGTGGTACATAAATACATTAGCTTATTATTATTTGCCTTCCACAATCATTCTATAGTATCAGTGGTACATGTGGTAAAAATTATTAAGAAAGGCTGTTGAAGACTTCTAGAACATGGACGTATAAATTAATAATGGACTCAGCAATCCCGCATACTTGCAATACATTTTGTTTTGAAGCCGCTTGGTTCGTGGGCGCGCGGGTTGCGGGGAAGGAGGAGACCTGCGATAGACTGTAACCTACCCTCCAACGACAGTGGCGCACGCAATTTAACTGATATAGGTATTGATGTTATTGACAAAAATATGTGGAATTTCATATATGATTATGAAAATTTCAGCAAAACTTGTTAGATACGATCTGATGTGTTCCTAAAATACCCATATGTGCCTTCCTTCATATAAAGTAACAAGATTTCAGTACCATTTCATTTTGTATGCATAGAAATTTGAAACCCACTGTGACGCCATTGAAGAATATGAACGTCAATCTAATATTTGTAAACAATCTATGTACTTATCAAAGCTGAGATTCTGGTTGTTAGAACAATTGGATTGCTTGTAAACCCAACAGTAAAGCACCATTATTAGTCTCTATCTATTTTTCTTGCACTATTTTAATCCTAACGCAACAAAACACCAATATTTTCACAAATACCGTATATGACAAACAATGTCAACATATGGTGGTGAAATTTGTAAACAACCAAAAAATTATGAGAAACAAAGCGTACTTCAACAGCGTTGCCGCACGTGCAGCATTTTAACGGACAGTACAGAATTTTTTGAAAGTTCGCACCGATTTTTCAAACTAATTTCACTAGTTTCGATTTTAGAATGTATAATGCCGAGTTTAATTTCATAAACGGATCGGAATGTTCAGTTACTGACTGGAATTCGCTGGCAATTGAGTTTAAGCTAGTGTTGATGGTAGAAGAATTATTACAGACTCGATGTGGCAACGCCCAACTCAACAGCAGGACCTTAGGATGTTGCCTTTCAGCGACTTCACTTGGAGATGTAAATAACTGGGTCCATTATTCATGTATACGTCCATGTTTCTAGAACATGGACGTATAAATTAATAATTCTAGAACAGCAAAATTTTTACTATTTAATTAATTTGAAGAAAAAGAAACTCGGTTCGTTTTTGAGTTCCTGAGAATGCCAACTTCGTTGGCAAAACGCACGTCGAGTGAAAATGACGTTGTTTTGGTGATTTGAGTAGGTTCTATTTCTTGAAATTTATTCACACCAAATGTTCCAAATATTCATTTATTTTGTATAAAGAATGTATACCTTTTTTGGTAAGAAAAGGTGCAGGTAAGAATAAGATTTAAATATAAAAATCCCAAACGTTTACTGTCGAAAAAGTTAAACAAATTAAAATAAATAATGATAGCGTACGCAGCGCCCTCTAAATTTTATATAAAAATCAATATAAAATTTTGATTACTGACCTCTACAATAAAAAACTCCCCAAATTTGGTGCAAAAAATTTTTGCAAAACTTATTGAAAATAAAATTTTAACTTCAACACCCTGAATCTCCGAAACGAAACATGTATATTAAATAAATGTTTTGACTATTTCAACACCTCTTATACACATAACCAACACATCATTTCAGCAAAGACATTTTCTCCGAATTTCAAATTTGCATGAGTACAACCCTGTTTAAAAAGTGGAAATCAGGAATTATTTGAAAATTATAGACCTCTTCTCAGTCTACTCAGCTTTTTCTAAATTATCTGAACTGACTGTAAAGCAAGCTGTTTAAATTAAATTGACACCTGTAAAAGGCAACAGCCTTTTTTATGACGTTAAAGCGTTAAAACTGCGTTTTTTTGAATTAACGGATATTAATTGTAGAAATACACAGGAATGATTTGATCTTCACAAACTTTATTTTGAATAAATATCATCCGCCAACATGATTAAATTCTAATTAGTTCTAATTCCAAGAAAATAAATTCAATAAAGGAAAATTATTCAAATCCAATTGGTCCTTAAGAAATGTGTTGGAATTTTCAAGTGTATTGATTTCTGATGACTCTAAATGATTAAGCTTCAGTCCTTCATTTTCTTTATGAAAAATTTTGAAATCTTCATCAAAACTATGGTTTTCTTCTAAAAGATGATTTGAATATGTTGAATTCGTTTTTTTGTTCACATAACTCATATGATGTTGATGAGTGCAATTTTTTAATGCTCTACTGGTTTGACCAATATATACCTCGGTGCAATTTCCACAACATAGTTTATATACTCCCGATATAGTAACGAACAAATGGATTTGAATAATTCACCTTTGTTGAATTTATTTTCTTGAAATTAAAATTAATTAGAATGTAATTGTGTTTGCAGATGTTATTTAAATTAATGCAGATGATAAGAGTATAACTACTTTTGTTTTGTTAAGTCATGAGTTTTACATATCTGTAAATATGTTATTATTATTAATGATTAGTAAACGAAGTGATGATTTTGTGATATTTTTGCTCGCTTCAAAGGTATATAAAGGTTCAGACTAGGCTTTTGTACATTGAAATAGCTACTGCGTTAGCCAAACATGTTGTGAATTTAAAATAAAGTTTGTGTATTTCTATAATTACTATGAATCTTCATCAAGTAACGACCGAATCAACCAGAAAAATAACTGATATTATTTATAAAAATCTAGATAATGGTAACCTAGCGTACGGTATTTTCCTAGACCTTTCCCGAGCTTTCAACTGCATTAACTTTATCCTTCTGAAGAAACTTTACCGTTATGGAATCCAAGGAATTTAACTTAACCGTTTTGAATCTTATATGCATATCACATCTGAAAACGAGATAGAAGGTGCGATGGATGTCAGTCTGGGGGTACCATTACTGCTGAGGCATTAACCTTTCCAGAAATAACAAATATGGGATGCTCAATAATGGAAGAAATTAAGAAATGGTTTTTGTCCCTAAAACGTCTTCTCAGGCCATTAGCAAATAATAGACATTCTCGGTTTTCTAAATAACATCCGAAAAAGATATTGAATAACAGAGGAGAATTATGCGATCTCTGTGAGACTATAGACGTACCAAAATGTCCCTTGATTTGCATCCCCGCTGAGTATAACCAGTTTATAACCTACCAAATCACATTACAAAGCACAATTTGCTACAAGAAACCAAAATTCCAGAAAATGATGGTAACCAAACCTTTTTGTTTTAAAATTTCATACGAAGTTTGTAGCATTCTGTCTGGGATAGCCTGTATATGGTTTGTAAGTTTGAATATACTACTTACCGCGCAATACCTTTGTGGGAAATATCTTTTCGATGTTGCTCTCCCTCGAACTGTATAACATCACACGCTCTTGTAGCTTGGGCAGCAGCAACTGTGAGTTGTGGTGCCAATGCAACAGCTATCAAAACTCTTCCACCATTTGTTACTATATTGCCATCTTTTAGAGCAGTGCCACAGTGATATACCACATGGTTTGATTTCGTCAATACAAGGTCTATACCTAGAAGGCGAAATCGATTTCAGCATTATGAAAATATCACCAAGTAAAATATTATAAAGTAACTGGATTTGTTTTATATCACGTAGAATACAGTAATTCAAAGAATATACGAAATCAGTATATTTCTCATATTTTTATACTTTTTATTCTTTTAATTATTCAACAAATGGCCTGGAGCCGTATGTTTGAATTTCAACGCGTGCGATATCAATGTTATATCTCTCTGCAATGCGCGGTGTTTGTATCGCTCTATGTCACTTCAATCGCATGAAAATGATTTCGCATGAACTCAACGAACATACGGTCCCTGGACTTTACATGAATATTTTTCCTTATGAACAAAAGTAGTAAAAAATGTTCGACAAACCTGTAATGACTTGTCCTTTACTAGAAGTTTCAGGATACCCTTTGGATGCCATCACCACCCCAACAGCACTGAGATCATTCCTCCATTTCAATTCCTGTTTATTTAATGTTCCATTACAGCATGACAACATAATATCATACAGATCAGAGTCGAGCAGTGGCAATATAACTTCAGTTTCAGGATCACCAAATCGACAATTGAATTCTAGCACTTTTGGGCCTTCTCTTGTCAACATCAAACCGGCATACAGAACACCTGAAAACATGTTTTGTTGTTGAAGTTAAAAAAATCTTGATCTACCGATTATAGAGTGAGATACTTACCAACAAAACTGAGATTTTCCTTCCTAAACCCTTCGAGTGTTTTTTCTAAAATTTCTTTTTGAACATATTTTAGTTGTTCTGGACTCAATAAGGGACAAGGGCAGTATGCACCCATTCCTCCCGTATTTGGACCCAGATCGTTATCAAAAATCCTTTTGTGGTCTTGAGCTGGAAGCATTGCTCTTACATTCTGGCCATCAGAAAATGCTAAGACCTGAAAAAAAATTCAATGATAAAATTATGATATATTTGTTGGCGAAACGCGCGTCGAGTAAAATTAACGTAAATTTGATGTTTTGGAATAGTAGTTTTCTTGTCTTTTAATATCTTGATTTGCCTAAATGTAACTTTAGCTCCTTTAACGTTTGCCATTTCAAGATAAACGGTTAGTTTTGAGTACTAAAGTCCCTTATCCCACTGTTCTGATATTTACTGGAATAATTCATAACAAATAAATAAAAGTATGCATTACCGAAACTTCTTCTCCAAACAATAACTCTTCAACAACAACCGTTTCTCCAGCTGCACCAAACTTTTTGTCTGTTAAAATATCGTCAACGGCTCTACATGCCTCTTCCTTATCTTTTGCAACTACGACCCCCTTACCAGCAGCCAATCCGCTAGCTTTGACAACAAGTGCCTCAAAGGGAGCGCTAGAAAAATATATAATAATATAAATACAAACTTTCAGAGTTTACATACGTATTTATGAATGTTTTAGCTTCCTTGGAGTTATTGAAAGATTTCCATTTGGCCGTTGGAATATTGTATTTATCCATAAAAGCTTTCGCCCAATCTTTATTGGATTCAATTTGTGCGGCATCTTTCTGTGGACCAAATACCTTTATTCCTGCCGCAACTAATGCATCAGCAATTCCATTTGCCAAAGGATCTTCTGGACCCACTACCACGAGCGATATATCATGGTTTTTGCAAAATGTGATTATATCCTGTTGAAAAATCCAGATGTTTCATATCATCAGTGAATAGTTTAAATAAATATACGAATTACATAAATGTTCCCATGAAATGTGTACGAATCAGAATAAAAAAATTAAAAATGTAGCGATCAATAAAAAATTACCGACATTAATTCAATTTCATATAATAATTATAATAATAATAATAAAGGTCTTTATTAATAACGTAACAAATTTCTTAACACATTATAAGATAGTAGGGCGAGGTTCAATTCTTTCAGTGGCTAAACTGAATGTCTGTTCTTCCACCTAACCCTGAAAAAGATAGATAAAAAACACAGAGAAGTAAACTATATTGAGGAATTCAGTTTGGCAATGATAAAAAACAATATTTGAAAAAGCAAGATGTACATTACTTACTGAGAAAAAAGATGCTCAAAGATGCTCAAAGACAATTCGCAAAGAGATGTCGTAGGTGAAAGATCGCTCGAACTGCACTGTATTGTGTAGGGGAGGTGTAAGCTTTCCCTTGAATCTTATATTCAAGTTATGAACATCTGTGCGAAAATTGATTTTTTCGTAAAGATAGGGTGGTGTTTTATGATTCAATATTTTGTGATACTATATATCTACGTTCTTTCATTGTCACCCATTTGACTTCTTTGTATAAATGACTGATATGACAGTACTTTCGAACCCCAAAAATTAGTCTTCTACAAGAGTTTTATACTTTTTGAAGCCTCAGAATATCCACGTTATTGAGACAGTTACCATATAGAACATCACAGTAATTTAACTTTGACAAAACTAGGGTTTCACATAATAGAACTTTTATAGATTTAGTAAGGTACTGGCGTATTTGATAAATTAATTTCAAACTAGCATAAGCTCTCTGTAAACAGATAGAAACGTGCTTAGTGAATCTCAAGTCTTGGTACAAGATTTTACACGCATTCTTCAGTTTTAATAATTTCATTGTTGATTACTATGTGATGATCTTCACTTAGCCCACTTACTTTTAGCCGATCTTTGATTTTTCCAAACAATATAGAAGTAGACTTTTTTGGGTTCAACATAAAGCAGTGCTGTGAAGAATGTTTGAATAAATTTTGAAGATCATAATTCAAAGAAGTTATAGCTTGTGTATATTCGTCAGGCTCAAACGATATATATACCGGGTGGCTACGGAAGTATTGCCTACGGAATATCTCAGTTATTGTATGAAGTAGGTTTGTGAAATTTGGAGCGTCGATATAATGACATAAGAGCTAGAATTTGAGCATATTGACATGTCGAAGTTAACTTCCGGTCTGACCGGAAGTAACATCAACTTTCTTATTTTAAATGGAATCCCTATTTTTTTTCTTTTCGCTTTATTCAGCATTCAATTCCCTTTCTAATGAAATCACAAGTTGGTATCTAACCAGAAACTAGATCAGAAAAAAATTATTATTGAAATTCACCGAGTAGGCCGTGGAAGCAAAATGAAAGTCAAAAATTGAAAAGTTGGCTATGGAAACCATACGTCACTTGATAACAGTTGCTACTACTGTGATATTTTATTTTCATTCGTCGGCGTTATAAAAAGCCGCCAAAAAAAATATTGGAAAAATTGGGAAAAAAAAAACAATACTCTGTAGGTCCATAACTTAAATAGGAACATACAACTTTTTCTTGCCTGTACTATTCAGCATAACCATTCCTTTCTAATGATATAATAGAAAGTAATTTTTTGAAATGAAATACCAAAAAATCCAATTATTATTATTCAAATAACAAAAAAAAAAGATTTATCGAAAAAAAATATTCAAATTGATAGGATTAAAGATAAAATAAATTCAAAACAAATGTTCGAAATGCATTCCCTCAGCGTCAATACATTTATAGACTCTGGTGATATTTTCATGTAAACGTTTCTCAACATTTGGGGCGTGATATCTTGGAAAGCTCTACGAATTTTTACTTCTAGCTCATGTAGAGTAGGCTGTGGAATACACCCTATTTTTAAGATGCCCCCATAGAAAAAAGTCGCACGGAGTAAGATCAGGTGACCTTGGTGGCCACCTGACTAGACCATGGGTTGTTATAAGTCTCTCTTGAAAGCGATTTTGAAGATAATTTCTCGCTATTCTTGAATTATGCGGAGGGGCGCCATCTTGCTGGAAGTACATTCTCTCAGTTATTTCCGCTGGTAGATTGTTAATGAATTCCGAAATTTCATTCGTAAAAAAATTTATTTTATTTATCTTTAATTCTATCAATTTGAATTTTTTTTTTCGATAAATCTGTTTTTTTGGTATTTGAATAATATTAATTGGATTTTTTGGTATTTCATTTCAAAAAATTACTTTCTATTATATCATTAGAATGGAATGGTTATGCTGAATAGTACAGGCAAGAAAAAGTTGCATGTTCCTATTTAAGTTATGGACCTACAGAGTATTGTTTTTTTCCCAATTTTTCCAATATTTTTTTTGGCGGCTTTTTATAACGCCGACGAATGAAAATAAAATATCACAGTAGTAGCAACTGTTATCAAGTGACGTATGGTTTCCATAGCCAACTTTTCAATTTTTGGCTTTCAATTTGCTTCCACGGCCTACTCGGTGAATTTCAATAATAATTTTTTTCTAATCTAGTTTCTGGTTAGATACCAACTTGTGATGTCATTACAAAGGGAATTGAATGCTGAATAAACCGAAAAGAAAAAAAAACAGGGTTTCCATTTAAAATAAGAAAGTTGATGTTACTTCCGGTCAGACCGGAAGTTAACTTCGACATATCAATATGCTCAAATTCTAGCTCTTATGTCATTATATCGACGCTCCAAATTTCACAAACCTACTTCATACAATAACTGAGATATTCCGTAGGCAATACTTCCGTAGCCACCCGGTATAACTGAGTATCATCTGCGTAAAAGTGATGATTGCATGATAAGAATACTTTTGTGAAGTTGGAAATATATAAGGAGGATAGTAACGGACCAAGTATTGAGCCTTTTGGAACACCAATGCTATTGATTAAGTACTGAGACAGTCTGTTTGGTTTGCCGGGATTATTTTATTTTCCAACAGGTGTTTGCTGAGTTGAAATTCTATTATTATTTCGAGGATCTTTGACATTGCTGGTAAAATATTTATTGGTCTTATATCATTATGTGATGTTGGATTGGGTATTTTAGGAAGAGGAATCACTTTGGCTTTTTTCCAAATCGCTGGGAAGACAGAATGTTGCAAAGAAAAGTTAATAACATGAGTTAAATAGGGCAAAGCGAAGGGTATGCATAGTTTTATACTAGAAATATTCAAATCATCCAATCCTGTAGCTTTACTCTCCAAGTTTTTGATGATGTTTAAGATTTCGATTTCTTCTACTAGTTTGAATGATAGTTGTGAAGTGATATTTTCATGAGTATTGTTTTGATAATATGATATGATATCTTTATCAGCTGTCAGTTTTGGTATAGAATTGACGAAATAATTGTTCAGCTCATCTACATCAGCCAGATTGTCAGGAATTATATGATAATTCTTACAATTTGATGTAAGATTGAGACTTTTGATCGTGGTCCACATTTTAGAATGCTCTGTGTTGACGAAATTACTTTGGTAGTATGCTTTCTTTTCACGTTCGACCGCTACATTGACAATATTTCGGAGCTCTTTTTAGGTTGACCAATCACACATCAATTTGGTATGTTTGAACTTTCTAAGTGATTTGTCTCTATCTTTCATTAGGTTTCGTACTGCATATGTGAGCCAAGGCGCATATTTTTTGTAACTCTATATGGAGCGTGTATGTCTAGTAAAGTTGTAATATTTTCGTTAATGAACTCTATTTTACTATTTATATTATTCAAGTCGAATATATTACGCCACGGGATCGACTGTAAATCCGAATAGTACCAATTGAAATCTTAGAAATTCCTTTTAGTGACAAACTTAACATTATTACTCTTAAATTTAATATTCAATTTGCAGTAAATCAGTTCATGATCGCTCACATCAGGAACAGTCATTGTGCCACAATTATTTACTAAGCTCAAGTCGGATATTAGTATGAAATCTATGAGAGAAGCTGTTGGATTTTCAATAAGCTGAGATAAACCAACACCCTCAAAAACATTGAAAATATCAATAGCTGCCCTTGTATCATACTTCATCAAATCGGTGTTGAAATCTCGTTACACTTTTCCCCAGGAAATGACGAGAGAACCAAGTCAGCCGAATGGTCGTTTCCAGTAGTTTTTTTTTTCTACAAACATGCGTGATTCACCCTATACCCGAACGCAATTTAGTTTGAAAAGTTTCAATTTCCAGCACGCTCAAGTTGTTTCAAGAATTATAGGTATTTATCCTAACAAGTACGGAAACCGTACTTTCCAGCATACGACTGCCGTTACCCGAACAACGCAAAGCGGAGTTCAGGTAAGCAGCCGACTGTGAGAAAGTGCCATTCCAAATGAGCTGGGATCAAGAGCGCATTAAAAAATCCTATGAGTAAAAACTTACTTGAAATAACTTCAGCGTGCGGGAATAGTTATTATCCTTTCCCACGTGCGACTGCCGTTTCCCTAAGCTTCGCAAAGCGGAGTTCGGGTACGCAGTCGAGCGCGGGAAAGTACCTTTGTGTATGAGTTAGGATCAAGATTTTTTCTACAAGCGCATTTATACAATTTTATGTAGCGCTCTCGAACAAACTTTCGCGTGCGAGAAAATTTTTCCCCGCACTAGTGCGAGAATAACTCACTTGAAGTGAGCGTGCGGGAAAATGACACCTCTCAAACTAAATTGCGTGCGGGTATAGGGTGAATCACGCACGCTTGTACAAACAATTCTTTTCCTCACTGTACAGTCCCACGAAAAGTGGCTCATACCCACACAAGTGCGGAATATTACTTTCCGCACGTGTGTCAACTGGCGGATCTAGGAAGACTCAGGGAGAGGCATGAGTTAGTCCCCAAAAATTATTATTTTTCCTCTATCTTAATCTGTTTTGCAGCCCTTTGATTTGTCCGCCTGTGTTCTTTTCACATATTCGCACTGCTTAGAAGAATATTTCTGTTTCATAATTGTATTAGATGATGAATGACTCGTATGCTATTCAAAAACATGTTGATTTGGGATGTTCCAGTGTTTGAGGCATTCAATACGAAAAATACGATTACGCCAGTGTGTGTGTCAAATGCGTAATTTCTGTTTAGATTTGCCGCTTTAAGATGTCAATTTTTAATTTCTGAGCATGAAAACATTGTTTTTGAAAATTGTATTTTTTTTTCATGTTCTCAGTCAGCCGTTTTGTTAAATTTTCTTTAACACATATCAATAATATGGATATTAGTTCGTAAAATTATCGCATGGTCGTAGGAAAAATAGTGTACATATCATAAAAAAGGAGTATGCTAATGTGGAAAAATTTGTCACAATCTCGATTTTTATTTACAAGATTACGCCGTTATTTCAACCCTTCAGCTACCTGTAACACTCGAGCCTTTGGTAATCCGAAGTCATGTTCTATCAATTAATCATGTGGACAACACGGCTTGCGTGAAACTATGGGCAACATACATAATTTTCGATAAGTTATCCCCAGAGGCTACTCCTAAATTTCGCCCCATTTTACTCAAAATCGACATACTTTTCATCCCTATTTGAGGCTTGTATGCGAAACTGGGGCAACTAAATCTGTCACTATTTGACAATCTATTTGTATCGTTCCGGTAGCAGTCGCATGTACTCTGATAATAACCATTATGAATTATCGACCTTGGAAGTCATCTAGAATAAATATTAGATTTTTTCAACAACTTATCGATGAAAAAATTATTGAATACGCCAGTATCTAATATTTCCACATCAAGTAATGTTGGACCCAAAATAATTTGACGTGTTTTTGGATTCGTTCACACTTTTCACGGACAAAACCATTAATTTTTTTCAAACAACCCTCCGATCATAGCAAGGTAAAACCCATGAGAAAAATACAAAAATCAATTTGTTCGGATTAAGTGTCAAAGAATGATGAGCATACTTCAGAATGTTGCTGGGGGATTTTAACGTTTTGTTTCAACCTTTGGGCGTTTTCACAAGCATTTTTTCCACTTGGATAGTTATTCAACCAATCACTCAACCACTGATCACAGCTATATGCTGTTTGATTTCACAGAGATTGAAAAACGACTTCAATGTGGAATAGAAATCGGTGATTTTATAGCTGAAACAGAGCAGATTCGATGATATTATATAGAATACCCATTAAAATGGCATAAGTGGTACCGTGTTGCTGGATAGTGTAAAGAAAGAACAAGTAGTGTAGATGAAGATGCGATCCGAGATTTCAAGAAGGTCAAACGCTTTTATTCTCTATGGATCAGGATTGGTGGTGAGAAAAAAGGGTAAGGGTATTGACAAACTGGTTATCATCAGGAATACATGTGGGAAGCTCAACCAAATTCTCTACAGACTACAAGGAATAGTGAAGACTTAGCTTGATGATTCGTTTTGTTAAAAAAATTGAGCCAGACAGAGTTACGTACATTGAAATTTCCCTTCCCTTGTTGATGATTGACTGACTTTTGGTGACAAATTCAACGAGGTTGTTATAGAATGGGCCATTAGGTGAGAAGTAAAGCTCTAATGCCTATATTTGGTATCAGCCAGCTTGAATCACATCACATCGAAGTCATGTGGCATGAAAGATTATTCTAGATATATCTTTAAATCGCAATCGAGAATTATGGAGTTCATAACCAGAGAACGTCGCCCTTATACATGGAAGAATTGACTCAATTTTCTGTTAAGGACAAAATATATGATTTTCGTCTGTAAGTGATGACGTAAGTCATTGATTTTCTTGTTCTCTACAATTGTGGCAAAAGTGAATTTTTTATTTTATTGAAAATATGAAAATGATGTTTGTGATGTATTCCTACTATAAATTTGTTTATAACAGACGTTGTCAATGTCAAATTATACTTATGTAATTCGTATACATCCTTCTGGTTCGTAAATTAAAGTTATTACTTTGACTCCTGTTATTTCGTCCTTGACGGCATCACTTTTGGCGACGAGTAAAAATCCTGGATAGGAACCAGAACCATTAACAATGACTACAATAATATAATATATGCGGGAATTCAACCCCACGCATGATAGTTGGATTTTGTACCAAGAGCAGCTCGAAATGTTTTTCGACATATAACAGGAGTCAAAGTAATAACTTTAATGTATGAACCAGAAGGATGTATACAAATTACAAAATTATAATTTGACATTGATAACTTTTGTTTTCAATAAATTGATACCAGGTGAATACATGGCAATGCTCATGAAGTCAGGTGTGGAATCATCTGAGGCCGAAAGACAAACGTTAGTCTTCATTTTTATTGTAGGTTTTTTCCATTTAAAATTTTTTCTGAAAAACCAATTGAGTTCTATTTTCAACAAGAATCTTTAAATTATTTTATGGTATATATCCCCTCGAGTACCTACCTCTCGCTCAAAAATCCGGAAATCTTAAAAATAAGGGGGACGAAATATTCATACTATTTCACTATTTATCGCACATTCAAAATATTGTAACGATTTCGAGTCCGGCCCCGAGACCGGCCCTGATCTAATTAATTATGCACCCTCGTTCAACTACAACACCATATCTGATGGCGTACGGATCGCCGAGAACAAGCTGGAATAAATCGATCAATTCGATACTATTCGAAGAACCATCTAGATGAAATGTTCTATACTCCTGAATATTCGAGAGTCGTGAATGGAAACTGCTTGGGAGTATATAAGCGGGACAGTCAGAATGGAGAGTTAGTTACAGTTCCAGAGTTCGCTGATAGATAGCCACAGTAGAAATAAATTGAAATAGTAAATGTTTTAGTGAATAATTGTTTTAAATAAATTAGGAAAATTAGTTAGTGCAGTTTTACTACATTTGTTGTCAGAAGTCGGATGTTTAAAATAAATAAGTGTTAAAGTGTTCGTCGCGTTGAAAAACTGATAGACGTTTATCGCGCCTAATAGACAGTTTGTGAGTAACCCGTTGAACATTTGAGTGCAAAGTGGACAGTTTTGCGCGTCGCGGGACAATAAACTGAAAACTGTGTGTGAAATAAATAATAGACTGATATCTCGGTAAAGACAATAAGAGACAAAATGTTTCCAAGAAGAGTTCACCTAGTTGACCTTAAAGTTAGTGAATTAAAGCAAGAGTTAGAGGAGCGTGAGTTAGAAACAACTGGAAAGAAGGCCGTACTCCAGAAAAGACTTGCAGATGGACTGATTGAAGAAGGAGAAGACCCCGAAACATTTTTGTTCGAAGTTTCTGGAATCGATATGAGTGCTATAATGAACAAACTCGAGGAAACTACGAATAGTTTGAAGGAGAAACTTCTACAAAATTCCGTAAGTCTGGAAGATAAATTTCTTCAAAATTCAAAGAGTCTGGAGGAAAAGCTTCTAGAAAATTCTGTCAGCCTGAAAGAGGAACTTATAGAAAATTCGAATTGTCTAGAAGTGAAACTTCAAGAAAAGCTTCAAGAGAATTCGAAAAACCTAGAAGAAAAGCTTGAAGAAAATTCGAAAAATCTAGAAGTGAAGCTTCTGGAAAATTCGGAGAATTTGAGAGCAGAGCTTCTGGAAAATTCAAAAGGTCTGAGGGAGGAGCTTCTAGAAAATTCGAAGAGTTTGAAAGAAGTTTGCGGTGTGGTGAATCGGTTGGAAGGAAGAATGAGAACTGTTGAAACAGAGATGGAGAAAATCAAAGATGACATGGAGGAAGAAATGAAAAATATTAAGGAAACGCTCCACGATGAGATAAAAGGCGGAATCGAGACAGAAATCGGCAGAATAGAGGAAACAATCGGTAAGCTGGAAAAGCGAATGAATTCTGCGCACACCCCAGAAATTTACAACAAAAACCCAATGCTGGACCTGCTGTATGAACTTGGAGGAAGTTCAAAAAGACAGCAAAGATTTCAAGGTCAGTACGGAACCAGGAAAGCTCTCATTGAAACCGCCTCAGTTCGACGGAAATACTCCATGGTCAAACTACCACCGACAATTCGAAGCTGCTGCCAAAGCAAATGGATGGAATGCTGGGGAAAAAGCTTTAGCATTGACACTGGCATTGCGTGGCGAAGCAACAAATATTTTACAAACGCTCACCGCCCAACAACAGGAAGACTATGAACAGCTGGTAAAACACTTGGTTCGTCTTGCGTACCCAGCTACACCGGAAAATGTAATGGAGCGACTAGCGGTCCAGGCATTTTTGGATGGACTTCGTGACCAGGAAACCCGGCAAGCTCTAACACTAGCTCGCCCCGCACATCTCGTGGATGCATTGGCACGCGCTCTGGAATTCGAAGCAGCAAAGCAATCCTGCAAAAGCCAGAGTAGAGTCCGGATAATCGAGGAAGACCCACAGCCACAGGAGCCCGCTAATATCGAGGCTGTCATGAGAAAATTAATGAAGGAAGTCCTGCCTGAAAGGAAACAAATAAGGTGCTGGAATTGCGGGAAAATTGGGCATGTGCGTAGAAAATGCCCAACTTTTAAAGAAGCGACACCGACACAGGAAAACTAAAGAAGGTCGATGAGGAGGGGTAGTCGTCGGCCTGTATCCAGCAAGCCCCAAATAACAATGCATATGTCGCTGTCCTGCAACGACAGAACAAAGGTGTTTTTGTAGACGGTCTCATCAACAACGAGCCTCGCACCATGCTGCTTGATACAGGTGCGACTAGGACAATCCTTGGACCTACATTTGCCAAAACACCGGCAAGAATTGAATCGTCGAATTGGAAGCTACGCACAGCAACTGGAGAGCCGGCAACTGTGTATGGTGAACTTCCAATAGAACTGACTTTGGGCAGTACTACAGTGAAACACCGGGCTCTGGTAGCGGATATCGAGGACGAGATAATAATTGGAATGGACATCATGAATTCTAGAGGATTCGAGCTGAATTTTAAAGACGGCGTCCTTCGTGTGAACGGAGAAGAGCTGGTACTTCATGGGAGAAATGAAGAAATGGTTCGAGTTCTGCTGGCTGAAGACGTAAGCGTACCGGAGAGGGCTGAAACCATTTTGGAGGCTCGCCTGGATGGAGGTGCGAGCAGTGGAAACGTGGTGATGTTCGAGCCCAAGCTACATGATGAGAAAATTGGACGAGGAATTGCACTAGGAAAAACCTTGTTGCGTGCTGATAAATTTGTGCCAGTAAGGGTAATGAATGTCAATTATTACCCGGTGACCTTGAAGAAGGGAACGATTTTCTGGGGCACTGCTCGTCAATTTCCTCTGTAATCAGGAGTGTACGTGGCACTGTTAGCCAAGCCAGTAACATGCCAGCAGAATTGGAGAAGTTGGTTGCTATCTCGTCCAAGGACATGGGGCCAGCACAGAAGCCTAAACTGAGAGAACTAGTCAGGAAGTATCAGGACATCTTCGATACCGGAGTAGGCAGAGGCGGTAGAACAAAGGTGGTTCAGCACAAGATAGATACTGGAAATGCCCGACCAATCAGGCAATCAGCCAGAAGACTTCCTCTCGCCAAAAAGGAGGAGGCTGACAAAATAGTCTGCGACATGGAGAAAGACGGAGTCATCGAGCCATCCGACAGTCCCTGGTCCTCTCCAGTCGTGTTGGTGAAGAAGAAAAATGGATCAACACGGTTTTGTGTAGACTACCGTCAACTAAACAACGTGACGAAAAAGGACAGCTACCCTCTCCCAAGGATAGACGACACGCTAGACACGCTGGCTGGATCTACGATTTTCTCGACCTTAGATTTGAAGAGCGGATACTGGCAGGTAGAACTGGCCCAGAAAGATCGAGAAAAGACAGCTTTTACCATCGGCTCCGGATTATGGCAATTTACAGTTATGCCATTCGGCCTCTGCAATGCTCCAGCCACATTCGAAAGATTGATGGAGACGGTTTTGAAAGGACTATCATGGAAGACGTGTCTGGTGTATCTCGACGACATTATTGTGGTTGGCAGATCGTTCGAGGACCATGTAAAAAACTTGGAAGAGGTATTTCAGCGACTGAGAAGCTCGGGACTGAAACTGAGCCCCAAGAAATGCCATCTGTTTCAAAAAGAAGTACGTTATCTCGGCCACGTTGTCTCTGGGAAAGGAGTGGCAGTAGATGAGCAGAAGATCAAAGCTGTTAAGGAATGGCCCGTTCCGAAAGACATTCACCAGCTTCGAAGTTTTCTTGGCTTGTGCACTTACTATCGTCGATACGTGCTGGGATTTGCTTACATCGCAAAACCACTGACCAGGCTCACGGAAGGACAAACAATGTTCCAGTGGTCAGATGAATGCCAAGATTCATTCAGGAAGTTGAAAGGAGCTTTGATCAACTCACCAATCCTGAGCTACCCCCTTCCAGACGGGAAATTCATTTTGGACACGGACGCCAGTAACGTGGGACTTGGAGCTGTCCTGTCTCAGATCCAAGAAGGACAAGAGAAGGTCATCGGTTACTTCAGCAAGACCCTCAGTAAACCGGAGCGGAATTACTGTGTCACCAGGCGGGAACTGTTGGCTGTTGTCAAGGGAGTTGAAGCACTTCTACAAGTACGTGTATGGACGAAGATTCCTACTGAGAACTGACCATGCAGCTCTCAAATGGCTCCTACAGTTTAAGAATCCCGAGGGTCAAGTGGCACGCTGGATTGAGAGGCTCCAGGAATTCGACTTTGAGATCGAACATCGGGCGGGGACCAGCCATAAGAATGCGGATGCCCTATCGCGAAGACCATGTCCAGACGACTGTTCGCACTGCCGACGAACAGAGGAAAAGGAGTCGACACTCTGCAGAACCACGGCGGTCGATGATAACTGGAATGACCACAAGATCCAGAAAGACCAAGAGAAAGATCCAGATCTTAGTTTAGTCATCGGCTGGAAGAAGAGTGAGCGAAGACCGTCGTGGCAGGAAATAGCCAGTTGTTCTCCAGTCGTTAAAACTTACTGGGCCCAATGGAACTCTTTCACCTTAGACAATGGAGTCTTGAAGCGTGTGTTGGAGTCGGAGGATGGCGGGGAAGAAAGACGTCAGGTAGTAGTTCCCAGGAGCAGAAGACAGGAAGTGCTCCGAGAAATCCATGATGAGGTCACCGGAGGACATCTGGGAGTGACGAAGACCCTCCAGAAAGTTAGGCAACGGTTCTACTGGGCCAATTGTCAAGCTGACGTCAAGGACTGGTGCAGAAAATGTGCTGTATGCGCTGCCAGTAATGGGCCTCGAACAAGACCTAAGGCCCCGATGCGCCAGTACAATGTGGGCAGCCCATTCGAAAGGATCGCCATTGACATCGCTGGCCCGTTCCCACAATCTGAACACGGGAACAAGTACATCCTTGTGGCGATGGATTACTTCAGCAAGTGGGCCGAAGCCTATGCCCTGCCCAACCAAGGAGCCATCACCGTTGCCGAGGTCTTGGTGAAGGAGTGGATTTGTCGATTTGGTGTCCCGTTAGAACTGCATTCGGATCAAGGCAGGAATTTCGAGTCAAACCTGTTCCAGGAGATGTGTCAGATGCTGAACATCCGGAAAACGAGGACCACAGCTCTACATCCGCAGTCCGATGGAATGGTGGAGCGGATGAAGAAGACGATAAACCGCCACCTGTCCAAGGTAGTCTCTGACCACCAGAAGGATTGGGACCAGTACCTCCATCTGTTCCTGATGGCGTATCGTTCAGCAGTTCATGAGTCAACCGGCCAAACCCCTGCTAGTGTTATTATGGGCCGAGAGCTGCGACTTCCATGTGACCTGAAGTTTGGGACGCCACCAGGACAAGACACTGCGGGAGATGACTACGTCAGCAAACTGCGACAGAGAATGGACGACATCCATGAACGGGTCCGTTTGAATATCCATAGTGCCAGCGACAGAATGAAGGAGACCTACGACATCAAGGCGGATGCTGGTGGATATCAGACAGGTGACCTTGTCTGGCTATACAACCCTAAACGTCGCCGTGGACTATCACCGAAACTTCGGAACTCGTGGAAAGGTCCATATAAGATCATGAAAAGGATAAACGACCTCGTCTACCGCATATATAAGCCACCACGAGGAAAACCTAGGGTAGTCCAATTCAATTGGTTGTCTCCTTACGCCGGAAACCACGATCAAGTCCGCACAGTCAGATCACCGGAGGACGAAATGACGTTTCAGAGGTTCATGTCCTTGTACTCGAACGGACAGAAAGTTCAATATGGGGTAACCCGAGAGGAGTCACGAGATCTTTTCAAGGTGCCTGCTGATTACGCGTTAGCTCTCTGTGTGGCAGAAGATCTCCAAATGTCCAGAGGCATTGCAGTAGTTTTCTCCAAGAAGTTCGGTCGAATCCAGGAACTGAGAGAACAGAACCCGGAAGTTGGAGGGGTGTTACAGCTGAGGAAAGGCCAGATAAGCATCTACTATCTGGTTACCAAGAAGCGTTCTCAAGATAAGCCGTCTTATGAAGATGTTTGGAAGAGTCTTACGAGATTGAGAGACACGATGCTGGACCAGAATATTGTAGACCTGGCAATCCCAAAATTGGCCTGTGGGCTTGATGGGCTGGACTGGAGAGTTATAATAAGCATGTTGGAGACAATATTCAGATCCAGCGGCATCAACATTCTGGTGTGCTGCAACCATCTTCCTCGACCCAAATTGAAGACTGTGGAGTTCTACTTCCATCGAACGTCCAGGTGCAGATATGGAGAATCTTGCAGATATCTTCACACTCCAAAAATGACTTTTCGGGGCGAAACGTCTTTAAGAAGGGGGCAATGTAACGATTTCGAGTCCGGCCCCGAGACCGGCCCTGATCAACTACAACATCTCTGATGGCGTACGGATCGCCGAGAACAAGCTGGAATAAATCGATCAATTCGATACTATTCGAAGAGCCATCTAGATGAAATGTTCTATACTCCTGAATATTCGAGAGTCGTGAATGCAAACTGCTTGGGAGTATATAAGCGGGACAGTCAGAATGGAGAGTTAGTTACAGTTCCAGAGTTCACTGATAGATAGCCACAGTAGAAATAAATTGAAATAGTAAATGTTTTAGTGAATAATTGTTTTAAATAAATTAGGAAAATTAGTTAGTACAGTTTTACTACAATATATTCAGCTTAGAATTTGTAATACTAAGAATAATTTGAGTTATTTTCTCTACTTCCCAAAATCAAATTAATGAAAATATGATAATCTTACCTTGAAGTTCTTGATGTCAAGGGTAACGTTTTTCGTTTTCTCCACCTGTTCAATCCCATAACTACCGGGTGCTGAGAAAATGCTTTTTATTTTGCTGCTTTTAGACAGCTTCCAAACAATTGCATGTTCGCGACCACCGCTACCAATAACTAGCACATTTTTTTCCATTTTAAACTTGTTTTCAAAGCTCCTGTTGAACACTATATTGAAAGATGTGAAATGAAAGTGAATTAATGATTTGTTGACGTACTTTAAAATGAAAAATATTTCGAAAGACGTGTGTTCAACCAACGCAACACATATATTAATAATGAATTAACAATGACTTATTGATAACCCCCCATGAAGTTGATAAAAGGTCGATTTCATAAAATAATTTGCGTAACAAAAACAACGATATGAGATTATTAGTTTTGTTCTCTATTCTTCCTCTCTTTCTAGTTTGGCAGGGGCAGTTGGATTCCAGGGGTTCAGCTTTGTTGATGGTTTCAACTAGGGATTATCTCCTCAAATTTGCCTTCTCATCTATGCTTATTTGTTTCTTCAGTTCTCTCCTTATTTTCGAATTCAATACATTAACTTCTTTTCAAAACAGAAAATGGATTTCCGATGCTGAAAGATTGAGTATAGAGATTGAATAAAGAAGAAAATAATAAAAAAAACACCTTTGTTTTAATTTTCTTTGGGCTTTCAAAATTCAATATAATTTATCACCAATACTAAAAAACATTTAGAATTAACCTCGTATCGGTCATGTCGATGGAAGTATCTGTTTCTTTGAAAGCAAGTTCAATGAAAGTGTTCTTTTGGCTTATACTACGTTTTTATAAAATCGTTTTATTGTCCGTCTGTTTGTTTCTTTGTCTGTTCAGTACAAATTCAAACGACTTAAAACTTACTTAAGATAATTATAATGATAATGTTTGTTAGGTCAGGGAGCGGCGCAAATGGTATGGCATCCGTCTTCGGGGCTAAAGGTCCCTGGTTCGAGCCGCAGTCGGAGCTGAGATTTTTTTAATTTGATTTCACCGATAAAATTTTTGAGATCTCGTGGCTTGACTGGGGTGAGTCCTGTACGATTCACTGTTGCATTCAAATTAACAGTGTTGCTCCTAAGGTGGCGTATGGAGTTAGTAACACAGCCTACCAAGAATAACGGCCTTCTGCATTCTTCTCACTCAATGGCGAAAATCGTCCTACTTTGATGGTCGAGGAGGACTACCTCAGGTTTATTGGCTTGTATTTGCCTGAGGGTGGGGAATGAGTAGTTCCAATAGATTCGGCACTTATCATTCTCCACAACGGACTCAATATCCCCAGGAGCATAAGGCAATACCGGTGTCTCGTCTACACCGTACGAGTGTCGTAGATAGTAGTACAACACTAGTATTGCCGCGTTATGCCTGTGGATATAGGCTGAGACCTCATAAGCTGGACAAGCTGCCCCACGACACGCTCTGCATCTAGTGTCAGGGACCTCTATACCCATCACGCGACTACGGTAGACGAGGGTGTTGAAGACACCATCCTGGCAGGCCATTATGAATCCCTCGGTTTTCGACTTCAGCCCACTTGCCCTGAGGAAAGCGAATGTCAGGTTTCTGGATAAGCCGAGGTCTTCAATGTTCTTGAAGAAGACCCCATGCATTGGCTTATCCTTATGTAGCTGTAGGAGCCTGTCATACTCCGCAGCTTTCACGTGGGCTCTTTGCTGAACGGGGTGAAAGAGTTTGGGTTCGTCCGTTCAGTGTCGAATATGAAACCGAGTTCATC
Organism: Chrysolina americana; assembly: GCA_958502065.1. Classification (NCBI taxonomy): domain Eukaryota; kingdom Metazoa; phylum Arthropoda; class Insecta; order Coleoptera; family Chrysomelidae; genus Chrysolina; species Chrysolina americana. The sequence goes on along the minus strand of OY293411.1, from coordinate 18,057,107 downwards.
GGCTGCACGGGTTGCTGCCTTGAAAAGAAATGCTCCAATTCCTGTTTTTTCATGATCGCATACCAAGCAGAGAAGGGGATCTGAACTCCTGATGACTTTACAGGCTCCATCCAGTACCATTCTGTTGTATAGACACTCCAAACTCAAAAGTCCACGGCCTCCCTGCTGTCTGGGGAAGTATAACCGTGGAACAGACGATTTAGGATGCAAGCTCCTATGAAGATGCATCATTTTGCGAGTTTTTACGTCAAGTTGTCGCAGCTCTTCCTGTGTCCATTTCATTACTCCAAAGGAGTAAAGTAGAATCGGAACCGCAAGCATATTAGTTGCAGCAACTTTGTTCCTCCCCCTGATGACCAGATCTGTCAGAGTTTGTGCTGATACTTGCCGCGGAGAGAGTTTTTGACAGTAGCGTTGTTCCACCCCTAGGTAGTTATACGACTCTCCGGCTTCCAGATGATGTAGGATGCTTCCGTCTACGAGCTGAACGTCCTTTCCGTATTCCTCGCATCGTCCTCTTTTGAGATGAACCGTGGCACATTTGTCGATCCCAAACTCCATTTCGATAGCATGCGTGTACTCTTGCACCACCCTTAAGGACTGATGAAGGTCCTTCTCTCCGGAGGCAAAAAGTTTAAGGTCATCCATGTAAAACAGATGGGTGACCTTATGCCTCCCGTTGCTGGGGGTGCCGCAGTTGTATCCGCGGGTTTTCCGTAGTGCAACGGACAATGGCAGTAGTGTGATGCAGAAGAGAAGAGGACTGAGGGAGTCTCCCTGAAACATACCCCTTCTAAAGATAACCTGCTCTGTTTGGACTCTGACTTGACCAGATGCCAAGTCAACATGTGGCATATCTGATACTTCTGCCACTGCGTTAACAGGCTGAGGGGGTGCTCTTACGTAGACTCGAACCTGAAGGTGGGATACATAATCCCTCAGATTTTGTGAGGAAAAGGCAGCATGCTCTGGGTGTGCTGCACAACACAGAGCATGCATTCTCGCCATGTATCCTCTTCGGATGGGCTCACTGCTCTCATAGCAATGCAGAAGACTGTCCCTTAGTTCATCCGTCCACTCAAAGCGTCCGTTGTCATTGCGGTTGTCATTGTTTGGCAATATATGAAGATGAATGAACATTATTATTATTATTATTATACTTGAATTAAATTTAATTTGGACTAATACCTAAAAAAATAGATCTATCACTGAATGAAACGAATACTTTCGACGACGACGAAATCCCTTTCTCTCCACACTACAAAGTGTAAAATTAGAGGCAAATATGTCAGAAAACAAGTACTTTCCCCTACGAACATTGAATTACCTACATCTGACATCTATTTGTGCGATTTTCCTCCAGGAGAGCACTATTGCAGCCAAGTACAAATACTGCTAATTGCAGTCAAGCATTGAATATTATTCATAAGTCTCTCATCAACGATTAATGGGCAATTTTCATTGAATAATTATCATTAATAATCTCAAAAACCCTTACTCTCTGTACCCTGTTTCATTATGGTCCATTTAATAATATCTCAGGATCATATGCGGCACGTTGGGGCCGGGAGCACGTCCCTCCACTTTTTTAACAAAATGAAGATGTTTTGTTACATTTTAACACTCAATACGATAAAAGAAATTTGAATATTATTTTTGAGTGCCCCCCTCGCCCTAGCCGCAGGTGCCGTTCCTGTTCAGAATATTACTATTAAAAGATTGCATCCGACAAATTTCATTCTGCTACGTATAAATATGCAATTGTATAAAAAATTAATGAATTTTTAATATTACTGTGTGTTACACTAAGAGCAATATTTCCTTTAAAAACTACAGTAATTAATGCAATATTCGCCGTAAAAATAAAATATTGTTCAAAAAAATAAAAAAACAGGCTTTTATATCACATTGAACTGAAATGTAAAAAATAATTATTTATATAGGCAGAAAATAATAATAAACGAAAAATATTAGTATCGCTGTGAAAAAAGGGTGGGCCGCTTTCATGTTTTCCTATATCGACCACCCCACGCTTTTTTCACAGTGATTGGTATTGGTATTGGTATTGGTGAGTATGGATGGTGATTGATGCGCTGCGACCTGATTAGATCTATTGTGCCCCATCTTCTTCTGCTGTCACAAGATGTTCTTGTTTACAGCAGCCCTTCAAGTCCCAATTCCTTCAGGAATTTTAGGATTTTGAGGGGGTCTGCTCGTGGTATTTCTCCCACGGTCAGCTGGTGTGATCCCAGTATATTCAATCTTTTGCGATGTACAGCGTAACACTCCATCAATATATGGTGGGGTGTTTCTGGGTGTTCCCCACATAATCTGCCGGTGCTGTCCTCCTCTAAGCCTAGCTTCCTCAGGTGTTCTTTGAGTCTGCAATGCCCCGTTAGAAATCCCGTGATTGTCTTTAGACTAATTTTGCTGAGGTTAATCAGTGTCTTTGATCTTGCTCGGTTGAAATTTCCGAGGAGATCTTTGGCCTGCCTCAGCCCTGGAAGTCTTAGCCAGTATGTTGCTCTCATTGCTTCTTCAGCTTTATTGAGTTCTTCTCGGAAGTAATATTTTCCAAGTCCGCAGAATGGTTCTGGCCCGATCAGTGGCGTTGCTGCGCCTTTCCGTGCCAGGGTATCTGCTTGTTCGTTGCCCTCTACTCCGGCGTGCCCTGGCACCCAGAGGAGGGTCACCTTATTGTTCCTGCCCAGATCATTAAGTTTGTCTAGGCATTCCCAAACCATCTTCGAGTTGATGTTGCAGGAGCTCAACGCTTTGATGGCTGCTTGACTATCGGAGAGGATCACGATTTCCTGGTTCCGGTATTTCCTATTGAGGTTGAACTGAATGCACCTTTCTATGGCGTGAATTTCCGCTTGGAAAATGCTGGGGAACTGGCCCATGGGTTCAGAGTATTTGGTGCGAGGCCCAAAGACCCCTGCTCCAGTTCCTTCGGGAGTTTTGGACCCGTCCGTATACCATGTTAAGGTATTCTTCCCCAGTGCTCGAATCGATTCTATGTTCCATTCTCGCTTGGTGTTTAGTTCCGTTCGAAAAAGTTTCTCGAAACTAAATTTCTTGGTAATTTCGTCAGTTGGGAGGTCGGCAAGGTGTGCACAGTTGGTAGGGGTTAAGCCCCTCGCGCCGTGTGCTGTCCCTATGAGTCCGACTTTAGCCAACCTGAGGTTTGCCTCCCAAGCAGTTCTCTTCACCATTATGTGGAGAGGAGTGAGGTCCAGAATGACCTCTATTGCTGCTGTTGGAGTCGACCTCATTGCTCCTGTTATACAAAGACATGCTAGTCTTTGCACTTTTTCCAAGATCTTCTTTGTTGTGGCGAGTTCGGTTCTGCCTTGCCATGCTACTGCCCCGTAGGTGATCATAGGTCTCACTATCATGGTGTACATCCATCGCAGTACTGATGGGTTACATCCCCATGTTTTTCCTGCAATGTTCCTGCACACCATCAGTGATGATTTTGCCTTATTAGCGATCTTTTCTACGTGTCTGTTCCAGAGTAGTTTTGAGTCTAGAGTAAGTCCTAGATACTTCACCTCTTGCTGCCATTCTAAGTCTGCTCCGTCGAGGCGAACAGTCCTTAGGTGCTGAACCTTTGTTCTTCTAGTGAATGGTACTACTGTGGTTTTTGATGAGTTAATTCTCAGCCCCACAGAGAGGCACCATCTTCTGGTTGTCTCTAGCTCTCTTTCTATGAGATCGCAGAGGGTTCCTTCGAATTTGCCTTTGGCCATGATGACTATGTCGTCCGCATATCCAAGGCAAGTGACTCCGCTCCCGGTCAGTGTTCCGAGTAGTTCGTCTACTACGAGACTCCACATCAGAGGTGATAGTACCCCTCCTTGTGGGCACCCCCTGTTTGTGCTGATCCGAAAGCTGCTCTCACCCACTTTCGTTTCAGCTGTTCTTGTGGCCAGCATTTGGCACATCCATCTGGATGTGGTTCTGTCCACTCCCTTGTTCATTAGGGCCCTCTTTATTGCTTCATGAGAGGTGTTGTCGAATGCCCCCTCTATGTCTAAGAAGGCGCAAATGGCCATTTCTTTGTGCTCAAGTGATCTCTGGATGCTTTCGGTAAGCACGTACAGAGCGGTTTCCGTTGATCTGCCCGCCCTATATGCATGCTGCCCGGAGTGCAATGGCACTCTCTCCAGTATCTCAGTTCTGATGTAGTTGTCTACCGTCTTCTCCACTGTCTTCAGTAAGAAGGATGAGAGACAGATTGGTCTGAATGACTTCGGGAGGGTAGGGTCCTTCTTTCCCACTTTGGGAATGAAGGTTACCCGTGCTCTTCTCCAGTTGTTCGGTATGTACCCGAGTGCCAGACTAAATCTGGCTGCTTTAATGATGTACGGCAGTAGTTCCGTTTGCCCTTTTTGTAGAAGAGCCGGAAATATACCGTCAACTCCTGGTGACTTGAATGGTTGGAAGGATTCAATTGCCCATTTCACTCTTTGGGGAGTGCATATGGTCTTTGCTACTTCCCAGTCTTCTCGTTTGGCTCTGCCTGGTTCTTCCAGTGATCTGTCGGATTCAAATGGTATGCTGCCTGGAAAGTGCGTCTCCAGTAAGAGGAGAGCTCGTTGCTCTTCATCCTCTGTATAGCTACCATCTGTTCTTCTGAGTGACATAGGTCCTTGCTCTCTGCCCCTCGCCATGGTTTTATATAACCTGGATGCTGCAGGGCTTGATGTGATTGTCTCACAAAAGCTCCTGAAGCTGTTCCTCTTGGCTTTCCTTATTTCTTTATTATATTTTGTCAGCCTTTCGGTGTATCCCTGCCAATCTCCGCCCCGCTTGGCTTTGTTAAATAGCCAGCGGACTTCGGATCTCAGATTTGACAGGTGTTCGTTCCACCAAATGGTTCCACTGTGGGATTTCTTTTCTTTTATGGGGCAACTGGATTCGTATGCATCCATAATTGCCCCGTTTACCGCCTCTAGGGTCTGCTCAAATTCGACGTGACTGTTGCCGTTGAACTTGATCTGTTCTAGGTTACATTTTAGATTGGTGGTGTATTTTTCCCAATCTGTGTTTCTAGGGTTTCTGGTGAAGGTTGTTTGTGTCTCAAGCCCTTCCACGTTGAACATAATGATTCTATGGTCTGAAAGAGAGGGTTCTTCTGAGACCCTCCAGTTCCTTACCATTCTACTGATGCTCGGGCTGCCGAGCGTTAAATCTAATACTTCTTGCCTAGCCCTAGTTACAAAGGTGGGGACACATCCCACATTGAGTACATTTAGGTTAGCCGCGAGTATGAATTCTAGCAATTGCTCACCTCTTTGATTGGTGTCCGTGCTGCCCCAGATGGTGTTGTGCGCGTTGGCGTCGCAGCCCAGCAGGAGGGGTAGATTGCTCCTACTGCAGTAGTCGGATAGCCTCTGTACTTCTTCTGGTGGTGTTTGCCCATCTCCAGCGAAGTATCCTGAGGCTATTACTATGTCGAGGAGTGAGTGCCTTGTGCGGATCTTAGCCCGAACCGGCACTAAGTCCCTCGTCATGAATTCTGAAAGACAAATATAATTAATATTATTTCTGATCAGTATGCAAGCTCTGGGGTTGTCACTTCTGACATCCCAGATCACCATACCTTCTTTGTTCGGCAGTCCTCTGATCTGCCCCCTGTTGACCCAAGGTTCTTGGATCAACACAACTCCCAAGTTTGTCCCGGCGAACACCCTCGATAAGGCGGCAGATGCCCCCTTAGCGTGATGAGCGTTCACCTGGGCAACCTTGACGTGGGTAGCCATTGCTACACGTGAGTTGGAGTGCTTGCCTCCTCATCATCCAGCAGCATTTGCTCTTCTTCGCTGGGAGTCACCGTGGTGTCCTGGTCCACGCTCCCAGTCGATTCTGTTTCGCCTGCTGGGTCTTCTACAGCCCCAGGGTCCGGTGTCTTGCCCGCCTCTTCTTCCTCCTTCTTCTTGCTTGAGTCCTTGCGGAGGCCATGAACGGGGATTTTCCCGAACCTGAAGAAAATGGTGTATCCCATTTTTCTGATGGCCTCGCAGGACTCGTCGTCAATGCCAATGTTTAGTAACTGGCCGTTGCCTTCTTTCTTACTTCCCAGTACTTTCCACAACTGGGTGTGAAGCCCCATGTTTTGTGTACTTACCAGGGCTAGCAACTTCTCCGTTTCAAAGTTCGAGCTCCTGGGAAAGAACACAGTGATGGCGTGCGCCCTTGGGATGTCCTCTCCCACGCACGCCATCAGCTCTGTACCCCTCCAGTTGCTCAGACTGGGGGCATTTGCCCTCAGCCAGTCTGCCGTCTCTTGGGTGACACAGTCTACCACAAGCGTGCTTGGGCGAAAGTGGATTCCTCCAAACTGGAGTTTACACTCTGCACCCAGCACCATCTCCTGCACAATGGCGTCTTCAAGTGCTGTGAGTTGCTCAGCACTCAGCGTCTCCCGTGGATAGTTTTTGGGGAGGACTGCAACTTTTATCATGCTCACTGCTTCAGCATAGCTGGTGGCTTGCCCAGTTTGCTTAGCAGTGGCGGTGCTGCTTCCCGCTTCAGTCTTCCTCCTCTTAACATTCGGACGTTGAGGGGGTGTTTGGGTTTTGGGGCCCCTCTTCTCCGTCTGTTGTGGAGGTTGCTCCTGAGGCCTTTTCCTCTCGACGGCTTTCCTTCTTGCTTCCTCAGGTGTCAGGCCCTGTTCAAGGAAGCGAAGGTACCATCTTACTCCTGCCCCGCTAAGACCTCTTCTTAGCGGATCATCGATGCCTCCAGGCTTGCCTGGAGGTGGCAGATCTTGTTTCCTCCGATTTTTCTTGGGAGGTTTCTTATGGGAAGTACCTTTGCCGGATGCTTGCTCCGAAGGTTTTTCCTCCTTTTTCTTTTTCGCTCCCTCTGCTTCCCGAGGTGATTTCGGTGAGTGGGAGCTGCCAGGACGCTCTTGAGCATCCTGGGTTGCGGTGAATTCCCGCGATTCATTTTTAGTTTTTTTCTTATCCATGTTGGTCCCACGAATAGCTAGGGAACTAGGAGTCGACCACGCCGGAGCCCCGCACGGCGTGGCAAGGCTGGTACTCGTGCAGGTCGCCTGGTATGCACGAGGCTCCGTTCAAGGCGGTGCTCTCCCACCGCCATGCATCCATGGGCACGGGTCGCGTGACACCTTGGATTGGAGGGTTGCTCAGCGCCACCTTATTTTATTCGGTGGTAACCTACGACGTGCCTGTGGGTCGCACAGTGCACGCCGCAGGCCGTCCGGCTATCCGTCACCTGCCGACGCTGCTAGTAGCCACCCAAGCCCTAGCCACAGTGATACTAATATTTTCTTTTATTATTTTCTGCCTATATAAACAATTATTTTTTACTTTTTAGTTCAATGTGTTATGAAAGAGTGATTTTTTAGTTTTTTAAAACTACGTAAATTTTATTTTTCACTTTTTTCCGGAGAGGAAGCCTGAAAAAAATAGCGACCCTATCCAAGAAAGGCAGCAGGCATATTAATTACACATCCACGACCTGGGATTTCAACATTCTGGCGAAGGCTCTTACATTCTATCGATCCTGATTAGGATAATGAGACAAACTAATGAAATTATCGTATTATCACCGGTTCTTGATAAGTATACATAAGTTTCAATTAAATCTGTCCCGTTTAGAGTGGGTCAAAATCGAGAAGCGTGTAATAAATAATTTGTCTTGGGTTGCCTCGATTGAAAGAGGAGTCAACAAACATATTTTTGTACCCCAATAACGAATAATTTTATTTATATTTTTGTAGCCCAATATCGAATAATTTTATTTATGCTAGTAGATAGATTTAACTCAAAGTGATGATAATTGAGTATTACTACAGTACGGTCTTCATTGGGACTATCGAATTGTTATTCACATAAGAGTTTCAATTTTGAACGTTTTTCAAGTGACACACACTAACATTATTGCTGTAAGGCGTTTTCTGTTTCAATGAAAAATGCAAAATAGACAAAATTGACAAAATGCTTGCATCATCAGGTGTCTGTATAGATTACTGAAACTATGATATAAGTTTCATAGATTAGAATAATCGAGCATGTTTTACTAAATTGAAAAAAGATATACAAAATTAGGTTTCAAATCATTGTCACCAATATTCACTGCCCTAGATTCATCAGGATCAATTAATTTAGATAAAATATAGACATTCTTTCATCCTTCAATCCTTTCTAATTAATTTTCAAGAATAGTTCTGTTAAAATTATACAGTTTGCATAATTATCTTTCATATTCTACAACTCTGCTGATATGATGAGAGAAAACAATCTAAAATCAATTTTTCAGGTTTTGTCTTTATTATAAATTTAAAATTTATATCTCAGGTATGAAACTATCTACATAGTGTATTTCTGTTGATATAATTAATAACTTAATTCTTTCATCCTTCAATCCTTTCTAATTAATTTTCAAGAATAGTTCTGTTAAAATTATACAGTTTGCATAATTATCTTTCATATTCTACAACTCTGCTGATATGATGAGAGAAAACAATCTAAAATCAATTTTTTAGGTTTTGTCTTTATTATAAATTTTAAATTTATATCTCAGGTATCAAACTATCTACATAGTGTATTTCTCTTGATATAATTAATAACTTGTGAACATTTAAAATATTTTATTTTGCATACAAGCAGTTGAAGCCTGAATACACATTCCACCTATATGGTAAATTAGCAAATGAGAAATAGGTAATTGAAAGAATAATTCAATCTCCTAAAACAATTCTTCATCAATAAAAATCATACAGTAGCGAATTACAACTGAATACCAATTTTAAAAATCCTTATTTGAATATATACCTATTTGCTTACCTGTAGCTGTTGTTTTCTTTACTTTGCTTTGCTATTTCCAGTTTTCACACTGTTGCCAACGTTTCCAGGTTAATTTCTTCTTCTTAGGTATGCATTACGGACACTACTGAAACAGCAATACTACTTTGTTTAATCTTTTGAGGCTAGGTTTTGATAGGACGCCATGACACTATAAAGATGACAACAACTAGAGTTTTACCACTGTTTGAATGATATACGGAATAAGTCCTTACATCCGGATTATGTATATCTGTCTTGAGGCCGATTCAGATACATGCGTGCCCATGCAGGGTTTTTAAAGCAAGGGCGGTTTAAACACCTTTTCCTCACGTTTCTATCGCAAGAACATATTTTATTTGACTCTGTTATAATTTTGTCAATGCTGGAGAAATGCTATTTGAATTTTTCACTGTATCTTTTATCTCATGCATGTATCTGAATCGGCCTTAAAGGCAATGAAAAATACACCGGGATTATTTGAAAAACTCAAATAGCATTAAGGCTAGTTCATACCCTCGCGAATATTCGCAGGTTTTCTGCGATTCACAAATCGCAAGAAAATCGCCGCATGAACGTTAATACCCATGCGGCAAAAAAATTGCGGTAAATGATTAATCATAACATGTCATTTTTCAATATTTGGGGTTAGGAATTGTTGTTTTTTTTTTTCTAGTTCTAAAATATCAGTTGAACATGGAAGGGAAGAAGTTCAATGTTTCCCAAATAACATCATATTTCGAATATAATTCGTAATATGGCGGCATGCAAATGACATCGATATCATATTATTGTTATCTCCAGAAGCCAAGTATCGTCAACAACAATGCAGTTACATTACAGTATAATAACTATAATATCAAGGATCTGCGGTCGGGGGATTCAGCAGATTGTGTTTAATACAGTATCCTTAAAAAGTCAGATCCAAAGTTTTACACCCCGCTTCAACAGTAACGTCCAGCAAGATGCTCAGGAGTTCTTAAGATATATACTAGGTAGTCTGCATTAAGATTTCATTAGATCTCATTGCAGAAGCGAGATTTGATGTCAACAAAAATATTTGAAAATGCCATACAGAATCGTGGTCTAGATATACTTTTGGGTGTTACGAATTCCGTGGATAATTTTGTTCCTCAACTCAAATCTACTTTGAAATGTACATGTTGTGCTCACTGTTTAGTCACAACAAAATAATACTTTTCCAGTGTTTGATTTTTCAAAATATGGCATTAATGTAGAATGGTAGAATAAATAATATGTCAATTATATATAATACATAATTAACAGCCAGAGCATTTCTTGCAGAATGCAATGGTTTCACACCTGAAGACACACACTCTTCAGTTTGTTCCCTCTGTGGACAACAGTTCGTCCGTCACCCAAAAGTGAATGAAATATATTTATTGGAATCCCCATCTCCCTCAATAATCTTGCTGAACTTTTATAGTATGGAATAGTTATTTGACAAACACTACAAATCTTTTATAAAATCTTATAAATGCAAATGAAATCTTTTTGCAAACAAAATAAAAGATTCAACAACCAAAGATATCTTTTAAGTTAGTTGAATCAATATGGCGAAGGCATGGAATAATTTGATATGAATTATGTTGTTCCGTGGTTTGCGCGAATTCGCAAAAAGTTAAAATATTTGAACTTTCTTGCGGCAAGTCTGGCAGCCATTTTATTCGCAGAAAAATCGCGAAATTCGCAGGGGTATGGTTTCGCCTTTACTCCAGCATTGACAAAATTATTACAGAACCAAATAAAATATGTTCTTGTGATAGAAATGTGAGTGAAAGGCATTTAAACCGCCCGTAATTCAAAAACCCTGCTTGATTCCGACGTTACTTGAGAAAGATTCATAGTCATATTGTACACAATATACACGGAAAAAAATCGATCTTTACAAACTTTATTTTAAATGTCATATATTGCTAATACATCAGTGAAGTTTTTTCAAGTGAATGTACAAATAAGCCTCTAGTCTGAACATTTATATACCCTTACATAATCTAACATACTTTATATTGCATATACAAAGAAACTATTCTCACTTACTAATCATTAATAATAATTACCCATTTCCAGGTAGGAAGTATTACAAAAGTAGATTTATATATATGAAAGTTAGTTAAATCGTGACCGACAATACTTGTAGAATTGGAATAATCTTGAGGTTGCAGTCTTAAGTCTAGTTCATACCCTCGCGAACAATTTTTCTGCGAATAAAATGGCTCCCAATCATACCGGACCAATCGTTGATGCAGAACCATGTCGGAAGCCATTTTATTCGCAGAAAAACTGCGAAGTTCGCGAGGGTATGAACTAGACTTTTTATGTTGGTCTTAGAAAACTCTTTATTGTTATCTTGTCAAGCTTTCGGAAATGTTCATTTCCTTCCTCAGAACAACTATAACAGGACAAATTAAAGAATGGAGAAATATATCGAATCTACTTTTACATACATAACTTGAGTAAAAATTTAAATTAGCGTCAGTAAAGTAAAAAGTATTATATAAAAATTAAAATAACGGATTGACAGTATTTGAATTTGAAAATAAATGTCATTGTATGTAAATGTATATTATAAAATCAAGTGACTCTACTAGGTGTATTATCATTACTAAAATTTTTCGATTTATCTCTGTTCAGTTTTAAAATATAGTTATAAATTTCACTTAAATTATTCAAATCAGTTTTCTTGTTTAAGCTGCCACTGTCTTCATTAATTTGTAACATTTCTAAAAATGTCCATTGTAGATATCAAGTCCAGATGTATACATCCAAATACATATACATTTTATGGACGTATATCAAGTTGGTACAGTACTGTTTGTTCAATCGACATACACATACGTATGGATAAGTAACGGTCGAATCATTGGTTGATTATTGTACATTCATTTATCATATTGTACATCCAAAATCAACCTCTTATTGATGTTTAATTTTGATCCAATATTTTACGTCCACTGATCATCTATGAAACGTACAATACGGAATGTACAACATATATCCAGCCCCCAGACTCCGATGATTAGAAAAGTTTAATAGAATCGAAATGTGACGTCATATTCGAAATATCGGTACTATGCTTCCCATTTCTAACGTTCGAATATGACGTCACATTCTCGACACATTTCGATGCTATGAAACATTTCTAATCATCGGAGTCCCAGTGCAGACCCCCAACGTCCATATTGAACATTCAAATCGAGTCCATGGACGATTTGTATCAATCTTGGACCCAAATCGGGTATCCTTTGGACTTCGTGTGTTATATAGATTAGTAAATTTTATACAAGTTTCAAAGATAGATTCTTGAGATCTTATTAGTTTATTAAAGACGGATTTATTGGATTCATAATGCACAATTTTAAAGCATATGCATATGCATAACTTTCAAATACAATTTATAACATTTCAATACTCAGATTCATATGAAACCATTTACCCGTTTCATAATTTATAATTCCTAAATGGTTTCATATGAATCTTGAGTATTGAAATGTTATAAATTGTATTTTAAAGTAATGCATATGCATTAAATTGTGCATTATGAATCCGATAAATCCGCATTAATTTTCTCTGCAAATATATGTTGATTCCGAGTCGAATGATACCCAGGTCTTTGATAATATTTATCTGTATGATTTCGTAACATATATTGAAGTCTGCATGTGTGGTTTTGTTTTCTAGTACAGCTGACAGGCTGACACTTCATACATCATGCATACATCGTGCATGGCATCACACGTTAAAAGGTAAGGGCTGCGTCTTCCCTAGCTCGGACAAGTCTTTCGAAGACTTTTGAGGGTTGTACTCTTAAGGGTATGTAGCTGGTTGGCGGAAATAACAATAACAACAAAAAATATTCAATTCTGAAATTAATTTGTTTCCATTGTATGACACCACAGAAGTCCATTATCCCATTTATTAATGGAATAAGAAATCACAATTAAGTGAAAGGGAGTAAAGGGACCGATTCAAATCTATCTGTTGCGAATTTTCAGGATACCAGTTGAATACATTTCACGAGCAAGATAATTAATTAATTTTCATCTGCACTGAAATAGACAAATCAGCACCGTTTCCAGTGAATCAGGTAGGCAGAAAAATTGATATGGTTCCAACGTATGCGGAAAGAATAGCAAACAACGTACGCTATATAGTCGCACACTTATTTGAATTTCTATGATTTCAACTCGCTTTTCCTAATTTCTCTGAAAATCATGCCGTGCAGAGCTTACTGATATATGCGTTGAGAACTGAACATAACTGGTGATAATCAGCATTATTGCCTCTGATATGAGCCACCTGTATACCGTTTTATTATCTCAATATATTATTCTTTCTTGATGTCTGAACTACTGTAATTTGAATAAAATTGCGGAATGTAAATAAACAACTCATACAGCACATTAATGAGCTCAATGATTTAGAACACATACAGTCGTTTTGAAAATATCACCCGAAAGTCTTTTTCTCTTGCAGTGGTTTAATGAATACCGGCCGGTATGTGAAATTCTCTAGAAATGATCAAGTATCAAGAACAAGAGAACTGAAGGCGGATTTATTGGATTCATAATGCACAATTTAATGCATATGCATAACTTTAAAATACAAATTATAACATTTCAATACTCAAGATTCATATGAAACCATTTAGGAATTATAAATTATGAAACGGGTAATTGGTTTCATATGAATCTGAGTATTGAAATGTTATAAATTATATTTAAAAGTTATGCATATGCATTAAATTGTGCATTATGAATCCGATCAATACATATATGGATAAATCCGCCTTAACACTTTTCATGTAAATAAAAAATGTCCTATGGCTTCCATCGCTGACCGTTGGCGAACGTACCACTTCATATTCATACATTCGTAGCTATCTTCAGGATTGTTTACGAGTCGTCAGCTGGCGTATAACCAGTCTTTAAAAATGGCTATATAACAAAAGAAACTCGACAATTTTATGTTTATTCTTTAAATTTGTGATGAGTCAATAAAGCTTCAGTTCGGTCTGAGAATAATTTTAGTCAAAACTGAATTAAATTAGTATGTGCCATTCAGCTTAAAAGCAAAAAAAGGATAGGCGGCGAGGCGGCAGATGTTTTATTACAGGTCAGTATGGAAGGATTTCAAAGCAAGTATTAAATAAAGTTTGAGTATATTTGTGAATTAATTTTCTATAGAGGCCAGTATTTACAAATTCAAAATTAATTGAAAGTTTATTTTTTTGTTATGAAACATGAATATAGCTACAAAATCGTCCAATGTTAAGCGCGGGATCCCCGTTACTGTGGCGGGACAAATGAAATGACTTTTTCAGTATGGCGGGATGTGCAGGGAACAAGGGTTCTTTTACTTTGGTTATGTGCAAGTTACACGTAGAAAAAACTCGCGGTTCCCAAATTTAGTTGAAGTTAGAAGTCCATAAAATACTTTTAAACTATTTTTAAAGGGATATACGAAAAGAAATAGTGAATACAAGCCTGGTTAACTTTTTCATTGCTGATAATTCCGAGATATATGTGAAAATTTTATTTTTGTTGAAAAAATTAAAGGTAAGTGAGAAAACTGGGGATGGAGTATTGGAGTTGTACCCCAAAGGTTTTCTGTTTATTCTGAAAAACAATTTATATTATTTATGGGTTTCTTTTAAGATATATTGCTCTTCAAAAAGGGGAATAAACTAACAATGTGTCAGCCTCCAGGGGGTCGATTATTCACCTTGTGTGCTATCCTAGAACTTTTTGGATTGACTAATTTAATAATTACACAAAGTAAGGAGCCAACATTCAAAAAAAATAATTTTTCTTGGAAATTTGGAGTTGCTAAAGCGAATGGGTTTTAGGTGTGGACGTGTGTTATCAGAGCACTCTTAATTGATTCAAATACTCTAATTCGTCTTTTTTTTTTCATATCATAGCATTCCTTATGCTAGAACATTTTCCTATTCTCTGCAAGAGCTTATGTAGTATTTTTAAAAGGATTTAAATGGATTTAAAGGGACTGGTGTTCATTGAACTTTGGAGCCATTGTTTTGATTGAGTAATGCATAAGTTCTCTGATTGGAAATGTTTGTTGCACTCTTCTATTCTATTTCACATGTGAATTTGATTTATATTTTTGATAGAAACTTTATTGTAGATTTTTTGCTATTTCTGTAGGGATATACATAGCAATAACCATATTTTTAAAGATGATGATATAATCAAACTACTACCTATTTCATCAAGCTTTTATTATTTTATAAATAGATCAATATTCAGGGACATGAATGTTTCAGTTTTTCTCAAGAATACTTGTAAATGAAAGTTTGAGTCACATTGTTCATTTCAACCTTCGGAATTGACATGAAGTACTTGCTCATCAACTGTACTTTACATTTAATGTATGATTTAACAATAAAGTTGGATTCATTACAGTATAAGTTGATCTGTTATTTGCAGTTGAGTAACATATTCATTGAAACAAGTATGTTTTTTGTTTGATTTACTTATTTTATTGATCACATGGGCCAAATTACATACTGTCTTCAGGAAAGCAATTTTTATTTTTCTATAAACTGAAAGTGTTTGATTCATCAAGATCTCTGGTATATCTAGAAAGGAGCCCTATAGGAAACCCCAACTCGTCACATTGTCTTTTTATTTCCGTTATACTGTTGATGATTATCAATTCACTTGATGGAAGTGATGGGTCAATAAATAGAGAGGAAGGAAATAGACCCCAGTATTATCCTTGAGAAACAATACAATGTAATAATGGTGTACTTGACTTTGTAATGTAATATGCTCCCTGATAACAAAAGGACTACTGGCCTAGATCAAATCTTGGCCAACTGTTTAATTAGTTTGATATAACATAATGGTTACTTCAAATGTTTTGAAATTTTTGTTATTATTTTCCATCATGTAAGAATAGATTTTTTAATTTTTCTAGAGCGGAAAGACTGTCACAAAATGACATTTCTCATAAAACGTCAACTTTGCCTCAAGATCTGAAAGTGCCAAAGGCTACTTCAGTAAAACTGTGTAACAAGAACTTGTATTCGAATGTTACGAAATATCTGTATTTTACTTTTTTTTTGCAATGTTTTTGCCTTTATACCTTGCCTGCTATACCATGCATTGTCCTCTTGACAGATGTTTATTTGTTCTTTACAGAAAGTTTCAACAAAGTCTACCATTACATAAGGCAGTGATGAATGAAAATTATGTTCGAATGTTACAAAATTTTTGTATATGACATTTTTTTCGCAATGTTATTGCCCTCTACCACAGTGGATATATTATATTCCAACATCATTAATACCTTTAGGAAGAAGAACCAATCATTCTTAGTAGACCATGAGTTTTAAAGTGTAGAGGAATTCCTCAATTTTTTAAATATTATGTTAGTCCAGTATCTCTCTTATGTATTGATTACAGTATATTTTATATTCTCAGCACATTTTATTTGAATATTCTTTTGACATTTTTTTGTTTTGTTTTTTTAAATCGACTAGTCTGATAGGTTCGTACATTGTATATTTTATTAGGTGTAATGTATAAGTCTCAAAGATGAATAAATTCATTTCTTTTTCCTTTCTGCTATACCACTATTCTCTAGTCAGATGTTTATTTGTTCTTTGCAAAAAGTATAAACAAAAATCTTCCTAGGCTGTATATAAGGCCATGAGTTTTTCGAAATTTCTAGATTCTACTTTTTTTTCGCAATGTTAGTGCTTTTCTACCCGACTGCTATACCACTGACCTCTTGCCAGATGTTTATTTGTTCTTCGTATAAAGTTTAAACAAAAATCCTCCTAGGCCGTAAGGCCGTGAGTTTTTCGAAATTTCTAGATTCGACTTTTTTTCGCAATGTTAGTGCTTTTCTACCCGACTGCTCTACCACTGACCTCTTGCCAGATGTTTTCTTGTTCTTCGCAAAAAGTTTAAACAAAAAAACCTCCTAGGCCGTGAGACCGTGAATTTTTCGAAATTTCTATATTTGACTTATTTTTGTGCGATGTTATTCCCTTTCTACCTCTGCTACTATACCATTTACCTCTCGACTGATGTTTATTTCTTTTTCACAAAAAGTTTTAACAAAATCCACCTGTTGTATAAGGCCGTGAGTAGAAATTTTGTTTCAATGTTTCGACATTTCTGGATTTGATTTTTTTTTAAATCTTGGTGCCTTTCTACCTCCATTACTATACCACTGACTTCTTGCCAGATGTTTATTTGTTCTTAGCAAAAAGTTTAAACAAAAATCCTCCTAGGCCGTGAGGCCGTGAATTTTTCGAAATTTCTAGATTCGACTTTTTTTTTCATAATGTAAGTGCTTTTCTACCTCGGCTGCTATACCACTGAACTCTTGCCAGATGTTTATTTGTTCTTCGCAAAAAGTTTAAACAAAAACCATCCTAGGCCGTGGGGCGGTGAATTTTTCGAAATTTCTAGATTTGACTTATTTTTTGCGATGTTATTCCTTTTCTATCTCTGCTACTATACCATTTACCTCTTGACAGGCGTTTAATTGTTCTTCACAAAAAGTTTTAACAAAATCCACCAGTTACATAAGGCCCGTGAGTGGAAAGGACATGGCACTGGATACATGTATTCCTGGGGCTCGATAGATTTTTTGATTTTTGGATATATCATTCTACAGGTCAAAACAAGCAACTTTCTTCATTAGACTTTTCTTCTGGCTCTACAGCGTGAGCTACAAAAATGGGTTGATTGTCTAACGCTAATTATGGAAAATATTTTCTGCGAATGGATTTTTCTTCATTATTGAGTATAATATCATGTGAAAAATATCAATTTCCTTTGATAATATCAATTATGGTGTACATTACTACAGGACGAGGCAGAAAACGCGATGTTTCTGACACTCGTTTATTGACTTCTCGCCCAATTGTGGGCTTTTCGTTGAATTTCTCGGAACCAAAAGTTCTTCCGAAGTTGCTCGTGTTAGAAATTTTGTTTTTTACATGTTTGTACCTATATATACAAGTTAAAAAAATTAAACCCACTTCACCAGCTCTTGCAACATACCCCTAAGTGTATCGATGATCAACGTATTGGCCTATAGAGTGTTCAACTATAAAACAAAATGATTGTTGTTATGGTGACTATATAATCTGTCAAAATTGACAATAGTTCCTCATCACTAAAAAGTCATGGTTCGTCTATATTAGTTATTTATGTATCAAGGGCGTAAAGTAGGCGTTTATGGCCTGCGGCGTGGATAATGGCCCGTAGGCGTTAGCCGAGGGCCATTACACGCCGAAGGCCATAAACGCATTTTACGCACGTGATACATACAAAATTTTATGCACTAGCGGTATATACAGTGTCCACCAAAATCTTGGAACAGCATGGGAAACTAACTTTTATGAAGAATGACATTTTCTGAGAAACTATTAATAAAAAAGTTTTCCATATGGTTCCAAGATTTTGGCGGACACTGTATATATATTTATATCGCAATTATCGTGTCAATCATCTCTATATACTGAAATAGATTCATTTATTCAAATTGTACACAGAATACCCAGTATATACCCACCTAATTATGACGTTGTTAAGCAAGCTGGTTGTCTAGCAACAAATTCAATAAACAAGATAAACGGTCATCTTCATGTTTATCTGAAAAAGTGCGTGAGTGAACTCAAAACGAAAATTATGGAAACATCAGATGAAGAACATAATATATACATACCAATGGAAATTTTGGAATCGGCTGAGAGTGCCAAACTCGAACTGCTACCAACAAAGTCAAAGAAACTTTACGAAAAGAAGTATAATGAGTTCATAAAATGGCCCAATGAAAATAATGTGAAGGTGATTACAGAAGATATATTACTGGGATATTTTTTTGAGAAGTCCAAGAATCGAAAATCATCTTCTTTGTGGTCATACTATTCGATGTTAAAGTCTACTTTGAATTTGTATAATAATATAAACATAAGCAAATTTCCAAAATTAATAGCAATTTTGAAACGGAAGAATGATATTGAATAGGGATGAAATCGAACTTTTTCTAAAAGAAGCTCCAGATAATGTATATCTGATGATGAAGGTATGTTATACCAACCTATATTTATTAAGTAATTAAAAAACTTATTGATTCTTTTATAGGTTGTATTAATATTTGGGGTACATGGTGCTTGTCCTAGAGAAGAATTAACAAATCTCAAGCTTGATGACATTCAAGACCTAACTTATGCTTTATTGATTACAATTCGAGAGTCAAAAACTAAAATACAACGAACATTTACCATCTGCTGTACTGAAAACCAGTCAGTTAATTATTTGGATACTTATAGAAGATATGCTAGTCTACGTCCCGCAACTACTGAACATGGGCGTTTTTTTATATTCTATAAGAACAACAAATGTACAAAACAAGTTGTTGGGAAAAATATCCTCGGTCAGATTCCAAGAAAAATTGCAGCATTTTTGAAGCTACCAGGCCTAGAAGAATATACGGGTCATTGTTTCAGGCGTTCTTCAGCCACTTTATTGGCTGATGCTGGGGAAAGTATCACCAATGTCAAAAGACACGCTGGTTGGAAATCAACTACAGTAGCAGAGAGCTACATTGAACAATCGATTTCAAATAAATTGAATATTGCCAAAAAAAATTGCCGGTGATGGTGATAAACCGATACCAAATAATAATTATTTGGACCTACCATCTACATCTAAAATGAGTGGTGAGGATGTTTCAAAAAGGAATAATTATTTTCAAGAGAAAAGTGAATGTCCCACCCTCAATATTCAAAATTGTAACAATTGCATAGTTAATATAAAATTCTAATTTTCAGGGTTATGGAGCAAAAATGTAGATTATGAATAAAAGTTGTTAAATGAGTATTTCTTTATTGAACTGAATTCATTGTTTCGTGATAGGTCTTCCGTGAAATGATGTGCGTAGATATATATGGACAATTCTAGTATATTGTCTACTTTACCGCCCGCGGGCCATGATGCGCCCACGGGCGGTAAAGTGCCACTTTACGCCCGGCGAACCGGGCGGTAAAGTGTACTTTACCGCCCGCTAGTGCATAAAATATGTGATATACAAAATGCTCAATACCAGATATCCGTCGATCAATTGCTCCTCGAAAGGAGGCAGGTAATATCTAGATTAGTTATTAGATTATGTTAGTTCAATTAATGTATTAACAGCTTGCATATCAACAGAAATAAATAAGTAATCTCCCATTATGTCTTTTAAATATAGGTATTTGAGAATTCGTCTTTTTGGAGTCATCCTGTAGCGTCACAAAAAAAGAATAGACGAAACTATATTTTCATTCTCTGTGAAAAATCAAACTCAGATATCTATAATAAATCCACTATCCCGTCATATTCCATTAATCAACCACCTTATTTTTTAATGTATTTTGAAATGTATTTAGAACATTTCTTTGGGTTCATCTACACAATATGCCTCAAGAAATTCAACGAAAAGCCCACAATTGGGCGAGAAGTCAATAAACGAGTTTCAGAAAATCGCGTTTTCTGCCTCGTCCTGTAGTAATGTACACCATAATTGATATAATCAAAGGAAATTGATATTTTCCACATGATATTATACTCAAAAATCAAGAAAAATCCATTCGCAGAAAATATTTTCCATAATTAGCGTTAGACAATCAACCCATTTTTGTAGATCACGCTGTAGAGCCAGAAAGAAAGTCTAATGAAGAAAGTTGCTTGTTTTGACCTGTAGAATGATATATCCAAAAATCAAAAAAATCTATCGAGCCCCAGGAATACATGTATCCAGTGCCATGTCCTTTTGTTTGAATGTTTCGACATTTCTGGATTTGATTTTTTTTTAAATCTTGGTGCCTTTCTACCTCCACTACTATACTTCTGACTTCTTGCCAGATGTTTATTTGTTCTTCGCAATAAGTTTAAACAAAAATCCACCTAGGCCGTAAGGCCGTGAATTTTTCGAAATTTCTAGATTCGACTTTTTTTTCGCAATGTAAGTGCTTTTCTACCTCGGCTGCTATACCACTGACCTCTTGCCAAATGTTTATTTGTTCTTCGCAAAAAGTTTAAACAAAAACCCTCCTAGGCCGTGAGGCCGTGAATTTTTCGAAATTTCTAGATTTGACTTAATCTTTTGCGATGTTATTCCCTTTCTACCTTTGCTACTATACCATTTACCTCTTTAAAGACGTTTAATTGTTTTTCACAAAAAGTTTTAACAAATTGTGTTCGAATGTTTCGAAATTTCTGGATTTGATTTTTTTTGCAATGTTGGTGCCTTTATACCTCGAGTGTTATATATACCACTGACCTCTTGCCAGATGTTTATTGGTACTTCACAAAAAGTTTAATCAAAATCCACCTTTCCGTAAGGCCGTGAATGTTTGTAAAATTCTTGATTTGACTTTTTTTTCGCAGTGTTACTGCCTTTTTACCTCGGCCGCTATATCATTTTACTCTCGACAGATGTTTTTCACAAAAAATTTCAACAAAATCCACCGTTGCATAAAGCCGTGAATAGAAATTCTGTTCGATGTTTCGAAATTTTTGGATGTGACTTTTTTTAGCGATATTAGCGCGTTTCTACATCGACTGCTATACCACTATTTTCTTGTCAGATGTTTATTTGTTCTTCACAAAAAGTTTAATCAAAATCCACCTTTGCATAAGGCCGTAAATATTTCGAAATTTCAAGATTTGACATTTTTTTGTAATGTTATTGTCTCAAATTGAAGAACCCAAATAATAAGCTTTTCACAAAATAATTAATTAACGTGCTATAGGTCTATTCAGAGCACAATTAAAAAGTTGTTCGAAAGTATCATTGCAGACAATCTTATGACTGTTCCAATGTAATAACATCTCATCAATTTGGTGTTTCTTGAGGTAAGTCTTCGGAATTGAGTTTAATATCCTATATGTTTCCTACTTGACTTAAATTATATGGAACTAGTGGCATAGTTGTTATTTAAGCAACCTTGGGTTATAGGAACCAGGTATTAGAGTTTACTGTGGGGGGTCAACCCAATGAACCCACCGCCAACATAATAAAAATATAATTATTAAAAAAAATGATAATTCGCAAAAACATAATTGGATGCATGTTATAAGATGTTTACCCGCATCTTATACATGTGAATACTCTGCGTAGTTGATCCGGTGTATGAACGGATATATGGGCATAGAGGGTGAAAGAGGACGGTTGCTGGCTGCAAATAAAAATTCTGGAGAAATTTATCAATGGAGTAGTGTGCTTTCAGCTCAAGATGATTGAAGCTTGACATCAATATCTCGGATGATTCTGCAATACTGATAGTCTAGGGAATGGTTGTTGTAGTTTATATTTATTTCTAGTTCAATATTCTTGAAACTGTCCACAAGTAGGAATGTTTGTATTATTTTTTTTTTCATAGGTAATACAGAGTGATATACAAACAACCAAGTTTTACCAAAAGTGGTTTGCAATGTTCTCTCAGACGTACTGCTGTTATTAACATTATTGCGAATGGCGAATATTTCTTGTGCTTTGGATGTTTGGATACAGTGTTTTTCACAATCATCTGCTCATCTGCATATACAATCGACACAGAAAAAGCAAATTATTAAATCGGAAGGTCATTAATGCATACAATAAACAGCAGGGGACCGAGCACTGATCCTTGAGGTACATCTGTCGTGATATATTGAATATCTGAGCAGGTATTGTTCTTTGGCTATGGCCACTGAGGTGAGTTACAATCCGATCCAATGCTGGTCCTCTCACACCCTAAAGTTTGAATTTATATGGTCTTTGGTAGTCGTGATGGTAAAGCGCTCGCCTCTCAACCACAGGGGTGTGGGTTCGATTCCCAGCATGGTCACTGGTCTCGTACATGGCATCACACGTTGAAAGGAAAGGGCTACGTCTTCCCTAGCTAGCGCAAGTTTTTTGAAGACTTCTGAAGGTTGTGCTCGTAAGGGTGCAGCCGGTTGACAGAAATAACAATATATTGATCATGGTCAACTAGATCAAGAACCTTTCTCTGAAAAATAGTGCCAAAGCTTGTGTTTGCTTTATTAACTCATCAATGACAGTGCCGGTGGATTTATTTTGTCTTAATAAGTCGAACCTATTAGCAATATTCACCTACCTTTGCAAACTAACGTAACCTCTAGATGGCCTGGATCAATTAGAAATAGAAATATTTTATTAGTCCTTTGTGACATTACAACATGTATAGGACAAGTCAATCACTCACTTGAAGAAGTGTGTTTCAGATTATCTTAAAATTATGACAGAAAAATATTAAATAATAAAATACAGACGACACCATTAAAAACAGTGAAGTTCCTACATGGAAGTATTCTTTTACACTGTAGTAGCATTTATTTGTTATCAAAAGTTTTATTGTCTTTTTGAAACTATTGAAGGAATCGATACTTCTAATGGTTACTGGAAGTTTATTGTAAATTTTTATTCCCATATATCTAAAACTATTTTCCAGTTTTGTGGTTTTGTGTCTGGGAACACATAGATGATCAGAGTTCCTGGTGTCATAATTATGACTTGATGAATTCAGTCGGAATTTATCATTGTTTTTCCTCACATACAAAATACAGTGGTAGATGTATATGCTGTAAAAGGGCATAATGTTATATTTAATGAATGTGGGCCTACAAGTTTGTCTGAAGTCTAGGCTGAACATTTTTCGTATAATTTTTTTCTGTGTTACAAACATTATACTGGCATCGATGGAGTTTCTCCATAGGATTAAATTATAACATAAGTGAGTGTACACTAAACTGTAGTAGACATTAACTACTGCACTGGTGGGCATGCAATCTTTAGTTCTTGAAATCGCATAAAAAGCCTTATATAATTTTGTGTTAACTGCGTCAACTTGCTCTGTCCATCTAAGACTGGAATCAATGTGTAAGCCCAAGAACTTTGTTGTTGTAGTTGATTCAATTATATTACTCTCGACTCTGCATGTTAGGGTATGATCCCCAAGGGATAGTTCTCAGTTTTTCGGATGACACGGTGCTATTTTATACTGCGATACATGGAAAAAATTTAAATTCAAGGCAGAAACTGACTTCAAAGTCATTAAAAATTGGCTCCAATGTAATAAACTCACTTTAAACCTGAATAAAACTCATTATCTCCCATTTACGTCCCACCTTAATCATCTGCCAAACTTGGGAAACTTGAATCTCGATGAAATTACGACAATACCTGAAGCAGAGTCTGTTAAGTATCTCGGTATTATGATAGACAACCATTTACGTTGGGACTTACATGTTGAATTCATAACGAAAAAAATTGGAGGACTCATTGGTAGATTCAGATATCTGTCGCAGTTTTTGGATATTCATCACCTGAAAACAGTTTATTATGCACTAATCCAGTCTCACTTGTCATATGGTATTATGGGTTGGGGAGGAGTTCTCGACTGTCATCTCGAAAGATTAAGTGTTGTACAAAAATGGGTTCTGAGAATTACTTACAATAAAAAACTCACTTTTTCCAGTGATGAACTTTTTCTCATCAGTCAAATCCTGGACTTGGGAAAATCATACTGTCAGAAATTAATCATCAACATCCACAAATCCAAAATTGAGTTGGAACCCATAGACCACAACTATGCCACTCGAAATAAAAACACTACTGTGAAAATACCCAAGTGCGATAAGAATATTGGACAAAATATGGGACCAATATTATATAACCACCTTCCTCCACAATTGATATCTGTTACCAACGAAAACTCTTCAAATATATGGTTAAAAGATGGATACTAAACACAAAAAGAATATTCTTCAGTTACTTCGTTAACAATAGAATCACAGAACAAAAAAAATGTATAGTAATAAATTCCAGATTTCGACAAAATTTACTAAAAAATGACTAACATATCCCGATTGCGTCATACATATCCCGATTGTGTCATACGTACCCCAATTTTGTCATACAATATCCCGATTGTGTCAAATATGTCCTGATTGTGTCTTATAGATAATGATCTCGATAGATCATGAAATGAATATTAATTCCCTATTATGTCATAAAATGTATTTGTAGTGAAATGCATATTTGTATTTGTATTTTTAATGTTGCTGTATTTGTAGTTGTAAATTCTCACGCACAGGCAATTACTGCTTCTGTGAGAATTCATGTTTATTCATTTATATTCATATATTATATTCGATTCATATTGTTCATTTAACCGTAATAAACATATAATTATTATTATAATTACCGCACGACATTTAATACAACACCGCATCAGCTTTACGTGCACTTGCTCAGATGCCTTGCGGTACCCGATCAATATATAGTGAGATGCATTGGACAGCTGATGCCGTTCACCATATCAATATCTGGTCAAGTCATGTTCAAACAGAGCAGGTTATATTGAGAAGGGGCGTATTTCAGGGAGACTCCCTCAGCCCTTTTCGCTTCTCCATTTCCCTATTGCCATTGTCCCGTATACTAAGAAAAACCAGCAACCGGATGCATAAGGTCACCCATCTGGATGACCTCAAATATATGACTTGGGAGAAGAGGATCTTCATCATTCCTTAAGGGTGATGCAAGAGTACACGCATGCTATCCTAATTGAGTTCTGCGACAAATGTGCCACGATTCGGAAGCATCCTACATCATCTTGATGCAGCAGAGACGTATATGTTTATCTAGGGTTACCTGGTTAAGTGGTGTCGCAATTCACCAGGGCCTTATATGTTGGTTCGACAACAAAATAAAGAGTTCTCAAGCAGTCAGAACCTATAAAAACCTAGGGCTGGAATAATACCGCTCCCAAGTGGTAAACATAGTTAAAAACTTCCCCCACGGCATAAATCAGCATGAACTCTGATAGATCTGTCGTCAGAACTATTGGGGAAGAACAAAGTTGCTGCAACTAATACGCTTGCCCTTTCGATTATACTCTACTACCTTTGGATTGGTAAAACGGACTCAAATGGAACTGCGACAATTCGACACAATTCACATCCCTCTCTCTGCTTAGTCTGCGACTATGAAAAAGCAGAGATCAGAGCAGCCCATGAGCTTGGGCTGGTTTTCGATACCGAACGAGGTGATCGAAACTCTGACACCGAGCTAGAACCCGTTCACCAAAAATCTCACGTCAAAGCTGCGGAGACAGAAATAATCGTGCAGTCACATAATGATAAGCCAATACAAGGGGTCTTCTTCAAGAACATGGAAGATCTTGGCATAACCAAAATTTCACCTTTTGCCTTGCTTAGGCCAAGTGGGCTGAAGCCGAAAATCGTGGAATTAATAATGTCCTGACTGAACCTTGGTCTATCGTAGTCGCGTTATAGAGGTCCCGCAGACACTACTGAAACCATAATGTGGTCTCGGCGTATATCCACAGACATTATGCGGTGCTACGAGTGTTATAATAGCACCTACGACACTCGTACGGTATAGACGAGACACCGGTGTTGCATTAGGCCGCTCCGAAAGATCTGATGGTCATCAGAACTGTCGGGGAAGGATAAAGTTGCAGCAACTAATATGCTTGCCGTTTCGATTCTACTTGATTCCTTTGAAGTGATGAAATGGACTCAAGAAGAGCTGCGATAACTCGACTTTAAAACTCGCAAAATTATGCATCTTCATAGGAGCTTGCACATAAATCATCCGTTCCATGATTTAACTTTTTTATACAACAGAGGGGACGTCGACTTTTGAGTTTGGAGTGTTTACATAACAAGATGGTACTGGATGGAGCCTGTAGAGCCATCAAGAGTTTAGATCTCCCTCTTTGTATAGCTATTTAAAGCAGCAACCCGTGCAACCGATGAACTTGGTCTCGTGTTTGACACTGAACGAGGTGATCCAAACTTTGCCACTGAATTGGAGCCCGTTCAGCAAAAAGCTCATCAAAGCTACGGAGATTGAGGTACTCCCGAAGCTACACAAGGGTTAACCATGGGGCCTTATTCAAGAACATGACCTTGGCTTTAGCAAATTTGACTTTTTCATTCCTCAGGTCAAGTGGCCTAAAGATATAAGGGTTCATAATGGCCTGCCAGGATGGCATATTCAGCAGTCTGGTCTACCGTTATCGCGTGATGACTATAGAGGTACCGAACTGAGACTCTACTTTACTTGCTGTCGACCGTCGTAACGTTTGCCTTATGTTCCGGGGGATATTGAATTCGTTGAGGAGAATGAGAAATGCCGAAACTATTGGAACTACTAATTTCTCAACCTCAGGCTAATAGAAGCCAATAAGCCGGATGCAGTCCTCCTCGACCATCAAATTAGGACGATTTTCGTCATAGATCTTCCAGCTCCTGGCGAAACGAACTGAATATCCTTAATCCAAACCACTCTGTTAAAATGGTGGTTCTGATCATAGGGGTACTTGTTGGAATGTGTGACACGTCGCTCTCGAATTTTAATATTATAACGGCTTGCCGTGGTGCGACAGAAATCTTAGCCGGACGAATGCCGTCATTCTTAGTTCACTTCGTCAGGGCACATGATTCTCGTACCCAGTAATCATTCACTCCACTGACGTGGGTAGTGTATGAATATATCTAGGTAAATGATTATGACTTTGGTGGTCGATAGCGAAGCGGTTTGATATCGTCCGTTGAAACTTCTAATAGCACTTGGCCAGGTTCGAATCCTGGCTATAAGGAATTTTTTCTCAATTCCATCGGAGTTGATAAGCGACCACATGCCTTGTTTGAAAAAGCAAGTGTGATTTAAGTTGTCTAGATGCCATTCTCGACGTCTGGTCTTTGCTTGGAGTGTGCACTAAACACCCAGGTTGTAGGTTTTCCGGGTGTTTCTACAGCTGAAAAGTGAATACATCACCAAAAATCAATAAGTCTTTCCGGAGCGCCACAGCAAAGGATAATAATAGCCGTCCTTTACGGAGTACTATTATTATAAATGATATCAGCGCTCCCACTGGGATATTCTTAAAAAAAACAATGAACACTCATAGAGTGTATTCAAAGGCTTGGCCGGTGCGGGTAGAGAACGGCAATTATTATTATTATTTGCCGTGCCGACATCATAGGGAAAGTTGCAGGTCTTATTTTCAATCCTTTGACCGGGTATGTGGTATTGCAAGGGCCTTACATGTTCTGATGGAAATTTTATGCTTTATTGGCTTGAGTGGTATGACTACCAAATAAATAATTTTCAAGCCATTAGAGCCTTACAAAAAAATTAAAAACATATTTTACTACAACTGCTTGCACGCCTTCAGATCTAATCGATGAGTTGACGTTTTATGAGAAATAATGTTATTTTGTGACAGCTTTCAGGTTACTCCAGAACGCAAATAATGTCATGATGGCATATAATAATGGTGAATTCATAACAAAAGCGTTGAGGTATGAGGTGAAGCTTATCAAATAGACGACTCGGGTTCGATCTCGGACGACGGACCTTTCTTTATCAGACAATATTAATTCCCACTTTTTTTATGCTGGAATTATTTGATAGCTTATTGTCTTATTTATATAGGTTGCTGTGTTAATTTTCGGTAGGTAATGTTATGTGCGTATGTTAAATGGAGTATCGAGCGTCTTATGTTATAAGATCTCCTTTTGTAGTAAATATCTTGTGTATTTCGTGCACAAAGTGTCTTTGCGATAAAAGTTTCCCTGTTTACATGCCTTGCAATAATATTCAATTAAATAATGATACTCTACTTTTTTTTTTTTTAATAAATATAATTTTTCTACATTCATGCAAAAAGCAAAACTTTATTGAACTATATTCAGTGGAAAAAGAAGGTCTTTATTGCACTAGTGCAATAAAGTTTTTATTGCACTCATCTGTCATTCTACTTCAACGTGCTGTCATCATGATAAACATAAACGTTCAAACCCACAACATATTCAGCAGATATTCTGTGAGATTGGCCATACGTTTTAAACAGCTACATATATTATTTTGTATTAATGTTAGCAGTCAGAGTTGAGTAAACAATGCCTTCCCGAGAATAACTCCATAATCAAAACCGATCCGCTATGTTCTAAACCGTCTACCCGCAAAGAGCAAACTGTACTATGACCACACCTCGTGATAACATACGCGCTCATGGCTACTATGATTTTGATTTTTATAATGCACCTGTGGTTATATAAACGTCAGTCAAAATTTAATTCTGACAATTACAGAACTGGAAGTTTTAAAATGAGTAATATTAATACCTAGTGCCGCACCTAAATAAATAATTTTTTGCTTTTTGCATGAACGTAGGAAAAAATATTGTATGCAACTCGTGCAAAAAATGTTTATTGCACTCGACGTGTTGTCCAACTCGGCCTAACGGCCTCGTCGGACAATTTCACGTCGAGTGCAATAAACACCTACTTTTTAATTGTTCTTATCTGTATAACACTCGTTGGTAGAGTCATACCTGGGATATGTAATTGCTTTTTCGGAGGGGGGGTGAATAAAAACCATATGCAGTCTATACTAATACTACAAAAACGAGCAATTATAGATATAGGTATATGAGTGAATCTAAATATCGCGATTTGTGCAAACCCCTGTTTCGCGAACATAGGATAAGAGCAGTAACTATTTTTATTTTATTTATTTATATATAATCTAAAAACATATAAACAACTTAGAAAGTTATTCTCACCACTATGTCAGAAGTCAAACCGAACTCATCAAGCTACAACGTCTGATAACAAATCCTATCAAAAAATCTTCAGATTGTGGAAAGGCATAAAATGCCTATTGATAGAAAGACCCTATTATACTGATTCTGAGTTTTTTGGTGACGATCTCTTGGTATATTCTTAAATATCGTTTACGTAAATTTTAATTATTTATATCACGTATGGTGGTGTGTTTTTAGGATTATTTGTTTTGTTTTTTATTTTTTAAATTTTTGTCGAATTTTTAATATTATTTGTTTGTATTGCTATCATGTCATTTATTAAATCTTTTATTATTTTAAAGAAACAAGCTTTGTCAATGAGAAAAAGTTTGTTTGGTAATGACGTATATCTCTCTTTCCCTCGCTATGAAATTTTTTCGACTAGTATTGAGTGCATTTTATTTTTCAAATCGAAAACAGTCCGCCGGACGCAAAAAAGTCAAGACCATTTTATGAAAAGATATAGGACAATAATAAAAATAATATTTATTTGCAAAAAGCAGTGGCGTATCATTTGTTTATTAAAAACTTCAGCACCTTGCATATTCATATAGTTTTCTTTGAATCACCCAAGTTTTATCGCCCTCTTTAATCAGCATTTAATTATGAACACCCTGTATATGTTAGAATTATACCACCTTGTAAGATTTTAACACTGAGTTCTAACGTTTTAAAATATGCCGGTAATTGGATTACACCCATTACAGGTTGGGGCTGTATATTTTTCTGGGTTTGTAGCTGGTGTAGTGAATCCCCTACAAGAATTCTGTTGTTGATGATGGTTGTCCTTTACTCGCTTTGATCAGTGATATTAAGTTATTCTGTGATGATTTCATTATATTTTTTTTTACAGGATAACTATATCCAACAATTCTTTTAATACTAAAGTATACATTAATTTATGACGATGAGTGGGAGCAGATCTGACGAAGATAGATCCCTACACTCTTCAGAAAACTTCCAGGATTACGATCCTGAGAAACTTACCTGCACGGCGCAGTATAACGAAGAGGAGATCGTTGACTCCAGTAAACTGTCATTCCAAGATTTGCTGAAAATCCACCACAAGCAGACAGTTTGGGGTTTCAAATTCGGCAAAGAACTTCGAGATAGTACCTTGGCAAGAGAAAAGAGTAACCAAGAGAAAAAATGCGATGAAAAAGAAGTTGCAGACCAAACACAGACAATCATTGATTCGAGTGATACTGCCAGCACAAGTAGTTCCAAATCTTATACAGAAAAAGATCATAAGACACCACATTCAAGAAAGAGAACGGGGGCTAGAAGAAGCAGTAAAAGGAAGAGCAGTGCGAAACAAAATGATTTTGTATCGCCACAAAAAACACGCAGAGCTCCTTTACCATTGATGGATTGGGCTGACTCTAAAGATGTAAGTTGAGGACCATATTTGTTAGTTGAAAGGTTTACAAAATAGAATAATTTTGACAAATACTCTTCTCTCTAATAATCCTAGAGGGTGTGAGGCAGATGTCTTACTGAAAATACATTCTTGGTATTCTTGATTACAGGACAATCATTGAATTAGATCTGATCAACCTGTGCGATGTTCCTCAAAGGACATTACTGCAAGTGCTTCTTGTAATTAAACTATCTGTAGACTCGCTGGTTCATCAGTTCCACGGTAGTCAAAAAGCACCCCTCCATAATTGTCTGGTTGTCGATAAATTACTCAATTTTACTTTATTAGTATCATTAAAATAAGAATAGATCCTACAAGGCATGATAAGAAGCAAGCTTTCAACAAAATGCCTATTTCTTGGCTCATAGCGCGACGGTAAATTGACAAACACTTGTGCAATGTTCCTCAAGGAGAATCTATATTTATTGTTGATTTGCCAGTTTTATGAAATGTACAATAGTGTGAATTTGTTAATGTTATAAATAGGTCAGCCCTCAGTTACTTGACAGTAACATAATTGTGTTTTTAGGTGTGGCTTTTCATGGTGTACAAAGAAGAAGCATCTTTGAATCTTCGTAATCCTAGTCTGTTTGAAGACTTCACTAATTTCATGCCAAGAATGAGAGCCATCCTGCTGGATTGGATAATGGAGGTGTGCGAAGTGTATCACTTACGCAGAGTTACATACTACCTTAGCATTGACTATTTCGACAGATTTTTATCAATAAGGCCTGACGTTCCAAAAAATCAACTTCAACTTGTTGGTGTTACCTGCCTGTTTCTTGCATCTAAACTCGAGGAAGTCTATCCTCCTCGATTGACAGAATTTTCTTACGTTTGTGATGGTGCCTGTAGTCCAGAAGAAATTCTTGCTTGTGAACTACTGATTTTGAACAGTTTGGGTTGGGACCTGAATATTATGACTCCTAGCGACTGGTTGAATCTTTACATGCAAATACATTTTCAAGCAGGCAGTGTCACCAGACAAAGGTTACATGCAGATATCAATAAAGGATTTTTCTTCCCACAATATTCTGGTTATCAATTTACTCGTGCATCACAACTTACTGATATGTTCAGTTTGGACCCAGGATTTCTTAAATTCAGTTATAGTACTATTGCTGCTGCCGCTATGTACTTTATGTATGGAAAAAAAACTGCCTTGGCAACGTCTGGTTTGTCTTGGAATCAGCTGCAACCTTGTGCAGAGTATATGGCAGTATTTTATCATGTTTTGCGAGATAGCCCAGATCCTAGGTTACAGTCGTGTAAAGGCGATCCTACAGTTGAAGAGCAACCTAATACAACATTGGATAACATCAGGCATACGGTAAGAATTCTGTTTTTAATTTAATTCATCTTCACATCTGTGAAGTGAAGTACAATGTCAAATTTATTACATCGACCTATAGTCTCGCATTTTGATTTTTCTCGTCAAATTAGCAAAATTACCAAGTTATCCGATAAAACAAAGCTCGTAATTTTACCATTGCAAAAATTGTAGAGTACATTTAAATATATTGAACAATAGCATATTGCTAACTTAGTAAGTAGTTGAATCAAATACATCTATTGCCTCAGTATTTTTTTGTACAGGGCTAATAATATATTGTGATGAGGTTTCGACGTTCGTGTATATTGATTAGAAGTTAGTTTTAGTTTTTGGGGGTTAGGTTATCTTATAGAAAAACCCGCTTGTTTCAACAAGAAGGCCACGTTTCGACACTATTTTCCGCCATCTTCATGGCTCTAAAATAAAATATAGGAAATAAAATAGGTTCTGGTTTGCTATAATTCAATATTCTTGATGAAATTTTTGTGAACAATATTTACCTTTGATGTTTTTTTACTTTGAAAAATAAAGTTATGGATCATAAATTATTGGAAATAATAATTTCAATCTCCCTCGTATATAACAAAAAATGGAACGTTGATATATGTAATTTGGTTTTTGGATGGAACAGGGGTTTTTATCAAAAATAAAATATTCTGCGAAACCAATACTAAAAAGGCTTTCCATTTGCTGCAAACTTTGATAATAAAACCACCATAACAACTAGAATGTGAAAAAAGTAATGAATGTGTTATTCCAGGTGAAGAATTTAGTGAAAGATGAAAATCATTCTCTCCAGACCCACGTTGTGAACATGGAGTATTTCGAAAAATCTGCAATAATAAGGCTTGAACAAATGGGTCTCAAAGTAGAGAGAACATATGTGAAAAAGAAGAAAAACGAAAAAAAGGTGGAAGATGAAGAACCTAAAGAAAATGAAGACGCACATAATTTAATCTGTATGTATGAACTAGAAAAAATGTCATGTGATGCAACTGCGCTAAGCGACGAAGATGTGAATATCATACCCCCGACAACGTCAGATGCTGATCTGATTATCCCAGAAGACAGCAAAGCTATTCTTAGTTTTGATGAAATATTAGAAGGTATAGTGAAATGTAATAGAAAAAATATTCCTGTACAATTACAGACAAGTAAAGACTTATTAGAAGAAACGGTCAATAGGCTTGAGTAGTAATATTTTATTTAGTTTGAATTTTATGATCAACTGGAGTATACCCTACAATGTATGTTCATGTACGTGACAGAAAATAAGCTTGTGTTTTTGTCATTTCAACATTGTATAAATGAAAATTGAGAAAAAAATTTCAAAAAATTTTTGGTTTTAATGCTTGCAATTTTATTTTTCAAAAGAAATTTTTAATTATTTAAAAAAAAACTTTCAAAACACTTCTTGTTAAATTAAAGGTTGGACATTATACCTATATTAATAAACTTACAATTATCAGTAGAACGTTTTTAGCATTTTTCTCTAACATGAATTTCAAACACAGAAAAATTTTCTGAAACGTAGTAGAAATTAAGAGAAAAAATCTCAAATAATAGATTTTTTTAATAGTTGCAATTTTATCTTCCAAAAGAAATTTGTAATTATTTTGAAACTTGCATTCAACGTCTAAAAAACACATGTGGCCTCAAATGAAAAAAAAAACTTTCACAACACCTCTTTTTAAATGAAAGGTTGGACATTAAATAGTTGTATTAGGATACCTATATTAATAAATTCACTTACTATTATCAGTTGAACGTTTTTAGCATTTTTCTGTAACAATGTGCACTTCAGACTCGTAATTTTCTGAAACGTAGTAGAATGAGGTACTCCTAAAACTACTGCTTCTTTGTCTATATAAATTGGAATGTATTGGATCTCATTGAAGTCAATTAGTATCGTTTATTTGTCATATTGAGTAAATCTTTGTTTTGTACATTTAATTGCTTTATAGACCACTATTTCGTACATAAATACATTTTCAAACTGATAGTGTCGAGAATACTCAAGTTGGTCATTATTTCATTATTTAGTTTAATGCAACTGATCTTGTAAATAGTGATTGTCAAATTTTATTTATAGCTCTATATATTATTGATGAACTTCATCATTTTTATTTATACAACATGCTCATCCTTTCATATCTAGACAAATTATTTCATGTTTGGAGTAAAATCCATATGAATGTTCCAGTACCTGTATAAATCACATGATATGGTACTTACAAAGTATTTACAACATTCATGTAACAAATATAGGATAGAATTCTATCAACCAGGAGACTGAAAAGTTTGGCATTGCCCATAATCCTGCATTTACAATTGCTGTATCAATATCGAATGAAAAATTGATCTAAGAATTTCCAGTTTGAGTTTATTTGAAATATTTTTGATTTTGTCGTTTTATCCTAACTTATTTAGAAGCAATATTGGAAATAATTACTCTAGATAGATTTGATGCAGCAATACTTGCAGCTTATGAATTTAGACTCAAATTGTTACTGTTGAAATTTTTTAGTGACAATTCAATTATTTTTGTGTTTTGAATAAATGCCTCAATTACAGAGAGATGATTTAAGGTGAAATTTATGTAATTGAGATTAAACATCAATTGAGCTTGAAGGAACACAATTCTGAAGTTCCAGTGAAGCTATTTGTTTTTATTGAACTAGGTAACCAATAAATTTATAAATATCATTCTCAACTGTAAACAATAATAATATTTTTTATGTTATCCATCAGAGTACTGAAATGGTCTATCCTTTTTTGTCTCCTGGTTGTGCTATATTGCACATAGAAACAAGTTTAAAATAAGGTGCTTGGCATGCTCTGCCTGAGTTTTTATATCTAATTTATTTGATTGCACAGATAGAGAACTATACAGATGTAAAAAAACTTTCAAAAAAAGTTCCATTCGATCAGACTTCATTAAATCTAACCTGATCTGACTAACCTAGCGTAGACAGAATAACCATCCAAAATAATATGAATCTTCCAAATTAGACACACCCACTCCATAACGGTTCTGATTGGTCCATGCGGATCGCCTATATGAAGTTTGATCGATTGAAACTCTTGCACTCAGTTTGGGCGACTTACATTTGACACTGATAGGCTATTCATACACTGAGAAAACAGACGCGTAATTCTATTGTTCTTGATGTAGAAAATAGTACACTGACAAGGAAACGAGTTATATTTGTTGAAAAATATTAAGATTTCAATTCCACAACATCTAGATAAGTTTTTCAACAAAATGGGTAAACAGTTAATTTGATTATCTTTGAACTCTTCTTTGGAGGATTGGATCAGAAGATCCTTCCTCTTCTGCACAATCAAGGGCAGCTGTTCTTTTTTTGGCCTGCAGGATTTGCTAAGAGAGTTACACAACTCCAGAGTTTTTTTAGTAACAATATGTTAAATGACATGAGAATTCACTCTTTAATAAACTCCACTTTTCAGATAAAGCTTTCATGTCTTGGAATTGTGAATGCTTATAAGTACTGAACTAGTTTTGTGAATCCAATAGTTCATTAAAATTAAAATAGATTTTTGATAGAATCTCAGGCACTGCACTTGGTTCGAGTATTTTTGTTACAAGACAAACTTTAAATCATTGAGTGACCAACTATAACTACATATAAGCTAAAGCTGTTTTCAATTCATTGTTTTCTGAAAACTCGCTTTTCTTTTTCGCACATTCAGTATGATGTAAGAGCAAAAACAATTGATAAATAATTCGCCAGTTTGATAGAATTGGTTCAGAGTATATTTTCTATGTTATCACAATTAAGCAAATAAATGCCAAGACTTGAAGTATGTGTATGTCGGATTTAACATGTTGGCACATGTGTAAACACGTCTAAGACCCATTTTTATTCAACCAGTTCTCTCATCTGTGCCCCTATTACACCCATGTTAAATACAAATTTGATTTATGTACTGAAGTGTAATGTTGACTCTACTCTCGAAAATACCAAGATGCTGTGGCTCTGAAAGACTTCTTTTGATAGATTTAGGAGAAATGTAATGCCTTAATATTGTAAATAATCTGTTAACCAATCATGTTGAATGTGAAAAACTTCATGGTAGTTGTGAAATTTATGCTAGCACTAATAAATGTTTATGTAATACTATATTTCTTGAACGCAGATTATGTGTTAATTTTTTCCAAACGGAAAATTTTCTAAATTGGAATTAATAATTTTTATTTGTTTTGAAAATGTATATTTGTTACTTGTCTAATTGAATCAATTTTGAGATTTTATCAATAATACATTTTTGGTGAATTTAAGCTTTAGTCAAAGGTTTCACAATGCCAGCTGATTGGAATATCATTTTTAAACATGTGATCTCTAGTGTAAAATTGAAAAAATATATTTTTGTTTTTTCTAAATTATATACTTATAGTGTAGTTTTAATGGTGTTAATGAATGTAGCATATTTTTATTGAATAAAAGATTGAAAGAACACTTCACACAATTTTTCCTTCTAGTTCTTGCAAATAATTTGGGTGTACCGTTAAAAAGTTCAATTGTCATAATGTGAGCATATTATTCAGTGGCAGTTAATCAATGATGGGGATAGATTTATTCATTCAATTCTATGTGAAAGTATATTTTGAATATGATTAACAAACAATTTCTGAAAATATATATTGGACACTTCTAGATAAAGCGACACTCAGAGAGACAGCTATTATTATTATCACTTGCCATGGCGCTCCAAGCCTGATTTTTGGTGAAAATTTCCCTTTTCAGTGGTAGAAAAACCTACAGTACCTTCAAGTAGGCAATGGGGTAGAATATGTCAATGTTACCAACTTCACTATGAAAATACTACACTGACTAATAAAACACTTTTTAAACCACTCGACAGATATCAACTAGCTATATCTTTCAAAAACTTCGTCTCCAGAGTGAAATGTGTCGCCTTATATACTCAATTCGAACAGAATAGATTTTTCGGGATTCTTCCTTCTCCGGATTGACCAGTACCAAAAAACTTCAAAATAATTCAAAGAATGAGGAAGTGTTTACTGCGATCGCCGCCGGTTTAATTGTTATGCAAATGATGTTTTATGGTTGGCACTAGACAGCAGTAACAGTATAAAATGATAACGTTATAGTAAAAAAATATGAATGATAGTTTAAGTACATTTATTTATCAAAAATATACAAGTTTACATGTGTTTCAAAAGGATATTAGACTATCTCACATTTGAAAACGTAGTATAAAGAGAATATTCATAAAAATACAAAAGAACAGAAAAACAATAAACAACTTCATCATTCATGCTTAGCTTGCGAAGATATCAAGGTTTTTGATGTTTCATGAATAAACTTTACATCGGAATAATATAATCCGATTATTCAAAATGGAACATCAACC
Organism: Chrysolina americana; assembly: GCA_958502065.1. Classification (NCBI taxonomy): domain Eukaryota; kingdom Metazoa; phylum Arthropoda; class Insecta; order Coleoptera; family Chrysomelidae; genus Chrysolina; species Chrysolina americana. The sequence continues at coordinate 18,019,467 of OY293411.1, read as the reverse complement.
AGTAGTAATATGGTTTTCATATTTTTTATCAACAAGCTTTGAGCATCAACAATAAATAAATAAACTAAACATTCACAAGAGAGTATAAAGACAAGTTACAAAACAAACATAATACTCAATATCACAAAAAAATGGCACAAAACAAAAACTCTTTTTGGTACATATTTGTAAACTGTTGAGGTATATTTACCACAACTCACTCAAACATATATACGTATATAACCATTACACTGGGGTTTCATCAGATGATAATCTGAGTCGTTTCAGTGGAGGGTCCTTCTCATAAGTCAATATTATCTCTTTAGATGGATTCGTCAGTTCCAAATGACTCTCTAAAAGAGATTGTACCTTGTATTTCATCACAACATCCTGAAAATGACAAATATGAAACAATTTGTGAGGGAATGACAGTATGCATCAAAGAAAAACGAGTTTTTGGTTATTGATTTGTAATTATATATAATTGCATAAAAAACCATCAATACATTTTCTGGTTATGAAAAATATTTGGCACCTAATTAATGATTATGAGATTTTTGTTGAAGTGATATTCCAACGAAGCTTTCTTCCAAATTACACTTGTCTTGTTACCCTTGCTGTATGATCATCTTTCGAGATTAAAATAAGTTTTTTCTACATTCATGCAAAAAGCAAATCTTTATTGAACTATATTCAGTGGAAAAAGAAGCTCTTTATTGCACTAGTGCAATAAAGTTTTTATTGCACTCATCTGTCATTCTACTTCAACGTGCTGTCATCATGATAAACATAAACATTCAAACCCACTACATATTCAGCAGATATTCTGTGAAATTGGCCATACATTTTAAACAGCTACATATTTTATATTATTTTGTATTAATGTTAGCAGTCAGAGTTGAACAAACAATGCCTTCCAGAAAATAACTCCATAATCAAAACCGATCCGCTATGTTCTAAACCGTCTACCTGCATAGAGCAAACTGTCTGTACTATGACCACACCCCGTGATAACATACGCACTCACGGCTACTATGATTTTGATTTTCATAATGCAACTGTGGTTATATAAACGTCAGTCAAAATTTAATTCTGACAAGTACAGAACTGAAAGTTTTAAAATGAGTAATATTAATGGAAAACTAGATTATGGTGATGAAATCGATAGTAATAATTATTTATTCAAATTGCGTATTTCATTTTCCTTCACCTAGTGCCGCACCTACATGAATAACTTTTTGCTTTTTGCATGAACGTAGAAAAAATGTTGTATGCAACTCGTGCAAAAAATGTTTATTGCACTCGACGTGTTGTCCAACTCGGCCTGACGGCCTCGTCGGACAATTTCACGTCGAGTGCAATAAACACCTACTTTTTGCACTTGTTGCATAAATAACTATTAATGCATCTGTGACCAACACAACTGATGAAAAAAATTTATCAAGATTTGTTAAAAAAATGGAAAAAGAGGAAGAAATATTCTTTAATGCCTAAAGAATTTGTTCACATTGACAAAGCGTGTTTCTTGAAAATAATATTGAATGCAATAAATAAAAGCAACAACTACAAATAATCCTAAAAACACAATAAACAACAAGTAATTGAAATTTACATAAACAATTTTTTTAGAATATACCTATACATATCCACAAGAGATAGTCACCACAAAACTCAGAAACACTACGATATAATGTAATATAATGAGTTCTCTAATTTCCATCAGGAGGAGGTTGTACATTTTGCAACCATTGTGAAAGAAAGATTCTTTAATAAGATTTGTTGCCGGACGTGATGGCATGCAATGTGAAGTTTCCTGAAATTTTGATTTCTGGCAGATCATTAATAAAATGCTAAAAAAAAATGGGGTCACGTGATCTTTGTGGTACTCCTAAGTTTATGTAATGGTATAGTGTTGTTCATTTAATTTTATTTATGCAAGGTTTTGGTCATAAGTAACTCGATGCATTTAAATCTCATTTCAATCTCAACATTATAATAAAGATTTCAAGTAATATTTCAAGTTTGTTAATGGAAGTTATAAACCTAATTGTGTACGGTATCAAATTATTCCTAATAGAATGTTTTTTTTTCTTAACTAAAAGAGCTACTATTTTGCCATTTAAAAAATACAGTAATACCAATTAAAATATTCAATAGCGGATACATTCTGATCTCTAGATTAAAAAACTTCAATCCAGAAAAAAAATTTTTTGGTCAAACAAAGCGACAAATAGAACATGGTTGTATTCAGAATGCCATAAAGAAAGAAAATAAGTAAAAATATACCAGGTGTCCGATTCGCAAAATCGAAAGTTTGTCACTTCCAGTAAAATAGGAAGTTGCATGAGTCACTTGTCAAAAAATAAATTGAAAGTAAAAAACTTTTTTTAAAGCAAGCTTTTATTTAAATGCGCTGAAAAGAATAAAATAAACTTTTACTACATATCAACTTATAACGTCATTACATAAATTATATGATGCGGTAAAGAAAAAAAAAAAACGGAAAAAAACCCCCGGAAAAAAAAAACAAAACCCCTTCACCCCCGAAAAAAAAAAAACTGGAAAAAATACCCCCCGGAGAAAGTCCCCCTATATGCGATAACAATGGCCAGTACACAAAAAGTAATGAAATTTCAACTGTCATGTTAAAGAAACTAGACAATATTTGATTCATTTTACAATGCAGAGGGGTGGAACAACAAATTTTCCAGCATTGCAAAAAGGTGAATCTGTCACCAGGTTAGTTCGTTCAGGAACAATCGAGTCATAAAAATATAAAAAATCGTCTTTTTTGATGAAAATTCCACAGGATAGGTTAAAACTTTTATTGGCATTGTAAAATTAATCAAATATGGTCTAGTTTCTTCAACATGACACACAGTTGAAATTTCATTACTTTTTGTGTATTGGCCATTGTTATCGCATAAGGGGTATTTTTTCCGGGGGGTATTTTTTCCGTTTTTTCCAGTTTTTTTTTCGTTTTTTTTCCGTTTTTTTCCTAGATTCATATGACACAAGTAAGTACTCGAATTTACTTAGTTTGAAAATTAAAAAAATCAAAATCAATCAGATCAGATTTTTATTGAATACGAATCTTAATAATAATAATCTTCTGATCGACAGATGCATCACGTAGGACTCCCTGCAGTATAAGCGTAACCTTTCATTGGCCTGGATCGATTATCGCAAGGCATTTGATACAACATCGCATGAGCGCATCATGCATTTGCTCAGATGCCTTGCGATGTCGATCAAATAGTGGGATGGATTGAACAGCTGATGCCGCTCTGGGGAACTCACTTCACCATAACATCTGGTCAAGTCAGAGTCCAAACAGAGCAGGTCATCTTCAGAAGGGGAGACTCCCTTAGCCCTGCTCTTCTCTTCTGCATTTCACTACTGCCATTGTCCGTTGCACTACGGAACACCCGCGGATACAACTGCGGCACCCCCAGTAAATGGATGACTTTAAACTTTATGCCTCCGGACAAAAGGATCTTAATCAGTCCTTAAGGGTGGTGCCAGAGTACACTCATGCTATCGGAATGGAGTTTGGGATCGACAAATGTGCCACGGTTCATCTCAAAAGAGGACGATGCACGGAAGGGACGTTCAGCTCGTATACGGAAGCATCCTACATCATCTGGATGCCGGAGAGACGTAAACCCGGTATATCTACCTAGGGGTGGAACAACGCCACACCCAAGAGGTAAATACTGTTAAAAACTCTCTATCATCAGAACTGGCAGGGAATAACAAAGTTGATGCACTTAATATGCTTGCCGTTCTGATTCTACTTCACTAGTCTGGAGTGATGAAATGGAATCAGGAAGAGCTGCGACAACTCCTATCCTAAATCGTCCGGTCTACGGTTATACATCCCCAGACAACGGGGAGGCCGTGAACTTTGAATTTGGAGTGTCTACACAATACAATGGTACTGGATGGAGCCTATAAAGTCATCAGTAGTTCAGATCCTTTTATCTGATTCTTAGTATGCGATCATGAAAGGGCAGGGATTGGAGCATTTGTCTTCAAGCCAGCAACCCGTGCAGCCGATACATTCGGTCTCGTATTCGACACTGAATGGACGAACCCAAACTCTGTCACCGAGTTGGAACCCGTTCAGCAAAAATCCCACGTCAAAGCTGCGGAGAGTGAGAGGTTCCTACAGCTACATAAGGATAAGCCAATGCATGGGATCTTCTTCAAGAACGTTGAAGACCTTGGCTTATACATAGACCTGACCTACGCTTTTCTCAGGTCAAGTGAGCTGAAGTCGGAAACCGAGGGATTTATAACGGCCTGCCTAGATGGTGTCTTCAACCCCCTTGTCTACCGTAGTCGCGTGATGGGTATAAAGGTCCCTGATACTAGATGCAGAGCGTGTCGTGGGGCAGCTGAGACCATAATGCATTTGCCGTCAACTTGTCCAGCTTATGCGGTCTCAGCCTATATCAACAGGCATAACGCGGCGCTACGAGTGTTGTACTATCTCCTAGGACACTCACGAAGTTTCCAATCTATTGGAACTACTCATTTCCCACCCTCAAGCAAATGCAAGCTAATAAGCCTGATGTAGTCCTCCTCGACCATCAAAGTAGGACGATTTTCGTCATACAGTTTTCGGCTCCTGGCGGCAAGAACATCGTCCGAAGAGAGGAGGAATAACGGACTAAATATCGAATCTACTCTTTGAACTGCGCAGGCTTTATCCAAACCGTTCTGCCAAAATGGCATTTCTGGTCGAAGGGGTACTTGGTGGAATGATGGACACGCTGCTCTCAAATATGAAAATCATACCGGCTTGTCGTGATGTGGCAGAAGACTTAGCCAGAAGAAAGCAGAATGCCGTAATTCTTGGTTCACTCCGTTTACTCAGGGCACATGATTCTCGGACCCAGTAATCACTCACCCCACGGATGTGGGGCGTGTTTACTGGGGTTCGGAGATAGGGCCTGACTGGGATATTCCTGACAAAAAAAATAATAATAATACCCCCTTATAAACACTTACAGAGTGTACCCAAAGGCATAGCATGTGCGGGTAGAGGACAGCTCTCACATCACACTTGATTTACAACAAGGTATGTGGCCACCTAAAAAGACCCATGCACTTAAGAAAAAAGATTCTCGCGTACCGGAGCCACGAACGTCTGTCTGATTCGAGCTAAAAGTTCCACTGCCTAGCTACCTTAGCCACCGGTCTTCCGACCACCACAATAATAAATATATTCATTACAATAAACAATATATTCATTTATTTAGCTGGGTTATACACACTTGGAATAGTGCACATGTGTAAATATTTCCATTATGGTAAAACGAGATTCAAAGTAAATTTGAAAAAATATTTATTATCATGAATTTTATAAATATATGAAAATTAGAAATAACTAGATAGTAATTAATTTAGTTTAGTTGAAAATGTGTTTATTTTTCCCTGTCATAAACTTGTATGTTTCTTGGGAAATAAATATTATTATTATTATTATTATTATTATTAACATATCAACCCAAAAGATCATCCTCCCATACGAATACAAAGCTGAATTTAAAGTGAAAACGGCTGGTTCCTGAACTAGTTGAGAGAAAGTTGCTACTGCAGCTAATTAAAAGTAGGCTCTTATGGGTCCTTTTTGCAACTCCCTGCTCTATACGTAAATGTATGTTAGTTCAGAAACATACAAGAAGAAGAAACATCTGGAAGAATGCAAATTCAGTAATAATAATGAGAATTAACAAGATCTTACTGAAATGGAAGTCTTTTGGAGAGCATGTAAAATAATATAACTCCCAAACTCCATACATCAACTTGTTTACTATATTCTGGAATACGATTGTCGAGTACTTCCGGAGCAATATAATTCAGTAATAGTATCGCAAACTGTTCTCATCATATCATCACCCTCTGATACTTTGCTCAGTCCAAAATCTGATACTTTTACAATAGTTTCTACGTCGTCCGAAAACAAGTAGGTGGCGTTTCGCAAATTTACATTTTTTTAAATATTTTGTTGTGCATGAATCACCCACGTTTCCAGAGAGAAACCCATCAAAAGATCATATGCGAGCAATAAAGATTCATCTTTGAATTTATTATAGTATCAAGTTCGGATTTTATTGATAATGTTCACAAAAGGTAATCAATTTGAATATTAACTGCATTTTCATTGTATTTGAGTTAGAAAAAATCACTCACTAGATATAAACGTTTATGACTGTCTAGAGAATGAGAAGACCTTATAAATTATTATCAAATAACACCTATTTCTATAAAAAAATCGTCAATTACATCATCACTCGAGAACCGATAACGTAACCTCTTTCACATGTACATTGGAAAATACACACTTGAATATAAAAATCGACGAGGATTTTAGAATTCATAGAAAAATTAGTTATAAGGTTTTTCCGAATATTTGGTGGTGCTACTTCCTGACTTCAGGTTCGTTACAATATTATTAGGTGAGGTTCGACTTCATATGTAGGCAACAATGATAATATTGAGAAAATATTTGCTTAAGCTTAACAGAAAAACCGTGTTTTTTCGGAAGCCAATAATCCCAATAACTCTTGATTTTCATCATATATGACATATGAAACAAGACAAAAAAACAAGTAATTTGCTACATATTTATCAATAATACTCACCTTATCGAGCCATGGATGCTTCAATATATTTTGAATAGAGATTCTTTTCTGTGGATTAACGTTGAGCATTTTCTTAATAAGATCTCTGGCACAGGCTGATACTCCATTCCAATCATTATCTTCCATTTTATAGTAACCAGTAATAATGACTTTTTCTAAAACTGATCTTTCTGAGCATCTGGAAGAATGCAAATTCAGTAATAATAATGAGAATTAACAAGATCTTACTGAAATGGAAGTCTTTTGGAGAGCATGTAAAATAATATAACTCCCAAACTCCATACATCAACTTGTTTACTATATTCTGGAATACGATTGTCCAGTACTTCCGGAGCAATATAATTCATAGTACCGCAAACTGTTCTCATCATATCATCACCCTCTGTTACTTTGCTCAGTCCAAAATCTGATACTTTTACAACAGTTTCTACGTCGTCCGAAAATAAAAGAACATTTTCCGGCTGAAAAAATTAAATAAAATGATTGTGTTTTTCAGAAATCAGGAAACGAATATCATGAGATTAATATAAAATGTTAAGGATTATAATGGTATTATAAGATATATCTTTTGGAATATGAAAGTGATGTGTCTATTATAGATGAATTCAGAAAATCGCAAATCTCTACAACAGATAAATAGTTTCACCAATCCACTTGCTATGTGTATACCCCAATCATTTTTGAATTATTTTTAAAATATTATATTTTGTATTGTTTTGTTGTTTTATTAAACACATATTAGAGCTGTTCTAAAACCACCACACTGCCTACACTATTTATACTTGTACACTGAAATATTTACTGAATGTTTCAAAATGATTTGGATATTATACTGATTATTTTCTTTACCTAATGTTGGAGTATTTCTTCTACCTACCTTCAAATCACGGTGTGTTATTCCTTTACTATGAAGAAACTGTACCGCTATCACCATCTGATAAAATAAAAATTTCACATTGGATTCACTCATTGGGGTATTGGATAAAATCCTGTTCGTCAGTTCACCTCCTTTCATGTAATCCAGAACTATATACACTTCTTCAGCAGTTTCAACAATATCTTCCATATTGATAACACATGGCTGAAAATTTGACCAAACCAACACTTAAACATACAGAGAGTGACTGTTATGTGATATCTTCATTTCAGTTTATATTAAGGACTTCATTGAAAACGAAAACATAAGAACAAAATATAACGTAAAAAGACCTACAGAAGTTTCTTGGTACATTTTCATAAGAGTTATAGGAATGAAAAAAACTAACTATTAATAATAACAGCTTCAACTAATGGTGTTTTCAGTTCGAATTGTTATTGTTATTATTAATAGTTATGTTTATTGTGCAATTCGTATAAATGCACAACTTTAGTACTTTTGGAGTTTGATTTGTTGAACTGCAATTAATCAAACAGACTCTTTGCAATAGTTTAAATTCTTTTTTGAACGAATTAAACATTTGTATTTTGCTAGTGTAAATCGCTGAGCAGTTATCATGATACCTCACTTTTTCTTTCCATAGATTTGAATCTCTCAGGAAAACTTTTTATGTGCTCTGTTTTCTTGCGCTAGCATATCATACATGCATCACTATTATTACAGAATATGAAAATAAGGGGTTTTCAAAGAAGTATAAGATAATGTCTTATGCCGATAAGAAAAAAAATTCATCATTATAAGAGTGAGTTAAAGTTATAACTTTAAAAGTTAACATTTAGCGAATTTATACATTTTTATTTCAACCGTCTGTTTTCTTTTACTCAATAGTTTTAAAAATTTCCAAATATCCTAAGTCATCATGTATATAAAGTTAGCAAGGCCACTTGCGGTAAAATCGATGAAACCAATTCCAGTAATTGTCGAATAATTGTCGAGAATTTGTCGTGAACGAAAAAAATTTGTCGCGCTTATAGTTTTTTTATATGGGGTGGTTGTGCTAACTTTATATTAAGTTAGCACTGCCACTGATATAACTTGACAAATAAACATCAAATTTTATCACTGTGGTAACCAACAATTGTCGAGTAACTGTCGAAGTCCATTTAAAGTAAAAAAAAATGCGAAAAATCTTTTCTTTACAGCTTATATATGTATTTTTTATTGGAATTCTTGATATTCGGGGAAATTTTGAGTAAGTGGCAACACCGCATGCCTATATGGATAATTTAAGCTTTTTTCATAAAACTATTATTGTCAAATATGTATGGATTATGCATTCTTTTTGAAATAAATAAAAAATTTATTGTGAAAAATAGGAAAACTCAGTGTTCAATGAAAAAACTGATCAAACTTGATTATTTTTCTGTAGGCTCACAAATTCCCTGAACGATTGGCGAATATTTATAACATATTGCCCGAGAAAATTCCTACTTTTTTATAACTGAAAAAATAAATACAAAAGGTGGAAAAAGGAGATATTAAAAGCCGGAAAATTACTTTTAAAGGCTACATAATGGAGAAATTCCCTTTTCTTAGTAATTTATACATAATTTGGTTGATTATTTTTTCTGTGACTAAAAATCAACTCATCAATTGTCGAATGATCAAATCTAATTTGTCGCGGAAAGTAGAAATTTCCTGAAGCGGAAAAGCTACCTATAATTGGTAAAATTCAATTATTTCCAGTCTTTCGGTATTATCAACATACTGAATGATGATTAAATATAATTATTTTGGGCGGAAATTTATGGAACAATTGTCGAACGACGAAAACATATTTGTCGTGGAAATTTTCATTCTTGAAAAGCCGGAAAATTACTTTAAAACGCTAAATAATGATGAAATTCCCTTTTCTTAATAATATACACACATAATTTGGTTGGATTATTTTTTCTGCTCCTGAAAACTAACTCATCAATTGTCGAATAACTGAATCAATATTATCGTGGAACGTTGAAATTTCCGGAAGCAGAAAAACTATCTGTAATCGGTAAACTTCAATTATTTCCGGTCTCTCGATATTATCTAAGCACCAAGTTTGATGAGTTTATTCATTGAACACCAAGTTTTTCTATTATTCACAATAAATTTTTCATTTGTTTCAAGAAGAATGCCTAATCAATTCATATTTGACAATAGTTTAATGAAAAAAGCTCAAATTATCCTTATAGGCATGCGGTGTTACCACTTACTCAAAATTTCCCCGAATATCAAGAATTCCAATAAAAAATACATATATAAAGAAAAGAGTTTTCGCATTTTTTTTACTTCAAATAGACTTCGACAATTGTTGGTTACCACAGTGATAGAATTTGATGTTTATTTGTCAAGTTATATCAGTGGCAGTGCTAACTTAATATAAAGTTAAAAAAAACTAAGAGCGCGACAATTTTTTTTCGTTCACGACAAATTGTCGACAATTATTCGACAAATACATTGGTTTCATCGATTTTCCGGCAAGTGGCCTTGCTAACTTTATATACATTGAGTCATCGCACCATCAATAGGTTGCATATGGGATACACTAGCAAAACAGCAGATTTGGAGAAAATCTCTCATATTATAATTTCACTTTGTAGTTCCATAAAACCGTGTTTCTTTTGTTTTTTAAACTATAATTTAATTTTCACATCATTATTAGCAAATAATGCAATAATATTTCATTGTCATCCAATTCTGAGCAATGTTTAAAGTTGGTTTGGAATCCATTGCAAAATTTGTTCCGAACAGATAAACATTATTATTATCATTATTATAGACATATGCCTCGATATTACTTACATGACTCAGAGTTTGTAAAATATTGATTTCAGTCTTGATCTTACTGGGGTGAGTCAGTTTGTGAATTTGCGATAGAGTACTTCTAGACTTCAGAATTTTTTTGATGGCCACCATTTTACAAGTGAACTGAAATTTGTTGTATGATTAAAAATTAAACATGGCCTAGAATTCTTCTCACCTTTTCAAAAGCCAGTCTCACTTCTCCTGCAGCCCCCCTTCCAAGTAACGTGGAAGGTTCATACTTTTCCTTCAGTTCTGTTGGCAAATAGTTCATATCTTGTGAATACATGGATTTATAAACAAATACTGTAAAAAAAATATTGTAAAGGTATTATTTTCTAATCATCCTTTTGATTTATTTACGTTTCAATTTGTTTAGGCCAATGGCAATCACATCATTATTTTGTAAAACGTTAATATTATTTTTCCCAATAAGATGTCCATTGAGATATGTACCAGCTCTGCTAAGATCTCTAATGAAAGCTATTGCATTATCAGGATCTTTGAAAATAATGAAGTGCTCTTTGCTGAAAATATTTTTTATATTTTTATTTATCTTCAGTCTTTCTACAATCACATCACATTTTTGGGATCTTCCTACTTTGAACTGGTCGTTATGGAGATCTGAAAATATGATAAGAATGATGAGGAGGATACCAGAATAAAACTAGATGGTAGGGTAAGTTGTATATATTCTTAATTCTAGAATTATTTTTATAGGAGTTACACACCTTTCAATTTCAACAATAAATTAAGAGAATATCACAGGTCTCAATTTCAAGAAATATTCTGTACTTAATAACGGATTTTTTTATTTTCCGTCAATTTCTTCACCATTTCGGTTTATTCAAGATGACACACCGTCAAACCAAAATTTCAGGAATCAGGATATCAAAACAGCCGCCGGCGCAGTTTGCAATTTGTGTTGATATTATTTCAAATTTGTCGAAAATAATGCATATAGTAGGTAACGATATGTGCCCTTCTCTTACTCTTCTCGTGAAATCTGAGAATACTATTCAAAATCTTCTAAGGAGGGTAAACCTGAGGTTCCCCGGGATTGCTATTCTTACAAAATAATATTAAACGAACAGCATATTCTTTAAACTTAAGGATTTGCGATCTGATTTGATGTTGTTTAGCAAGATCAAAGTTGATCTGTGATGTTTTGATGTATTTAGTTATAAAAAGCTAGCATTACACCAGTCATCAATTAGTGATAGACCGCGCTTTATATATTTCACTAAATTCTTCAGGTCCGTGCTGGTTCTGCATAAAGTGGTGTCATTTGCATAAATTGTAATGTTGCAATAAGATTAAGGACCGACCTCTGACGAACTTCGTATGGTACTGGAGTCCTCTTGGAAGCCTCACTTGAACTGTTTATTAAATTAAATGTATTGGAACCTCTTCTTAACAGTGGAATTTTTGGCAAACCAAGCTTATTTTTAAAATAGAAATGCTATTTTTCAAAAATTTCAAAAACGGTTTGCAATATTTTCGTGTTTGAGACATGAGTGCATAACATCAATGCATAAGTTTGGTCTACTTCAAGCAACTCTGTAACATTCATCGCCAAAAGTGATACGACCTACAAAATATGGTCGGTATTTTTTAATGATTTGTAGTAGACACAAATTATTTTTTTCAACACCCTCTGTAAAACTCAATGAGTCAACGTATTTCAACGTATATTCTGTTTGTTATAATGTACAGGGCATTGAGAATAAATTTGCAAGAAAAACAAAAGACCCTTTATTCAATTAACTACCTTAATCAAATAAAAATCTTAAAAAGTAATGAGCGGATTCGACTTTTTTACTATCCTTCATATACAGGGGAAAATAATTGAAAGTGTTAATAGAGGGGAAGATTACTTTTTGGACAGACTGATTTATAACGAATTCATTGAGAAATCAGATGTAAATTTGCTATAGGTACTCATAAATAATGGGTATTGAAAATGTGTGTTCATTGTTCTTACCACAAGATTCCAGATACATCATACATGAAATAAGGCGGCCCCATGGTATTACTTCCATTGACTCAGGTGGAGTTTGAGAATCGGATAATTTAATAGGGGTTGCAGTATCAGGAAGGTCTTCCGCTGATCGAAAAGTGAATACTGAAATCAAATACTTGGACATTGCAACATAATTAGTATTTTATAATAAGATTGATACATATGATAAAATTCCTCTTTAACCATAATGAGATGGGTTAATATAAACGTGAGATGTAGTCAAAAGAAATGGAATAAAATCATACTGAAAAAGTTTCAACAATCATGCTGTTACATCCAATTCCAAAATAGGAACAATTACTCTACAAAAACTGAGAAAAACCGACAATTACCATCTCAGAACCTCCATTGTTTTCAAAAATCTACTTTTGAAATTTTTGTGTAACTCAGAAATTTCTAAAAAAATTCATAAAAAAACGACACAGTTTACATTTTCAGAGAAATTTAAATTTGTGACAGCATTTCCGCTCTAGAGTGGCAATATTGAAAAATGCTCACTCTCCACTGTTTTTCTTTGAAAATTACCTATTCTTCCATCACGGAAAATAATGACAGTGAATTCAAAGCATTCTAAGTAACCATAATGGTGTGGAAATTTGAGGTGCAGCATATCAAACTGATTTGAATAGGCATGATTTAATTTCCATTTTTTTGTTAGTGTGTGCATTATTGGATAGCTTTATACACGTAGAATAGAGCTACTAAGCGTTAATGTTCTCATATGTAATATTATGTGTATGCATTGAATGAAGTTTAAGTTCTTCTTTTTCAAGGATTGCGTTTGTAGAAAAATTTTTTTTGTGTATTCCGACAAAGCTTTATTGTCGCTCTTCAACGATTACCACGCCCCACTTCGCGTCGCTTGGTATCTCTCTTTGTCGAGCAGCAATCTTTTGCACTCAAATATACTTAGATATATTGCACTACTCGAACTACAATTAGTATCTCATTCCTCCATTCAAGTACCACTTTTAATCCCCAATAGATTTACTTTATTCCACATGTGGCTAAAATGACACATTATATGGCTTAAATGAGAAAATGGCCATTTATGACTAAATTGTAATTGAAAAAAAAAGTTTAAATCTTATGAATATTCCTACTTCTAGAAATTACCGTAAAATATTCAGGAAGAGCCAAGATGATTTATTTAACAGTAACAAGTCCCTTCTTTTTGAATGGAATAGTATTTTGCCCCTTTCAGTCTTATATTATTAACTCCCAATCCCAATGAGGGTGCTCGGTAGCGAGGCGGTTAGATGCTGGCCTTTGAAACTTCCAATTGCATTTGGCCAGGTTCGAATCCTGGGAATGGAATATTTTTTTCTCTATTTCATAGGGGTAGATGCCAATTCCGAAGTCTGCTTCTTACTTGGAGTGCGTGCCGAACACCCGTGGTGGTGTTGTAGGTTTTCCTACAGCTGAAAAGTAAATACGCCACCAAAAAGCAGTAAGTCGCCTCGGAGCACCACGGCAAATAATAATAATAGCCGTCTTCTACCCGCACGCAGGCTATGTCTTTGGGTACACTCTATGAGTGTTTATTAGGGAGTATTATTATTATGGGCCGTAGTGGTCGTGATGGTAGGGCGCTTGCCTCTCAATCACAGCATGGTCACTGGTCTCGTGCATGGCATCACACGTTAAAAAGTAAGGGGGCTACGTCTTCCTTAGCTCGCACAAATCTCTGACTTTTGAGGGTTGCTCGTTAGGGTGCATCCGTTTGACAGATATATCAATTTTCAACAATATATTTATATATTAAACATTTGAAAGCATTACTGGTTTTTTGTTAAATATTGTCAACTGCAGATGCATAATAAAAAAATTACTTAAGCCACAATTTTATTTTGAATTCTATTGACAAACATTTTTACTCTAGTTACAAGATACTCCTACGATTTGTCTGAATCTTTCTCAATTTCTGAAAATATATTAATATAGTTAGATTTTTCAAATTAAAAATCTTTCAATTGAATTTTCTCAAAAATATTTTAAATAAAAAATACAGTGTAGTGTGTCCCAGCTAAAACTTGTAACCCCCCTTATCTCTGAAGTCGTGGAAAGAGTTTACCCAAAGGCATAGCCTGTGCGGATAGAGAACGACTACTATTTACTTTTTTAGATACAGGAAAACCTACAGCACCACCCCATAAACGTATTCATCAATTATATTATATCACATACTGATATGATGGTTTTTTCAGGATGAATTTCATAAAAAAAATTAGCAGTAGCTCTAGCACATTGCCTATGTTTAAAATAGGTAGCTACAATTTCTCTCTTGTATTGTATAAACAATTTCCAACCGTTGTCAAATGATTGCATGAGGAATATCAGATATAGATATACCAAGGCTTAACCAAGGCTATGAGTACAAAAACTATTATTTCTGAAAGTAGGTATACTATTTTTATTTAGGAAGTTTTATTGTCGGCAATTGTACCTCAATAAATTCAGAATACTGTGAACATCGTAAGTTTATCAAAACCTGCAATATATTTTATGAGCACAAGGTAAAAGTATGGAGTTTTATTTTCACGAGATTTAAAATTTTCAGTTGTTTAAAGAGTTCCCTGTTAGTAACTGTTCATATTAACTAGATACTAAAATATTTCAAATATATTGAGTATTGAAAGCTTCAACGATGGGGGGGAAATAATACACTAGCTATCAAGGGATTGAAGAGCATATTTTATTCCTAATAAAGGCTTGTTGACCATTTGCAAGAGCATCTATCACCTGGGGCATAAAAAGACACTTTTTTCTGTAGTATCTACGATATTTTTTGCAGAGACAAGATTAAAACCTTGTCTTGTACCCCAAGGGGGGCTAAGACGTTGCGGCCAACGGAAGTAGCGACCCGTGGGCCCTAGCTTACCGTACACCGACGTTAAAAACACAGTACACATGTTCCCCGACACTTAACACATACCCATTCACACATTACAGAAGGATGCGAACACTTGAAGATCTGCCTTCGGTGGAAGCTGAGGAGGGGCCTCGGATTGGGTATTGCGGGACTGGTAGCCGGCAATGAATCACCCGCGGCCGCCGCTCCGCCCGGTTGAGAACCAGCCCTACCAGGGATTTTACGAGGAGGTGTATCGAAGGAACTCGCTGCGGGAACTGGAGAATCTGATCTTTGGTGGGAGCCTAGGAGGTGCCTTGGATCGGGTGCTGCGGGACTGGTAGCCGGTGAATGAATCACCCGCGGCCGCCGTACCACCCGATCAAGAACCAGCCCTACCAGGACTTTTACGAGGAGGCGGATGGAAGGAACTCGCAGTGAGAACTGGAGAACTAGTCTCCAATGGAAGCCAAGGAGGGGCAATGGGATCAGACACTGCGGTTCTGGTAGCCGGTGATAAAATCACCCGCGGCGGGCAGATTGAAAGATCTCGCTCCCTTGACAAGCACCCACATTCACACACATAGTTTAAGGAATTATTTTGGGGAGACCATGTACAGACTGAGCTAGGTTGTTTTAAGAGCATGTCATAGATGAAGAGACAAAGAGGATGGCAAAAAGGGCCCATGGGGGCCTACTTGCCTAGCGGTAGTAGCGGCCACCCCGCATCCACTACTACTACTTGTCTTGTCAAAAACTCAAAGTAGAATTTTTCCTCTTTCGAAAATTCAAATGATATGTTTATATGTTAGAATTGATATTGAACTTTTAGGTTGATTTCACAATCCATCTATCTATCAGTGTGTTTTACTTAAAAACTCTACTGGAAAGAGATTAAAAGTGGAAACACAGTCATTAAAATCGAGGAGTGAAATACTGATTTTGTCAGCTCTTGCTACTGCTCAGGTGCACATCATCCTAAATTAGTATAATTCATATTTCTTGTATGAATATCTATTTTCTAAACTACAACAATATCTATTAATAAACTATCAAAAATGTTAGTAGCAGGTGAACAACAATAACCTAGGTGACAAGGTTAAAACACACTAGTTGTCAAAATATCATACCATTACCACTTTTAATGAAGTATCCTCCAACTGCAGTTCTGGGCTTACCATGATCGAAAATGTTCAAATATTTGAGAATACTGAAAAACTTTAGATTTTTTGAGAATACTCCAATTATTTTTATAAATAATTGCTCTAATTATTCTATGGTTCATTGAAATGTCATTGACCTAGGGCAAAAAGTCGCCTTTTCTGTTCTTGTATATGAATTGGAGTTTAAAAAAACTTTTCTGGGTTAAGACAATCATTAGGCAAACTTCTGGCTCAACTGTACCAAAGTGTTCATATAGTCATGGAAATTATTTATAAAAGAAAATTGTCATACATACCGTCGTAGTTTTTCATCCCAAGAGCTATTATATCTCCATCCTTCAAATCTTTTTTCTCAGATTTCTTCAAAAGTGTTCCACCCAAGTATGTGCCATTCTTGCTAAGATCTGTTATATAAAAAACAGAATTGTCTGGATCTTTTGTGATTTCGAAATGTATTTTACTGACACTAGATAAAACATTTTTTTGGACATTCTTTTCTTCAAATACAAAATCACAGCGAGTTGATCTTCCTAACTTGAAAGGTTCCTTCTTGATAACTTAAAAAAAGGGGAGGGAAATTATAAGCATGAAAATCAATGAAACTCACGTGAAGATTGACTTGATCAGAAATAGGTATACTGCAATACCATTATGGGATTCACGAACATAGAGTTTAACCATGTTATTATTATAACAGATTATTGTCTCTATATGATAAATTCATTGTACAAATTGTTGTAATAATGTATCAGTTACAATATATTGTAAAAACACCAACTAGTTTTAAATATTAAATCAAAGTATGCATAAAATAGTAGAAATCCAAATTTAGGTTTAGATCTGCGGAGGTAATATTTATTGTGATGTTTATACTCAGCTTGTGATAAATCAATAGTTAGTGAAACTTATTGAGAATAAAAAATCGCGAAAATGTCAATGAAAATTAGTTTAACTAATTAGAAAAAAGTTTACTGTGATTGATCTTAACTTGGCATCACCCCAAACAAATTCAAACAATAATTATTTCTAAAATTGCTTTGCATATACTTGCTTGCCAATAAATTCGTCAATAACATAGATCTTAAGTTCTGCCCAACTGTTTAGTCGTACTATGAAATTTCGAATTTTTGACACCACCTGGGTTATTATGTAACTGTTTTCAGATTTTAAATGAAAGTATACTATAAAAGAGAGCAGCAGTGGCTTGGGACAATTAGGTTTTGCTTTAATCAAATCTGCAATGAAAGCCAGAAAAAATATTCCACACTTGATGAAGCTCTTACGGAACACTGAACACGATAATCTCGGGAACCCGTATACCCCCAATATAGGAAAACCAAATACCATTATAAAATGTAAGGTTTATTTATATTTGGATCAGGTGCCATATTACTGCGAAAAATGTGCCAACTTATAGCGCATTCGACTGAAATGCTCGCATTTGGTGTTGGAGCGTATTTAGTGCTGCTTTGATTTGGTACAGAATTCTTGATTATATGCAAGCAAAAAATGCGAATTCATTTAGCACAACTTTCACTGACACGAGGCACATGTGAAGTGACAAGCGTATTAGACTGGACCGATCAAATTATCAAAAAGCAGAACCCGTGTTTGCACTGTCCACAAAGTACAGTGCAGAAATATTCGAATTCGTAGCGAGCGCTATTGCCAGTCGAACATAGATTTTGCTCTAACCTTGAGTAATACATGCCAAGTCGAATAAGAATATTATTGGTACCGTGGCAGTGTATATCCAGCCGAACACACAAGCTCTGTAAAGGTTGGAATAAATGCACATTAGGGCAGCCAGTCGAATACACTATTAAATGGTGTTCAAAATAGTACTATTGATAAAAAGACTACTCAACTATTTTGATTTCTGTTGTTTATCCAATACCTGCAGAATTAATTTCTTGAATAATTTTCATTCAGTTCTATTTCAATATGGTCTTGAATCAATGTTTTTATGGATTTGAATTTTTCTTTTGTTATGAAATATTTTTCTAAAATCTCGTTTTTTACTTTTTATGGTCTATACACTTCAGAGAATAATATCAATATTTCTTACATTTTTTTCATTTAAAATTTTGCTTATTTATAATAAATATTCACTATGGGACCCCACCTGGGTTTCTATGTAATAATTTTCCACCTGTGTGAACAACGAATTCTTCATTTAATAAATGAAATATAAAAAATATGCTTGTGTTTATTGTCTATTTAAATGAATATTATTAATATTACTCTTCAATCATAGTTTCTAATGAATATTTTATAATTTCGATGTAAATTGAATAAGTAGGTACGGTACTACTTTTCTAAACTGCCACTATGATTTGGAGATGTTTTCAACAATAAAAGAAATGAAAATAATCGAATAGACTCGCTAACCTGCATTTTTAATCGGCGAATTTAAAAAACAAATGGTATTGATGACATATTAAAACATTCAAAATTCTCACCAACTGATTTCAATGTAGGAATACAAGCAACAAGGGTACACAACTCGGTAGACTCTTGTGAAGCATTAGGGTAATTGTCATTCATTTCTGAAAAGTTTTTCAATCTAGCAATAATACAAAAAATAAGAAACGTACTAGTACTGCACAATTAAATATACGCTTATAATAATATATTAAACCTAAAAAATTTGACAATGAACAAGAAAGTTTGCGAACAAATGACTGTTGACTAACCACGTGCGACTTAAAAAAAACAAACGAAACAGTGGAACGGCGCCAAACATAACAAACGCGAAGTCAGCATTGCCAGTTGCCACTTGTTGATCAATAAAGGAAAATAAAGGTCTGTGTGCACTTTGAGACGCGTTTTTTTGCAAGGCCGCAACATTAGCCGTTTTCGATTGGTGTTTGGTTCTGATAGCGGTTGACATAAAAATGAAAGCGTCGGTTTACTTTCTGGTACTGGTACTGTCATTATGAAAAATGAAACGAATGTGTTGGTTATCGGTTGCCAAAATCAAATACCTTTCGCAAAAGAAACACCTACAAATCAGATAAAGAGAGAGTATACCGATATATTGAACTTCGTAGACCTGCAGTGGGACTCTGTAACCTTACAGCGATAGCGCAAGCTGAACGAAGCACACGCTATCTTTTTCCAGTACATCGAAAAGTGGTAGCGTGTGCTTCGTTCAAATCGTTTCGCTTTGCTTTCGCTAGGCGATATAAATTAGAGAGTCCCACACCAGTTCTGTTCCAGTATTTCTTGTGACGTCATTAGTGATGAATCGAAAACGGTTGGTTAGTCTGCGATTAACCAAAATGTGATACCAGAGCGGATCAAAAACGGCTTTTGAATATGACCTGAAGCAAGTTATACACAAATATGGGCAAATCACAACCTCTTTAAATTCAATTAACTCATGAAATGTATGCTCAGATTGAGTCAATTTAATAGACGACTATTCAAAAGATAATTTCAAAAATTTCATACTTTACGGCATGGTGTGGCATGGTTATGAAACATTCAGTCAAGCCGGCGCTACATGTAGCCACGAACATCCTCCAACGTTGGAGGCTTGACAGTGCGTCACATCGTGTGGCCGACCTTCAAACCTGCGAGCTACCAATGTCGAGCTTCCAACGTTCGCGTTGGACCACGTTCGGGCTATTGTCGGCATTTTTGACCCGAGTTGTATGTGGAATGGAGCTAGGGTTCAAAATAATTATTCTTCACTTCGATTTAATAGACCAGTTTAGTGTGACGTCACGCCGCTTGAGTGTCAGGGGTCATTATCCAAACAAACCGTTTTTACCATTGAAAGAATGTGTATGTGGTATATTTTTTTCGAAATTAGTGCAGAGAAATAAGTGAAATAATTAAAAACATTGCATTCTCTACCATTTTCAACCTACAAATGAAAGTTATATATAAATATATTATGTTTAAATTTTGGCATAGTTACTTTGTCACAGTATTATTTACACATAAGATACTAACTGTTATTCTCTTTGAAACCCTTTAATGAATCAAATATCCACAAAAAGCCAAAGTTTTTTTTGATAATGTATATGAAATAACTCAACAAAATTGACACCTCTGACGTCAGCACTAAAATGATGTATTGGGCTGAGAATGATCCAGCAGCATTGATTCAAAATCGAGTACCAGGAGAAGTTTAATACACAAACTGTCATTCGTTACAGCAATGAAGAACCACCCGTCTCTGAGACAGGAAGGTAAGATAAAACAGCTTTAATGCAAAATGGTGATACTTGTGATTGGTTTCTTCCGTTTTTGTTGAAACTATCATAAATGAATACCTTACAGGAACTAGGCTTCTTGGTATCAGTTTTTGCAGGAGAAATGTACACTTAACTGTCAGATTTGACAACTGGATATTTTAGCAGCAATTTTAAAGAATTTTTTTCATGGAATTGTAGAATATCATCTACTCGTGAATTATATTAGCATATCAGGAATGTAAATTTCATTAAAGGAATATTTTTCAACAGAAAAACGATGACGCTAGTTTGAAAGAACTTTTCATGACTACTATTTTCAATTGACTGTCGCCATGATACGAACACTAGTTTTTTTTGACATTTGTACATGAATTATCATTTGAATGACATAAGCGGATGTAGAAAATGAACAGAGTTGGCTTTAGTCATTTTGGGGAAACTTTTCCCAACACGAGTCAAAGGAATTCCTAGAACTTTGGAAGGAATACATTCGTGGATTTGATGCACTGCTACACGACTCGTAGTTTCGTAGAGTCGTTCGACATAAGCAGTGGTAGGGTTTGATGATGAATTCATATGGTTTGAAAAGGTGTGTATATTTTTTATTATAATTGGCAACAGTTTTTTATTTCGTATTCCCTCAAACAAGAGTTTCTGAATTGTATTAGAAAAATAATACACAATGAATATCAGAGGCAAATGTTTGTACCACACTTGCTTCAAGTGTTTATGCTTCAAACATTCGTTTCACCGTGTAGCAGAAACGTTTGTCGAACCAACTGTCGAACTTTTTGACTCAAATGTTCGGTCCAGCGTTGGAGCCAATATTCGACGCATCGTGTAGCGCCTGCTTCACATTCAGAAGCAAATTCAAAGTTATCTGTAAAAATTCACTACAAGCACAGATATTATAGAGTGCTACAAGTATAAAAACAAGATTGGTGCTCGGTAGCGAGGCGGTTAGATGCCAGCCTTCCAAACTTCCGCTGCATTTGGTCAGGTTCGAATCCTGGAAAACAAGAAATTTTTTCTCTATTTCATAGGAGTCGATATTAGGCAATGTAAGTTCTCTAGATACCAATCCCGACGTCTGGTGGAGATCGCGCCGACCACCCGGGGTGGTGCTGTAGGTTTTCCGGGTTTTTCTACAGCTGAAAAGTGAATACGCTACCAAAAATCAGTAAGTCGCCCCGGTGCGCCAAGGCAAACAATAACAATGGCCGCCCTCTACCCGCACAGGCTATGCCTTTGGGTACACTATATGAGTGTTTATGAGGGAGTTATTATTATTATTCTTTCGGTTCTGGCATTAGTTCTGTGCAGTCGCACACACATTCCAGTTCAGGATGTCTACTCATACCCCTCACCTGTAACGCAGAGCATGGATGCATAACGGTACGAAGACGTAGAAGCGCCAGATGTATAGATTTTTACTAATTCCCAGATAAATCTGACTATTAGACAGTTATTATAATTGACAGAGATAAGTGTCTAATAGACAGATTTATCTGGGAATTATACTAATTCCCAAATATAAGTGTCTAATAGACAGATAATTGACAGATATATAAGTGTCTAATACACCATTTTAGTGCTGACGTCAAAGCTGTCAATTTTGTTGAGTTATTTCATATGCATTATCCAAACAAACTTGTCTTGTGTATGATTCCTATATAAGCTGTTGGATTTTTGTGGATATTTGAATTATTAAAGGGTTTCAAAGCGAATAACAGTAAGTATCTTATGTGTAAATAATACTGTAACAAAGTTACTATGGTAAAATTTAAACATAATATATTTATATATAACTTTCATTTGTAGGTTGAAAATTGTAGAGAATGCAATGTTTTTGATTATTTAACTCATTTCTCTCCACTAATTTTGACAAAAAATGAAAAAATATACCACATACACATTCTTTCAAAGGTAAATACGGTTTGTTTGGATAATGGCCCGTGACACTCAAGCGGCGTGACGTCACTCTAAACTGGTCTATTGACAGATTTATCTAGAAATTAATTAAATTTTTAAGGTATTTCGGTGTAGGTCATTTGACTCATGTCGACCAACTGAAAAATAGCAACGTCGCTTTACACTTGTTAGTGTGGATTCATGCAGCACCAATTAACAATTATCAAGTAGCAATTATCAATTAACAATTATCAATTAACAAGTATGGAAAATTCTGCTTTCATGCACCCCAATTAACAATTACCAAGGAACAAGTGAGCATGCGCACAAAGCAGATCCGTGCTATTTAAGTTAACCTCACTTTGTCGTGGAAACTGTTTAAACATTTAGATTTTATTCGTTCTCCGATAGTATATAATCAATTTTGTGCAGTCACGATTATCATTGAAATGGAAGCTACTCAAGCATTTGTTTTGTTGATTTTTGATGCTTTCCGTCATTATACTGACCATATTATTATATATATATATATATATATATATATATATATATATATATATATATATATATATATATATATATATATATATATATATATATATATATATATATATATATATATATATATATATATATATATATGAAACAGGAATATGCTCTCGAGGGAAATTGTCCAATAAAATGTTCCTTCTTTTTATATATATATATATATATATAGGAAAATATGCGAAAGAAATTTCATTTTGGAATTTATTTACTTTCGTCAAGTATTCCCAGTTTCACATGAGAAATATTTTTCATGATAACTATAAATGAAATTCTACAAATTCTGTTACAATTTTTTTTTGGTAATGAATCTTAGCACGTTGCCAATTAATGAGACAAAAGAAACTATGACGAGAGATTATCATCTGTCTAATGTACAGTCCATATCAGTCTAATAGACAGATAATACCAGTCTATTAGGTAGATAATATATGTGTCTTATAGACACATAATATCAGTCTTATAAACACATCATATCTGTCTATTAGACACATATCTGTCAATTTAATTGGGGATTGACTCAATTATAATAACTGTCTAATAGGCAGAAAGGCAGATTTATCTGGGAATTAGAAAAAATCACTGCATCTGGCGCTTCTACGCCTTCGTATAATGGAGTTTATCCAATCAAAATACCAGTGGCGTCGAATACTGGCATTTTGATTGGCTGAACGCCGTTATCTCTATGCTATGCGCTGTGCAAGTGTGTCTGTGATAGCATTTAACCAAAATGTGTCAGGGGCAAGGATATTTTGGGATTCCGTGTACCATAGAATTCTATAGTCGACAGAATAAGTGAGATGACATTGTTGAATTCCTGGCAGAGAAAGAGACAAAACTGTCGACTATAGAATTCTATGGTACACGGAATACCACCATCATCTGTTAATTTAATAACCATATGAAGCTTTTACTGTTCACACTCACGTTATCCGACGATACGATATGATTCGTAAGTGTTACTATTGGTTGATTATTTGAAATTATTTGTTGATATTAAGCCCATATGGCTCATGGTCAAATGTCAAAAAATTTGAAACTAACCAATAAAATTACTTAATTTCAAGGCAAATTAATCAAATTATCTGACAGTGAGCCACGGGCTTACTCGCATGTTATATGTACACGCTACTATAATAAACGTACGTTATGTAATATACTATATTTTCACGTCAATTTTATTTATCGATTATTTAAAATTGCAAATTATAAATTGTTATTTGGTCAGCAGGTACGTTTTTTAATGCCTATATCATCTTTTTATGAATAAGCACATCTTTACTTTCGGACTGAATTCGACAATAGTTCTACAATGAATTAGTTGATTTTTCAAATACTATAAGTTTTATGTTTTATATATATCTAGAAATTTTTATTTTCCTGTGATATGAAAGAGACTTGTGGTTTCATTGAAACATGGTGTTTCTTTTTATATTTACGGTGTTCCACAGGGGACGGTACTCGGGCCACTATTATTCACACTTTATGTAAACAGCCTAATGACATTTGGATCTGGAGGTAAACTCATCAGCTTCGCAGATGACATGGCTATTATCTATAAAGGGGATACCTGGGCAGATCTGAAACCAATAGCAGAACACAACTTGAAGCGAATATGTGACTGGTTCAAATTCAATACGCTGACCATGAACAATCAGAAAACGTATTACCTTCCTTTCACCTCCTATTCCAATCACTTACCCGATCTAGGCCCTCTAATAGTGGACAACAGCACGATCATTAAAGAAAAAGACCGATCAAAGTATCTGGGAATCACTATAGATAGACATTTGAGATGGGACCTCCACACTGGGAATGTGAAAAACAAATTGAGGGGTTTACTGAGTAAGTTCAGATACCTTGTGGAATACCTGGATAAGAAAAATTTAAAAACATTATATTATGCACTCGTACAGTCTCAACTGAATTACGGAATCCTGGGTTGGGGAGGCGTGGCGGAAAGTAATCTGTATAACTTGACTATTGTTCAGAAATGGATTTTGAGAATCATATATAAAAAAAACATAAGATATTCCAGTGACTTGTTATATTCGGATAATGCTATTTTCGATATAAGGCAATTATTTTGCCATCGAATACTGACGAGTATTCATAAAAATAAAATTAAATTACAACCAGTTGAACATCAATACGACACTCGAGCAAAAAAGACATCAACATTTGTACCGAATCGAGAAAAAACTATAGGTCAACGATCCGTTGAATTTCTAGCACCCAAGTTATACAATTTACTACCGGAAAATTTGAAGAATATGAAAAATTATAAAACATTCAAATACAACGTCAAATTATGGATAACAAACACGGAGAGAAAATTTCTTAACGACCTCATTGACTTGAAATTTCTGAATTAATTTTAGTCTGCATTACACAAACCTGAATACACCTCATATAAAATATACGAAAAAAAAAAAAAAAAAAAAAAAAAAAAAAAAAAAAAAAAAAAAAAAAAAAACATCCTACGAACAATCAATATATCAAAATAAACAAAATCCGACCCAAAATACCAAAATACCCAATCGCGACCATACCCGATCTACGACTACCCAACAACAAGACTGTAAAATGAACTCTACATAACCAAAAATTAATTAATTATCTGTCCTATGATATACAAGTGTACTTGTTATGTATGTATTAAACAAAATTCGACTCAAAATACCCAAACGCGACTATACCCGATATACGACTACACAAACAAAAAAAAAAAAAAAAAAAAAAAAAAAAAAAAAAAAAAAAAAAAAAAAAAAAAAAAAAAATGTATCATGAACTCTACCAAAAATTAATCAATTATTCACACTATGAAATGAAAGTGTATATGTTAAGTTTGTTATTTATTTATTTACTTGTTTTACTTTATTCAATAATGTTTTTAAATAATATAAATGCATAACTAATTTTAGGCTTCATTATATCAATTATCACATACAAGCTTCTAGCTTCAGTGATTTATCATGTTTATTTTTCCTACTGTATTACACCTTGTAAACATTTCTTTTTTCTTGGAAATAAACATTATTATTATTATTATTATTATATTATATTTAATTTTGTTTGAATGATGATTTTATCCACAAAAGATGTTTTTCATTTGATATCAACCATATAGACTGCGCAAAATCGAAGTTATTCTCAAGATGAACTAAGGAAAAGTGGGAAAACACCTTGTCCACGTGTGATGGTTGTATTTCCAAGATTCCAAGTATATAAAATTTA
This sequence comes from Chrysolina americana, assembly GCA_958502065.1. Classification (NCBI taxonomy): domain Eukaryota; kingdom Metazoa; phylum Arthropoda; class Insecta; order Coleoptera; family Chrysomelidae; genus Chrysolina; species Chrysolina americana. The sequence goes on along the minus strand of OY293411.1, from coordinate 17,993,178 downwards.
CAAATATTTTCTAGGTTCATACATTAAAATCCCATCTATTCCTCAAACAGTCAACATAACTGCAGACTGTGCGTTGAAAATGCGTGGCTTATTTTTTTCGATATTGATTCTTTCTGTATAGGGAACACACATGATTTTATTTTATAACATTTCTGCATCAATTTGGGTCCCAAACATTTAATGAAAATAAGTTATTAAATCCTATTAGCTTCCAAAATTTTGAATTTTGAAATTGTTCTTTGATTCAAACACAATTTTACCTTGAGGTCGACTAACTTTCCAAAATGGTTATTTTCGGAATATTGAATAACGTTGATAGTTTTATACAAGTATTATACAGCCTTAAAGAGCCCTCAAATGGTGAAAGTTTGAACCATGTAAACTATATAACGATACCTATAATTATTATTATAGCCTGTGTGGGTAGAGGACGGCTATTATTATTATTTGCCGTGGCGCTCCGGGGCGACCTACTGATTTTTGGTGGCGTATTTACTTTTCAGCAGTAGGAAAACCCGGAAAACCTACAGCACCACTTCGGGTGGTCGGTGTGCACTCCAAGCTAGCACCAGACGAGATTATTGGCATCTAGACAACTCACAATACACTTGATTTTCAACAAGGCATGTGGTCGCCTATCGATCCGATATAAAGTGGATGAGAAAAATTCTCTTGTACCTACATCGGGCTCGAACCGACTATCGCTATGCTGGAGTTTCGAACGGCCTATGCATTAGACCGCTGATCCACCGACCACTCCGCCAGATTCACTAGGAGTACACGTTTTCAACAAGGGATGCAATATGTAGCATTTTCAATTATGAATTGGGAGAAAGGAAACAAAAAAATTCAAATTCTGAGCCTACCTCTTAGCTTCCCGGATGATAAATTTCATAAAAATATTTCAGAACGTGGACACTTGCCTGTTCCCTATTGTTAGGAACAGTCTTTTGCAAAATAGTAGAAAATAATTTTTAAATTTATTTCATATACTCTCTGAACCCCATACTTCCCTGGGTCTGCAATCGAGGAATATTTTTGGCAAAAATCAACAGAGAACATCCAATATAACTTACTGGAATATGATATAAACTGGAAATAATTTCTTCAGATTCACAGTCGTTTGCGAAATGGCTAAGAATTTTTTTTATTTTTTGTTTTCTAATGTGCAGCGCACTTCCTGGGCCAGCAGATCAAGGAATTTTCTGTTTCCTCCTCAATCAAATATGACTAAAAAAATATTTGTTCATTACTAAAGGCTAGTTCATACCCTCCGCCGCCGCATGAACGTTCATACCCATGCGGCAAAAAAATTGTGATGAATCATAACATGTCATTTTTCGATATTTGGGGTTAAGAATTGTTTGTTTTTTTCCTATTTCTAAAATATCAGTTGAACATGGAAGGGAAGAAGTTCAATGTTTCCCAAATAACATTACCTACATGTTTCGAATATAATTCGTAATACAGATTACCAATTTGGCATGCAAATGACATTAATATCATATTATTATCCCCTGAAGTCAAGTTATCTTCAACAACTATGCAGTTACAGTATAACTAATATCAAGGATCTGTGGTCGGGGGATTCAGCAGAATTTATTCAATACAGTGTCCTTAAAAAGGCAGATCCAAAGTTTTACATCCCGCTTCAACAGTAAAACGTCCAACAAGATGCTCAGGAGTTCTTAAGATACACACTAGGTAGTCTGCATTAAGATTTAATTAGATCTCATTGCAGAAGCGAGATTTGATTTCAACAAAAATATTTGAAAATGCTACAGAATCGTGGTCTAGGTACTTTTGAGTGTTACAAATTCCGTGGATAATTTTCTCAACTCAAATCTACTTTGAAATGTACATGTTGTGCTCACTGTTCAGTCACTACAAAATATAGGTCAAATAATACTTTTCTAGTTTGATTTTTCAAAATAAGGCATTAATGTAGAATGGGAGAATAATATGTAAATTCTATATAATACATAACTCGGTCACATCCAGAGCATTTCTTACAGAATGCAAAGGTTTCAAACCTGAAGACACCCTCTTCAGTTTGTCCTCTCTGTGGACAACAGTTCGTCACCCGAAAATAAATAAAATATTTATTGGAATCCCCGTCTTCCTACTTCCTATTATAATCTTGCTGAACTTTTATAGCATCGAATTGTCATTTGACAAACACTACAAATCTTTCATAATTGATTGTGAAATCTTATGAATGCAAATGGAATCTCTTTGCAATCAAAATAAAAGATTCATCAATCAAAGATATCTTTCAAGTTAGTTGAATCAATAGTGATATTTTGGCGACAAACTACTTCCAAGGCATGATGGAATACTCCGCTTTGGCGACGAACTCATGACGTTACATTACGTCATGATTTCATATTTGAAACGCGGTTCGTGGAAAGCGATGGCTGGAGGAGCGTTTAAAGTTGTGGGTAGTAATTCGGAAGATGTTAAGTGGGGTTCGACTAGCTTCGTCAAATATCGTTGTCTGAGCAGCATGCTGGAGGGGGCGGAAGCAGGTTAATTTTGATTGTTTTGTTTGTTTACCATCTAAAGAAGGCAAGCATCAACGAAAAAATTCATAAGTTATAATATCCATAGACATTACAATAATATGGACTGGTTATTAGAAAGAGACCATTGATATCAGAGTGCCTGAAAAACGATAGAATAAGTAAAGGCAAAAACTTACTGAAGTACATCAAGTAGAATACCATTTTCAAACATTATTTCACTAATAAAAAAATGTACACGCTCGCTTCTCTCCATTATTTTAGAAATTGAGGTTATGTTTCGGATTACTTTCCCCAGGTTCCGATTTTGCTGAACAGTACTGCCCAGTAAATATTGTCTCTCTCTCTCTCCCTATATAGAAACTATAGGGAGAGAGAGTCTGTATTCACTTGGCAGTACTGTTCAGGAATATAGGAACTTGGCCTTTATTTACTTTCTCAACATGGAATCACGAAAAAACTTCATTTTGGCGAGAAACTTAGTTCCATTGAAATAATGACGTCAGACCAGTAACTGGAGTTCAATGAGCTATGAAATCAGTTCGTCGCCAAAATATCACTAATATGGCGATATGGCGGAGGCATGGAATAATTTAATATGTCTGGCAGCCATTTTATTCGCAGAAAAATCGCGAAATTCGCAGGGGTATGGTTTCGCCTTTACTCGGCTGTACCTTTCTGTGCCGGAAAGTCGACTAATATTTTTTTCTAAAATCGACGAGGCCATAATATATGACACGGAAATGATTCTTCCAACTCGACAGCCATTTGTAAAATAGCTGTAGAAGTTTGAAAATTTAATTGGCTGATCCCTAGCAACTCAGTTCACTTGAACTGTTGTTGAACTTGTATTGTACAATCCGCCCTAAGCAAAATAGAATTTCTTGGCTCACTTGGCTGCTAACAAGGATGGCGTCAGCCAATTTCACGCTGCTGCCTAGAAGAAGACCTGAAAATACTATTTGAGGTTAAGGTTGCTGACTGCTTGACTTCTGTCAAACCCAGCAAAAATAAGAAGTAAGGAATTGTTTTAATATCAGAATGGATTACGAATTTCCTAACAATTTCGATATAATTATTGTTGGAACAGGTGTGGTTGAATCGATTTTGTCTGCTGCCGCAAGTCGGGTAGGAAAGAGAGTATTGCACATCGATAAAAATGACTATTACGGAGGACAATGGGCCTCTTTCAATCTGGATACTATCACAAAAATTGGAACTAATACAAACCCGACAGAGAATCCGATTAAAAAAATTGAGATTGTAGACTTGTGTGCGTTTGGAAATGAAATGTTCAATATCGAACATTTTAAAACAGACTGGCATATACCAAATAAATTGAACACCATGTCTAGTGAAGAGAAAAATGAACGTGACACTGAAGAGAAAGGTGATTTGAGTGAAGAATGGGACCAGGAAAGTTTATTGAAGGAAGCTCGAAAATTCAATATTGATCTTTCGCCGAAACTGCAGTATGCTAGAGGAAAATTTGTAGATTTATTAATATCATCAAATGTTGCCAGATATTCCGAATATAGGAGTGTCAGCAGAATCCTCACATGGTATAATGGCAAGTTAGAAGTTGTCCCGTGTTCTAGGTCTGATGTATTTTCCAACACCAAGGTGACTGTTGTTGAAAAAAGAATGCTAATGAAATTGTTAACATCATTGAATGAGGGTGAGGAGGAACTCAAGAAGTATGAAGATAAAAGTTTCAAAGATTTTTTAAATGATAAAAAGTTGACTCCAAATTTAATTCACTATGTTCTGTATGCAATTTCAATGAGTTCTGATGAGACACCTTGTTATCAGGGAGTTGAAAAAGCCAAAAGATTCTTGAATAGTATTGGACGTTTTGGTAAAACTCCTTTTTTATTTTCCATGTATGGAAGCGGTGAAATAACACAAGCTTTTTGTAGATTAAGTGCAGTTTTTGGTGGCATATACGCATTAAATCAGCCCTTAGCAGGTTTTATAGTATCTAACGAAAAGTTTAGATCATTGGTCGTTGGTACACAACATATAGAAGCTGAAAATTTGGTAATGGGTGTTGAAAAGGCACCTAAAATATTTGTGAAGTCTATCAAAAAAGAATATATTTCAAGAGCTGTACTTATAACTGATAAATCAATTATGCAAAGTGATAAGGAACATTTGACACTTTTATTTTATCCTCCCGAAAATAGTAATAGTACAATCACTCTGATTGAACTGGGAAGTTTAACAGGCACTTGCCCAAAAAAGTTATTTCTTGTTCATCTGATTTCGAAACAGAATACTTCACCTGAAGAAGATTTCAAACATGTTATTGATAATTTATTTGTTTTTCATAACCAAAAAGAAAACCAAGAAATTCAAGAAAAACCAGTGGTTTTGTGGTCTTCATACTTTTCACTTCCAGATACTAGTAATTCTAATTTAAGGGAGAATGTGCCTGAAAATGTATTTTTGTGTCCAGGGCCTGATCTAGATTTGGACTATGATTTGTCTGTTGATAAAGCCAAAGAAATATTTGATCAAATCTACCCAGATTTGGAGTTCTTACCCAGAGCTCCAGATCCAGAAGAAATTATCATTGAGGGCGAAGATAACAATCAAGAATAATGTTGAATTGGTGATATAACAAAATTTAAACATATTTTATTCTTGGATTTATATTTATGAAAGTGAATTCTGATATATAGTTTTCACTATTTGGTAAAATCAGAAATTTGCTAAAAAAAATAAGTTCATTTTGAAAATTGCACAAAATATACACATACGTATTTTGCTTTCACATGACTGTTTGGTGAAGTCATCATTATAATTGTGTCCTTTAGTCTTGTTGAATCAATTTGCTCTTTAAGTTTTTTCAAAGTTTTCCAGAAAAGACCAGAGGTAATCAGTCATTTATCATTCACTTTTCCATTAAAATAATCGGTTGTTTCCAAATATTTGTTGATGCATTTGACACAAGTGAAAAATATAATGGTTGCAAACCAAAGAAAACAAGAAATCACGCCATTTATTAGCGATACAATGAATAATACAGGATGCTCATAAATAAAACTACGAAATTTAACAATTCAATCTATCAAATTAAATTGAAAAATATTGGCTTGAACTGGGGATCGGACTCGGGGTCACCAGCCCTGAAGTTGGACCCTTTTCCAGTGCATCACGGTTGATTAACGGGGGTCTTCTTACCTTTCACCTTGTGATCTCAGCAATCATAGTAAAATAAAATTAATCCGCGATTAAAATTAGACTTAATGTTTACAATGAAAAGCCGAACTTTAAACCTTTCTTTTTCTTTTGAATGTGTAAGAGATTTTCTTAACTGGGAATGTAAGGCTTGCAAAGAAAAAACACTGCAAATTTTTCTGCTATTGTAGTTTCAAAGAGGGGGGCTGTTTTAACTGATGATAAATTAGATAAATAATCATAAACGTTCGCAAACTCATTCATAGATGATACATTTGGCATTTAGAGAAAACGACAAAGGATGCACGTGAAAATAGAATTTAAGGTACAAAAAACAATTTACATATTTTGATATCCCTTAAAAATATTTCTCATGGCAAAGAACAAAAGTTTTGAAAAGTATACAATCAATAATTTGAAATGAAAAACAAACTTTTCCATTCGTTTTTCTCCAACACTTTTTTTTGTGGAGGAGAAGCAGGATTGGTTTCTTGGTACCTACCATATTTTTGAACGTTTCACTCTGCAATTTTATCTTAACCTTTGTACATTTAACGGATCTTCTATTTTGCACTATTTCCGGAATAACTACGCAAAGGCCGATTTTCCATCGCAAAATGAAAATTGTTTCATTATACACTGCCCCACATAATTTTTCGTTCTCTTCAATTGTGAATTGGCAATACACATTCTGAAAATGACTGTCACGTAATACCTACTGTAACTTTTAGTTTGTAGCTAAAACAATTTTTGTGTTCAGCTTCACTGCTTTCATACATTCAAAACAATACTGTAATGTATCTTATTGGGTACCACAATATTTCAAAGAAGTTTTTTCAATTATCTATTTACATATGCTTTTAATGTTATTTACCTTCAACCGTGAGTGTTAGATGGAAGTTGTCTTATTGTGGAAGCAGAAATATCGAGTCCAGTTAGTTGAGTGAAGTGTAGATGACTACCTCTGAGGAATTTATCAAATGTATTTTTCTAGTTTTTTGAAAGAACTGATAAAAGATGAAAATTTAAATAATTTTGGAATTGAGGTAATCTGAAGAGTAGTTCTATCAAGTTATATTTTCCTGATTCTATAGGCCTTCCTATACACCTACACTTGCTTTTATTATTCAGAAATATCAACATAATCTTGATATACATCTTATTCTCATACGATGTAGTTTTAATAGCTCATTTTTCATTGTTACCTATGTGATTTAACTTGTGATTTTATTGATTATATTTATATTAAGAAGAATATATTATAACCAGGTATTTCATTGTTTCATTTATTTTATTGGGACAAAATATTGTAATGAATCCGCTAATTTATTTACACGAATTTGACAACACTAAATAGTCACTAATGTATGACTATTTATCTGCAACCAGTATTTCATGTAAACTCTGTTACTGCAATAGAGATTTCTAATGGCTTCGCTAATGTGTTAAAATATCTCGATCATTAATCGCCTTCGTTAATAAACTGGTTGATTGAATAACTATGTATTGCTGACCAGTATCATCAATCATTTCGTTGATTTCAGACTTGAACTGCGAGTATCAAAATTACAGCAAAAAAGATATCTATGAAAATTAAACAATATTGAAAATTTAATTTTACCCTCAGTTGGGGGTAGTTTATACAGTGCGACTTTCAATATCCCCCCCTGTTAACTTTTGAACGGTTTGACGTAGAAACATAAAAAACCCGTTTGGAGGGTTTCACCGATACTACTTTTTGAACATTGTGATTGCGCGGAGGGGCACATCAACTAAAAAAACTTAAATGGGATGGGGGTCATATCTCACATCGTTGAAAAGATAATTCAATTCTCTTTTCAACCATGTAAAAATTTTTAGAATTTCTTTATTTTCAAAAAAAATTCTCTCCCGTTATTCCACACATCAAACTATTCAAAAGTTATCGTGGTCAGGTATGAAAAGGGTTTCAGGTTTATACGTCAAACAGTTCAAAAGATAACAGGGGGGGACTATTAAAAGCCGCACTGTATACTTGTAATTTATAAAAATGGTGAATCACGTAATTCAATCTTCCGCAAAAAATCTATACCATGGGTATTGTCGGCAAGTATGCAACAATAAACAACTACTGCCCTCTCCGACCGTTCAATTATATCTGTTTAATAATTGGCTGAGTTTTCTACAAGAACTACTTTATGTATTTTGATTATTAAAGTTGAAATTATTTTTCGACTAAATAATTGGGGGAACACCTCTCTGTACCTGTTTCATGGTCCTTGCCTATCATGGCCGAAGGCTATTTCAACCCAATTGAATTCAGCATAATTGGGAATCGCTGAGACAAATACTGCGCCATATCAGGGTTCCAGAAAAACATTCCAACTGCGTGTTGACTTATTCAATATGAAGCAAAGTTTGTCGGTCTTAATAATATCTAATAATATCATGTTGAAAGAATACGGGGTACCCTTCTCTCTAAGCGTTTCCACAAAGTGGAAAATAACAGGCAAACATCGTTCAGAAAACAACTACTTCCCTGGCTAATACCACGGCGGACATTGAACTACAACTGACAGATATTTGTGCAACGTTCTTCAAAGAAGACCCAATTGCAAGTGCTTGTCTCGTAATTAAACAGAAAATTATCCTTCATTTGGCTGGGAATGACCACGTGCAGACATGCATTGATGATACCTCTCTGGCACAATATATTCGAACTTGTTCGAATTTTACAGATTTCTCTTTCCGGAGACTGTGCTGCTTGGGAGTGTTTTGTCTTATTCCGTGCGGATGGCGCTTCGATCAACTTGGTTGTAGATCGTGGTGTTATCCGTGGGGAACTATTAGTTAAACAGTTGATTATTATTCATTTGGCAGGGACAGAACAATAATTATAATGTTGTCCCACCTACCCTGTCACTGATGAGAGGCAATAAACCTCGAAACATGCATGTCTGCAGGTGGTCATTCCCAGCCAAATGAAGGATACTTTTTAATTACAAGACAAGCACTTGCAATTGGGTCTTCTTTGAAGAACGTTGCACAAATATCTGTCAGTTGTAGTTCAATGTCCGTCGTGGTATTAGCCAGGGAAGTAGTTGTTTTCTGACAGATGTTTGCCAGTTATTTTCCACTTTGTGGAAACGCTTAGAGAGAAGGGTACCCCGTATTCTTTCAACATTGTTGATACCTCTCTGGCACAATATATTCGAACTTGTTCGAATTTTACTAATAATATCATCTTTTTTATTTTCTTTCATATTTAACATAAGATTCTATAAAACAAAAAACTACCATATTTCGAAAGAAAATGAAAGGAGGAGTTCAATTTCATTAGTGACGTATCACGACGGAAATTGCCCTGCATAAAGGCGGGGAAGTAAGTTGTTGAAGTATGTATTCGTGTCAAACTGTGTCCTCCTTCAACTGAACATTGATGTATCTTGGCAATTTCTAGTTAAATCGTTTTTAAGTTATATTGGTGGATAGTGTCGAGTAGCACATCCGGTAAAAAATTATTTTAAATAAATATTCAACATTTTCACAAAATTGCAATGAGTTTTCAGTAGAAACGTTCGGAAGTGTCGACAGCTTTTTGTACTGAAGAGTTCAGTTGTTTTCCACAAAGATGGATAGCTTTTAGATTTCCGGCGGATTTGCGAACAAAGGTATAAATAAAATCTTTCACTTTGAATTTCTGATAATATGCAACTGGTGTAAAAAAGTTTTCGAATGTTGCACATTAGCTAACAATTATTTGAGAATGCTGAAATGATCGAAGGAATTTGACAGTTTTTGTGCGTTGCTACATTGTTTATAGGTACTTCGAATTTTTCTCTGATGGGTTTCCCTACGTCTGCTTCGGAATTGATTGAAATTATCAGTTTTGAAAGAGGAATTAGTCAATTCCATTTTCAATAAATGACTATAGGTATTTGTTTTCGTATATTTACCTGGTGCAGAAAGTTCACCAAGCGATATATAAATGGAACTAAATATAGAACGAGAGAATTTGATCTAATTTTAAATATAATTTTCATTTCATGGTCGAATGTATGCAGTTCCTAAGTGTCTCACCTAGTTGCGATATCGTAGATTACTCATTTCTGCAATGGCAAAATATGTCAATGAAAAATACACAACAATTTGTAGTGAACGAACCCTGCAAACAAATGACAATGGTTTCTTCATGGATTTTGTGCAACTCGTTAAAGAATATGCCGGTGATTCATGGGTTAATAATGATTTTGCGAAGTTGAAAACTGACAAAGAGAGAATTAGAAGTATTTACCTCTCTGAAAGGGTGAATATTAATTTTTATTCAGTTGCTTTCATATAACTATTATGCTAGGTTTTAAATCTGTAAAGGGTTCTCCAACAAGAATGATTTATGATTAAAACAAAATATTACCTTATTGATTTTTGTTTGATGTTCTGACTTTATATCATGGTTAAATATGTGTTTCAAATATGATCGGTAATTATCCAAATATTTTATGAAGTTAGACACTCCTATGTGAAAACTAAACGTGTAATTCGCGAATAGGTACTATTTATAACTCTTCACGATGTGAAAACACGCACAAGACTCGAAATGAAAGAAGTGTGAAGAACATTGCTGCTGTAAGAACAGGCGGTTCTACATTTATCAATCCCTCTTCGAGAACAGCATATTTTACGTATAGACTGGGGTTTACACCCGTATAAGACGGTGCATCTTACCCTATAAGAATTGAAACCAGTTGTACTACTGGACAATCGCTTGCATTGATACTAAATCCACTATCGTGAACAGTTTGATGAAAGGATAGTTTCAAGGAATGCAACTGTAAGCTAGCTTCTAAGAAGTTGTGATTTAACTCCACTAGATTATTTTGCATGAGGTTATTCAATGTATTATTTATGCAAATTGCAAACAGACTACAAAGTGGAAAAAAATACTTTGCTGGAGATATTTCATTAAAATAGTCGATTAAAATATCTCCAAACGCACTTTTTGTGCCACCACAGAAAAATATTCAGATCATTCCCAACATAAGAGTAGTTTAATCCAGTGATTTCTTAAAAAACTTTGCTAGCCGGCGGTTTCTAGTAAAGATAATTCATTGAAATAGTAGAGATAGGTATTTCATTGAAACAGTGGACTAAGAGGGCCCAAACTATACTTTTTATATCATCATGCATAAAGAAAATTTGAATCATACCCCTCTCAACCATAGAAAAATTTTGAATAAAGTTCCTCTTAAGGGTAGTTTGTACTTCACGTGACGTGAGCTCAGTCTGTTTCCGGCTATGAAGAATACCGAGTGATTATACAATAACCAGAAGTCCTAACAGTATTGATGGTTGCCCAAAAATTTTTCAGCTTCGAATCGAGTTAACTGGTATTGATCCGCCAAAGTATTCAATCTGATCTACATAAAAAACATTGTTACAGCAAATATAGCGTTATCAGCAGAAAAAAAGTGTGTCGAACTGTTTGACGGCCAAAGTTCAGGCCTTAAATCATTAACAATCTTTTTCTCAGCCATTAGAGACTTTTTCCCCAAAATGTCTAAAGTCACCCTGCTGGGCAAAAGTCACCCGCTTTTACGGTAGCTTATTACAGTGGAAACCACCGGTCAGCAAAGTTTTTCGAAAAATCGCAATTAAACTACCCTTAAGAGAGGTTGATTAGATTTTTCTCAATGGTGACGTAAAAAGTTAATTTTCAGCTATTATAGGCTACTGTTACGATGAAATACCTTCACAACCCTAAGAAGAAGAAGTCACCTTGGGTGGTTATTGAGACGAACTAAAAATGTCTTCTACACTTGTAAACTTAATGGCGTCAAAGGCAACAGTAAAACATTAATAAAATAATAAACGGAAATAAAACAAAAACCACATTCTATTCAAAGTTTGATAGTTAATGCTGACTGATTCAATGAATACCTACTTCCAATTATCTGTACCAAAATGAGTGAAAAAATTATTCAAGCAACCCACAAAGGATCACAGTGGGATTACTCAATAATTTTCTCAGTGTATATAAACAGCCTGAATTATACCAGAAAATTAACTAATCATTTTATTTCATACTGACAACAGTATATGCAGCAGCAGAAAACGACATGAAGGATATGAAAGATATGACAATTCAAAATTCTTAGTTTAATTCGATACTGAAAAAAAAATCATGACCTTTTCTCTATTGAGCAGTGAACAACCAACGTAAGATATTATGAAGTTATACTACAAAAATCAAACACCTATAGATAGGGAGTAATTCTTCTGGTTGCAGCGCATACAACACCACAATTTTTGCACCTGTCTTTAATGTGGCAATTATGGCAATTGGACAAAACTGTTTCCTCACTTTCTGGAAGGTGTTCGTCACTCCCAGATGTCTTCGGTGACCAAATAATGGATTTCTTGGAACACGTCCTTTCTTCTGTTTCTGAATACCAACGTCTTTCTTCCCCACTATCATCGGACACACGTTTCAGAACCCCATATTGTCCGAGGTGAAAAAATTCCATTGGACCCAGTAGAATGTAACCCATTGCGATTAACTTGCGATTTCCTGCCACGATAGTCTTCGAATAATTCAAGATCTGGATTTTTCTCTTGGTCTTTGAGGGCTGCATGATCAAAGTATTTTTTAGTTTTTACTCAATAATATACCAGTATCACTTATGGCGGTTTCATTACGTTTTAGATCTTTTTCGATTATTTTTACGAATTTTCGACGAGTTTTTCACCAATCATTAAAACAGATCAACCCAAATTTTTGATTCTCTCCAATACAGGAAATAAAAATTATTTGAAATGTAATTAAATCGGTATTAAAACATTTGGGCGCGGCCAACTGGGCGCGAGTCAACTCGGCGGGGCCAACTAGGCAGGGACAACTAGTCGAAAAAAAATGAGACACAAAATTATCTTCTAATCATAATTATGAGCAATGCCCCGTAAAACTTCAGCGTGCGTGAAAGTGCCACTTCTCAAACTAAATTGTTTGCGGGTATTGGGTGAATCACGCACGCTTGTAGGAAAAATATTTAACCTACAAGCGTGCGCAAAGTAGTACTTTCCTGCATGCATTTGCGTGCGCAAAGTTACACTTTTCCGCACGCCGTGCGGATAAGATTCTTTTCCGCACGCCGTGCGGAAAAGTAAAACTTCTCAAAAATCTCACTAGTATGGAAAATTTATATTTATTTTAGTTGCTGTAGAATATTTTATGCAATATAAGTTATGTCAACCTGCATCGACCCATTTGAACAACTGTCCTGAGGTAAATCAACCTTCATCAAGCCATATTATTAACTCCCCTTCTGCACTAAGTTAGTGTTCATCAAGCCGTACCATAAGCCACCCATTAAATGAACTGACCGGATCTGCAATCAATTTGCAGAATGGTAATAATTGTTCTTTCATTATAAATATTACGAACAAATAATTTGATTTTCTATTACTATTTTTATTGTTTTGTAATTGTTTGTTGTGTAGTTCTTTCTATCAAGTTCAATTAATTTTTTTTTAATAAGTTATAATTTTTTATTTTCGTTATCTAATATGAAGCTCGTAGGAAAAATGTTGTTCCTAACACTTGCGCAAAGTGTCTTTTCCGCACGCAAAAACTTATACGAACTCCGCTTCGCGTCGTTCGCCTAACTGTATTTGCGTGCGGAAAAGTGACACTTTGCGCACTTGTTAGGAAAATAACTATTGTCGCGTGTTGTACAAACTTTCGCGAGCGGATACATTTTTCCCGGCGCTCTAGTGCGGGAAAAACTTACTTGAAACAACTTCAACGTTTGGGGAAATGACAATTTAAGAAGCAAACTGCGTGCGGGTATAGGGTGGAACCTGCAAGATTGTAGAGAAAAAGACCTTTTGCATTTGATTATTTTATCCTCATTTCAAGTATCGAAATATCATGTGAGGATTTGTCTATTCATCTGGGCGCCCCGGCATATAGATATTTGCACAAATCCGAAAACCACCGTCCTAATTATCGCAAAATTTCATATTTTGAGATAGTACGCGAGAAAATAGAGATGAAGTAGGTATTCTGTCTACGTTAGGTTAGTCAGGTCGGGTTAGATTAATGTACTTATAAAAATACGCCATAGACGAGACTTTTACTATACCACTAGTATTTTTCATGTCCCTGATCAAACATTTAATCAGTGCATGTTTTCTTTCGATGTGTATTAAAACATGCATATCTCAAATTTTTAATATAACATTTATTTTCGCTTTTGGTAATGATTTCAGACACAACCACCTATTCTCAAGATATTCTCAAATGTTCAAGAAGTATTTAGACAAAAAAGTGCTGGTATATCACAAACACGAAGATTAGAAGCCGAGAAAGCATTTCAAAATGGAGATTTACAAACATCCTTATTGCTTTACAGTCAGAGCGTTTTGCGCTCACCAAAGACATGTGAGTAGGTATTGATTTATATTAATTGAAGACTTCCTCCTCCTCACAGTGAAAGAGTACAGAGTCCAGTTGTCCACCGGAAGCAATTAGAACGACTTACTTCCGACAGACAGAAATTATTCGGCTTTGCCACACTTGAAATTGGCGCAAAATTCCATCCATTTGGCTAAAATACAAAGTGTGTTATCAAAGGTAAGGCATCTTCTTTAACGAGATATAGAACTCGTAGTCAAAATGGATAATTTCATTAAAAATCACTTATGTCAAAGTGAAAAAATAATGAAAAAAGTGTCTCCAGACAGGCTCCTATTTACTGTTTTCGATAGTTTTTGAGATGTATTTTCTTATAAGTTCACTAATTTTCATAGGGGAATTTTGAGATACTGATTTATATCGAACTTTAACACTTATACAATCAAACCGAAGCAATTTCGGTTTGCAGTAATTTATGATGACACACTGTAACAAAAGTTTTCGTCATCAAAGATTCTTTTTCTCTATTCTCATTTTGGGAATTTTTTTGAATATATTCAACTTGTAATTAGTCACTATATAGCTCAGTTTCTCGTCCTGAATTGTATGAGGATTCATTATTATTTGAGATGATAGCTTTTTTCGTTTTAAGTTTCAGAACTGGTCAGCCAGAAGGCTGACTCAACCAGCCTTCTCATTCACTATACCTTCAAAAATTGAAATAGATACAGTTTTTTGGCAGAATTGATACACATTTCGTTTTTTTCAGCATTTGCTAAATAGTTCTCTATTTGCATAAAATAAAGAGTCTTTTAATGTTTGTTCCAGCTTACTTTATTTTTGGTTTTGATTGTTTTCAATGAGTTACATAGTTTTTTTATACTGTATTTTGGAGTTTCCGTTGTTCGATTCATTTTGCTTTGCCTAATATAGATTTGTTTTTGATGCCCATTGATTTGATCAACTCGTCAGTCAGTCCTTTCGCTTGAGAACATTTTCTCTTGATCGTTAGGTATTTTTTCGTTCAAATTTTCGGTAATTTCTGTCGCTGTTTCGGTGATCAAACATATGCATAAACAATTTCCTAAGATTTCTGGTTCTGCGATAATTTTGTCCGTTCTAAATATTTGTAGTTAATTATGTTACTCTATTACTTTCAGTAAGGTGACTTTTGGTAAAATACCTTATTTTGATGAGTCCTAGATCCTGTTCAAAAAGATGTTTCACCCTGTATAGAACAAGTAACATATAATCTAACTTATACCGGAAGACATTGAAACGTCCTCATTTTGAATTGATGTAATATTTAGAGATGGTATGAGCTTTATGTTCTTTTCAGACAGGTATGGAAACCATGTTCATGTAACACTTCAGCTCAATAGATTGAGTTGTTTTTACATATAATATCACAGACCTACAGACGAGGCAGACACCATTCTATTTTTATATATCAGTATTAATTTTGGCGATAAAAGTAACAAGAGGAGAATATTCTTGGAAAGTGGTCAACAATGGTTCAGTTTAACTGGAATGGTTCAAGACTCCCGTTGTCTAAAACACAAATTAATTATCATCTACAAAAAGTGATAGAAAAAAGTACAGTAGCCTTCAATCTGTGCAAGAGAATGTGCGGAAAAGAATTGGGAGCTACAACCAGAAATTACTGCATGGCCCTATACTAGAGTTATTTATCAGACCCATGATACGTACGGGTCGGTGATATGGTGGCCAAAGACCAAGCAGGTAGAGTGGTTCGAAGACTCGAAGCATTGCAAATACAAGCATGTCTGAGTAGCACCGGGGCCATGAGAACCACCCCAATAACCGCACTAGAGGTCTTGCTCTACCTGCCTCCACTACATATACAGGGTGTTGGGTAAATATGCGACAAAAATTCAAGGGGTTATTCCTCGACCTATTCTAAGAATATTTGGCCCTATTCGATGATGTGAAACAATGCTGCAAAAGCCAGAGTGAATAGGCGGAGTCAACCATATTTCTATTTCTATGATTCGGATCGCATATCTTCAATATCCGAGGCAAGCCTAAACGAATATAAATATCAAGCTGAATTTTCAATATCATGTTTTCTTTTCTCTCTTTATCGAACATAAATTAGTTCTTTTTGAATAGGTAGGTTTTAGAATAGGTAATCGGTTTATTCAGAAAATATTCTACGGATTGCGGTGAAGTCTGAGAAAATATAAATGAATGTGTATGTCCAGCTGAATTTTGAATATCGGTGTTTTTTTTCTCTCTGTAACGTATACCAATGGTATCTTTTTCCTAGACCGTAATCTATCTGGACTTTATATGAACGTCCTTAAGATGTTCATTTATGGATTCGAAATGGATATCCATCAGAAGATATTCTACATATGGCAAATATGAAATGAATACAGAGTATAATATCAATTTTTGGTATCAATATATTTAAACAGTTTTCCTTATATTCCTCAATGATATCTTATTGTTATCTCTAAAATATATCTTTTGGATATTTGTGAACAATGTCTTATGGACATCCTTTTGGAACAACATCTAATGAATATCTGTGAACAATCCCATGAATATTCTTGATCGAGATCTTATGGATATTCCAGAAGGATATCTTATGGAAGTCCATCTTCGTCCACTCGGAACATCCACCGGGCGAAAGCACCCCTTCCTGAGGACATTCCCTGTTATTCCTCCAATTGCTGATAAAACTGTTTTGCAAGTTGACGTTTATCCACTGGAACAATGCTAGAGCGTTTGCTATAGACTCGGTGAATGCATTATTGAAGGCACCCTCGATATTTATAAATGTTGTCACGGCTGTCTTCTAAGGACTTTGTTAGTAGCCTGTTGATATCGTCCAGTGCTAAGTCTGTTGACTTGCCTGGCTGATACGCATACTGGCGTTTGTTGAACGGGCTTGTTGGTAGTAATTATCTCTTATATATCTATCTATCAGCCTTTCCAACGTTTTGAGTGGAAAAGACATTAGACTTATGGGAGGATATGTCTTGAGTGTGTTGCCGTCTATTCTCCATACTTTTGGGGGTTGAATGACTCTCACATCTTGCCACATCGTAGGTATATGTCGTAATGCTATGCGAGCTTTGAATTTACGGCACAGGTAGGGAATTAGTATTTCCTGCCCTTTTTGGAGAAAGATCGAAAGATGGGGTATATTTTGGCTGTTGTTTCATTACCGTGTGCGTTTTAAAAGTGAATCTAGAGCTAATAAGAATGATACCTGAGACAATTGAGGTTTCATATAGTTGTTGGCTTCTAGAAACATGCATTTTTAACAGTAGAGGAGTCTTTCATTTTTACGAGAGGGTGACCTTTTCATTATTATATATTCGCTTATTTGTGGATAATATTTTCGCTCATTTGCAAATAATAATTACGATAAATAGTACATTAGGGTTGGTTTTCTTTACAAATTTCATATTTTACATATTTGGTACGTTTATATTTTCATTAATTATTTTCGACCATTTTGCTTTGGTAAATAAAGCTGTTTCGTGGAACTTTGCTGACTATTATTATCCCCTTCAACCCCTGATACAAAGTCATCGCATTCGTGAAGCCGTGGCTGAACCTACAAATCTACAAAGGCCTTCGAGATGATGGTGAAATTATGAGAACTAGAGCTGTGAAGTTTACGGTTCAGCATTCCGGCTTATGGGAATCTCCTGACCTCCAATCCGTCTGATTTAGAGCGGATTCAAAACTATTCTCTGGTCTGGTGGCAGCAAAAGTTTAACATAATATCACATACTTTAATTTGATTTTAATATAAAAAAATACTTCCTAGGATTGGCGACTGAGGATTGGTTTGAAATTGAGTCAAAGATATTGACGCCTAGCACGCTAACGATTTATCACACTCGTCTTGAAGATTTAAGTATCTATAAACTCTCAACTTAATTATATAGCTGTAAAATATAAATATAATATTAAGTTCTCCTTCATTTCTTAATATTATGGTGTTCTTGCTATTTTGTACAAACTGGTTTGTTTAGGGCGCATGCTGCTATGAACTTTCATAGAAATACGTAACTAAGCTGCGTTGAAAGTTAAGTCTCTAACTGATGAACTAAGCATGAAACGCTAATTATTAACTATCAGTCATTTACTACGAATATTCCAATCCCAAATTTTCATTTACAGGCAAAAACAATAATTTTGATTCTGGAGGGACACTCTCGCTGGCCTTATGGGGACGTTCTGAAGTATTAATGGCACTGAAAGAATATTCTTTAGCACTAGATGATATAAAATCAGCTTTAACGGAAAGTTTGCCTAATATATTTAAAGCTGAAGCTTTTTGGAAAATGGGAATCTGTTACAATGTTCTGGGAGAGAAAACAAGAGCAAAAGTGTCCTTTGATCTAGGAGAAAAATTACTTGGGAACAATGGTAAACGTTTGGAACAGTTGAATAAAGACAGGGAACTAGATATTACAATGGATCTAGCGTCAAAAAGAAGGGGTGAGAACTGAACAAGGTTGTTCTTATTAGTGTTCTTAATTTAATTTTGTATACAAATAACTATACCATGCAGTCGCACTATACAAATTTTATTTACTTTTATATTATTCAGCTGGAGTATTTAGAAAAGATTTATGCCGTATTTTTCAATGGTGATATTTTCGTTTTGTTTAACTTTATTGGTCAATTTGGACACCACATTCCAAGAAGCTTCAATTGTGTCATAGAAATATGTTTTTTCTTCATAGTCAATAACGTTGAATGAGTTTTTTTTTACTAATTTTATAAATTTCCTCAGAATTTGGATAGATGAATCTCATACAAAATAACTCTTTTGATTCTCGATTGGATTCGATAACTTTTTCCTAAATCCAATTTTTTAGCATTATGTTTTAAATAAACTTCTCGCTAAGAAAAGTATATTGAAACACTATATTTTTGTTTTTAATTGGTGGTTTTATGCTGGAGGTGATAAAAAATCATGTTTTCACTGGAGTGAAGTGTCTTTTCCTCCTTTTGCATTTGCAGCAAACCTCACATGCTGGAGGAAAAGTGACTAGGTATGAACTAACTACTTCCTCATGGAGTTCTACCGAAGCTTGTTATTGCGTTGCAAAACCTAATTACAATGAGTTATTGATTTTTATTGAAGTCAATTGATTGGTTCAACCAGTTAATAATAGTATTTTTCAGTAAACCCTTCAGTTGATAGAAACGTTCATGGCCGATATCCATGCGCATCGAAAAAAATAACAATCAAAGAAACGGAAAAATTGGGAAGGTATGCAGTTGCAAATGATGAAATTCACACTGGAGAAACTCTAGTTGTTGAACCAGCTTACGTAGCCTGTCTGTTGCCTGAAATGTTTGGAACACATTGTCATCATTGCTTCGAGAGGTAAGATCACTTCCTGAAGAGATTGTTTCAGTAGTATCGTGAGGGAAGAGCGTAATAAATCCCAATAATCCTTTTGAAAGGCTTGTCATTGAAGACAATATAAAATATTTGTGATATTTAATTTGGTCATTATTACGAGAAGATTGTGCGTGGATACCGTTCTATGACCATTCTTGGGATTGGTTCGAATTCCAGAAAATAGACGCCCCGCCCCACTCAACACAGCTTAACTATACAATTCAGATTCTAAAAATATTCGCTCAAGTAGGTAATGCTTCTTGAAAATCCTATTTTGACCCCTTTTACTTCTATTATGAACAATATAGTGCGCTCCTGAGAGCAACAGAGGTTTTTTTTTCAAATGATTCATTATTTTCACGCTTTGAAAAGGCAATTACAGGGTGTTTTTTTTTCAAGGCTGGTGGCCCCTGTTGGATGCCCGGACTGCTCAAATGTTGCATACTGTACTTCGACTTGTAGGGATTTAGCCGTTTCTTCGTACCACAAGTACGAATGTAAATACCTGGACCTACTCATTGGGTCCGGTATGAGTATTCTTTCTCACACCGCCTTGAGGATGATAACACAAAATGAACTCAGCACCTGTCTGGAAATATACAAAAACAGATCAAAAAAAGAGGTGTATTCATTATGCACCAATGCCGAAAAAAGAAGCCCTGAAGATTTTTTCCAAAGAACGTTGATGGCGGCATTTTTATTGAGATGCCTTCAAAATGCTGGATATTTTGGAACGAGTGAAAGGACTGACTGTGAGTATTTATGGTATTTTACTTTTTTCGAAAAGAAGACTTTTTGAAGTTTTGTTATTCATTATACAACAATTTTTTACGAATTCTTGGCTTGGACAGAGTTTGATAGTTTCGATATTTTTCGATACCATTTCTTACGTGACTGACCATTATTGAAATATTAAAACAAAACTATATTATAATAATAATAGAAATTTAACTTTAAGAGATACACTTGGGGTATAGGTAAGGTAGCTCCATGAGTAAAAATAATGGAATTTGGAAATGTTTCAATATGCTTGTATTGTGCCAATTATTTCAATTTGAATGAATGCTTATGACTATAAAAAACAACAATATAGATATGGTTGGAATGAGCAAAAATTAATGAGTAGCGGGGATAGAGGGAGTAAAACACATTAGTGGGTTTGTCAAAATACGACACATTGTTATTAATTACTTTGAAGTGAGTAGGTATAGGTACAATGAAAAATAAAGAGAATCATAAGCTGTTTTCTTGGCGTACCACTTTTTTAAAATTATTTGGTCCGTTTTAAAAACATTGCATTTCAGCGTTGAAACAATGACGTCATAGACGGAATGTTTCAAAACCTAATGCAATATTCTGACACATAGTCAAATCTATGACGTAAATTGAATAAGTTTTTTGTACGATTGTACAGCTTATCTTACCTTGAAAAGGATTCTTATTCGATTCGACCGAATGACCAGCGATTTTAGCTTCGTTTCTTGTTTTTTTTGTTAAAAAATAAACTTGTCAACTTATTTTTCTTTAATTGTCAAAATTTTTGTCAAATTTAAAAATGCTCTTTTTTCAACAACTCCGGGTCCGACATTGCATAGCACATATGTGATTCAATTAAAAAATAAAAATGTATACAAAATTTTCGAAATTAAAAATGAATAAATGAATCAATTTCTAAATATTCTCCTCCCCGTGAAGAAATTTCTAAATATTCTCCTCCCCGTGAAGAACTTCAGTCAGCTTCTTCACCCATTTCTAAACACTCTGTAGAAGATATTTTAGTGACAGGTCGACGATAGATGCCAGATTTGATTTTGACATCTGCCACTCTAACATGTCCATTAGGGCCAGGAAATAATTTTGTTACTCTACCTAGTGGCCAATTGTTCCTTGGTAACTTGTTGTCCATGATGACAACCAAATCATTTCCTTTCAGATTCCTTGATTGTTGGAACCACTTTGTCCTTCGGGTAAGTGTGGGAATGTACTCTCTCAGCCATCTATTCCAGAACTTTTCAGTTAATCACTGTGATATCTTCCACTGCTTCTTGATGTTCCATTCCTTTTGCGAAAATAATCCTGGTGGTTTGGCGATGCTAGAGGTACCGATGAGAAAATGATTCGGTGTTAGGCTTTCAGGATCGTCTTCACTGGAAGATACATAAGTAAGTGGGCGACTGTTTACTATATGTTCTGCTTCCAATAGCAAAGTCTGCAAAACTTCCGGACGGGGTGCTTTTTCTTTTAGTGTAATCTTCAAAGCCGTTTTCACTGAACGCACCATTCGTTCCCACGCCCCTCCCATATGTGGACTTGCTGAAGGTATGAATTTCCATTCAATATCTTGAGCGAACAAATGTTCTTTCATTATTTCGTGGTCTATATCTTTCAACGATTTTCGTAGTTCTTTATTAGCAGCGTGAAATTTCGTCCCGTTATCGCTGATAATCATCTTTGGCTGTCCTCTCCGAGCAATGAACCTTCTCAGGGCAAGTAAAGCCGAGACTGTTTTGAAAACTTTTGCCAATTCAATGTGAACCGCACGAATGGAAATATTGTAATAATATGAAAATATTGATCCATATATTTTTTCGTGCCTGCGACCGATAGTAACATCATATGGGCCAAAATAATCCACACCAACATAGATGAATACTCTTTGTGAAGTTGGCATAGTCAGTCTGAACTTTGGCAATTGACCCATTTGTGGTATTCTTGGCGTGGCTCGTCTCATACAGCATATAGGGCAATATCTTGAAGTAGCTTTTATGGCTTTACTTGCTTGAATGATCCAAAACTTCTGCCGTATAAGTACCAATTCAGTGCCACTATGGTACGTTTTCATATGGTAGTTATGGATCAGAAGCTTTGTAGAGAAATGTTTGCTGTCCAAAATTATTGGTTTCTTCGTTTCTTCCAAAAGATCTGAGGCATTGTCAGTTCTGCCACCGAGTCGAATTAAACCATCAGATAAAATTGGTGATAGTTGGTATAATTTACTTTTTCTGAAATCGTTCAAGAATGCCCACTTTCTCGGAGCAACTTCAGGCTTCAAAATACGCTAATCTAGTATTTTAGTCCGTTGCTAAGCAACGAACTTTCCCGGACCGTTTTCGGCACTAAACTTTTCAGCATGATAAGCTAAAGCAAAATCTTGATTTTTATCCATCTTCCTTTCAATAGAAATTAACCTCTGAAGAGCAACAGGTTGTGTATCTGGAAATTCAGCCTTATCTTCTTTCCATAATAATCCCGTTTCCCATCTCTCACCTATCCTTTTTGTTACTTTCTCTATCTAAGCAAGAACTTGTTCATCTTCCTTGGACCTGATCGTTTTTTCTGAAATCTTAACTCCAAGTGACTCTGTAGCAAAAAAATATTTCACCAGACTATGTAATTCGTCAGGCTGTTCTAAATTTTGATGTTTCACATGCAAAATGATTGTATCATCCATTCTTCCATGAAACTGTCGTACATTTCCATGGAGAATCCACCCAAGTTTTGTTCTTGATAAGGCAGGTGAATTCTTCGGACCTTCCACAACTTCTCGACACGTGATCAGATCCCAGTGATCTTGGCCTCTCAGTAACTTTGGAGTTACATTGTTATAACTAGCGAAATCAATTCTTTCTAGGTGCCTCCACGTGTTCTTGAATTTTTGTGCGTTTACCGTTTGTAATGGTAAATCCATATTTTTTAGAGTATATACATTATTGAGTGTATACTCTTTTCCATCTTGACCAGCTATATTGAAGCGAACCTTCGCAGACAATACTTCTTTCCTCGACTCATTATCTGTCCAGCTGAGGCCCAAATTTCTTACGTCTCCTTTCAAACCTATATGATTAGCAAATTCTTCATCTATCAACGTAATAGTGGATGCCTCATCAAAAAGGGCATAAGTTTGGAATTCGTTACCTTCATTGCAAAATGATTTCGTCATATGAGCAACCAATTCTGTGGTATTCTTTTCTTCTTCTTGTTTTTCCTCTTGATCATTTTCCATTTGATTTTTTTTATACTTTTAGTTATGAAGAAGCTCATGGTGATACTTTCCACAACCATTCAAACAACATTTTTTCCTTCTAGTACATGTTGAGATTCTATGTGCAGATCTCATACATGAAAAACATATATTGTTATTCTTAACATGTTTCCATTTGTCATCTTGGGATAATTTCCTGAATTTATAACATTTTTCCAACATGTGATCTTGTGTACAATATCCACACCCAGTATTCCGACTTTTGGTTTCCATGACTTGATCAGTGGTAACCAGAGTGGTATTGTACTTACCCTTCGAAGTTTGATGAGAGTGCATTACTTTTTGAGGTAATAATGCATGTACATAGCTCGCTCCTTCCGCTTCATTCCAAATCCACTCTTGAAAACTTTTCAAAGTTTGTAGCAAGCTTCTTACCCCAGTTCAACTGCATGCAATGAAGTAATTTTTGCAGAAGTTCATTTAGAAGTTGAGTACAGCTCAAATCATTTGCATATCCATAACCTCCAAAGTCGAGACTAAATTTTGAAGTACATCCGAAAAATGTGTGAGACTTTACTTTTCACGTAGATGAGATTTCTTGCTTCATCAACCAAAGATTTGACAATCAGTTCTGGCCTACCAAACCTGTTTGTCAAAATACCCATGATTTTATCCAAAGATTTACTTGAAATGAGCAACCACTGTACTGCTCGACGAGCATCGCCTTCAAGACATTTTCGCAATCGATAAATGTTTTCCTCTTCGCATAAATCAAACAATTTCGTAGTGGTTGTGTACTGAATCAAGAAGTTAGGCCATTCTTTTACATCACCAGAAAAATTTAGCAATTCTTTGTCAATGGCTTGCCTAGCTAAGAGGTTCTTGATATCAATATCATCTAGTCTTTGATTTATGTGACTTTTCTGGTTATTATGCCCATCTGATTCAGTGAAATCGATTGTGTCATATTTACCTTGAACATCTGGACTATTATAAACCTGTTTATTGTCCTTCAGCCACTCTTGAACCTTACTTGTTTGAGAAAACAATTCTTCTGAAACCTCTAGATCCCTGTTTCCTCCATATTCTGTAAAACTATCAGTTGAATCTTCGTCTTGGATGGTGGCTTTGCGGAGAGCCAATCGGCTTTGAATCATCTCTTCCTCGAATTCTAACCTTTGCTTTTCTTGTTCTACTTTCAACCTTTCCATTTCAACTTGTTCTTCTGCAGCTAAAACTTTGGCCATTTCCTCATCAGCTCTAATTTGAGCTTCTAACCTTTTACGTCTAATAGTACTAGATTTAGAGTGCTTAGATAAATGGGACTTACCCTGTGTTGATGTGCAGCTTGGACCCATCAATTTTTCCCGCGCAGAATCTTCTGATCTTACTGGCAGCTGGTAGAACTGTTTGTTGGACACTCTTGAGCTTGAAACTGATGACTTGCTTTTTTTTCCAGTTTTCACAATAATATCGTCGAATTCACCTTTTCCATCATATCTGGCAAGCTCATTCTGCTTCCTGCTCTTACTTCTAGTCATGAAACCATTACTGTCCATATCTTGATTAATTTTTTAGGCTTAAGGACCAGCACAATGTATGATTGTACAGCTTATCTTACCTTGAAAAGGATTCTTATTAGATTCGGCCGAATGACCAGCGATTTTAGCTTCGTTTCTTGTTTTTTTTATTAATTTCTTTAATTGTCAAAATTTTTGTCAAATTCAAAAATTCTCTTTTTTCAACAACTCCGGGTCCGACATTGCATAGCACATACGTAATTCAATAAAAAAATAAAAATGTGCGCAAAATTTTCAAAATTAAAAATGAATTAATGATAATTTAAAATTCGAACGAGTTCGAATATATAGTGCCAGAGAGGTATCAAAAATGTTGAAAGAATACGGGGTACCCTTCTCTCTAAGCGTTTCCACCAAGTGGAAAATAAAAGGCGAACATCTGTCAGAAAACAACTACTTCCCTGGCTAATACCACGACGGACATTGAACTACAACTGACAGATATTTGTGCAACGTTCTTCAAAGAAGACCCAATTGCAAGTGCTTGTCTCGTAATTAAACAGAAAATTATCCTTCATTTGGCTGGGAATGACCACCTGCAGACATACATGTTTCGAGGTTTATTGCCTCTCATCAGTGACAGGGTAGGTTGGACAACATTATAATTTTCCTGTCCCTGCCAAATGAATAATTATCAACTGTTCAGCTAATATTTCCCCACGGATAACACCACTACAACCAAGTTGATCGAAGCGCCATCCGCACGGAACAAGACAAAACACTCCCAAGTAGCACAGTGTCCGGGAAGAGAAATCTGTAAAATTCGAACGAGTTCGAATATATAGTGCCAGAGAGGTATCAACAATGTTGAAAGAATACAGGCGTTGTATGTATGTCATACAACGATACAGGGGTACCCTTGTCCCTAAGCGTTTCCACCAATTGGAGACTGTGCTACTTGGGAGTGTTTTGTCTTGTTCCGTGCGGATGGCGCTTCGATCAACTTGGTGGAAACGCTTAGAGACAAGGGTACCCCTGTATTCTTTCAACATTGTTGATACCTCTCTGGCACTATATATTCGAACTCGTTCGAATTTTACAGATTTCTCTTCCCGGACACTGTGCTACTTGGGAGTGTTTTGTCTTGTTCCGTGCGGATGGCGCTTCGATCAACTTGGTTGTAGATCGTGGTGTTATCCGTGGGGAAATATTAGTTGAACAGTTGATTATTATTCATTTGGCAGGGACAGGACAATTATAATGTTGTCCGACCTACCCTGTCACTGATGAGAGGCAATAAACCTCGAAACATGCATGTCTGCAGGTGGTCATTCACCACACAAGTAATTTATTTCCTAGATATGCATTTCGATAACAAAGTTATCTTCATCAGTAGGAATTACTAGTTTAGTAATTCCTACTGATGAAGATAACTTTGTTATCGAAATGCGCATCTAGGAAATGAATTACTTGTGTGGTGAAGGTGTTAAATACTTTTTGTTCTCATTGAGTGACACCACAGGCGTCCAATATCCCATTTTCGATGGTCATTCCCAGCCAAATCAAGGATAATTTTCTGTTTAATTACGAGACAAGCACTTGCAATTGGGTCTTCTTTGGAGAACGTTGCACAAATATCTGTCAGTTGTAGTTCAATGTCCGTCGTGGTATTAGCCAGGGAAGTAGTTGTTTTCTGACAGATGTTTGCCTTCTATTTTCCACTTGGTGGAAACGCTTAGAGAGAAGGGTACCCCGTATTCTTTCATGAATAAATGAATCAATTTCTAAACATTTTTAAAACATTATTGAATGCGGTTCAACGCCAAAAACAGCTCTAAAGAAATTATCTTATCGAATTCTTGTATGATATTATACTTTGGTGGGGAGTTTGATATGGAGACACGAAAGATATTGTTATTTGTCGTTGCATTTACAGTGAGATATAATTTTAGACCTTTTTTGAATTTAGGTAGAGTATTTATATTTTGGAGATGTGATGGTGGCATGATGTAGATGTAGAGTTTTAGAATGAATGAAATTTGATTATAAAAATAATCCAGCCTCTCGCAAATTTTCCTATACAATAGGATTGTCGGCAAACGTCGAACAGAAATAATTCAACAGCCCCCTACGACCGCCGAATCACGTCTATCCAACGCCTACAAGGATATACTTTGCAATCTTCCTGTAACAACCACCAACTGGCAATCGAAAATATGTGACATCTGCAGACCGGTTTCGCGATTCAACTCGCTCATCAGTACAGACTCGGCCACAATATGTACTTGATTTCCAATCGGTTTTGTTAACAGGCACCCACTAAGAAAGTGAGCATCAGAGCCATCTATAGAAAACCACAGAGAGATTCCGACCAGTACCCCGACTTTATTGAAGCCGAAGATCCAGATTAGAGTTTTAGCCCATAAAATAAAATGAATTTCTGTGTGTGTCTTGTGAAACAACGGAATTTGAATTATTTTTCAGTTTGGATTTGGATTGTTCATATTTTTCCATGTTTGAGAAAATCCATGTCAGATTTTTAAAAGTATATAAAGATCTGACATTGACTAATTTGGTGTATCTGTATAGAGATTCACTTCTATGTGTGTTTCTTGAATATTATTTTTATTAGAGTGTTTTGCACTGTTCGCATGCAATTCATTATACAGTGAAATGAATGAAATGATTCCCTCCAAGCTGTTATACAATACCAGCTAAATGTGTATAACAAATTATTAAATTTTTTCTATCAATCTTTTGGTGACATGACCCATGTGTTCATCCCATCTGAAATGCTGGACTAGAATAAATCTGAATATTTTATGGTTGTGGTCTTTTTTGTTGTTTCACATACACATGGGATATATATCTTCAGTTTCCAGAGAGTATGTCATACTTACTTACTTACAGTAAATTATTATCAAGCAATGTCTTAATTTTTTTGATTCCGTCTCCAGCAAGTTTGTAAACATTTTGCCATGAGTCCCATATATGAACAATAGCTGTGTCATCAATATAGCAGATGAGATGAGCACAAAGTCAGTAACTTCCGAGATACTATTTATGTAAATGATAAATCAGGCCCAAGCACCGTTCCCTGAGGAACGCCAACAGCAACTTCTTGTGGTGCACTCAATTGTTCGTCAATTTGAACTTTCTGCGACCTATTTGCTGAATAATTCTTCAAAACTTCTAGCGTTTCATCTCGCACACCATATTTATATAATTTTTCTATCAGCGAGCTATGAGATACTGTGTCAAATGATTTGGCCAAATCAAGGAATATGGTTAAACACCAAAGCATCAACAGTTTTTTCAAACAGGTCCATAATAGCATTTTCAGTGCTTATCTTACTCAGAAAGCCGTAGTGATGTTTCGTTATGACGGAATGTTTCTCAACAAAATATAAAAACCTTTTTTTATGCTTTGTTCGGAAATCTTTGCAAAATTGTTTGAATATTTTCAATCATTTTAGATGTTTTACAATCAGAACCTGCTGAACAGTTATTTTTAAGATTTGAAATCAAGATAATTACATCATTCTCAGTAAGTTCTAGAAACATACTTGACTTCATAGATGTATTTTTCAGGAAACCGTTTGGAAACTTCTAAAAATATTTTTTCACCACATCCTGTCCAATATTTATAAAATGATCGTTGAAGAAATTTGTTTTCTCATCGTTATAAATTGCTTACTTTTTCACCATTTGATTCTATTAATGAAATGTTTTGTACATTACTTTAGCGCTGTTTGTATTCGAAATGTATTTAATAATTTTTTCTTACACTCACCGTTAGCCTCCTTCAGTTCATTTCTATAGTATTGATTTTTGTTTGCCTTATAAGCCTGAATAATTTGTTCCTATAATTCTTATATTCAATTCTGCCTGTAATGTTTTAGTGTTGTTCTATGTTTTCTTGAGGTAATCCCGAAATTTTATAAAATAAACTAGACCAAGGATGCTTTACATCTTTGTTTTTTGAATTACTAATTCAAAAAACACAACTGGCGTACCTCAGGGATCTATCTGGGGACAACACTGTTTAACTTATACACTCTCAGAGTGGAAACAGTGGCAAAATTGAGTAATAGTCGGCTATACGCTGATGATACTTAGCTATACTATTGAAAACCATCAGAACATATAATACAAAATTATTTATGGCAGCTACTGTTACTTATTCTTCCAAATACGACCTAAGTATAAACATCGAAAACAGCATTTTTTCTAGTATTTCGCCTGAATAAAGTTCGCTTGAAGATCGGCGAAGCTATCCGAATGAATGTTTATAAAGAGGAAATTGCAACAGTAAAACTTGGCCTGTTTTTTTATGATCAACTAAAATTCGATCATCATGTTGATATTTGCATCAGGAACGATTATTTGAACGTTATTGCGAGTTTTCACGTAAACAAAGACATACCAATGAAATTTCTAATGAACTAAAATTTAAACCGAAGCACCTTTCAAATAAGATATGGAAATTTTTTTTACTCATCTCTAACGGTATTTCCTTGATTATTTTTATGTTTCTCTTTGTTATTTATTTTCCTGGCTCAAGAGACCCGCAAGCACATATGGAGCTATCACTTTATTTTTGGCAATTTTATTTCAACCCGAACTACTACTGTCATTTTCATTTGAAATTCATTGTTAAAAATTGTTAAGATTATTAGAATGGTTATTTTCGTCAACCGGCTGCATCTTGATGAGCAACACTCAGTAGTTTTCGATAGACATGGCAAGCTGGGGAAGAGGTAGAACTTACTTTTTAATGTGTGATGGCATCCATGATATTCTCATTTATTTGAAGAAAATAAAGGACTTTATTATTATTAATATTAATATTATAGCGTGCGGTAAAATACTCTTTATAGCATACGAGTAGAAAAAAACAGAATATCTACACTATCCGTTACAAAGTTTATCAAATGTTATTATTCTAGGGGATAACATGGAATGCATAAATTTCTAGTAATGGCGTTGTTTTTAGTGATACCCACTGAAGCTGAATATTGCGTTGGAGAATTATTACTATTTCATTTGCAAATGCTGCAGTTCAATGCACACGAAATATATGAAACAAAGAGAACAGCAGAGTGTTGTTTCAAGGGATCCAGGACGATGCCAATTGGAGTCGCTGTCTATCCAACTGTAGCGTTATTCAATCATGATTGCTACCCAGCAGTAACGAGGTATGGAAGTATTTCAGGGGATTGCACTTATTTTTACTGAGAAACCTACACCGAGTGTAGTTTGAAAATGTTCAAGCTCATTTTAAACTTAATGTCTAAATATTCGATAACAATTCTTGGTTACATTCTACGAGTGTTTCGAAAGCACAGGTGGGTTAATATGAGCATGTCTTTTCAGCCATTTAATTATCCATTAGCCCAACTTACTTTTCGATTACTTCTAATCTGTATAGTATGAAATTGGTTTCTTCAATACTGGGCTGTTTACCTCAACAGACTGATGGAATCACAAATTAAAAAGATGGTTAGGTGGCTTTGTAATTCTGGAATCTCTAGTGGAGTAATTGGATGAAGTCATTTAACAGTAGTATCATAGTGTTCATTCTAGAGTACTCTTCAGGATCTTCGGTTCTATAGTTTGCCTTAAGACACTGTCGCGACATTCTTCGTCAAATATTTATTCCTTCGTTTATGGATCAAACCAAATCAAAGTTACTGTTTTAAATGTTTGCAAATTGTGATTTGACAATTTTTCAAATATCTTCGATTTTATCTATGATCAAATCAACGTGTTGCAAAGTGACCACTAACAGACACCCCTAGCTAAGGCCTTATGCATAGGTATTTTTTGATGAATTTTAAAATTTTGTTTTATCAAAAACTTTGTTTTGGTTCACTTCATAATCGGTTCTGAACTAGTTTTGAATGTGGTGCTATATGAGAAAGCACGCTCAGATTAATTTTTCCCTAATGACTTCCAAATATGTACATATAAGGGTACTTTTGCACGAGAATGGTGCTGTCTGAAATCCCGGTCTCTTAAAAGAACGATTGCATCTTGTTCGAGGTTGCAGTTTAATCAAAGTCTTGATGACACGTTGTTGTGAAAAAAAGTAATGGTGAAATAGGTGATCCCTGTTTTGAAATTCTTGAAATTAATTGTAGTGGAGAGCCTTTTTTGTCTTTCGTCGACTGATGAAGAAAAAAAACAAACTCGAAGACGTAACAACTTTCCATACGTTGCGTTGGTTAAAAATTGATAAGTACTTTCTAACCTCTTGGATTTATTTATTAACCGACTGTAATCACAAAAACATTGAACGTTGATGATCGAGTACCTATTTCTTTAATTTCCCAATTTTCGCAGGCACTTTGTAGGAAAAAATATTGTTATTAAAGCGTCGAGACCCTTGAAACCAAACGACACAATTGCAGAAAACTACGGCCCAATATTTACCAGGAAATGCTTACAGGAACGTCAAATAACCCTTAATTCGAGATACTGGTTCCAATGTCAGTGCAGTGCTTGTATTGCCAATTGGCCCAAAATAGATGATGGATTGGGAAGTTTCAGCAAAAGAATCAAGTTAGTATTGAACCATACCAAAGATTGGCAAAATCCAAAACCGATTTTTAGTACATTATATTACAGAATGTTACATTATTTGTTGCCAGCTATATTGTGCCTCTTTTTAACATGGCAATTCAAACTCATTATCAGTCATTGAGATCTCTTAAATGGTAAGAGAAGTAGAGTTGGTTGAATTGGCAAATATTTTTGAAATGTAATGAAAGATAATTTATAAGTATTTATACCTACTAGGTTATTGATACAATCTTCGTGAGCTCCATTGTAGATATTTGGGAAACACGTGTATCATACAATATTTTTTTGACACAAAAGAATAATTGAGATTTTTTTTAACATACTACCTATCATTTGAATTTTAGATCAACCTATTCATAGAGTAGTCGTTACTAAGGTAGCAATGTCGGTTGCTACGGTTCGTTCCAGTGGCATAGGGGGCCCGATAGATGGTATATAAAAAAATTATTTTATTTATAAAAACTAAATCACGATACCCAGCTATATTTCCTTTTCACACAGGACATTTGGACTCTGTTCAGGATAATATCAACTGTGACCTTCAGGCAATTTTTGATATTTTCTCTGCATACATGTTGAAACTCAACTCGAAAAAGTCTGCACTCATGTTCTTCGAACTCAATAAAATAAAATCAAATTTACAAAATTCTTTAAAACTTCCCATCGAAAATGACATCTTACCCGTGGTGACTGAAACAAAAAATTTATGATTCTTAATATGAAAATGCTTGCGGGAGAGAGGTATTTTCTGCACGTTTATAGAAAAAAGTATTGTTATGATATTTCTGTTTATCATCTCTATGGTTTCCAAAATCTCATATGGAAGTCTTGTGATGATGAGAGTCATACAAAGATGAATTACACTTCTACTACTGAGCCTCAAATTATATTTCTCATTTTCAGGTGTCCTAATGAAAGCTGTTCTTACCTCTTCACTTTGCCACTTTTGAAGGAAACCGTGAAATGTCCAAAATGTGCCAAGCAAACAACAATAACAGATCAGCTTCTCTCACTGAAGTGGTGCGAGGAACAGTATGAAATCGGACATCAACTTATGAATGAAAATCGATCAGAAGAAGCGATTGAAGTATTTTGCAAAGCAATTGACGTGTTTCACAGGTGCATATTTTTGAAAAACTCACAAGCTTTGTAGAATTGTCTAGGAACACGCACTTTTTTATGGAATTAGCCTTTGGTAAAATTCCTTAAAGTTTCAGTGTGTTCATCATCATCATCATCTTTTCTATTGTTCATTGGCCAGAAACAATTATTCTATGGTTTCTTTTCGTGTGGAAAGAGCATACAGGATATTTAGGATACAGGACTGACTGGAAGTTCAAACCACTTGACTTCCAATCCCCCGTTCATATAGGGTGTAACGAAAGTTTATACCAACGATATGGTTGCTCCTGAAAATGCTAATTTTGTCAGCGGAACGTATGTCCGGTGCAGGAATAAAATATTTTGGTGAAAACGAGATGTGATAAAATGGTTTTTATTGACGAGTATGAAAAACTGATGCTGTTCGTCTTGAGGCTTTGGTAAATGATTGAAAATATCCCAGAACGGTAATTTCATCATTTTTACAGCAACATATATACTTTTCCATATTTAAAAATGCAGGGATTGTTGAGGGTGCCTGAATTCAAAATTAGATTAACAATGGTATATCATATGAAAACAAGGGTTTCATTTGAAATCAAAGAGTTGTTACGGACTTTTGGTACATACCGTGTATAAAATCAGGGACTGAAAGTAATTAAAGTTGAACAAACTCACTTATGGTTGCTTACCATCAAATTTCAACTACTATTGATAAGAATATGTCACAGACAACAATAAAAACAAGAATAAGGATTATAAGTGGGAAAACCAAACCTTATCTATGATGAATTTTTTGATTTTCCAAGCTTTTTGTGATGAACTTTGGTACTGCCACACAGGGTGGATCAGAAAGATCTCCCTTCTATTAAAAAACAAGAATAATCGGTAGGTGGTTGAAACTCACAAGGTTTGTTGTCAGAAGAGCTTTATCAAGAATTATTTGATCATCATTATCTAATTCATCACCTTTTCATGATAACTACACATGAAATCCCAACCCAATTTCTGAAAATCTTTCTTTCCATATTCACTAGTTGTCTGCAGTTATTCACGTTCTCTTTTATTCCAGTATATCTTGTGCACCTCATAGAGAAACGCACAAAGCACAAGAAAGATTACAGTTGTGCGTGGCAACTTTTGGTAACGTTTCGGAAACACTTGTGAAGAATAGCCATGCAGATATCCCGGTCATTAAGAAATAACTAATGTATGTTTTAATCAATAAAATATTTGATATTCTGTTGGTTCTCAATTTTTTAGTTTCATTCATTATGCGGTTCTTTCATCAATTCTTTCTTATAGCATCGGAGTTACCCTAAATAATCAGTGAAAATCAGTTTGGTTTCCAACATAAAAAATACGTATGTTGCAATATTTTCATTTCTCTTCTAGGTCTATTCAGAGATAAATGCTGTAGAAACAACAGCAGTAGTATTATGTGATATGCAAATAAATTATCTTTTGATACAGAAAAAACCCATTTAATATGGATTAGAATCTCAGTCAATGAACCTTTGTTTGGCAAACGCCTAATAGGAATTGAAGATTATACTAAATATCTTGGTGAGCTGATAGACTAAAATTTGATGACCATATGATGACGAATGCAAGATCTCTGGAAGTTATGCAGTGAGAATAGTTTCTGATGAATTAGGACAAGACAACGCCAAAATGGCATATTACGCTTTAGATTCTCATCTCTGTTATGGAATATCTTTCTGGGGAATGAGTAAATCTTCACTTCTCAATGAATTGCTCATTTTACAGAAAAGGGCCATGGGGTATATACCGGGTGGCTACGGAAGTATTGCCTACGGAATATCTCAGTTATTGTATGAAGTAGGTTTGTGAAATTTGGAGCGTCGATATAATGACATAAGAGCTAGAATTTGAGCATATTGACATGTCGAAGTTAACTTCCGGTCTGACCGGAAGTAACATCAACTTTCTTATTTTAAATGGAAACCCTATTTTTTTCTTTTCGCTGTATTCAGCATTCAATTTCCTTTCTAATGACATATCACAAGTTGGTATCTAACCAGAAACTAGATCAGAAAAAAATTATTATTGAAATTCACCGAGTAGGCCGTGGAAATGAAAGCCAAAAATTGAAAAGTTGGCTATGGAAACCATACGTCACTTGATAACAGTTGCTACTACTGTGATATTTTATTTTCATTCGTCGGCGTTATAAAAAGCCGCCAAAAAAAATATTGGAAAAATTGGGAAAAAAACAATACTCTGTAGGTCCATAACTTAAATAGGAACATACAACTTTTTCTTGCCTGTACTATTCAGCATAACCATTCCTTTCTAATGATATAATAGAAAGTAATTTTTTGAAATGAAATACCAAAAAATCCAATTATTATTATTCAAATAACAAAAAAACAGATTTATCGAAAAAAAAAAAATTCAAATTGATAGGATTAAAGATAAAATAAATTCAAAACAAATGTTCGAAATGCATTCCCTCAGCGTCAATATATTTATTGACTCTGGTGATATTTTCATGTAAAACGTTTCTCAACATTTGGGGCGTGATATCTTGGAAAGCTCTACGAATTTTTTTTTAGGCTGTGTGGAATACACCCTATT
Source organism: Chrysolina americana (assembly GCA_958502065.1). Taxonomy (NCBI): domain Eukaryota; kingdom Metazoa; phylum Arthropoda; class Insecta; order Coleoptera; family Chrysomelidae; genus Chrysolina; species Chrysolina americana. The sequence continues at coordinate 17,957,891 of OY293411.1, read as the reverse complement.
TTTAAGATGCCCCCATAGAAAAAAGTCGCACGGAGTAAGATCAGGTGACCTTGGTGGCCACCTGACTGGACCATGGGTTGTTATAAGTCTCTCTTGAAAGCGATTTTGAAGATAATTTCTCGCTATTCTTGAATTATGCGGAGGGGGCCATCTTGCTGGAAGTACATTCTCTCAGTTATTTCCGCTGGTAGGTTGTTAATGAATTCCGAAATTTCATTCGTTAAAAAATTAAAGTATCTCTCTCCGGTTAGTTGGCCTTGAAAAAGAATGGGGCCAACAATATGAGTTCCAACTATTCCTGCCCAAACATTCACACCAAATCTCTCCTGGGAGCCACCTTGTCGAAACCGGTGCTCGTTTTCTATCGCCCAGTACCTGAAACAAAAGACCGTTCACACTTTTAGCACTTTACACTTCGACTATCGACAATAATCCAAATAAAGTACAGTACCTACCTTGTATTATTCCTGTTAAATAATCCATTGTTGGTAAATCTTGACTCGTCCGTAAACAAGATATAATAGTTAAATAGGTGATTCTCAGCATTTTGTCGAAGAAACCAGGCGCCTTTCACCGTCATTTTCATACAAATGTTGATGCAACTGATACTTGTAGGATTTAAATCGATGTTTTTTCAAAATTTTCCTAGCAGAGTCCTTACTGATAGCTAATTCGGCGCCAATCTGCCTTGAGGAAATTGTGCTATAATATTGTACTAAAGCTAATACATTAATTTCAGTTTCCTCATTAATAACAAATGCTTCTTGGTCTTCGTGAACATCAGGCTCAGTTCTTAATTTTTCTTCAAGCCACTGGAAATACCTTCTTGACGTTTGCTGCCTCCCTGGATATCGCTCTAAATACAATCGTTCAGCGGCATAAGAATTTTTTAAACATTCACCATAAATGAGAAGCATGTCAATTTGTTCGGTACGTCAATAACGGGGCATTTTTTGAATATTCCACTAACTGATTTCGATTTCCAAACCCTTTTAAAATGGCAGAATCAAAAACACTACTTCGAACGTCAAAATAATATGGATAGCAGCGTTCGTGAGAGCTCTCGTTTCTTTTTTGTTTCATTCCAAAATACATCTTAATCAGCCTACTTGTTTATACTTTGGTTCGAATGATTATTGCAATGGAATGATTATTCTGAATAGCACAAACATCGTCCATAGGTAGATATTAGAATATCTATGGACGATGGCACAGACCATGTACGTTTATGTTCCTATTCAACCTAGAACCTACAGGATATAATATATCATTCCAGATTATTTTTAATGTTATTTTTGCGTATGGCGATAATCTGTTTTGTTATTTGAAGAATAATAATTGGATTTTTTGGTATTTCATTTGAAAAAATTACTTTCTATTATATCATTAGAAAGGAATGGTTATGCTGAATAGTACAGACAAGAAAAAGTTGTATGTTCCTATTTAAGATATGGACCTACAGAGTATTGTTTTTTTCCCAATTCTTCCAATATTTTTTTTGGCGGCTTTTTATAACGCTGACGAATGAAAATAAAATATCACAGTAGTAGCAACTGTTATCAAGTGACGTATGGTTTCCATAGCCAACTTTTCAATTTTTGGCTTCCATTTTGCTTCCACGGCCTACTCGGTGAATTTCAATAATAATTTTTTTCTGATCTAGTTTCTGGTTAGATACCAACTTGTGATATGTCATTAGAAAGGGAATTGAATGCTGAATAAAGCGAAAAGAAAAAAAAATAGGGTTTCCATTTAAATTAAGAAAGTTGATGTTACTTCCGGTCAGACCGGAAGTTAACTTCGACATGTCAATATGCTCAAATTCTAGCTCTTATGTCATTATATCGACGCTCCAAATTTCACAAACCTACTTCATACAATAACTGAGATATTCCGTAGGCAATACTTCCGTAGCCACCCGGTATACAACATCAGACCCCACGAGTCCTGTAAAGCAAGCAAAAGAATACGAACGTCAGTCCTCAGAAGTCGAAACTTGTGCGAGCTAAGGATTAACGAGGTCTTACCTTTTAACGTGCGATTCCTAGCATTTTGTCTACACTATTTGTCTATTGAATAATATTATTGTTCTCGAAGTGCCATACAAACTCATTCGTGTACTTACTTTGCTCAACTCCGTCTTACCTTTTATATTCCATTTTAGTTTAGTACACAAGATAAATCTTCTGACAATAAATCAGGGGTACTCTTTCCGCACTTGTTAGGAGAATATCTATTTTCTACAAGTGAGGCTCTACTCCACCACGGCTCAGGGAAGTATCGCTGAATTGGGAATAATGGATCATGAAAATAGCCTCCTGTATCATCAAATTTAACCCCCGTTGATACAAATTCATTCGTGTCTTTACTTTGCTTAACTCCATCTTATACGTTTTATATTCCATTTTAGCTTTGTACACAAGATATATCTTCTGACAATAAAACAGTGGTACTCTTTCCGTACATGTTAGGACAATAACTATTTTCTACAAGTAAGTTTTTCTCGCAATAGTGCGGGAACCAACGACCGTCAGATGATTTGGTTGAGAAGCGAAGGCTCTAACATCACTCCACCACGGCCCAGGGAAGTATCGCTGAAAAAATAGCTTCCTGTATCATCAAATCTAACCCCCGTTGATACAAATATAAATTCATTCGTGTCTTCACTTTGCTTAACTCCATCTTATACGTTTTATATTCCATTTTAGCTTTGTACACAAGATAAATCTTCTGACAATAAATCAGGGGTACTCTTTCCGCACTTGTTAGGAGAATATCTATTTTCTACAAGTGAGGCTCTACTCCACCACGGCTCAGGGAAGTATCGCTGAATTGGGAATAATGGATCATGAAAATAGCCTCCTGTATCATCAAATTTAACCCCCGTTGATACAAATCCATTCGTGTCTTTACTTTGCTTAACTCCATCTTATACGTTTTATATTCCATTTTAGCTTTGTACACAAGATATATCTTCTGACAATAAAACAGTGGTACTCTTTCCGTACTTGTTAGGACAATAACTATTTTCTACAAGTAAGTTTTTCTCGCAATAGTGCGGGAACCAACGACCGTCAGATGATTTGGTTGAGAAGCGAAGGCTCTAACATCACTCCACCACGGCCCAGGGAAGTATCGCTGAATTGGGAATAATGGACCATGAAAATAGCTTCCTGTATCATCAAATCTAACCCCCGTTGATACAAATATAAATTCATTCGTGTCTTCACTTTGCTTAACTCCATCTTATACGTTTTATATTCCATTTTAGCTTTGTACACAAGATAAATCTTCTGACAATAAATCAGGGGTACTCTTTCCGCACTTGTTAGGAGAATATCTATTTTCTACAAGTGAGGCTCTACTCCACCACGGCTCAGGGAAGTATCGCTGAATTGGGAATAATGGATCATGAAAATAGCCTCCTGTATCATCAAATTTAACCCCCGTTGATACAAATTCATTCGTGTCTTTACTTTGCTTAACTCCATCTTATACGTTTTATATTCCATTTTAGCTTTGTACACAAGATATATCTTCTGACAATAAAACAGTGGTACTCTTTCCGTACTTGTTAGGACAATAACTATTTTCTACAAGTAAGTTTTTCTCGCAATAGTGCGGGAACCAACGACCGTCAGATGATTTGGTTGAGAAGCGAAGGCTCTAACATCACTCCACCACGGCCCAGGGAAGTATCGCTGAATTGGGAATAATGGACCATGAAAATAGCTTCCTGTATCATCAAATCTAACCCCCGTTGATACAAATATAAATTCATTCGTGTCTTCACTTTGCTTAACTCCATCTTATACGTTTTATATTCCATTTTAGCTTTGTACACAAGATATATCTTCTGACAATAAAACAGTGGTACTCTTTCCGTACTTGTTAGGACAATAACTATTTTCTACAAGTAAGTTTTTCTCGCAATAGTGCGGGAACCAACGACCGTCAGATGATTTGGTTGAGAAGCGAAGGCTCTATCATCACTCCACCACGGCCCAGGGAAGTATCGCTGAATTGGGAATAATGGACCATGAAAATAGCTTCCTGTATCATCAAATCTAACCCCCGTTGATACAAATATAAATTCATTCGTGTCTTCACTTTGCTTAACTCCATCTTATACGTTTTATATTCCATTTTAGCTTTGTACACAAGATATATCTTCTGACAATAAAACAGTGGTACTCTTTCCGTACTTGTTAGGACAATAACTATTTTCTACAAGTAAGTTTTTCTCGCAATAGTGCGGGAACCAACGACCGTCAGATGATTTGGTTGAGAAGCGAAGGCTCTAACATCACTCCACCACGGCCCAGGAAAGTATCGCTGAATTGGGAATAATGGACCATGAAAATAGCTTCCTGTATCATCAAATCTAACCCCCGTTGATACAAATATAAATTCATTCGTGTCTTCACTTTGCTTAACTCCATCTTATACGTTTTATATTCCATTTTAGCTTTGTACACAAGATATATCTTCTGACAATAAAACAGTGGTACTCTTTCCGTACTTGTTAGGACAATAACTATTTTCTACAAGTAAGTTTTTCTCGCAATAGTGCGGGAACCAACGACCGTCAGATGATTTGGTTGAGAAGCGAAGGCTCTAACATCACTCCACCACGGCCCAGGAAAGTATCGCTGAATTGGGAATAATGGACCATGAAAATAGCTTCCTGTATCATCAAATCTAACCCCCGTTGATACAAATATAAATTCATTCGTGTCTTCACTTTGCTTAACTCCATCTTATACGTTTTATATTCCATTTTAGCTTTGTACACAAGATATATCTTCTGACAATAAAACAGTGGTACTCTTTCCGTACTTGTTAGGACAATAACTATTTTCTACAAGTAAGTTTTTCTCGCAATAGTGCGGGAACCAACGACCGTCAGATGATTTGGTTGAGAAGCGAAGGCTCTATCATCACTCCACCACGGCCCAGGGAAGTATCGCTGAATTGGGAATAATGGACCATGAAAATAGCTTCCTGTATCATCAAATCTAACCCCCGTTGATACAAATATAAATTCATTCGTGTCTTCACTTTGCTTAACTCCATCTTATACGTTTTATATTCCATTTTAGCTTTGTACACAAGATATATCTTCTGACAATAAAACAGTGGTACTCTTTCCGTACTTGTTAGGACAATAACTATTTTCTACAAGTAAGTTTTTCTCGCAATAGTGCGGGAACCAACGACCGTCAGATGATTTGGTTGAGAAGCGAAGGCTCTATCATCACTCCACCACGGCCCAGGGAAGTATCGCTGAATTGGGAATAATGGACCATGAAAATAGCTTCCTGTATCATCAAATCTAACCCCCGTTGATACAAATATAAATTCATTCGTGTCTTCACTTTGCTTAACTCCGTCATACGTTTTATATTCTATTTTAGCTTTGTACACAAGGAATATCTTCTGACAATAAAACATTTTTATAATTATTATTTTCCCAGTCTTGCACTGTTTCCGTTGCCCCGATTTATCCGGATGGCGTGCTGGTGTGTCATTAACCGCAGAAAACATTCCTCCGTGAATTGTGACCTGATCGAGTAGCCGGAATGAACCAAGAATTACGCCCTTCTGTATCCTTCCGGCTAAGATTTCTACCCCATTAGAGCATCTAGAGCATTTTGTATCGTTCCACCAAGTACCCTCTATAAACAGAACCACCATTTTAACAGAATGGTTTGGACTGTTTTTCATCCTCTTTTCGGAAGAAGTTCGTTTCGCCAGGAGTTGAAAATTCCATGATAAAAATCGTTCTACTTTAATGACCGAGAAGGACTAAATCAGGCTTATTGGCTTGTATTTTCCTGAGGGAGGGAAATAAGTAGTACCGATAGATTCGGCACTCCTCATTCTTCACCCTTTCAATCGCTATTGAGTATCTTGGCCAATAAGCATTTTTTTGCACTTTTGGTATGAAGAAAGATTGTTCTCTTCTCTGCTTTTTTCGTTTAAAATATTTATTGTAAAAAGGTATCACATTCTTATTTAACTTGTATCAAAAGGATACGACGATAACAGATGAATCTCCCGTGAAAGGATCCAAACGTATATTTAATCCGTCATTGAGAAGTTTGAGGTTGAATGTATCTATTATCTTTATCTTATGATCCCATCCCATTGCATCCATATCAAGCAGTAAAAAGCACCAAAACATTTTTAGATCAAGAATTAGCAATACCCGATTTACACTTGGTTACCTCTCATCAAGACGTAACCAACGGAACGTGAGAAATATGGTCTAGTTCCGAAATTGTAGATAGTGACTCATCATACATTTTCTGGTTTATACGGGACTTGAAAGTGCGGAGGGGATGAACCAAAGTGGCAAAGTAAAACTTGATTTGAAGCCAAAGTAGCTAGCTTATTTTTTTTCTATTTTTTGACCTGCTTTATATGAATAACCGATGAGTCACTATTTACAATTTAGGAACTAGACAAGTCAACTCTTTATCCAACACATTACAATGATTTTAAGATGTGGATTCCACAACCTTTTAGTAGAAGATAAATCAAAACAATTACAATAAAACAACAAAAATTTTGTTATTAAAAATATCATATTGAGGAAACACCTATAGTCTAGTTCCCAAATTGTAGATAATGACTCATCGTACATTTTCTGGTTTTTACGAGATTTGAAAGTGCGGAGGGGTTGTACGAAAGTGGTAAAGTAAAACTTGATTCGACACAAAATAACCTAGCTTATTTCTGTTCTATTTTTTGACCTTCTTTATAAGAATTATGAACCGTACAACCGATCACTATCTACAATTTGGGAACTAGACTATAGTAACGTATTTGGTAGCATCCAGAATATAATGTTAAATAAGAATAAGGAATAATGTGTTTTTATTTGCAACCACAACCAAGAATGCAAGGGTCAAAATATAAAAACTTTCAGTACATCACATTTTCCGATATTTTGTAAAACAATAGAAGTTTGTTGACAAAAGACACATGTTACCATTGGATTGTTTAGAAGGGAGACGATGAGTGACATCCAAAGAAATTGGTTGCATAATTTTTAGTTTAAAAGTGAATATCGAACGTAAGTGCAAGCTAAAGAGTTTATGAGAAAATAGAAATTCCAGAACGTAACCTATAGGCTGCTGTGAATTTCCTACGTGATGAATAAATGAGTGAAACAATTAGCCGACCAGCGATCTCCAACATCATCAAAAAGGTATTTATCAACCCTTAGAAGAGGATCTTTCATAAACAAAAATACTGGAGAAATCCATTTCATTGAACTTCGTCATAAATGGAAGTTTTATGTAATATGATTTAAGTTTTGGGATTTTGGATATCAAAACCTAATAAACAAGCTTAATGATATGCAAAATTGATAAACAGTAGAATGGTTATTTTTTTTACTTTATCACGGACTTTCACAAGGAAGATTTAAAGAATCAGTAGAGTATAACAACGCACCCAGTTGATTGATTCGATTTGAAAAAAGTTTGCCATAAAGTATTGTAGAGCATGGCGAGTTTAAAAATAGAATGTAAGTTTCAAATTGGTTTCAAAGTATGTTACAAATTCTAAGTGGTAGGTACTCATTTTCGGTACTGCATGGATAATACCTATAAAGAATTATTGTATTTATCTTTCTGGATTTTGTCCAAACAAAAACGGAACATGGTGGTCAAATTATTTTGGAAAATAATATAAAATATAGGATAATGAATAATAGTCAATAATATTGCACTACGAAATTATTGATTCCGCCACAACTATTTTGACTTTAAAATGGTATTCAGATTATTTTGGAAAAATAACACAATTGGTGTAGTGATATTTTTCCAAAAAACTTGGTCTTCCACTTTGGTATGGAATATATTATTTCAATATGATATTTAATAGGTTTATTGCATATATGTATTAACTACGAATATTGATAATAAGGATAGCCTGTCTGATGCTGAAACAAATGAGCGTCTGGCAACGATGAATTACTGCACATGCTCCAAATTACGATGACACTTAAGAGCGACTCTCGTAGTGTTGTTTCTGTCTTACATCCTTCGTTGCTACCCAAATTAGAAATGATCGTATGTCGGGAATCACTATTTGCGATATTTTGATATTTGTCCTTTGATTTGTCGTCAATCAAAGATCGAAAGATTAATTTTTGTGTAATTTTCTTGTAGACAACTGGTAGTTTGGGCGATGTTTAATAATTTTCCTCATCTCTCGTTATTGGTTTATTGGTTCCATGTTATATTTTGTTTATAATTTGCAAGTTCATAACATAATAATTATTTAAGTTCAAGACTCAAACAAATTTGTTTTCTCTGGAGTCCCAGTTCATATCATTGGTAAGAAATTTATCACATGGATATGTGTTTACTTCCTTGCAATGTTTATACCATTTCAGTTTACCCAAGAATTCATCACAATCCCAATGGATGAAAATATTACGTTAGTATTTTGTGTAAACTTTTTAAAACTAGTGCAATAATACCCTCACCCAACATTGATTGTTTTTTATCTACTCTCATGATGCTCTTCAAGGAAGTTCACTTCACAATGAAGAACAAGAAATAAACTGTTCAAGTGGAGGAATCCACAATGATTTCAATGGTGAGTAAACAGAAAATAAACTGATATTTTTTCCAACATTTGTTGTTTTCACAGCAAACGAAGAAGTGCCCAAAGAAGATAATGAAAATCTTACAACGGAACAATCTGATTGTAGTATCTTAAAAGGTTAGTAGACATTACTCGTGTATAATTTATTCCCTTGGATCACCAACAAAATGCTAACTAACGAACAAACCATATATTTATATTGGAAATCTTTCCATTTCTTATTAATATTTTTTGAGAAATCATTATTCCGCTGACTCCTGATTTAAGTTAAAATTATATTTTTCCTCCTACCATGATCTACTTTGAAGCATATTGCATTGCAAGAAGGAATATATAGCTCAATCTCTTACAGTTTCTTAATTTGATTATGGTATTTTTGGAAGACGTTTTATGACTCAGAAAACTTGTACTGAGAGAAGATGAAGTCAGAGGCAAAAATTTAACAAGTGAAAATATTCTGAGACATTTTCTATTGCACTCTTTTGTGGACTATTGTATTTTGCTACTTTATTATTTATATTTTTTTAGATAACATGCAGAATATGAGGAAAAAAGTGACAAACAAGCAGAAAGTATATCTACTGTTGCTTAAGTGAAAGTATAAACGTCAATACTCAAAGAATCAAGCCTCTCCAATATGTTTTAAGCCAAAATTGAAACTCCATAATAAGATATCACATATGTTTGACAGGGATGTAAGGGAACTTATGTGGTAATGGAAGTGCCAAGTCATCGAAGGAATTTCATCATTGAACGATGGAGGAAATTATAAAGAAAATGTTATTAATTTTTAATTTGTTTTATGTGTATGTTCCCAAGAAAGGGGTATTGTATTCGAAAAATATATACATTTAGAGCAAGTGAATAGAACAAACTATTTTCATCATTAAAAATTCTACAAGACTAGTCAAGAACAGGAATTCTAACTCACCCAAACAGTTTGAAAAATATATACAGTGAGGACCAAAAGTCCGTCGCCCCCCCCGTAACTACTTCATTTTCCATATTACAAAAAAATGTTAAATACATAAGTTGTAGGGTTTCATTCGATCTTTTTAATGGTTTAAGTTTCATTCATACAGAGTGTCTCAAAAAAGCACGGTGACTTAGAAGTTAATTTTTTTAAATGGGACACCCTGTATTTCATTGCATTATTACATTCTACGTTGAATTCTGAACAAGTTTGATAAATGATTTTCTATCAAAAAAGTTAATAGTTTTGGACTTATGAACACTTGTAAATAATTATTTCGACTACTTTTGCGCCAGTTCAATGAGAAAATCGTAACAAATGGATCACAATGTATTCCACTTTGGCACCATGTGTAACTTACCTCGTCGTACCATTTTACAATTCTTAGAGTTGTTGAATCTCACGAAAAACTAGTACAAATGAAGTTGAAACATTTTATTAACAAATAAGGTAGTCCATAAATACAGATCAAGAATCATTAAAAACTGAAGAGATATTTTAATTTATAACTAAAAAAGGTGAGTATTTATCTATTTCAAAAGATGTTCGACATGTCCACCATGCATTTCTTGACACATAAATAGTCGGGTTGTAAACTCTTCCCTAACATTAATCAAGGTTTGAGGTGTTATTTCTGAACACACTTCAATAATTCGACAGCGCAGTTCATCTAACGACACACAAACTGTCTTAAAAACTACGGATTTCACATAGCCCCAGAGAAAGAAATCAAGCGGTGAGAGGTCCGGTGAGCGAGCTGGCCACTCTGTTGTACCTCGACGTCCAATCCACCTACCTGGATACCTTTCATCTAAGTAATTTCTCACCTCCCGAAAATAGTGTGGTGGCGCTCCATCTTGCTGAAATGTTACATCCAAGTAAAATTCATGTGGGTTTTGTGCAACGATCTCATCGATACTGGGACTTATTGTGTCTTGCAGCATTTGGAGGTATCTGGGACCATTTAAATTTTCATAAAAGAATATGGGACCTACAATGTGGTTACCTAAAATACCAGCCCAAACATTAATTTTCTGGGGAAATTGAGTATGCCCCTCGCGGAATTCATGGGGATTCTCATCACTCCAATATCTACAATTCTGGGTATTCACATTTCCATTTAGGTAAAAAGTGCTTTCATCACTAAAGCAGATGTGTTGCAAATAAAGTCGATTTGCAACAATTCTTTCTGCCATGGTCTCGCAAAATTCAAGTCGCCGGTCTGGATCATCTTCAACCAATTGGTGCAAAATTTTTATTTTGTAAGGATGGAGTTTATTTTGTTTTAAAACCCTCTTTACTGATGTTTTAGATACATCACATGTCTCAGCTACTTGCTTAGTTGATTGTTGTGGGTTATTTACCATTTCGGCTAGTACTTGAATTTCAACATCTTCCGTAATTATTTTCGGCCTCCCAGATCTCGGAGCATCTTTCACGGTGCCAGTTTGGTTAAAATTTGCCACCAATTTCTGCAGATATTTTCGACACATCGGACGTTCTGGAAACCGTTCATTGAAAATGCGAATAGCAGCGTGGTAATTTCGGTTAGCTTCACCAAATATGATAACGGCTTCAACTTTGTCTGCTACTGAACGAGCCATATTAATCAACAAGAGAAATTGAAAACCGTTTGAAACAAAGTTTTGAAAACCTACAAAATGTCAATGACATTTGGCAAAAACAGATAAGAGTTTTTTTTCGTTGTCATGGATAAAATAAACGCGCCTAGCGTGCATAGCCTACCTCATTAATTTATTCGTGAACTGGTGCAAAAGTAGTCGAAATAATTATTTACAAGTGTTCATAAGTCCAAAACTATTAACTTTTTTGATAGAAAACCATTTATCAAACTTGTTCAGAATTCAACGTAGAATGTAATAATGCAATGAAATACAGGGTATCCCATTTAAAAAAATTAACTTCTAAATTACCGTGCTTTTTTGAGACACTCTGTATGAATGAAACTTAAACCATTAAAGAGATCGAATGAAACCCGACAACTTATGTATTTAACATTTTTTTGTAATATGTAGAAAAAAGAAGTTACAGGGGGGGCGACGGACTTTTGGTCCTCACTCTATATACTTGAATATAAAAATATAAAATTTAAGAATTGAACATATTAATAGTTGAGTCATTTATATTGTGAAAATTATTTAACGAGATGTTTTTATAGGGTTTAAAGCTTGCTTAATCAGCCCTATACAATCATCTCGTACAGAATGTCTACTCTGTTGAGAAAGTTTCAATATCAACAGATTGTGATAGCGTTTTATTTCATTTATATATGAATGAATCATTTGCTCATCATATAAGTAATCTTAAATATAACCTAATTCACTTCATTCCATATCTTCCTAAATTTTCCATTCACAATCTGTGAAACATACATGTATTCAATGAAAAATAAGGCAAACTGTAATTATCATTGTTTTATTTGAAAAATGTTGGTACACCGACAGAACAGAAGTTATTTTCTTCCCTCATTTGTTTTATGAATAGAAGTGAACATGAGCTTTTCAGGTAAATTTAATGAGTTTCAAAATCTTGAACACTTATATTATAGTCTGAAATATTAAGGTAACCTACAAGATAATATAAAATAAAAATTTTCATGGGGCCAAAGGAAAAGGAAGTACTGAGCTGAGGTTGGTAACACACTTCCTTATGCTTTTCTTAGTCTTAACCACTCCACTGATAGAAATTCTCACATTTTGTTATGGATGTCCTTTGTTACAATAAACAGGCTGATTCACGGTGGATGGCACATTAGACGTTTCTGGTGAACCAGACAACGGATCACTTTGAAAATTTAATGGAGGGCATATTCGGACATTCTCTAGCCAACTAAAATATTTTCGACAATGCGGTGTTGCCGCTTCTATTAGAAAGCAGTCGCAACTTTGATTTTTCAAATGGAACACTCTGTATATAATATTATTTTTGGAATCTCCAACAATTGCCCGACAACTTTTCTTGATATTTTCCTATACCTATCTGTTACCGTTTTCGAAATAAAAATTAATTTCAATTTTTTTCTTCGAAAATCATGACTTCTAAAAATGCCGATATCTTTTAGTTAAGAAGTACTATGATATCGAAATTTGGTTTGGAGTTAGGTGATACTTGGACACTTCCCACACGTCAGCCTAATCTCCGTTACTTCAATACAGGGTGGTAAAAAAATACAGTTTTTTCGTTTGCTTGAAAAAGTTGCTGAAATTTGATTATTTTAAATGGAACACCCTGTATATTATTGAAAACTCGGAAAGCTGCTGAAATTTGCTTTCTTTCTATGTATATCATACCTATACCTAACTAGTCAAGTTTCGGACTTATGAGCATTTATTTGTGAAAATGTCCCTTCAGAATGGTATTTCCATTCGGTATTTGGTAAGCAGGCCATGATTACTATTTGACAGTAGCGTTGTGACATTCTCCTAATAATATCGACATTTTCGTCACTTCAGAAGTTGCAAATACCTTCAAAACGATGGAACAAAACTATTCAAACGAAGTTCTTATGAATTTGTTTATTATTTTTGGACTGTGTGATAAAATTATCAGTAGAAAGTTCAATGAAATGTATCCGAATCTACCGCCAATGAACCTCAAGAAATTTATACGAATTCAGAATGCCGATCGTTGTTCACATATGTCTAAAACCTACTATTTTTAAATAATTAAGGAAACATGCGGATGCTTCAAAGATAATGACTGCATGGTAAAATGACGATTTGATGTTATAGTTCCTTTATGAAATAGCCTCTGGGCTAATACTCATCATGTACTAAGTAATATCTGATTGGTACTTGAGAAATTCTTCACAATAGCATAAATATCAGAAATCCATTTTTTAAGAAATTATTTTTGTTCATCTGTCACTGAAAATCAGACTTTTAAATGATCAGAAGAATTATTTAATTCATTGAACTTCCCAGGCTTGTTGAGCTGCGTTTCAGTTTATCAGCCATAATGGAAAACAGAATTAGAAAGAAACTGCCAAATTTCCTGTTGAACAAACGAAAACAGAAGTGAGACTTACAATCTAATTAAAAAGCTGTTCGCCAGTGCGTGAATAATAACACAAAAGCCCAAAGGGAGCAAAAAGCAGCGATACCACCATTGAAAACAAACTGCATGCAAAAACAATCAATGCCTTTAATAATAATACCACGCCTGTGTCTCATCAGGTCCGAATTGGCAAACACAATATTTTCAAAGCGTATCAAACTAATTTAATTTATAAACAATAAAATTTTAAGCAATAAAAACATATTGGTAGATACACAATAATAGTATATATTGTGGATTATCAGATATGTGTGTAGTTTGGTTTAGTAAACTACAACCAAAAATAGGGTATACTTTTTTGTCAATAATTAAAGGTTTCCATCGAAATGTAATAACATATTACTGAGAAAAAATCTTTCAATCGTCAAGCGACTTTAACTGATGGTTCCTTGAAGTCGAATTTATTTTAGGATATCTCGATAGACAATTACTTCGACAGAAGGATTGATCATAAACAAACCACGAAATAATATAGAAATGAGTCACATTTTTTGTATATGGGTTGCCGAAGTGTAACATTCGTTACTAGAACTGCTACAAGAACTTCTTGAGGTCTTTCGATTATTTTTGGTTTCGGAGAAACCTCACAGAAACTCATCTGAGGTTGTGCGAACAAGGAAATCCGGAACCTAGGCTTGATTTCAGCAAGGAATATAAATCCTTATACGCATATGCCACGCAAGTTTTTTCTTGTTGCCATCGATGCCGTGTCACATAGTACATGGTACAGTTTATTGCCTTTTTCAAACCCTCTCAAAATGTAGATGAATCGTATGAATTAGATAACAAATTCAACAAAACAATACATGCGAGTACAATTATTATAAAAAGTAGTTTTCTTTGACTACGATATTCTGTTACACAACATTAGATTTAGCAGAAGAATCATCTTTTGTTTGAATAAATCTTTGGATCGGCCTGAACAAGTTTTTTCTAGATAAAAATTGCCCCAAGGCTAACATCAAGGCACTATAATTTCAGTATATTTATTAGTGATGTCAGTAGTTCCAAATCATTTGCTACTGTATCAAGATTCAAATAAAATTGGAAACCAACATGTTTCAAACGACTCAAAAATAACCTGCTAATCTCTACTAAGTCCCTTTTGCCTCAGAGTGTAGCAGTATTCACATTTTGGGTACTAATTTTTTATTTTTTTTTGTTTTTTCTCGAATCACCCAGGTATTCGGAGAAAACATGTCAAAAGCAGAGCTTGTATGAGCAAGAGACCTACAGTTTACGTAAAAGAGGAATTCGAACCACTTTAGCTCAGTGGCAGGCGGTGGTATCGAACCCAAGCCGCCTGGGTGGGAAGCAAACGCTTTAACACCACGACCACTTCGCTTCGATACAGGACAAACAGTGGTGTGCATATTTTTTGAAAAATAGCATAAAAGTAATAAAACTAAACTAATTGAAAAAGTGTAATGGTCGCTCAAGCTTACTTGTGCCACTGGAAGATTCTCAAACTCTTCTGCACAAGACGAACCCAAACTTTCATATTTTGTCATCAACCACTTATATTTTGCGAGAAAAATATATTAATGTTTTTCCCACTACTACATCTTTTCCAGTTGTATTTCCAGGTGGTCGGTGGATCAGCGGTCTAATGCACAGGCCGTTCGAAACTCCAGCATAGCGATAGTCGGTTCGAATCCGATGTATACGAGAATTTTTCTCAACTACTTTATATCGGATTCGATAGCCGCCGCATGCCTTGTTGAAAAGCAAGTGTATTGTGAGTTGTCTAGATGCCAATCTCGTCTAGTGCTAGCTTGGAGTGCACACCGACCACCCGAGGTGGTGCTGTAGGTTTTCCGGGTTTTCCTACAGCTGAAAAGTGAATACATCACCTAAAACATCAGTAAGTCGCCCCGGAGCGCCACGGCAAATAATAATAGCCGTCCTCAACCCGCACAGGCTATGCCTTTGGGTACACTCAACGAGTGTTTATGAGGGAGTATTATTATTATTATTATTATTTCAGAAAGCGTCAACTTGATTTCAGAAAGCGTCAATTGAATTTCAGAGTAGTCAATTGTATTTCAGAAAATATCAAATGTATTTCGGAATTCATCAATATCTATCACTTTTTATGAAATTCGAATATTTTTTTCTGAATTGATTCTTACTTTTTCTGAAATTGAAAATTATTGTTTGTAGATATTATCATCAACTGAAGTTTTATTACTTATTATACAATAACAACAAAACAATATATCAATTAGAAATTGAATATCATCTGTTGTGCTACACGTTCATAATCACCTCCAATATTTACCAAATCGAACAACACAAATTCAACTTTGTGACTTCTGTATTTTAGAAATTATGATTTCTTAAATTATTTTCACGTTCTCTGAAATACAAATGACACTTTCCGAAATCCATATGATACTTTCTGAAATTCAAATGATGGTTTCTGAAATCAAGTTGATTATTCTGAAATACAATTGATGCTTTCTGAAATAAAATTGACCTTTCTGAAATTCAACTGATGCTATCTGAAATACAACTTACTATTCTGAAATACAATTGACGCTTTCCGAAATTTAACTCACTAATCTGAAAAACAATTGATACTTTCCGAAATATAAGTGACTATTCTGAAATTCAAATGACGCTTTCTAAAATACTACTGGAAATGGTTTAGTGTGGGAATAGTATATTGTGCAACAAGTGGGGAAAGTTCAACTTTTCTCACAAGTGTGGAAGTTTGTCACGAGCCTGAAGGGCGAGTTCCTCAAACACACGAGTGTACTTTCCCCACATGTTTCACACTATACTTTTCCTAGAACTGCAAAAATAAAAAAAATATAAGTAATATACCTCAATATTTATTGTTTCCTACAACTGCACAACTACAATAACATTAAAGTATCCTACCTCTTGACAGATACATATTTTTTTTGTATTTCTTGTCCATTCCATAAATTTTTCGTATGGCAATTCATACTTTTTTTTTAAATTTCCGGCAACAAATCCAATGTTACTTTCGCAGCTTTTTCCAATATCTCTGGCGGAGTATTATTATCAAAATCGTCACTATTATCAGTATCCATATTATTTATTATGAGTAAGTATGTCTTATTGAAATAATATTCAATAGAAATTGCGATTTTTATGAAAGCACTAATGAAAACTATATCAAGAATTTAAAAAACTTCTATAATCTGACAGTTCTGAAAATTTTCTAAAAATGAATAGCAGCCAACTACCTAGCCAACTAGTTTTTGTCGATTTTTGTTGATTGTGGGCAAAGTGCCGTGAGAAAAAATATTTGTCACAGTATGACAATACATCGTTTTCAAATTAAGTAAGCTATGAGAAATACGCAAAACTTTTCATAGCGGTTGTAGGAAAAAAATGTTTCGCACTAGTACGGAAAAAAAATCCGCACTAGTGCGGAAAAATGACACTGCCCAAACAAAAATGCGTACGGGTGTAGGGTGAATCATGCACACTTGCAAAAAAGCTATTTCGTGTATTTTGTAGTTTCTTAGACTTTTCCGTACTTCTCTGTACTTCTTCATACTGTTCTGTCTGTTTTCACACTTTTTCTTCCTGATTTTCCTTTCTCTTTCATACTTTTCTATACTTTTTTGTAGTTTTTCATGATTTCCCTTAATGAAACAGCTATATATGATATTATAGTAGAAAATATTGTTTTATTTCATGAGCGAGTGGAGCAATTTCACAAAAAAAGCTTCTTCCAACCCAAATATTGTACAAAGTTTGTTGAATAACTCTCCTAATTTAAATATTTAAATATTATCATATTTTGACGTCTTATGTCAGTTAATTATTTTTGTATGTTTCAACAATTATTATCGCATTTGCTATGAAGTGGCCGTATGGTCATGATGGTAGAGCGCTTGTCTTTCAACCTAAAGGTCATGGGTTCGATTCCCAGCATGGTCATCGGTCTCGTGCATGGCATCACACGTTAAAAGGTAAGGGCTGCGTCTTCCCTAGCTCGGACAAGTCTTTCGAAGACTTTTGAGGGTTGTACTCTTAAGGGTGTGCAGCTGGTTGACAGAAATAACAATTTTTTTTTAACAATTTTTATTAGGTAACGGCGAATGACTTTAGTTACTAACAAACAATTAAGTATATTCTTATAGTTTGAGAGGTGCCATTTTTCCGCACTAGTGTGGAAAATATTTTTCCGCACGCTTAAGTCACTTCAAGTGAGTTTTTCTCGCAATAGTACGAGAACAATTTTTTCCGCTCACAAAAGTATGTTCAACGGAAAGGTACTCTTCCGCACTCGACTGTTTACGGCAGTCGCATGCGGGAAAGGTACTCTTTCCGTACTTGTTAAGATAATAAGTATTTTCTAGAAGTAAGTTTTTCCCACAAGTGCGGTAACGAACGACCGTCAGATGGTTTGGTTGAGAAGCGAATGCTCTACCATCACTACACCACGGCCCAGGGAAGTATCGCTGGAATGGGATTAATGAACCATGAAGATAGCCTCCTGTATCATCAAATCTAACCCTCTTGATTTTTATTTATGACTTAAAAAATCAAGTCTACGATCGGCCAGTTGATTCTCGAGAAGAAATTGACCAAAAAGTGAGAAGTAGTATCAGGATATTGTTAAATCAGGGTATATTCAACTGAAGAAGTGGAAAGGATTGTACAATGTTTCAATGGAAATGGACAACAAATGAAGCACTTGAATAATTTCATATAAATAATTTGTCTATTCTATTTGTTTTTCAGTAATTATCTCAACATGTCAGTTTTGTTTCGAGTAACGTTGCTTTGACGTAATTACAAGTTAGTAGAAATATTGTGCTTTTATTTATCTGAGTATGGTTTTTTCCATTTGAGGTAAGTTCGGATATCTTTCGTTGATAATACGATAAGGACTTTTAATAATCTTATGACACACTTCATGAATGTAAAATAAATTTAAAACATAACTATTTGAATATTTATTGTTTATATCGTTCTGCATAATTCATTTCATGAATATCTGACTGATAAATTTCTTGTTTTTATCGCTTGTGAATATTTGGAATGACCCAATATGTTAATACTTTGCGATCACTCATGAAACGGCAATTTCCATCACGTTTCCATAAAGAAACACTTAAACAAGAAAATCTTACCAGTTAAATATCGGTCGGAGCAGAACTGTGCTTTCAGTTATTGAATGTAAGTAAAAATTACGTTCAGCGATTTCGAAAACCGCCGAATGACAAGTCATTTTATACCTCACTATATAACTTCCGATAAAATTGATGATTTCATTTGAAGGATATCACGTAAGTTAGCTCTGGTAATTTGAAAGATGTAGAATCCTTTTTGAAGATATGAATTTTCAGCACACTCGAAATTTTGAGTCTCGAATCGAGATCGAGAAATTGTCTTCGAGAAAAACATCGAGACGAGAGTTTGTTTATTTCTCGTCTCGATGATCAAGACGAGACGAGAAAGTGCCTTCGAGACGAGATTTCTCGTCTCGATGAAACCCTGAATTCGTGTAAAAATTGGAACGAATCAGTCTGAATGTATGACATTGAACGGGGGGAAGAGGTTATATGTTGGATCTTGAGTCGTATACTTTTTTCCATACATACTATCAGTTTAATAAAATCCTTAGAACAATATGTAAGATTGTCAGTTAGCAGATAATGCTTGAGAAAATATTGATGGGGAACTGGCGACATTTTTTAATAAGCATGATTTGAGTTTCCTTATTATATAAATTAATAAATAATCCCTTACTATAGTTGAAGAAGCTTAAAACCTAAGTATTACCATAGACCAGCGTACCCCTAACCAAATGTTTTCATTAATAATTGTACCCTTGAAATAGACTCTAGTCAGGAGGCAATAATAAAACATCAAATTTCGGTTAACAATCAACACAAATAGTATCAGAGCTATATTTCGTGATTGAATTGTGGCACTATGATCTTGATAACAGTTACTTTTTAACCAACGCCCCAGTAGCACACCAATATTTTAAAAATATTATAATTACATATTGGCCCAATGAAGAAAAGGCGAGATTTGTTTTTAAAGGTACAATATATTGTAAACATATTGGTCCAATAACTTTTTTCAGCGTAGGTACGATATACCTGAAACACATTGTCCCAATATACTTCTAACATATTGGTCCAATCACTTTTTCCAGTGTAGGCACGATATACCTCAAACATATTGATACAATATTCGTGTAACATATTAGTCCAATATGATTTCTCAATAATATCAAACATGGAAGAAATATATTAGACCATTGAGACCATTTAAAAATCGCTTTCTCTCTGTTGGTCAATATGTAATTATAATGTTCTTTCACGGACACTTTTTTTTATTCGCCGATAATTTTTTTTCAAGTGAAAATATAATTAACTTTTCGTGTCCAACAAGCCGTTATTGTGAAACGCCCATTGTTGGATTAAAATATTCACCAAAATGCACTC
The DNA here is from genome assembly GCA_958502065.1 of Chrysolina americana. Classification (NCBI taxonomy): domain Eukaryota; kingdom Metazoa; phylum Arthropoda; class Insecta; order Coleoptera; family Chrysomelidae; genus Chrysolina; species Chrysolina americana. Next base: position 17,937,770 of record OY293411.1, on the reverse strand, counting down.
TTCGTTTAGGAAACAATAAGCTAAGAAAAAAACTTTAAATTTGAAATATTTCATTTCATTCAATTCAAATAACCTAAAATAACTTAAAATTCTGACTCATAATAGAACTAAAATTGAGAATTTCTTCAAAGAAATAAATGACCGAAAACTTATAAAGAATGAGGCCATTTTCGTTATTTGTCCAGCTGTCTGTTTTTTCGTCCGCCTTCTCGGTCTGCAGCGCCTGCCAAGTACAGCGATAGGGACTTATTAATTTCCGAATCGGTGGCGTTCGTAAAACGTTTGCGAACAGCTTCTGGAAAAGAAATTTTATCTGTCATATATAATTTTCATATTGATGGTTAACTTACTTATAACAGCTGTGAAGCAAGTCAATTTCTGAAAAGACAGCTTTCCTTTCTTACCGGTGCCTGAGTGAAGCAAAGCTACTTCTCTGGATAAGAGTTTCTTCATTGATAAGAAAACAGCTTTGAGAGTAGTGTCTCCTCCACAGAAACACAATCGTTTGCTCTAAAAAACAACAGCAACATTCAACTATTTGTGTATCATATTTTAACATGTTTCATAAATACCAGCACTTCAACATTTTTCTCATCCCTCAATAGCTGTTCCAATGACTCTAGTCAAGCCATATTTTCAATCGGTAGTTGCCAAGGCTCCTCAGTAGCAATATCAACACTAATGGCATTATTTGTAACTAAAAGGTCGTAAACTTTACTAACGGCTTTTTTCAGATCACCTATCTCCCAATTTATCGCCCCGAAACCCCCTGTATACTAAATTTCATGAAAATCGTTGGAGCCGTTTGCGAGTTCAGACAAGAATTGCTCGTTTAAAGATATATAATAACATTTTCTAAAAATGAAACCTATATAGCTAGATCGATGTATCGCCCCCGAAACCCCCTGTATACTTTAAACGACATTTTCTAAAAATTAAACCTAGCTAGATCGATTTATCGCCCCAGAAACCCCCTGTATACTAAATTTCATGAAAATCGTTGGAACCGTTTCCGAGATTCAGATTATATATATATATATATATATATATATATACAGTGTGCCCAAGATAAGAATGAACAGCATGGGGATATCGGAAACGGTAAGTGATACGGGGTCGATTAAATTAGAGAAAAGTAGCGCATTTATGTGCCTAATAATATGCCATTTAGAAAGTTTTAATATTCCGAGTAGTTTCGGAGATATCCGAGAAAAACCGAAATTTGAGAATTTCGTTTTTATTTTCTCCTAGCTTTATTTTCAAAGGAAATGTAAAACAAATAGCACTTTGCCATGGCCACTTTTTGAGGACTACACGATAACGTAAGCAGAATTTTTCTGCGACGTTTCGTCTTTTAGAAAACATCATCAACTTTGTATTTTTATATGGGCCGAAACTAAAGTATACCCTGTATACGACTCCATATTTCATTGTGAATACAGCAACGTATCAAACAATATGATTTCGGAACAATTTCTCGCGCAAAATGTAATTTAGTGATTACTTAATATGTTTTTCTTCAATTTTAGATAGTAGGCGCTGGAAAAAATGACACATATTGTTCCGTTGTCATAATAATACTGTAGTTTGGTAGAATTTTTGACACATTTTCGTTCCTACTTTTACATCTCGCTACCTACCTAATTTGTGTTAAAAATGGAAAACGGCAGCTTTTCGAATACTGAAAAATTTGATATGTTGTCATGTTACATTGTGTGCCAAAGAAATTGTGTTGATGCTGAACGTGCGTACTCTAATAAGTATCCAGAGAGGCGACAACCTGGTAAATCAATATTTAGACGGTTAGTTTTTAATTTAAAAGAATACGGATCATTTAAAAAACCTGTGGTTTCCCGACAAAAGCAATCTAATGAAGAAAGTCAGCGTGATGTGTTACAGGCCGTTGTTGAAAATCCTGAGATATCTACTCGCACCATTGAAGATAATACCGGAGTTGCCAAATCCACCGCTCACTTCATTTAAAAAAAAAATAAATATCATCCTTATAAATTTAGGATTTGTCATGGACTCAGGCCAGGTGATGATGCAAGGCGAAGAACCTTTTGTGAATGGTACACTAGAAAATGCCAAGACGATGAAAATTTCCCTTTCAAAATAATTTGGTCTGATGAAAGTATGATCACCAACAATGGCATTTTTAACAGGCGGAATGTTCATTATTGGTCACAACAAAATCCGCGGGTACACAAAGTGTCCAGACACCAACATCGTTTCGGTTTTAACATGTGGGTTGGGATTCTCGGTACGAATGTAATTGGGCCTTTTATCTACCGAAACAATTTAACAAAAGAGCGGTACATAAATTTGTTAGTAAATGATTTGGAAGATGCTCTAGATAATTTGCCTTTAGCGGTTACTCACAGCTGCTGGTTTCAACAAGATGGTGCTCCAGCACATAACGCTATAATTGTTCGTGATTATTTGAACCGTCGCTTCCCAGGACAGTGGATAGGTACTCATAGTGATACACCCTGGCCTGCAAGGGCCCCCGACCTAACCCCACTAGACTTTTTCCTTTGGGGACATATCAAGAATCAAGTGTACTCTAATCATAATTTTCAAAATGAAGAAGATTTGCTAAGATTGGTAACTGCTTCCTTTAACAATATTTGTCCGAATATGTTAACTCAAGTTTTAAATTCGTCTGTGAGACGAGCGTACTTGTGCTTAGAAAATAACGGCGGGTTATTTGAACACTTGTTATAAGTTTCTGTTTGTTTCCTGTAATACATATCAGCTCCTTGTTATTACATTACAATTACATTTATAAAGTAAACTTTTGATTTGGCGACTCATCTTTGTATTCAACAACGCAAAAATTCTGGAAAGTGGTAAGTTTAAATTTAGTATAAATAGGACTAATCAATTTATTTCATGTACCAAAATATGTCATTTTTTCCAGCGCCTACTATCTAAAATTGAAGAAAAACATATTAAGTAATCACTAAATTACATTTTGCGCGAGAAATTGTTCCGAAATCATATTGTTTGATACGTTGCTGTATTCACAATGAAATATGGAGTCGTATACAGGGTATACTTTAGTTTCGGCCCATATAAAAATACAAAGTTGATGATGTTTTCTAAAAGACGAAACGTCGCAGAAAAATTCTGCTTACGTTATCGTGTAGTCCTCAAAAAGTGGCCATGGCAAAGTGCTATTTGTTTTACATTTCCTTTGAAAATAAAGCTAGGAGAAAATAAAAACGAAATTCTCAAATTTCGGTTTTTCTCGGATATCTCCGAAACTACTCGGAATATTAAAACTTTCTAAATGGCATATTATTAGGCACATAAATGCGCTACTTTTCTCTAATTTAATCGACCCCGTATCACTTACCGTTTCCGATATCCCCATGCTGTTCATTCTTATCTTGGGCACACTGTATATATATATCCGATTTTGGAGCCATTTTCAAGAACTGAAATAGAAAGAAAATTAATGAAAGGTTAAAACGTAATTCTACGCTGAGGTCTCAATCTGCCTACTCCTCAGGTATAATTACGTTAGGTTTTTGTGACTTGACGTCGGGGTCTCAATCTGCCTACTCCCCATGTCTCGTCACTGGTTCTCTCTAAGGTCTCAATCTGCCTACTCCTTCGAGAGAACTGAGGAATTGTGGGTTGAGGAACTGTATTTATAGTGGATGTGGCTGTAATGGCCGTGTGCAATGTATTGGCGCGAGGTGAACTATAGGCGGGAACTGAATTGGCGCTAGATGAGCTGTGTGCGGGAACTTGGTTGGCGCTAAGTGAGCTGTGTGCGGGAACTGGGTTGGTGGGAAATGAGTTTATGCATGCAATGAGAGGCTTCCAGGTATTGGGAAGTCTACGTCCGTCGTCGCGAGTGTTGAGGCAATTGGGGCGCTTCTCTATCTCAAGGGCTTCTCGGATGATCCTGGTTTGCAGAGTTTTCTCGGTGGAAAGTGTTTTTGTGTTCTTGAAGTCTATTTTGTGACCTGTGTCTTCTCGATGTTTATAAAGTGCGGAAGTGGAAGATGCCTGACGCACAGCAAGTTCGTGTTCGTAGACTCTGGAAGTTACTCGTCTATTAGTCTGGCCAATATAAGTTCTCGGGCAGTCTGAACATGGTATTTCATATATACCTTGAGAATCGTTTGGTATTGTGTCTTTGGGAGATCTGAGGAATTTGGATATTTGGTTGTTGGCCGTGAATATTGTTTTTATCTCGTGTTTTCTCAAGATACTACTGATTTTGTCTGTCACACCTTTGATGTATGGTAGGAAAGCTTTGTGTGGCTGAATACTCTCTAGTGGATCGTTCGTTTTTGGAGGACGGGTCAGTTGATGGCGGATAGACTTGTCGATTAGCGAATTGTTGTAACCATTTTGGAGTAAGGCTGATTTCAGTTTGTCCAGCTCTTGTGGTCTATTCTGGTTGTCGGTAAGCTGAATTGATCTGTATATCAGGGAGTTCAATACGGAGTTTGTTTGTGCTGGATGGTGATGAGAGTTTGAATATATATATATATATATATATATATATATATATATATATATGTATATATATATATATATATATATATATATATATATATATATATATATATATATATATATACAAGAATTGCTCGTTTAAAGATATTATAGATATAGTTGAATTCAGAAATTATATATCCAATATTGGCCCAATGTTCTTATTGTTCATGTATTTCAATTTGAAAAATATTTCGCCAATATTGGATCGTTATCTTTTTACATTTGATTTATTTTTAAACAAAGGTTGGTGTATCCTCATGTAAATTAACGAATCATACTATTAAACTGACTGTCACATATCTACAGCAACTGTGCAATAGGTGAGATGAACATTATTAATGAAGTTTGAGATTATATATGGTGAAGTCACCTTTATTTGAGGTTAGAGCAAAGATTAGGTGCCTATTTCTTTGATTGAATGAGAAAGCTCCAATTTTGTAGCATAGTATAAGAATGGAAATAGTGCTAGACGTTTTGAATTGAATGAATAGTGGATATTTGACTTTGATAACGTATTTGTAAGTTAATAAGGAAAAACACGCCGAACCATATCTATCAACTTCAACTGAAATAAATTGTTTTTACCTCAGCGGGTTGTGTGAATTTCGTCACTTGAACTTTCTAAACACTTATTATCACAAAATAATCACTGAGAATGGTATTACAATCAGCATGCACCTAACTTCTTTCCGAAAACAATCGGGAAATCACAGCGGAACTAGATACATAACCTTCACAGAAATCAACATGCTGCGTGCGGCGTTCGCGAATTTCCAGCCGTTAGCAACAGCACTTATGAAGCTTTGTTGCCATATGTACCTTCTTTCTGCAGTTTCAGAGCGTTGCCAGATCTCGAAATTCACGCAATTTCAACTATTTGTCACCTTGGTTTTCTTTACGGTATATGATTTGGTTTTTTCAGTATGCATTTATAGCATATACTTTTGTGTTATATCGAAATACCTACTCACAAAAATTCACCATATCAATATGTGTGAAATTATCAACTTTGAAAACATTACTCCTTCAAGGCTTATATATATATATATATACAGGGTTATGATAAAGTAATGCACAAAATTCATAAAACGTACAACGATCACTTTTGAAAAAAATGCAAAAACACGTCAAACTGTTTTTTTTTATTCCGCATCTTTTGACATAAGTTACAAAAATAACACGTCAAAGTTATGACGTCATCAACAAATTTTTTTAATGGGAAGCTAATAGTTTTATTACAGTATGTGATAGAGCTTGTGTTTTTACACAAGGGAAAAATAGTTGCAGTAGGGCTCACATAAGAAAAACAACGAGAAAAGGGATAAAAAACGAAATAACAAAACCAATTATAAAAAGAGGTCAAACTTAAACTTATCTAGTAAGAACATGTGTTCTTATAAATTTTTTCAATTGTTTTACTAAAACAACGGTTTGTCATTGTCAGTCGTACAATTAGTGTCACCACAGTTTTATTATAATGGCTCGTTTAACCGAAAGAGAAAGGATAGAAATTCTAATGATGGTAGGTTACGGCGATCGCCTTCGAACTCATGAAGAAGCATGTGCTTTATTTAACTCAACACATTTTGAAAGACCTCCAATTGCTAGAAGCACAGTAAGCAGAATTGTTGCAAAATTTGATGCAACGGGAAGCGTGAGGGATGCTCCAAAATCTGGACGACCAGGAATAAGCGACGATGTGAAGTTAGATATTTTGCTGTCAGTAGAAGAACACCCTCACGCAACTACAACAGAAATTGCCTTACAAGAAACTGTTAGTCAGTCGTTTGTAGTAAAGATGTTAAAAAAAGAAAAACTACACCCATACAAAGTTCATCTTGTTCACGAACTTTCAGAAGATGATCCGGACAGACGTTTGGAATTTTGTGAAATCTTCATGCGGCATTGTGACGAAAATCCAAATTTTCCGCAAAAACCTATAGGTTTTATTGCGGAAGATTGGATTACGTAATCCACCATATTTCATTATTAGTTTTATGGTCAAGTGGTGTCGCCCCTCTTTCATGATATCCATGAATGGACCAATATATGGATAAAACCACCAGTTTTGAAGATATTGGTCCTGTATAGTTAATATAATTCTACCCAATATAAGATGAAAGTTTTAAGCCAATCAAACGCCAATATGGGGCCTGTAAAAGATATACTACCAATCACGTTTAAATATCGGGCCAATATGTTGTGCTACTGGAGGAAGTTTTGAAATTAACCTTTTTATAGAAAATGTTGATTTTCTTAAACTGTACATACTTTCTTCAATTATTTTACTTGCACATTAATGGTAGTCTTGTTCTCGCTCAGCTACACACAGCTTTCTGAAGTTTGGCCCGAAAGAAGTCAAGTACAGTCTCATATCTGGGTTAGCATCCATCTTGATTCTGTATTTGATTTTGATGAAAGCGTAGGATGAAAAAGCTCTTTCCTCTTATACAGTGGATGGAAAAGGCAACAAAACCATCATTGCGCCAGGTCAGGCAGACGTTCATATTCAGTGTTGAGGTCCAACCAAAAGTTAATGAGAGGTTTTTCCTTGAAAGATAATCGATGTCCTGTAATCTGGATGACAAGCAGGAAGGGTTATCTTGAAAAACCAACTGTATTTTTCAAATTTAAGTTAAAACAATCTTTGGAGGACTTTTTCACCTAACCTCTGTGGTAAAGTAAGCTGGTATGGAGGCTGTCCATTTCTTCACAAAGAGATTTGAAAATTCTTGAATAAAGCTAAGGCATGTCATGTGATAAAGTTGACGATTTTCACAGCTTCATCAAGAAAAATTTTCAATTCTCTAGTTATGTCTTCACAGACAGTAAGTCCAGCTTACATCAGGCGGTGAGACCTCTCTGACAACAAGCTCGAAGACCAATAAAACAGCCTGGAATTTTGCTCTATAGGTGGATAGGCCACAACAGATGTTCCAGGTTGATATTTTCAATAAAGTACCAATCAATAACATCAAATAGGTATATCAGCTCCTTTCGTTGTTTCTGGTAGCAGGTCACACATTAAAATCTTTTCTTCAACCTCACTTTCATAGAGATACCTTGCAATTACAAGCAGTACAGCACATGGAGTCACATCTGTACTTTCATCAACCTACAGAAAAAAAATCATCTTTTCCAATTTTCTTACAATTTATGTTTGCGAGTGTCTTAGTAACTGACTTGAAGACTAATGTTATCATTTAAATGAGAACACACAACGCAATAACCACCTGTAACATGTCACCTTGACTTGGTTCCGAAGAATCAAATCCGATATGAATTTCGCCACAGAGTCTGTCAGGCCAGACCGTCTTTCTATGCCACCGACGCTTCGAATCGCGAATTGTGAATTTGCCGAATTCAGTACGTTTTCGGAGTCGAAGCAAACCGTTACGTTCTTTCGCACTAACCGTTGAAAACACGTGTGAGGTGAAAAGACCGACATGAATTCATAAAGTAAAGTTCTGTACGATATCAATTTTGGATGTGACTTTTCAAGGAGATTATGAGCGTAATGCTACCCGTATTCGAATAAGTTTTCTTCGATGTTGTGGTTAGTACTTGTTTTATTTTTCATAGAAACATTGTTTACTTGAGAAAATTCACTCATATTGATGACTGATGTTGATACATTTAAATTCAAGTTTAGATTTTGAGGAAATTCTGTTTCTTCAGAAAGTTAACCCAAATTTCATTTGAGCACCCCATCTCATATATACAAGAAAAAAGTGTCAAACTTACCATCTCCATATAAACCGTGTGACACAGACTCATGATTCACCCCCTTTTTTCCTTCGTTTCTCTAGCTATTTTTCTGAAATTTGGAACATTGAATATGCTCACTAGACGGCACTCTTTGACATATTTGGAAAAAAAATTCAACTTCTGGTTTTTCCAGAAATGACATCAACTTTAGATTTTCACCCTTTATATTATTACATTTTTGAAATCTTCGTAATTATCTGGATTCAATGATACCCTATAATTGATATTTCGTTTGTCAGAACACACATTTTATTTTTCGATCTAGAGAGCCATGAACTCCCTGAAATTATTCCAAATAATCAAAATAATGCTACACTATCGCAATTTTGATTAAAGTAGTATTATGGTTAGGAATACGTGCCAAAAAAGTAAACCGCAACGTTTGTTTTCACGAAACTCCATTCTCAAAAAATTAAAATTGTTATTTCCCTCACCCGGCTGCACCCTTACGAGCACAACTCTCAGAAGTCTTCAAAAGACTTGTGCGAGCTAGAGAAGACGTAGCCCTTACCTCTCAACGTGTGATGCCATGCACGAGACCAGTGACTATGTTGAGAATTGAACCATCACGACCACCAAGGCCACCAAGGCCATCAAGGCCCAGGACTAAGTACCAATGATGGTACTCTGACGTCATTCGAAAGTACCATCGATGGGGTATCCATCCATGTTAACTTTTATTGTGAATTAAAGGATGGTGCACCTCTGCACAATAGTGGGATCGTGACGGATTACCTTCCTGCCCGATTTGGGGACATATGGATCGGAACACATGCCTTAGGGCCGGTTTTTCAATCGTCTGCTAAAAGTCCCAGCTAGCTGGTTGTCGGCTAAGCTTAACCGACGGCTAAAGTGTCTGCTACAAACAATTGCGTTTCTTCTTCAAATATTTGGCTCTAGGCTATCTAGCTTGAAGCTAACCTTGTATTAATTTTCGTTGGCAGCAATGATATTTCAGCTACCCGGCCCGATTCGCCAATATGAATTTCAGTGTGTCAATTGTCATTCCTTATTAATTAATTTAATTCATTATTCATTTGTTTTCCACTTATGTTATTGTAGGGAAACTCTTGTCTATGTATTGTGGAAACAGTGTCAACTGAACGTTTATTTCGCGTGGCTTCGATTTTTTATTTTCGACTAATTTTATATAGATACATTAGTTTTATCGAAGAAAAAAAGACTTTTCAACACGGAGAAACAATAAGCTGGTTATCTGGAGAAAAATTGAAGTGATGATCACCACTGGAATCAATTAATTTCATGGAATTACCTTTATACAAAATTGGGGTTTTGGAAAGACTACCTCTTTGTTTCTTCTCTTCTGTACAGGCATATACAATGAAAAGAAATATTTCAGCTACAAATTGTTTTGCTACAAATGCAATGGAAGTTTTATGTTTTTAGTTTCAATTTTTATAATTTTAATTTCCTTTTTACAAGAAACTATCATTGCTAATATTATTTTGATCACGCCCCATAAACAATCTTGCTTGTAGAATCCAACCTTTATTGTTCAATTCTTTTTTGTATTCTGTTTTATTTCAATATTGATATTCAAAATCGCAAGACTCAAAACTTATTACATAAAACTTCCATTATGTTATGTTTAATACAGGAACATATCGATGTTTTGTGATATAATTGAAAAGTACAAATCTGTTTGTGAAAATTCTGAGTTGATGTTAAGTTTATTTCAATATTGCGAAAACTACCCTTTTGAATTAAAAATTTTTATATGAAAGTCCAAGTCATTATATCCCTCGAAGTATTTTAGTACCTAATTATTATATGTGGGACCTTCTTCCATACTCGACGAAATAAATTATTTCTTCATCGTTGTCACTGATGAAATCGCTTGCATCCATTTTATCAACAATACAACTATCAATCAACTATTTCTATTCTAATTTGCAAACCTATAGGTAAATATAATAATTGAAATGGTCACTTCTAACCTAACACTTTTTCAATAGAATGCGCTTGCGCCACTTCGCTAGCCATCAGTTAAAATCTTGACTGGCACTTCGAAGTTGCTGCTAATGTAGCAGACAGAATAACTACCGGTTTGGCTTGACTGTGAATGAAGAAACAGTTTGGCTGGATGTCAGAGATAGCTGACAGCTAAATTTGCTTAACTGTCGATTGAAAAACCGGCCCTAAACCTCTTTAGTTTATTTTTTTATTTGGGGTCACCTAAAAAACATCATTTACAGAACCTACCCAACGGCCCATTATGACCTAGAATTACGAGTTAGCCTTAGACAAGCCATTCAAAGTACAAAGCCTCAACAATTGAACAATGCTATTCAAAATACCGCAAGGAAGTGTAACAGGCCCACTGTTGTTCGTTATATTTATGAATGATTTATGCTGATAATACAAGACTTTTGCCAGAGATGATTATAAACTGTTCCAACCTTTATCACAGAACTGAAAATTGGTTGACAACAAATAAGCTGGTATTAAACGAGTCCAAAACTAAATTGATTATGTTTGCCAACTATCTAAAAGTAGACGAAAAACCAAATAATATATCATTTTCTAATATTACCTTTCAATTGTCGAATGACACCAAATTTTTAGGAGTTTATATTGATGAATGCCTAAATTGGTCAAAACATATAGAGGAAATCTCTTCGAAGCTTGGGAAGGTGTCCACGGTTTACGAATAATTAGTAAACATCTAGAAAAGCAGACAGCTTTGTCTCTTTATTTTGCAAATTTTGAATCTGTCATGAGATACGGAATAATTTTTTGGGGATCTAATAAGGATACAGGATAGAATATTTGTTATTCAAAAAAGAGTAATGAGAATAATCAATGGAAAACGTTATAAGGACTCTTGTCGGACAGTTTTTAAGAATAATAACATCATGACTGTGCATGCTCTGTACATTTTTGAATATTTGATGTATTTGTTTAAGAATCGTGAACTTTTTACTTTAAACACCACAGCACACGAATATAACACTAGAAGGCACGACCTCACTTATCCTATTCATACATTGAGGCATATTGAAAAATCTCCTTATCAGGGGGCAATCAACTTTAACAACAAATTGCCAGTACTTGTTAGACATTCTGCGAGTAATAATCAATTAAAAAAAAACGTCAAAAAAATACTAGTCGATCTGGAAACCTATTGTATTGAGGATTATTTAAACTATCAGTTTTGAAGTATTATCATTGTTTGTGACGTCATTTTATTACATGTTGTGATTATCTTTTACAAAAAATTGAGGCATTTTTTAAAATAAACATTTTAAATGGTATTATAAAAGGTTATTTTGATTAAAACAAAATAAATTATGTAAAATAGCAATCGTTGAAAAATAAAACGCTTCGGACACTTGGTGTTGAATTAGCGGGAAATGTTGAAGAAAACCAATTATTAAATTGTCGACGTTTCTAAACTTTATTGTTTCATCTTCAGGACACTGAAGTATAAACAAGAACATACATATAAATGATTTTGATTGAAACAAAATAAAGTATGTAAAATAACAATCGTTGAAAAATAAAACGCTTCGGACTCTTTACAGAAAACAACAACAACAACAAGGGTACTTACATTAAGGGTGGCTTCAACCCTTTTTAAACCCTTGTTGTTGTTGTTGTTTTCTGTAAAGAGTCCGAAGCGTTTTATTTTTCAACGATTGTTATTTTACATACTTTATTTTGTTTCAATCAAAATCATTTATATGTATGTTCTTGTTTATACTTCAGTGTCCTGAAGATGAAACAATAAAGTTTAGAAACGTCGACAATTTAATAATTGGTTTTCTTCAACATTTCCCGCTAATTCAACACCTGAAATCATATTCAACGGTCGCCATTCCATTCAACTATTTTTATTATTAAAGTCTGCGGAGTTCAAAGAGAAAGTCGCAATATTTAGTTCGTTTTTCCTTCTCTTTTCTGATGATGTTCGTTTCGTCAGGAGCTGAAAACTCTATGACGGATATCGTCCTACTTTGATGGTCGAGGGGGGCAAAATCAGGCTTATTGGCTTGTATTTGCCTGAGGGTGAGAATTGAGTAGTTCCGTATTTGCCTGAGGGTGAGAATTGAGTAGTTCCGTATTTGCCTTAGGGTGGGGAATTAGCAGAGCACTTCTCATTCTCCACAACAGAATCAATATCCTCAGAAGCATAAGGCAACACCAGTGTATATATACCGCACGAGTGTAGTAGGTGGTAGTACATCTCTAATTCACAGAAAAAACTCATCCTTCGGTGAGTGAAATAACTACTGTCTACATATATTTTTTTCTGTTACCTAAACATAGTTCATTGGTTGTTTCTGGAGAACTGACAGTATAAACAAATCATTATTCATTGATTTTCTTCTGTTTACAAATTTGAAACTTCCCTTTTTGTATGAAGATGTCAAAATGAATTGACGATACGTTGGCTATAAAAATATAGAGCTTTCTTCAATTCAAGACCTCACATCCCATTTGAAATAATCCAGAGTACAACAGGTATTTTTAATTGAAAACGACCTTTGAATTATATCTGATACTTGGCGAAGTTTTCTACTATCTCGTTGCTAAGCTTGATGTTTTGATTCAAGAAAACAACATGTTGGTTTCCTCATTGAATTTTTGATGATAAAAGCGAATCGACCTTTTTGGGTGTTAAATTAGATCTTTTCTGAGATTAATCTTGTCCATATTGTCCAGTTCCGTAGTCAAGATCTTGTTGAGCCCTTGGTTGTTTCCCCAATTGAATCGCTTTAACAATTAGGTTCAAGTTATTAAGCGTAATGCATTTTCTGTATTGAACATATATTAGACGAGTATTCCTCATGTTTCACCACATCCGGTATTCTCTTAGCGGGCATTATTAACATTAAAGGAACTATCCTGAATGTTTCTCGATTATGAAACGACAATTGTACGAAATAGCAGCTTTGTTCTGGTTTTGAAAAATAGTAGTTCTGGGATTATGTGCAGTTGAATGAAAGTGAACAAATTTGAACCTTAAGTGCATTCTTCTGATCAAGTGGGCATGGTCCTGACATCCCAGAACCACTATTTTTCAGAATCAGAACGAAGCTAGGGAGTCGGTGGTAGATACCAGATGAATGAATGAATTTTGATGTTTACGTATGCTCTCTTTATACACCCCTATGCATACCGCTTCCTCTCCTACTGATTGGGTAGATGGGTAGTTGCATCCTGCGTGTACCTGAATAGTCCCGAGAGAACAGAAGGTATCTATCCACAGTTAACTATACGATGAATAATATTATACATAGTGTGATTCCGATGTTTCAGTTCACAAGTCCTACTTGAACAGAAACATTATCATCACAAAATACTAGTCCCATTTTCTCAGCCCAAAATTTATGCTTTCCATTCTCGTCCATTTCATTTCTTACAAAATTGTGTCTGCATGATATCGATGTGTTTAGTTTTTGAATAAGTTTCTTTTGAGTCTCTCAGTTTATCGCCTTTTTTTTGTCAGTGTTTGGTTATATTCTGAATAAGATTTTTTGAAAAAATCAAGCAGCGGTGTGCTCGTCACTTGCCCGGCAGCATCTTCGAAACAAAGCGATCCTTCTTGATGAGAGATTTCAACTTAACTACTGATTTTCAGTAGGTAATAATATTCCGACAAAATGTAGAATTTTCAAAAATATATTGCTACTTAGAAACACCATGAGAGCTTGAAGGAACATTTAAAACTAAATGTCAGTTAGTAATTGTTTCCTGACAGATATTTTTCTCAAATTTTCTATGTTGTGGATAGTGATTAAAGAAGAGGTTTTCGATTTCTTCGAAGTTATTTGTTTCTTTTGTTTGAAACTTTCCGTAACACTTTCGTACTTTGTTTGAATTTAGGTTACTTCACTATAACAGAAAAAATTCCGAATTCCATTCATGGCGATTGCTACTGGAATATGTGATATTGCAGTTTGCAGTGCATCAAAAGTATTGCGCGAATGTTGAAATTGAGTTTCTGTCCAGACCAACATTCCTTAGCGGCGATATTCGGTAAAACTGAAGTTGGAAAACGATTCAAAAGGTAGACAACTGGAAATACCGCCTTTGGTCAAAATTCTTTTTTAAATTGGCATCAAATAGGCAGCGTGTCTTTTCAACTATTGTTCTATTTAGAACATCATTTCCTGAAGGAAAGAGTCGAAATGATATTTGAAGAATACTTTTCGTCATATGGCCATAGACCTTCTCAATAAAGGAAATTATCTTTATATCACGAAAAATTTTATCCGGCCCATGAAAGATCTTTTCGACTGATCATTTTTCTGAATATATTGAAATTTGCAGCAGATCTGACTTCTGAAGGCTGTTTATTGTAAATTGAGCTTCTAGCATCCCTTCTCGTCTGATACCTATGCACATTCTGATTGTGAACCAAGCAGAAAAATATGAAAATATGTATTCCGGTCACACTAAGTATTCTCTGTTCTTTAAGTTTCTTTACAAGGTTATGTGTATTGCAAATTATATAAAAATTTTATAATCCTTTTTTTTTCCAAAAATTTATTTTCCTCGATTTTTATATTGGCCATCTTTTCATTGATGTTTTTTTTGTGGTTCTGAGAGCTCGTCATCAGGCTTGATGACTAATTGTTTGAAACACTTTTGAAGTGACGTAACACATGGACTTCATTTTTATTGAAAAAAAAAAACAATGATGTCATAGAATGCGCGGTCGACAATAAAATTCGGATAAATTAGGATTTTCTCTAGGGTAACCCGATCACGAAATAATGAAATTATTCCATCCATTTGCACCATACTGTGTGTACATTCTTGTGCTGTAATAACTTAATTGGTTGATGCTCTGTTCTCTGTGGATGAAAACAAAATCAAACCAGAAAATATTAAATGAAAATCCACACTCGTTGAGAAGTAGCTTCAGGATATAAGTTCGATATTAAATTAAAAAAGTTTGTCGAGTCTAAGAAGAGCTGGATTGAGATGAAAAGCATTTGCCGTGGATTTTTATGAATAGCATTATCGTTTTAAAGTCTATTCGATTCAATCTTCAGGATGACGTTCGAAATGGGTTTTGAGTATAAAAGTTGAAATGTATACAACAAAAATAAAAATTCTCCCATTATCGAGACTTATCAGAAAGTCCCACTGATAGTTGACACTTCTCTTACCACTTTCAAACTTGTTTCTGTTCAAATATAGACGAAAATTCATGCGAATGAAGGCATTTTACAGAGCTATTCTGAGTCGAGTGAATTTTGTAACGGTAAAAAAATTGAAAAATTTCGAAAATCTTTTTTGGCCTATATCTTTTCATTTTATGAAGAATTTTTAAAACCTTTGGCACATTGACATATCAACTTTTAGTAGTCTATCCAAATATGCGAATTAAAATTGTATACAAAGTCTCGTGCAAATAACCCGCAACTTTTTATTTACAAATGATTCATTACAGCTGTAATTGAAAAATGACAACTTGTCATTGATTCACTTCTCATTCTGTGATATTTTGAAATTGCAGTTATTATACGTTTCATTTATTTCGATCGGTAGAATAAATTCAGATAGACAACCCTTCATATTTTCAGTATCTTTTCTACAGAAATAATTTTTAAAAAACTTTATTAAATTCTTAAAATACAAGTTTTATTCAAAAGATAGTTTAAAAGTTAAGCAATTTCAGTGTCTGTAAATCATTATAAAGAAATATGGTACCGGAAATTCAGACATCCTGTCCGGTTCCCATTTTTGTTTCTGTTTTCCAATTTCTATTTCCATGCCTGAATTGCTGCCAATATTTCTTCACAGTTTTTATTGCCACGACTTTTATGTATTTCAAGATTGAGATTATGATTATTGGATTGAACATGTTGTACATGAGAAGTAGAATATTCTAGACGTCTTTTTTCATTCAGAACCCGTTTATGTTCTTCAGTTCTCGTTGTTATATAACGTTTTGATTGTCCTTCATGGCATTTGTAATTATTTCTGAGCAACAATTTTTACAGTGTTCCAAATTAATTCGGCACCATGGCCAACTCCGTTATTATTAATGCTACGAATTCGGCAATGGGCAAACTAGTAGCATTTTTAATGGCCTTTTCGATGCCGAAACAAAAAAAAAACATTGCAACAAAGCTCATATCACCTTTCTTCCTAAAATGGAAATTGAGCGACTTATGTGGAAATATTTATTTCTGGCGAATAAAGCCTCATGATTGTCCAAACACCCAATTTTGGTACTTATACGAATGACAATATTTTGTTACTAATAGCAAAATAAGACAGTAAATAGAAAAAATTGCACTGGGATGTGAACTCGTGAAACCCGTGATCATGTCGCACCACTCAATTGACACCACTGAGCTATTCGGTATTAATGTACAAAACGATAATTTCCATCTTAAAGCCATTCCGCTAGCCGCATTTATTTTGCATATATCTGCTGTAATGATAACTTTGAAGCCGTTTTTGTACAGAACAGAAAATACTGGAGGGTCATATGAATGTGGTTGGAAAAAATGTGTTTGATTTGATAAAAAACACAACTATTATGAGCAATCAAGTTGCCTTGAAACTTTGTTGAAATACTATTTGTCAAATAGGTATTCTCGAATATATCATGACAATGTCATAAATTATTGGAACTGTCGATTATATTTCGAAATGCAGTTTTCCCACCAAGAAAAATGTGATATTCTAGAATCCTACTTAGTTTGCCAGAAAAATAGCGTAAGAGCACTCCAACACTACAGCAATTCATTCCCCGATCGTGAATTGCCTAATCGCCGTTTTTTTTGCTGTCATCGTCGATTCAGGAACAATGAAAAAGTTTTTGAGAAGAGGAGAACTAAAAAACGTTTTGTAATATCTGAAGATACAGAAATTGACGTTTTATCCTACTTTGAGGTATATCCAAATAATTCCATCAGAGATTTATCTAGAGAAATAGCTGTTCCACTGTCTGGTATTCAACGAATTCTGAAGAAACAAGATTTCTCCTTATAAGTTAAGACCAGTGCAAACACTAGAACCTGGTGATCCTGAGAGACGATTGGGGTTTTGTCGGTGGTTTATGAATAAATGCAGACAAGATCCAAACATATATAGAAATATTATATGGAGCGATGAGGATAATTTTTCAAATCGTGAGATGTATAATAGAAAGATTTTTCATTATTGTAGTAGACATAATCCATTTCTAGTCCATCCCCACAATCCGCAAAGACGATTTAGTATTAATGTTTGGTGTGGTCTATTTAGAGGCAGAATTATCGCTTCATTTTTCTACCATGATTCTTTGAACGGACCCCGTTACATTAATTTATTAACAAGAGTGTTGGAAGAGTTTTTCGATGATCTTGATCTGGAGGCTCGTCAGATGATCTATTTTCAGCAGGATGGGGCACCAGCACATAATGTCAGTGACGTGAAAGGAATGCTGCGAGGCTGTTTTGGAAACAGATGGATTGCTACAAATGGTCCTGTTAAGTGGCCCCCTCGTTCACCAGACATGGCATCTCTAAATTTTTATTTTTGGGGATTTCTGAAAAATGAGGTGTTCAAAATGAAACGTAATAATGTAGATGAACTGAAAAATTATATTGAAACTATAATTAATAGAATTGATGGAGCTGTGTTGAATGCCACACGTAGTGTCAATAGAAGGGCCCAAATATGTGTTCAACAAGAAGGCGCTATTTTTGAACATTTACTCGATATTTTATGTCGCTTTATCACACCCGTTTGTTATACATGTTTCCTATTGATAAAACTGTCCTGTTTTCACCTTTACGAAAAAAAGTAAAATGAGATTTGTTGTTGAGAATGTTATTACGCGACTGTCATTTTTTTTTCTCGGCATCGAGAAGGCTATTAAAAATGCTACTAGTTTGCCCATTCAACCGAATTCGATATAGCATCAATAATAGCGGAGTTGGCAATGGTGCCGACTTAATTTGGAACACCCTGTATATGACTTCTGATTTGGGTTCGAAGGCTGTGGTACTTTTCATAATTTTGATTTTTTTTGTTGTGTTGTCATTTCGTCATTTCCATATGAATCTTTCATATTGTCGCTGTTTAGTACTGGTCCTAATTTCTTGGAAATATGTTTCAG
The DNA here is from genome assembly GCA_958502065.1 of Chrysolina americana. Classification (NCBI taxonomy): domain Eukaryota; kingdom Metazoa; phylum Arthropoda; class Insecta; order Coleoptera; family Chrysomelidae; genus Chrysolina; species Chrysolina americana. The sequence continues at coordinate 17,919,391 of OY293411.1, read as the reverse complement.
TGTCTGTAAATCAATCATACAAAGAATTATATTAGCAGAAATTCAGAAATTCCGTCTGGTCTAGACTTTTATTTCTGATTTCCAGTTTTTATTTTCATGTCTGAATTGCTGCTAACATATTTCTTCACAATTTTCATCACCTCGATTTTCGTAATGTTAGGATTGAAATTATGATTGTTGCATTGATGATGTTGTAAAAGAGATGTAGAATATCCAAGGAAACATTTTTTATTTATATCCCATTTATGATCGTTCATTATGCCGTTATATAACGTTTTGTTTGTCCTTTATAAAAAAATTCGTAATTCCTACACGGCTTATTATAAAATTATGACTTTCGATTTCGGTTCAAAGGGTGTGATAGTTTTTATTTTTGCATTTTCATTTTTAATATAAAACTTTCATATTGTCGTTATTCAGTAATGCTCCTAATTTCTCGGAAATATGTTGAACAAAAGGTATTGTTAGACAGATGTTATTTGTTTTATCGTTTTGAATTGATTGAGTATAAGAAAAAATAATCTGTAACAGTTTGGATACTAATTATGTGGTAAGTATGATTTTAATAGTTTTAGGGTATCATGAACAGAATTGTGACTGCATATCTATCTCTGTTTAACAATTATGGTTTTGTTAATTTTTTGAGAAAATGGGTGTTCTGAATGAAAGTTCAAATACCTAAACCAAAAACTTGTTCATAAAATTGACTATAAAAATTGAAATGTCAATTTTTTCATATAAACATCAAAAAATTCATTTAGCCCTTATGTTGTGTTGTTTTGTACCTATACATAACCCTAACAACTTATAGTCAACAAACATAAAAGATCCTAACTTCATCACTATAAACACCATAATGTTTTTAAAAGAACCCGTCAAAAACCAAGAAGAGTGAAGAGATTCCATTAATTTGAAAGAAGAACATCAATAGATCCAAAAACGTAAGGGCCTCTTCCATAATATTATTTTTTCATTGAAAGATTAGTGAAAGACTTGTAGTTCTTGTCCTTAGTTTTACATTGTACAAACAGGTAAAACGTTAAATAAGCGAATATCTGAACATTGACATAGTCTTCCGTATAGGAAAAAACCAGGTTTAACTTTGCCACCTAGATATCAACAGAAAATCACGTTAGGGACTATAATTTGGAAACCTATATTTTGGAAACTGATTTTTTACTAAGTTTCCCAATGATTGAATAGAAACATTCGGTGAGCTTGAATGATAAGAGGTGAGTATTTAGTAAGCCGCAACATTTTTGGTGGTTTGTGAATCCATAATCCGTAAAAATCATTAAAGTTGAAGTTTCATTATTTCCGACACTCTATATGTATATTATTATATGAACCCTAATAATACAATCAAACAATGTGGTGTTTGACCAAGGATTAGTGCTATCTAATACCAACACGTTGTCTCGCAAAAGCAATACCAAACTGTTGATGGAATTGAACAATGATTATCATATTATAAAAGTTTCAGGGTATATTATGCGCGAAATGTTTATTAAAATATGGAATTAGCATCGGCTGGAAAATTGAAATACTCTCCATTTCGGTTTTGTGCATCGCTGTAATATGATCTGTTCCATTATTATCAGCTTGTACTGAAAATGATGCTGGAATTCAATTTGTGAGTACATTCCGTAGGGATACTATTTGTCTTTCACTTCGCAAAACATGAGCATGATGTTGATTATTTATTTATTTATTTATTTATTTATTTGTTGATCATCCAAACAGACGAACCTTAGTGGTTCATCCTTTGATAGGATGATAGAGTAACAATTAACATATCAGGATATCAATAGCTATAAACGATATACAAAGATTTTACAATGCTTATTTAACAGTTTGGTACAGGAAAGATAAGTGCTTAAAAAGATTAAACTCAGAGAAAAATTTAATTTTCAATCTTCAGCAGAGGAAGCATAAAAATCGAGCAAGAATTGCCGCAGTTTCTTTCTAAAATTTATTATATTGAGATAAAAGATGTCTAAATTCAAGTGACAAATCGTGTTGTAAGCGTTCATGCATCGAATCATTGGTGAATTACCATAATAGTTAGTATCATACGAGGGTGGATAGAAAGTAAGGCGATTACGAGTAGATCTTGGGTTGCAGTTCAAATGAAGGTGTTCAGTGCAATCAGGTGAGTCGATATAATTATTCAATATTTTGTAAGTAAACAGTATATCAAAGAACTCCCTCCTAATAAACATTGATTCCAATTTATAGAAGTATAAATTTGATTCATATGTGTAATGATGTCGATATTGAAAAAATCTGTAGTTGAGCGCTTTTACCAGTTTCTTTTGTACCTGTTCAATTTTTGCGACGTATTTCTCATAAAAAGGATTCCAAATACTCGTACAGTATTCCAATATCGGCCTCACTATTGTTTTGTATACACTTATAATAGATTCATGATAACGAAATTCCTTCGTATTTCTAAGAACAAACCCTAACAAGCGAAGGGATTTTCTAACGGTTGTATTCAAGTATGAGTCAAATGTTAACTTTTTATCCAGGATGATCCCAAGGTCACGGACCTCGTCACAGGTTGGTATTATTTCGTTGTTTAAGTATAGATCATTCGATGGGTGATTGTTGTTTCTTGTGAAAACAATATGGTGACATTTTTTTATATTTATGAATAATCTATTAATATTACAATAATGATAAAGACTATTTAGATCTTCTTGAAATTCAACATAATGCAATGCAGTTTTGATAGGCATATAGAGTTTCAGATCGTCAGCGTAAATAGCTATTTTGGCAAATCTGATAATGTTTTCAACATCACTGACGAAAACGCTAAACATAATTGGTCCTAAATGGGAACCCTGGGGGACCCCCGAAGTGATAGGAGTCTTACTAGAGTTGAAATTGTTGACGGCGACATACTGGTGCCTGTCTTTTATGTAGGAAGTCAGGACATTCAGCAGGTTGCCGTGCACACCGAAATTCTCAAGTTTGGTTATCAGGGTCGGATGATGCACTTTGTCGAATGCTTTCGAGAAATCGGTGTACACGGCACATGCCGAATGACCTGTTTCCATAATGTTATATACATTTTGTACAAACGGTGCCAAGTTAGTAATAACGCCTCTTTTTTTGTGAAAGCCGTGTTGATGTATAGTAATAACATCTTTAATCATGAAAAATATTTCTTTTGTTAAGATAGATTCAAATATTTTTCCAAAAATATTTAATATTGATATAGGCCTATAATTCTCAGCGTTTGTTTTATCACCCGATTTGAAGATGGGTATAACTTTTGCAGTTTTCCACCGTGATGGAAATGCGCCAGAATATAAAGATTTGGTGTATAGTAAATGTAGGGGTTTTAACAGATGATTTCGTAGTGTCTTAATGAAATGTGGTGGCAGGCCGTCAGGACCTGGCCCTTTTTTACAATCTAGTTCGTTCAAAGCTTCCATTATCTGTTTTTCGGTAATAGTGGTGATATTGAAGGCATGATTTGTTCGCTCCTTTGCTAACAAGCAAGGAGTCTGGTCACTTTCAAAAACTCCACTAAAATAATTCGAGAACATTTTGCAAATCAATTCCGTCCCCTCATAAGGCACACCGGAGTAATTCATTTGCATAGGAATAGAGTTCGTATTTTTTTTATTTGTTATATATGACCAGAAATATTTGGAGTCATTTTTTATTTTGCTTTCACATTTTTCTACATACTTTTTGTAATCTTTGTCAATATTTTTTTTCAGAGTTCTACGAAAATATGAAAAACTATCATAATCTGCAGGGTTTCCGAGAGTTTTCCACCTTTTGTGGTATATTGCCTTATGTTTGATAAGAAGCAAAGTTTCTTTCGAGAACCATGGAGGATATTTTTTGTTATTGAGAAGTTTCTTTGGTACGAATTTATCGATGGCCTGTTGCAAAATATCATAGAAGATTTCGACACAATCATCAACATTTTTATTATTAAAAGCATTTACCCAGTCAAATCCGGTGAGAAAATCTTTGATTTGAGGAAAGTCCGAGTGTTCATACAGAACCTTGATTCGAGACATTTTATGAAGTTTTTTTTGTTCAACACATTTTAGAGTTATCTCAAGAGCCCTGTGGTGAGGATCTTCGTTAACGAAGGGGATCATCGCGGGGCAAGTATTTACGTTCGTGTAATTCGACAAAATTAGATCTAGAATCTTTCCATTTTGATTTTTTGTACCGTTAAACTGCTTCAAATCTGCTGAAGAAAGAAAGTTGATGAAAGATTCGCTTTTTTTGTCAGTGGAGCCGGATGGGTCAAGGTCAAAGAAATTTTGGTCGTTATTTGTATTCCAACTCAAACAAGGGATGTTATAGTCTCCAATTATAGCAAATATATGTTGTGGATTGTTATTTATAATATTCTCTATTTGGTCTAGGTACAACTTTAACTCTTCAGCGTTTGTAGTCGGAGGGACGTAAACGCAACATACGTATAATTTCTTACCCCCACCCAGCTCCACTGAAGTCCATATATCTTCGATTTTGCCATTATTACTCCATTTTGGCATACTTTTACACATCAAGTCATTATGTACACCTATCATAACCCCTCCACCATGACAGTTACCACTAGACACTAAATCACAATCCTTGCGAAACACTTGGTATGATGAGGGAAACAGTTCTGGAGTAAGGATATCTTCATCAAGCCATGTTTCAGTAATGCAGATAATATGGAATTCCTGAGATGTGACTGCTCTCAAAAACTGATCAGTTTTTGTTTTGAGACCTCTAGTATTTTGGTAAAAAATGTTTAATTCGTTGAATTTCATTTGAGATATATAACTTTTTGCAACGGGAAATGAAGAAAAGAAAAATCGTATTAGTTATTAGGTGGTATTATGAAGTCTCCTTAGAGTGTCTTCATTTATTACAAGGATTGCTCGAGAGCCTTCAGATTTCTTGAGGAATATTTTTCCATCTTTGGTCCAGCAGTATCTGTAGTCTTGAGCTTTTTTGAATTCCCTAGAGAGTTTGAACAACAACTTGTAGTAGTGGGATAAATGGTCATTAACATATATATCATTGTTTTCAGGGAAACCCAGAATACCTGAGGAAAGCTTAATTCTATTAACTTTCAAGGCATCCATGAATTCTTTTTTCAGGAGACGGTTCTTGAATTTCGCAACTATGTTCGTTGGAGTCTTTTTCTCTTTGTTGTTGGGGTGTGACTGTATTCTGTGACATTCTATAATATCACCGTCTTGCAGTGGATGCTTTATTTCTTCACCGATTTTTTTGATGACCAAGAGGAGATTTTCGTTTTTCTTTTCTGGTATTCCAAAAATTTCTATGTTATCCGCGCGATTCATTTGATGGATAGATTCAACTTCAGCACGTAGCATTCCGCATTCTCTTTTCAGTGCTTCGACATCATTTTTCGTACCTTCCAGTGCGTGGACAGTTTTCTGGAAATTGTCGAGCCTTACGCCAAAATCATCTATTTTAGCGCCATAGAAATTGAGAGAGTCAAAAACTTGATCTTGCTTTTGTTTGACATCTTTTAGATTATCTTGTATAGATGTTATTGAAAGTATCAGTTGATCCAGTTTCGAGTTTTCATCAAGCTTGTTTCTTTTGCAGTTCTCACATTTCCAGGTGATACCTGAGTCCTCAGTGATTTCCTGCAACGCCACTGGCAATTTTGCACACTTAAAGTGAAAATGTTTTTTGCAGGGGCCAGCGCAAAAAATTCCTGGGTTTGTGCGGGTCACTGGCGAACTGCATGTACCGCAACTAGGCATTATAGCTTCAGGCTGATGCACTTTGCTACAGTTTAGAAAACCAAAAAACACACTAGATTTAACAGAGTTTATGAAACTGAGCTGATTGATATATTCTATTTCACTAATAACAACGTCCAAAAAACACCTCGTTTCGACAAAAAGTAGGAGAGCACTGGAGACGACCTTCACTCGTCTACGGCTATAGATATTATGTTAACTGTATTGCCAAAATACGCATTGAGTAAATTTTAGACGATTTAAGGGTATGGATATTTTCTCATTTTTACCTACTTTTCAATAATAGGTACATACAAGTTATTATTTCTGTCAGGAACTGATATGCAGTTCAGACCTGAGATGCACTGATTTTAAGAAATCTCATTATGCCCCCTTTTTACTACGTTTATTTGATTATCTGTTCGATACAATCGATTGAAACTAATTTCAATTTACAATTATTATTACAATTTACTCTTCCGGTGGTGTATTTGGAAAATCTAAATCACTTTCTGAATCAGGAATCAAGATAACTTGAAAAACTTACAATGGTTTTAAATCTCACGGCTTTTTACAATTCTATCATGCTTTTTATTTGAACGAAAGTAAAGAAATGCATTTTAATAGAAATGATTCCTGTCTTTTCTTATTAATAATTTAAAATCATCAACACTATACAGGGTGTTAGTGAATAAGTGCTACAAACTTCAGGGGGTGATTCTGCATGAAAAAATATTTCAAGAAAATGTCAAATTAGCGTTTCTTAATTTTTCATTTTTAGTTTGGTTTAACATCAATGATAATAAGTGATTAATTTTTCTTTTATAAAAAACAATAAAAAATTATTGTCAACATGCATTTTGTTTATGGTCGAAGTAATGGCAATACAGGCATACCCCATCACACAATATTTGCTAGTCTGTACGAAAATTTGCGCGAAAATGGTAAATTTAAAGGTCTTCATGCCTGAAAAAGAAAGGAAGTCAGAAACGAATATTTTGTTTTTGATTATAATAATGAATAAACATTCTTTGTATGTGTTGTTTACGGCGAAAACAACAGATTCTTGTAAAATTATTTACACAAAAATTAAAGCTTCGAAAAAAAAGTGTGATATTCGTTTAACTGAGTAAATGATAGACTTCAATACTGATTTAAAACCACACAAAAATATTCTTTCGTTCTGATGGTGGTAATGAACAAAAATGCTTCATCAATGAAAAAAAAAAAAAACGTTTCTGATTCCATGGGATGAAGACCGTTAAGAAACAAACGGCTCGTGCGGGCACGAGTTGTGTAACTAGAAAAAGCAGGTTCCAGTTAATTGTGGAGTCATCTGAAACAAGTACTCATAAAATTGCCAACATATTGATGTAAGCAACTTCACTGTATTTAAAATTCTCAAAGAACAGCTATTGTACCCGTTTCATATTCTACTACCTTTAGACTTTTGCATGTCAAAAAATGCCAAATAACTACCTCTTGAAACCCACCAAATTTTTCATTTGCATATCTCGACCGGTTTCAGAGCAATCAATAAATAGTCTGTTTTTAAAAAAATCTTCAACACCCCGTATCTCGGAAAACGAAGCATTTGCGGACAAAAATTACGTAGCAAATTGTTTCACCATTCATTGGCGAAGTATGCTCTATTTGGGTTGATAATTTTTTTTTTTTTTTAATTTTTGGTCTTTGTTTCACCGTTTTAGTTATCGTCACTCCTAGATATTTAACCTCTTTGAACACTTCAAACTCTTTCATTCCTATTTCAACCTTTCCATGTATTTCCATTATTGCTCTTTGTTCTATAATTTGTTTCACCATTTCTTTCATTACTTTTCTGGTCATTCCGTTAATTTTGAGATATCTTTCTTCATTATCAAGTTTTTCAAATATTCGACAAGGTCCCTGAATATCAAGTAGTAGTTATTCATCTGGAAATATATTGTCCTATTCTGAACATAAGGGTTGTTATAGATGAATTAGTATATAAAATTCACTTATTTCTGTTTTCCTCGAAATTAATAATCTGTAGTTACGCTTCTGTGACACGAAGTCCTCGAATTTTTCCAGATTGTTTTTATTACTGAAACTTCAATTCTTTACATCGGCATGTAATTTGAAAACACGGAAGTTCCCTTTAATTTTTTTTCAGTTTTTCATAACCCTTTGAGCCCTTTCGGCCGCTGCGGATTGCATGCCATCAGTTAGTAGCGTTTCAATTTGTTTGAACTTCCGTATAACAACGGCAGGCAGTATAATATCGCGAAAAAACACGAAAATTCCCCACAACAAGAAACGCGCTTCTCCTTATGAAGTGCACACGTGGGGTGGCGAGGAACCTGTCTATTTTTCATATTCTAGGGTTAATTATCAATCCTTAAAAAGGCATGCAGTGTAAAATGGGAGAACGTCACCTGTCACCAGCTCCTGTTCTATAGTTGGTGTCTGTTTGATGGTCCCAGATAAACTGTCTTCTTCTGGAATTTGGCCTGGTATTTAGTAGAAAACGGTTACCATAACTACCGCCTCTATGTGTGGAATTCGATGTATTTTGCCGAAAAATCCAACCCTCTGCATATACGTGAACCCGGAATCTGGAAATCATAGAAAAGGGTGCTCATGTACAGCCCCTTCCCGAGAGAAGGGTGCTGCATTTATTCAGAACGCCCCCATGAAAGTTGAAAAACTTGTTTTTTTGACATCCGACGCTTAGGACAAGTCTTTGGAAAGAGCCCTTTGGTGCCTCCTTTTGCCCTGAAGAGTTATTGCTTATAGTGTCAGTTTATTACAATACAGGAGGTGTAATTAACTTCTCCTAAAGCGAACATAGGTACTGTCTGCAGAGTGATGTTGACATCCAGGATGTGGATCCTTTCCTGTGGATGCACACGGATGACACTCTATCCCTTTATTGACAATACGCCCCTTTGCTGTACTCGGAAGTCTGCTAACCTTTTTTTGTGCAGGTACGATTGGTACATGCTTTACCCACTTGCTTAGTACTTTCCTTTCCCCTGTCTGGGTAGAATCCCAGAATTATATCAATCAGCCAAGACCCCGGGTCACATTATCTCATTGTCTAGAATTCCTAGAATTGTCTAGAATTTCTAGTTTTCTGGAAGTTATATTTTCCTATATATTGAATCTCAGCTGTCAGGTGTAATACAGTGTTGTCAAGCTGAATTTGAAGCCTGAGCTAATTTCGGGTGAGTATACACGCTCTATAGAAAATAAGATTTATAAACCGAAATTACATTATTGAGTCAGTGAAAATTCAAACCACCACTTCCTCGAAATTAAACTCCCTGGAAATATATTAGTGATTAGTAATGACTGAATATACGAATGAAAGACCCCAAACAAAGTCAAACACAAAGAAGATCCCAACAGAAACTTTATTGCAATTTGTTAATTGGATTTTCAGAGCGATTTCCTAGAGTTTGTTACATCAAATATTCCTAACGAAACCCGTTGATAAAGAGACTGGTCATATAAATGAAAAATCTCTACAAAATGCGAAGAAGTATAACAGACATGAAAAATCAAAGTATGCTTATTCAATTTTGTAAAATGTTCTGTCCTTATATGCAACATTATCATCTTTGAGAGAAGGGGAAGTATTACGAAATACCCAACACCACCATTTTGATCCAGAGGAGCTATTTTTGACTGTTCGCAAACCCAACGAGTACACGTGACGGTACGAGTGACGGTTAGCATGTCAACAACATCCAAAGACCAGTAGAAAGTGACGATACGAGTACAAGTTATCATTGCGAATGGCCAAAAATCACTCATCTGGTTCTTAAAATGCAACGTAAATAACTACAACGGCCGCTGTGATTCCTAATTACGTCACCATCGAATTTTCTTGAAATATGGTCGGTACGCATTGAAGGGCCAGGATCTAGATGTTTCTAGGTGTTCTTGGCGGTATAGGAGTCCTAGATTACTATAATGATTGTATAATTGAATAGTCGGAAACCATTATTGATTTCAAAGCTGCGAATAAATGTATTATAACTACTTTTACTTTTTACTTAGTATCTCTCAGGTACAATTATTATTACCTCAACTCTAACCAATGAGATTCATACATTCATATATTCCCATTTGTAATTCGATTTCATGAACGCCACAGTGGAATGACGGAAATAGAAATTGAAGCCATCCATTCGGAAATTCATATTCCTATAATTCGGACGCTAGTATGATGGTGTCGAGGAAAGTGGCAGCTGAAAGAAGGAAATAAACAAAGTAGGATAATAATATTAACATACGAGGCATAATATTATAGGAAGTAGAGAACAAAAATAATCGTGAAGAAAATTATTTAACAATTTGTCGAGCGTATTCAAGTGTTCGTTCTTGTTCCAATAATTTGAAAATGAGCAAAATAAGGGATGGCGTACTAGGTACAGTTCGATTATTGTATCTTTACCCTTGCGTCATCAATTTATGATCGAAGAAATCACACATCGTCTATCGAACATCTCTTTCCAACAACCGCTATGAGCGATTCAAAATTCGTTTACATTTGTCTGCTAAGCTAAGAATTATGGTATTGTGATGATGACGCACGGGTAAAGATATAATAATCGAACTGTATGTCGTCAATTGTATACAGTGTGGCCTATTTAGATTGGGAACACCTCTGTAAAATTTGAATCGATAGACAGTTATTTTTTTGATGTAATGGAGCGAAGGGTCTTCTTCGGGATAACATCTAGAATATTCCTTCCAATTTCCAGAGCATATTTCTTTTTCTCATTCAAAAATGCAGAAAAACTCACCGTCACTGATGGATTGCGATCAACTGAACCAAATATTTCATAAACATACATTCTAAGCTAATATTCACAATCGAAAAATCTGTATAAACCGGTAGTAGAGGAATTCATTCCATAAATATTAATATTTGACCCATAACTGGTTAAAGAAAATAAAACATTTGAGTCGCTTGTCTTACTATTTTTACATTTGCTATGTGCAACAATATTTAGTTGCAATACTTTTGATTATTTTATTATTGTAACAATAAGATGAAGTCTGATATAACCTTTTTACTGTATACGTCTTTTGAAATATAATGATCGAAATATCAGACATGCCCTTGGTTCTCGTATTAGGTGCAGTACTGTAAATAGAATTTAAGTAGGTACCTATTCATTGAAACTCTTGCACATCACACCAGAAATAACTCGAAAGCCATTTTAAGGAATGCTAATAATTTATATTCGAATCTGAAGAAAAGTTAATCAAAATCAACCAAACAATAAAGATTCCATAGGAATACACAGGAGCTTAACTGTAACAGTTAGTACGCTTTTTGAACTCCGGAGGATGCCAACTTTGTTGGCGAAACGCGCGTCGAGTGTTTTTGACGTGGTTTTGGTGTTTTTGGGTTTTTCCATTTCTTGAACAATATTTTACGTGCATTAATCATCCATAATTATTACTATTAATACTAGTTCATAATGTAAAGTAAGATATATTTGATCCTGGCAATAGAAACATATTCATCGGTTTCTCGAGAAATAAATTAGTCTGTTCAAGAAAAATATTGTTGAATATATGGTATATGTATCTAAGGGAATCTAACATAGTGTAGTAAAACTGCAGTAAACTAATTTTTCTAATTTATTTAAAACACTACTTAAAACAATTAATCGACCAAAACATTCACTTCACTAATTATTTCAATTTATTTCTACTGTGGCAATTTATTTGCGAACTCTCGAACTGAATTCATAACTCTCTGTGTCGATCTATGACTATCCTGCCCTCTGCTATCCAGCGGCTTATATACTCGCATTTATAGTTCTCGATCAATCGAGTCTATCCGGCGACTTCTTAGATGTCTTAGAAACTTCGGTTAGAAAGTTTGCGTTTCTTCCACGCGTGACTCATGTGTTTGCGAACTCAGGAATGTTTACACTTGGGGTGCATACTTAATGAGGTGGATGCGTAATGAGATAATCAGGGCCGGTCTCGAGGCTGGTCTCGAAATCGTAACAATAGCAAGATAAAAGTGAAATAGGCGAATACCAGTGTAGTTCTATGAAATAGATTCGTAGATCAAATATTTGCTTCGGAAAAATCTGAAAAGAGACCTAATAGGCTCCAACAATCATGCCGAAAAGTTAGACGGAAAAAATGTTGGCGCAGAGTTAGAGAGTTATACCACTTAATGAATTAACCTTTTTCAGAAACTGGCAATATAGATGCAATAGAGATGAAAAAAAAATTACAGAGACAGAGATTTCTAGGTTCACGCAGGACTAAAACACAGCCAGCCTACCGCTGGATGTCGATGATATTCTGCGTTGCTCTAGAATATGATGAGAGGAGCCAAAGTAAGTGGGTCGTTGTGGTGCAAAATATATTTGTTTCTTGCATCTGATGACGAAATAGCGATTCTCATACGAAGCGGAAATCCACTTCACGAAACAATTTCCAACTTGCAATCAAGTTAAAGTGAGGAACGGAGGAAATGTTATAAATTTGAAGAAGTTCACTTATGCGAGCATGGAATTCTACACAAACTAGGCATTGGAAGAGAAATACAGGAGTTTATACACTCAAATAATCATCAAGAGGACTCGAATTAAATATTACTATAAATTGAAGAATTCCTATTGAAAAGAAACATAATAATTGAAGAAAATGTTGGAAATAACCGGGAAAAAAATTCAATAAGTAATTGCAAGAATTTAAGGAAGGAACCAAATATTGTTAGATTTATTGAAGGCAAAACTCTAAGATGGATGAGACATATCATGACGACAAATAGAGAACCAAAAAGTATATTTAATAGATACAGGTAAAGAGAATATACAAAAGAGATTGAAAAATGAAGGATGTTCAGATTTGTAACATTACCGCAGCTTGATAAAAGCAACAAGAGACAAAATGAGAAAGAAAACCAATCATCAACCCATAGGTCTACTAAACCTACCATATTGATATGTGTAGTGTATGCTGTAGATGATAACTTTTCCTTTGTCTGGAAAAAACGTGTTTAGTCTTCGTCGAAAGCTATTAAAACCGCTTTATCTCGTCAAATAATATCGGTGTGAACTGTTTGAAAAGTAATTAATAGCGATTTTGAAATGAGAGAGAGAGAGAGAGAGAGAGAGAGAGATTTGATTCCATATAATTTTTCATACAATATACGAGGACATTTAAATTTCGAGTGTATGCATTGGGAACTTGGTAGCTGTAAAATATAGAGGATAACTGAATGGGGTCTATCTAGCTTCTTTAATTCTGAAAATATACATGAAAAATCGAAATTCTTATTTTTCATATATTTTTTTATTTTGTGAATATTTTCCAAGCCTTCTGACACTTTGACATAGCAACCTTTTGTAGACTAATCAAAGATAAATATTTTATACAAAGTATCGCACCAATTGGCCCACCATCAACTTTCAATTTTCGAATTTGGATCTGTATTTATTTTTGTTTTTTTTTAATGCCATATTGGCGTAGTATTTCCATCTGAACCACAGTGCTTTAAAAAAAATTAACTGTCACCAGTAAAATTTCAACATTACTTCAATTAAATAACTGTTGTATTTGCGAAATATGACAGAATAAGAAGTGAATCAACGACGGGTTGACATTATTCGATGATATCAGTGGTTATGGAATTTAAATTTATTTCATGTATTACTAATAATAGGTCAATATTCCTCAAACTCTCTGTAGGTTCAGAAAATACTAGTCCAATATGAAATATGACTCTTGGCTTTCAAGAAAAATGCAGTAAAAATACAGGTCCGTATTTGAAAATAAAAAGTTGGGCGTGGTCCAATTTATACGATATACTTGCTCTGTATTTAAGATGTTTATTTACATATTTGCATAGACAAAAAGTGGCTTCGAGAAAGTGCCAAAATTTTTAAAGAGTATTCGCCAAATTAGAAGATATAAGCAAAAGCAGAATTAAGAAGTTTTCAATTTTTTCTGCATAACTCCCAGAACTAAAGAAGCTTGATGAGATCAATTTGATTCATATAATTGATTTATCAAATCCGCTGCTTGCCCTCATTGAACCACTTCTCTATCCCTTACCGTTACGTAGATTTCAATCATAGACTCGAATTTAAATACCCCTGTGTATTAATATGGGACTTTTGTTTTTTATTTAGTTTCTGCAAATTGGAAGTTCTTGAGCAGTTGGTGCTTTCAAAATAATTTAAAATAACGTTGATGATTTTTTTATCGATAGGCTTTATTCGCCAATTACAAAAAATTACATGAAGGTTAATTCTCTACGAGATCTGAAAATTGTTGAAAAAAAAGTTGTTTCTCTTCTGGTTTTTTACCCACGCACCTTTAAAATAATTTGAATTTGAAAACATTTATTTTGTTTTTCATTGGGAACATTTCTTCTTAATCTTGACCAGTTTTTCATCATTTGAAAAATGCAACCATCTCTGTGAAACTGAATTTTCTCCAACAACCAACAACTTTCTTGTTTAAAACACCACACCACATATTTATCTTTAAAGAATATTGATCTTGGTATTTCTGACTACCCCATTCGAGGTAAAAGTAGCCTTCCTCATTCGTTCATAAAATTTGACAAGAAAAATTAGCATTCTCTTGTGTTCGTTTATTGAAATGAAATTCAAAACAGGCTTACAATCGCAAGTTATAGGTACTCCCGCTCTTTCAAAGTTTTCATTTGGTGGAAAATGGCTCGAATTCTTTATGGTTTGCAATTTTTCATAGAGCTTTTTTTTCAGCACCATTATTATCACAAATATCTGTTATACTAGTTAGTTTGTCCAAGTTCTATCACATCCAAGCATATACCTACTTAATTGTGCCTTTTCGTCATACACTTTTGGATTTCGAGATATTTGGAAAGTATTTCACACTGATTTAGTCCATATGAAATTTTACATAATCCCAGTCACATTTTTATTCTATAAGATGATAAAAACAAAAATAGATATTTTTTTATTTTGCATTGTTCGAACTTTAGACACCCCTAATATTCTTCAATTATAGCTGTCATGGAATTAAATAATGTTGAATTTACTGCTAATAGTTCAACACTTTATAAACACTCTGTAGTTTAGATGACTTTTGAAAAAATGTAATAAAAAATACGGGTCCGTATTTGAGAATAAAAAGTTGAGTTGACGATACTTTGAATATAATTTGTAAATAAAAAGATAAAGGAATAAAAAGAATTTCGGAATTTTCGATTTTTCCTGTATAACTAGAACCAAAGACGCTAGATCAGATTTGTTTGTGTCACGTAATTGACCTCTAATATACGCAAATTTGTCCACATTTAACCATAGACTCAAATTCGACTAGCTCTGTAGAATGACTTTTTTCTAAAACGAAAAATAAAACAGATTTCCATATGTCGCCAACACACTGTATATATTTTTAATCGTAGATAATCGTTATTCAAGCCAAAATAATAGAAAAATGGTGAAATTGAATCACATCTGTATATGTTATCTTATACTGAAAACATTCTGTAACATGAAAAAAGTTTTGAAAAAAAAAGGGTATTATCTAGAGAGGTAAAATTTTAAACATTAATTCAAATGAGTTCTTCAAACTTTTTTCAATCCGCTAAAATCGTAACACTTTTCTATGAGTTTGATACTAAAAACTTTGAAGGACTCTTAGTTCAATTACTATGCCGTTTGATAGTGTGAAGAAGGGAAACTAATCGCAACTTCAATGCGGTTGAGTGAACTTATTTTTCCAAATTGAATTCACTGATCTGAGATGAGTTCATCCAACTTAGAAATAATGTTGAGAATGGCTGAGGTACCCAGCTGTGCTTTCCTAATTATCTGCAGGTTTGTTTACTGTAAATCAACTTTCTCTCTATTTATTCAGGAACAAAAGGCACGTTTCGTTTTCTGTTGATTTTTGATTGAATATTCAATACTTGCAGCAATTCTGGACCGGGGATGCGTGAAAATGCGGACATAAAAACTTGTTTATGTAGTATAAGAAAACTCAAACTATTACCATATTTCTTTTGATTTCTTTGTTTCAATTAGGATGGGAAGGTTACAATTACTCGAGGCACAATCTGCCCATCAAAGCTTTTCTTCAAAACGAAGTGTCTAGTCGATCGCTAAACGGATAAATAAAATAAATAATCATCTGATGAACGGAAGCTAATCGTCCAAAACTTTAAGAAATATTACATGATGGACGGAATTTACAATAATTACTTAGTTTATAAATTAATTACCATTGTGATTATGTAAATACAAAATATACTTCGTTCACATTAATATTGAGTTTTACCTAATAACTTACTCCTTAAATGAATGACACTGAATTAGAATTCTAATTGAAAACTTCAATTGAAAATTTAAAACTTAAAATTTCAAATAGTGTACTGGTGGCATGTAATGTTCAGTTCTTGAAATTGCATAAAGAGCCTTATTCAATTTTGTGTCAACTGCGGTAACTTGCTCTGTCCATCTGAGACTGAAATCGATGTGTAAGCTCAAGAACTTTGTTGTTGTTTCTATTCTATTCTGTTCTGTCGTCAGCGTATATCATTTAGCAGTTGCGATTTTAGGTGGACTGGTAAAGAGTAGGAATATAAGTGGTCCCAGCACTGATCCCTGAGGAACTCCTCTATTCATAATATGAGAGTTGGAAATATCATCCTTCACTTTCACCATTATCTTCCTATTGCTGAGAAAGTTTAAAGTCCAATCTAAAATATCCACATTGCACGATTTATTTTTGATGAATTGTATGTCTAAACGAAAGCAAGTGATAGGTAAAAAAACAGACTTGCTACACGCCTTTCGCTGTCCAGTTCCGTATATACATATTCCAAATGATTGAATGCAGCAGTTTGTGCCGATCTATCGATACGGAATCCGTGATGGTGTGTAGCTACAAGCTTGTTTGAAATTAAAAAATGTATCATTCTGCTGCAAACAATTTTTTCAAAGATTTTAGCAATAACACTTAGCATTGATACTGGTCGATAATTGGATGAAAATACGGGATTATTTTTCTTGTGAATATGAATGAATTTAGCAAATTTGAGTGACGTTGGAAACTTGCCTTCGATAATCGATGGATTTATGAGATGACAAGTGAATCGACAGAGGTTTATTAATTTTTACCGATAGGTTATCAATGCCAGTACTAGGCTTGTTTTAAAATTTTTGATTACATCATTACTTCCTCTGCTGCGACAGGATTGAAGAAGAATGTTTTGTGGAACATTTCAGATGTAGTACACGACGTTGGTCTCAAGTTTCCAAAATAGTCATCAAGATTGTTTTCCGTTTCGTTGGCAAAATATTCCGCGAATGTATTTTCTATATCTGAAGAAAGTGTTACAAATGTTACAATTTCACCATCAGAATTGAGTTTTTTTGTTGTTGTTCTGGTTTCTTTGTTATCATCATCAATGCGTTTTCAAAATTGATCCACATTCCATACATTTCACGATAACAAGTTCGTTGAGAATTTTATTTTTGGTAGATTATTCTGTTCATTTTGTTTTATTTTATTTTAATTTATTATGGCAGCATTGTATGGTTGAACTATAACCATAATTACAGAAAATTATGCACTGTATTCAACCCATCAATAAAAGTGATAAACCAAGTGAAATTTGGAAATTTGAACTGATAAATTAACTTTTGTATGTGTAGGAAATCTTCGTCCCTGGACATGGACAGTCTTCTTTCATGAAACGTAAAACTGAAACTGGTGATTCAAAATAGAGTTTTAGCATGGCTTCCGATTGCAAAAATGAATGATTTTGCAGAACATAACACAAAAGAAAACTAAAGTGAATGGAGTTGGTGTGGAATAAAGTTGCCGTATATGCGATTACATTGTTCTTTTGAGCACAAATTACACTCGATCCATAGGTATATCAATGCCCTTTGAAAGATTGATTAACGAAATAATTTCTTCCTGAACACTGCAATCCACTAAACATGACAGCCCGCTTGAACGTTTTTAAAGAGTGAGAAACGATAGAAATTATTCTGGAGGTTGTATCTACGCAGAATCAAAATAAAGGCTAACGAGGGTAATAAAAAAAAATTGTGGAATTCTAATCGTATTTACCCTAGTGTCAAAATATAGGCGTTTGATTCAGTAGCGCGTCTCAGGAGGTTGGCAAATGAAATAATCATACAGGGGGTCCCTCCAGGAAGTGCATCGATCAATGAATGAAAAATTATAAGTAGGTCGAATTGGAAAATTTTGTAATACACTATTGTTGATGAAGGCTATCCGGCTAAAATAGTTTCAAGAACGTGGCTTTCGGTAATACCGGTGTGAACCCCAACTTCCTTATTTTTCATAGTTTTATCACATTTTTATATTTTAAAATAATACAAATACAATTTAATATACCAAAGTCTAACTGTTTTCAAATTTTTTAAAATTTTAAGTAAAAAATAGCGCATGTAGACAAATTTTTATTTTCTTTATTACTCCACAGGATCATTGATTGTTGAATTCTCAGAAGAGGTTCTAATTCAGCAGAATATTGACATCAATTCGACTATTAATTGGAAGTACATTTTTCTCGAATGGAAACCCAAAATTTTATAATCTCATTCAATTCTGCATTGAAAATGATGATAACTTTGAATACGGTTATCTATGTCGCCTTCTTTAATAGTTTCGAAAATGTTGCCTAATTAACTCCTCTTTGTTCCAGAAAATCACATATTCTTCAGTTAACTTATTCTCAGTTGGCCATGATGCCCACGGTTGCTTAGTCATGACGCCTGTGATTGCATTAGAAACTATCAACTGCCATGGAAATGTCATTGTAGTAATGACACATCATTTGAATCGTTCCAATGAAGATTACTCAAATCTATTCATTACTTGTGTAATAGAGTTATCTCAAGAAAATGTGATACACTTGCATTTTGGTATTCGCAGAAATAGATGCCCTCACCAAATAATGTTGAACGGATTATAGGAACTATCAAAAACTTAGGATCCTGCGCGTCGAAGAAAGAGTGCAGATCTAGCAGAATCAGAAATATCCAAGTGAAAATTGAGAATGAAATAGGTATCTGTGCTGTTTGCATAAAGTTGGGCAGTGGTTATTACGCTATCCTTCAGCTGAAAGGTATTTTCAACACGACTCAACTAATGAATATTCATTATGCTATAATTCATCCTAATATATCTTGTAATATAAACATTTGGGACTGTTCCAACAATTGCAACAGGACATTTGTGTTACTTACAAAAAACATTTGTTAGAATAATTTTTAATTTGAAAATAAGAGATTCCTGCAAACAGTATTTCAGCAAATTTTACTCATTAAGTTTTCCTTGAATATACATTGTGTTTAATGTTCCTAAATTACATATGTATGACACAGTATCTGAGTACATACCAGAAATATTCCACCAAAAATGCAGATCTTTTTAGAATTCCCACTTTTCAAAAATAGCCCTCCATGCAAAGGATTTGAATTTTTCAATAATTTTCCTGTTCGTTTGAGAAAAATAAAAAAAAATCGTTCAAGTCAAATATGAAAAGATATCTGCGAAATTATAGTTTCTATAGCGTCTCGAAATTTAATTTACTCTCGTGCATGCATATTTATCTCTTTATTTATTGTAAGCTGCCAAATATATCTATATGATCTCGAAGGATTCAATGAATTATGGGTAATGAACGGAACCAAGGTCAATTATTCTCATGTACACTACATTTCTCAAATTTTGTTTTCGACGGTGTTTTCTTCGCGCATAAATTCGGAAGTCGCTCCCGAGAAGTTTCTGTGAAAGATAGTCCGTAAAAGGAAATGTTTGACAAATATCTAGGCTGATGACAAAAGACTGGAAAGGATCAACTCGTTGGGTCCTTTCTGAATGAAACGGCTAGTGCTAGAGCAATCCATAATATTTCGGAAGAGAATTGACCATGAGAATATTTATGAGTAGTAGAAAGGTCGTCATCTTTGTGTGGTATTCCAGGGCAGTTGTTGAGTTTGTAAGCGAGAAATCCCAAATACAAGGCTGGTGTAGTCAAACTAGGATGATTTTCTTCTTACTCACTCACCTTACAGACGTGGGGAGTGACTATCGGTGTAAATGATACTAGCGTGTCCTCTGGTAAATAAATTCCTAACAAAAAAAATAATGATGAATAAAATGATACTTTTCTGTAATGATAATATTTCCACACAATGTCTTACAATAATAATTATTATCGGTATTTTCATAATAGAATATTTTCTTGATTTCGTCTATATTTGAAGAAACACTTTCTTCAATAACAGAACTTATTACTATCATAAACCAAATAGTGCAATGATAACCAGCGATTCGGATATCATGAACATGAGATATCATAACAAGTGATGAAATTTTGGTGGGAAGCAGATTCACGTAGCATGTGCAAAAAAAAAATTGAGTATGTTAAAGAGACACATCTGAAAATGTTCTCGAATACATTTCAAAATAGTGTACACTTCTTATGGTTTCTTTGGTGATAGTGGATGTACCTATCAATGCAACATAACACTTTTATTTTAAAAGAATTGGATTTAATTCTGCTAGTTGATCTTGAGAGATCCCGCGAATGAAAACAAATTTCACCTTCACCGAAGGCAGTCCACATGTGTCAGAATGTTGACCTACATAATAGAAATAATTACACCGCGAAGAAGTGATCATACTGGCTTGACAGGTACTTACTAACAATTTTCGGATAAAAATTATAGGTAATTATTATGTTGATCTTTGCGAAACAAACTAATGAATTCGATTTTTTTTCAGGAGTGGTCACAATAATGAGTGATTCGTGTTTAATGAGATGCTGAATGAATGATTCCATCAGTAACTCAGTCACGTTTGTTGAGAAAAAAATGTTTCGACATCTTCTGATTCTCATTATGGAAGAGGATGATGATGCGAATTTTAAATTTCAGATTTTTTTTCTTGTTAGGGTTTTCATAATATCTATCATATATCGGGAAAGTAGTTGTTTTTTGTTAGATATCACAAAAAAATTCTTCATTTTTATCTTAGAATTTTTTCATTGAATAAAAAAATCAATTTTTACTTGAGAATGTCTCCTTTTTTGAACATGAATGAATACCTGTCAAGAGGTCATCTTGTGGAAAATAGCGTCTATAGATTATCTTTCAGTCGCAGATAATTCTACATCTGACTTTATGAATATTAGGTTCATATTTTCGTTCAAATCAAAAGGTACAATTTCTTTCCAGTAATGGTATTACCAAATATGAGTTGGAAAATGTTTGACTATGAACATGCGACTTATCATGAAACCAATTCTAACTGAACATGTTTCTAGTTGAATACGAGTGTGAATAACGGAATGTAGAGTAGAATAGTAGAATATACGCCCATTTCACTGAAGATGACTGCCGTATTTGCAATGTGAAAGTTTAGAGATTTCAAGCAAAGATCGTTATGAAAAACTACGGAAATCATTCTGAACCATGATGCTAGTCCACCAATATCCCACCGGATGACGAGATTTGCTAAGAAACCCAATGCATAGACTAGTGAGGTCAAATAGGAACTCTTTGAACACTGGGGTATATAATAAACTACCCAAGAATGTTAGACAGTTGAATGCTCCCGATTCCAAATCATAAATAAAACACTTTCTTTTAAAGTACTTACTGTTTTCATTCAGTGGAAGAATATCTTATTTTCATTATTCGGCAAGTTCTACTCGATGAGGTAGATGCTCTTCCTTTTCAATTTCAGAGTGCGTTGTACTTTTATATATTTATTCATTGGTGACAAGTGAACATTTTAAAATGTGTGTAATGTTTTTTATATCTAAGTATATCAATATTTCTTTTATCGTAAAACATGCTACAAATGTACTCTGGAATGTGAAGTAGTGAATAAACTATCTAAGTATCTATCTATCTAGTATAAAAACAAGTCACCTCTATTCTCATTTCCTATCCTGTTTCTCCGCCTACTTCTTCTAAACCACGCAACGGATTTTGATACATCTTTCAGTCATACTATCTTGTATACGGAAGGTTAGTATGTACCATTACATTCAAATTGAGTTTTTGTATAGTAATGAAAATTCGACAAAAAATCATTTTCGGATGCATACATGGCTAGAGATACATCAAAATAATATACCTACCAAGGAATTATAGTTCTTCAAGAAGCCTTTTGAGAAAAGTCTGCGATCTATATTCTGAGGTTGACTCACAGTAACTATTTTCATCTTTGAAAAATTAAAATGTAAATATCTTCATCCAGATGATTGTTAGTAACCTTGGGCATAAGATGTCTAAAAACCCTGTTGTTTAGATTTTTTTTGAATACAAATAAATTAAATCGTATTCTGCTTCTACACTTGGTTGCATAGATGGCGTCCTCGTCCTCGTGGTAATACTCCAGGGACATAGTACTTGTTGTTTTGTTGATAATTGAATTATACGGAATTCCAATAAACTTTTCAAATATTATACGGAAGTTATAGTTCGTAGTCGAAGTGGAAGACTATTTTTTTTTTGAAAAAATGACACCACTCAAATTGTGTTAGTTTTTTACTGGTGTGGATTTTTCTAAATAAAAGTTTTGTACCTTTAAGTTTAATTTAGTAATAGCTCTTCATGAGGGATATGTGTGATGAGTTGTGTGTTACATTGTCCTTTCACTACTTAAAAAAAAGTGTCAATGTCATGTAGGTTTTACAGTGAAAATATTTCTATTTTTATGATCATCTAACTACACTGACAAGATTTTACCATTTCAACATTTAAAACGAATGTTAAACAATCAAAACATAAACAAGCTTGATGATATGTAAAATTAATAAATTTCAGTAGGAATAGAGAATTTTTATTTTTTGCTCAATCACGCCCTTTCACGACTAATACTTATGGATGATTCAAAGAAACAGAAGGGTATTACACCACATCCAGTTGATTGAATCGATTTAACAAAATGTTTGTTATAAAGTATTGTCAACTAGAACAAACTATACTACAGATTCTAAGTTTGGTACTGAATATAAATGAATATCACACAACGGAACTTGGTCAAATCATTCAGGAAGTTGATATAAAATACCGGAAAATGAAGGAACACAAATCAAAAATAGTCAATAATAAGTAAAAGAAAATTGCACTACGAAATCTTTGATTCCACCTCAACTATTGACTTTCGAACCGAATTTAAATTGTTTTGAAAAAATAACATAATTCGTGTGTTTTTTTTTTCCAAAAATTCTTGATCCTCCACTTCGAATACGGACTGTTTTTTATGATATTTAAAAATGTTACTGAAATTTCCTAAAATTCAAATAACAACAATAACTATGTTGCTGGAATATTGACACGAGGACAAGGACGCTATCTCTAGAACCGATTACAGAAGCAGAACACGATTTCATATGTTTTGTTTTAAAAAATCTAAAGAACCTCTAATCAGTTGGTACACTAGGGATTTCAGACATCTTGATCCTCTTTTATCGCGATAATAATTCCTGTTTCTCAAATATAGTAGGCGATCATAATTCAAATTTTCTCTTGTGAGCTATGATCGTTGGGTATTGTAAGTCATATTGGGGAAGTTTCATTTGAACGAATCACAGAAAACATAACAATAATTGTGTTTTTAATGACTGCTCTTTCAAATAATCGGTTCAATGAAGTTAATTATTACTGTGGTCATTGATTCATTTCGCCAGGAAACACTTCAACTTTTCTTCTATTGGCAAAAATTTCAACTAAAAAATGTTTTCAATAGTAATAATTTTACTGGAAGAACTGGCAGACAGTTTCTCTTATTAGAAATATTATTCCGTTGAAACGAAAATAAATTTACATCATGAGAAAAGCTCTTGTATTTTTACTGTTGAACAAAACTGTCCTCTACATCATATTATATGAATGAATACAGCCCAGTAGTGAATTGCACCTGTGCGAAGACAGGTTGCTGGTTTATTATGAAATAATTTATGGATGTTCTCCTCTATTCAATAGTAAGAAAAAAAGGTATGTTGATTTCTTAGGTCCATGGTCCAAAATGAACCTGCTGAAAATTTTATTGCATAATTTAATTGAAGCCAAATGTTCCAAATGTGTATTTCTGAACACCAGTCGCATTTAAAATATGAGATATATTATTGCAGATGGTGAATACTCCAGTTTAATTTTAAACATTTAAGTAGGTAATTAGGTTATTCAGAGTATTGAACAACGGTTGTATTCAATGATGAAATTAGTAGGTACCTAATTTCCAAAAACGGGGAATACTTAGTACAAATAACTCAAAACATTATAGACTCTCTGAATTTGGCAAAGAACCAAATACGTTCGATGGAAAAATCAGTCTGATAGTATTCTGTGTCGTATACAAATAATGACGATCGGAAAACATTCACCTTTCGAGCTACGTTGCTCTGCCGAGCATTGCATTATATCCAAAGAACTTCTGATCATAAACCCATGAAATCAATTAAAAAACAATCTATTCAAAATCTGAAGAACGATATTATAAGTATGTAAGTAACTTACACATTTCGATAATAACCTTGTGCAATTTACTTTCTGTGGGTTGAGGATGAATAAAGACAGACGATCCTTATTATTTTTCTCGAACCTGTTGAGTGAAAAATTGAAGTTGGACAAAGAATTGTTGTCCTACTTATTACCTCCAGTTACAAGTAGTAGCAGATAATTCGTTTTCTGTTTTCTGCATTACTTCGAGCAAAGAATACTACGTCATATTTACAGTGTATTTATTCGGTCTGAAACCATAAAATATATTACGAACTTACAAAAACTGTTTCATTATCAACAAGGGCGAATTAAATCCCTACTTGGCATTTTTAATTGGATTCTCCAAACCACCAACAGATCATTAAAATAAAAAAGGTAAAATATCTACGTGAAAGACTTCTTTAAATTATATACTTCACTGAAAATGGTTCTCATTAGTTTCTCGGAAACGTAAAGATTATTATGAAATTCGTCTGTAACTTGTGTTATAATTCTCCCCTTCAATTCCTTCACGCCAACCTAATTCGAGTATATTATATACAGGGTGTCACGAAACTATGGTGCCAAATTGAAACAGAAGATTCCCCTTGAAAAATAAATGGGACTTTCCTAATATTTCTTTTCTCAAATGTCGTTCGTTGCAAAGATACAGGGTGTTGAATATGAAAAATTAAAAATAATTTTTATTCATAACTTCCTCACTTTCTAAAATTTTTTAATAAAATTTGACAGAATGTTTGTGTTCAATAGGTACTTCATTTTGAAAAAGGAAACGCATTTTCAGTTGTTACCAGTGGCGTACAAGAAGGGCATCAGGGTACCTTTTCTCCCCTATTTTTTACGCCACTGGTAAAATCAACAAAAATTATGAATTTTTTGCATTCCTCATTCAATTTTCAGTAAAAAATGTATACTTGTTTGAATCCGGAAAAACTAATCGTTTTCAAGATAATTGCGCTTTTATAAATACAAACATACTAGTAATGAAAAATTTGTTCCTCAGAAATTAATTTTACAATCCCAATTACTGGCCTGAATAACATTTTGATATTCAACCAAAAAAAATTACACTTTCAAATTTAATTGTTTTTTTTTTGTAACTATGAAAGTGGCGAGAAAAATGCCTTTTTATTTTTCAGTTTCAACACCCTGTACCTCTGCAAGAGAAATGCATGTTGAAATGTCATTGATTTTTTTTGGTAAAATATCCAGTTTTAAGTTTAACCAGTAATTAGGATTGTAAAATTCACTTCAGCCGAACATTTTTTTCATTACTATAGTTATGTGTGTATTCATAAAAGCGCAATTATCTTAAAAACGGTTGATTTTTCTGGAAACCAACAAGTATACATTCATTACTCAAAATTGAAAGAGCAATGCAAAAAATTATTAAATTTTCTGATTTCACCAGTGGCGTAAAAAATATAAAAGGGATCATGATGCCCTTCTTGTACGCCACTGGTAACAACTGAAAATGTGGTTCCTTTTTCAAAATGAAGCACCTATTGAACACAAACATTACTTCAATTTTTTTTGAAAATTTTTCTCAACTGTGGAAGTTATGAATAAAAATTACTTGTAATTTTTCATATTCAACACCCTGTATCTCTGCAATGAACGACATTTGAGAAAAAAAATATTAGGAAAGTCATATTTATTTTTCGAGGGGAATCTTCTGTTTCAATTTGGCACCATAGTTTCGGGACACCCTGTATATACAGCTATGGTAAAATATTATCGGCATATGGCGTTCTCAATACTGTTGATTATTATTAGTTGTTGCAGTCAAGTATTCAACTGGACTACTGTTTTCCTTCCTACAAACTGTTTGCCTCGAGCACAATTTACGTGACATTGTCAGTTTGTTAATCGCAGTCACGGCAGTATCGGAGTTGGTATATGCCGATAATATTTTTCCATATCTGTATATAGATATTATACATTCTTCAAAATTCCACATGAACAAATTAAGTAACCAGAGTACTTAACCAAGGAACAAAGGTTGACTAACAGTAGTTTCTAACTTTCACTCAGATATTAACATAATGTTGGTATACCCATACAGTTTGTTTCATTTTAAACACCTTATAATTTTTAGGAATGAATAAAATAAGTGAATTGAACATATTTACCAAAAAAAAATTATTTGCCACAGCTAACTATGACCTATGGAAAAGTTAACATTGAAAAAACACATCAGTTTTTATTTTGACACGAAAGTGAAACTGTAAAAATCAAAGCAAAGAGGCAATCGTGGAAGAAGAAATGGATACCTCTACATGATTAGAACCCACAAAGTGCTGGCGAAGGAGAGTACTGTAAATCAATTGGGTTTCTTGAAAGAGGATAATGATACCTACACAACAACCTTTGAGGAAAGTATATCAATACTAATCGAGGCACCCTTTCCGACATAACAATTCTAAATGACCCAGTAGCAGTGAACAATCTGCAAAACAAGCCAAAATGCTTCGGACTGGAAACGAACAATTCCAACATTACAAATATCCAGTAGAGAATGGAATATACCCCAAAGGGAAAAGAAAATACTAATTTAATATCAATGCAGAACATTTAATATTCAAAGAAAGAGTCCTTTATATACCCAAAGTGGGGGGACTAAATGACATGATGCCCAGTAACAGTAGTAGTGATAGTTGGTGGAGAGGCTGCTACTGCAGCCAGGCAAGTACTGGTTGGGCTAGTTTTCGGCCAGGCGGTACGGTGGCGGTTGATGATTCCATCACCGGCTACCAGTCCCGCAGTATCTGATCTGAGACCCTTCCCCTTGGGATAGATTTTCCAGTTCTTGCAGCGAGATCTTTCAAACCGCCCTCTCGTGGAAACCCTGGTAGGGCTCGTTGTCAGTTGGACGCTAAGGCGGTCACAGGCAATGCGTTCACTGGCTACCAGTCCCGCAGCGTCCGATTCGAGGTCTTTTTTAACTTCAGGCACCCCCTTGAACCCTGACATGACGCCCCAGTCAGTCCGTCTGATCACTCTACTAGACAGATAGATTACAGATGAGAATTAATAAACCCGCTCAACAAGCGCCAATACACGTTACTAACATGGCGAAATTTGTAGACATTGTCAAAAATGCATCACCAAAGATTTAGAAAGAAAAGGGGTTCCACCCCTCCTGTCCCAGGAGATGAAAGCCAGCTTGGCGAAACCATAGTCACAGCTAGAGCAGACAGCCCTGAGGAGGAGTGTTATCACTTCTCTTGTTTGCTAGTAGTATCATTGAAGGGGCTAACATTCAAAGGAATGCTTCGCTTGAGATACCCCGATGATCTTGCGATCACTGCAAAAGGCAAATTTGCAGGAACAGTCTCGGAGCATACACAAACTGTTCTGAACATGATTAATAAGTGGTAGTCTTTACTAAGAGGCAAAATACTTGGGAGACATCTTTGACTACAAGTTGACAAAGGAAAATACTCCAGAAAAGCACGATAGCCCTCAATCCGTATAGAAAAATATGGTGGCTATAACCATGATCATTTGTGGTTCTACCAGGAATATTAGATCCATGATAGCATATGGTGGGTGGTATGGTGGACAAAGACTCGGTAGGTTGGGGCAATTCAAAGGCTGAATGGCAGCCAAAGGCAAGCCGGCCTGGCAGCCACGGGAACTATGAGTACAACTCCAACAGCTGCCTCGAAAGTCTTGCTGAACCTACTGCCACATACGAGGCGAAACCAGGTCAGTCAACAATAGGTTGAGCCTAGGATGGTAGTTGACCTCCTGCTTGACAAATGTGCCACGGTTCATCTCAAAAGAGGACGATGCGAGAAATACGGAAAGACGTATATTCACCTAGGGGTGGAACAACGCTTTCTCTGCGGCAAGTGTCAGCACAAATTCCGACATACCCAGTCATCAGAATTGTTGAGGAAGAACAAAGTTGTTGCAACTAATATGCATGCCGTTAAGATTGTACTTCACTCCTTTGGAGTTATGAAATGGACTCAAGAGTAGCTGCGATAACTGGACATGAAAACTCGCAAAATAATGCCTATTCATAGGAGCTTGCATTCTAAATCGTCTGATCTACGGTTGTACTTCCCCAGACAACAAAGAGTTTGGAGTTTGGAGTGTCTACATACTGCATACAGTCATCAGGAGTTCAGATCCCTTTCTCTGCATGGTTTGCGACCATGAAAAAGCAGGGATTGGAGCATTTCTCCTCAAGCTACCCATGCAGCCGATGAACTCGGTCTCGTATTCAATACTGAACGGACGTACCCAAACCCAAAAAGCCCACGTCAAAGTTTCGGAGAGTGAGAGCCTCCTACACCTACATAAGGATAAGACAAGAACATTGAAGACCTTTGCTTATCCAGAAACCTGACCTTCGCATTTATCAGATCAAGTGGGCTGAAGTCAGAAACGAAGGAATTCATAATGGCCTGCAAGGATGGTGTTTTTAGCATCCACGTCTGACATAGTCGCGTGATGGGTAAAGAGGTCCCTGTTACTACATGTAGAAGCGTATCGTGAGGCAACCGAGACCAAAATACATTTTCTGTCAGCCTGTCCAGCTTATGCGGCCTCAGCCTATATCCACAGGCATAACGCAGCGTTTCGAGTGTACCACCACTTACGACGTACGGTATAGACGAGACACTGGTGTTGTTTTATGTTCCGTGGGATATTGAGTCCATTGTAGAGAGTGAGAAGTGCCGAATCTATTGGGACGGTTCATTACACACCCTCAGTCAAATACAAGCCAATTAGCCTGATGTAGTTCGCCTCAAAATATCGAAACATTCTTTCAACTCCGCTGGCTTCACCCAAACCATCCTGTTAAAGTGGTGGTTCTGATCATACTTGGTGGGATGATGGACACGCCGCTCTCGAATTTGAAAATTATACCAGCTTACGTGATGTGGCGAAAATCTTAGCCGAAAGAATGCAGAAGACCGTAAATCTTAGTTCACTCCGCCTCCTCAGGGAACATGATTCTAGGGCCCAGTAATCGCTCATCCCACGGACGAGGGGAGTGTTAATTGGGGTTAATGACTCACCAGCACGCCCTTCAGAGGTAACAAGGCTCCGGAGACAGGGCCTGACTGGGAAATTCTTGACGACAAAAATGTTTTCATTGTTAAAAAAATCTATGTATCCCACGGCTGTTTTTAAGAACTTTACTTTCGGTCATAAAGTAATTGAAATTACTCGATTCATGTAGTAGAAACTATCCGAATAGTACCGTTTCATGGCTAATTGTGACCATTCAAAAACTGAAATTTTTCGCTTTAACAGAATGAGGAAAAATATTCACTATTGTGTGGAAAAAACCTGGTTCTATGTTTTATCAGTTTTTTGTACCGGGTGACAACGATATCAGGTATCAAAATAAAATTCGACAGTTAATAAAGAGTTCGAATTCCACATTTTGACTCCTTTAGACATTTTTTTAGGTATCCGGTTTGGCCGGAAAATACACCAATTTTTGTTTTTAATCAGGGCATACCGAAAATGATTGTTTTTCAGAATCCTGGTAGAATTTGGAATAGTTTTTTATGATCATATGTAGAGCTGAGTTTTGTTTACAATCTAAAGCGCTGCGATTGACATCGTACGTAACATGAAAAAAATTTGAAAATTACAAACCATTTTTTATTCAATAAAACCAATAATTTTAATGACTATGTTCCTTTCAATATGACCAACTTGCAAACAAATCGTTTTATGAAAATGACTACTATCATCTTCATACGCTGTAAAGTGTCACCAATATAATTCGGAGCTGTACAGAATTTTCTCAGGATTATGAAGATGCATTAGAAAAGAGGGGTTCTATTCATTAATCAAGAATTGTTGTAATTTCTGGTTGCATCGAAATAACGAAAAAATTGTGATATCTTTATTAACTATGTCGAGTTTCATTTTGATATGCTGGGAAACAAAGGTTAAAAAAGATGCTAGCGACATCATTGTCATCCGGTATTGCGATTCCCAACATATCCACATTTTGAGAAAGATGACTGAAGTCTATATTTTATTGTGATTGTGTAGTGGGTTTTATTTATTTTTGTAATGCTCCTTCCTGTGCGGAATTCTTAGAAATATTCAGACAAACAATCAGTTCTTTCACCAATATTGGGTATTTCATTTCACAATTATTGTGCTCTTTGGTGAGGTTGGGTTCATGGAAACTTATTGGGTAAGTTTGATCTTTATAGGGCTTTGAGAGTAGTCATCATCATAGAAGTGTAAGAAGTGTAGGTCATCAGATATTTTCTTTTCGTAAAGCAAATTTTGCAAGTTGATATGTAGTTAGGTACCTGTGTACTATAAATAAGAAAATGTGTTCTAGTATGTTCTAGGAACTGTTGCTCTCTGTTTCACGTTTGCACGAATGAATGAGTATCTGTAGTCCACCTTTTTCCTGACTTCAGCTATGTTCATATCTCGATTATTCTGATCTAAAGTTATTATTCAGATGAAAAAACTTCGTGTTTCTAAAAACGTAGGTGCTAGGGACGAAAACTAGTTTATCCTGAAAAAGATTTGTGATGTTTTCGATTTTAAGAAATCAGTTGAGTGTCCCATTAAATGTGCAAATTTTGTTCATTTGGCATTTTGAACTCATCCGACTTCACAAGGAACTCAATCTCATTCTGAACTGAAGTCAGTGGAATAAATGGACTAACACATCGATCCAAAGAGCTGAAAGGAATAAAATATGAGCCTTGGGTTGAATAACCAGATGTGATGATAATGAGTGTTCTTTTTATTGTTGGTTTTGTCTCTTTCACCTATAAATATTTATTCTTATGATTTGTCTCCTGGAATGTATCTTAACAAAACACAACATTCTGCCCTGGTTCTGGATTCCGTATGCACATTATTCGTAAAAATCTTCCCCAATTTTTTCTTACTTATTTGGATATTTTCCGTTTGCGAATTTGATACAAATTAGTTTTTTGTTTCAGCTTAATTTTTTTGGAAATAGCGTATATAATCACTATAACAACTGGCCGACCATCTGGAGAAAACTGCATTCTTGGTCGTAACTCACTCAAATGTCAAGGAAATCTAACCGAATTTGGACATCCGAACATCACTGCTTTGGAATTATCTAACTATTTGGGACGTGAACTAGATCTGAACGAGGTTGT
This sequence comes from Chrysolina americana, assembly GCA_958502065.1. Lineage (NCBI taxonomy): Eukaryota > Metazoa > Arthropoda > Insecta > Coleoptera > Chrysomelidae > Chrysolina > Chrysolina americana. The sequence goes on along the minus strand of OY293411.1, from coordinate 17,887,984 downwards.
GGCAAGATTTCCGCTGGTTCAGAACATTTCCATTAATGATAGTGAAATAGATTCTATAATAACCCCTCAAAAACCAAACCTAATAAAGGTGGGTACACATTTCTATATTTATTGCGAACAAAATCAGTTCCAGCGGTTTTTTATTTCAATTTCAATGCGAGTTGAATGTGATTCACGCTCTATAATATTTGATGCAAGCAGAGCTTTGCATTACGTATCAATAGAAGAGCCGTTTGTATGGAACAAATTGACTCATGCATTAAAATTTCGTTGAAATTTTATGATATTCATACCGCCCATATTATTATAACAGTTTTTCATATATGTTCACTAATTAAACTTCAAGAGAACGAATGTGATGATTTAATTCAGTAAAAACAATTTCAATAATATTCGCTCTATCCAATTGGATACCTGATATTATCATGAAGAAACATCATTAAAACAGAAGTTTCGTGTAACAAAGGAAAGAGAATAAGCTGTTATTGAGTCAATTAAAGTTTATATGAATACTAGCTAAAGCAGACTGAGTAGATACAGTACTAGCTAACAAACAAGAAGTTCTTCAATGAAGTAAACTAGTTATACGGGGATAACTCCAGGCTAATAATTACCTGAACGTACTCATTCAATTTAATCTAAATGGTATAACTGACATTATGTTTGTGTGAGAAAAGGTTGTCTTCCTCCAGAAACTTTTATCGACACTCTCAAATTTTTTGTTTTCCATATTAAATGTCAATACAAGTATCGACATCAAACAGTAGGAACTCTGACTGTCTATACATACAAGTCTGATTAATTTTGAGATTCCAACACATCCGGTTTCTCGGTAGAATCGATTGGGAAATTGCCAATTTACCATCAATCGAATCCACAGCCAAGAAATCCCACTGTGTGATTTGAAAATCAGGTCTCAGTCCATCAGGACGGTCTACCAGTTCCATTATCTTATCAAATGTAGGAAGTCCTTGATTTTTAATCATGTTTAATGGTTTCTTGTCGAAGTCTTCTTCCTGGAGTTCTAGTGATCTCTGCATGATGATTGAAACCCCAGTAATTGTGAACAGGATCAAAGTCGGTTCTCCATGAAGCACCAAAATGAAAGCTGCATCAAGTTTTTCATCATCCCAATCGTTTTCAGCTCCAGCATCTTGAATACATTGCCCAAGTAGTCCAACCATTATTCGTCAGGTTATTCAAATTTTATCCAGAAAGTCCTTGCATCCTGATTTCATTGACATCTGTTGCAAAAAAGAAAACGAATTTCACTTAGAATTAAATTTAGAGATATCAATTGTATACTACACCACAACACCTATAAAAAATCAATAAAACTATCAAAATACCACAGGGTTTGGGTAAGGGAGGGGGTTTGATTGGTCTTTATCAAGGGTTCAATCCTGCTCGGTGTCTCAGCTATTCAGAGGGCGGGCAAACCACCTCGCATCTGCCTTTGTAATATAGTGTAATATAGATTTGAAGAGACTACAAGCGGTATGTCACAGGTTAGGTATATGAGGGAATTTCATTCATTATCTTTCAGACATCTTCAGACAGAATTTTTCGTGCAAGTCCTGAAAACTTCTGTAATCAGGTGGTGTGTCATTCAATATTCGATATTTCTTGCTTTCTGGACTACCACCGTACTAATTTACTAATATTTTCATTTCTATTACCTGACTCCCACGTCCCAATGTATTTTGGAAGGCTGGTCCTGATGATTATTGATTTTTGTCGCGTCTTTAGAATAATCTATAAAGCTGGTTGTCTTTCTTGTTTTTTTGCTCTTGTGAACTTTTCTGCAGGTGCTATATTCCTTATACCTATTTGTTCATGTGATTCGTCCTTGTAATCTAGGAGACTTCATCGAAGCCGGCTGAGTTTCTCTTGATTTTCTTCAGCTTTCTTGTTTTTCTGCTCTAGAATGGTTTTCTGCAAGCAGTCCTGAGCTCCTTGAGTTCCCCAGCATCATTGAACATTTTTCATTAATGGGTTCTCATAGTCCTATTCTCTCCTGTTGTTCTTTTGAGTTTCAGGAGCTAGTTTCATTTTTATTATTGTAATTTACCTGCTCTTCTCTGTACGCTGTTTTTCCTAGTTTTGTTTTTTCCAACCATCACCTCTCTTGCTCGTCAAACGGATGCTTTAGGCAGCAGGCACACTGAGCAACCATGACCGACCGTCCAACTACGACCAAAATTTCCTAAACGTGTATTCTTATCGGATAACTCACACTGAATGATCGTCTTCAACCGGTTTTCGAAGACTATGTTTAAAATTATAATCTGCTGAAAATTTTGGTCGATCAGTGTGAGTTTGAAAGTTTTTATTGATCCATTTCAATTTTTGGTCGTTGCTGGACGGTCGCGGACGGTCGATGCTGGTCGGTCAGTGTGATTCCTAGCTTATCATTTTCGTAATGGTATATATGTCATTAGTTTCTCAAAGAACCACTAATATCCTCGCTTCTGACACAAACTGTTATGAATCTGTGTTTTGTGGCTGATTAAACACTTAATTAATTATTTTCCATTCATTTACAGCATATTAACTAACAATAATTTCTGGCATTTTAGTAACTCGGTTCAAATTAACTACCAATTCGTTCGCTCCTCGAATGTTCCGTTCATTTCCAGATCTTTTGTGTCGATGTTCTCTGACATGTTTTCGTTAGGTTAGCGAGCCAAAACCGATGACGGGAATAATAGGCAGGTAACAATACTGCCGTGTGAAGGTGAAGAGCAGTATGTGCAAGAATGATCATTTTGAGTTATTGCCATTTTAGTATTTTCTGTTCTAAACAATTTACTTTCAAATTTAAATTAATGTTTCAACTTATTGTGTAGGCAAACAGCAGTAATTGGTTAATGAGTTAGATATTGCCAGTTACCATAACACTGTGAAGTCACATTGTCATTTACTGCCATTTACCTAATAATTTTTGACCCAAGTTGATTTACAAAGCATCATGTTGCAGTTTCTGCCGAGGTCTGCAACATGAATATCTGCAATTGGTCAAAAATATTACTTACTGCCCTTTACCTTCACACGGCAGAATATTTTCAGAAAATTATTGTTACATTAGTGCTCGAATTGAGTGAGAACCAGCTCAGTGTACCTGCTAATGAACATTTCTCTGCGGGCGAAAGGACATTCACTCGCTCTGTAGTGAAGAATGACTTTTCGTCACTGGTATGCAAATCTTACTTTCGATGTTTCAATGAATACTGTTTCAGTCATTGATAAATTTCTTCATGCGATGTAATATCCTTAACTTATGTGCTCACTTTCAGGTCTTGCAACTTCGCAACCTTCTGATAACAAATATTAGCCGAAGTTTCTTGGAGCAGTTCCCGAATATTCAAATTCTGAACCTGGAAGGGAATCATTTGAGGGATTTTGATATAGACTCACCATATGGGACTATCAAAGAATTGTATTTACTCAGTAAGTATAGTGATATGTTATATAAGAGTAATGTCAATATGACTTAACACTAATAATATCATTCTGCTCAACCACAGGAGGGACGAGGTCCCTGTTATTTTTCAAAAATCACTTTAAACATTCATTCTCAAGAATACGAATGCTGTTGGAATGAAAATCGCTATCCGACCTATGTACAATAAGTGTCTCAGTTCTCATGGAAAAACCACCGTGACTTTTAAGTAAGTTTTACCAAAAGATTCTGAATTTTGTTGAATTGATAGATACAGCAAAAATGTAGTTTCGAACTGTTTTCCTCCTACTATGATTTCTCGAAAATGTCGGAGGTTCTATCGATGCTGGCGTGCAGTGTATATCACTTACAATGATTATTTTTAGGTAATTTTGTACATTATCGGTTCTATAAAATTCTGAATTATACTGAAAAAACTATAGAAGTTGTGAGGGTGTTTCCGTGATATACACTGTATACTTAGGAATTCAGAGAGAACGTCTAAATAGTTGAAATATTGATGCAGAACAGACGGTAGAATAATGCCACTCCAAGGACTTCGTACGAGGTATCCAGATCGATTCAAGGAATTAGAACTCGCTTATCAAAAAACCCACACTTCGACGTACTTCGTGTGAGTTTGACTGGGACTACATGCGATTCGGAAAGTAAAACTTAAAAGTGTTTGGGTATATGTGGGAGTTTTTTGCCCATATCTCCGCAGCTGTTTAACATAATCCAATCAAACCTGGTGTCACTGGATTCATAATGAAGATCCCTAACCCAATATGGAAGAATATACAAGGTGTTCCATTGAAAAATATCATACCAATATTGGTTTCACTCGAATACGGATAACCTCAAATATTTTGCGTAATGTTTTCAGAGGCTGACCTCTCGGAAAATTGAATAGACCTTCAGGATCGGGTTGTCGACAAAAAATCCTACTGGGAAATTTACCAATGATGCCCCCCAAAGAGACTTTTACTAAGAGTTGTTCAATAACTTGATCTAAAGAGCGATTGACGAAAATCGCTCTAAACCAAACCTCCCTCATTTGTTGTATTTGTTGTCCGATTTTGATGAATTGATGAGTTGATGAAATCAAATGCTATGGGAATGCGCAGAGTCCAATTTTCTTCTACTTCAAGTTTAACTAGCCATCGTCAATTTTTTGCAACTGATTTCCGTGCAAAATTAACGAAATTTATGTCCCCTTTTTTACTCTTCGTTTCATTAGAATCGAACTGAGTAACAAAATGATTTGATCATTATTATACCTACTGACTCATAATTTTTTGTTCCTGATTTGTTCTTTCCATTATCCGGCAGCATCGTTATCAGTAACCCTCAACAGTTCTTAGGAGACTTGTGCGAACCAGGAATGACTAGGGCCATACCTTTAAACGTGCGATCCCAAGCACTTGTAACATTGTATCAGTATTTTTTACGGGCTTTTAATTTACTCATTTACAATTGGAATTGCTGTGATTTTTAGCAGAGGTCGACTGATGTATACCAGTCACTGTAGGTTCAGATAATATGATTTCGATCCACAGTGTACCATTCGATTTAGTTATTTTAGAAAGCATACATTACATACAATAAATCGCTGCGACATAATGTTCATCTTCATTATGTAAGAAAATAATTACGTTATATGTCCGAGTTCAAACACATATGTAAAACGCAATTTAAAGAACATTTGATGAAATATTACTGAAGTTTTTTTCTGTAACTCTCACAAACTCTAACACATCTATTCGTCGTGACTACAAGCCACTGACTAAATAGGAAGAAAGTTAGAGGGGTAAGGTATGTATTACATACTATCGAACAGCAAGTCATCCACTGTTGACCAGGTTACCCTTACATATTATGGAAATATAAATTACGTGTCGATTAACTACATAAGTATTGAACTATAAAAAGTAACGAGAAATAAATTATCTTATATTATTGGATATTTCAAATATTCGGTGAAAAAGGAACATTATTTAATCTATATGAGCTAATGTCTTACGTAAGTACTATTTCAAAGACTTAGTTTTTGATATTGAAAGTTCTCTTCAACACTTTTGGGGTGTTTTCCCTAATGCATAAATTAGGTATTTCGTCATAATTCAGATCATACAGTATGGCATATTCAGTGTTCATCAGTAGAAATACTTTCAGTCTTTCCTGTCCTGTCCTGATTAAGACCTCAGTTTTTGAAAACCCACTCGTAAGAAACTTGGCTACTTGGCAGATCCAATTGATACTTGTAGGCAACTTATATAAACTACTTACCAGATGAAGTGGGACAACCAATTTGCCTAATTTTGACTAGCTAGAACTTGGACATTTCTTGGCCGATGTTGGATTTTCAACCAAAGGTGGAAAGCGTCATTTTTGGTCTATGCGTCATTGGCGTCGGGTTTCTTTTTCTGTCATTCGTTCTCTTTGTGCAGGGTGAGAATTCAGAGCCGGAAACATTTCAAATTTTTGACCAGTAATTTGGGAATTGTGAGTGACACTTGAATTTTTTTTTAGATGATGGGGAATTGTTGGGCCGATACCTCGAGACGTCTTTGAAATAATTTCAATAAATTGCGTTCCTATAGAAATATCGCCATTTTATGAAATACTGTTTTTATTTTGAAATGTGGCCTTTTTAAGTTAAACAATAACAGCCACCATCTAAACTGCAACAAGGGATATTTCTACTGAAGTTGATTAACACCAGTGGCGCGCAAAAAGGGGTTCATGATATTTAGAAACGAAAATTAGTTTTTTTTTTAATTCGACAGTTTTATTGATTATTATATTCAAAAAGCTGCCATACCTTTAATCAGCATGATTCAGATGCGTGCAAAAGAGGATTCTGTAATGTAGACAAATTAAAATTCCAGTTTCATAATTTTTTTTACTCTTTTGCTCATTTAAGATGAGCATCCATTTAATTCATTGGCGTATAAAAGAGGATCCATTATACAAGGCGATCCAAAAAGTTTGATTCATATGGAAACATTTTTAATGATTTTGTTAATTGGCTGTTATTTGTTCGCCCGTTAAGATTTCCTAATCGTGAATATTTTTGACGAGCCTTTAATCCCTGACCATGTACGGGCCTACTGGTAGTGCATGTCAGTAAGCAGTAGACCTTTGTTAACTTCTATATTTATTAATTCTGCATTGGAAAGTCGCGACATTTCTTTCGACTTAAAATGCAATCTAAATGTCAAAACTTTATTTCTGCATGTTGATGTAGATAAAAATGTCACCAAGGAAATACTATTTTGACATTAGATTGCATTTTAAGTCAAAACATATATCAATTATTGTTGTCGTCTAAATGCGCAGATTTGGTGAAAATTTTAAGATTGCGGCAAAGAAATTATACAATAAGAGAGGTTGCCGACTTACTTGATGTCAAGAAATCATCTGTAGGAAGAGGTTTGCAAAGAGAAGCTAACAACGGTACTGCTGCTTACCGACCCGGCGGAGGAAGTCGAAAAATAACAAATCCCCGTCAGGACCGATCAATAGTACGCACTGAAATTAGAAATAGGGTTTGGACCGCCAAAAGAATCCGAGCGCACCTGCAGTTAAATGTTTCAGTAAACACTGTCAGAAGGCGCGTACATGCCCAAGGATTAAATGCTCGTCGTCGGGCAAAATGTCCACTTTTAACAAATAATCCCCGGGCGAACAGAAGAAGATGGTCTGATGAACACATACATTGGCATCTTCGGTGGAGAGACTGTCTATTCGCTGATGAATGTCGTTTCAACCTGTATAATTCCGATGGCCGGTTATTAACTTGGCGGAGACGGGGAGAAAGTTTCTTAGAAGAAAACATTCGTCCACAAGTTGCATTTTGCGGTGGTGGATTGACAGTTTGGGGAGGTATTCAACACAACGGAAAGACAACTCTTGTGGTATTACGAGACAATGTTAACAGCATAGTCTACCTGAATGAATGTCTGATTCAGGAAGTTCTTCCGCATGCTCGAAATTATGGCGATGATTTTGTTCTTGTGGATGATAATGCTCGGCCTCATCGGGCAGTATTAGTAAACAGTTATCTGCAAGACCAAAATGTTAATCGTAGTGAATTGCCTCCCAGATCTCCAGACTTGAATCCTATTGAGCACGTCTGGAGTTGGATGAAGTTGGAGTTTTCCCGAAGGGAACGTCAGCCATAAACTCTTGACGATCTCGAACGGATGATTCTGGACCTCTGGGAGGCAGTTCCTATAGAACTAATCAACGAATTAATTTCGAGCATGCCAAGTCGGTGCCAGGCAGTTATTCAGGCTAGAGGGGGATCAACGCCTTACTGAATAGGATTAATATTCTTGTTTTAATTTGAGATATCTTTACAGTTTTTTAAATAACATTTTCTTATGTTCGTAAACATATGAATCCTTTTTTGTACGATGAATTCATTGAAAAGAAATCAATTACATGTATGCACATTGTTAATAAATGAAAAAAAATTAAACTGGAAATTTAATTTGTCTACAATACAGAATCCCCTTTTGCACGCCTCTGAATTTGTCAGCATCATACTAATTAAAGGTATAACACCTTTTTAACTGTAACTATCAATAAAACTGTGGAATTTTTTCAACAAAAACGAATTTTTTGCGCGCCACTGGTGTTAATTATCTTCAGTAGAAATGTCTCTTGTTACAGTTTAGATGGTGGCTGTTATTGTTTAACTAAAAAAGTCCACATTTTGGAATAAAAACGGAATTTCATAAAATGGCGATATTTCCATAGCAACGCAATTTATCAAAATTATTTCAAAGACGACTCGAGATATCGGCCAACATGTCACCCAACACAAAAAATTTTCTAGGGTCCCTCACATTTCCCAAATTATTGGTCAAAAATTGAAACGTTTCCAGCTCTAAATTATCACTCTGTACAAAGAGAACGAATTGCAAAAAAAGAAACCCGACGCCAATGACGCATAGACCAAGGATAATGCTTTCCACCTTTGGTTGAAAATCCAACATCGGCCAAGAAATGACCAAGTTATAGCTAGTCAAAATTAGTCAATTTTTTTGCTGTTCCACTTCATCTGGCAAGTAGTTTATTTGGAATGTCGCAGATTATCTGTTTCTATAAAAATAAAACAATACACGAAGCAACCAATACATGATGAAACTGTGTGAACAACGCTTTCAAGTTCATTTTTGTCGGCTTTGTTTTCACTGTCATTGTAATTTTTCTGAAATCTCGATATCATCATTATATTGTTTCGCTCTGATGAATAATTATTATTCAAACTCGTAAGATTTTGAACAGAGCTGATTAGTTCTTTCATTATTGAAGATGGATTCCAGTCAGTTAATTAAGGTATTACAGAAAATTATACAATAAATGAATGAAACATTCAGCCCTATGCCGTATCACTTCCGTCAAAAATAACGTCACCGTTATTCGCCATTTCCGTTATTTCGCTATTACCAAGCAATATCAAAATAACAGAAATGGCGAATAACGGTGACGTTATTTTTAACGAAAGTGATACAGCATAGGGCTGATTGTCTGATAAATATGATGAATAATTTGTATCACCCAAACATGTTAAGATGCTAGTAAAATTGAATTTTATTTTATAAATATTGGCACCAAAGGACAAATGGAGTAAATTGGGGATCACTTGAGACTCTTGTGAGAGCACCTTGATCTCTAGCGTGAGGGTCTACCGGGAAATTTTCCAGTATCCCGCTAGTACAATCCAAAACTGAACCTATCCAAAGACGTTTGTGTTGCCTAACTGATTTTGTTGATTCAACTAGAATGATACTCAATAATTTTCAGTTGTAATATCACAAGAGAGTGAGAATAAAGTTAAAATAATTTGACAGCTTTTTCGAAAACTTGTTGCAACAAGTTTGAGATCCAGTCATAGACCCATCCTCTACATAACATTTTTATTTCAACAATTCACTTGAATCACTATAAACAGAAAGATGAAGTATGGAATTTAAAGTTCTCAGCATGAAATATACAATTATTATGGATGTTTTGTCCTTGAAATTCTCATCAGTGTATTTATTTATTGATCATTAATAGTTTTCAGTGAGTAATATATGCGGTAATTTTCAAAAGTTTCTATTGGTATTGGATAGCACTGTCTGTGACTATTCCTACTTTAAACTTTTTAGAAACATGGAATAATCGAATAATAATAATAATACTAGTAAGAAATTAACTCATGGCTAGATGGGGAGCAACAGATTCCGGATTGGTTTGTCAAGGGGCAAACCGTGCTAATCTCCAAAAACGGAGATTTGTCCGATCCGAAGAACTACAGACCGATAACATGATTGAACGCATGTTAAAAGATGTTTACACACATCTTATACATACAATACTCTCCGCAGTTGAGCCAGTGTATGAACGGATATATGAGCAAAGAGGGCCAAAGAAGGGAGTCGCTGGCTGCAAAGAGAACCTGCAAAGAGAACATCGCATGAGCTCATCATGCATTTGCTCAGATGTCTTGCGGTACCCGATCAAAGAGTGAGATGCATTGAACAGCTGATTCCGCTCTGGAGGACTCGCTTTACCATAACATCTGGTCAAGTCAGAGTCCAAACAGAGCAGGTTATCTTTAGAAGGGGAGTGTTTCAGTCCTCTTCTCTTCTGCATCTCACTACTGCCATTGTCCGTTGCATTACGGAAAACCCGCGGATACAGCTGCGGCACCCCCCGCAAGCGGAGGCATGAGGTCACCCATCTGTTTTTCACGGATGATGACACACTTTATGCCTCCGGAGAAAAGGATCTTCTTCAGTCCTTCAGTCCTCAAGAGTACACGCATGCAACCGGAATGGAGTTTGGGATCGACAAATGTGCCATGGTTAATCTCAAAAGAGGACGATACGAGGAATACGTAGAGAAAATTCGCAGCTCGTAGACGGAAGCATCCTGCATCATCTGGATGCCGGAGAGACGTATACCTATCTAGGGGTGGAACAACGCCACACCCAAGAGGTAACTACTGTTAAAAACTCTCTCCGCGGCAAGTATCACAAACTGCGACAAATCTGGTCATCAGAACTGTCGGAGAAGAACAAAGTTGCTGCAACTAATATGCTTGCCGTTCCGATTCTACTTTACTTTTTATACTGCGACAACTCGACGTAAAAACTCGCAAAATGATGCATCTTCATAGAAGCTTGCATCCTGAAACGTCGGTTCCACGGTTATACTTCCTCAGACAACAGAGAGGCCGTGGACTTTTGACTTTGGAGTGTTAACACAACAGAATGGTACTGTAAAGTCATCAGGAGTTCAGATCCCCTTCGTTGCTTAGTATAAGATCACGAAAAAGGAGGGATTGGAGCATTTATTCTCAAGGTAGCAACCCGTGCAGCCGCTGAACTTGGTCTCCTATTCACCACTGAACGGACGAACTCAAACCGAGTTGGAACCCTCTCAGCAAAGAGCCCACGTGAAAGCTGCGGAGTGTGATAGGCTACATAAGGATAAGCCAATGCATGGGGCATTCTTCAACAACATTGAAGACCTTGGCTTATCCAGAAACCTGACCTTCGCTTTTCTCAGGTCAAGTGGGCTGAAGTCGGAAATCGAGGGATTCATAATGGCCTGCCAAGATGGTGTCTTCAACACCCTCGTCTATCCTAGTCGCGTGATGGGTATAGAGGTCCCTGACACTAGATGGAGATCGTGTCGTGGGGCAGCTGAGACCATAATGCATTTGCTGTCAGCTTGCCCAGCTTATGCAGTCTCAGCTTATATCCATAAGCAGAACGCGGCGCTACGAGTGTTGTATTACCACCTACGACACTCGTACGGTATAGACGAGACACCGGTGTTGCCTTATGCTCCGGGTGGTATTGAGTCTGTTGTGGAGAATGAGTGCCGAATGTCTTGAAACTACTCATTCCCACTCTCAGGCAAATACAAGCCAATAAGCCTGATGTAGTCCTCCTCGATCATCAAATTAGGACGATTATGGTTATAGAGTTCTCGGCTTCTGGCGAAACGAACATCGTTCGAAAAGAGGAGGAAAATCGGACAAAATATCGAGAAAAAATAGTACCCCCTCATAAACACTCATAGAATGTTCCCATAGCCTGTGCGGGTAGAGGACGGCTATTATTATTATTATTCGCCGTGGCGCTCCGGGGTGACTGACTGATCTTTTCGGTTACCTACAGTACCACCCGGGTGGTCGGTGCGTACTTCAAGCTAGCACCAGACGTCGGGATTGGCATCTAGGCAACTCACATCACACTTCTTGATCCACAACAAGGCATGTGGCCACCTAAAAAGACCCGTGTACTTGAGAAAGGAGATTCCATACCGGAGCCTCGAACGTCTGTCTAATGCGAGCCAGAAGTTCCACTGCTAGTTACCTTAGCTACCTCTAGGACTATCTCTAGGACTTTTCTCAAAAGGTAAGAGGGCATTTATTTGGAATCGATTGTCTCGAGGACATTTGTTGAAGAATATGATAAAATCATTTGATTACTTCTTGTGGGTATTCTGTGTATGAAGGAAGAACCGACTGTTATTTTTTCTAGTTGTGGAATTTGTCTCCTCTGTTGAAATGATGGTGGTGCACTCCCGCTCACACACGGGCCTTGAAACAATCCCTTTATACTTGTATCACATTGAACAAAAGACTTTTTTCCCATTTTCATTTTCTACATCAATTCACACACCATCATAACTTGCCCCGCAGTATTGTTTTCCGCCAGCCGGACTGATAAAAAAAAGTATCTTCGTGCCTTTTCCATGTAAGGTTCGGAAAGTTTTTGATCATAAAGTTCTTTACTGTGCGTACATTTGCTTTGTTGACACTAATTGAAAAAGTTGTTGCAATACATGGGTTTTATTCACGATACTTGATGCGTATACAGGGTGATAGGTATATAAATATGCGGCAAAAATTCAAGAGGTTATTACTTGACCTATTCTTTGATGCAACAGCATGCTATTTATATAGGTAGAAAGATTTATAATAAATTACCTGTTTCTTTAAAAAATAATAGTTATTCTGGATTTAAAAGTAAAATCAAACTCTGGTTGATTGAGAATTCCGAAAATTTTCAAAATTATTTGTATGCGAAATAATATCATTATTATTATTTTTATTATTATTATTTTAAAATGTACCTATTTAAAGTTTTTGTCATTGTTTTAATATATATTAAAAATGTGACCAATTATCAATTTTTACTACTTTTCTTTCTTGTATGTATACCTATATTATGATTTTTCAGTATTTGTATATATTATGATATATAATTAATTATCTTAATTAATTTTACATGATCATGGACAAGTTTTAAAACTTATTTGATCATGTTTCCATGAAATATTAATTACTTTTTATTATATTTGAAACTATGTGTTTTTCATTTTTAAACAAACAAATAAATAAATAAATAAAATTCTAACAATATTTTGTCTCGTGATGATTTTTGAAAATCGCCTTTTTTTCAAAGATACAGGGCGGCCAAAGTTTGCGAAAACCATATTCGATATTTGTTGAAATCAATAATGTAAATTTGATTTTTCAACAGCAACATACGGAAATAACTGGATTGGTAGAGGTGTTCTAAACGCATGGCCTGCTCGATCCCAGGACTTAAACCCCTTGGAATATCTCTTCTGGGAATATCTGAAGTCATTAGTTAATGCTACTCCATTGGCAAATTTGGATGATTTGCGAAATCGGATAATTGCTGGATGTAAATCAATTAGAAACGTCCTTGGTGTGTTTGAAAGAGCTCCGCAGTCCATGACGAGAAGATTGAATTATTATTAATAATAATAATAATAATAATAAATGCTTTTATTGACTGCAGCTGCAGATATAACAACATATAATCGAATTTTTACACAAGTATGCAGTCAAAAGGCAGAGTTAACGCTTACTCGATTACCTGGATAGTCCAAGTAAGCATTTTCTTCCACTCAACCTACAAGCTGGAGGAAGTCATTCAGAATATTTATTCTAGATTAAGCAACTTCACATGTACTTTAAGATAATAAATTTTTTTTAATATCGTGACTTTTGTTAGTCCTGTATCTTCGAAACAACGGGGGTTTTCAAAAATCATCATGAGACCAAATATTCTTAGAATGGGTCAAGAAGAGAGGCTTAAGGAAGAGAAAGAAGTGTTCGAAGAAATGCAACTTACATTTTTTTTTCTTAGAATCAACTTCTTTGTTCCAATTACAGTAGGAAAATTAAACAAAAAACTGATAACAAAGACGATTATTGAATATGTGATTGATATCTTGACATGCATTTTTGGGTGATTTCACCTTCCATAACGTGAAAATGAAAAATATAATAATACTTTTCGTACATTCTCTTTTGTTCATATTGTAAATTTATTCCTACTTCTCCTGCATCATGTATTGTGACAAAATCTTCAAGTGAAATACAAATTACGCAAGACTTTCAAAATGAAGTAGGAACGTCATTGCAGTTTTTAATTGTTGAAGAAGTCCATAACTTAAAATGGAGTGGATAGTTAAGTACGATTATGTCTCAAAGTCCTATATGTGGAGATGACTTTGAGCCTGATCCCTAAAAAGTTATATCTTATTTCTTTTTTTAATTTATTGAATGTCAGATTTGTTTTTATGATAATGATTCCAAATACTGGAGCAGAAATGAGACTATAAATTTTGCATATAAAATGCCAAATACATCATAATGTTTTGACTCTTTTTCAGATAACAAATGGAATTGCTCCAAAGATCTGGATTGGTTTTATCGACTGGACAAATCTGTTGTCAAGGATTTGGATAAACTGAAGTGTTCTGGCTCGCCTTATCCAGGAATACTCCTCTCAAATGTCGCCTCCTATTTGAAGGTAAAGAGATTTTATAGCAGTTCGTTTACAAGCATATTAAATTTGAAGGAATATATGACTTATAATGATTTTTATTGACTTGAAGCCAAATACCATTTCGAAATCATTGCGACGGACCCATATTCAACCCAATACAATATCGAGGCTATTATGATATGAATTCCATTTTTTATGATGAATGAAGTAGAAAATACATTTGAGTTCATTCAAGGTCTTGCCATTATAATCACTTTCAATATGAATATTTCTGAAATGAAGCAATTTTTTCAAAAAAGTTAGTAGCAGAAAAACGATCATGGAAACATAATAGCTGTTCAGGCACCAATGGCGATAGCAATATAATAGTGATTCAATAAGACCAGTATTTTATACGAATTTTCGCTTCTATTGTATTATAGGTCGATTATAGGTCGATTATAGGTACATTATTTTTGTACCAAGAATACGTTTGGATATGTAATGTAGTTGTTTTACGATCGACAGTATATCCGTTATTTTGTATTTTCAGACAGTTCTGAGATATTTTAAATGATGATTAATACAGTATTGGAAATGATATATCTTGGGTATAAGCAGAAATCTAGGAAAGCAACAAGGAACGCAATTCCATCATAACACCACATAATCAAGAGAGATCCACTTGACTATCTATGTAGTGACGTCGAAAGACAATTGGACACCCCTTTTTCGAGCTATTCGAGGGGAAATTTTAATGCTCTCTCAATATTTAACAAGTCATTCTTCACGCTCTTAGTAAATCATAATGCCCAATATAAATTTTTTCCGATACTATATATTTTTTTCTTCAATACTGAAAGAAAGTAATATTAATAAATTTTTTGTAGGATATAAAAGAAAACTGCACAATACCCTGTGACTGTTCGCTGGAAAAAGTTGTAGAGGATCCGACTTCGGGAAAATTGTACCCTATAATAATGGTCAACTGTACAGACAGAGGTCTTACTGAGCTACCGGAACACTTTCCAAGATACACCAGAATTTTACATCTGGAAGGAAATCATATAAAAAACGTGAAATCCTTGAAAATCAAGAGTCTGTATAAATCTTTGTGGGACTTGTACCTTGACAATAACGAGATTACAAGTATAGCTTCTCTGGAAGGATCTCACTGGTTATCACATTTCAGGGCATTTTCTTTGAAAGGAAACAAACTGTCTAAGGTGAGACTTAAAATATTCATGAACTTCGGTTATTATTTTCAGTAAAACAAACTGTAATCTGTTAGGATTCGTACCTACCTATATAAAATAAAACACCAGTTACACCTTATATAAGGCTTGGAGTGGGCGTTACAGGGTAAAATTTCAGGCTCTCAAGACTCCTTGGCAAGACCCCAACCATCTTCCAAGCAGACATTTAATGCTATACTATCAAATAGTCGAACAGCATTAAAAGCTCTGAAGTCACACTCTTGTGAGTCTAAGCTGACTTGGGACTGTAAAAAAACCGTGAGACCACTGGCAGTAAATAATCAGGTTACCCATTTCCCGGCCCAGCACCCTTTTGTGGACTCTCCAAAGCCCACCTAAAGGAAGAGTTCCGACGCTGGGAACCCAATGAAATCTCACTGGAATAAAGTGCCAGGACGCATACAAGCAAAACGTACCACGTTTCAGTCAATAGATGATATTCTAGCCCGCTGATTGGTGGTGACCAAACACAGGTGCAGTTTTTCTATCCAGACCAAGACGTCGTGCGCTTTGTTATGCCGCCTCTCCGCGTGCATCATCATACAACCCTTCACATGACGTTACAGCATATGCAGTACTGGTATTTTTGTAATTATTCACTGGTTTTCAAAACGGACGTGGATTTAGTCAATTAAAAGTTCATCACAACCTTTAGTCACTTTTTCATTTATTCAAATGTTTCTAATTAATTTATAATGATTTTTTTCAAGTTGTAGGAGTTAGTAATTGTAAAATAAATCGAGAAAGAATAATTTTCAAGATATTCGCATATTAATAGAGTTCAAAAAGGAACATTTACGATTTGATGAACAGACTTTTATATTGTGCTATTTCGTGACAAAGTAGGTATTAGCAGGTATTTAGCATTCGGCATATTTCTTTGTACGTTATGAGCCAATTGTCGCTTTTTTTTAATAGTTTTACATCACGATAACAGGAAAATAGCAAAGTGACAAAGTGTACCACGTTTTAGCCTGGATGGGCAAACTGCACCCGTGTTCGATCATCATCAACCGCAACGCCGCAAGTGACAAAGTGTATCACGTTTTAGTCTGGATGGGCAAAATACACCTGTGGTTGGTCGCATCCAATCAGAGGGCTAGAATATCTTCTATTGATTGAAATGTGGCACGGTTTGCTTATATGCTGTCAGGATAAAGACAAACGAAAAGACTAGTGAGCCTATCGCCAAGGCAAGCTAAACAGCTTCTCGTGTTGGACAAAAAAGACTTGAAATTGGTAACGGGACTACACACTGAGCTCTGCCCTCTGGGGTATCATCTCAAAAAGATAGGCAAGTCAGAGAGTGATAGTTGCCGCTACTGCGAGAACTTCGCGGAAACTGCAGAACATCTGAATATACTGGAGTTTTATCCCAACACCAAACCACTATTTTCAACACCTCGACACGTAATCCAAACAGTGCAACAAGTGCAGAACATCTGCTTTGCGAATGCCCAGTGATCTTCTGCTGAGTTGGTGAGTTGAATATCTTCCACATCAACATTCAATCAATATCTAATAAAATCGAAGCTTTGCTTCTATACACAGAAAACAAAAATTTTGATCTACTATGTATCAGTGAACACTGGCTCACTGATACTCAAATTCAATATGTGCACCTAAACGATTTCACTTTGGCCTCCTCCTACTGCAGCGCCGAGTATGAGCATGGTGGCGTTTGCAACTTTATAAAACAGAACCTAAAATATTCACCCATAGATTTGCATCAGTTTTGTGTTGCCAGACATGGAGAGTTTTGCGCGATCGAACTGTCTTCAAGTAGAACGGCTGTCATAACCTGTTACAGACAGCAGTTCATGCAATATTGAGTTATTTTTCAAACAAATCACTGCTATTATACTAGATAAGTTAGTGGTCAAATATTCGAAAATAATATTATTAGGTGACTTTAATATCAACATTCTAGTCGATGATAATAAATCTATTTTTTGGAAAGATATACTCGAGTCTTACGGACTAAAACCAACTCTTTTTGCTCCCACTCGAGTAACATCTTCATCTTCCACTTGCATTGATAACAATATCACCAATTTGAATGAGAATGACTATAAAGCTTCAATTGACGAACCATGCCTGTCTGACCACAAGTCTCAAAAGCTCACCATATACTCTGATTTTAAAATTCACGAAAAAGTTTTCAATACAAAAAGGGTCATAACACAGGATAACAATGATACAATTTTTGAAATACTATATTCTATGAACTGGACTGAATTAGTTGATTCGACTTGTCCAGAAAAAATTCCTGATTATCTAACAACTCTTTACAATGCTCTAATCATACAAAATTGTTCTGTGAAACGGATCTTTGACAACGATGATCCTAAATTGAATTTTTTTTATGAAAACATGAGGAAAATGAGGGACTTTCTCTCGATCTTAAAAACAATTTTGTACAGCTCGAATCATAATTTCTTCAAAAATTACTACAATAAGTTCAAATCGAGATACAATCAAGAGATAAAAAAAAGCAAAGCTGAAGCTTATAATCAGTTGATATTGAAATCTGACAATTTAGAAAAAACATGCTGGAATTTGATAAACACAGAAAGCAATAGAGGTAATAGTTATTATCCTAACAAGTACGGAAAAAGTACCATTCCCACATGAGACTGCCGTTACCCGAACGACGCAAAGCGGAGTTCGGGTAAGCAGTCGAGTGCGGGATAGTACCTTTCCGTACGAGTAAGGATCAAGATTTTTTCTACAAGCGCATTGAAACATCTTATGTGACGCTCTTGAACAAATTTTCACGTGCGGGAAAAATTATCACCGCACTAGTGCGGGAAAAACTCACTTGAAGTGACATTAGCGTGCGGGAAAATTTTTCCCGCACTAGTGCGGGAATATGACACCTCTCAAACAAAATTGCGTGCGGGAATAGGGCGGAACTCGCACGCTTGTAGGAAAAAAAAAAAGTTTAACGAAAGAGGTGAATATAACTCCTGACGAGTTCAATAATTTTTTATTAATGTTTCAAGTGATATTATAAGTTCAGAATGCACTCAACTTTCTTGACCCCCTGAAATCACCTAGAGACTCACTTTTTCTCCATCCAGTAACTGAAAATGAAGTTCTTCAAGCCATCCTACAACTGAAAATTTATCTTGTCCTGATATGTACGAAATGACGAGCAAAATAATAAAAAGCACTTGTTTTTTCTGCTAGAGTCTCTGACTATTCTTATTAATCATTGAATTTCCAATGGAAAATTCCCTGATGAGTTCAAGTTAACTAAAGTGATACCTATATTCAAAAAAGGTGACAAAAATACTATTGATAACTAACGACCAATATCGATAATACCAATTTTCGGTAAAATTTTTGAAATTATTGTAAAAGGCATACAAAGACTTGTGGCTGATATAGTCGAGGGTTTTGAGGCTGGTCAACATACGGTTGTGTCTATGTGTGACTTGAGCAAGGCCTTCGACTGTGTTTCTCAGCCAAACTACAATTTTATGGTATACTCGATACTGCATGGAAATTATTCGAATCATACTTGAATGGCAGGAAACAAGCTGTCCCCATTGAAAACAGCTACACTTAACCGTGTATTTACATTCTCTATTGTTTGCTGGATATTCATAGGAATAAAGAAAAACTTCAAAGAAATAATACATTTCACAATTATAACACAAGAAATTGTAATTTTATTCGACCAACCAGACATCGTTTAATGCCTTCTGAACGCAATACCATAGACGTGAAGTTATATAATAAATTGCCAGAACATATTAAAGAATTACCTTCTCATGTTCAAGACACTCATTCGAAAATGTTTGCTGTCACACTGCTTCTACTCGGCGGGGGAGTATTGGAGGCTGATGTGAGATCATGGGATACTTCATAAAGAAAAATGTCCAACACATATGCCATGAGGGACCAGTCTTCACCACTTTAATTTTAAATAATAATAAAATGTAAGAAAGAAATGTAACTGTTGTATTGTTTTTTTGTACGTATATTTTAATTTCAACTGACTTTCCACAAATGGATTTACTGTGATGTGGCTGAAAAAATAAATAAATAAAAGATTCACTGCTCACTGTCGTATCATCTATGTGACACAGTGAATATCGATATCTAATCGAATATTCGTTGTATAACTCATAGTTGCTACTCAGCAACCTAATCGTCTCCGACTGTTTCGTCTTCATCCACCACCCGACTGAACCGTATGCTATCATGCTCCTGAAAACCCTCATGTACCAATATTCTTCTTGTCGATGTTGAGATTCTATATGAGGTTTTGGTCAAATATTTCTGCTAGGTACTCGACTTCCATAGCAAATGGGATGTTCACTTGATTGAGTTGACTTCAGACCTGTGTTGGCTTCAGACCTGTGTGTACTCTTTTCCCAGTGAAAGTTATGATAGTAGTTATCTGGGCATCGACTGAGAGTCTATATTCAGCGCTCTTTGCGTTTGGTCTGATGAAGTTTTCGCGAAGCCCCTTTATGAAGATTCCATCTGAGTATCCCAGGCAATAATCGTTAGTTCTCAGGGTGGCTCAAATTAATAATAATAATAGCTTTATTGTCCCAAGAAACATTACATGTTTATAATCAGGGATTATGATCTAGTAATACATACAGATGTATAGAGAAAAAAAAACACAGCAAAAATGCCTATAAAATAAAAATTATACAATTTTATTGGTTTCACGAAGTTAGAGAAGTATGATAAATTGTTGACGATAAGACGCCTCTTCGGAGACAATCCCTGCATGCTCTTGTATGATTGGAAAGCAACCTATTGAGCTCATCCAGTCCTAAGTCTTTTGACTTCCCCAGTCGATCACTGAGGCATCCCTTGTGAATCTGTCTAATCGCCATAGATTTTTATCTAAAAAGATGATAGGCTACTAGGCCTGTATGATTTGTGTTTTTAGGAACTTATTATTTGCTTACATTCGTCAGAAAGGCTACTTCCACCCTCTCCCATATTGTTGGAATATATTCCCAAGCGGCCATATCTGTTGTTCATTTCCGAAGGCCTAATGTCACTCATTCATTTCAATTGGACGAACTTAATAGAAAAAGATCTACAATAGTCGGGGTCGACAAATATTCTACTATTCTTTTCGAATAAGAGCGATGTCAAGAATAAGGAGGACGTCTGGTTTTCAGTCAGAAGCTTCCTAATTTATATTGATGTTGATGAGGTCACTTACTTAGTAGAAGTATAAACTCGCTTCCAAGAGATAATCACAAACTGCGATCAGTATTTGTACCAAATTCAGACACATCTGGTCTTCAGAACTATCGGGGAAAAAGTTGCTGCAAAAAATATGCTTGCCGTTCTGATGCCACTTCTTTCGAGGGGTGAAATGAACTCAAAAAGAACTGTACAACTGGACGTAAAAATTAGCAAGATGATGCATCTTATAAAAGGTTAAATTCCTAATAGCTCGTTATATGTTAATACTTTTTGAGACAAATTGGAGCAATTTTTGGTTTGGAGCATTTTTATAATAGAATGGTGTTGAATGGAACTTTAAAAGTCATTGGGACTCAAATCCCCATCTATAAAGGCTCGTGCGGCAGACTTGATCTCCTTTCTGATATTTTACTGACTCGAACTATGAACTGTTTATATCTTCCCTTCGAAAGATTGTCACTTGGTGATTGAAACACGTGTTGAGGTGTGAAAATAGCGATTTGGTGTCGGATAAAACTCTAATATATACACCAGTGCGGTAAAGTGGTACTTCAAAACGCTACTTTTCGTATCTATCAAGATACAAAGATTTGAATTGCTTCATTTGCCGTGAGTTCTTCATCTATCTAGACTTTCATGGTTGGAACTCCTATCGATGAAATGGACAGTTCGCAGAATGAGTGACAACCAAGACACAATTTATCAACAATTGGTATACTTCCAACCTTTGCAACACTCGCTTGTTACATAATTCTAATATGAATAATTTCAGAAATATCAACAAATTTTTGGTGAATAATTGGTAGTGGGTAATATTTAATACTATATCAATATTACGATAATCAATGGGTTATCAAGCTCGGCCTAACAGCGTCTGACAAATTCCCCATCTTATATCGTAAAACGAATCTTCACCATACTTACCTAAATCTTCAATATCTATTAGCGATTGGTCATTCAGAAACGCTTATGAAAATTAAATAGCGATAACCAGGCATCACTTTTTTGTTCTGTTTCAGTTACCTGCATTTGCATTCGATAATGCACTGATGAAAAATCGACATATGCCCCATGGACTCAGACTTTATCTTGGTGGAAATCCTTGGAGATGTGATTGCCTATTTATTCCTGTTTTTCAGGTACGGTTTCGTAGACATATCGTCATCATTCATCCTGAGTAGTATGTCTGAAGAATTGAAACTTCCATTTTTATGATTGGAATCAATATCAATTACAGTTCATAATATTCGATCCACAATTAAAGCGAACATGAAAACCATTCGTTCAATTCGATTTATGAAAAAAACACATTCAATGTCTCTCATACCTTTGGGATAAAAAAAACATAGTTGAGTTCAACAGGATAATACCTACTTACCTTCTGCCAGGACTAAAACTTAGTGAGGGCTGTTTTTATTTGATTTAATTCCATTTGAAATGATTTTGATTTGTCTTTAATTTTCAGGAACTAGTTTTACAGAAATATGCACAGCAAATAAAGGACATTCAAGATGTGAAATGTTCTTATGTGGAAGGGGATGAAAACTCACTCTTACCTGTAAATACCAGTATGATGATAGTATTTCCTGACCAATCAACTATTTTTTCTATTACAGATCGTTGATTTATCAAGAAGCTCTGTCTGCAGGCTGTCAACAGAATACTCCCTTCAAGAGGGTTTGGATTTACTGAATGCAATACTAGCAAGCCTCATAGTTTTTGTCTTGGGAAAACTCGTCTATGATTATTATCACTTCAAAAAGACTGGAAGGCTTCCATGGATTGTTACAAAAATGCCTTGAATTATTAATAGTAGCAATATTTTAAGTACCTGAAAAATAAATCTTCTGAATTGGTTACCTTACCGGCTATTTTTATTCGTATCAGGGATTTCCAGAAGTAATTGACAAGATACTCAGTGAAAAAGCTCTTTGGAAAAAATTACAGAAAATTACCGACTATCAGCTTCTGCTCTACAAATATTCTGAATATTTTAGTTGTCACAAAAAGGAAAATCCTGTAATGATCAGAGACGAGAAAACCTAGGGAAAGAAGGTATGAATTGGTGTTCCCAAATTTCTGTAAGCTGCAAGCCTCAGAAAACACCTCCCGTATCAGTGAGTTTCAAAGTTTTGTTGTTCGTTATGGAAGAATGAGTCCGGAGTCGGGCCAGAGAGGCTAGTAAAGACTAGCGGGGGCAAACCGCACCAAAAAAGGGCTGCCTTCGGGAATTAAAGCTGAATTTGAATTCAAGTTAACAAAAGAATATTCAAAAAAGTAATACCTACGCTAATTCATAAAAATTCCAAATTACTCCGTAGAAATATTCAAATAATTAGGTGCTAAAACAAATAAAAACTTCAAGAACTGTAATTCTATTTCCCAAAAATAAAATATATTCATGAAAATAGAAAAAAATATTGAATCATTTTCCATACCATACCATACGGCTGACTCATATTGGATCTTTGGTCTTACCCCATCTGTGTACAGCCAACACATAACCCCTGGGTTAGTGCCCCAATTACTTCCTACAATTTTCTTCAGTTGCCATATGATTGCTATCGACTCTTGTATAATCATATCTATATGCGGCGTCCATGAAAATTTGGAGTCCAGGACCATCCCATTTTGACCGTTCGCAACAACAATGTGAACTCGTAGCGCAAGGTTCAACAGTGGCTCCACTTTTTTTTAAATATTTATGAGTGACATAGAACTCTCGAGTATGGCACAGCAGAAAACGATTATCTATGCAGACGATACCAGTAAAATATTGGCACAGAATAAACTCCTGCTTTCCATTAAAACAGCTTACTCAGCCGCAGAAGAATTCGCCAGATGGTGTGAAAATAATGGCTTAATTATAAATACCAGTCTTCATGGTTTTCCAACAAAAAAACATGCCTTATGATCACTGTCCCCTAATAAAAGTTAATCACAAATCCATACAACCAGTGAGTCAGCTCAAGTATCTAGACTGACTATAGATCAGAAATTAACATGGGAGGTACACATAAAAAACCTCGTATCAAAAATGAGTAGTATGTGTACTTAAGCTGACTTACTATGGACTGGTACAATCCATTCTATCTTATGGACTGCAGTTCTGGGGGAACTCGGCCCATGTGATAAAAGTTTTCAAAGTCCAGAAAAAAGTGATAAGATGCCTAGCTGGACTACAGCATAAATAATCATGTAAGAGTACATTTACCGAGTTAGCCATACTGAATCTACCCAGCCTGTATATTTATATAATATCTATGAATATAAAAAAAAAAATACACCACACCAAAAATAATATGATTCACAGCTACAACACTAGAGGGGGTAACAAATTACGACTACCATACTCTCGCTTGGCTCTGGGACAGGACTCTGCAAGTTATCAAGGTATCATCTGCTACAACCATGCACTCAAGTTATTTGGATACTCATGTAGTCTAGGGAGCTTTAAATCAGAACTATACAATCATCTGGTACAAAATGCATTTTGCTCTGTTGAGGAATGTTTGCAATATAAATGATTTTCAAGTATCAATATGCACAATCCTCAAATTTTAATTTTTATATTTCAAACTGTTTGTGTGTGTACAAATATGTTAGTAATCCTGTTTTTGACTAGTCTGATAAGATTTTATGAATGTATGAGTTTCAGTTGATACGTCTAGAAGAGTACTTCGACCACGCCACTGAAGATGACTGCCGCAGTTGCAGTCGAAACGTTTGGAGATTTAAACCAAAGAAGACCACGGCAAAACCCGGAAACCAACCAAAATAATGAATGTAAAACAGTTGTAAAATTTTCAAAGATGAATAAATTCTATTCTATTTTATTCTATTCTCACATTCTGATTTTTTTCTTTATGTCGCTTCAACGCTATCGGCAACTCTGATTCTGAAGATACGAGCACTCGTTCATATTGCGAACGGTCAAGAATAGCACCCCGGGTGTTTATCCCGCTGGACTAGCTCCTTTTCTTTTCCAAACATAGTAGGTGACCTGAACCCATCTTTTTCCCTTCGTATGCGTATGCTTGTGCCTCGGAATCTTTATATTTGAGTGTACCCAGGAGTTCGTCCATGACTCAGCACCATAGATGGGGAGAGAGGCAGCGTTTCTGAAGGCAGCCCCGTCCCTGCTCGGGCTCCAGTCTGAGTCACCCCGGGATTGTTTCAAAAAATTCAAAATTGTTTTTTCCGTTAACCAGCTGTCATCCCCTTACGAACGACAGCCCTCAGAAGTCGAAACTTGTGCGAGCTAAGGATTAACGAGGTCTTACCTTTTAACGTGCGATTCCTAGCACGAGACCAGTGACCATGCTGGGATTCGAACCCACGTCCCTCTGACTGATAGACTAGCGCTCTACCATCATGAGCACTGCGGCCCATCTTCTCGTTACCGACGATGTAACCCAGCTAACCATCGAGTGAGGCGTTCCCCTGTCCATTAGTTCTGTCTGTATAGTCGTTGTCTTCGCCTTGTCAAACGCACCTTCCACATCGAAGAACACTCCTTTGAACCTTAATGTCCTTTCAGTTTATCGCGCTGCAGTGTGGAGGACCGATTCAGTCGACCTTTCTGTATCTGTATGTATGTTGTTATGTCGAACGGGTCGCCCCGCTCCTTCATCAACACTTTATCCATCACCTTTTCCAGCGTTTTTAGATGGAACGATGTCAGGCTGATGGGTCTGAAGGACTTCGCTATTGTGTAGTTGTAATCACCCCTCTAACTTTTACCGATACCGATATCCCAATGCATAGGCTCAAATTTGAATAGCCCTATGAGTTATTATTTGTACTAGATGTTGAATGGTATTCACGCACTATTTTGGAAATTTCTTCAATAGAAACACAAATCTTCAGAATTAGATGCAGAAGAAGGTCTTTCCATGCAGAGCCAAGAAGATCCTCATCTCAAACACTTACATCATTTTCCTTTTCATCCCCTGTAGAGAAAGATGCTAGTGAAACAATTAAAAATCATTTAATATTTTAGAGAAATGTTTTATTTTTACAGATTTGTATTGGGCCCGGTTGTAAATGTTCCCATTCATCTGGCTGCAATTTAAAAAACTTCAATTTATCATTTCTTGTAATGTATTAATATGTAGTATCGCTAAAAGATGGGCTATTCTGATATGTCCAAAGGTCTTGTGAATTTTGGAGTTCAACGGGAGGAGATTTCATCAGTTCACTTTGACTTGTCTCATTGCCTTCAATATTGCCTGTAAAAAAACACTATATGTTCTCAATATAACAAGATATGAAGATTTATCCAAATATTTGATAAATAGTATGGCAATGAAACGAATAAAATCGACAAAGTCGAAGTCCCCTTTCTCTCCACATGTTTCCACCAAGTGAAAGAAATGAGACAAACATCTGTCACAAAACAACTACTTCCCTGGCTAATAACACGACGGACATTGAACTACATCTGACAGGTATTTGTGCAACGTTCATCCAAAAATACCCAATTGCAAGTGTGTATCTTGTAATTAAACATAAAATTATCCTTCATTTAGCTCGGAATGACCACCGTTTATTTGGCAGGGACAGGACAATTACCTATGATGTTGTCCGACCCAACCTGGCTCTGATGAGAGGTAAAACCTCGAAACTGCATATCTGCAGATGGTCATAATCAACCAAATGAAAGATAATTTACTGTTTAATTACAAGATACGCACTTGCATATGGTTCTCCTTGGAAGAACGTTGCACAAATATACATCAGATACAGTTCAATGTCCGTCGTGGAATTAACCAGGGAAGCAGTTGTTTTCTGACAGATGTTTGCCTCATTTTTCCACTTGGCGAAAACGTGTGGAAAGAAAGGCAACTTCGACTTGGTCGATTTTATTCGTTTCAATATTGTGATAATCTCCATTACATATTTTCGAACTTCGTTCAAATGGATACAAATAGTATGGCAGTGATGTAAAAATCAAATTATTAAAATAAAAATCAATAGAATAGGTATGCATTTTCGATGGTATTTATTTACTGATAAAAAGTGAATAAGTACTAATATGAATTTGTTATTTTGTTTTTATTAATGGTTAATTTTGTTATGATTTAATACCTAATAAGTTTTGAAATTTGTATATAATTTGAATAAAATATATGCCTCGGTTTATAGAAACTTCTACTGCTACCTTCATCTTGGCGTCAAAATGTATAATATAAAATATATTGTATGCAATTTCATAAATGGATAACAATCATTTGTTCAAATTCCATCTCACTTTTTGATTTATGAAAAACCTTTAGAATGAAAGTCATCAAATTTGAACGTAAAATCAGTCCTATAGTTGTATCACTTCCGTCAAAAATAACGTCACCGTTATTCGCCATTTCCGTTATTTTGTTATTACCAAGCAATAGAAAAATACCGGAAATGGCGAATAACGGTGACGTTATTTTTAACGGAAGTGATACAGCATAGGGCTGAATGTTCAAAGATGCTGCAAAACAAGAAAATTTCAACTCTAATGTTTGAAAAATCAGCTGTTCTGGGAGAAACCTGACTCAAATTACTGAAACAACTATTAACGATTCCATGAAATGTTCCAATTCTCTGAATTATACAGGGTGCCCCTGGACTTCCTATTTTCCTGTCAGGAATGTATAGATGGGGTCAAAAT
Organism: Chrysolina americana; assembly: GCA_958502065.1. NCBI lineage: Eukaryota > Metazoa > Arthropoda > Insecta > Coleoptera > Chrysomelidae > Chrysolina > Chrysolina americana. The sequence goes on along the minus strand of OY293411.1, from coordinate 17,860,630 downwards.
ATCACCAGCAGTACTTCATATAAGTTTTGTTCCTAAAAGCCTTCGTTACCAAGTTACGCCATCAAAGTTACAAAACGAAAAATGTTCTTCTTTGATAACTTTCGAAGTGAATATTCAAAAACATATAAATTCTGATGATTGACTAAACAAATGAATTCCTTCGATGAGCTCTCATGCAGGAGTCAGTTGTTTTGCTACAAAGTCAGGAACGTACTACCCCCGATGGTCCACACCCCAAAACTTTGAAATTACTGGGATTTGTCAAGATGTTTCAACAAAACAAGATTAACTTGACGATTTCCTGAATAAAAGTACTCGTGTGGAAAATCGATCGGAGCAACAATTCTGAATAAAAATGCACTTTTACTCGACGACATCAAACCCAATCGTCCACCTTTAGTTGAAATACTAATGCTAATATCCAATCGAACGTTACCGGCAAGTAAAACGTTCGAGCGTGTCAATCGCAGCTTATGGATAATTAATTGGAGCCTCGAGTTTTATTCACTGATGAAGCAGGTTTCAGTAGAGATGGAGTAATCAACTCTCATAATCTTCATATAGATTGCAAACCAAACACCAACAGAAATTCAACGTGAATGTTTGGGCTGGTATCATAGGAAACCATCTTATAGGACCATTCGTTCTACATGACCGATTGAATGGAGAACGTTATTTGGAGTTCATTCAGAACGATTTGAATGGATTGTTTGAACATGTTCCATTGCGAACCCGAAGAGATATGTGGTTTATACATGATAGCGCTCTTCCCCATTCAAGTTTGATTGTGCGGGACCATCTGAACCACTTTTTCCCCAATAGATGGATTGGTAGAGGTGGGCCATATTCATGGCCACCGCGGTCGCCGGATTTGAATCTATTGGATTTGTTTTTGTGGGGGCATGTAAAGAGCCTCGTTTACGCTAGACCTATTCACACCAGAGATGCCTTGTTGCATAGAATTACATTACATTGTGAAGCCATACGAAACGACCCTGGTATGCTATTTCAAGTGCAGAGTGGGTGCTTGCGCCGACTAAGAATATTTATTGAGAGAGACGGGAGTCATATCGAGCAGTTTTTGGAGCGGATTTTACATTTCAGTTTGCTCTTGAGGCTTGCGATTCATTATTTACATCCTGAGTTTTGTAAGGTAAACGTGTTCCGTGTTTGTATGATAAAAATTCGGTATGAACATTGTGTCTATCATTTCTATTATCATTACAAATTAATCTTTTCGAATGATGGTAGACATCTTAGGTTGAATTTCGTCGCACCAAAATGGATTTTTATCAAAAATCGTTGCTCCGATCGATTTGCCACACGAGTACTTTTATTCAGAAAATTGTTTTGTTGAAACATCTTGACAAATCCCAGTCATTTCAAAGTTTTGGAGTGTGGACCATCGGGGGTAGTCCGTTCCTGACTTTTAAGCAAAACAACTGACTCCTGCATGAGAGCTCAACGAAGGAATTCATTTGTTTAGTCAATCATAATTTAGATGATTTTGAATATTCACTTCGAAAGTTATATTTTGTAACTTTGAGGGTCCGTAACTTGGGAACGAAGGCTTTTAGGAACAAAAGTTATATGAAGTACTGCTGGTGATATTTTGACCCCATCTATACATTCCCGAGAGGAAAAGAGGAAGTCCAGGGACACCCTGTATTCGAACGTAATTAGTCATAAAATTTATTATTCTTTGCTATTTCACAGGTCTATTTCCAAACTATCTAGTCTAGTCTATGTAATGTTCTGTGAGAATATGGAAGTGACGATTCTGATAAAATCTATGCCATGGCGATTTGTTTGATAGAATGTCGTGCACTTGTGAAAAAAATTGTGATTCATTTGCAAGAATTCCTATCCACAACACTTCCCGATAGGCAATTCGAATGGACCAATCAAAACTCTATTTTAGTTGCGCCTGCGTGGTGTGCAATGTAATTTTAAATTAAGTTGAGGAATGAACAATTGCTACATTTTCCAAAATAATTTCCAATATTTCACTTATCTACTATTGACTGCATATTTGCACATAGTAACCAGTACTTGAGAGTTATATTTAAGATATAAACTTCACACTATGTATAAATATGTAGCAATTTTTCATTCCTCAACTTAACCTAAAATTACATTGCACACCACGCAGGCGCAACTAAAATAGAGTTTTGATTGGTCCATTCGGATTGTCTATCGGGAAGTGTTGTGGATAGGAATTCTTGCGATTCATTTACACTGAAACATTTGAAAGTGAAATGTACATTTTTCTTTTGGTTAGTTGCTTTGGCTTCTTTATTTGGATAATATTGTCGCCTGGTAAGTATTTTCTAATTTTTATACCTTATACTGTTTGTTAGTGTGGATTCATGCAGCACCAATTAACAATTATCAAGTAGCAATTATCAATTAACAATTACCAAGTACAAGTTGAACTCCTTGTATCACAATGAATGCATTCATGCAGACAATTAATAATGATCAATTATCAAGTAACAAGTAGAAGTTGGCCAACTTTTATCTTTCTACTCTAATTGAACGAGATTTTCTTCTAGTGCGCAACTAGTACGCAGATGATCGTGGATTGGTCATTATAATGACGGAAAGCATCGAAAATCAACAAAAAAATGCTTGTGTAGCTTCCATTTCAATGATAATCGTGAATGCACAAAATTGATTATAAACATTTGGAAAACGAATAGAATCTGAATGTTTAAACAGTTTCAACGACAAAGTGAGGTTAACTCAAATGGCACGGATCTGCTTTGTGCGCATGCTCACTTGTTCCTTGGTAATTGTTAATTTGGGTGCATGAATGCAGCATTTTCAATACTTGCTAATTGATAATTGTTAATTGATAATTGCTACTTGATAATTTTTAATTGGTGCTGCATGAATCCACACTTAGATTCGTTGGAACAGTGGCAATTTTTTTCATAGAATACTTTTATCAAACACTTTGATAAGTTTTTTGATATTTACTTATTTCACTTTTCAAATTTTCTATCAATATGGATAATTTCTCTATAATTTTCTCTCATCTTTCCTAGTAACCTTTCAAAGTTTTAATCAATCAAACTTTTCAACTATCTCACAAACTTCTTCACTATAGCTATTTGAAGTACTTATACAACCCCAATTATACTATATTTCTTGTAACTTATCAACAATCTCTTATCAATACCAATTATTATTGAATTTGATTAATGAAAACTTTTGTTCTGTTTGTCTTTCACTACGATTTTTGTTCTTCATATTCCAAATCATTTTGTTTGGCAATAATTGTATACAGTGTGATTAGATGGTAAATTCTTTCACTTTCTTTGAATAATAATAAATTTTGATATTTTCTGAATTTTGATGTCTTAATAAAAATTGTTATAGATGTTTATTGATTTAAATTTACAACCTCTCATAGGTATTTTCATGAATGACTACGATTGATTGGAAACTCGCATTGGACCACACCTGATAGCTTTCCTACTGACTTTGCTAGTGCGGAATTGTACAAGGTGTTAGGATGAAGATGTTCCAGTGCCGATAAAACATCTAAACAAGTATTTATTCATTATTATTTTTTTATAATATAAAGTTAAAATTTCTACAAAATCAATATCCCTTCTTGGAATGGATTATGTAGTATTTTCATATTAAATAAGGGATACTTATTTTTTTATTTATCCAGCTTTAGCTCTCTTTCATTTCTCGTAATTTTAGATTTAGTCAAAAGGGAGAGAGAGAGAGAGAATGTATGTTTCTTGTATATAAGAAAAAACTCTTGTTGACAAACACATATAAAATTTACAGTCAACGAATGAAGATATAGGTATTATATTCCTGTCAAAATTGATGAACAATAATAAAAATGATGATAAAACATAAATATTGAGCCCAAATTGAATAATTTTACAACAAATGAATTCAAAATTAAATTTAAAAATATGAACAGATTCAGCCGTCTGCGGGGCTGAAGGTCCCGTGTTCGAGCCCCCGTCGGAGCTGGGATTTTTTTCAATTTAATCTCATCAATCAATCAATCAACTTTATTTCCCAGGAATCATTACATGTTTATAGAAGGGATAAAAAAAAAAGAAAATAAAAAATAGTAATAATAATAATAACGCCTGAACCTATCATAACATACAGAAAATATCAATAATAATATTCTTTTATCAAAATTGAAAACATTTGCTAAAAAATACAATAACATTTTTAAAATCTTGTAGCTTGACTGGGCTGAGTCCTGAACGATTCACTACTACGTTCAAATTGACAGTGCGTATGGAGTCAGTAATAAAGCCTACCCAGAACATATAGTGTCTAATGATCACAACCATCGATGCCATTATGAACACCAAAAAATAAAATAAAAACAAGTGTATGTGAACTTCAACCTAAAGTGTATTCTCGTAAAATTCGTTCAAGCTGTAGTGTTTTTTTGTTTTGTTTCTAAAAACCTGGAGTTTCCTCTCTTTGAAATAATAGATTTTTTGTTTTGTTGCTAAAAACCTGGAGATTACTCTCTATAAAATCACTTGGTATTACATTTTCACTCCATTGTTAATTTGAGAATCTTTTACTAGGTTGGATGTGGGAATGGGGAGCATCAAGTGAATTTGTTTATTTCATACTCCAATTAATTCTTATAATAATAATTACTTTATTATTCTCAAGAAACATAAGCTGCTTGTAATAGGAAAATTTCAAAATAAATTCGTAATTAAATGAAGTAACAAACAAATTGTAACAAAATAATAAAAAAATAAATTGTCAAATCAGATTAATTTTTTAAAATATTGTTTCAATTCGAACTTGAATTTTAAAGAGCATTTTATATTCTTTAATGTGCTTGGTAGTTTATTATAAATGAGTATATGCATTATATTTCTCTTTCCAATTTCAGTTTTGATTATACTTACTGGTTTGCAGTTCATGAATATTTCTTGTTCCGTGATTATGAATTGCAGTATTATGAAAATTTAAACTGATATATTTCTTTCTAATTCTGCTAAGATGAATAAATGAACAAACTCCCAATTTATAAATTGAATCCAAATTCAATAAATTTTTTGGTCTATAGGAATTTTCAGTAGGTTCTAGATGAGGTAATTTATACATGCATTTGATTGAGTTTTTTTTGAAGTTTTTCAAGCGGTTTTAATACAAATGCTTTGGCAGATCCCCATATATAAACTAAATATTGTAATATTGAAATTGGCCGTTTCTGAAGTACAAATACTGACTTGAAGAGTTGATTATTACATACCCACCAGAAAGATATGCCATAGTGTAAATAGGAGTATACATAAAGTGCTTAATACACCTATTTGGCAGCAGTAAATCCTAATTCGTTAGACACTGTACAACCAGAACCCAGTTTTTTATTTACATATTTGAGTTATGTGCTCTTCAAATTCCAAATTACTGTTCAAAAGTAAATCCAAAAATTCGTTTTCTATCGGTTGACTTCCTGAATATATATATATTAGAATCGAACTAATTCTAGATTTCAACCATGCTAAAATATATCATTTCGTGCAGTTTTCTTTTATCTTTATGGTACCATATCATGGTGGTGTCATCCGCAAATAATGTAATTTTCCAGAAATTGGTAACATGGATAGATCATTTATGTATAAAAGGAATAAAACAGGACCTAGTACAGATACTTGGAGTACTCCACATTCAAATTCTGCAGTGTTTGAAGATGTTGAAAGTCTCAAATATTACTTTCGATCAAAGAGATACGAGTTGAACCATTCGAAAGTATTTCCTCTGCTGTACATCCTGGTTGACACAATCGAATGGTTTCGATACATCAGAGAGTCAGAGTCAGAGAGGTTTTTATCATTATTCTTTTTAGGTGGAGTGAGTGGACAAATCCTATTAGTGACACTGGTTGTACAGCTGAGGATTAATATCAAAAACGAACACAGCAATTTGTGAAAGGTTCTAATATAAATAGATAGAAACATTTTCTCTCATTGCTTACTGGAATTCAGTTCATTTTGGATAGAATCGTATATACAAGACATTTACGTAACAGCAATTGGATGTGTGTGTGGTACCTTAGCTCGCTGTCGCTAGAGTAAGATATGAAGCACTACCGAATATATGATTTTGAAATAATCATAACTGGAAAAAAATGTCGACATTAATTTTCAGTCTACCTAATGAAAAACTAAGTTTCAACGGCCTTCGTGCAAAACCGCCATTGATCAAACATTGAATAAAAAATGTAATACCATTTTCGAGATATTCCAATAGGTGCCTGAAAGGTAGATGTGGTTTCATATCCGTTTCCAGAGCGTATTTTCCTCGAGCAAATTTTCTTTGAGAGAATATAGAACCGAATGACTTTATATCTTCCTTTGATCCCATCAGCTGATCTATGAGAGTCCAGCGCTTTTTGTTTTGGATGTCTTGGAGTTCTTCAGTTGCTATGTAATCTGGCGTACTGTCGAAGGTAACTTCTCCACTCATCGCTATGTGAATTGGGTAGAGGGGGGATTCGTATTGGGTTGGCACTTCTTCAATCAGCTTTAGTATTCTCGAACCCTGAATTAGTTGTCTGAAAATAGTAGATACTATTAACGTCCCCAAATTGAAGTAATCAACGAATCCACGAATTCTGACACAACGTAAAATGATAATTGGACCTCATGGTAAAATCAATTGATATTACGAATTGTTTGTCAATAATTACTGGAGCAAAAACTCAATATTAAAACTCATTTGAATTCGCTTTGAAGAGTGAAACATATCAACAATATTTCTACCATACCAGTATCATGCATATTATAACATATTGTTGGTAATGACCCACTTCATCAAAGGGTGGCGATGAAATTATTGTTAATTTCACAGTTTCTTGAAAACAGTTGATGAAATTTTGATAAGGTAGCTGAACAGTTTACATTCTGCAGACTCGCACTGAATATCAAATTGTTGCTATTAATTCATTCTTTAAGAGAATAATATCGAAAAAGTGTCTTTATTAGAGAAATCAAAATTTGATGAGTCTTGTCTATTCAAGATAGTTCAATAAACAAAGTACTATAATAGCATACATTCTGCAGACATGCACGGTTTGTTAAATTATTCCTAGAAACTGATTCTGTAAGAGAATGATTGTCACCCTCTAATTTTTTTGTTAGCAAGGGCAAAATATATCCACTAAATTTAGTACAAAGCATCATAAAAACAGTGCTTTACGTTCTCCAGACATGCAGACATCAGTTCTTCTTGTTCCAATTATCCGCAGGTGCATGGGCTCGAATCCCATCGCGGTCACCGGTTCCGGGAATCACATGTTGAACGATAAGGGGTACGTCTTCCCCACCTCACACAAGTCTCTCGAAGGGTTTCTCGCAGGGGTGCAGTCGGTTGACGGAAATAAAAAATTTACCAACAACAACAAATTCATTTGTCAGAAAGTTGAGGATCAATAAAGAGGTTGTGAGAAACCTGGGGGTACCTTGACTGGCGGCTAGCATTGATCTGGCTCATTGCCAAAATCTCCAAACATAGCCAGGACAACAAGTTGTTGATTCACAAGCCAATCTTCAGACTGGCAATGTTATACGCCTGACCACTATTAGGTAGAATGAAAAAGACTCTTCCCACGAAGCTTGATAGATTGTATGAAAAAGTATTCCATAAGGGCACTAAGGGCCGGTTTTTCAATGTTCAGTAAAGGGATCTCAGTTAGCTGGCTGACAGCTAATAGTCTTCGGGCTGGGTAATAATTTCTTTTCTCTCAGAACTAGGCTCGAGGACTATTAGCTGTCAGAGTTATCTAACTGAGAATCTCAACTGGACATTGAAAAACAGGCTATAACAGTAATCAATACATTCTATTCCAAGCTTTCGTTCAGCCTTTATACCTAATGTGACTAACCCAGCAGCAACAATCTCCCAAAATTCAGCGTGTTTCGATTTAACGCCTTCCCAAACCTTACCAAACACTTCATCTGCTTTATGTCGATCTTCTGAAGAGTTGCTTTGAGAAGATGCAATATTGTGATCTTAACAAATTTCATCCACCTGTGGCCAATCAATCTCTCCTTCTTATTTGTACCTGGTCCACAAAACGAGTAACCTGGCAAATGCAATTCGAACGGAGGCTTGTTGATGAGTGAATTGGCAACACCTGCACCTTCGTCAGTTAAGATTGATAATGACGGGAGGTGTCATCAATGTGTTCATTTATAGTCGTAGCGCGCTGGAGAAGTTACTATCCTTCAAGAATCTAGACCATTTGAATGAAGTTCACAACATCAGGGAAAAGCACAATAAATTAGTAGGTACCCAAGTCGTTTCATGCAATCATTTGCGGACCAAATCATAGTGAAAATACAAACGCTATTTTGATATTGTTATTCCACCCGAATGGTGCTGGAGAAAATATTTACGTATATTCCAAGTTTGTTATATTAGCCCAGATATCAGATAATGCAAGAGATACTGGTAAAAGTCGATGGTGTGGGCTATCATCCGTTTGGAGAAAATGAATAAATCATAAGTCCTCACAAGGCCAAATCAAATCCTATATTAATTTTCAAAGATGTATTAGGTGATGGTCAGCAGAAAATTCGAAAATATTTCTCAATGAGTTGACACAAGAACATTGAAGTCGCCTGTTAATGTCAGACATATTCAAAAATTCCCAAACAGCGTATACGAGATAGACAATATAATTGTGCTATTCAACAAGAAAAAATAAATGCGAAGGTTGTATTCGATGAAATTATCTCATCAGTTGATTTTTCCTCCAGAAAATGGTCACGTGGTGACTGAAACACGTGTCGATGTATAGAAATAGCGGATTGGTGGAAAGTGAAAAGCTCATACACGATTATCATCGATTATATTCGGACAACAAGATGTTCGTAGAGTATTTTATCATTATATTAGTAGTGAACTTGTAGGTACGAACCAACGTAACAGCCAAAGTTCTGGGAAAAAAATATTAATGTAATTTAGTGCTCGGATGTAAAGAACATGAAATAATTCTGTTGTCACCATCGAAACACAAATATTCCACCATAGCCTAGCTTATTCATAAGATAAAAAAAAATGTAGGAAAATATTGAAAGAATAATGATAATGATTCTTGAATTATCAATTGAAACTTCCTATACGAGTGGGTAACTAAATTTTAAGCATCTTCTTCGATATCATGCCAACATACCTCAATTTTTGCCCCTTCACAGTATTTTTTTTCAATTTGCCGTCATCAAAAAAAATCTATTTCTCCAATAATAAAATTTTTCCCCATATCTTACGTACTTTATGGCGGACACTGTATATATGAAACAACTTACATATACTTTTCATAAATATTTTTTCCCAGATAAATCTTACACAAAGTAAGCAACATAACTATCAGTACCTCCTGTGAACAAGGCAGCCTCATTCACCAAGCTCCAGGAGCTACTATAGTCTCGGAGTTATATACGGACCTGCCCACTGAGAATGCGGGGGCCATTCTGAAATGTATCATTCGGCTTTCTTGGTGTTGCACCTAAGTGATGCAAAGACTGGCCACAGTTCACATCCATGCTACAAATAGCCGTCCTAATATTTTTCCTTCCTGACTGAACCGACGGAAAAAGAATAGACGAAAAGAAAAAATTAATAGTATATACTTACTCTGAGATACAAATTGATTTGTATAAACTTGGTAATTGTAATCCATTCAATTTCGTGCTGCTCCTAAAGTGGTGTATGGAGTTAGTGACAAAACCTACTCAGAACACAACTGGCTGAAGGACCCTGGGCGATGACCTTTCCGCATTTGATATAGATAAAGACTACTGATACCTCTCTAGTGTAGTTTTTGAGTTTATCAGTTAATCATTCACACAAACATCGTACCGATTGAGCAATAATGTTGACATAGAATTTGTGTTGAGCGCAAAGGTTGTTTTTGAAAAACGTCATACCCAAATGCGACGTATCGGTAATCCATCCATGGAGTTGGGGCTAAGGTGATGAAAAACTGAGTGCTGTTGTCTTTGTGTCTTCCATTGTTACACATACATAGGACGCCTCTTCTGTCATGTGGAATAACATAGTTTTCGCAGCGCATTTGTCTTTCTTGAAGCTTCCATCCACCACACTGGACCCAACTGTTCTTCAGTATCCTTGAAGACAAGTATTCGTTATACAGGGCGTTTGGGGTGTTTTTCGTAATTTGAGCATATGGTCCCTCGAACTCATACAAATAAAAAAGTTAAATAGAAGAATTCAATCCAACCATTAAACACAACATTTTAGAAAAAGGAATGTCTCCATTTGCAGTACTGATATTCATAGACAAATTATGTATACATCATTTCACTTATATTGGAAAATATTGGTACAATATTAGCAAAATATTGCTGAGAAAAAAAAAAGTTAACATTTCGCGATATTAGTCCAATTTTACTTGGATATTTGGCGTAATAATCTCGTAACATTATTGTATAAACCAGTAAACTCTTTGGCTTATACAAGTTGGTGGTGGGTTTTAAAAATGGAAAGTTATAAAAACATTTTGATGATTTATTTTTTCAAGAGGTCTCAAGACTGAAGTATTAGCGGATTCCCAAATGGAAATCAAATACTGTAGGAGAATCCACAAAGAGTGTATACTAATACGCTGAACCTCAGTTAAAAGGGTATTTTGGATACCAAATAGAATACATTTATGATAAGTATATTAAAACCGTATGAAGGTACTTTTGAACAGTTTTTGGAAAACAGGGATTTATGTTTTCCAAGTAGGTATATCGTAAATTGAAAATTCCGTAACTTCTTAAAGAGCCACGTGAAATTGGATGAAATCAGCGCCGGGTGTTGAGAATTATACACATTTTTCAAAGTGTGTATCCTTACACTATACAATTTGATTCATGTTACCTCTGAATAGGTGTTCCAGCGTAACCATTGACTTTGGATTTGCATTTATTCAAAAAATTCTCGCTGGCAAGTGGAACCACATCACTGTAGAGCTGAAATATAAATTAAATTCCATTTATCTTATTGAAAGTGGAACAGTTACGGTTTGCATATATCAAGAAGAAGCTCTCTCTCTCCCAGTGCTGAGACGCCAGAAAACAAAAAAAAATCAATTAGGTACCTTAAATCTATTTATATTGAAAAAAAAGCTTTGAAATTAAGAAAATTCCCAGGTGAAGATGGTAAAACAACAGAAGTCTCATATCGTTTAATGGATTTTATTTCAGATCCCCTAGGTCATCTCATAAATAATATTTTTCAGGAATATGTCCCAGTTAATTTAGGATAGGCTTCATAAAACCGATTTATTAAAAAAAATTTAGATTTTCGTTGATACATTTTTTCACAATATGCATTTGAAATGTCAGAATGAGTGCGGATATGGCGGTCTGAATCCCTTTTAACAATAAGAATAATAGTATCGGTGAAAAACTCCAAAATTTTTTTTTTCAAGTTCGTAAGTCAAACCGTTCAAAAGTTAACAGGGGGGACTATTAAAAGCCGCACTGTATAAGAAAAGTGAAAAATTTGATATTTTCCAAAATAATAAGAATATCAATTTTGGAGATCATTTATATGACCAGATATAGAAAAATTTAATTGAATAAAAATATTGGTACACGAAATTTCACTCATATTATTCCAGAATTGTTTATATTATATTTATTTTGATATAGGTATCTATATTCCTATGAAAATAAAGTAAAAGACTGGCTATATACCAAAGAAAGACATCTTTCATAATTTGATGAATATGAATTAATATTTATATTTATTTTGTTTCAATGAACAAACTTTTCAAAATTTTAAATTGGACAAAATTATATTCAGAAATTAAAAAAATTGTTAGTTTTTGAATAGATATTTAGTAGTTTATGAGTTATTTATAAATTTACCTTACAACAAAATTTCTTTGTAAGGTTCTTTCAGTTTTTTTGCAGAATGTACACTTATGTGTAATTATGTATGTATTTATTATTATTATTATTATTTTTATTATATCTGTATTCCATGATGAATCTATCAAATTACGAAAAGGATGTGGGTAGATGATTTCCGGAAAATAGTAATTTGAAAGGAGAATTAAAAATAAGCTTCTTGGCGAACACTAAACTCATGATAATATCTCATATTCCCATTGCAGCATTTTGAAATATTGAAAATTTTTATTTTTTTCTTCAGTAAAACAAATATTCTTGTTATCTATAGTTGTGAATGCATTGTGAGTATCTTTTATGAACGGAAATTATTCATTCACTGTCAAACACACACTGCTGTCAATTGGATTATTTTTTGTAGTGAAATCTTTGGAAATGGGTGATTCATTCTAATGATGTTTCTTTCGATTTGGTGGGTGAAGTTTTGTATTTTGAATGAAATTGTTGGATATTGAGTACTTGCATTTTTTTATAAATTCCAATCATGCTAAACTTTCATAAACCCATTATGGTCCTATGACCATAACTTCATTATGCTTCATAGGCTAGCAGATAAAACTAATTAAAGTGAATGCAACTGAGCTCTTACTCGATATAATGCCGAAGGAGCCGACTTTAATGGATTTATAAACATCTGGAAATGGTTAGTATTTTCATTATTAACAGAACATTCTTTCCATGAAATTGATACTAAAACGTGGTAATATTACCGCATATCCAATTATTATATGTTAACAAAATATCTAGTAAATTACCCTGGGTAGTCCACCTGTACCATGGTGAGATAGCAAAGTTGTGGTAGCGTTGAATAAGTACTGAGTCGCTTCGTAAACTATTCAAAATGTATTAAACTTGATAGAATGGTTTCGAAGTTATCACCAAAAAAGTTTCTTCATTCTACTCAATTGCAAATAACGTTGAATAAGGGTTGCTTCACAAGAAATCCGCATCGGAACTTCTACTTCTACTTTTAATTATGCTATATTCTCAAGATATGGCCAGTATTCTTGGGATACCCTGGATATCATTCTTTGCTTGTTCGAGTTGAAGGAGTAATCTGTCTCTAACACCATATTCAATATATCAGAAGTATACAATGTAAATGTATTTTTTTTGTGGTAAGCTTTATCAATATTATCATCACTTAATTACAATGAAAGAATAGACTGTAACTTAATCATCACTATTGCTATCAAAACAGGTAAATGATCGTTGAGATTATTGAAATACCTGATAGTGGTTGAGAATACATACCTCAAACATCATTGTTCCTATAACCCTATGATTTATTGAAACGGTCAAATATGCTAGTTGGCGCTGAAATTTCACCGTTAATTCTGTGTTAATTCGCCAAGCGGCTTGCAGGTATTCTTACAAATGTATCCAGGATTGCTTGCAAATGATCTACGAAGTGACACCGTCCTATTTGATACCAGTCCATCTTCAAAGAAAACCGATATTGTTTGGAAACGTACTGCAAAAGATCTACATCATCACCAAGATATTCGCCATTCCGAAATATCATGACGAGTTTCTCTAGTGACCACAGTCCTTTTCCGTACTTTCTGCGTTTCTGAAAATTCAGCAATTTTAATTGATTGGCTCGCGGGTTCCGTGCTCGTTCCATGAGCCTAAGAGCATAAGTTCGAATCTCAGCATTGCCACCGTTCTCGTGCATGGCATCACACGAATTGAAAGGAAAGGGCTACGTCTTCCCCTAGCTGGCACAAGTCTCTGACTTCTGAGGGTTGCACGTAGTGTTGCAGCTGGTTGACGGATATAACAATTTTAACAAAAAAATTATTAACTCACGTTCTTGTATGTTCAGTCTGACGTATCTCGAAGATGTGTCAGCTTGAGGGTATTTTTGGAATCTGGATTCCGCACATGTGAAGAGTTTTGTTGAGTAAATTTTGTATACTACCTACTAATGTAGTGAGACGCTTTGTATTACTGTGTGTATGATAATTTTTTTATGTTATTGGTTGTCTTGTAATAGTCTTTTGTGAACCAATTGGTAGTGATGAGATTTTGCCAATCATTTGTATTCTCCGAAATATTTCAATCCCATTTTTCATGATGAGCTAATAATATATTTTCAACATTAAAATACTGTGGGGTGAGAGTTTGTCCACAAGCGAAATGGAGCGGATCGAGTGTGGCAATCTCACGAACAAAAAAACGTATTTCATCTCGATTATGAAAAGCTTTTTTTTACGATAGATGTTAATACTGCAATTTCGCTATAGAGGAAAGTTCAAATATAATTGTGAAAATTTTTATAAACTGTCAAACGAAGTGACGTTCCTTTGCTGACTCAAGTGCCAAGTGGTGAGATTAACTGTCATTAGTGTCAAAAATCCATCAAATTGTTTTCAGTTGTAATATCACAAGAGAGTGAGAATAAAGTGAAAATAATTTGACAGATTTTTCGAAAACTTGTTGCCAGGCAATAGACACGAGAGCTCGAAGGGCTCGAGCAGCTATTGCCAAATGGCAACAAGTTTGAGAAAAAATCTGGAGAATTATTTTCTACTTTATCGAACTCTCATGTGGAATTCTATAGATTATTTTTTGATGCCCCAATCATAGACCTATTCTCTATACACATAACATTTTTATTTCAACAATTTACTTGAATCACTATAAACAGAATGAAGTTTGGAATTGGAAGTTTTCGAATCATTTTTCACTTTTCATGCAAACTGATGACAGACGTCAGATCAAAAGTATCAGTTGTCACATAATAAAAACAAAATACCACAAAAATTCCCGCGGCAATTTTCAAGGAAGAAAATTCCCACTATAATAATGCTGTGATTAGCCTGAACGTACATAAATACTTTGAATTGATGGTTTCGATTGGTTGAAAGAATTGTCAAAAAATAATCAGTATATATCCCATCGGGTCGCATGATAATTTGCTTTATTTTCATCTCTAGAGTGAAAAACTTTTACTTTCATGTAGGGTATCTGGTTGAAAAATCATTTTCACCAACTATACCAGAAGTTTTCTCTTCAGTTATGAAAGACCATAATTGCACTCGGATTTGAAAAACGAAGTACAGTCAAAATAAACCTTTCAAAAGACTGGGTGAGACAATTAATTTATTGGCAGCTGCCAAAACAAAAATGTTCGGTTTCCAAAACAAAAAGAATACGAATAATGCAATCTATTTGATTTTCTTAAGAGAGTGTACATGAGCCTACACCTCCGATCAAATAACACATCATAGATGAGTAACTCGCCGCTCACGTCTCCAACTTTGTTTGTAAGGGACATCTTCCCTCACCGGCAGTATCTTGCGTTGTTTATAGAAATAGTGAGGTTCAATAAAATAGAAATAATGGAAACCCAATATGGAATGGAAACCTGAAATAATGATGAAAGAATCTCCACAGGATTTTAAAAACAACCGATGCTCTAATTGACATGTTTTTTAATAATTCATTAATTTTCCCTTTCTCGATAGTTACGACACTGGTAGCTTACCTATGAAACGACAAATTTTGATTTCCAGCTTAAATGGTCTTTTACACATTTCACAATGCTTCACCATTGTTTAATAATTAAAACTAACGATAGTTCAACATAAATTAACTCAGGATTTGCCCTTTATTCGCAAAAAAACACTCCAATAAGCCAAAGACGAAAACGAACAGAAATGTTTTGTTGTTGTTCTGTCAAATATCAAATGCAGCGTTGCCGTACTGACCAAACTATGTCAATAACGAAGAATATCCGTTCGAATGTGCATTGAAAAGAGATGGAAAAATTTTGTCGCATGCGACAAAGGGTAATAGAGAATCGACCCCCTGAACGAAAAAGAAGCGACAGCAGCAATATTTCTTGATCTTTTCAATGCGTCTTACTGCGTATATCATGAAATACTCTTTGTAAAAAGATCTCACGCTATGAATTTCACGATATATCTCTGGAGTGGTTCAGATCCTACCTTACTCATCAAAATTAAATCATTATAAATACTAAACAATGATAGAGAAAAAAAGTGTCCGTGGTGTACCCCAGAGCTCAATGCTGGGATCTATTCTATTTGTGCTCTACATCAACATCAACGATATGACCAATCAGTTATTTCTGGGCACCTTATATGCTGACATTGAATGTTACAAAAACAAATTCTGATTATTATCTGATTAAAAGAAAGCTCGAAAATTTCTCGCGAATAGACTGGAAGACAAACTACAAAAAAGTGCCAGGAATCTGGAAGAGATGCTACTAGAAAATTCAAAGTTCCTGGGAGACAAACTCCTCGAAAACACAACAGGCTTAAAAGAACATTGTGGTGTAACGAACCGATTAGAGAAAAGAATGGGAACTGTCGAGACAGAGATGGAGGAAATCAAAGATATGATGCTGAAATAGTGGTAAAATTCAGAATCCACAGCGTCTCATCAATAACGTGCCTTGTACCATGCTGCTAGATAGAGGAGCGACTGGGACTATCCTTGGGTCTACTTTCATTTAAACACCAGAAAGATTTGAACTGCCAAATTGGAATATGCGAACAGCGACGGAGAAGCTAGCAACTGTATATGGTGAACTGTCAATTGAACTTACTTTAGGCAGCACCAAAGTGAAACATCGGGCGTTTGTAGCGGACATCGGTCATAGTGCAATCACTGGAATGGACATAATGAATTCCAGAGGATTCGAGTTGAATTTCAAAGATAGCGTCAATGCAGAGGAGCTAGTACTTCGTGGGAGGAGTAAAAGAATGATACGAGTTCCATTAACTGAAGATGTGAGCATACCTGAAAGGTCTGAAACTATTCTGAAGCCTCTCCTGAATGGGGTTCCGAGCAGTGGTAACGTATCAATGTTTAAGCATGAGTTTCACGATGAGAAAATTGAATGAGAAATTGCACTAGGTAAAATTTTGTAGCATGTTGATGAATGTGTGCTAGTAATGGTAATTGATGTCAATTGTTAGCTGGTGACTTTGAAAAAAGAAACAATTTTGGGGCATTGTTCATCAGTTTTTCCTGTGGTTAGAAATGTTCGAGGACCTATTGGCCAAGCCAGCAACTTACCATAGGAAATGGAAAAGTTAGATTTCTCCACTTTCAAGGGCATAGAATAAGCTCAACAGCCCAAACTGAGAGGATCAGTCAGGAGGTACCAATAAATCATCGATAACGTATAATGCCATTTAGTCCAGAAAGAAGCACGATAACTCGGCCATGTCGTCTCTGGGAAAGAAGTAGCAGTAAATGAGCAAAATTTAAAGCTTTTGAGGAATGACCGATTCCAGAAAAACATACACCAGCTTTGAAGTTAGCCAACATCCCTGATCCAATGACCAGGCTCATGTAAGAGAAACAGAGTTCCAGTAGCCTGAAGAATGCAATGAAATGAAGATTCGTCCAGGAAGCTGGAAGGAACATCATTAATCAATGCACCAATTCTGAGCCATCTTCTTCCGAACGGAAAATCCACTTATATACCTACGGACGCAACGTGATATTTGGAGTCGTTCTGGTTTTTGATACAGGAGAAGACAAAAATTCAGCAAAGTATTCTTCTTTACCATTAATTGAGTTCTAAGAATTTTTCATTTCACATATCAAAGATCCCAGAACAATAGTCGTTATCATGGCTTTCTGATCCGCTTTGTGAGATTGTCGCCTAAAAATACGTAAAAGCATGAATCCGCAAGTTAGATCTTGTGAACATGACCGCTCATTTACAAAGAAGAAATGACAAGAATATCAATTTCAAACATATTTGGACATGTTCGAGATGGTCTTCTGTGAATTACTGATCTCCCAACCTACAGTTAGTAAATCTATAATTTGTTTTATTAGAAATGTTAGTCACCTTACTTTCATTAGCATTTCCTGAATGTTATATGCGTCTCGACAAGTCGAAGAAATCATTCGAAACAGGTTCAGAAATATTCGGAAATCGAATTGCAGCAATTAGAAATTTCTTTAAGCTTTCCCCTGTCAAAATATTCGGTAATAAAACCAATAGAAATAATAAATTCTTTGTCATATATTATAATTATATCAGATTTCATTGACCTTACTTTGGTTGGTCATGTCAACCATTATAATATCAATATTCAATATTCACTTATCACAAGTATAGTTCTATACAGCCTCTGTACTATATGGAGGAAATTTGTTGAACGTTTGTCTATTGTCCCTACATTCTTTTTATGACGGTTGTTCATGAAATATGCTTCGTGTTTTCTTCCTGTCTACTGAGAGTATGACAAGTACATGATATTCTGATCATACTCAGAAAGCAGCCCTCTGATATGTGACAACTTGAAGTGCAGATACTGAAACCTACGTTTGTTACTTATGAGTCTGCATTTGTTCTCCCGATGCTCCCGTATTATCTGTATCTTTATCGCTTTACGTCTAAGGTGATTCCTGCCGTCCTGATTTAGTCGTTCTTCCAACTGGGAAAACCTCTTGGAAACTTTTTCCAATATGCAGTACAAGTCTCGATATTCTGCATGGTCGACTTTGTAATTGTCTTTATATTTTCTTCGCTGGTCCACATCTGTTATAGACACATATTGCTTCTTGAAATCAGGAAATTCTTCCTCCTCAGTGAATTGATGCCGATTCAAATATTTCCTTTGGTCCGATACTCTTGCTGCGGGCGCATCAGGAGATTCCCTATTCCTCGGATTTGGGTTGTTCACATTGGAGGAATCTAAGGCTGGCACTTGTTGACTGATCTGATCAACCGGTTTTTTAGCATGAGCGATTCGCCTCCGCTTGTACGTGAAACCGTCCGTGCCTTCGAAGAAGCCTGGATGTCTGTAAGAATTCACTAATGTCGACGAATCGGTATGGGTGCTCTCCATCGACTGACCGACTCTGTCACCCGACGGAGTCGACGTGGTAGGTTGTGGTATGCAAGTTGATGGAAGCATTTCCGGAAAATAGTTGAGTTTTGGCCGAGAGCTATCAATATGGTTGTTGCCTCGTTTCCGGAATAATCCATTAGTGGTTGAATGAAGGATTGCAGGCATGATCTTGAAGGCTGCGTTAGACTGAGAAAATGGCCTTTTCAGGAGACACTCGCGCATCTCTCCGCGAACTGGATCTCTGTTGGTCTGCTTCGCTTTATTCATTGCTTGAATGGTTCCTCTCTCCCTACTTTGTACTTTGGATAGATGACACACTGACTTCTAAAATTGAAATTACACTGATTTCCATTTCACAATGATGCCCTTATATACTAACCGTTAATTAATTAGGGTTGAGTTGATATACCTGACTGATAATTTACCAACTACTAGTTATTTTGATTTCAACTACAATTACATCTCTATCTGACTATCAGTTTGTTTACCAGAAAACAAATTCTGCAATGAATTCTACTTGGCCATTGCGCCTTGAGAATATTTCCGTTTTCATCAATCACCTGCGATATACAAGAAATCATCAGTATTTTCGGATATTGAATTTGCGTCATTAGAAATTTCTTTATCCTTTCGTTAGAATTTTCTCAATGGTATATACAGATGAAAGGAAAACCAAATATTCAGTGCTTATAGTAAAAATACAGTAAAATAGCATGAGGTGTTATTGCTTTCGATGGTTAGCCTTTCTCCAGAGCTTTCTACTTTCATATCGCAAGTGGAAGATTGAAATTATTTTTTTTGATTATTGCGACTAATGCTCCCTTAAAATCGAGACATTTTGTGCGGTTCTTATTGTATCTTTCTATTTTTAGGCATAGCCGATTGTATGTTTTCAGAATGTCTTTTACGTGATCAATGATTTACATCAGTCGTTCTTATCTTGCAGGTACTCATTTTGGCACTAAAGTATCTCTACCACTATCAGCTTGGCTATGCTCATTGGAACTGAATATGGTATGGCCTTTGAGTTTTTACCTATTTGAAATATTAGGCATACTACCATACTGGATGTATTTCACTATAATTCGCCATCAACACATCCACGAATTGATGGACAGGAACTTGCTTATATCTTTGCTAGTGTGGGACCCCAGGTACGAATAAAAACATATACTTGTTTCGTTTCATGAAGTTTAACATCTTGTTTGGATAAAAAGTCAAGATTTCACGTTCATACTCATTACTAAATTTGAATTTCACCAATTATTAAACTTGAAATTACTTTTTGATAGTTTACCGAATACTTTGGGGAATCGTTATCGATTGATTGATGAAACTAAAGTTGATAATAATATACATTGAAATATTTGAGTGTACAAGAGATGAAGTGCTAATAAAATGTGATAAATCTTGGTGGATACAGGAGGGCGGACCTAGCCCTCGGAACATTTAACTTATCCATATATATTTTAGCAGTTTCATGATTTGTTTTTTGTTTTTGGAATAGTTTTGATTACTTACAAGAACAGGTAATAGCTAGGTGTTATTGGTTATATGGGTTTAGGCACAAATGTTCCAAAACAAAAATTGTTTTGATATCTTACCAATCCAGGTAATAACTAATATGATTTATTTTGATTTCTCACCTGAACAGGTATAATAATTAAGTGGTATACATTGAACAGCCAATGGGTAAACAGACTAAGTGTTATATTACAGAAACTCAAATCATCACATTAATGAATCTTTACGAGAGCGATTTGAAATCGTTCAATACTATAATCATCAACCATGCCATATTATATGATTTGATGCAGCTATGCATCTTTGTCAACTGTCATGTCGAATAATATCATCAATGGAATATACAGTTCATACTAACATAAGTATTTCATAGTCCATCTAATATTTCATAATCAACATTGCAATTCTTTACGATTTGGCCGGTCCTTCTTAGAACAAGTTGATGTAGAAGAACAGTAGTTACACATAGCAAAAGAGTTTTTCATTTAAAAATGTCGTTGTCAGGAAATATGGGAAATGAATTATCTGCTGGTGAAAGACCTACACCCTTACAAACCATATAATTCATCCGATTGGATGATTTCTCACGAGGTTTTCCTGTGGGATATCTTCTGTATTACAGATATCCATCTTCATAGGAGTCAGAGCTTCGCATTCAAACAGAATATGAGAGGCTGTTCCTTTGTCCTCATCACAGAATATGCATAGTATGAAGTCTTGATGTATTGACAGCAGATGCATATGTTTCCTCAGACCAGGAGAGTTTCAGCTCAGTTCACGATATAGGTGTGGCGTACAATTGATTTTTCATATCAGATTTCCAGTAAACCGAAGTTGGGCCAATCAATCCTCATGGCATAAGTACATTACAACTTCAAATATGAAAAGATGTTCTGACAAAAACTTGAAGAAGCTACTGTGTTAAAGAAACAGAATAATGTTTGTGCAGATATAATCGTTTTCTGTGTAGTAAGTACAATTGCCATATATGGATGACATGTTAAATATTAGTCCTACCGATACCGATCTAAAGAAAGAGCTGCATTAAATCGAAAAAAAAAAAAAAAAAAAACTAAAAAAATAATTTTGAAAAATAAAATCTACAATCAAAATATCTATACTGGGGTAACATGACTTGTAACCACTTACTTTCATGAGGTGGTCATCCCATTCCATATCTAACATAGGTCTTATATCAGGCTCTTCGTACTGCTTCGGAAAACATTTGTGCAGCTTTATGGTAATATACCTACTCCTTTGGAACTCGTTGCTCGTGAGGATGCCAGACACAACAAATTTCTCAGTTGATTCTAATGAAGAAATTTCACTCATCTTTGATGAATTCACTTCTCTCGAACATGACATGACATATATATTTATTTTAGACAGCGAATATCAAATGTATGGTAAGGTGGGACAAGTGCACTAACGGAATAAGTGCTGTCAAGATTGAGTCAGTGGGCTGTCATCCATCTGTGGGTTCTGCTGTGGTTCTGCAACTGTATTATTTCCTCTATGAGGGTTGCGTTTATACTCCTGGGCGATAGGCGACAGGGTGCAGGTGACAGGTTGCAAGCAATGGGAGCTAGGTGTTATCTTGCTTTTAGTTAAATTGTGTCACCAGGATGTGAATCTCAACGCTTACATAATTTTCAGTGGTTAAAATCCCAGAAGAGAGAAAATCTGTTGAAATCTGACAGTTTATTGCTTAAAACAACACACGTATCATGAAAGAGGGGCGACACCACTTGACGGAAGACCATAAAACTAATAATGAAATATGGTGGATCACGTAATCCAATCTTCCGCAATAAAACCTATACAATAGGTAAAGTCGTCGGCAAGTATTCAACAAAAAACAACTACTGCCCCCTACGACCAATGAATTATATTTGTTTAATACTTGGCAAATTTTTCTACAAGAACCACTTTGCAATGCATTTCAAATATCAAAGCTGAAATTATTTTTCGATTTAATTGGGGGAACATCTCCGTACCGGTTTCATGGTCATTGCCAATCATCACTCACGTATCGGTACTTACCGTCTTTATTCAATATTCCAGCGATTTCTTATCCACAAAATCCATATGTTTGTGATTAGGATCCGCATCATTCCAAACTGCAGGTCTTAATTGTACTTCGCTTATCAAAATCTCTCGATCTTCTTTGGAAATTACTGTAGACATTGTTCCAATTCGTATGAAAATTTCAATGAATACTGGCGGGAGTGCCGGGTATCGCCACCCGTGTTGTCGCATCGCTACAGATACGGGAGGCGCTCGACGACACCTCCGCGGCGACACCTGCCACCTGATCAGAGTATATAAACGGTTTCATAAAAACCAATGCGCCTACATAATATACGGTTGTCGCCTGCCACCCGTCATGCATAGACTGACACCCAGAAGTATAAACGTAACCTCACTCGTCCAATAGACTCCCTTTGTGCTGTTGTCACGATTGAGCATAACTTAAAAAACATACCCAAATAAATGTGTAATACGTGTTGAAACCCTATAAGAAATTATTGTCAGTAGTAGTGTACCATCGTGCGAATTATATTTCTCGTTCTAAATACTTTTCATTTGAACAGATTAACAAAAATTAATTACGTAATAATACCACAGGCAATTACATTTGATTCAGTCTTAATAATAAAATTATTGCTGATGTCAACAATCAATAAATGCTGTCGTCTTCGGGTCATCGAACAATAACCTGCTGGTGTTTGGGGTTATCGAACTGTAATTTCTCCTGAGGAAGTCTTGTAAGGGACTAAGATGCCTAAAAACCCTGGTGTGTCGACTGGTTAGATTTTGTTTGGATTTTTTTGAAGACAAAACAAATGAAATCATGGTCTATTTCTGTAATCAGATTCAGAGATGGCGCCTTGTCCTCATGTCAATATTCCAGGGACATATTGATTGTGAATGGGGAATGCTCCTCAATTTGGATTATTGGAGCAAATGCAAGTTTGAACAAAATAATGTTGAGTTTCATTCATGAGTTTTTCAATTTCACTGCCAAAAGTATTGAAATTAATTTTTCAAATGATGGATTTTAAATTTTAAAGGGTTTTGTTTCTAATCAAAATGTTGGCAACAGCGCCTACAAAACGTAGGGGATGGTAGTATGCTAGAAGAAGAAGTACCATAGTCAATATATCTGTCTTTGTTGGGGGTTAGGCACACAGAACACAAAATGTCACAGAATGACTCGAACCAACGACCTATATTTTATAATAGGTCTGTGCTCGGAACATTGTCATCTCAGTTTATCTTATTAACGTAACAGATTTGTTGTCCTTTCGTATCTGTGAAATTTGTAGCCGATGTTGCCAGATGGTGAAACAGAAACAAATTCCTTTAAATTTCAAATACCCAATTTTGTTTTTCATTTTTAAGTACATGTTGAAATGGTGTATTTTAAATACAGTATTTTAGAAAGTACTTGATTATCGTCAGGTGGAGAATTCCCCATTGTGACTGATGCTGATTGAATTTGACGGAATTTCAATAAACTTTTTAAACATCATTTTAAAGCAATATATTTTCCATACTCGAAGTGAAAACCGACGGTGGCAGTTCACGAAGTATCGTGGGATTTTTGGAAAATAGACTGCGATTAATTTTTTTTTGTCATTATCAAGCAAGCGAATGTCCAGCGTTTTAGTCTACAGTTTTACAGGTATAAGTCGGCACACTAGGGTTTTTAGGAATCTTATAAGGGACGAACAAGACTGAAGATGATGCTTCGTTTTCTGGAACTAGTGGATTGATTGAGGATCGTAGTAATGGCTGAAATCATGGGTACTAGTCTTGATCTTCGCTTGTCCCACCTTGAGAGGTAGGTCTTGAGATTTTGGCTTTCGATTTCCTGTCCTCTCGTCAGATGAAGGCTTTAAAGGGATAGAGACTTCATTTATCTTGTTACGTAAATGACTGATATTTTTTTATGGATGTTAGCATTTTCCGTAACGACAGTTACTGTATGGTCTTTATGGATGTTTTTTGGGGAAATAGGTAGTAGGAATTTGTTTCTTTTCACTGTTTTTCTTTTATAGATCTTAGTACAGGATTTGTAGGTGATTTCGTTTATTTTTCGTCTAGCGTTGGACATAGTTGTTGATTAAGGCTCGTCTTATATCGATGTCAAATGGTTGGGATGCGCGTTGAGAATATCCATGGGTTTTTGCCTTGTAGAAGGGATGGAATTATTTTATTCTAGAATGGCGTAGAGCATTTGTTCTTTAATTCCTCTTCTCTTCTATGTCTCTCAAAATTCGAAGGTGCTCGTAAAATGTGAAGTGAAGCTTTCGATTATTTCATTTTACTGAGGGTTCTCTGGAGTGGTATAATTCATTTCAACTTCATGTGTCAACAAATTCCTGGATTAGCCCATTTTTCAATTCGGTTCCATTATCATTGACGATCATGGTGATTTATAAATACTAGAAGGAAGTTGAGATCATTGATTGCGTTTGATCCCTCTATAGGATATTCCTGGCCATATTTGGAAAATGCATTCCGTTTTGTCAGGAATTTCCGACCACTAGCCTGAAAGCTATTCATGTGTATTATTTCAAATGGCTTTGCTGGGGTAGGTGTTGACATAAACTTTGGCTTCTCTAGTCTTTGATTGTACTTGTTGCTTTGACAGGTCACGCATAAGTCAATAGTTTTCTCAATATCTTTTTTAATATTGGGCCAATAGTATAATTTCCTGATTCGAGTTTTTGTTTCAGTGATTCATCTGTGGTTTGTTTTTCCTTCGTGTTGCTGCATGATAATTTTTTTTATCTGTCTGAGACGTTAACATCTTCCAGAAGGCGATTCCATTTTATAAGATTGAAGGCAGAGTTATTACAGATTCCTCTCAGGATTCTGCACATGCTAGGATGAAGTTCTTCATCTTCGAACTTCAATGCGTATTTTTTTCCTGGGCTGATGTGTTCCCTCAAAAAGTTGAAAATGTTTTGATCCAGATTGTTTGTCATTTCCTTACTGGTTTTTTGAAGTAGTCTTTATAGAATTGGAATGCTAGGTTGAGATTGAGGAAAAATTTTGTCGATTCCGTGTCGATGAGGAGTTAGGAAGAAGATTTGAAATGCTCATGTAGGAAAGTTCTCTCTCTTATCGAACTGTAAATTACACTTAGAGACTTCCATATTGTGCTGAAAGCAGCTCACGACGATATGAATATTTGGTGTAGGTGCCCTTTTGAATTGTTAAAAACAAACAACTAGCTCTGTCGTGCTAAACATAAAGGGCGTATCTGACAAATTTGTGAGTATTGAATTTAGGTCAGTTTTGGTTTATCTGCATCATTTTACACCCATTCTACTACGATTGAATGTCGTGATTGAAAATTATCCGATGTTATAGGTAAGTTTATAAAATGACACATCTGCAAAAATTGGCATCAATCTGATAGTAAAACATGATTATTTCGAAAACATAGCAGATACGCCCTTTTTGATTATAATGGCATAGCTAATTAGGAGCTGTGAAGACGATTAGAATAATCTCCAGAGCAGTGTAATAGTTCCCTATTGATTTTTGGGGATCTTCTAATTGAATTGAGAACTGCCACATTAATTGTGACAGTTGTGACAGCAGACCTCGGGCTTTTCTTCAGTTAATTCCTTCGATTCTATCGCTCGCTTATGCTGTTTTTGATGGCAGACTCCATAAAGGAGTACTTGCACACTGCCAGCAAAACAGAATTGCTCAATATTCTGCGACATCTTCTCTTTCATTTCGACGTGCGTCCCGAAGATTTTGGGAGCATTATCAAGGCGGATGGGGTATTCCTTCATATTGTCTGCATAATAATATCTTGCTCTTTCTCCTGGTAATAGAGTAAAGCGAGTCTGTGTGAAGAAACTAGCATCCTCAAAGAGCTCGATAACCTCGGGTACCTCCTCGGCCCGAGTACCGACGGAGGTGCAAGAAGTGTAAATTCATCAGCAATTCTACTCCCCAGAACGATCCAGATCAGAGAGGGTCTATTCTCGAGTTCATGCGTAATCATTTTCAAACGTTTGAAGTAACATAGAGCGATACAGACACCGCTCGTTTAAGAGAGATACAACATCGAACTCGTATACGTAAAATCTCCAGAATAGACCCCCTGCGAGGTGAACGACAACAAGACTTTTGTCGAGTGGGGGCCCGGTTCGTTGAAATGTTATTCGACGAACCGGGCAAAGAGTCAACTAAAATTTCGATCCTGCCGATTATGATTCTCTGTGCTCGGTCACAGTCAACAAGAATTGCACTGAGAGAAGGATTGCTTTCTCGAAGGCTGAGAATATACAGAAAGGCATCAGGGTTCAACCTGCCACTCTATAGGACTATCGTCAGATGTCCCATATGTTGGTGAAAGATCAAGTTCCACATTAGGCGTTCCTTGGTCCAAAAGACATCGAGGATGACGTGCTCAGGAAGGGTCTCAATCCCGAGATGGTGGCAAGGCTATTTAATCGCTTCCAAAATCTGATGCCTTTGGTGCTTGTTCTCGTTCCAAAATCGGAACGTCATATATATCAGATTACTGAAATATTGAATGCTAAGATTTCAGCCGAGCCACAACGTACTGGCAGTTAGGTAGGTCAATGCCACAAGTTTAGGGCACGCTCAGAAAAACTGCATGGCAGTCCCCGTATGCGTTGAGGGTGTGGGGAAGAATTCATCTCGCGAATGTGCCAAACCGCGCACAGAGCGAGCTGAATGCTGTAACGGCCAGGTACAAGGGGTGCCCTGATTATCCCAAGCCTAAGAGTCTAAACACTCAAGGAACCGGAAGGGGAAAAACCTTCCGCTGCCGGAAAGGTAGAAAAAGCGACAACTGAAGCTGTCCGTGCGAAGACCTCATATGCAGAATAACGGTGCAGATGACAGATTCACTGTCTTGGAGCAGATGTAGACCTCCTTCACCACCCTGGTCTGCAACATAGGTTTGTGCCCAGCAAAGCTGTGTTTGCGCCCACCTATTGATGGCTGCGTCCATAGCAAGACCCAGCTCCATGATAGTTGTTCTTTGGAACTGTGCTGGTCTCAATGATAATAAACTTAATCTCGAGGAATTTATGGTGTGACATAACGTCGATCCAGTGCCCCTCTAAGAGATGCATCTTAACAATGAGCCCGTGTAGTCTTTCGAAAGGACCTCATTCGGGTTCCACAATATGGCCTTAATGATGCTCGCAATCACGGTATGGAAGTGATGGGAGTCGGAGTTGACACGAGTACGGGTACTCTTAGAGTGGTATCTGCTTACAACCCTCTGGACAATTGGATACAGGGTGATTCTCTGGATTATTTCCACTATAATTGCTGGGGATCTCAACGCCAAACACGTTTCATGGAGCCGGTTGTCAAACTGCAATAGAATGACGCTCTGGTCATCATGTTGTGGGACCTCGTGAGCCTACCCACTATGGTCGACAATAGTGATGTGCTCGACATTGCTCTTGTCAGGATTTTCCTCTGGATTTGGGAAATGTACCCCCTTTCCAAGTTGAATTCGGATCACAATCCAATCACTGTAGATGATATTATTCCCCGGGGTTGTCTGCGTGAGTTGACGAATTGGGAGAGCTTCACGATGGTTCTCTAAGTCTGTCGCACCTGAAAGACTCCAGTTGAAAGATGTTTTAGCAGTATTCGAGCGCACTGTGAATGACGCACTTGAGGTCTCCACGACCAGTGAGCGGGGTACTTTGAAATCTCATAACGAGTTTCCCAGAGGATTAAACAACAATTAATAGAGCGTTAAAGACTTCGCGGAGTTTCCGGCTTTGAGCTCAGAGGCAACAAGCTATGGCGACTTTTCAAATGGAGAGGAAGTCGGAGGGGAAACTTCCACCTTCCACCCATTATGGTGAGCACAGCATGTGCTATTGTTCCGTTGGTTTTTGCAGATTCGATGTAGTGTCAGTTCGTTCTCAACATCAATGAGGATGATGACGATGACACGGATAAGATTGTGGAGAATAGTATCGGAAGTATTGTTCGGGAGGAAGAAAATTATGTCATTCGTTCTGCCTCTGAGGAGAAACTGAAGGTGCAAATATGAGGTCTTCATAAGAAGAAATCTCCGAAAGTGGATTCCATCACCAATCTGATGCTGAAGATACTCCCGAACATTAAGATTGTTTCCCTCAGAAATATAATCAACAACTTTTTGCATCTCAGGCAGTTCTTCAGTAAGTAGATGGAAACATGCCATCGTAGTCATGATCGCGAATGGTGGTCAGGATCCGATGTTTCTATATGATCATCGTGCCATCAGTCTCCTCAGTTCGGTTGGGAAACTTGCTGAGCGAGTCGTCCTGGAAATGAAAGATGCGGTGCTGTTTTCTCGCCTTTTATAGTCAATATTCACTTACGACATTTCGAGAACACATGTGAAAGTGTCTGTACACTGCGTTGCTCGCCAGCTCTAGGAATCTGGAGCTTGCAGACCGCAGTGAACAATCTTGAGTAATGGTCTCTGGACTGGAAAATACGGGTGATTTTCTTGGGGAGGAGACGGATTCAGACGGAAAGGGTGATTACAAACTCGGGAAGGTAGATTGACTGACAGGCGCGGGTCAAGTACCTCGGCCTGATAATCGACAAAGGGCACACCTGGGACCTACACATCTAAAAGTTGAGAGGCAAGTTGCACAGTAGGCTTAGCACTTTTTGCCCGGTCCTTAACAGGTGGAGTAAGCTCAAATTGAGGAATGAATTCCTCTTCTTCAACTCAATTATAAAGTAATGGTTCCTGGACTCAAAAATACGGATTCCTTGGGGAGTAGGCGGATTCAGCCGGAACGGGTGGTTACAATCTCGAAAAGGGAGATGAACTGGCAGACACGGTTCAAGCACCTCGACCTGATAATCGACAAGGCGCTTACCTGGAGGCCACACATCAAAAAGTTGAGATGGAAGATGCACAGCGGGCTTAGCACTCTCCATCCACTCCTTAACAGGGAGTAAGCTCAGATTGTGGAACAAATTGCTCCTCTATAACTCGATGATCAAGTCTGTCATGCTATATGTATCAGCCACTTGGGGTCACGCAGGTCCCATCCATATTTTGAGGCTGGAACGGGTCCAGAACGAAATCCTGCGGATGATAACTGGCACCTATGGTTCGTGCGTAACGTGAGAATCCAAGAGGATTTAATGCTGCCTTCCATTCAGCAGAGTATCCTGGCACGTAATCAGCGTGTATTCCATTGTGTAGAGATCCATGAGAATCCGCTCATCAGGGAAGCAGTGGACTACTCTATTGACTCTAAGACGGGAGGGAAAGGAATAAATGAGATTGAATAAGCAAAAGGCAAATACAAATTGTAAGATATTTATTCATAATCTATATAGGTACAATATAAATAATTTTGAAGGAGGCGATTTCATCTAAGTAAATATATAGTATTTATAATCACATAAGTATAGATTTTGATATGTAAGTTTTTGATTGGCGATATGGAATGATTTTTCGATTATGAATGATTGCAAGACATCAAATGAACATCACTTCTTATCAATATTTGATGAATATTTATTTTTTAAAGTAACAGTATAAAAACAATTCTACAAACTAACTTTTAATTTTTGAGACCAGCAATTGGCAATGTTTATCCTAACAAATATGACCCAACGAACAAGTTGAAACTCACATTATTCCATTTTTCATTTCTGGATGCTACTTATCAGTTATATATAGCCCATTGGTTGTCCTGAATAGTTGGAATTGGTTGAAGCAAGAGATACTTTCCATGGGACATAATAACTGATAGGGTGGTAAAAAATTTTATGTTTTCACTTTATTGTTCCAAAGTATTTCCTTACACATGCATGCCTGGCGAATGAGCAAAGTTATAATGTTCTGGTACATCACTTGCTTATTTTTAATATTTCACTAATCAATGACCAGTCATTCAACATAAAAGATGGATATTGTAATCACTTTTTACTTAAAATTTAATCTATTTTCTCGGGAAAGTGGAACAATCCTTCTACACTACTGAAAATTGATTGTTAAACCAATTTTTCAATGTAGTTATTATACTGGGTGGCTTCGGAATATCTCAGTTATTGTATGAGGTATGCTTCTTGAATTTATAGCATCAATATGATGACATAAGAGCTAGACTTTCGTGCTTATTTTAAATGACAACTCGTTATTCAGCATTCAATTTCCTCTCGAATGACATATATCACAAGTTTGTATTTAACTAGAAACTAAATCAGAAAAAAATAATTACTGAAACTCATTGAGTAGGCCGTGGAAGCAAAATTAAAACCAAAAATTAAAAAGTTGGCAATGAAAACCTTACGACAGTTGCTTCTACTGTAATATTCAATTCCATTCTTCAGGGTTACAAAAGGCCGCCAAAAAAAATGTAAAAATTGGGAAAAAATCAATATTTCGTAGGTCCAAAATTAAAGTAGGAACATTCAACTATTCTTGTACTATTTAGCATAACCATTCCTTTCAAATGATATAGTGGAAAGTAAATTTTTGAAATGAAATGCCAAAAAATCCAATTATTAATTTTTAATTAACAACAGAACAGATTTTTTATCACTATACGCAAAATTAAAATTGAAAATATTGTAGAATAATAAATATCATGTAGGCCTAAAACTGAAATAAGAATATACTTGGTCTGTGCTATCGTCATAGATATTCTAATATCTATGGACGATGATTGAAAAACTATATTTCAAGTGCCATATTCCAGTGAAATTTTGAATTGATTGCCAATTTCATGTTCAGTCGGCATGCATGTGTCCAGATACTGTATATGAGATAAAATATCAGATCAATGATATTTCTTAAATATACTTACTGAACTTGTATCGAAAAACGTAATGGTTTCGGAAAAGATTGAATTGTAAAAAGTTTGTGGTTTTACGGACTTCCAAAACGGGGTTCAAAAATCCAAAATATGTTTGGCAGATTTAGAAATATCTGTAACATTGAACATTTTTCAATTTTCAAGCGCTAATCATTTTCATTTTGAACATATCAAATGACAAAAAATTCATTGAATGGTTTCCTGCAAACAATGAAATGACGACAGATGTTCCACTGCAACATTTTGTTTTTTTATGTCTTGTTCAACATCAATTTTTCAAAATACGTACGTGTATCTATGAGTGAATAAAGAATAT
Source organism: Chrysolina americana (assembly GCA_958502065.1). Taxonomy (NCBI): domain Eukaryota; kingdom Metazoa; phylum Arthropoda; class Insecta; order Coleoptera; family Chrysomelidae; genus Chrysolina; species Chrysolina americana. The sequence continues at coordinate 17,829,138 of OY293411.1, read as the reverse complement.
GGAAGAACTTGCCAAACTCGCATGAAAAATAACGACCAATATCTCTCAATTCGACGCTGGTTTCATTAAAAATTCATAAATATTCTTTTTTTCTGTAGATGAATGAAAAACAAATTTGTTATCATTTGTTGACAATATAGAAACCAACAAAATAAAATGAAAATGTAATATTACTGAGAAGTTAAACCAGTGTCATGACCAAAGATGTTGTTTGGTTGTACATTTTGATAGAAAATTTGGTAGGCGACGTGGTGGCTGCCATGCAAATATGTTTTTGAATACATAAATCGTTGAATCCCATTATCATTGAAATTTTGAGGTAAACTGTTTTTCGAATCCTCATCAAAAAAAGACAGGTCCATACTTGCAGAAATCGAGCTGAAAGAACTAATACAAAAAAAATTGTCATTCCATTAGACATTAGCGATTGAATATTGAAATGTTATTTTATTATTCTGGAGGTCCGTAACAGTGAACTATTTTCCCGCTCGAACTTTTCAGCCTCAGTACGGGTTTTGAGATGGCAAAGTTAGTACCATATTTTTATGAAACGCCATGTCTATGATCATACATACAATATGATAGAAATGATGTATACAGAACGTCATAATTTTCTCATCATAAAGTCAAATGATAGAAAAATGCATTAATAATCTTTGTTAGTACAGATCAATAATTCATTGAAATGTTTTTCAGAGAAACGAAAACTATAGAAACCACATATTTTCATAATAATACACTTGTCATGATGGACTATATCATATTTGATTTCGTAGAAATGAGACATCACAAACTGAAATATTTATTATGGGATTATATCAGAATATCACTTTTCACATACGTTGCAATTTTATAAAAAAATCTACAGTAAAGAAACTACTTCCTTAGGAAACATATATAACAAAAATAATATTTGGTGTAATCGCCACACCGGTATAACGCTGAAGGAGGGCAAGCACACTCAATTCAATCATAATCGTTCTCTTGCATTATTCGCGGAAGGATTTTTGCACTTGAATTGAGGTAATTTTACTAGCTATAAGTATAATTTTGTTGTAATAGTATATAGGAACATATTATACTTGACAAGTTCGTGACCCACTTGTCAAGCTGCAGAAGTTACTGAAATGACGTCACACTGGAGTTATATGTTGGTCACTAGTGGTTATAACAACCTCGACTAAAATGTACCAAAAAATTACGTCATGAAAACGTCTCCACATTATAGTCAACTATTTGTTATCAATGAATTGACGTAATTGGCTAGAATTATTAAGGTCTGTGAAAAATTTTTATTCAGGCACTGTTTTTCTGCATAAATTCCCAAATATATACATACAGTTGGCATTATTTGAAAATTTGAAATAATCAAATTTAAATTTTTTTCAAGATTAACCTATTCAACTGTTATTTATTTTTTAGCAGGATGTACAATGTTTAAATATCTTGAAAACCAGATATTAACTCACGTCAACAACGGTATATGAACGAAAGCTCTTAATTCGTGATGATCTTATCTTAACTTCTTTGGAGAAACGCGCATTTAGTGAAATTCATTTAAGTAGTTTTGGTGTTTGAGTAGTTTTCTATGTTACTGGAGTGAAGTTAGCCAGTCAATTATCAGCAGAAACTTCCAATCCAGCAATAAAACCACCAGCGGCGTAGGTAAAAATATAATTTTCACTGATTTGGATAAAAATTGAATTACTGTGAAAAGACGCATTCAAAATAAGAAGTTTTCACGGAATACATGTGCCGTATCAATTTGAATGTAGGATTGAGAAAATAATAAACCGAAACCGATCGTAACAATAAAAATTGTGGGGGAAATGAGACAAAAGGTATTATTATTTTCTTTATCCTACATTCATCATGAATTTTCACAAAATAAATACCTAGATCATCAGTTGAACAAATCGTATCAATTTCATTTAATTGCAAAGGGGATAAACGGTTGAAACGAACCCTCAGAAGAATCAAAATGGGCGAATTCTCGTTTATACCTAGTATGGTGAAAAAAGCATGATGGGATATTTAGTTCATAGATGTAAAATCTGACTGAAATTACTATTTGGAAATTAACACCATGTGTGACCTTTGTGACCTCAATTCAAATAAATTAAATAAAGAATTGATAAAAGTATTCTTTCATACGTATACCAGGTGACGCAATAAGATTTTTCAATGGGTTACTATTATTTTTACCCTCCATCCCCTTCATAAATTGATGAAATATGTACAGGAAGTTTATTTCGAGAATAAAAATTTGTTATGTGAATTTCAAGTCAGCAGGTATTTTCTGAAGCCGTTTGACCTTTTTTTCTTTCGGAGGGTCGACTTTTAACCATTCATCCCCTTCGCAGGTCAATGAAATTGATACGGTATGTTCCTGTCATGTATACAAACTCGTCCAATGAATTTGTTGAGTTGGCAAGTTTTTTCTGAAGGCAGTTGTCCATTTTAATTCTTTCGGAGGGTTAATTTTAACCCGTCATCCCCTTTGCAAGTGGATATAATTGATACGGAAGGTTCATTTTATGTAAACTCCTCATTCTGAACAAGTTTTTTCACAGTTATTCAATTTTTATCCGAACCAGTGAAAATTATATTTTTACCGCCATCACTGATGGTTTTACTGCTGGATCGAAAGTTACTGCTGAAAATTGACTGCTAACTTCACACCGGTTTCTATATTTTGCCTCCTAGTGGGTCTACGCGTCTTTCAAATTACATCATTCTACTAGACGTTAATATGACGTATGAATGACGTATTATAGCTGTGACTTTCACGTAATGATTTTGGTGATGACCTCCCTCATGTGCTAACCTAGCGGGTTGATGACTATTTCATGAAAAGGTAAAGTTAAATACAATTTTGTTTCAATGGAAATATGGAAAGCTCTATTCAGATAGGTATGATCTATAGGTCTCATAAGCAGAAGTGACTTTAAAATATAACATGTTGGATTTTCATACCCTTCCAACGCAAGGACGAGCTCCCAAATATAAACCGTGCGTTATACCACTGTGGCTTTTCTATGAATTACTTTTTCTTAGGATTCGTCGATATTTTTTCGATTATGATGTTTTGTTGAAACCACTTCATGTCGGGAATGTTTTAATATTTGAAATCACGACTGTGTTATTAATGATGTCAGTTATGATACATGTATTGTTTAACATAGTGCATGGAGTTTAGGCTGACTTTATCTTATGAAATGTACTTCAAAACAGAAGTATATACAATGATAAATTTCAATGGTCACTTAAAGCTGTGAAAACGGATTAACAAATAAAATCAAATACGAAAACAATAAATCTGGTATCTTATGCACTGATAAAATCCCACATAAAAACAATAAATTGAACTAGAACTGATATCAGTACGGCCTCCAAACATCGTTCTGTGACTGTGCCACCCTCTCAGTGTCATCAATCCTCAAAGGATCCACATGCACTAGTTCACTTGTTGCACTCTGAATAACATCCACCCTCTGAGGGGGAGTCAAGGGTAAACTGTCCGTCAGATACTGATCACTTTTCAGGTATTGCTCAGACTTCAAGTACTGGTCACTTTTGTACTGATCACTTTTGTCGCTCGTGGCGTGAAGGTGGAAGTGGATTTGGCTCTGGTTCACTGTTGAATACAGCGACGGACAAACCACCACGGGTGGAGGATGGTTCAAGTATTGCTGTTGATTGTACGGTGGGTTGTAGTAGTAGTTGTTGTTGTAGGTAGGATTTGTGCTCCAGTTGTTGGGGTAGTAGGCGCTGTTATCTGGGTAGCGTGGGCTTATCATATCCAATTCTTGTTTGGCACTGTTTAACATGCTTGCAGGTGGCGGAGGTGAAGTCAAGGAAGTCGTGATGTATTCGTTTGAACTGGAATCTGGAAGAACTAGAATAAAAGTCGAATTAATTACTTACTCACTTATTTCAAATAAAAATTGATAGAATGAAATAGAATAGAGAATAATGAATTTATGTGACCAAGTTATGAAGAATATCACCAAATTTTGATTTTTTCCTCACAATACACTCGATTGAAAATGAAAAAATACTGTAATTTTTTTTATACGTCTTATAGTTTTCGAGATATTTCATTGTTTAGCTAGGCATGCGACGACGCGTACTCATCAGCCGCTGTGACGTCACTTTACAACAGTCGCTCATTGCGTGCTCTGCTCTCGTTCTTTGGATATGAAGTATGCGTCGAAAATTGATAAAAATGTCAAATCCAGAAACTAGAAAATCGATTATTTTGCCAAAGTGTTTGAATACAACTACCAATGCACCAAAATATTTGTTTTTTATTGTTCCTTTCGAACCTTAAATTCTAAAAAAATTTATGCAAATCATGAGCCAAAAGTTGTGTCTATTGTTGGGAAGATCATTTTGATGTAAGTATATATTACTGCAGTACACGTGCTAAAAGTAGGTCTAACTAATATTTGATAATTTGATGAAATTTTGTAATTTATTTGGGTCAAAGGTCGGGAATTTATTGTGTTTGCTAGAGGGAGTGTTTTGAAAGAGTAGGTAAGTTTACTTTTCAGGTACATAAGTTTAATCATGAAAGTTTTACCAATTCTTTTATATTTTTTATCTGTTTCAGAATGAAAGCGACATGGAAAACAACGTGAAGTATAGAATAGTTTGAAGTGATATTAAACTTGGAAAAAGAGTTGTTCCACATCATTTTGATTGCTAAAAACCAAATAACGTTAAACCTGAAAGGTCTGCAGTAGATAAACGAAACCAAATAAAGTTTTTTGAGAAATCACAAAGCTGCACAAGTAAAATGGAAAAATAAAGTTGGCCATTTTAAGAAAAAGAACAATATAGTTAAAAAGTGAAAGAGTCATGTAGCTGATGGATACAGTTTCAGGCCCGATTTCATAATGAACTTAAAGTACTTAGTATTTATTTTAAATAGCTGTTAGACTGTGACTACCACAGTTGCAATTGGCAGCTTGTCACAGTCTGACAATTGTTTAAACTAAATGACACTTTAGTTCATTATAAAATCGGAACTCAATGTCCAATTTAACAATCACAATTACAAAACATAATATATACGAGAAAAATGCATCACCTTCGGAGTCAGATGAAACAGAATATGAAAAAGAATTTTTCGAACAGACCATAGAAAGAGCAGCTTTCATGTGCCTATCTAAAGAACCTCAACTATTACTAGTAATACCTCAACAATGTTATTTTTGCATAAATATCTTGTCTGAAACTGAACACGTACACTAAGGAATATGATGCTTGCTTTGAAAAAAAAAAAAAATTCCCCTTCATCAATGTTGCACTGAATTTTGGTTTAGCAGCTACAATCATGAGGCGTACTATTCCAGCCATAGTCATTGTAACACTGATTCAAATAAAAACTTGAGTTAATAATGAATGAATGTACAGTGAGAACGTTGTGTTGTAAATTGACGTCACGTGAGCGTGGCGCACTTGCCGAAATATTTGAAAAGGTCGGACGCAAAGCATCAACTGTGGATAAAGTAATTTTTCACACTCTATTCACACATTTGTGCATTCTTGGAAAAGATAGTATTTTATATAAAATTTTACTCGAAGGCTTCATTTGATAATACGACAAAAATTCAAAACTTTATAACATAAAATATTCAAATTATCAATTCTTTTTCAATATGATAACTATCATAGAGTATGTATAATACATTTTTGATCACAATAAAATACCTGTTTCTCGAATCTATGTAGTAAGTGACTCTCACTTCAATTCGTCTCTTATCAGCTATAATTGTTGACTCAATAGGAGTCGTTTTGGGGAAGTTTCGCCTGAGCAAATCACCAAAATCATTATAAAAATATTTTTTTTATTAACTACCACTTCAAAAAACACCAAAAAACCGAAACATCGATTTGGATGCATTATATAGAGGACAAGGGTGTGAAATTTAACTTCACGTTGCAGCCAGAAATCTTAAACATATTGGCAAATTGGGCATAGCCTGTGCGGGTAGTAGATATCTATTATTATTATTCGTCGTAATGCTCCGGGATGACTTACTGATTTTTGGTAGCGTATTCACTTTTCAGCTGTAGGAAAACCCGGAAAACCTACAGCACCACCCCGGGTGTTCGGCGCGGACTCCAAGAAAGCACCGCAGACGTCGAGATTGGCATCTAGACAAATTACATTGCCTATCGACTCCTATGAAGTAGAGAAGAATTCGAACCTGGCCAAATGCAAGCGAAGTTTCAAAGGACGGCATCTAATCGCCAAGACAGAGAAGAGTACAACACGATCTTTTTAAAAATAGCTCAAGATGGAGATGACAGGTGTAAGTACTGGAAGTAATTTTTTGAATGCAAACAAAGAAAATCTGAACGTGTTTCCAGTAAGATTGTTAAAAAAGCTCATAGAAAAACATTATTTGTTCAGATGGATTGTTTTTAACACCAAATCCGTGTTAGAAAAATTAAAATGCCAAGGGATGGTACAAAAATGTGCCCATTGGTGTAAACGAAATTCCAAAGTGGACCAGAATTTCTGCTGAAAAAATTGGTCTAGATTTGAAAAATAAAATTAACAAGCACTCTCGTAGGGATAGCACTATTTCTGCTATTGCCAATGCAGAAGTCTCAGAACAACAAATTATCAAGCTGACCGGACATTCGAACGCCAATTTCTCTAAAGCCATACCTTCATTTAGACAAATCTTAGAGATACAAATAATCAAATTCAGCAGTCTTCTCACTATCTTACGAAGGCGTAGAAGGCCCACGAGCAATGTTTTTTTCAAATCCTGACTTTAAAGTCGTCCTGACTTTAATCTCGGACCCCCGACTTCAATCTCGGGATTGCTCAAATCAATTAGGAATAAGTACTTTGAAGGAGGCTTACGTATATGTTATTCCACCCCATGAAAGGAGTGATGAAAAACACATTCTAAATTACCTGTAAATATAACTTTTGAACTCATCAAAGTTATCTGTAAAACTATAACAAATTTAATAATGCATTATTTGAATCTGAATGAATTGTTGTCTAAGAATCAGAATGGGTTCATGATTAACATCTATTGAAATTGCGTCATGTTATCTACTCAGTTATGTTCATCAACTTGACAACAATAAAATCTGTAGACAGCTTTGATACGGTGTATTCTGAAATATTAGGCATCAAGCTATTTTATGGGATTCCTCTTAATATTGACTGGGAGAAATAATGTATGGCAAATCAAAGAATGATAATGAGATGCTACGATGTGACATCAGATGTATAAGTGATGTGTAATTGGGTGTTCCTCAAGGATCAGTTGTAGGACACCATCTTTTCATACTCTACGTGAATTATCTAGCCAAATATCTTTCAAATGACCAAAATCAACTAATCTCAACATCTGAATCTGTTGATTTGTTGTATGAGATCAGCATGGGTTCAGGATAAACATCTTTCGAAATTGCGTCATGTTATTGGCTCAATTATTTTGATCAACAATTCGACAACAATAATTTTGTGACCATGCTGGGAATCGAACCCACGTCCTTCTGATTGATAGACTAGCGCTATGCCATAATGACCACTGCGGATATAATCAAGCTATCATCTTATTGGATTCCTATTAACATTGTTGACTGGGAGAAATCATATACAGCAAATCTAAAAATGATAGTGAGTTGCAACGATGTAAGATCCAAGGCATATACTTTCCCCAAGGATTAGTTCTTGTACCACGTTTCTAGAATCGCCTATGTGATCATATATGCCTACGATACGACGGTCACAATTTCAGGAGACAATGTAGAAAGCTGTCACCGATATCCACAAATTCTCAATATGCCCCAAATTAGTCTTTTATCTCAATGAAGATCTAAGAACTTCACTTCTTCGCTAGGATTATAATTGCTTGGGTTGATTGTTATGTCCCTCCTTAGACGAAACTTAATGGTAATTGATCTGTCTACATTGAGAATAAGTTTCGGGGGCATTAGTTCTTCTACATGGTCTCCTTGAATTGTGATCATCGTATCGTCAGCATATCTTGGTACATGAGCATTCATAACATATTGGGGTACATCATTCACGTATAGTACAAAAAGAAGGGGTCCAAGAACTGATACTTGGGGTACACCCAACTGCACATTGTATATACATTTGATCTTGAACCGTAGCACTTTACTATAATTTTTTTTATTCGTCATCTATGATTTCACCCAGTCAACAATATTAATAAGAATACCAAGAGGCGATAGCTTGATACCGAATATTTGGAAACACATGGTATGGAAACCATTCAATTGATCCAATATAAAACAGATCACAAACTTATTGATGTCAAGTTGTCGATGAGCATAACTGAGCAGATGACATGACTCAGATTGAACAAATATGTTTATTCTGAACCCATGCTGATGCTTACACAAAAATTCAATCACATTTGAATATTTCATTATTCATCAGTAGCTGAGGTATCTGGCAGTGGAGCTTCTGGCGTTCGAGGCCTCAATACGCGAGAATCTTTTTTCTCAATAACATAGGTCTCTTCAGGCAGCCACATGACTTGTACATGAGTTGTCTGGAAGCCAATCCCGCGTATCTTTAAGTCACCCCAGAGCGCCACGGCAAATAATAATAATTGCTGTCCTCTAGACGCACAGGTTATGCCTTTGAGTATACTCAATGAGTGTTTATGAGGGAGTATTATTATTTGCTATAATTTCCACAGATACTTTTAATAATGAGTTCAAAATTAATATTTGCCAGTCTTTTTGTAACTTTTTTTATGGCGTGGAATAATATATACGTAAGTATTTTTCAAACTGCTTATTCCTAACGTATTCGAGTCATCCCGACATCAAAGTCGGGATCCCGAAATTAAAGTCAGGTGTCCGAGATTTAAGTCGGGGGTCCGAAATTAAAGTCGGGGGTCCGAGATTAAAGTCGAGGGTCCGACTTCAAAGTCGGGGGTCCGAGATTTCAGTCGGGGGTCCGACTTTAAAGTCGGGGGTCTAGCTTTAAAGTCGGGGGTCCGAGATTAAAGTCGGGAGACCGACTTTAAAGACAGGATTTGAAAAAAATTGCTCGTGGCCCTTCTACGCCTTCGTACTATCTCAATAACATTCGTGGTTTTGTTTTCATCGGATAAAGTTCAATTTTGTTCCAATCGTACTTGGTAGCATGTAATATGACGCGAGTAAATAACAGCGGAAAATTTTTATCATGTTATTACTACTCATCAATTACCAAAGCAACCAAAATTTCGAAATGAAACGAATAGAATCGACAATGTCGAAGTACCCTCCTCTCCAAAGGTTTCTACAAAGTGGAAGAATGAGGCAAACATCTGACAGGAAACAACTACTTCTCGGCTAATACCACGACGGAAAGTGAACTAAATCTGACAGATATTTGTTCAACGTTTTTCCAAGAAAACCCATTTGCAAGTGTTTATCTTGTGAGTAAACAGCAGATTATCCTTCATTTGGCTGGTGATGACTACCTGCAGACATGACATGTTTCGAGGTTCTGCCTCTCGTCAGTGCTAGGGTAGGACGGATGCTGTCCCTGCCCAATGAATATTAATTAACTGATTTACTTATATTTCCTCAAAAATGAAGCGGCGACCTACAGTAAGTAAAATCAAGAACAATCCTTCTCGGAATGCAGACTCCAGGAAGAGTTAATGCAATAAATTCAAACGAAGTTCGAAAATTTTGCCAATAAAATAAAAACTTTTTGTGGTATTACCCTCGATAAAAAAGGATGCACTTTTTTCATCGCTGTTGAAATGAATCAGTCGTCATCTTTAAATTTTCACAGGAATATACTTACCGAAAAAAATATGCGATAGAACACATATTATGCAATAGGAAAGTTCCATGTTCTTTAACAAGACAACTAACGGTACACAATCAATTACTTTGTGATTGCTACCAGAAGATCAAGAAATTGCCTGATATATTCATATTTCAATTTTTCGCTTTCACGTTATTTGCTTGTGAAACCTTGAGTATAATTACTATACACACACTTATTGTGTCCTCTGGCATTATTCGCATTCGTTATAGAATAATGGTTCTAATTGGTGGCCGGTTGGTGGCGATCTAGGTGTCGGCTTCACCCGGTTTTTTGCTGTGAGTATTTTCCGGTATTTACATCATACTGTATAGAGTATTTGAAGCCCACACATAAGCTTAGCAGGAGGCGTGGTTTCTGTCTGAATTCGACCTAGTTTCGGAGTATTCACGGACCAACCCACTTACATAGTGGGGTCATTTCAAGTGTCTTCCTCTAGAGGGATTAGGAAACGACCTGGAGTTGCCACCAAGGGATACACTGGCAACGGTTTATCGCCCGGTATACAACTGGCTGTCCTGATCCTCAGCCTTCTTTAGGTAAGGGACCAGGTAAATTTTGAGAAGAATTCCGCTTTGCGTCGTTTGGGTAACGGCAGTCTCCTGCGGAAAAGGTACTCTTTCCGTACTTGTTAGAATAATGACTATTTTTTTCGCGTGAAAAAATAATTACAGTTAATTGAATACTTTCTCAATATTAAAGTTTTGTGTAGATTTTCTGAAAACACGAGTACGCAGTACCTTCGATGACTAATGAGTAGCCTTAAAGAAGTAGAACATAATGGACCTTTACTGAAACATCATCACTCAATAACATGTCGAGAAATCGAAGAATTTATTAGACGAAATTTCAAAATATAGCATCCAATGCTAACCGAGATTCTCAGATGCGTCATTCTAGGCCCTGCATCTCGTGTGGGAGATCTCTAAACTTTTTGATATTGGTGTTCCTCAAGGATCAGTTTGAAGACCAATTCATTATTTTTGCGAATGACATCAGTTACTTTATGCAGCCGTATAAATCTGTTAGTGAACTATCAAGAGTATCAAAGGAAATCAAGGCAATATTTTAAGTTTTCAACAAGGTCTGCTACATCGAGTGCAGACAGCGTTAAATTGTTGGACTTTATGTTACATCAATTGAAGAATGCAATCAGTTACTTTACACCGAAAATAACGCATTTCGCCCCCTTCCACTCTCGCATTAGCTATAGTGTATTACTCTATCAACCTCTTTTTTTGAAACTGAGAATAATGTCGCTACCCACATTATTTTTATACGGCGATCTTATAGAAACTCATAAAAATCAACTTCATTGAACAAGCAATCATATCTTCATTACTATATTACTAGACATTGTATGATATTCGCCATCCTTCAAATAAAGAAGAAGAAACACTCTGATAAATTTCGACCTTTACAACTCTCAACAAAATTCTCAGTTTATTCAAATAAAACTGTGTTCTGTATTTCGAAGAATACATGGGACATTTGTTTGTATATTTTCTGTTTGCGGTTTTTTGTTGTAGAAATCCTAGATACAACTGAAACATCTACTTCAGATTCAAATTTTTTCATAGGATCATTAGTAAATCAAGTAAATAATCATTCTTCATGGCAAATTAAAATAAAAATCAATAATATTTTCCTTAAATGCATTTCAGACAGTCAAGCTGCTGTTATGTCTTTCAATATTTACAAAAAATTTAATTTAGATAGCTTTATCAAAACAAAACCCAATGAAATTGTCAGGATTTGGAGGAAATGAAATAAATGAAGAATCTAGTACTCTTTTAACTACTTTCCAAACTCCGTTTGGTAGATATAAGTATCTAAGACTTCCTTTTGGTATAAGTAGTTCTCCTGAAGTATTCTACAGAGCGATGTGTGATATTTTTATAGATATAGAGGGTGTACTAATTTTTGCCGATGATATCCTAATTCATTCTTCTGATGATAATTCTCATAATGATATTCTCAAAAAGGTATTTGACAGAGCTAGGCAAGTGAATATGAAATTTAATAATTCTAAATCTAAATTTAAACTTGAAGAAGTGACTTACTTAGGAAATTCTTTCAATTCTGATGGTATGAAACCTGATATTTCAAAAGTGAAAGCTATCAAAGAGATGCCAACTCCTGAATGTGTCAAAGATTTACAAAGATTTCTTGGTATGATAAATTATTTATCTTTTTTTATAGAAAATCTTTCAGCCAAAACTGATATTTTCAGGCAGCTACGTCGTAAAAATACTCCTTGGTACTGGGATTCGAATTATGACAAAGCTTTTAATGATCTGAAAAAGTTCTAGTACATTTCGATTGTAAAAAATCAACTGTTCTTTCTGTTGACGCAAGTAGATCAGCTGTTGGTGCAGTACTTCTTCAAGAAAATAAACCTGTTGCATATTCTTCAAAAACTGATTCACAGCAAAAAATGGCTCAGATTGAAAAAGAGTTGTATGCTATTCTTTTTGGATGTAAGAAATTTCATCAACTTTTATACGGTCAAGTAGTAAACATTCGAACGGACCATAAACCTTTGGTAACTCTTTTCAATAGATCTCTTGCCGATGTTCCTACAAGACTTCAAAGAATGATGCTTTCTTTACAACCTTATATGTTAAGAGTGAAATATGTACATGGTAAAGAGCTTATAATAGCTGATACTCTTTCAAGAGCTGCTCTTCCTGAAACTGAAATCTATGAGATGGAACAAGATATTCAAGTTCACGATAATTTCGTTTACGCAAATATTGCAGTTACTGAAAAGAAAAAGCAAGAAATTTCTTCTGCTAGTAAGACTGATTCGGAACTTTCTGTTCTTAAAAAAAATTATGATCAAGGTTGGCCATCTTCAAAAAATCAATTTCCTAATATTGTAAAGCCATACTGGAATATACAAGCTGAAATACATGCCATAAATGATTTAGTTTTTAAAGGTTCAAGTCTTATTATACCAATGTCTAAGCGTTCTGAAATCCTCAAAAAGCTACTTGATGGTCATTTTGGCATTAATAAAACAAACAATTTGGCACGTGGAACAATTTATTGGCCTACTATGAACCATGATATTGAAAATTTAGTTGCTCAGTGTAGTATATGTGCAAAATTTCAACAAAATAATTTTTCAAAACCACTTCACACTTTTCCTATTTCAAATTTTCCATGGGAACGTGTTGCTATTGATTTTTTCCAATTTCGAAACAAGTATTTTAATTGTTGTTGACTATTATTCAAAATATATTGAGTTTGCTAAACTTTCAGATTGTACAGCTCCTACTATTATTATTCACCTCAAATCAATTTTTGCTCGTCATGGTATTCCTATTTATTTAGTTTCTGACAATGACGGTCCATTTAATTCAGCAGTTTTTAAAAAATTCTCAGAACAATGGGAAATTGATCATGTTACTACAAGTCCTTATCATTCTCAAGCTAATGGTTAAGTTGAGAGTAGCGTGAAAATTATAAAAAATATACAGCATAAGTGTTTTGAATCAAAGACAGATCCTTATATTGCCTTGCTACACTATAGAACCACTCCAAAAAATAATTTACCTTCTCCATCTAAATTACTAATGGGTAGACAACTCAGATCAAATATACCTGTCACTTTTGATATTTTGCAATCTAAAACAATACATATACAAGAATATATAGAAAAAGAAAATGAAAACAAAAATAGAATGTCAAAATATTATAATAGTGTTACGAGATTGATAAAAATCCCCTAGCTACGCCGCTGGATAGACTTGCACGCGTATCGTCGATATGGTTTCCGAGAAAAAGGCAGATAACTGTCGGTAATGAATATTCGGGATAACCGAACCGTCGCATCGCGTAGATTCTGGTTACACTTGGGTACCTATATAAACGCGAGACATTTGACTGGGAGAAGAAGTTTTTATGAAGAGAATTTATTAAGATTAGAAAGTGATAAGCAGAAGTGTTTGGAATATTTAGCTAGTTGTATTGTTGTATAGATCTAAGTGTTTTATTAGTCAGTGAAGTGTTGTATGTTTGTTTATAGTGAAGTTAGAAAATAAACAGTTAAGTAATGCGCTCGGCCTATTATTTAGCAAAACGTAACAATAGGGATGTTAAAATTTTAAACGATCTTAGTCCAAATGATTCGGTTTTATTTAAGAAACATCCAAATTCAAGATTATGGTCTAAAGCAATAATTCTTGATAAATTGAAAAATGTTCCTTGATCATATTTACTTAAATCTGAAGGGAGAATATACAGAAGAAATAGAAAATTTATTAGGTTAGATAAAAGCGAGGATGAAAGTAATATTTCTGATACTTCTGTATTTTTTTAAGTGGAAATTCTACTCAACCAACCGATGACAATTCACCTTCAACTTCTTCAGGTATTACAAGTAGTGTATTTGAGTTTGAAAATGGTAATAAATCTAGATATGACCGAGTTTGAAAACCTGTTAAAAAATAATTGTATTTCTTATATCAAGTATATATCACTGATTTTCTGTTTTTATTTAGAAAGGGAGATATTACAAATATCTAAAGACAACACTTTGTATAATGACCTAATCATAGGTAACATGTGCAATTCTGAATAGTAAGCGGAAAATTGTCGATGTTCAATTAGAAAATAAATAAGACTGATGACAGCAGTATTTTTCTATATATTATTTGCTACTACTCACATTGCTCTAATAACGTATCGACTTATTTACTTGTTCAAGTGACTATTAATTTATAAGCCATTTTTTATTGATACAAATATAATTTATTATGTAAAGTGAAATAAATGATCTACGTATATATCACGCACTACGGTAGACCATCGGAATGTTGAAGTCAACATCATGGCACACCATTATGAATTTCTCGGTCTATGACTTCAGTCAACCCAACTGATTTTTGGTGGAGATAAAGGTCAGATTCATAGATGTTCTTAGATAGTCTGAAGAAGGCATCATCCCAGGCATTGGTTTATCTTTATAATGCTGTAAACAATACGATAGGAAAGTTCATTAGCGGCACGAGCATCAGCTGCCTTGAAACGGAAAGCACCAATTTCCGCTTTTTCATGATCGCAGACCAACTACAGAAGGAAAACCAGACTCCTGATAACTTGAGAGACTACAGCCAGTACCAATCTCTTGGACAGACGCTCCAAAAACAGCACACAGACCTTATGTGGGATTTTGTTGAACACTTTTTTATTCTTTTTGAATTTTATTGTACCCTCTTTTTGTGGTAAGACATTAACACAATTTTGTTAAGTAAATGGAATCAAACTCTATCAGCCATAGGCTTGAATGGAATAATCAGAAAACGATTTCAGTCCAGAAGTCTAACAAACTGAGAAGTACCAACACCAAGGAAAATTTTATTGAGGAAGGTAAGCAACCTTGAAAACTATCAGTTTGGTTGGGATTACCTTCAGACAACACCGCTTAAACGTGGCCTGTCTATATCAACATGAGTTATGATAGTATAATTATCATGCATGCATTAATTATTATAAAAAAACAATATTATATAAACAGTTTTCTTTCACAAAGAAATATTGGAAATTCCTAAATTAAAACTATTTCCAGATCGGTGGAAATACCCAATTCGCTTACATACTTTAAAAATAGAATACTGATTTTCACAAACCATTTATCGAATCGCCGCCTTCGCCAGAATTGACGAGATTGAAGCAGTATCGTAGGGAATTTCAATAGTTATCTGCGTCAGGATTATGAACATTACAGAAAGTGCTCCTGATACTTTATGGACTGAAAATATCGGTTAGTTTTAAAACACCAATGATTCGATTTTTGACTGATCAATATCTTATTTATAACAGCAATAACAAAATAGTTGCATGTGTTTGCTCTCTGTCCGATTGGGCTACAATGTTCATAACCTCAAGAGCTTTTTTACCTCAATTATAGAGGTCCAAAATGGGTTTTTGTCAATGGTTTTATATGTTTTTTTTTATGGTGACTATTCTATACAAAACTGAAGTAAACTGAATTTTCAACTACTTCCATTTATTGATTTGATTCCGATGATATTCCAAACCTCTGCTAGAGCCAGCTAAAAATTACCACTTTTTGTCACTTGGTTAAAAACGCAGGAAATACTAGTTTGAAAGTGCGGTGGAATCGCGATATAAACTTTACATGCCCATGAATGAAGAGGTCCTACGTTGGGAACCTCAAAGATGCAACAATATATAAATTTTTATTGTTGGTTCTCAGAACATTTTCGGTGTTATTTCAAAACATTCATTATTGAAACTATTTGTTACCATACCTACCTGGAATACCGTAACAGTCGAAAATATCGTTAACAGTCATTCTGTATGAATACAAGGAATATTATAACATAGTAAGTATAAAAATACAGTAGAAAAATCGAACGATTTCAAAAGATATTTAGAAATAAAAATAAAAAACAACAATATTTTCTGTCCTTGACAATAATTTTTTTTGTTGGTGTTTTGGCATTGACTGCTATGGTCATTAGCCGTGTGTTCTGGATAGGCCTTGTTACTAACTCCATACGCCACCTTAGGAGCAGCACTGTTAATTATTAACGCAACAGTGAATCGTGGAGGATTATTCCCAGCCGACACGAGCTTCAACCATTCGACTTTCACATCTGAAAATGAAAAAAGCCCGCCTCGGCCGGGAACCGAAACTGGAACCTCTCGGTTACCAGGCTGTTGCTCAACAAATAACAATAAATATGTGCTCTCATAATTTTGATAGAGAATTTCAGCACTTCAAGTGCTATAAATTTAACAATTTTCATAGATAAATTAAACTTTTTTGTGATATCCACAGAGAATTTAGTAATGGTTCCTCGAGCACCAATGAATAAACCAATTACTTTGACTTCACCATCTATTTTATAGTTTTCTTTGAAGAGAGGGATCGTGGGTTCATAAATATGCCTTTCCTCCATATCATCAACATTGAAAGGTTGAGATTCATCTGTTTCAAGTCTTATTGTTGGGCCCATTATATATGCAATATTTTTCTTCCTGTCTATGACAAAACAAATGGATTGTTATGACATGATCTCTTCAAATTCAAATCGGACACAATTATGACATCATAAAAAAGAATTATTTTTCCACAAAAGCACATTTGAATATTGTAATTGTTATGTCTTAGTGATTTCTCTCTCAGGTGTTTACTAAATAAAATGAGTTTTCGAAAGTGACAAACTGAAACAATTTTTTAACAGTTCTAACAACCATTCAAATTTTGTCATTGTGTGTCATATGAAACAATTTCCCCCAATCAATATTACACTGATAATTTTTTTCACATGTCAAAATCTGACATTTTGGTAGTTTCAACTAATAGCAATGCATTATTCTGGGCAATAATTCGGTATTATACTGATAATTCAACTCATGTATAAAATCGTCCATAAGAAACGTCAGTTCTGGCAGTTTGATATCGGATAAATAGGAACGTAACTGTTTGCAAGTGGATAAACTGTTATTTACCTTCACCACGACAACTAATAATTGTCGTGTGACTTTATTGAATCCGACGCTGTACCCAAGGACGCGTTGCTATCAACAAAGCCAAATGACAACAAATTTTCATATTTTTTGTTACAAAGTATCGTTTTAAATTTCAAATGAGCGTTAACGGTAGATTTGGTAGTGCAACTACTCAAATAATAAATTCTGCAATAGACAACGCCACTCCAAAAAACACCAAAAAAACCAAATCATCAATTTCGAGGCAGTTTGAATTATTTTGTCGAGAAAAAGGGTATGAACTATTACCTTCGACGTCGCAGCCGGAAATCTCAAGCATATTGGCAGATTGGGCGTATAATATGAAGAAATCAGACGGAAATGACAAAATTGTGCAAGAAAAATATTATATAGATTAAATATAAGATTGTATTTGACCCATTCAAAGATGTGACATTTCAAGCCGCTAGAAACTTTAAAAATGATAAACGCAAGCAACTGCAGAGCAATTTAGATAAAAGAAAACAAGGTTCTATAGCATTAAGTAAAGAAGAACGGCAGAGCAGTGGGATGAAAATACTCCAATGGGACTTCAAAAAAAACTTTTCATATCGCCGCTTTTGAATTAGCCTGGAGAGGTGGTGAAAGTGCGCAGTGTAAAATTTATTATTTCAAAGCCGAAAAATACAATAATGGAACATTGACAGGCAGAGTGGAGTACAACACGGTCTTTTCTAAAACAGCTCAAGGTGGAGATGAAGAAAGTAAGTGGTTGACTATAAATAAAGAAAATCCGAACGTGTATCCTGTAAGATTTTTGAAAATGCTTCTAGAAAAACGAAACAAACATATTTCTTCAGATAGATTGTTTCTAACACCAAATCCGTTTTGCAAAAATGAAAATGCCAAGGGATGGTACAAAAATGTGCCCATTGGTGTAAACGAAATTTCGAAGTGGACCAGAATTTCTGCAGAAAAAATTGGTCTAGATCTGAAAAATAAAATTACACTAATCACTCCCATAGGCACTATTTCTACTCTTGCCAAAGCAGGAGTCTCAGAAAAACAAATTATCAAGCCATACCTTCAGTAAGACTCACAGCATCATTCCACTTTAGTGACAAATCTAAGAGAGGAAAATAATCAAATTCAGCAGTCTTCTTCGGGTAGGATTGTATACCAAAACTGTACTTTCACTAATTGTACATTTAAATAATATTCCCTATTAAATGTACTTTTTGTTCAATGAATTATTGATTTAATTTAATAAATTATGTTCTATTCACTTTTGTTTAATATTTCATTTATTTGATTCGTTAAATTATCTCACTAAATACCACTAGATGTTTTGTTTTCATCGTATAAACTTTAATTTTGTTTCACTCAAATTTGGTAGCTTGTAATATGACTCGACCAAATAACATTAGATAAAATCACTCCACCTTCTGTGTCGTGATTTTATCATGTTATTTGCTCTCGTCAATTACCAAAGCAACCAATTTTTCGTGCAAATTGAATGTTTATTCGATATAATAAAATCCTCTTGTGGTATTACCCTCGATAAAACTGCTTCCTCATCGATAATACCTTGTTTACACTGAAACGTCAAAATTCTACTCTGAATTTGTCATTATTGACAAGCTTAAAGAGCTTCGAAGTTTATGGAAAAATGAACACAAACAGATTCAGTGCCATCACCCAAGAGAATATTGAACATTTAACACAAAATTCCACTCCATAAAAAACAATTAAATCCAAAAAATGTATATGTAATCAGTATGAAGCATTTTGCAGAATTAGAAACTACCATCAGCTACAAAACGATACGACTATTCAAGAGATTGCAAACACTCTGGAAGACAGGGCAGCAAATATGAAAAAATGTAACGGCGAAGATAACAAAGAGTAAAAAATTAAGCAAAATCCTTTTGAATTGTTGAAAAAAATAATGTTCCCAAATACAACTCGATCTTCAGATTTTATCTGATAATTGTTTATTTTCATCACTCAAACTTCTTTATTTGAGGCAAAAACATTCAAACAAACCGAATATAAATAAAATCACTCGTCCTATCGGACTCGTGATTTTATCAATCGGTTTGTTTTCATATGTTTGCCAAATACACAAGTTTTCGTGGAAAAGAAAAAATTATCGATAAAATTTGAAGCACTCGTGGTATTTCCTTTGATAATTGTATTCAGTGCAATTATTGATCACTATGAAAACACGATTGAGTTTGACAACTTCATTCCAAATAAATTTCAAAATGTCACGTATTGGCAATGCGAATGATCAAAGTATAAATGCGCTAATCAAAGAAACAATTTCCAGAAATACAGCCACGAATATATTTGGGGAATATTTATTGAATTTTGCTTCGAACGAGAATATGACTTAAGTAAACATAGAAGCTCAGAAGAACCACGGCGTTTGATACTAAAAGATTGGGAGGTCAATATGAGAAAGAAAGACGGGACCGAATTCAAAGAAGCAACGGTGAAGACAATGTGGAACGTTTCGTGCAAACTTTTGCAAGAAAAGTGCTATAATGACTATAATACTAAGATTGACCCGTTTAACAATATATTATTCAAGCCAGCCCGAGATGCCCGCGATGTTATCAGGAAGAAATTACAAGCAGATTCATGTAAACGTGAAGTGTTGCAGAAGAACAACAATTGCTGAAAATTATTGGTCATAGTAATCAAAATTCTATAAAACATACTTGAATCTCGATCTAGAACATAAATATTATGCGTGTTAATAGATCTTCTGTAGTAGAGAACAGCAACGAATCTAACGTTGAGTTAAATATTAATAATTTTACTTTCACTAACTGTACTTTCAATAAATAAATAACTGTTTCGTTGTGTTGAGTAATACATTTTTTTGTCCAAAAATTTTCCGCGAATATCCCTCGGACATTGGAAAATGCCTCATAATTTTACAAATTTCTCATGCTCGTTGCTTACAGCCTTCGGCTTCGGGATGTTACCAAGGAACTATCTTTAGATTATCATAAAATCATCTCGTCTATTATCAATTTCCTAGGGCTATTACTACTGAAAATTTCCTGTTTTCAGTGATACAGTATTAGTGCCAGAACTGCAACATGTTTTTCGTAAAATTAACAGTCGATAAAAATCAATTTAATATTTACTGATAAATTGAATCAAGAAATTCACTGCCGGTGTCATTTGAAATATGTTATCATTCAATTTGGAAGCAGCACTCAAAGTTGCAATAATACATTTGGATTTATTTTATTTACCTGTTGGTAGGTGTATAGGTGTGCCGTGTGTGGAATCCTGATGCGGGTCATAGTAAGTTGTTTGTGGACTGTATGGCGCAGGGGCGTACGAATTCGGATATTCGGGCCAGGAACTTGAAGGACAATGCACCGTTGCACCATTGGGATCTGAAAAATAAAATTATAATTACCTTCAATATATATGCAAAAGCATGTACACATAGAATCTTCCATTTTGAACCTGAATGATGAACAAACGAGAAGATGAAAATATAAAGCAGAAGCTTTCACTTCACAACAAAATATTCATATTTTGTTGATTTCTGAAAACCACATTTGCATTAAGACGAGTCTCTATACTGAACTTAGTACATAGTTGATAAGTGATGAAATTGATTATTTTCCACGTTTTGGAGTTAGCTTGAGGAATTCTTGAGTGGAGCGATATTTTTCTGGAAATTCTTTATGGAGTGGGCTATTAAACACGAAACAGCGGCTCTGTAGGTCGACAAAACCGAATTATATGAAACGCTTGTACACGTCAATTACATTTTTGAGGAAGACATCGTTCGCGATGAAATTCACCCGAAATACATTCCATCCCTCGGAGCTGTGACCGCCACCCTTAAATTTTTAAATGGCATTACATTGCAAGTAATATCTCATTTGCAAGGTATTTTCCTTCTTAACAATAAACAACAAAAATTAATTTATTTTTCCCGCTGCCGACACTGTAAATAGTCCATACATGCTTAGCAACATAACAGGTAAATGGCCTATATCATTCGTTTACTAATTCATCTTGATGACGAAATGTAAATAGTATCATTTACATGCCTAGGGTAATAATGACTTTTGACATTGACAAGTAATACCTTCAGCTTCATTCATATCCATTTTTGATATGATTGGTTATGAGACTTTTTGAATATTATTGTTGTTTGTTCATTCGGCAACTTAGTTACGCGCACAAGCAACTTAGAATGATATATCGGAATGAATAATCATGAAGGAAGTGTAAGAAAACAAACTTCAATCCAGGCAAATTTTGAGAAATGTCAACAAGCAGCGGGAAACACGTAATAAGTTAAGTAACACGGAATGTATCTCCTCGGCAAGCGACAAGCCTCGGCTTTGCTTCGGCTCGTACTCGCTCTCCCCGAATGTTGTTAACACGTCTTTATATTCCTTGTTACTTAAATAACTATTTACTCAATTTCAAGTTGGAAAGTCACTTTTTATTCACCCAATCAAATAAAATGAGATCTAATAATGCAACTGTTTAAAGATAATTATGATTGTCAAAGAATTAAATGATCTAACTGTTTACCAACAATTGACATGCAATACCGTTTAACATTTTTATTTCATCCTCATTTAATTGATCGAAAAACATTTTGGAGTGCTTTAGAATCGATAAAAAGACGTTTTCTCGAATTCGACTCAAATGCGATTACAACAAAAACATGTATGAGATAATTTTTTTCGCCAAATCGCAATTGTGGACATCTATCAGTGTCAAACTGATCTTCGATTGAACATCAGAGTGAATTACTTGACTGAAGCTGCTGAATATCTTCCCTCAATAATGGTGTATATACGATCGCGGAAAGAGTTGAATTAATAACAATTTTTTATAAGAATGATGAGTGCGGTAACAGTACGGCTATTGTGTTCAATGAAACGCATGCAGATAAACTTGTTGCTAGAAAATACTTTCTGGAATTAGTGAAAAAATTTCGTCAAACTGGATCAGTAGCCAACAAGAAACGAGACCCAGAACGTGAACTTCCGTTGAGTAGGTATAATGAACCTGATCAATATGTGTTTCACGAAGTCCATGCTCAAACTCCCCAAAAACTCAATGTCTGGGCCGGTATTTTAGGGGACCGTTTAATTAGACCAGTATTTCTCGACGGTAACCTGTCATGAGAAATTTATTTGGAATTATTGAATGAATTTGTTTATCCACATTCAGTAGATACCATTGAAAACGACGATCATCACCATGAAGACTACTTAATATTTCAACAAGACGGGGCACCTCCACATCATGCACAGCCTGTTAAGGCGTTTTGGTTAGAATGTTTCCTGGAATTTGGTTCATGGTTTGTTTTATTGTTTTTCTATTTATAAGATTTTCAGCTAAGTATCCAGGCAA
Source organism: Chrysolina americana (assembly GCA_958502065.1). Lineage (NCBI taxonomy): Eukaryota > Metazoa > Arthropoda > Insecta > Coleoptera > Chrysomelidae > Chrysolina > Chrysolina americana. The sequence goes on along the minus strand of OY293411.1, from coordinate 17,806,418 downwards.
TTGTGGAGAAACTCATTCAACCAAATATACTTGAATTTGATACATCTTAGGCATCATTGTTAGCATAATGTACTAAGAACTCGTCAAAATAGATCATTCTACCAGTGATCACCTTAGAAGTCGATGAGAACGAAGTTGCAAACTTATCGACAAAAATTACTTGCGAAAACTGTTCGATAAAGTTGGGAAAAAATTTATGAATTTATTCACGATCACACGCATTTCCTATCCTGTGTCTCTGAGTTCTTCTAGGTTTCAGGTTATTCATTGTTTTATATTATTATTATATTGGTATTTTGTGTATATTCAATACGCATCGCCTCAATCATGATTCCACGATATTCTATGGATAATATTTTGTAATCGTTTTGAATATCTTCATTCACTCACTCTAAAGATTCTCGAGTAGTCCAATGTAAAGATGACGATAATTCTGAATAAAAGGAACAATGTTTAGCTTGCCGAAGACGTACGCAAAATTAGGACGTAAAATGGTTTGATGGTTAGATATAAATTTTGTTTGTCTCAATGTTATCAAGAACCGTGAGGCATTTTTGTTACATTATTGACACGAGTATCTAATGATACCGACACCTATTCGAACATGTGTGAACAAGAACAAACAAATGTTTTTTTGCTGCTTTCACCATCCACACTGAACAAAAACATTTGTTGGCTGATGTTTGTTCTTGTTTGTTTTTTCGGTCTGTACATACCTTAAAGTTGAAAATATAAGTCAACTAAATACGCTTCTAGAAATGATTTCATGTTCCCAATATCCACTCTGTATTCAAATATTGGCCAGATTTCTCCTCTGTACAGAGCTAACAACTTTTTGGAAAACGTTGGCTATTTCTTTGAGAGATTCTCAAGTTTTAAACATGATGAACTTATTTCTAACATGAATTTGATTCTTATCAATACTGGTTCTTGTATGGATTGATTTTGTGTTGTTTAGGTATTTTTTTTTGTCTTTCAATGGTAAAGGACCCCGCACCGCATCAATGGGAAATTGGCTTTCGGTGAATTAACTTGATTTTTTTATATGTTGTAGACCTCATGATGCTGATTAAATACCTTCATTGCACCAACGCCCTAAATTCAATAGATTCGTTTATATCGGGTGCTAAAGTTCACTTTTCCAAAAATTCAAATGACCATAGTGACGATACTATTTCGAATGTTTCAACCAAATTAACTACACATCGTTTGTTCGATAGGCCGACCCGGATCCACTATAAAGTATATCAATTCCTACATAGACTCACGATATACAGGGTGAGTCCAAAGATAGCCGGTTTTGCAGGTGAGGTAAGTGGAATAAAAAGAGTTGATATTTTTATTCTTTGTTAAAAAAGGTTTTTGGTGAGGTAATCTTCATTAATAATTCAATTTATTGAGAACAAATGAAGTTTTACCCTTCACCACACTATTAATTTCATTCCTAGATGCGCATTTCATTAAACAAGTTAAATTCATCAATTTATTGCAAAAAATATAACTCATTCAGTCGTTTACTGAAATAAGGAATGAGACATGATAGTCAACGGAAATAACAAAATGATAATGAAAACTCACGTCCTTTCCATTCTGAGATATCGACAAGGTTTATTCCCTGTAAACCAATGGCGACCACAAAATTATAAACATAATCTGGAGCGCTATCAGAACGTATACAACAATATGAAGACAAACACACTTTGATTGAGGAATGTTTTCAAATTATTCAGATTTCAGGTTTTAGTCGAAAAACTGTATTTTTTAAGTGATGAACAATTCCAATAATTAATATTCAGACGTTATTATTATATTCTATAAAATCCTTCCTTCCTTTATGATCTCATGATAGGAAATTAGAAAGTAACGAATGCAAGCAACATTCATCTAAAAACTATTCATAGGCAGAGAGTTATCGGTCGTGAAATGGAGTTGTCATGCACAATACTTCAAAAAATTCGAATATTAAATCTAGGATGCCTATAAACCCTGGTGTGTCGACTTTTATGTAGGTAGGTACTTGCGAAACTGTTGGATTGAATGTGAGACTGTCACTAGCTTGATTACGAGAGAACACAAAATGGAATTGCATTCGACTTTTCAAATATCCCGCCATACTTTCATGAATCGCCAGCGTCCTTTTTTTTGTTCGGGGAAATGTTCATGAACAGAAGTTGCAAGTAATGCCCACTAGATTAAAATAAATAAAACAACATAATTATTACAATTCACAGAATCACTGTCCTCAAGCAGTTTTATCCATCACATTTCTGACTTATTATTTCTTTAGTTTTGTTCATTCGTAGGTGTAGGTGTTTTTGGCAATTATTGGTCGATGTGTGGAAAGAGGCAACTCTATTGTTGTCTGACCTATCCTTGCACTAAGGAGAGCCTGAACCTTGCAACAAACATCTGGACAGGTGGTCATTGGCAAACAGATGAAGGCTTATATTCAAACTAACTAGCTGCAATATCCGGTGCTGCCTAAATTTACGGTTTCGAATAAATTCCACGGTTTTCTTGAATTTTTCATCATTTTACAGGAGCTTTAAAACATTCTATACTGTTCCTCCTTACATTTCATACATTTTTAGAAAGTTCCACCAATCTTTCATCTTCCGGAGCCTCTGATCTGGTTCATGCCGCTATTTTCTGAATATTTCTAGCACCTTACAGTTGCTCCCAGAACATTTGTGAATATTCTAGATCACTCTTCAATATTGTAGAGTATTTTATTCCATTCTGAAACATTATAGATCATTTTAGATCGTTTTGGAACATTTTAGATTATTCTCAAACATTTTGTAAGTTTCTGAACAAATCTGGATCTCTATTCATGGACTCAATGTGTGGAAAAAATATGGATATATCTTATTATACACATTTTTGTCATTCGCACCAACTCATTTCAACACACCTCGATCAAACTTCCTTGGTAACAGCAGGAGACCAAGGGCTATCTACCACCACAAACGCTAGTGAATGGCAGTGGGTGGTGAGCTTGGTGTTTTTGACATTTATTTTTCAATAACATTATTGAATACCAGGGAACACATATACCACGTTTCAATAATCGTTCGCGACTGCGATCATATCTGCTCTCGGACTCCAGCGATAGTCGCTCGAAGGAAAACACAAACGTTCTAGAACATACTTACTTGCAGTGTTCTGTGATGAATAGTCGCCAAGCAAAACGTACCTTTAGACCCAAGCCTACTAGGGCTTACACGAACAGGCAGATTGGGAAGCTCTCGCTCTCTTGACAAGCACCCACAAACTTGTGAGGAGAGCAGGTCAGCGAGTTCTGTACAAAATTTTTCTTACAATCCAGGATGACAAAAAAAAATCATATATATTTGTTCAGAAGACAAACTCAGTCATGATATATTTTATGTGGGGCAGATGTATTTGAAACAATATAACGCATCAGCTAAGCAATCGTAATAGTATTAGATGCCAATAAGCGTGACTAGATGAAGCTTACTTCAACATTATTTCATCTTACGGCTTGTCGACGCGCGCAAGAATTGTATTGAATATGAATATGAAAATATTGTTATTCCTGAAAGCAATAATACAATTGGTGTTTTATCTTCTTTCAAAGTGCTTGGTATAATAGCTATATTAATGGTCTTTTACAAAAAAACAAATTCAATTATCTATGTTAGGGAAATAGAACGCAATGTATGTTAGCATTATTTGTTTCCGCGCATAGACTTGTTATGTGTACTTTTCTTACGGGGTTTTGGAAAAAATTATTATTAATATTATTATTATAGTTGGGATACTACAGCTGATAATATCCTGATAATTCATATAATATTCAAAACCACTAATGCTTTTGAATACAGTTCGGGTGAACCACAAAGCGGTTTTGCATGAAATTTATTCAGCCGCATACTTCCTCTCTCCACCAACTATCCCAACCTTCAAATTTCGAAGGGCATCATATGATGTGGTGAAATATATTGTCGACAATACATTCCAAACACATATAAATATGGAAAAATAAGACAATTCTGAGAGAAATGAAAAAATCAGACTTATTTCAGTCACTATCGTTTCACAATTTTCTTCACCGCGTGAATCCTGGAAATGATGAACATTCAGTGACGTGAATAATGTCATGAAGACCACGATGCATATGAAGACGTTTCCACAAAATGCATTGTCATAAAGACCTTTTTATGATTTTTTTCATAACTCCCGAATCTGATCATGCAGATCTTGAAATCCATTTTTTCTAATCGAACTTGAAAATTATTTGAACACTAAGCATATGGATTGCATAGAATTGGGAAATGTATTATTTTGATTTGGAACGATTGACCTCGAGTAAATGAATATTTGCATCCTTTGGTGTGAATAAAAATGGTAGCAAAAGAAAACTACGACAGTTTCACTCGACGCGAGTTTCCCAACAAAGTTGGCATCTTCAGAAGCTTTCGTTCCAAAAGCTCCTGTTTTGGTTTTGTGTAGTTTAAATTTTTTTAAATGTGTAGGTTTGCCTACATTTTTTTACTGATTACAAACCCGAAAAAGTTTCGTCACTTCTATAATTTGAATTACTACCCTCAATTTACATCAGTGGGGGTTGTATGGCTCTCAATTGAAATGAAAGTCAAACGATTTTTATTAGTTCTTCAGTTCTATAACAGAATCTTAAACAGTGTTATTGACCTGGCATGCATGGAGTAATAACTCCTCTTTGGAATTTGTTGATACATTTATCGTAATCAATGAGAATATAGGTAATTTTGGAATATTTTCAAATCTCAATGGTTACAATAAAAATTTAATGTTGACTTTCACAAATTTTTGGTTAACAAAACTGTGGCGGTTTTTTCTCAATAAAATAAATTCTCTGGGCAGAAGTATATTGAGGTTAATATATTTTCTTGATTAAACCATAACCAAATCGAATAATAAACATAAGTTTTCAATTTCACACAGATTTTACAATACACAATCTCGCCCTTATCAACATATGGTACCAGCTTATACATGATACATAGGTTAATCAATATTTCCCTCAATACAATGAATTTCAATAAAAATAAAATATTATAAGTGAAACAATAGTTCATTACGGTTATACATGTTCTTTATTACAAGGCATTTCATCTAATAAACAGAAGTTTAAAACAATAAAATATTTTGAAAAAAATTGGAAATAGGTATGAAAAAGCCAGGCCTCAATATAATTTTCAAGGCAAATAGCACTTTGTGGAAGCATATTAAGAAGAATAAAAATAGAGTTGAAAGAGGAAAGAATGATTATACACTTTCCTCTTTCAACTCAGCTCGCACAAGTTTCGACTTCTGAGGGCTGTCGTTCGTAGGGGAATGACAGCTGATTAACGGAAAAAACAATTTTAAAACAAACAACAATTTAAATTTTAAAACACTTGATAACGGTGGAAAATACCGATCAAAACGTCATGTTCAAAGTAACAATTCAGACAATGGAAGTCCCTAATAACAGTTATCGATTAACATCATAGTCTGAAACTTTCAAACAAACGTCATACTATGAATTACAACACTAACGTGTCTTTCTGCCACACACCAACTAATACCGATTATGAAGTAGTCAAAACTGTAAGGTTATTTTTGGCTCATCGCCAGTAAATTATCAATTGCTATAATATTTTTATATAACTTTATTATCGCAAAAAAAAACATGAAACACTTCATATGGTTTTGAATTGTTTGTTGAAAGTACTAAAATAGCTGATCCAATTATCCACATTTAACCACCTTAGAAAGGTTTATATGTCAACTCGGTTTTTCAAAAGAGATTTTAACTGAAGTAGTATATATTTTAATCATAATTACGTTGAGTACGAGAAATAAATGGCCTGGTAGGTCACTAGATCTAACCCCACTGGACTTTTTCATTGGCCTTACCTATACCAAAAAACGTGTTAACGTTGGAGCCCTTGCAAATCTCGTGTTCCATTTTTGTAGATAAGAAATAAACGTTGTATATTTTCGACGATGGATTTTCCTATTACTTACCCGTTTACAGTAACGGCTTGTTGAATATGCATGAAAAATGTTCAATTCAATTTCAGAATAATTTTCTTTAATCGACGTAATCATCGAATAATATGTATTATTTCACATGGTTGAACTCAGAAAGACAGTGTTTATAATCATTCTGAAAAAAAACTAATATGAAAAAAAAAAGTTATCATGTATGTATTTGACCGGTGATAAAATATGGATAATTGGAATAAGTCATTCAGTTCCTTTCAATAAACCAACTGTAAAAAGTAGGTTATGATTTTTTCTGAATCACGCAGTATAGGGACCAAAGCGCATCTAAAATATTGTCGAAGTGCATGATTTGTATGGAAAGAGTTTTATCCACAATCAAGTCATAAGCGGCCATGATCATCTTCAATTAGGCCATATAACGAAGTACTTTATTCATACATGGAATGAAGTAACTTTATTCCACTGTTATACATTCGTATCGTTTTCTTGAAGATGGTTTATCGAAGTGAACAGATCAATTTCCCTAACTGAGAATGGGGCCAAGGAGATGGGCCACGAACAATAAAAATTACTAGGCGGTTTATTCTGAAATGTAGTTTGAAGTTTCATTGTGCTGATGAATTTTTCCGAAGAAACAAAATTTAACCACTTGAATAAGTGAAATTAGCATACAATGTCATATCACGAACCTACAGAATAATAAACACATGGTAAATCCAACTTATTTTTACAGATGAAGAAGTGATGCGTAATGTTTTCGAACAAAAGATCCTTCGGCGGGGTCTAGTTCCGGGCTCTCCCTGTTACGACCAACTTCTCAAAACGATGATAGAGTAACATTCTAATGGGCATGCCTAAAATATCCAGTTCAAATGACTCATGATGACAGTGAAGAAGCCTGATAAAGAAGTTACTACGGAATTAGTAGAATGATTAAGAATTTCAAAATAACAATGGATTTTCTTTCCAAAGCTTTCTCTCTTTCCTTAACGTAAGATTCATTAATATTCCTACTTATATTTTAAGATCTTTGGTTACTATAAACTTTCATTACTAAATATGTCACAATAGAGAAATAGATGGAGATATTAGAATATAGAATAAATGTATAGGAGCTGCATCAGCTTCTTGTATGTGAAGCACAAATGTTTTGTTCCGATTTGCAGACCAAAAAATTCTGCACTTTAATTCAGAGGTTAGTGTATACCATAAACCGTTTTGATCGAATCATCATAGTTAATCGTACAAGTCACTGTTTTGGACCTTTCTTGGTTGAAGTTACAGGTCTTTGGTTTTTTTTGGTCCAAGAAAGTCTTTGCCAATGTATTCTTCTAAGTGCTTTCTCATTTTCTCTCCATCAAGTTCCTTTTGGAATTATGGTGCTGCGAAGCCCACAAAATAGTTCTTGCCAATTAGTGATGTGGAACCTGCTTTTCATATAGCAGTGTTTCTGGTTTCTGCTTGTTCATTGCCCTCTACTCGGAGATGCACCCACAACAGAACCACTTCATTGTTACTGCACAGCTTATTCGATTTTTGTAAATATTTGCATACCACCTTCGAATTGATGCATGAGTCAAGCTCAATGCTTCGATGGCTGCTTGACTGTCAAACATCAGTATGTCTCTGTTTCGGTATTTTCTGTCGATTTGCCCATAGGCTTGTAGTAGGTATTTTTATACGAGGTCCAAAAATTCCTGCCCCAGTCACCTTCGGAGTTTTAGACCAATATAAGTCCATGATATGGAAATCCTTCGAACGATTGAATTGCTTCAGCGCTTCATTATTTCGTATTACTCAGTTCTGTATGGAAGTTTCTCTCGAAACTGAAGTTCTTGACAATCCCAAAAAGCAAGAGGCATTATCCTGAATATTTCACTCACTAGAATTCAGTTCAACAAAACTTCAATAAACACACATTCAAGTTTTCTTTTTATTTCATTATAGGGGGAACATGTTTTTCCAGTTTGGACTTGGGAGTTGGCAAACATTTTTCACAGTGGGCTCCTTTCATGAAATAAAGAATTTTTTCTCTTGTGTCGTGAGAAAACATAACCCGTTCAAAACATCCTGTTGTATGTATTTTTTTTTATTTCCTTAAGCCCTGGAAGAAATCATTTTAGGCAGTGAGTCCCACAGCCTCACCATATACATTTTTGTGATGTAAAAAAATGTTGATCAACAGCTCTGGCTTAAGTAATCAAACTTGAAAAATGTGTTAAGAATGATCTTGATTTTGAAAACGCCTTTTACAACCCAATGCACATACTATCATTTTGGAAAACATATGAAATCAGTGATGATGATCAGTAAAGAAATTCATTGTTCTAATCATGTCTTACATCAATCTGAACACTCAAAAGTACATTATAGTTTCGGATGTTGAAATTTCCCATACATACAACGAGAAAATTGAAACTACAAGCTCTTACAAAAGTTCGTAACATCTTCGGTTGAGAGAAAAAATCATAACAAACCAGGACCCAGCTGACACTACACTAAAGCAAACCTCCGCATTTATTTGGTCTCCTGAAAATACAAAAACCAGTGGTATGCCTTTGAGACTGTAAACAAGTTCCAGAGACTTCCCAAATTATATATGATTTAGCCAATTTTGGAGCCCCTACAAGTGATACTGAATGGCAGTATTACTACGAATTAGATAAGTATCAAGAAGAAAATCTATGAATTTTCAATTTCAGGAAAATGAATTTATGTATGAATCCTTAAGGGTATCTACGCCCTTAAGGATTAAACATCGGACAAACACATGACTATATAAAGTAGTAATAATCAGGATGGAAAATCGATACTAATGAAGAACATTCTGTGAAGATGTGGAGGAATCACAGGCATGTTCCCATATCCATTCTGTACTTGTCAATGATAGTATTGCAAGAACAGTAGAAATCTTCAAGAAAGAGAATGGAACCTAGACAGAAACGGAAAAGGAGAGTATGGAACTACAGGTATCTGATAGGAGGCCCAAAACGCCCACGCCAGATTACTGAGAGCTATCCACAAAAAATCACTAGATTCGGAGTAATCAGACGGGATCCAGGCAAATTTTGTGTATTCAAATTGCCAGGAATATAAGGAATCCACCCATTTCTCCCAAACAGGACTAGATGTGCTAATGATAGGTATGTATAAAATCTTCAGACAATATGGCGGAAGGGAAAAGTAGCCCTTTCACCTAAAGTAGACACCCAAATCTTACAGACCTAGCAGCTCATTATCATTCCAGATAAATATATTCGAAAGGCGATTGGATAGGTTTATAAGGGACCCCACAGTGCTCTATCGAGAAAGTCAACAGACTATGATTATATCAACAGGCTACTTTCAAATCACTCGATGATAAGGATAAAGCAATCCACTTTCCAAGATATCGGAGGAGCGTTCAATAATATATCTTAGGAGAGACCACAGGGGTACCAGGCAGGCATGGCCTATCGAGAGTTGACAAGGCACACATTTGCAAGATGCTTTGCTGGTGCGAGACCGTGCCATCAGCATAACGTTATTCACCAAGTTCTACAAGGAGGCGAACTGATGGACGACCTCCTCAAAAAACTATCCGATTAAAGCATTTATTGCCTAGGATACTCAGAGGCTATCGTCATGAAGGGCTTCGCGAGCACTTCATCAGAGCAACCGCAAAGAGCGCTAAATATAGTAGGTAAGTTATGCGTGCAAGTCATTGCCTAGCAAACTACTGGCATAACGTTCACTGGAAAAAGAGTATTCAAAGTACCTACTCAATGAAGTGGACATTCCATTGGCTAAGGAGCTGAGAGTGGGTACCGTTAGACTACAAGCTTATATGGAATCTCAACATCGAAAAGACACCACATAAGGCTAGATTGGTCCTAGAGACTTGTAGAAGGAAGTGCGGTAAAAATTGTGGTAAGAATCCAAAAAAAAATTACCCTTTGGGTATAGCATACGCTTCACTAGGGTGGTGGATCAAGGCAAGATAGTCGGAGAAAATTAGGCTGCTGAGCAGCTGGCAGCCATAGGTTGACCTACCTGAGTCTTACTGGTGTCTGGACGGCAACTCTAGAGGTCCTACTGGTCATACTGTACCTACCATCTTAACACATTTTCATTCAAAGGGAATGTAGATCTGTGATTCGTTGTTCTCAATGAGGAAATGAAGGCAGATCCAATTTTGGGAATGCCCGTGGACAAAGTTTCCCAAAAGTTCGAAAGAACTCAAATGAGATTGAGAATTCCGATTAGCCTAGGAAAACACGCAACGGTATTTTAGGCTGAAAATGAAACATTTGTCATTCACTGTGACAGCAAAGCGCTCAGCACGTACCAGATCAACACTCAGCTGGTATGGGATTACTTGAGTACCTGGACATAAATGACATTTCGGAAACATGCACAGGAAACCACTAATTTGGGTAGAACCCATCTCAGGCAATCGAAGCTCCGTTTTATTGAAATGAAATGGAAGACAAAATATCAAGTTGATGACAGTGCACAATCACCTGAACAAACTCCTGACCCTCATTGGGATCCTAAATTACCTCTTTTATAGATGGTGCCTAGAAGTTGACGAGACTTTATCACAACTAACAAAATGCACTGGTTCATCAGAAGAATAGCACCTCTGGAAACAGAATACGAAGCCACAGAAAGTCGAAAAGATTCAGTTGAAGAAGCTGCTGAATTACGCCAAGAAAGCTGGCATATGACCACCTATAGTAAAACATGTAGATGCACAAAGGTGCCAAGATGAAAGACCTACATGCAGGGGCTTCAAAATCCGTCCACCTTTTAAAGAAGTAATTATAAAGGTTTCAGATTAATGAAGAACGAAAAATCATCAGATGCTCATCATGTTATTTAAGTAAGTTAACAACAGGCAGTTAGATGCCTATGGAACCCTAGACATGAGTTGATACCATATCATTATGAAAACAACTTACTTTATAGAAGTAATCAATCAGTCCCACGCCACATGCTGAGATAGAATGAAAGGACGGTGGCGTGTAGATAAAAAATAACGAAAAAGGAAACAATGAATTATAAAAAATGGAGGAGAATGAGTGTTGTTATTGATGATATTCCAAATAAATTGAAAATCACTCCTGAAAAAGTACCTCATCAAAGTATGTTGCGAGTTATATGTAGATGTGAGGAATTTACAATTTATTTATACTTTTATACTTTTGAAGTTTGAAAAAAGGAAGAGATGTAGCGTATTGAATAAGGCAATGAATAAAAATATCGATATTCACGGAGTCTCGGAGATGATGCAACTACGAGGAATAGGTGCAGTTGATGTTGGTCCGTGACATAGTGAGGACATATAAAGTGTAGCTGGTGTTTCGATTGATATAGTTACAAACCCTAGCGTATTACCTATACTACTAATTTGCAAAACTTCGTTAACCTTTATCTTTTCTGGTTTTTCATATATACCTATATACCTATCACAGTGTATCAGAAATCTACGAACCAACATTTTCGACAATGCAAAATTTGCGTCATCACCGTGCAGGTTGACCTTGAGTAAACTGATGAGAATTCAAAACAATACGGAGAGAAAACTAATTTTAAACCGATTACCTAGAAAACGTGCATAATGATAGAAGAATATATTGACAGTAAAATTCATAGATATTGGGAAAACCAGTGTTTGGAAATAAAAAGCCTTGGGTGTGCTCATCTGTATATGATCAGGGCCGGCGTTGGCAAAAATTAAAAAAAAACCATCGCCATTTTCCTAATAGTAAGAAATTGATTTGCCGTCAACTATCAGTATCTCATATTATATTGTATTGTACGAACTTTCATTGTTATTCTGCTGGCAGAATGAAAATGTCATTGAATTGTGTATCGCAGTTTTTATGTTTCATGTCGTATCGCACGTACCGTATTAAATTTAATACATTCAATAGAATACATTCCGTTCACGTCTTGTTTTCAAAGAGAGATTATTATTCATCAATCAGAAATTCATTGATCCCGATTTTATAAAATGGGGATAACGTGGTACTTCCTATGTTTTTGTACCACTGATGTTACTGCAGTTGCATCCATCCTATATGGACATTCTCGAAATACTATTTCAAACTAAATTCTGAATTCGTCGAATCCGTCTTATTATAATTAACCCTTTAAAACCCTAACAGACCAAAACATATTGCTAATTACAATTTTTGTACTTATACTAATGTTCTGTTTTCATACAATCACAACGTTCACAACAAAATTGATGACCTATCGTATTATTAATAAAATATTAGGTACCTTTATTTCATTAGGAGTCGAGAAAATAGGCTTTTTCTGTGCGAGCCCGACAAGTTCACGAGACATTTATGGACGTGTAATGAACGATATTTATCATTATATCTACACATTGTACAATTTGTGTTGTTGTAAATAGCTAAACCTTCAGCAGCTACTTCATTTTCGACAACTGTAGTTGATAAAGTTGATTTCTAATAAAACCAGTGTACCGTAAAATTTTCAGGAAGAAGCCCACTTTAGTGTTTTCAGATAGGTCTAATGATTTTTTTTTATTTGAACGTGCGACAATGTGGGTAGGTACGTTGTGATGAAAACTGACGAGTATATCAAATCTAATTGATCATTCAGCAGATTACATTCGCAATGTTTATGCTTATGAATTTATAAAGATTCTAAATAATTCAGTCTCCAACCCTTGCTTACATAGTGCAAAATTTCCGTATCGTTTACGAGTCAGGAACTTGTTTGAGACCGCATTCCACCGCGTTCCAGGAAATGGTTTAAAAATGTCGCATCACTTTTTTTTAGTCTGAAAAGACCTTTCATGATCAGAATATATTTTTGTTAAATTTCGTCCACATTGTCCTATAAACATAAACACCGTTACGCTCTGGGCACTTAGCTTATAAACACCAGATTTTTTCTTTTTATCTATTCTATCTGAAAAAAATCCCAATTTTCTCTGTTCTCTTTCCTTAGTACGTTAAGGTAACAAATTTACTAGTTTTTGAATGTCTGCCTGGGCGTATATTCATCTATGAGCAAATTCAAGTCGTTTTTGCTTTTGTTAGGGCTGGTTTTACCAAACATTTGTTAATCTCGGATTGTTGATAAATCCAGATTAAGAATCTCTTCTGTTCCACCATACATCAATCCACCGAAGAAATTCGAGATTAACAAAATCGAGATTACATAGTTGAACCGTTTGACAACGTTGTATAAAAAGAAGGAATGTTATGTTCTGTGTCGTATTGAGCAGATTAAGCTTACATAACCTTGTTTTACTTGTCAATTTTGTCATATGTACAAGTGTAAATTTTTGTTGAAAAGGTTTAATGCAGAGTGCAGACTCAAAATATCAGTGAGAACATTCAGAAGAAACCCTATACTAATGGAAATACACCGAAGACAAGAAAAAAGAAAAAAATCGGACACCAGAAATGGGCCAAGAGAATGTTTGAGAATTGAAAGAAGATACAAAATAACTATTATTTCACCTTTCTCTTTGGTTGAGTTTTCGATAAAAAGTGGACTGTTCTGGAGATTTAGGAGTTTGAAAATTGTCTGTTTCTAGTCGAAAGTTTTCGAGATGAATTCAATAAATATATTCAATGAGCAGTTGTAGAAAAATAAGAGAAAAATCATGAAATACGAGCTGTGGATGTGAATAGTGGAGAATTTTTCTAGAGAGTTGTTCAGCTCTATCACAAACACACCTCATGCTTACTCGAGATTCGACTTCTGTCCCTCATGGCCGATGAGTTTTTTATTTTCAGCTGCACCTTTCGCGCGTACGAGGGGCTTTCCATAAGTTCCAGAACAACAGAAAGGAAAGCACAGCAATATCGCGCAAAAATATATAAATAGTAATACTAATAATTTAGACAAAACAAAACACAGAGAAAAGTGAAGACGGAACACTCTTTTTTTAAAGACATTTTATTTATTCAAATTAAATCTATTATTAATCAGGCGTTTGTTAGTTTATTCGTCAAATTTCTCCTTTTCAAATTGTACTTCGTTAATAAAATGTTATTTGCTAATTTCTTCTTTAATATTTGTTGAATTTTGCCTATACATACGTGAAAAAGTTTTTATGCTGATATAAAGATATGAACAAAATATTCCTGATGGTTTTTGCGATACAAGTATATGTTGATTTTATGCACAAGTTTATTATTTGAACCACACTTCACAGAAATATAGAAACTTAATCGTGAATCCAAAAACCAGAGGTCTGAAATGTGGTCCCTCATTAAATTTTATTGATCCTTCTAACGTATCTGTGTTGGTGCTCTAGCCCAACCTAAAGAGATAGTATTAGCATTTGTCTTTTAGTTATAGCAATTCCATGCATTTTTTAATAATCAAGCAGAACATACCTTGTAAGGTATCGATTAACCTGTTCCTCAAGTGCTCAGTTTCCCACCACCTGCTGAAGTGGTTTGAAGTTAATTTATAGGTAAGCTTTAGGTCCCAGATCTACCTTGCTCCAACAAGCTCTGCTTTGCAGGAATATTCTTCAGAAACCTTGGTGAATCTTAAGAAAAATTGAGAACCTAGCAATCCTAAGGGTGTCCTAAAAGAGCTGGACAGTTAGAATAGACTGATACTAGCTTGGGTACCAGCACGAACAGGATACAGAGGCAATGAAGAGGCTGATTCACTAGCTCACTGGCCCTGAATGGCCCAGAACCGTTTTGCAGTATAGCAAAAGCTTCACTAAAAACTAGCACCAAGTTATGGATTCAGCAGAAATCTCAAGAATGGTGGAATGATTCACCAGGAATGAGACAGGCCAAAGCGTTTATTAAAAAACCGCTGCCAACATTCACAGAATATCTACTAAGCCAGAGAAGGAGCACTACTAGAAAAATAGTTGGACTCCTCACAGGGCATAGTAGGCTCAATGAACATATGACCATACTCGGTCTGGAAGAAGAAATGCTATGCAGGTTCTGCCAGGAAGAAGAGGAAACATCAGCACACCTACTATGCCACTGCGAGGGCTAGTCAAGGCTGAGATTTCTAATGCTGGGAGAAGAAAAACCAGAAGCTCTCAAATATATGGGAGTTCTAAAAACTAGCCTATGGAGTCTCGTGATGAAGACAGGGCTAGACAAATAACTCTAAACGATTTCGAGGACACACAGAATAGATCTGCAAAGGTCGCGGTGTAGATGCTTATGGCACAGAAGCCCCAAACTAATCTAATCGAATCTAAACCTAAGGCTATTGTGGGATTTTGGCCCGTGCTTCCTGAGCTATTATAACTTCCCATGGTGCTGGTAAGTTGCGATTATACAGTGCGGTTTTTAATAGCCCCCTCTGTTAACTTTTGAACGGTTTGACGTAGAAACATAAATAAACGTATGTAGGATTTAACCGCCACTACTTTTTGAAACGAGACACATTGTGATTGCTCGATAGGTGGCGCAGGGGGCACATCAACTAAAAAATTCGTTGAAAAAATAATTCAATCTCTTTTCAACCATCTAAAAATTTTTAGAATTTTCTGTCGCGTTTTTTCACATCAAACCATTCAAAAGTTATCGTGGTCAGGTAAGAAAATGGATTCTGACCCGCCAGATCCGCAATTATTCTGAGATTTCAAATGCATATTGTGAAAAAACGTATAAACAAAAATCTAACAAATTAGATGGTTAAAAAGAGAATTGAATTATCTTTTCAACGATGTTACATATGACCCAAATGCCATTTAAAAATTTTTAGTTGATGTGCCCCATGCGCCATCTATCGAGCAATCACAATGTGTTTTATTTCAAAAAGTAGTATCGGTGAAACCCTCCAAAGTTTTTTTTATAATTCTACGTCAAACCATTCAAAAGTTAACAGGGGGGGACTATTAAAAGCCGCCTGTATATAGCATGAACATTGAGGGAGAATAAACTTTTAATAAAAATGGACAATTCCAGAAGACAATTCAAATGAAAATGAAACATCAAACAACTTACTTGTCGTTTGCGAATTTTATTCGGTCCTCGATTGTATTTGAAGTAGCTCCATTTGAAAGTAAATATCTCAAAATCTACCTTGTTAAAATTTTGGATATGATCTCTATCTCAAATCCATCGAGTTCAACAGCAAATCACAACAAATTTCATCATAACTATGGCCTTCAAAATCAAGATCGTATACTCGTCAAAACGTAATCAAATTTCACCGAAATATTCATTCATTAATCTCAGACTTGAGGTTCAATCGTCCAAAAATGGGCGATTTATTCTCAATCGCGATCAGACGATTTAATCTCGGATTTGAAAGTGGTGAAACGCAACACTACCTGTATCTTGCACTGATATCCGACTTGAGGGCTAAATCTGGATTGAAGCTTTTGGTGAAACCGGCCCTTATGATTGTATGGAAAGAGACCATTAGTACAATTCCAAAAATTGTAAATTATAATGTTACGGATTTGAGTTGTTATTACATTAAGGTGGATTTGAGGATATTTGAAGAATTCAAACTTTAGTTTGGAATAGTAGTATGAGAATGTCTGTCCATAAAGGAGGAAACTGCAGTAAC
Organism: Chrysolina americana; assembly: GCA_958502065.1. Lineage (NCBI taxonomy): Eukaryota > Metazoa > Arthropoda > Insecta > Coleoptera > Chrysomelidae > Chrysolina > Chrysolina americana. The sequence continues at coordinate 17,789,882 of OY293411.1, read as the reverse complement.
ATCAGTGCTAAAAATGCAAGTGGTACAAAAACATAGGAAGTTTTATTTCTTAATTTTCAGCATGGCTTTGTCTATATCATCTGACCTCATTCAAATTCGTAGTAACATTGTGTTTGATGATCTCATGAACATATATCCAAAGAGATAAAATGTGACAATTGTGGTTTTGGAATGAATGCCAAGGCGTAGTCGCTTATAGATATGAAATGTTTACTATCAGTAAAAGTACAGGAAGAAGATTCTACTCATGAAACCACAAATATCAAACCACAATAGTGTCGTATTTCTATTTGCGAAAGAATTGTTCCAAACTTCAAGACACGCTAAACGATTTCCACGAAATTTGTATTTAGTTTTTAAACTGCACCCGCTATGGGATATAATAAAAAAATGTATTCGACAAATTGGCGAGACATTTTGTAAGAAGCCTCCACTTTTGATAAATAATAGGATATTTTCATTCATTTGGAAAACTTTCTCAAAATGCTCGATTCGGTTGATATCATCGTTAAAATCGCTATCTACGGTCTTTAGAACGTGAAGCATAATTACAAATGTCCACCACAAATAAAACGAAACATAAAAGACATTGAATTACTGCAGACTAGTTTCGAGTTACTTGACTCTCATCGATGCAGGTTAGGTCGGGCAACACTTGATAATAATAAAAATATCCATTTACTTCCTTAACTTGCTAACAGTATGGAAAGTCCACCACAGATTTCTATTCCAAGTATTCATCTAGTTCATAAAAACACTGTTCTGTTAAAAAATATGTCAGCTTTTGTTTGAATAATGCTTTCGTAGAGGAGTTTTTCACATTTGAATAAAAAGCAATGTATATATATTCTTTTTGGGAGCCGTATGACTAGAAGTTTGGTGTTTATTTTGAATGTTCCGAATGGAATTGAAAAATTTATCTTTTGTGTGGTATCAAATCTATGATTTTGAATATTAGTATACTCAACTTCGATATAACTATGCAAGGAAGTGTTAATATTTGGAATTTTTCATTTACATTTTTGCAGAAATCAATCACAAACACTAGGGTAGATAGAACCCCAAAAAATTACCCCGCATCGTAGCCTACTCTCATCTTCTGTGAAGTAGAGCTGCATCAGTGCCAGTCTTCCAGTCAAGATTTTCATCTATTTGTAATTCTAGAAAAATGGTTTGTTCCAAATGAGTTAAAATCGTTTATCGATTAACGGCGTATCATCAGCATAGAATGTGAAAGAGGCCGATGACCTAGTTCATCCAAGTCAATAATATCCAATAGGAACAGAATTTGTCCCAGTGTGGACCCCTGAGGAACGCCAATGTCTATATTAACATGCCGTGTTCGTTTGAATATAAAAGATTGTATCCAATTGAGAAGACAACTTCTAATTCCTTATTCACCTAACTTTTCCCGAGGTATGTCATGATTGATAAAACACTGCGGAACAGTAAATTTTCTAATAAAGTATCCATATTGTTTTTTCCAATTTATATCATATTCTTGACAAAATAACATCAATCAATCTAAAAAACAGTACTCGAATACTTTGAAAGAAATTGATGGTACTGTGACTGGTCTGTATTGGATACAAAGTATTTTTTTTTCAAATTCATCTTTGCATGTGAATGTTTTACTTTGTCGATAAAATTGTTTAATTTTGTGAAATAATATCAATTTATCTATCAGACAGTTATCAACATATTCATCAAACGTTAGATCACTCGGAATCAACGACTCTACGACGAGACAAGTCCAAAACGTTTGTTTGCCGCAGAGTAACAAATTAAATGAAACTAATAATTTCGACAATTTGTCAAGATACCATTCTTTCCATTTCCACAAGGTGTAATAGGAAGCAAACTTATTCGTGGAAGTCGTGGCTTCAACTCAAGACATCGGGATCAAATTTTAAAATTTTTTCTTTATGGCTCATTTGGCCTGAATAATATCAAGTTTTTGGACAATTTTAAAAACCTTTGAAGTACTCAGTGGTTGGCTAGTTCTGATTGACAGTCTGTATTATCTATCTACCATCTGCCCTGAATCATAAATACATCAATTCAAAAATTGGAAGAGCTTCCAATAAGTAAATGAGTATGATTAGAAAATATACATTTTGCACTCTGTTACGCTGCTTAGCTAACTGTTGAAACAGTATGGTCAAGATCAATGAAACAACAAACCATCATCGTGGTTTTACCCGCAATGCTATACGATCTCCACGAAATAATGAATGAATTTGTGGTTTGATTGAACGCGTGAAAGACATTTTGTAGAAAGTGAATTTTACAATTCAAACATGACTAAACAATACGATACCGTTTGCTGGGAGAAAATACACCTGTAGATTTCCTCATTACAGGTTTGTGTATGATCGCCAGAAATTTATCTGTCTTTTTTTTTTCACGTAGCAAGAGTGATATTTTGGCTACATACTGAGTTCAAAGATTATTGAACCCAAGTTACTTGTATGACATTATTCTTTCAATGGAAGTTTTCTCGCCAAAATTAAGTTTTTCATGTCGAGAAAGTGACGTCATGAGTTCGTCGCCAAAGTAGGGTGTTCCATCGTCATTTATAAGTAGTTTGTAGCTCAAATATCAATCAGGTATTAATATGATATACCTATCGAGAAAACACATTGGTTACCGAGTTTTTGGAACGGTTCTCATATTTTGCGTATCGCGTGAGTTTCAACCAATACGGTCATGCTTCTTTTACATGTTTCGCCATCGAAAAACATTATTTTTATTTGAATATAACTACGAATTACGTAAGCATTTATACCGGGTGTCCCCATAGTGCGTAGTTGCTCGATATATCGATAATGCTGAAATACAGTACCCGCGTCACAAAGTAGGTACCTAACATTTGGATAAAAGTATTGGAATAACAGAATTTGCGTGATCGATTTTGCATGTCCATCAACATGAAAATCGATTTTGATACGATGGATGTCACCAGATCACTGATGGTATGGTGGCAAATGGAAAAGGAAATACTATGAAGGGACAAAAAGTGGGGAAAGTTGGCAAGATATCGAAAAAAGTTAATCGAAAAAGGTGTTTTACACTCATAGGAATACGAAGTTTCGATTCATAATTCAAGAAAATTGGAAGTAGCAATTTTTCGTCGTATCGGATGGAATTGCTGTGGCACAGGTAACCTGGATTGATTTTTCAGTCTCGTTCGTATACTGAAGAAGTGCAGTATTCATTGTCAGATATGGTGCGGGTGGTATGATGGTAGTCAAATTGCTGGTAGGAATTGAATATAGATGATAGTGTGTGAACGTTTCGGGGTGTAGGAGAGGAAAGTGCAATATGAAAACAATTATGGCGTTTGAATATTATGCATCGACTGATATGATGTCATAGTATTTCAATAAGTCGATATCATCCTTATATATCAACTGTTCCTCTTGATGAATTTGGAGCATCGTATGGATTATTGATTTCAATTCGGTGGATCTGATTATACTAAGTATTATGTAGTGCGTTCATCCTTGCAAAGGTGATAGCATTTGCCAAGTCTGTCAAAAGTTGTATTATTATTTGTAGTGATAGGTTTAATTGATCGAGAATATTTCTGGTTTACATGTAGTCACTAAAGTTGAAAACGAGGGTATCGATTTTGGAATTATTGATTCTCCTCTCGATTTCTTGGGCAATAACTTCCTGACTATGCGTTATCAGAGTTATGGTTGTATTGTAGCTTTCAATCAATTTTTTGGTGAGCGACATATGTTGATTTAATCCCTCAATTACATTCATCTGGTTATTCTGGAAGCTGGATATAGGTTTGTCATATTTCTCTGCATCCTCGTGGTCTAGGTCACACGCTCAAGGACGGAGACTACGATTCCCATTTGTATTTTTCCTATTGGATGCAGGAACAAATTGAAGAAAACAGATAATTGAAAAAATTTATTTTATTCAGTGATGAATGAACTTTCAATTCGAATGAATTGTAGATGGTGGTCGGATGGGAATCCACATTTTACAGTTGAAAACCCGTGATCGCAGTACTCATTCAAAGTTAATCTTTGACATCTGAAAGGTATAAGTATTGGGATTTTTGAAAAATTCACCTTATAAGAAAGGCGAATGATGTATTCTAATCTTTGGAGAATAGTGATATCAGAGATTTATCTTGCTGCTGTTACTATACTAGGGATGACATGAAAATGAGTTCGTGAAGAATTTCAATGAATTATGAATTCAAACTCCATGAAGATATTGAGACATTTTATTAAACAAGGTGGAAGACACTTTTCTTATGTTTTGATAAATCGTTAAACAGACATTTCTTTAATTTTGTAAAAATATTTGAAAAACACAAATATTCGAAGTGCTGTTAGTAGTAACATGTTGGTATCTTCAGATTGGTAATCTTATGTTGGATGGGAAAACGAACTGCTATACGGAATGTTCTATTTAAAAAAAGGGTATTCAAATCGAAGTGGACGAAAATTTGAGACATCCTGTATGAATAAACATGATGATCAGAGCAATACACTCTACTAAAGTAGTAATGAAATCCGTAACATCGGTTATAAAAAATTTAAGGAATACAAGTATGCAATTTATTTTATTTGCATTTTGTTTCGAACTGAATCTACGCCAGGAGGTGAAGAAAACGGTAGCAACTTCTGCATCTTGATGAGAACACGCAAGTTGCTCCTGTTCGTTTCTTGATTATCTGCACTCTCCACCGATTGAACCTCTTCTCTCGAATCATGCTGTGATCTTTCCAACCGAGCAATAAAATAATGCGAACGCGTATTGTGTAATAGCACTCAGTAGCGTTTCCATAACTGATAGGTATGGAAAAAGAATTATCGCTAAGTGAAATTTCCTGAGAATCTTCAACATAAAAGAAACACGGATGGATTAAAAATGGCAAGGGTTGCAGGGCCTGGTGTTTAAGATATTTTATTTAGGCTTTTCTCTTGAACCAGTAGACGGATCGTTTGAGGTTGCTCGTAAGAAGTGCCCTGTTGATGGTAAGGACACATTGAAACAATTCTGAAATTACCTGAGGCCTTTTGAAAGTCATCAATAGCAAGGAATATTCTTAACAAGCGAGGAGTGAATATAATGGTTGCGTGGTCCTAAGTATAAGAATTCAGGAATCTCCCATCATGTTATACATATATTTCTGTTTTCTTGAAAAATTATCATAACTAAGAATCACTGAAGTTTCCAAATTTACACAAATGTGTTGAATCATTCAATAAAAAAAATCTCAAGGCATAAAACCGATTCCCGTTACATCAAGGTAGGGTTTGCTCTTAAAGGCCTCAGACAAAGTCTTGTTCGTGACAATAATTGATACGAAATCATTATCTATTCGTAAAATATTTGGATACCAGTATCCACGATGAAAGTTCGGAGAATCATCGGAAGTAATGAAGTAAATGACAGGTCATACATTTTCTTCGACCTTGTCGTTTTTATAACCTCACGCTCTGTGTCAGTACACCTTATACAGAAATTGTCCGGTTCAATACCAAGTATATTTCTCGATGCTTGTTGAAGGGAATACTAATGAACCTGAGCGTGTAGACGTATTTTGCTAATATCACATATGCTCGTTTTGGACTATATCTCATACCATCATCACTTCATATTTAGACACTGCCACATGATCTATCTCACGGAGGCACTATTCTGACGTATTTGTTTCAGTTGGGGGAATTTTTCTATTAAACAAATAATTATAATGGCGACCAATCGAGCCGTAACGATCAGTGAATTTCACACAAAGCCATTTGCATTAAATCGAACAAATGAGTTTGAAGGTGTGCTGGAGAGTTTCAAATTGTCCACACATTTCCAAAAAGTGGAAAATACTAAGCAAATATCAGACCGAAAATAACTACTTTCCATTATGGACTTTGAATCAATTCTGTCATCCATTTGTGCAATGTTTCTTGGAGAACGCTATTGTAAGTGATCATTTCAATGAAACCCCCAACCAAATAAAGGATAATATTCGATTGTTTAATTACAATCAGCACTTGCACTAGTAACCTCCTTGAGGAACATTGCTCAAATGGATTGCATATTCAATTCAATGTCCGTAAGAGGGCATAGTTGTTTTCTATCTGTTATTGACTTAGGTTCCACTTTATGGTCATGTGAGGAGAGAAAAGTATTTCGACTTTGTTGGAATTATTTATTTCATTATATTTTGACACCATCATTTGAACACGAGTTATAATAGGACCAGCAATCCATTGAAGATAAATATTTACATTGGTCCAAGAAAAAGAATTACTTCGAACATTAGTTTATTACATTCTTCCTGTTGGAGATACAGGGCGATAGAAATGAATTTTTTTTTTTAATATATTCATGAATCATATCACGCATAAGTACTCAATTAATTTAATTAAATTCAAAAGGAACTACGAATTAAACTTATTTCCAAAGTACATTCCGCATAGTAATACCCATCAACCTATATATCCATAGAGTAGGCGTTACTAAGGTAGCGATGTGAGTTGCTATGATTTGTTTACAAATAAATATTATTTCCTTACGGTAATTAAAATCTCATAAAATATGGGAGATATAGACTTTTGACCAACGAGATGAATCCCAAAGAAATCGATGAATGTCATTAGTGAACTCAATAGATATTAATATAGTTGAATACTTTGATTAATTATTATTTTATCCCATATTTGATTACTTCTCGTAATAGTACGAAACATATTGAATTTTTAACATGGTAATGTTAATTTAGTTTTCTCATGCTAAGTATTTTCTATGCCCGTTATGTAAGGTACTATTAGGTCGTAGAAGGATCTATAAAATAGAGACAAATCGCCAACAGTCGAATTGCTCTTTTTTGGGATTAATCTAAGAGCTACTTCAGTGTTAGTGTTTAGGAGCTACATTCCAGATATGAGATACGGGATACGGTTTCCAGGATTTATCGATTTACAATTTTCTCAAAAATTTAAAAAATTTGTTAAAAAGTGCCTTACTTCGAACAAAGTTCACAAAATCGAAATCCCCTTCTCATAACACTATCCCACAAAGTGAGAATTTGAGCAAACATTTGTCAGAAAACAACTGATTTTCCCTACGCACATTGAGGCAAACATCCTTCAAAAAATAACTACTTTTCCCTAGAACATTGAATTATACCTAATATTTATTTGTGCACTGTTCTTTCAGGAAGATTATTTGTTTACAATAATAATAATAATACTCCCTCATAAACACTCGTTGAGTGTACCCAAAGGCATAGCCTGTGCGGATAGAGGACGGCTATTATTATTATTTGCCGTGGCGCTCTGGGGCGACTTACTGATGTTTTAGGTGATGTATTCACTTTTCAGCTGTAGGAAAACCCGGAAAACCTACAGCACCACCTCGGGTGGTCGGTGTGCACTCCAAGCTATAGCACTAGACGAGATTGGCATCTAGACAACTCACAATACACTTGCTTTTCAACAAGGCATGCGGCCGCCTATCGAATCCGATATAAAGAAGTTGAGAAAAATTCTCGTACCTACATCGGATTCGAACCGACTATCGCTATGCTGGAGTTTCGAACGGCCTGTGCATTAGACCGCTGATCCACCGACCACTTAATACAATACAAATATTTATTACTTACAGTGTTGGATGTCAAAATTGTGCCTTAATTATTGAACATTCAAAAAAATCAAAAAAAGTATAAGAACAGTAAACATAAAGAGTATAAGAAACAAAATAAGACATCAAAAGATCAAGGCGGGTGCTCAGACACGCTGTAATTAAGAAATTCTTGTATAGAATAAAAAGAGTTCTTGATAAGAACATTTTCAGAGGTGTCTTTGAATATCTTGATTTTTTTTTATTCCATTGTCAATTTGTTATACAGTTTAACAGGTAACCCTGTAGGACTGTTTGCTACTTTTGTTAGTCTGTGCTTCGGTAAGGCCAAATCTAGGCTTACTCTGAGATCATATTAACTATTACTGGATACAGGGTAATCAGTCAGGTTAATTTTGAGCTGCATTATTGACGTGAGGATGAACAGTGAGTGAAATTTTAACAAGTTTAATTCCAGAAATAATGTTTTTCAATAAAACGTATAGGATTCAAATAATATTGTTCTAATTATTCGTTTCGTGATGGCATAAGCAAGACTGAACATATTCAAGATAATAAAGTAGTAACATATGTGTGTCCACTCTTTTTGTAAGTTGCCCAAGAATATGAGTAGAATAACAGTTTTTTTCTACAAGCATGCGTGTTCCGCCCTATTCCCGCACGCAATTAAGTTTGAGAGGTGTCATATTCCCGCACTAGTGCGGGAAAAATTTTCCCGCACGCTAATGTCACTTCAAGTGAGTTTTTCCCGCACTAGTGCGGTAATAATTTTTCCCGCACGTGAAAGTTTGTTCAAGAGCATCACATAAGATGTTTCAATGCTCTTGTAGAAAAAATCTTGATCCTTACTCATACGGAAAGGTACTATCCCGCACTCGACTGCTTAACCGAACTCCGCTTTGCGTCGTTCGGGTAACGGCAGTCTCATGCGGGAATAGTACTCTTTCCGTACTTGTTAGGATAATAACTATTTTAATACTGCATCAACTTATCATGACCACGTAAGATGCTCATCAATAAAAATTCCTAGATATTTTGTGACCCTGGATTGTTCAATTGTTTTGTTGTTAAGTTTAACAAAAATACTTTTATTGAGATCAGAAAGGATGAAGAGTATCATTTCGGTTTTTGTTCATTTAACACAAGTCCCTCAGCTTTGCAAAAGTTCATCATTTGGTTAACCGCACTATAGATGACATTTTGATAATTTATCTGAACTTCTATTTGAGGTCGTAATAACAACATCATCAGTGATTGCTGAACTGAGAGAATGAGAGAAGGGGATTTCGAATTATTCGTTTCATTTGATGAAAATTCTTCAATTCTATCAACTGGCTGCATCTTCCCGAGCATCCGAAGTAGCTGATGGAAATTGGAATAGCTTTTCGTAACAGACCAGATGTGCTTTTCCGGAGAAAAGGTGCTGTTAGTGATTATTCAAAAGAGTTTCGATATAGTTTCAGAAAGACACTCAAGCTGATGACTGGTGGATTGGAACACTAAAGTTAATCGGTTATTCCCAAATGAAGAAATTGTTAACTCTCCTGCGTATCCCAGAGGAGTTTACGAATTTTTCAGAAACATCCTCCCAATGTTTCATTCTCTGTATACTTTTGCTTTAAGCTTCAGAATACTGTGTCTTATATGATGAAAAGCTGATGATATGTGAAGTAGGTACGCTCTTTTTGAAAGAGGCTCTTTGAGCAATCGAGTGGTTGTTCCGCAAACGAATCATAGTCATGAATTGAAACAGAAAGCTCCCCAGGTTCAGTAACACCAGCAACGATAAAAAAGAGGTTTCTATTCAACATGTAGTTTTTTTCGAAAATTTCTTATTTTTGCTGAATTGCTGACAACTAGCAAACACTTACAGATGAATATTTATGTGGCCTATTATTCAGTGGATAAAAAAATCCGTTACCCGAAGTTTTCATAGAAAAATTAATTTTGTACCTTCTGAAATATTTATTGATGACGGTTATCGAAGATATTAATACACATTAAAGTGTATTCAAAAATATTTTAAATTCCTAAGTACTATTCAAAAACAGAAGAAGACACATGGTTTAGGCTTCATGATCGTTCCTACAAAAATTATTATTTGAATGTGAGTAGTATGAATCGAGAAATGTGTGAAACGTAAAGGTTAATGAATGAGTTTTATTTTTTCGATATTGTGTGGAAAAACACTCTATCAGATATTCGCAGGAAGTGCTTTCTTAGGGTGTAGAAGTCTTTCTTGTCTTGTGTGTAAGCGTTTTTGATGATCCCATACAGACAGTTGAATATAAACCACTCTGTAGATAGAATAAATAACCAAGTAAGTGTTTGTTTCCATCGGTAGAATTCCCATCCATATTGAACCGATGAAGCGTTCATAAAAGTTTCCTGATCAATCAACTGATCGTGATATTTTTGAAAGTTCCCAATTTCAACCAAAATGGTTTTAATTAGACTTTTTTCGCTCATTTTATGCGTGGATTTTTCTCACGATTACCGAAATAAGAAAGTGTGACACGTTACCGCACATTTCGTGATTTATCCATTGAAAGTGATTAGAAGAATTAGTCCAGACGATAGAAATAATCATCAATTCAAGTGAGTGAATCACGAGTTAAAAAATCTACAACAAAATTACATGTGTTCAACAGACGTATATGTAAATAGAATAACTAATACATCTCGAGTGACTCATCCAATTTGCGACGATTACTAGGAAATTATTTACTTGGAAACTGAAGCGAATCGAAAAACTTGAATACATTTTATACTCTTTAATTTCTGAAACATCCATTAAATGTAATGTTTTGACAAAACCGAGCATAAACGCCTATTTGAGCATTGACTCGAAGTGGAAAACATGAGGCAAATATCTGGCATTGAATTATATCTGACGTACTTTTGTACAACGTTTTTCACGGACACACTAACTGCAAGTGCTAATTGTAATAGAGTTTTGGTTTATACGAGATATTTCTTTCATTGAATTGAACTCTCTTATACACACCTTCAAAATTTATTCGGTTCTAATAATATACATAGATAGAATATAATTATTTCGTAGGCGGACAGAACCATAAGCATGTGAGCCACTAATTCGGGCCCATTAAGCTCTCACCGCTGCTGAATTTTGAAGGTAGCTTATTTCGCGAGCGAAAGAAGTCAGCCTTCTAACCGATACCCTTCTTTCCGGGTTTAGAACGATGCTCCCGAGATGCGCTTCCAGTATTGCTGCCACTGCTGGGCATTCCTCCAAGCACCATCGCATTCAGTATCATCCGCGATACCTATAATGTTGAGGTACTTGTTAAGATGGCAGTGACCCGTCAGGAGCCCTACCACTATTCTAATTTCCATTCTGCTCATTGAGAGCAGAGTCTTTATCCCTCTAATAGAAGGGCCTTCGATGTTTCGATTGTCTCATGCCTGGGGCCTCTTTCCATGCATCCTGGAATTTGTCTTCCAGGATTTCCTTCATGGTTGAGACGCTCCACGATCTGGAAACTCTTGTATACAGGGCTATTCAAATTCGTTTCTGTACATGGAGATCTTGTAAACGATGAGAGAGTGTCGGTTAATTGTGGCAAAGTTGCGTATTTCAGAGACCTATTCAATGATGTAAAAAAATCGAATTGCTCTTTTGGTTCTGGAGATATACACGAAAAACCAAAAAATCCTAAACTATTTTTTGGCCTGTATCTTCTTTATTCGCTTTTGGCACTTGATGCGGGCTATCAGAATATGTCCATGAATCTTTCATACAGGGCGTCATCTTTTAAATACGGACCTGTATTTTTTGTTGTAGTTTTTGGATCTCGACGTTCATTTCATACTGAGAAATTAAATTAAATTTTATATTTCGTGATGTTTCGGTAATATTTTATCATAATTGGGTGAATTATTCCCTTTTAAATTACGGCCCTGGAAATTGGTTGACTGAGTTAAATAACAACACAATAGCAACTTTTACATCTACCCATGTACCATAGTGTTTTTTGAAAGTATTTTTTTCATTTTTAGGTACCAATTCATATTTCTTCACTTTCTCAATGCTCTTGTTTAACCGACACACTATCTCTTATCGTTTACGATATCCTCATGTACAGAAACGAATTTGAATAGCCCTGTATATAGGATAGGTTCTGGTCAAATCGTTGAATGATGTAATGTTGATAAATGTGAATGGCACTTTCAGAGATGACATTATTCCTAACTTTGTTTTAATATATCATGAGTTCAGAGTTATTGTTTTGAAATGTTTTGAAAGTTCAACCATTCGATCTCAGCAGCGAGGGCAGGAAGTTATGAATCCGTCAATAAACAAATGATGTTCGTCCTGATAAATGAATGAAAAACGAACAAAATTTTTTTAGAATAAGTTACACAATAAGGCATGTAACTAAATGTAGAGATAGCATAATAAAACCAAAAATATTATTTAAAATTGTCTTACAATTGAAAAATCCTATACGGTCGTATAAGCAATCGTTCGTCAACCACTTGTAAATGCATCGAATAACAGTTCAACAGTTCCAGTATTCAACCCAATCTTTGAAACATTTTCCGGGATACATTTTACGAAGGACCCTTGAATTCAACATCTTCATAGGAGTGGGACTAAAAATTAGTCAGCAAATAACAAGTCTTGGTAGCAAGGCGTTCAGATGCCGGCCTTCTAAACTTCCGCTTGCATTTGGTCAGGTTTGAATTCTGGATAACGAGAAAATTTTTCTCAATTTCATAGGAGTTGATAGGCAATGTGAATTGTTTAGATGCCAATCCCGACGTCTGGTGCTTGCTTGGAGTTCGCGCCGACCACCTGACGTGGTGCTGTAGGTTTTCCGGGTTTTCCTACAACTCAAAAGTGAATACACCACCAAAAATCAGTAAGTAAAACCGAGATGGAAGAATATATCAAGATTATTCCAGTATACTTCCACAAGAACTGAACTATTGTTTTTAATTTTTTTTTTACATCAACCAGCTGTAGCCCCCCTACGAACTACAGCACTCAAAAGTTGAAACTTGTGCGAGCCAAGGATTAACGAGGTCCTACCTTTCAACGTGCGATTTCTAGCACTGAATAAAATTATATCTTTTTTTTTTCGTTGTACAATTCATTGATGTGTATAACAACGGCGCTGCCAGCTGGTACATAATGTCCAAACTATCTTTTCTCCGATATAGGTAGGCAGCTACAGAAATAAAATTTTCGGCCAAATTCTACCAAATGACTGATATTTAGGAGCTGATACTTTCTACAGCTCTCGTAAAATATTCAACGCAGGTATTGAAAACTTTTCATTAAAATCTGAGACGAAAAGTTTTCAATGTTGTCATTTGAAAAACTATATGCGGCTTCATTTCTAGGCTGAACTATATCTTCATCACATCTCAACACCTATTCCCAACCTTTATTTTTGCACTAACTCCAAAGCCATTTTTCTGATTCCCCCTCTTAATGTTTCATAATCTGCACTAAACGTGTCATCAATTTCGAGATATTTATTCATAGTTTTTTTTTATAGTTAACCCATATATAACCCTATTATTCCTATAATCAGAATGGAATATTCTTTTGATAACAGGAATTTTTTGTGGCTACAGAATTTCTGGAACAAAGGGTTTATGTTCATTGCTGCGAAATTTATTGTATCGACGTCAATTTTCTAGCTTGTGAGCTAATAAACAAATCTGCAGATGAAAAAGACTGACCAATTGCTGCTGACCCAACAATTCACGTAATAATAATAACTTTTTTGTACAACGGAGTCTAATTGTTTAATATCTAAAAGACATACAGTTTAATGTCTTTGAAGAGAAGAAAATCTTAGTAATGTTATGCTTGAACACCTCAACCAGGGCCGTCCGACGCAAATCAATAAAGGGGTAACCTGAGTTTAAAATAGAAAAGGTGCATTTTAATAGGATCAGCAAGTATCAATCGCCAACTTTTTCTACCCTGTTCATGTTGAGAGAATCAAAGAACAAAAGAAACCCTTCAAATCCAATGTATTTGATAAAATAACACGCTAAGAAATAGAGTTGAAAGAATCAACTATTTGTTGTGGTTTTTAATTCGTGGTAGAAAATACCGAACTTGTGATTGAATCAACCTCCATAAACGACATCAAGTATCTGAACCTTATTTGTACCGACTATGATAAAATGGTCAACCAATGAATGATTTTGTAGTATTATTATTCACCTGGACGCCAGAAAGTTTTACCCATTTGATTTTAGTTCGTGGTACCAAAAGAGTATTTATTGTATCACAACTATTATTCACTACACTGGATGGTGATTGCCACCAAAATTGTCTGTGCGTGGTACTAATCGTACCTTGGTTAAGAGTTGTACAGAATTATAACTATATAGAGTGACGAAAGCAACTACTAATTGTTAAATTTTAATAAACCGCGTAGTGTCTCACCGAACATATTTGTCTAACATCATCAAAATTTCATAATTAATTTATATGTTGTATGCAAAATATAGTCAACCGACATAGCTGATAATTCAAGGAGTGAAAGTGATATTTCTCTCATATAATTTCAGAGGTAAGTTAATAGTTCTTATTGTCTTAAGTAATTCACACTGATGCCAACTTTTATATAAAACCCAAACAAGGCACGCGAAGATGAAAATAAATATTGTATGTCTCAACGATTTCATTTCGTTGGAAGCTATTATTGCAAATTTCGATGTGGCCTATGGATTCCATAAATCATCATCATGCATGTGTAATGAAGAATTTTGCTTAAAAAAGTTCGGATGTCTCAAGTCAATCAAATAACACGCAGCAACACATTCAGGAAGCGGATCAAAAATTGCCATTAGGAAGTCATTGTGTTTTCGAAAAGAATCAAAAAATTTGATGCATATAACGGAACAGAAGGAACTTTGAACCAGTTTCGAAACGCTACCCCTTCCTCGCTTTCCAACCCCTACCCCGCAGTACACCAATAATTTTTGTCTTTTGATACACTTCAGTAATCAGTTCAGTATAGCCATTTCGACTGAATAGAATGAACATGGTGTGTTGCATTATGTGAATTGTGTCATTTCTGCATGATGATTCAAAAACAATGAATGACAGTAGTAGCTTGAACGAAACATTTGAACTCACTTTATCAAAATTTTCTATAGTAGTAGTAGTATTTTCGCATTTGTAGAGACAAAACGTAGTTAGATTAATAACTCAGTGCATGATGCAACAATGGCTGCTCATATAGTTAGACCGCATCGAAGTTGCTCAAAAGTACCACAAGATATGTATGAATGTACCGCACAGGTTCTTGTTGGGGTAATAATTTACTGTCTCATTTCCATTATTGGAATTATTTCATTACAGGTTGTCTTTTTCAGTACAACTTTAATTGCATGTAAGTAGTTAAAACTAAAGGAAATAAGGGGTGTGATAGCTCGATTTATTGGCAAGTGGTATAGCATATAGGATAAAATTATTAGAATTATTGAGATTCATGTAGATTATAGCCCCCATATGATGTTTCAGAAAACAATGTGTTCGAAGGTAATGATTTGTCAGATGGCTTCATTGGAAATTAAGTAGAAAATCCGAAGGATTGGAAAGTTCTGTACAACTTTTAGAGAACTATCTACAGAAAGACCAGCTAACTGAAAATGTTCTTATACATATATATGTCATCAATTTTTCGCAGCGTCTTCATTTAAAATTTTATTGCAGATCTCATAAATGAAGTTCTTCCAGATCTGAATTCCAATTTGGTTTTGTTATCAGAGGCGAGTCCTTCTACGATTACGCCAACTTCAACTAAGTATATGATCAATGTATGTATTAAACAATATACCTAAGTATGAAAAATATGCTAATTTGATTCATTTTCAGGTCACACGCGGGAAGAAATAAAATCGGGATCCGGTCCTGATTGTTGATACAGTATACGTATTCGAAAATCAGGTCCACAAGTTTGAGTGGTTTACAGTGAAAACAAAGCCAATCAAATTAATAAACTATCACAGTGAATTTGCCATAACGTTCTCACCGAGAAGCCGCAGTAAGTAATCGCAAATTGTTACATAATAAGTCGGTAGCTATCAAAAACAGAGTGCGTACGCACTCATACCGAACAATTGGCATCTCAGGACGGGTCCACGTAGAATAGCTATTAAAGTCCAGGGCCGCACTTGGAAAAATTCATTGCCAAATGAAAATGAAACGCAATAAACCATTAAAATGATAAACACTCAGGAAACGGTTTCTGACTACAGGAACCTTACACAAAATTGTCAATCCTCTACAACTGTTGACCAAAATAGAACCTATTCATCTGCATTAAGTCGCTATCAATTCCCAACCAAAGAACAAGCCATTATATTTACCTCAATCGACGGAGTACCACTTCAAGACTACATATTCGCTCTCGGATCGAAAATAGGACCACAGAGTATATCCTTCTCGTCAAGAATATCAAACAACAGAGTATGCATATATCTAACGGACAAAACCAAAGTTGACAACTTCATGACTGACCATGGCTCTATTGATCTGAATGGTCAACAGTGTGCAGCACGACGCCTCATAACTCCAGCACAACGACTAGTTATGTCGAATGTGAGCCCTACCATCCCCCATCAAGTGATTGAAGATGAACTCAAAACAATAGGGCTAAAACTGGTGTCACCTATCTCTTTCTTGAAAATAAATGTCTCGAACCCTGAATATAACCATATCCTGAGCTTCCGTCGCCAAGTGTTCATTTCCCCCCCAGAACGTTTAACAGTTCCCACATCCATTCTCATAAACTCTGATAATACATCTTACCGGATTTTCCTCTCTCAGGATAGTATAGCATGCTTCACCTGTAAGCAAGTTGGGCATATAGCCTCTCAGTGTACTGCCCCCTCAAATAATACTAGTAACCCACCCACAACTACTACTATAGAAGATACTACTCTTGCTATAGAGGAAACTCCCTCAGAGCAAACCTCCTTGGAGGAAACTCCCTCAGAGCAAACCTCCTTGGAGGAAACCCCTCCAGAGGAGACCCCCTCAGAAATGCCAGGTACATCTACACCAGAAAAATCACCGAGCAATACATCGCAGAAAATAAATGTTGAGGACATTCTTACACCTTCCATTGATATAACTCAAAACCTCCCTCCCCTGGATCCAAGCGAATTTCGAAAACCCGAAGGCAAAAAAACTAAGAAAATGAAACATATGACACCCCCCCTAGACAAGAACCAAACGAACTGTGAAGAGTTGTTCCAACCAGCGAAACAATTTATAGACACCCATACTTCAGAACTCTCCCTCGGTTATGAGCAGTTGGTCGACCTGTTCGATAATATCTATGGATCCCTGGACCCCATCAGCGTGGCATTGAACTACACCTCAAACCTGAACGCACTATGCGAAACACTTCGACAGGTATACCCATTTTTCAAAGAACGAAGTATAAAAGCAAGATGTACAAAATTCCAGAAAAAAATCCTGAAACATCTAGAAATTCAGACATCAGAACATGAAAGTGACTCCTCTATAGAAATGTTTTAACGATCCATCAATTCTTTTTCCTTGTCATATTCCCGAACTTCAGTCAATTATCCAATGGAATATACATGGTTTCTACCCCCACTACGAAATGTTGAAAATACTTATGAAGGAACACGACCCAATCATAATCAACCTACAAGAAACTAACTTCCGAACATCTAAAGTATCCAACCTTAGGAACTATAAGGGCTTCTTTAAAAACAGGGACAACCCAGAAAGAGCTAGCGGAGGGGTAGCGATCTACGCGAAAAATGAAGTCGACCCCCAAGAAATACAAGTAAACACCGACTTAGAAGCTGTGGCGATATCTATAAATTCACCAACGAAATTATATATCTGTAACCTGTATATTCCACCTAACAAAGACTTTTCTGAACAAGACATCAGAAACCTATTAACCCAAATCCCCTCACCATGTCTATTAGTCGGCGACTTCAACAGCCACAGCATTACGTGGGGAGGAACACACACGAACACAAGGGGCCGGAAAATTGTTAATGTTGTTGAGCAAAATAACTTGGTACTGATGAATGACGGGGCATCCACAAGATTCAATGCATTCAACGGGGAGTTCTCTGCACTGGATCTGAGTATATGCTCCCCAAACCTGGCCACAAAATTTTCGTGGGAAGTTCTACCTTCTTTGTACGGTAGTGACCACTTCCCAATTAAGTTAACAAACACTGAAAAATCACAAAATGACTCGATCCCCTTAGAGAAATGGAAGATAAAAAAGGCAAACTGGCCAGCATACCAAAGAATAATTGAGGAAGAGTTACAGTCATCACACCCTACAGGCGACATCAATCAAACACTTGAAGCATTCGTCGACATAATACATAAAGCGGCACGTCAAACCATAGGTAAAACAAAGCACATCGCCAAGCATAATCCAGTCCCGTGGTGGAATCGTGAATGCCAAGAGGCCATCGAACTCAGCAAGAAAGCATTCAATAAAATGAAGAGAAGCAGAACAGAAGAAAACTTGCTGAATTTCAAGAAACTAAGAGCTAAAGCACGTTTTGTGGTGAAAAAAAGCAGAAAACAATCGTGGACCGAATATGTCTCCAATATAAACCCATCCACTACCATAACGGAAGTGTGGAAAAAAGTAAAAGGAATCTCCGGGAAAAATACATATAGTGAAATTAAAACTTTAACAATCAATGGTAAACATGTTACTAGTAACGGTGATATAGCAGAAGTACTAGCCACAAGTTACGAAAATAATTCAAGTGACAGCAATCTTGACCCAACATTTATCCAGGTCAAGCAACAAACAGAAGAGAATTTTCCAATTATTGTCGTAAACGACGAATCCCCAATCAATCTGCCAATAAGTTATTCAGAACTTCAAGAGACACTGGACGACATGAAAAACACCAGCCCAGGACCGGATGACATCCCCGTGATATTCCCGCAGAACCTTCCAGGGGCCGGAAAACACTTCCTGCTTGAAGTTTTCAATATTATATGGACCCAAAAAAAATTCCCTGATCTTTGGTCAAATGCCACTGTTATTCCCCTACTTAAACCCCATAAAACCAGATCTGACCCTATGTCCTACAGACCAATTTCATTAACTTGTTCAATGTGCAAGCTCCTAGAGAAAATTATTAACCTCCGACTTGTATGGTATCTGGAGACAAAAAAGCTCTTAGCCCCCGAACAAAGCGGTTTCCGTAAACACAGATCAACCACGGACAACATAATCGATTTAGAATCCGAAATCCACGAGGCCTTCATCAATAAACAAAACTGCTTAGCAGTGTTCTTTGATATCAAAAGGGCGTACGATACTGCATGGAGACACCTAATATTCCAACAGCTAGTCGATTGGGGAATTCAAGGAAATATGCTCGCCTTCGCCCAAAACTTCCTGGGGAAAAGAACGTTCAGAGTACGAGTAAATGGACAACTGTCAAGCCAAGCAACCCAACAAAACGGCACACCACAAGGATCGGTCATAAGTGTTACACTTTTTCTTGCTGCGATAAACCACATTCTCGATAATATATCACTTCCAATCAAAGGACGATTATACGCCGATGACTTAGTACTTTTTATCAAAGGAAAAAATACTCGGTCCATGACCTCTATTCTACAAAACCAGATCACGCAACTCCAAACCTGGTCATCCAACACTGGCTTCTCCTTTTCCATACAGAAAACTAAATGTATCTTGTTCTCAGCCAAAAACGAAGGCAGACTACCTACTCTCAAACTTGGCGCCGAAGAGCTTCAATTTGTGGACAGTATAGAATTCTTAGGAATGATCTTCGATTCCAAACTCAACTGGAAGGAGCACATTAATAGACTTGTTAAATCATCTCAGAGCGGACTGAACTTACTGAAAATACTTGCTAATAAAAATTGGGGCGCCGACACCATCATGCTGCTCCGCCTCTACAGATCCCTAATAAGAACAAAAATAGACTATGGATCATATGCCTACAGCTCAGCAAGCAAAACAGTTCTCAAATCACTTGACTCGGTACACAACTCTGCCATCAGAATAGCACTGGGAGCATACTGCACCAGCCCAGTAGAGAGCCTACTCTGCGAGGCGGGAGAATCTAGTCTCCACAATCGGCGCCAATACTTAGGCCTCACATATGCGGCCAAAATAGCTGCTAACACAGAACACCCAACTTTCCCAAACACGTTCTCCACAAGATTTTCCATACTTTACCAAAGACGTAAAATGTCCCCACCAGCCTTCTACGAGAGAATAAACAGATACAGATCCGAACTGCAAATCACATTTCCACCCTTCTTTTCAGAAGCCATTCCAACTCCCCCCCCATGGACCATAAACCCCCCAGTTTTCGATACCACTCTATCACACTTCAAAAAGAGTGACACCAACCCTATTGTAATCAAAGCTCATCTCAAGAACATCCTCAACAACCTTCCGGAAACCACACACATCTACACAGACGCGTCAAGGACGGTTGACGGCACTGGAGCAGCATTCATCTGTAACAATACCACCCAAATGTTCCGAATGAGTAAATTCACCAGTAGCTACACGGGTGAACTGTATGCAATTTACCAAGCTCTTCTCCACATTGGACAGGAAAGTACCCAACATATCCTGATTATCACTGACTCTCTCAGTGCCATATGTGCAATTCGAAGAATTTACTCCAGCCACCCTATAGTTAGAGCTATCAAAGAACAACTATCCAGAGTGGCAGAAATGGGAAAACATATCACCTTCATTTGGGTACCATCCCATGTTGGCATAACTGGTAACGAAGCCGCGGACCGGGCAGCAGTCAGAGCAATATCAGATGCAGAAGCTACAGAGGTTACCCGGACAGTAGTATCAGACTTCAAATCCCACATCCAATTTGCCATTAACAGAAGCTGGGAAAATAAGTGGCGCGAAACAAACTCAAAACTCGCAGAAGTGAAACAATCAGTTAAAGCTTGGTCAAACCACCCCAATGACAGAAGATCCCAGGTAGTTCTATCAAGGCTCAGAATAGGTCATACCAGATTAACGCACAGCTATCTCCTTGCTCGGAGTGACCCATTAATTTGCGGCAAATGCGGAACAGTTATCACTGTGAAACACATACTCACGGAGTGCACAAATTTCAACAATCCTAGACAACTGTGTAACCTCCCCGTGACGATGAAAGACATTCTAAAAGACAACCCCACTTCAATCAAGAATGTTATAAGATACTTAAAGGACACCAAGCTATACAATGAAATATGATGTACGTACTTTATCTTAAATCTGTAATGGCGCGCTAATAACCTTTTATGGTTGATGCGCAAAACTAAATAAAAAAAAAAAAAGAAATAAAATGGTTTTGCTTCCGTGATATATCAGTAGCTATTATATATTAATATACATCTAGTGACCATGTCAATTAATGAAGAACTTCAAGAAATGAAGAAGTGAAAAATTACCAAAGTTCTGATTTACCAGAGCAATGTTTTTTTCAGAATGAGCAGTGAGAACCTCAAGGCAAAAACTCTTGATAACTTAACAAGGAACGTACATTTTTCATGCAAGTGAACATGAAGAAGTGAACCGGCGACAATTTGCAAAGTTTCTGATAAAAGGAAAGTTATCGGCAGATGTGAACAGAAGGTTAGTGGTTTGCATATAACTATACCATCGGATGAATTACGGAATCAATTAAACTTTTTCAGGATCACCAGAAAGATATTTCGAAGATGTGGTGGACCAGAAAATTGACCTTGTTCCAGCTGGAAAAAGATAAATATACTATGTACCATCCAAGTGTGAAGACGAAAAATGTTTTGCAAAAAAATTACATGATAACTATTAAATATTATATTATATTTTCATGGAAAATGTACCTGATGGTTATTTCTAGACCTAAAAGATGATATTTAACACAGCATTGTTGTTTTTATCTTATTTTCCTCAATTATTTCAGGAATCGATATACGAGTAGGTACTATAATAACCAAAAAATAAAAATTATTGCAGTTCTAAATACTAAGTTAAAAACTAACACACCTACTCATTAATGAGACTAATGTTGAAAAGTACTACAATTTTCGACTGATTCAAAAAAAATAAATTAAACTAAGGTAAACAGTTTAAATGAACATTGGCTGAGTGAAAATTATCATTCGAGGCTATTTAATGGCACTATTGGCGATATTAAAGAATGCTTCGAGTGTCGTGGTAAAACTGGTTGAGATAAAGTTTACCTTCTTAGAATATTAGATATTGACACTATACAACGATTATCCCAGTGCCGTGAATCGTGGTGAATTTCACCATAAACAATGAAATGGTTTCATTGTACTACCATCATCAGAGTGCCATGTGTCGTGGTGAATTTGATCATCATTCATAATATGGTTTTACTGTACTAAATGTTCCAGGTTACTTTTACTTGCGATATTATCCACCACTTAGTTTGGTTTAGAGGACATGTCGTGGTTGTGTTACCATCATCAATAATTCCTAGTGGAATCAATCACGAAAAATGTCTGGCGCCATTTGCACCATTCTGTGTGGTTGATTTCATCACGATTGAAGTAAAAACTACCGTATTTTTCTCTGCGTGAACGTCTTATTATTTTCAAAGATTATTTCATTAACATTTTAAAAATATATCGGAATAGAAAATGATGGGCGGAGTTCAAATTTAATGGTGAAACACCACAAAACTTGTTCTTTCACACACTTAATTTTGGTGATACCGAATGGAGAAAGGAGTTCTGCCTGTGGTTTCAAGGCTTCAATCTGAATAATAATAAATCCTTCAAAAATATTCTAGCTACATTTACAACAAATCTGAAAGTTTCATCTCAAAATGCGATAGACTGGGTATCGAAAATCACTCTTTGGGTCATCAAATATAGAAATCAATATTCTGAGAGATTGATTGTATAGTGCGAAATTTTAGATACCAGAATCATTGGACCATTATTCTTTGAAGGAAAGATGAATACTGAATCCGTTCTGAATTTCTCGAATAACCAGTTAGGGGACATTTTCGACGAAATCTCCATGAATGTTCGGCTAAATATTATTTTTCGAATGGATGGTGAATCTATTCATAATGCTAGTAATGTACGAAGATGGTTGAATCAAATATTTCCTCTGAACTGGATTGGCCGCCGCGTTCGCCTGACCTCCTTCCCCTGGATTTCTACTCCTAGGAAAATACTGAATAGAAAGTTTATAAACTAGGCCAAAGACTGAAGAAATGTTGGAATGATGAATTGTAGCAGTGTGCAGAGAGGTATCATCTGCAGAACTGCAAAAGCTCTGATGTGACAACATTATTTGGGGTGATATGTTCACAAGATTTTGGTGTCACAACTATATTCTCGCGTCTAAATAAATTAGCCTTAGTAATGTGAACAATTCCAGTATTTGTTATGATATTGTTTCCTTCCTCAGTTTGAATAACCTTTCATCCATTTTCTCCTTAAACTGGTGGCTACGAATTCCACTTCTGACACCATTTATAGTACTTGCATGGACAAGATATTTATTAAATGGCCGAATTAACTCAAAAATTTATGTTTCAGATTGCATATGAAGCACTTCGAAAATCCAAAACGTCCTTACGCGGAAAGCAGAACTGGAATTGAATAATAAATCTAGAATTTGTGTCAATCAACTTTGAAAAGAAAATCTGTAAACCAGTGTCGAAATCCACTCAAAAAATACTTCCTGTGAAAATGAAAGCGTCAACTCCACTCGGGAATTGTTTTCATTCTTCAATCGATTAGATCGATAAAAATGGTGGTTTGTACTAAACAACTGATTGGGAGGCAGTGAAGCAGTAAATATATCTTACATTACACAGTAACGGATAGTAGGCTATGGATTGAGTTTCGGTTGCAGCTTTACACATGAGCGACTCGTTAAATAAGATGGATGCAGGATATACGTGCAAATCTGGTAGGAAAATATCGTTAACAGCTTACATTCCACTGCACTTTTTCAAAATACGCTGAATATTAATTATGAAATGATAGTATGTTCAGCACAGAAAGGCAATATTCATAATATTTTAAAATAACTTGAACTGACATACAACTGTGGAATGTATAATTCTGATGATAGAATAGCCTATTTTATTCGAATAGAGGAAAAGACATAACTTCAGGGGTTTTAATTACATGAACAAAAAGTGTGACAGACGTCAATACTTCCCGAAGTTCCTTGATAACTTCTGTAATTGAAATGTCTGTTGATGATCAGAATTAGGATTGACACCTGTTGAGATATCAAAACGAATTTCGCAGGTGTATAACCATCAAAATATCACCCTTGTCTATTAGCAAAGAGCTGAATGATATGAACCACCGGTACCGATTTTCAAATTAAAAGATCAACAGCGTTAAGGTGTATTACTTTATATATCAATCAACAGTACCGGTGTTCAAATCCCAGTTGGTCACATCTCCAATTCAGTTTCAATTATTTAATTTTTTTCTGATTTGTTGGTGACTTGATGGATACCTTCTTTTGAATTCCGAAGTCTTCTTAAATATTGATCATGGGGTAATTTAGATTTTTTGTACATATCGTTCAGTTCTGGTCTGTCAACTCTTTCAATTGCAAGTGAAAAATATATATAATTCCTTCGTATGAAGGTTTTGTGGTATTCTAGTATCTTCAAGTAAAAATAAATTAATTATATTCGAAAGTTGGTCGGTAAGATCGGTACAATGCAAGAGAGAACATTCAGTTTTTAATTTGGAGTCTGAAGGTTGAATGGAAGTTTTATATTTTTAGTTTCAGTTTTAAGAGTTTTAGATATTCTTTCCACACGAAACTGGCATTGCCTTCATTATTCTGATCAGACCCCTCAAACAATCTTGATGTAAAATTCAAGTAAAATTTTCCAATTCTATTACCAACATTGATATCCTACCTAAATCTCCAAACTTATAATATGAAACTTCCTTTGTATCTACGGATTTAGGCAACTATGCAACGATCAATCTGTTATTGAGTTAAAGGCATAGTCGAGGTCCTCGAACACCGGTATCATATAGCTATTACCTCATGATGGGATCTGTCAAAACCATGATATTCTGCTGCAGGAGTTATACCATCATGACATTAGAAGAATAACACTATCGCTTTCAGGTTGTCCATTTTAAAAAGGATTCATCAGATTTTAGAAATAAGTCAGGGTGTACCCCAGAGATCTGTATTCAGACTATGTACTTTGGTTTAATAATATGTGCATGATTTGAGTAACTTCATGACCTCTTGTAGATGTGATAGTTAACACGAAACTGGCATCGCCATTATTATAATTCCGAACAGGCCCCACAATCTTGCTGGTACAATTGAAGCTTCATTTATACCATTATATTATGGCATTAAAGGAATTGGACTCTCGGTTGCAAGTTATTTATTTTGATGATGGCTCTTCAGATTTTGATGAAATAAGTCACGGTGTACTCCAGGGACCCGTAATTATTATTCATAACCATATTTTAGTTCTTTATTGGATCAGACTGAATGAATTGAAGAAAAAGCTGAAACTTGATTGATATTTCATAATTTGAAACTAAATGAAGACAAGACTCGGATATTACTCATCACTACTCATGATTCAACACGAAAAACAAAATTTTAAGATACCTACTCTTAATTACTTTGGATCACAAATTGAACTAAAGTGCTCATATATACAGACACAAATGGTCAAGTATATTGTTTCTACTTCGTCAGCTAAGACAAACCTATTTCCCATTTTAATGCTATGAAAGCAGTGTATTTTCCCCTTTTCCAATCATATATGGGATACGTCATTTTACTGTGGGGTGATTGCTCTGCTGCAAGAGGCATTTTCAATCAACAGAAGAAAGCCTGTGTAGTACTATAAATACCGCATCATACTCAATTGCTAAATATGAAACATTTTAAAAACAAATAATGAAATCGTTTTTCTCAAATGATAGTTTTTACTTCGTTAATGAATATTTTGAACAAATACAACCGTATTTTGAGTTCGAGAAAATTGATTTAAAATTTAATTTTTCAAGTGTACCTTATGTTAGTTATTATTTGTTTTATTATTTTAACCTGTTTATGTTTGAATTTAGATATTGCACAAAATGACCCATTATAAATATGCGATTGTATATGAAATAGTCAAATAAACTACCTATCTATTTACTTTCAGTGAAGTTCAATTCTATAAGTAGATGCTTTCGTCATGCAAACCAATAATTCCCTTTTTTTATAAGTTTTACCATTTTTATATTAATGCACCTAATGAGGTAAATCGTGTTAAGTATTCATAAAAAAGGGAATGGGTACAAACGTGACTACAGTGGAAATATGAGGAATGAAACTTGTTTCTGCATCGATTACATTTGTAACACTTATGTTACTGCAGTTTCGTCCTATAAAAGGACATTCTCAAACAAAGTATATTTTGAAGACGTTTTCACTAATCAGGAAACTATTTCGGGAAAAATGACGTCATGTGTGTCTTTAATTGCAAAATTTCATCGCAAAACAATTAAAAAAAAGATTTTGCATGACATAACAATAAGTCACAAGTCCTAGATGTTAATTTTTTACAGATAGAGGAAAAGTTATTTTTCTTTCGCTACTGCACTGACATCTACCTTCTTTCGCAGTAAACTCCCCAAACACACACACAACAAGGTCAATTACAAAACAATCATAGCATTCAAATACACACATTTAGACAGTCCACGCCTCTGAAAGTCACGTCACAGCCAACTAGTTTTTCAATCACCTGAGTGTGGCACAAATCCAGTGGGTAGAATTTCATTCATTAAATCATCGTCCCCAGGTAGAATAGGTAGTGGACTAGAAAATTCACATTAAAAATCTATTTGGACAATGATACATCAAATTGGGAGGTGAAAGGGAAGTACACTTGATGTTCTTCCGAGTGATTTACTGTTAGAGTTTTTGAAAGCTATCGGAAAGAATTAATATTGATCGCGATATTATTCAGAAATTTACGTCACGGTTTTCATGGTTTATTAGTCGCAAATTATAGGATTTTGTAATGCCCATCAATAAATATCGTGGCATCAGCAAATTCCATTTTTAGCAAAATGTTTCGGAACACCATATATGACCGTTTGTTTCATTGCTTCTAGCTTTCAATTTCAGAATGACGCCATTGCTTTTGCTCCAAGCGTTGATTTATTTTACTCTAATTTCCGTTAAGCTTTTTGATAGGGTTGATCACAATCGGTGTACAAGGAAATCTTCTAGAGATGGTATCCTTTACCTATATATAATCGACGTTAACTTGTGAATCTCGATGAACATTGATCTTCCCAGTTGGTGGTTACTTAGGGGGTTCCACAGGGAACACATCTTTACCCTCTTTTATTTCACACTTACAAGAATTGAAGGAGTCTTTCGAAATTGCCAGAATTTTCGCAACAAATTGAAATTCAATGCTAACAAAAGCGCTTGTATATCATTCAGCAGAAACAGTATACCTTCATAAATCTTGAGGCATATTTCGATTCCACATTTCGACTTTTTCCGGTGTTTTCTTATATTTTTCATGTTTTATCTTGAACATATTATAATTGAGTATGTAAACAAGTGTCGAATAGTGTTATCAATTTTCCTGTTGTTATAAACAATCTTTCATCAACTGATAAACAAACGAAAACAAATGAATCATTATTTGAGTTTTCCCACGCAGACTGTCTAGTCCATAACATCGAAACGAAACAAAGAGTAAACTACAAAAGAAAATTGTATACAAGTAGCCATGAAGAAATATTTCCAGCTTAGCACATTACAAATAATTACGGGTTGGCCTGTGTAATGTTTTCTGAAGTGGAGAACGCTGCCCATCTACAAGCTCGATCATAATCAGTTCCAAGACTATCAAAAGTGAATTGAACTACCTGTTGAATATTGGTTTCATTTGAGCCAGTGGCGGAGACACTTAAAAAGTAGGTATCATTGATACTTCGAAAGTGAATTTGATGAATAGCCGTGGGTTTAAATCTTATGTATGGGTTCGAATCCCAATGCGGTCACAGGTCCCGTGCGCGGCATCACACGTTAAAAGATACGTCTTCCTCAGCTCGAACAAGTCTCTCGTCCGTTGAAGTGTAGCTGGTTGACAGAAATGGAAATTCCAACAAAAATGTTAACAAAAGTTACTATTCTTCTTGATCTCCCACCACAGGAATACAAGGAGCTATGTACTTGTTTGTTACCGTTTGTTCGGAGAAAGGAGAAGTTTGGCAAGTCTCCGAAGTGACAATAGTGGGGTATGAATATTGGATTCATCGGGCCAATCTCGATAAACTGACAATGGAGAAACAGATTATGAAGAGCATGGATAATAAAAATATCTGTTACATAGAGACAGGTCGTCAACCTGGCTGCGTTATTCTAAAGAAGTGAGAGAGTTTGGGAACGAACCATAACCGACGAGAGAAAGTTTCCTTCTTGGACAGAATCTTAGAGCTCTAGTATATTCTCAAGAGCTGCAATGAGAACAGTATTCCATAACAGACAGACATGCGCCTTATAGATCATTAACAGGTGACATAAAATAATGAAAGGGAATGAAACAGACAAATAAGTTTCTTATAGGCACTTTCGGCAATGGTATATCCCCAGGAAGGAGAATTGTTGATGAAAATAAGCAACATAGAAGAGGATATAAGACATTTTCAAGTTCTGTACGCACTGCATTCTATCTAGTTTATGAGTGATGTTAATGAAGATAATAATGATGATGATTAACTGAAAATTTCAAATGTGAGTCACTGGTTTTCAAAATATTTCTAATAGGTAAACGCAATCGGTTATAAATCGCGAGATCCTAGCTTCGAGTCCTGGTGATCCACATTTTTTTAAATTTAGTTCTTCATTTTTCTATCTGTTATGCCATACCTACACTGATTTCAGATTTATATTTAATCACAGACGAGAACCACCTTCTCATCATTTATACTCATTTGGCTGAGTAACGCACACTTGAAATTTTGGATTTGGACGAAGAATAAACGGTCAGAAATATCTTTGAATTGACCTACCCTTGTACAGATGAGAAGCAAAATCTATTTTTGTTTTTGTTTTAAATTAATGTGTGATTAAACATATTATTCTATCAGAGGTTCAAATGACATTATTTTTGTGTACCTTTTTCTGGTTCCTGATTTCTAAAACATTTTGAAAATGTCATATTTTCATTTATAATACTGATATTATTATTATTCAACATTCAGGAATGTGCCACGGGGGAATATTCTCTTTAAACATATCTGCAATATTTCCAAATTGTTTCCATATGAGTTTGAAACATCCACAAAATATTCAGTAATGTTTCGTAAAAATACCTTAGCACATTCTTTCAGGTATACAGGGTGTCAATTTGAAAACCCTTTAATATCTTCCAGTAAATAATATGAGGAATCGAAAAAACAGGTCAATTTAATTTTCAAGGGGGACACTTTCAAGGAATATTTGTAGCCCTCGTGGTTCAATCCCCTAGGATATTAAATGGGCACATCATTTTGATTGGCGTTCAATTCTCCTCCAATGATATCCTGACTTTTTATATTTTGATGAGCAGTTTCCGAAAAATAGCGTTCTAAACTTACACATGCAATTAGAATTTGCCTGTTCTGAGATGCCTTATCGTATTGATTCCTTTTAATAAAAATGATTAGAAGAGTAGGTGACACCCTTTCAACCCTTAAATGACAGGAATACATTTATTACACGTGGGATGTTTTATTTATTGGTTATTTTCCTTTTACAAAATAAAATTTAATTTGCGAGAAAGACATTGTAAACATAAAATCTACTTACGCCTATCTTATAAATTGTTCGTAATGTCGTCCATTTTACTCTAAATAGTAATAAAGTCTGTTTTCGAACTCCCCTGTAACATCACGAAAAACTTCACTAGGAATTGACTGGCATGCTACTGTAATTCATCTTTTAAGGTCTAGAATATCAGAAGGTTGTGTTTTATACACAACAGATTCAAGATGCCCCCGAAGAAAGAAACTTGAGGGAGTTAAATCCAGTGATCTCGGAGGCCATTCAACAGCTCCCCTTCTGCCAATCCATGCAATTAAAAATTATATACGAAGTATCGTACAACCCGGGTCACCCTCAACTTTTTATTTTCAAATACGGACCTGTATTTTTATAACATTCATTCAAATGCTAGGAGTCGTGTTACATGTTGGTGGAGTATTTTCATCTAAACTACAGAGTGATTTGGGAGTTGTGAACCATTAGCAGTAAAATGTAAAATCAACATAATTTAATTCCATAACAGCTATAACTGAAAAAATATCAGAGAATAAAAAAGCGAACCAGTGACAAGTTGATATTCTTCAATTTCAGCTTTTATGGAATAAAAAAACTATAATTTTACTGCTAATGGTTCACTACTTCCAAAACAGTCTGTAACTCAGATGAAAATACTACGCCAATATGAAATGTGACTTTTGACATTTGAGAAAATGCAATAAAAAATACAGGTCCGTATTTGAAAATAAAAAGTTGAGGGTGGCCCGGGTTGTATGATACTTTGTACATAATTTTCATTTGCATATTTGGATAGTCTACAAAAATTTGCTATAGCAAAGTTCCAAAAGTTTCAAACAACCTTCAGGAAATAAAAAGATATAGCAAAAAAAAAATTCCAAAATTTTCGATTTTTCCTGTATAACTCCAGAACCAAAGCAGCTAGATGAAATTTTTTTGTTTCACGTATTTGACCTCTGAAATACGCAACTTTGCCCACATTCAACCACCCTTTTCCGTCCATAGACTCGAATTTGAATATCACTGTATATGTAGGAATGAATCGATAATCGCCTTCTGCGTCGATATCTTCGAAAAGTATTAGTACAAAATAACCTTTCACATCATCCATTATTTGACACGACATCAAATAGGTACAACAGAGCTCAAACCGTGTGCTATGGATACTAAAGTATTTTTTGAATTATTTTAGAGTCGTTACGTCTACGAGAACTGACTAGTCAACTAGTATAACAGTTTCATCATGAACCAGTTGCTCCGTGTACGATTACCCTTAGCCCACCTATGCTACAAGTTACCTTGCAGTATCAAACAGCAAACATTTTTGAACCAACCTCGGAGATCCGCTACTGACCGGAGAAACACTGCGCTCCCATTCATTCATAAATTCTTTAACGGATCACGTTCTTTTTGTTGCACCGTCCATTCAAACAAAAAACGAAATTGCTCTTGGTGTAATACGGATTATAAATCGAAATATAACATCTACATCAGCGGTTCTAAAGCACTGGGAGCCGAAGCATCGCAAGTAATTGAATTCCTGTGAAAGACATGGGTTAGTCATTTTTTGCAAACACAATCTAAGTGTGAAAAACTTCAACAATATTATCATTTCAGCATATATGTGAGGTGCCAGTTCGATAATTGTTAAAATTGTTGTTAAAATTGTTATATCCGTTATAATGAGATGGGAAGAATGACTGAATATAAGGGGATTATACTTTCATTATGAAAAGAATCGATTTAACATCAGAAGTGGGATAGTATCCAATAGATGTATCACAGTTTAAGATGCCAGCAGTCCAGAAGTCTTTGAGCACTGAAGTTTTTAATTTCGATGGTGGTATTGAATGCTCATCATGACATGCTTAACCGGACTTGGTGAGGTAACGGCTATGAAATTTTTTTGTTAATATAAAAAAATCATCAAATCATTCAAGTTTGACATGTTTGAAAATCAAATGCTGAAATGTATCATTCCGAATCAATTTAATATCAACATTGAGACTGATGCATTGACCTGATAGTAATTTTGAATCTGTTGATAATCTGGTGATAATTATAAAGTAGACATACAAAATAATCAGGTCATATATCGATAACTTGTTGCATAATTACAAAGAGTGTTTGTCAATTTGAATAATCCGACCGCGAAGAAGGAAGTTTGAGATGTATAATCAAAATTATACGAGTTAACCGAACTCAATTGGACGTTCCGATTTGTTGAAAATCATTAAAAAAAAATAATTATCACCATTGAAGGTCGAGCTGGGGCATCTCTTATTGACTATTAATGGATTTCAATCCACAGCAGCCCTCTTATGAAGTCATAATTCTTTTTTTAACAAACGTCCGATAAAGTCAATAAAACACTGCTGTCTCACAATCAAAGACTTTATCGAATTTACTTCCCTTCCTCAAAGCAGAGCAGCTCATAACAAATGATATCGAAAGTTCATAAACTATTTCTAAATCAGTGGCGTAGCTAAGCTGAAATGCTCGCTGAATGAAAACAATGTTTTATTTTTCTTGAAAGGTACTCGATCAATACCGTTAAATTCAGTATTATACATAGATTCTGTAAAACGAAATTTAGAGATTGTGGTATTTTGAAGAAACCACCAACAAAACAGCTATTCAGGGTCGCCACGGAGTGGGCGACATCTACATTTTGAAATGTGTACGTCAAACTCCGGGAAAACAAATATTTTGCCATAAGTTAATAAATGTTGATTATTTATTTGTCGTTCTATATTTTGTTCGATTTTTTTGGTTTAATGCAGAAAGCATAGCTTTGATAGGACTAGGAAGTAGAAGAAATTTTGTTCAGTGCCGCAGTGCAAGAATTATTTATCTGCCAATGTGTCCATGCACTCTTTTTCCAGAAACCAAAAGTGCCAGAAATTAGCTATAGCATAGGAAATTAGACTGAATTGGAAGATTTCACACTTAGTACAATATATTTTGTTTATGATAATTGGCGTAAATCTATCCATTTATTTTCTAAACACAAGAAGCAAAACATTTAAAGGATTGAAGAAAGGGGTCATTACATAACAAAAACTTCCAGAAACTAGTTCATCGAGGCAACGAAACGTTAACCGATCTGGGAGAAAATGGTAACAGGATTTTCTAACTGTAATTGTTTAATGATTTCAATACTTTTCAAGGTTAGACACTGTTGATGGTGCAGAAGTTACAGGATCTGGAGATGTTTTATCAATGTCATTCAAATTTTTTAAAAGAGACCATACTTCTTAGTCATACAGGGAGCATCATTGAAGCGTGGCCAACCAGAGTGGTTATTTTTCAAATGAAAAACCTAGTACATTTTAATATATTCCGATCTCTTTCTTTGGCTGTTCAACGATATTTTAATTTCATTTCGGTGATTAAATGATGAAGTTATTGAAAAAAACTATTTTGTGCTTTTTTTTATTCTTTTCCTCATGATATTGTGATGACTCTTTACTCGTCACGTACTTAAAACAACCCATTTCGGAGATATTCTGGTTTGAAGAAATTTTTCAATACCAAAAATCAACAAAAATCAAATTTTCTTATGAAAAATAGCGATACTCAATGGTGCTTGAATAATAATGTTTTGCATGTAGTGGAAAAATACTCATCTCTTGGATATCGAATATCTCAAAAACGGGTTGTTTTCGGAAGGTACCTATATCGAGATTACAAAGTGTAAAAAGGAGTTGATATAAACGGATGTCCTATTTGAAAATGTGAAAATTAATATTCGAAAATATCCATGTTAGTGTTGTTGCACCGAACACCCTGTACAAATCATTCAAAATTCAAGTATAACGATTCCCGAAATATCTTCACAAAATATCTCGAAAGGTGAAATAGGTGATGTTATTCTCATTCCTTCATTAAACAGAATTCCTTGAGATAACTTCTGGTTTCAAGAAAGAATGAAACATCATCCAAGTAGGTAACCTTCCTTGAAAATATCGCGAGCCTTCATCGCGCTATTAAAATTTACGACCTGCTAATCGGCAAAGAACCAAACGAGGTTGAGTAACCCGCAATACAACATAATATAGGATGAAAATACATTAGATCTTCAAATTATAGGACATTTTTTTGGGTGGGCCTGGTAATTTGAAAAAATTTCGACACTTTCCTATCCACAGGAGAACGTCGGACGCTTTAAGTGGATACCTACCTCAGAGATGAGATTTATAGCCAGGCAGATGACTAATTGTCAAAATATCAGTTATTATTCGACGGAGCGGTCTTGGAACAACCGGTGCCACACACGAACACGGATTCACACAGAATATGTCAAAGAAATCGACAAAGTCAATGATAAAAGGTAGATTTATACAAATACACCATTTTCAATATAATTTATGCATCAATGAAAATGCGTGTTTGCATAATGGAAAGAGGTATTACTCATTAACCTGTTTAACGAATTCTCATTAAGTTTTTTAGAGGACGCCAAAATGACAAATCTATGGTTTGAATAATGCTCGAATCATTATTTTTTCGTCTAATTTCAAATATAGTTGATATGATCTGACTCAGGAAACAACAAGATAAGACTAAAGTTATGAAAAATATTTTTATCTACGACTAGGTAATATATTATAATATACATATTACAGTTCGATTATTATATCGTCACCCATGCGTCATCAATTTATGATCGAAGAAATCACATACGCTCTATCGAATATCTCTTTCTAACAACCGCTATGAGCGAATCAAACTTCGTTCACATTTGTCTTCTAAGCTACGAATTATGGTATTGTGATGATGACGCACGGGTAAAGATAAAATAGTCGAACTGCATGGATGTCCTACTTGAGATATATAAAGGAATAGTGAAAAAATCATACTTGAATCAAAATGTTCTATACCTTCAAAGTAACTAAATAATGGTCAAAAGTGGGTTCACTACTAGATAGAGCATAGTAGTTTCATGTTATCATTCTATCATGTGTTCAGCTTATTAATTGTAACAATTGATGTTAAATTTCGTGACGAAAAGAATAAAATTGTATTTTTTTAATACTTTATTCGTAGACGGAGTTTATTATAGGTACAGCTGGTTTCCTCTGGTGAGTAATTAATATCATAATACTCTCGCTAGCAATAGATGAATACTAAAACATCGTTGTATATATAATATATATGTTTTATACGATTGCCTAAGAGAATTAGGTTTTGTACACAGTAAAACCGCTTTGAAATCGGTGTATTGCAAACTCCGTCTGCATAAAAAAAACTTTGTACAGGGATATGTAATTTTTGCGCACACATTTCTCGTTCACTGTGATTGTTTTCTTTGTTTTCACCTAATGACGTCAAAATTATGCAATGTTGCAAATTTGCTCAGTTCCATCTCAATCGTGAAGAAAATGTTGGATTATGCGGAATGCTCCAATGTTACCATAAATAATAAATTAATTACTAGTTATTTTTTTAAAGTTTCAGCAGTTATTATCATAAAGAGTTTCACAAAGAAAAATAAGATTTGTATGGTTTATATTTGCAGTTATATAAAAAAAATTACTAAAAAAGTCATTTGGAAACATCTGTGTACACTCGCTCGACTTGTAGACCTCGCCTTCGGCTCAGTTTACCCACTTCTTTAGCTCGTGTGCGAAGAGTCGTTTTCAAACTTTGTAGTGTAATATACTCAATTAGTATCTGCATTAAATCGCACGGCACTCAGAATCTTTAATTGAAAACGAAGAAATTAAGTTGCAGATAGACATTTTTCGAATAACATTCAATGTGACTAATTATTACCCACTTTCTGACAATGAACAAGTGATGAAATATCTATTGAGGGCGAGTTGTACATAAATTCACCAACAGTTCATTGAATTCATTACAATATTGTTAATATATTCACTAAAAGTATACTGTCAAATATTACGCCCAAATCTATGAAGCTGAAATATCTTTCAAGTTCTGTTATTTATTTTGTAGCTGTAGCCTAGTGGATATTGTTTGAAAACCTTGAGATTTTGCATTTATTCATGTAGCTTGAGATTATTACTGGAACATCAGTGCTCTAATGATGTTAAATTATTCTGTACTATGTAACAGTCTTGAGTACAGGTAACTGGACTAGACAGCGGATTGAAGACTGGAAGCACTAAGTTCGAGTGATAAATCATTGATAAATAATTTGGAGCATTGTGGGACTCCTGAGGAAACTATATATATAGCGATTAGACGTGTACCTACTCTCCATATTCTACGAACTAAGCTCTGATACAGTTAACAATAAGTGATGGTTAATGATGCCAAAATCCTTTTGAATATCAACGTAAATGACGTCTACTTGACTTTGAGGGTCAAGGGCCTCACTGGCCTCAGAGATATTCCTTGAGTGATGCAGGTTGAATTAGTAACAGTGGATCTCAGATTCAGTACTATACTAGGTGTTCATTGCCGATATCATCAATGATTTATTTCCATCACCAGTATATAGTGTTACGTTTGATACCTCTTTTCTCCTGGATTTTCCAGTAAGCTTTCCTATAGAAATTAATTTCCAGGGCTTTCAGCGTTGAGGATTACAGTTTTTTCAAAAAAGTTTAACGAAATCCAAGTTCTACGAACGATATAACATACATTTGATACTGAATGTACGTACCTACAAGCTGTAAACATATCGGTCAAAATGGAAAATGGAAAACTTAGAAAACTGAAGCAGAAATAAACTCATTATTCAGTATTCCTTCTTCTCCTACTCACATAACTAAAATGGCATTTATCGTACGGCTAGTACCACGACTTCGTTTGAGTCGAAGATCTAAATTTCATCATGAAAAATATTTAAATATTTCTCATGTGTAACTGAGAGTTCTTGACGAAAGACAATTATTTCAAAATGAATGAAATTTGATTTTAAAAATAATCCAGCCTTTCGCATGTTTTCCTATACTATAGGATTGTCGGCAAACGTCGAACAGATGTAATTCAACAGCCCCATACGACTGCCGAATCACGTTTATCCAACGCCTGGCAAAGTTTTTCTACAAGAATATACTTTGCAATACTTCCTGTAACAACCACCAACTGGTAATCGAAAACATGTGACATCTGCAGACCGGTTTCGCGATTCAACTCGCCCATCAGTACAGACTCGGCCACAATATGTAATTGATTTCCAATCGGTTTTGTTAACAATACAATACAAAAATATAATCAAATTTCAATTATTTAGAACCAGCATTAGTTTTCTTCTTCTTTTCCTATTATATTCTTCCAGTGGTAAAAACTTGTGCGTTCCAAATCCATTTCTGGTTTTTTGTATCCAGCATCTATTTAAATATAAGATACAATTCAAAACATCGATTATACCCAATTTGTGCCTGCATTGCTGATTC
Organism: Chrysolina americana; assembly: GCA_958502065.1. Lineage (NCBI taxonomy): Eukaryota > Metazoa > Arthropoda > Insecta > Coleoptera > Chrysomelidae > Chrysolina > Chrysolina americana. The sequence continues at coordinate 17,753,074 of OY293411.1, read as the reverse complement.
TGAAAGCCAGATAATACCCAAAAATCTGCTAGTGTTACAAATTGTAATGATATGTAATAAACAACATTCCCACCTCGAATAACATTCATGCAACGTTTCATTTTGATTGACTGCGGTTAAATTGCGCCAAACAATGCTTGTCAAACCGATACGGTGCCCTATTGTAGTACACAATGCATCGACGTTTAAATATTACACTATGTTCTGATACGAAATTATCTCACGATCTTAAAAAAACGAATCGGCACATCAAAAGCGATCATTTATACCGGAAGCCCAATCATGCTATCCTTCAATATGAGTGCCCTGTCATTAAGTCAGCAGAAGCGCTCGAGATTTACCTGGTTCGAATATCAACAGAATCGTGCGCAAAATTTCAGGTATTGGTATTTGAATCCATGAGATGAAAGAAAGATCTTTGGTTCATGGATGTATATGGTGCTCCTAGATATTTCTTTTTTTTTCTCAGTTGCGAACCTAAGTACTTAGTTTAAATCTTTCTTGATAATGTTTTTTAAATTCATTGCTAAAATATGGTACCGTGCTCCGATCAAGTAACATAACCTAGATTAACTTTTAAACGGCTTCATCGACCGATTTCAAAAACCAATCAGCTCTTAATATCAGAAAACCACGTCGATCGCCGCCAGTCCGGTCAGAATCGGTTGATTCGTTCGTGAGTTATCGTTGTCAAAAGAAAATCGAAAAAAGTGTTTTTTTGGAATCACTCTGAAATTTCTAGTTCGATCAATTCAAACTTAAAAATTCTTCATGGAGCTTGAAAAACTGCGTCGAATGTCGCCAACCGCGTGAAAATCGGTTAATTTATTCAAAAGTTATTCTGTATTTGAATATTAAAAAAATTGTATAAACTTCTATCAAACTTTTGAGTTCGGAGAGCTCATAATGACACAAAAGTCATATTTTTGAGCTCAAAGAGCTCAAAAACAAAATAAATGAAATGTTGAGCGCTTAGGTATGGAGTTATCGGGAATTTGCAGGGATGGCCTTTAGGGTCAACCGTTTTCCTGATTTTTTTTGTCAGATTAGGCGAATCCCTCTAGATAATCGTCACATTAGGACACAGCACTTCTAGGACATAAAGATGAACCATATATATCTTAGTGTGGATTCATGCAGCACCAATTAACAATTATCAAGTAGCAATTATCAATTAACAATTATCAATTAGCAAGTATTGAAAATGATGCATTCATGCACCCAAATTAACAATTACCAAGGAACAAGTGAGCATGCGCACAAAGCAGATCCGTGCCATTTCAGTTAACCTCACTTTGTCGTGGAAACTGTTCAAACTTTCAGATTCTATTCGTTTTCCAAATGTTTATAATCAATTTTGTGCATTCACGATTATCATTGACATGGAAGCTACTCAAGCATTTTTTTGTTGATTTTCGATGCTTTCCGTCATTATACTGACCAACCCACGATCATCTGCGTACTAGTTGCGCACAAGAAGAAAATCTCGTTCAATTAGAGTAAAAAGATAAAAGTTGGCCAACTTCTACTTGTTACTTGATAATTGATAATTGTTAATTGTCTGCATGAATGCATTCATTGTAATACAAGGAGTTCAACTTGTACTTGGTAATTGTTAATTGATAATTGCTACTTGATAATTTTTAATTGGTGCTGCATGAATCCACACTTAATCTGACGCGCTTGAGTCTTTCAAAATGGCGATTTTTTTTCATATTATAATAATGGCCGCGAGTTTGCGTCACATCGACATCGTCAGATTATTGCATGGGAGCTTTTTTTAGATTCACTCAACACCACCCTAAGAAAATCTGACGCGCTCGATTAATATTTTTTTTTTTAATTTTCAACCCTTACCTACGACCACCCCCATCATGCAAACGATCAGATTAACATACGTACATTATTAAAAATACGTAGGACATTGATGCTATCAATATCTGACGCGCTCGAGTATGGCCATGCAACAGTTTTTTTTTACAAATTTGAAAATCTGTAGCCGCTTCCCCCACCGATGAAAAGGTATACATTACATAATTTTTTTTCCTTCTTATCATCTGAGCTTTGATACCCAATAGGTCTCTATGACGCTCGAGTAAATCCACATTTAGCATCGTGGGCTCCCCTACTAATAGGAAGACAATTGAAACGTTCATTGCAGCTTGTTGGGAGCATGTGAAAACAATAGTAACTATTTCCATCGCCGAACAGAGATTCTTCGTTGTCGATATAGTCTGGTCAGTACGGCAACGCTGCATTTGATATTTGACAGAACAACAACAAAACATTTCTGTTTGTTTTCATCTTTGGCTTATTGGAGTGTTTTTTCGTGAATAATGGGCAAATTCTGAGTTAATTTGTGTTAAACTATCGTTAGTTTTTATTATAAATCAATGGTGAGGCATTGTGAAATGTGTAAAAGACTATTAGAAGCCGGAAATCAAAATATGCTATATCATAGGTAAGCTACCAGTGTTGTAACTATCGAGATCAGAAACCGAATTGGAAAAGAGTAAAATTAATAAATTATGAAAAAACATCGGCTGTTCTCAAAATCCTGTGGAGATTCTTCCATCATAATTTCATGTTTCCATTATTTCAATTTGATTAAACCTCAATATTTCTGTAAACATCGCACGACACTGTCGGTGAGTGAAAATGTCCCGTACAAACAAAGTTTAATCTAGGTTGTGTTATTTTATCGGAGGTACCGTGATATGGCCATTTGAAATTGATTGCATCAGTTTGCGAATTATAGGTATATTAATTAAAAATTAACAATTTTGGCGAGAGCAACAGTTCTGCATAAAATGACGAAAAGAATGATGATTGATCCTTCTTCATTTTTACATGTGATAATATTAGAGATGCCGAAATTCGATGATAGTTCAATTGTAAATAAAATAAAAACAATGTAAATAAAACAAAAACAAATATATTAGTAGATCAAGCCAAAATAATCTGTGAACCCCCGAATACCTGAAAGTAGAACTAAAACAACTAATGCATGCTCTTCTTTCTAATAAGTAAAAAAAAGGATTCTTGAGATATATATGAAACACAGAAGAAAGAACATTGCCGGAAAAATCGACAGTAGACCGAATGAATGTCCAGACACTGAAATGAGTAGCAGTCAAATCAACACTGATAGAAGAAGAGTATAACTACTGTATAATCTCATAGCTACCGATCTGATAGGCCGTAATCTACGAAGGACAAACGAGATGTGCTAAGCTGTTTTGGGTTATACCACATTCCTGGGGCAGCATTTGTATCGAAACACCGAAAGTTCCAATTGAAAAATAATCGAAGAGCACAAGGCCAGTTGTCAGTTTGGACATACTATAAAGATTAAATTATACTCAATGGTTGGGACACACGGACATATCCGCTGTCAACAATGAGAAATTTGAAGAAACCAAAGTCATCTCTACAACATTTGTATATTACCCAAGACTCTTCTGGGAAGCAATTATTGAAATCCAAAGACAACACAACAACTTCAACAGAACCGAAAAAGAACTACAACTAGACAAAGCTTGGCTACCATTACTCAAAAATACTACATTACCCAAATGATAGCGATACAATATACAGATAATATTACTCAACGCTATGGACCAATCTGATGTAAGAACGCCGATAGAACTCGCCTCGGAAAACGAAAAAATGTTGGTATTGAGTTGATGTCAAGCTCTTTCATTCCTTCATCAATAAGTACTTTTTCTTTGATTCATGATCACCTTCATGAAAGTTTTTAAGGCGTCAAAAAATTCTACAAAAGAGTTTCTCAAGTAATTTTTGATGTTTTCTTGTCCGGGCTGGTATTCGATTCGTCACTAACTAGAAAACAAGTTTGCCAATCAAACAGGTTGGCATTTTTGCTCAGTAAGAGCTCATGGAACAAGTCAATCTGACATTTTTTATACTTCACTACCGACCAATAAGTATTCAAATTCACTCCCTTAAAGATATGCGCTCATTTATTATATGAAATAGCTTTTAGCTAATTTTGTTGTAGATCCTGCCATACTTTTATGTAGTCCAATCTACAGATGACCAGTTTTCGAGCTACTGGGTGTCAAAAAGTCGATTTCAGCTATTTTGGGTATTATGCATCGATCTAATTTTTGTGTTCTAATTTGAAATTGAACTTTCCTAGATATGAATTCATCGCCAGAACAAATCAATTACTTTTTCGAATGTTTTATGTTGAATGGCCGCCGCCTTTCTCTAGGCTAACGAACAAATAAAAATAATCTTTTTAGATTTTTCTGTAAATAGAGAGTCTACGTAGAGAAATTTTAGGATGGTCATGACACTCTAGATTGAAAATTAAAATTTGTTTAAAAATATAATTAATGTCAAAACAAAAAAAAAATTATGAATTCGGATGTATAATGATTTAAAGAATCCTAAAAACAAACGATATACAGGGTGTTCCATTTAAATTTCGAAGGTTAAGGTCATTTCCAGGGAAACCGGAAGTTGTAGAAATTTGTCGTTACACCAGTCAAACGACATTTAGTTCGAATATTAACTCTGCCAAGTTTCGTTTTACAGGGTGACATAATAAAAAAATTACAGCCCGAAAGTGATGTCGTTGTCACCCTATACTGTTGGACAGGCAATCATATGGATTCTCATGTAGTTGATGAAAACACATGATTTTAAAAAAACTTCTTGCTGTTTGTTTTCTAGTTTCAACGGACTGAGTGAAAATGAAATCGATAAATCGATACCCCCAACGAACAAAGCCGTAACTAAAGTTACAGCTATTTTCAGTTATAGGTGTAGGCGTATTCAACTTAAAAAACTGATGCTGACGATAAAAAAGCCGTATCTGTAGACCAAGTAGTTACGAAGAAATCTACTTGAAAAAAGTTGAATTTCCATTTTAATATTGATAAAAAAATTCAGTATTTTGGCTCTTCTGAAATATGATGAAAAATGAGTTACGTCTTTGTTCGTTGGGAGTGTCGAAATATGGAATGAACATTGTCTTGTCATGGTGTAATTCAACCCTTTGCGAATCATAATCTTTAAATTGAATAGAGGAAATCATGAGCTACAACTCAGATGCGATGAGTTAATTTATAAGAAAGTTCAAATCAAATGCATTATTCCCAAAATTGCAAAAATCGAATTTTTGAAACCCTGTAGCTCGAAAACTGGTCATAGGATCGATCTGTAGATTTGACTACGTGATGAAAATGCCAAGATCTATAACATATCAGAATTTGAGCTGAATTAGCCAAAAGCCATTTTACGTAGCAAATAAATGTGAGGGGTCCTTTCATCCGATAAAAAAATATGGTTCTTTAAACAAACTGTTGCGAAGATTAGAATACTCAGAATAGATGTTCTTCGTCCTTGACAAGATGACAAAATTTTACATTTCACTCTCTAGATGTCTATATAAAAAATGATTTGCATGATATCAGACTCAACACCTTTCGAAGACAACACCCAAATTTAAAAAAACCACAATTTGTAACGAATTTCAATGATTTTGAAACAGTGAAACTACCCTAAGGGTTCGGTGTTATTTTCCATCGACAATCAAATCAAAATAATTTCAATTAATGGTTCGAAATTGTTATTCATTGATGATTATTTCATCAGCTATATAAAATACTAAAGGAAAGCTTTTCTTCAATGTTTTATGTGCTAATATGCTGATATAATTTTTAGACATGAATACCTTCCCTGATTTGAGGCGAGTTGCCGAGAAGCTTATAAAATAGAGAGTGAAAAACAGACATCAGTTAATTCTCGAAAACATATATTTGATCATAAGATTCTATTATTTTATTAACTTCATAAGACATTTGTTACTTAAGATTTCAGTTGTGGATAAATAGCTTTATTGCGACCAAACCGTATTCTCCTGAATTTTAACTTGTGATTAATGAATTCAGAATTTTTTGCACAATCTCCATATATTGCGACAGATTTGATGCAACCTGGGAATGGAGTTATTCCACGTTTTTTCGCAATACCAAGAATGGGAATTGTGCAAACAACTTTTTTCCGTGATACGTTGTAACGATCTCCATGAAATTATGTATGAAAGGTGCGTAGTCATGCATGGTTTTCCCGTGAATCCCTTATTCATAATTGTTTGGGTGTACACCGAGCTGGGGTCAGATTTACATCTCCTCAAGGATTTTTGAAACTTCAAGACAAAATCATGTGAGGATTTGGTTGGGTTAAAAAAACATACTCTTGTGGATGTGATGGGTTAGATGCTCGATTATGAGAGGTTGTTCAAAATGTGTTGTCCATACATCATAGTATATTAAACATATAGTGAACTATTGTCCGACTGGGAATGTTTGTCCGACAATGAGGGCTAGGACTCCAGTGAAAATATTTTCTAAGAAGTCAAATCCTAGCGAGTATAAAGACTTGAAATCAGTATTCGACCAACTTCCTCTAAAATTTTGGAAAGAGCGATGGAAAGTCAGTTTAGGGGTCATTTGCACTTCTCAATACTTCCTGGCTACAATCCGTTTTTCGAAAGAATTTCAGCTACACACCTACTCTGTCACTGATGATTCACTCACAGCATGGGTTCGCGGATTATGTATTTCACCAATTTTTTTTTTACTTTATCTGAGCATTTGCTTCAATCAATTTAAAACAAAAGAAAACTCTTGCAGCATCAAATCGACTACCAAAATCTGTTGGATAATGGAAAAAATCCTTCCCTGGAACCAAGTGAAGTCAATAATTCTTCCGCCGAAATAAACCTTTTGACACTAAGCAATATTGAATCAGTATCGTGAAAAGTTTATGTTTTTCTATTGCCAATGTTACTTTGCCAATATTATCCCAATATATTTCTGCTACTTGGGGCACAAAACCGACCAGGATTGGCTCATTCCAAGGAATTAATATGTTTCTCTAAGAATTAGACCAAAACACTGTTAGACTCCAGCAGGGATGACCTGTGATGTCTAACAGGCCCACTCACAAGCCACTGACGTTTGAAACATCACATGACAAGACTAAAACTGTCGGAGGACCCGACATACTTTTTGCCTGCCCCGCCGCGGACCGAATCAGGTTTTCGATCTTGGCAGAGTTTCACTCTCTACCTCAGACCCAAAAGATCATATACCAAATAAACTAATCGGCTTCGGCAAGAAGCTGAGTTTATTTGGTGAAATATATGAGTTGGTATGAGCCACAATAGACCCTTTTAAATAAGCAGATCCGCTCATTTTAAACCTAACCTAACCTTACCCACTAGGGGTAATTCCATTTCTGGATTCTCAACAATTATAAATGTATACACAGGGAGATATTGAATGAAATGGTCACATTACATACAGAACAACCGTTCTAGGACGAGGCATGGATAACTCTACACACCAGGCCGCTTATAGAAAATTAAAAGGGACATCAGTCCCAGTGCTACGAAATCAATTATTTCAAGTTCCAGTCAATATCTTACTTTTTCAACTTTTACAATTCCCGGAGCGTTTCCACTTACTTTTTCAACACTCAATGATGAACATTTATAAAGTAATAATGAAGAAACCTGAATGAGACAATTGATCTGTATTCAAAATATCTTCATGAATACTCAGAATATCCGATGGATACTGTATATACAGTATATAAGGAAATGAAAGAGCAACTATGATGTGATGAAAAAGAGAGTTCGATAGTCAATCAGACCAGAAGCATTCTTATAAAAAATGTCTATGGTAGCTGAAAAACAAAGTAGAAAGTCAGGTTATTTTTCATTCTAACCGTCATATTTAGAATCATTCATTGAAAGATTATGGGCGAATTGTGGGCTACAATTCAAAATAATGTAAACTCACTGACTGATCTGAATCAAGTGTCCTGTTTCCTCTTTTCTCTTCCACTCTAGTTTCGCTGGCATCAGATACTTTCATATTCACATATTTTTCATGGAAATTAGTAATTGTTGTGGATGATCAATGTAATATTTATTTATTTATTTATTTATTTATTTATTTGTTGATCATCCAAACAGACGAACCTTAGTGGTTCATCCTTCGATAGGATGATAGAGTAACAATTAACATAACAGGATATCAATAGCTATAAACGATATACAAAGATTTTACAATGCTTATTTAACAGTTTGGTACAGGAAAGATAAGTGCTTAAAAAGTTAAACTCGGAGAAAATTTAATTTTCAATCTTCAGCAGAGGAAGCATAAAAATCGAGCAAGAATTGCCGCAGTTTCTTTCTAAAATCTATTATATTCAGATAAAAGATGTCTAAATTCAAGTGACAAATCGTGTTGTAAGCGTTCATGCATCGAATCATTGGTGAATTACCATAATAGTTAGTATCATACGAGGGTGGATAGAAAGTAAGGCGATTACGAGTAGATCTTGGGTTGCAGTTCAAATGAAGGTGTTCAGTGCAATCAGGTGAGTCGATATAATTATTCAATATTCTGTAAGTAAACAGTATATCAAAGAACTCCCTCCTAATAAACATTGATTCCAATTTATAGAAGTATAAATTTGATTCATATGTGTAATGATGTCGATATTGAAAAAATCTGTAGTTGAGCGCTTTTACCAGTTTCTTTTGCACCTTTATACTATTGCTTTGTATACACTTATAATAGATTCATGATAACGAAATTCCTTCGTATTTCTAAGAACAAACCCTAACAAGCGAAGGGATTTTATAACGGTTGTATCCAAGTATGAGTCAAATGGTAACTTTTTATCCAGGATGATCCCAAGGTCACGGACCTCATTACAGGTTGGTATTATTTCGTTGTTTAAATATAGATCATTCGATGGATGATTGTTGTTTCTTGTGAAAACAATATGGTGACATTTTTTTATATTTATGAATAATCTATTAATATTACAATAATGATAAAGACCAATTAGATCTTCTTGAAATTCAGCATAATGCAATGGAGTTTTGATAGGCATATAGAGTTTCAGATCGTCAGCGTAAATAGCTATTTTGGCAAATCTGATAACGTTTTCAACATCACTGACGAAAACGCTAAACATAATTGGTCTTAAATGGGAACCCTGGGGGACCCCCGAAGTGATAGGAGTCTTACTAGAGTTGAAATTGTTGACGGTGACATACTGGTGCCTGTCTTTTATGTAGGAAGTCAGGACATTCAGCAGGTTGCCGTGCACACCGAAATTCTCAAGTTTGTTTATCAGGGTCGGATTTGTCGAATGCTTTCGAGAAATCGGTGTACACGGCACATGCCGAATGACCGCTTTCCATAATGTTATATACATTTTGTACAAACGGTGCAAAGTTAGTACTAACGCCTCTTTTTTTGTTAAAGCCGTGTTGATGTATAGTAATAACATCTTTGATCATGAAAAATATTTCTTTTGTTAAAATAGATTCAAATATTTTTCCAAAATTATTTAATATTGATATAGTCCTATAATTCTCAGCGTTTGTTTTATCACCCGATTTGAAGATGGGTATAACTTTTGCAGTTTTCCACCGTGATGGAAATGCGCCAGAACATAAAGATTTGTTGTAAAGTAAATGTAGGGGTTTTAACAGATGATTTCGCAGTGTCTTAATGAAATGTGGTGGCAGGCCGTCCGGACCTGGCCCTTTTTTACAATCGAGTTCGTTCAATGCTTCCATTATCTGTTTTTCGGTAATAGTGGTGATATTGAAGGCATGATTTGTTCGCTCCTTTGCTAACAAGCAAGGAGTCTGGTCACTTTCAAAAACTGCACTAAAATAATTCGAGAACATTTCGCAAATTGATTCCGTCCCCTCATAAGGCACACCGGAGTAATTCATTTGCATAGGAATAGAGTTCGTATTTTTTTTATTTGTTATATATGACCAGAAATATTTGGAGTCATTTTTTATTTTGCTTTCACATTTTTCTACGTACTTTTTGTAATCTTTGTCAATATATTTTTTCAGAGTTCTACGAAAATATGAAAAACTATCATAATCTGCAGGGTTTCCGAGAGTTTTCCACCTTTTGTGGTATATTGCCTTATGTTTGATAAGAAGCAAAGTTTCTTTCGAGAACCATGGAGGATATTTTTTGTTATTGAGAAGAGTCTTTGGTACGAATTTATCGATGGCCTGTTGCAAAATATCATAGAAGATTTCGACACAATCATCAACATTTTTATTATTAAAAGCATTTACCCAGTCAAATCCGGTGAGAAAATCTTTGATTTGAGCAAAGTCCGAGTGTTCATACAGAACCTTGATTCGAGAGATTTTATGGAGTTTTTTTGTTCAACATATTTTTCTCAAGAGCCCTGTGGTGAGGATCTTCGTTGACGAAGGGGATCATCGCGGGGCAAGTATTTACGTTCGTGTAATTCGACAAAATTAGATCTAAAATCTTTCCATTTTGATTTTTTGTACCGTTAAACTGCTTCAAATCTGCTGAAGAGAGGAAGTTGTTGAAAAATTCGCTTTTTTTGTCAGTGGAGCCGGTTGGGTCAAGGTTAAAGAAATTTTGGTCGTTATTTGTATTCCAACTCAAACTAGGGATGTTATAGTCTCCAATTATAGCAAATATATGTTGTGGACTGTTATTTATAATATTCTCTATTTGGTCTAGGTACAACTTTAATTCTTCAGCGTTTGTAGTCGGAGGGACGTAAACGCAACATACGTATAATTTCTTACCCCCCATCCAGCGCCACTGAAGTCCATCTTCGATTTTGCCATTATTACTCCATTTTGGCACACTATTACACATCAAGTCATTATGTACACCTATCATAACCCCTCCACCGTGACATTTACCACTAGACACTAAATCACGATCCTTGCGAAACACTTGGTATGATGATGGAAACAGTTCTGATCAGTTTTTGTTTTGAGACCTCTAGTATTTTGGTAAAAAATGTTTAATTCGTTGAATTTGATTTGAGATATATAACTTTTTGCAACGGGAAATGAAGAAAAGAAAAATCGTATTAATTATTAGGTGGTATTATGAAGTCCCCTTAGAGTGTCTTCATTTATTACAAGGATTGCTCGAGAGCCTTCAGATTTCTTGAGGAATATTTTTCCATTTTTGGTCCAGCAGTATCTATAGTCTTGAGCTTTTTTGAATTCCCTAGAGAGTTGGAACAACAACTTGTAGTAGTTGGATAAATGGTCATTAACATTTATATCATTGTTTTCAGGGAAACCCAGAACACCTGAAGAAAGCTTTCTATTGACTTTCAAGGCATCCATGAATTATTTTTTCAGGAGATGGTTCTTGAATTTCGCAACTATGTTCGTTGGAGTCCTTTTCTCTTTGTTGTTGGGGTGTGACTGTATTCTGTGACATTCTATAATATCACCGTCTTGCAGTGGATGCTTTATTTCTTCACCGATTTTTTTGATGACCAAGAGGATATTTTTGTTTTTCTTCTCTGGTATTCCAAAAATTTCTATGTTATCCGCACGATTCATTTGGTGGATAGATTCAATTTCAGCACGTAGCATTCCGCATTCTCTTTTCAGTGCTTCGACATCATTTTTCGTACCTTCCAGTGCGTGGACAGTTTTCTGGAAATTGTCAAGCCTTACGCCAAAATCATCTATTTTAGCGCCATAGAAATTGAGAGAGTCAAAAACTTGATCTTGCTTTTGTTTGACATCTTTTAGATTATCTTGTATAGATGTTATTGAAAGTATCAGTTGATCCAGTTTCGAGTTTTCATCAAGCTTGATTCTTTTGCAGTTCTCACATTTCCAGGTGATACCTGAGTCCTCAGTGATTTCCTGCAACACCACTGGTAATTTGGCACACTTAAAGTGGAAATGTTTTTTGCAGGGGCCAGCGCAAAAAATTCCTGGGTTTGTGCGGGTCACTGGCGAACTGCATGTACCGCAACTAGGCATTATAGCTTCAGGCTGATGCACTTTGCTACAGTTTAGAAAACCAAGAAACACACTAGATTCAACAGAGTTTATGAAACTGAGCTGATTGATATTAAATTTCACTAATAACAACGTCCAAAAAACACCTCGTTTCGACAATTGAATAATGACAAATGGGTGTGAAACAATCTGTATAATCATGTGTTGTCCAATGTTAGCAAATGTTAGCCAAAAACTTGTATTCTCCAAAATATTTCAAAAGTTTATGTTTAGGTTAGGTCCCGAAGAAAACATCGTCTGAATGAACTTATTGTGAGATAGGTGTTGTTCTTGTTTTAAAATTATTTTTCCGTTAACCAGCTGTCATCTCCCTACGAACGACAGCCCTCAGAAGTCGAAACTTGTGCGAGCTAAGGACTAACGAGGTCTTACCTTTTAACGTGCGATTCCTAGCACGAGACCAGTGACCATGCTGGGAATCGAACCCACGACCCTCTGATTGCGGCCGCAAACTACCTATTATGGTGAACTTGGAATCAGAACAGAGAGGAATAATAAGGACATTTTCATCAGTCAACAAGCATATATTAGGAACATTTCACAGAAATGTATGCACTATAAATAAGTTTAAATACCTGGAAAAATACCCACAGATGATTGAAAACAGAATCTCCATATCATGAAGTTTGTTCGCTGATGTTTGCTTCCATAATTTCAAGACCAGACATTATACTTCTGCAGTGGAAAGTTTGATCGTTTTCTGAATAAACGAAATCACAACCACGTTCAACTTGTAAAGAGGATTTTCGTAGATAATACAAGTGTATCGGTGATTATCTAAATAGAAATACAGGAGGTATAGCTTTTGTTTTAAAATTTAAAGCCTATTTGACAATAAGAAAATGTGTAAAAGAAATGTAACGTGTAAGGGCGGATTCACATGCAAGCTTTTCGCAAATTAGCTTATTGCGTATTGCTTTCTCATTGGCTGTATTCGTAAGAAAAACAGGACGCGCCTTAAATTTGAGCTCTCCGCCCGATAAGCGGATCTAGGACAGTTGCCCGAAAACAATTCCCCGAAAGATAATTCCCCGAAAGCAGTTCTCCGAATAGACAATTGCCCGAAGAACAATTGCCTGAATGGACAATTGACCGAAAAATTACAGTACACAAAAAGTACCTAATGAAATTTCAACAATATTTGATTAATTTTCATTTATTCATTCATTTCATTCATTTAAGTTTTTACCTATCCTGTGGAATGTTCATCGTCGACGACTGAAAAAGACGATTTTTTATATTTTATGACATTGTTCATTTTATGACAATTCCTATAATAATTAAGTAGCGCCTAAATACATTTTTCGGTCTTTTGTTCTTTGTACATCTTTTGTGATTGAATGTCGGCCTTCTCATTGCACGTACTCATAACCAACAAAATGAGCATCTACTTTTCAAACTCAACTACGCACGGAATATTTTAACACAAAAAATCCAATGTTCAAAATATTTTCTTTCCTTCTCGATAATAATTATTTAAAATAAACGAAAAATGTAGGAGATTAGTCACGCTGAAACGAGTGATACATCCGAGTTGCCTAGACAGTATCCATCGCTCTCTCGTAGTTCCACATAAATTAATAAGGCAGGGACGGAAACGAAAAAAATTAAATGCTTCACAGGTTTAAACTTTCGATTTTCATGCTCTGTAATTTGTTTTATCCAGTTCGTGAAATCGTTGTGAGTTCAATCTTTGGAATATAATTAGTTTCCGTAATGGATTTTAGGTTAATTTGAGGAATTGTTGAAACATGAAAAATTGAATTATATCACATTCATTTCTGAGTAATTGGCAGACAAAAGAATGTATATTGGATTTTCCAGCAATTTATGTTTGTTACAAGACTGAATATTCAATCAGTGTTTTCACACCAAAGAATCAGTTTGTTTCATCGTCAGAAAATACAGTGAATAGCGAGCCCTACTTGAGAGTGATTTGAACGAACTTGCACTCTTGTCAAACAACATACTAAAAATGGATATACCTATGTAAGAAGAAACGATTTCGGTAATTCCAGTATTCCAGAAGAATTATTCTGAAAATGTGCAATTCAATGGTAGGTATATTTTTCAAACGATTTTCCTCGTTGGAACACTTCACGGGTTTTTCAGTTTAATTTTTATGCTCTCGAGTTCGAATGTTGCGCAGTTGATTCGTGCACCGCCTTCTTAATACGAGCGTTGGTGAGAAAATTGACAACACCGCACAACAGTCAATTAAACAACTGACTCATGTCGAATGCTTCAATCTTCATTCGTTATGTCAATTTCAACAAGAATTGATGTGTTCTTTTATTTTCATTACAAATTGGAATCGCAATTCATTCAATGTCTTAGATATGAGAAATCCGGCACATTGTTTTTTTTTAAATAGTTTCTGATGAGCATAAAGGCTGAAACACAATGGAAGTTTTATGTTTTCAGTTTTAATTTTCATAATTTTGGATATTTTTTTAATGCGAAACCATCATTGCCATAATTGTTCTGATCACGCCTCATAAATAGACTTGTTGGTAAAATTCAAGCTTTTTTTTTAAATACTGTGTTGCATCTTGTTTTATTTTAAAAATTGATATCCAAAATCTCAAAACTTAAAACTTATTACATAAAACTTCCATTGTGTCTACGGCTTAACTGATGAAAATAATAGGTTATAAGAATGTACAAAATCTATATATGAATTGGGCCAAATAGTATGTTCTCCAAAGTGAAGTATATATTGTTAAAATTCTCTAGAATTATAGTAATATCACGAACAATTCTTCTTCTACGGTAAATCAACTCATCTTTAACAACCTAGTTTCCAACTGTTGAATGGGCTAGCTCTGAGTTAGCTCATATAAATTGGCCGGATTGCTTGGATGAAAAAACGTTAATGAAATCTTTTATGAAAAACTCATCAATATCATAACAAAAAATATACCAAATTTTGTTACTTTTGAAAGAAAGTACCTAAAACAGTCTATGGAGGGTTTCATCTTCAACAACTTTTTTCTCAAAACAACTCTAAACAATTGATTCAAATAGATTACAATAAGAGTACATATATATCATCGAAAATGAAATTTTTACTCACTCCAGAAGCTTTCAGAAATAGATCAAAACAAGAAAGCTTATCCACACCACTATATCCCAATCCTATTTTTTTCGAAGAAAAATCAACTGGCAATGGTTAAGATATTTGTGATATATTTTCAATCTATTTCAAGAGCGTATACACCCTGGACCTGCTTGTTGAAGACAGCATTGTAGCTTCAGAGTAAGTTTCTGGTGCTATCGACAATTTAAACATTCACAATGATGCAGGTCCTCATGATATATCCAGTGCATATATTAAAAATTGTAAGCAAATCTAACAACTTCACATTTTCAATTTTTTACTCCACACAGTGGTTCGAAAAAATTGATTATGAAATAATTCAAAATATTACGTCATACAACATGGCTTTTTCCCCAGTGAATTTACAAATCACATCGTATAGAACAGATGGATGATCAAACGCAAGTTGACGAATGTATACAGGCCGTTTCTTTTATCATGTGGTAACATTGCAATATTCTAAACCGTAATAGATACAAAGATGATTAAATGGGAAAAAAGGTAACTATTGTGGTGAGCAGTAAATTGGTCATTGAAAATTTACGGGGATTCTCGCCCTTCCCAACTTATACAGGGAAAACTGAAAATGCTGTTTTCAGTTTTTTACGAATATAATTGTTATTTCAGAAAATATAAAAAATTAAAAAGGAAAGTTTTATTGTATTCAAAATGTACTAAAATTACTTAACGATAAATTTTTAATCAAACGTTTCGTGTCAACACCGCCATCATCAACTATTTTTTTTCAAATACGGACCTGTCTATTTCATCACAATTCAGTGGTATATCACAATCGACATTTTTATAACGTTTCATATAAAATAACTAGCATCATCAGTGACAACAATTTTTAATTACGGTCCTGTCGTTAGTTTATGAATTCCACAGAATCTAACGCTTCGATATAAAAATTATCAGTGACGTTTTGAATGAATGTATCTATGAAAATTGTATTCATACTATAAAAATTCATAAAAGATTTCTGCAGTTTCAGAGACGAACGATAGCAATTTACCCCAGAAATAAACTTACTTAAGAGGATAAGAAATCAAACAAACAGAAAAAGAATTCTACATTAAATGCTCGAATTGACGACCTCTTTGTTGAATGCACATAATTTGTCTGTCCATACAATTTCTGTGGCAATTTTCTAGCATGATGGTTGTAATGCTATTACATGCATCTCTTATTTTCTGTTTGAGATGGTCGATATCGGTACTAGGTGTCGAAAAAACTTTATCCTTTATGTATCCCCAGACAAAAAAACCCAAACGAGTAAGGTCTGGGGATCGAGCTGGCCAGGCAATTGGTCCATTGTTTCCAATCCACTTTGTTGGGAATATTGCATCTAAATGTTCCCTTACTATTGCTGCATTATGGGGAGGAGCACCGTCTTGTTGAAATTATTGTATTTCACGGCGGGTGCTAAATGGCAATTCATCTAAGTAGCCATCAAACTCATTGGATAAAATATTTAAATACATTTCACCATTCAAATACTCATCGTAAAAGAAAGGACCTAGTATGTTTGTTCCCAAAATTCCCAACCAAACATTTATTCCAAACCTCTCCTGGAAATTGGTTTCTCTATGTAAATGTTCATTCGTATTATTCCACCTATAATGGATGTTTCTGTTAAACCAACCATTGTTGGTGAATTCGTCCGTCCATATTATTTTTTTACAAATATTTCGAACTTCTCTATTTCTACGTCTTAACCATTTCGCAAATCGTACTCTCCTTCCGTAATCCCTTTCATTAAGATGATGCACTTTGCGTATCCTATAGCATTTGTATTTGTTCTTTTTCAAAATATTTCTGGTAGATTTTACAGATATCCCAAGTTCGTGGGCAATTTCTCGTAAAGAATAATCTTGATTAGAAATATTTTTGTAACTGACAAATCCTAGATTTAAAAAAAGACGTTATTTTTCACTTTTTAGTCTTTATAAGGTAATATTTGCTTACCCAAAACATTTATTTGGTCCCTTATACTTCTAGTAACAACACATTTTCTAGTTTTATTTCTGTCAAATGCACCAAAGTCTCTCAAATTTCTTTCTAATCGTCTAAACATTTGAATGTTTGGAATGCGACGATTCGGGTATAGCTCACTATACATATTTTTCGTCAAAAGAGGATTTCTATTTGATTTTGCATAAGTAATTAGCATATCAGTTCTTTCGTCATTCGAATCATCTTTAATATGTAACCGAGTGATTAAATGTCTGACAGTTCTTAACAGATATCAACAACTCATTTATTTTTCCTGCCATAGAATCAAGCAAAGCCTACGTGTTTAAATATGGTAAAAGAAGTGAGATGCTATTTAATTGTACCAAATTAGATAACACTTATATTTTGATCAAAAATTGATATTTTCATTAATTCCAGGATTGAGAATTATGAAAATAATCCGTGTAAAAATTGATACAGGGGAAATCAGCCTTGAATCAAAGATTACTGTAATACAAAAATCCCCAAAAAGGAAAAATACGAATGCCAGTTATTTTATATGAAACGCTATGAAAATGTCAAGTGTGATATACCACTGAATTGTGATTTCATCGCTTTATCAATATTTGTGATGAAATAGACAGGTCCGTATTTGAAAAAAATAGTTGATGGTGGCCGTGTTGACACGAAACGTTTAATTAAAAATTTATCATTACATAGTTCTAGTACATTTTGAATACAATAAAACTTTCCTCTTTCATTTTTTATATTTTCTGAAATAACCATTCTATTCGTAAAAAACTAAAAATAGCATTTTTAGTTTTCCCTGTATAAGTCGGGAAGGGCGAGAGTCCTCGTAGATTTTCTCTGACCAACGTACTGCTCACCACAATAGTTACATTTTTTCCTATTTAATCGTCTTTGTATCTATTACGGTTTAGAATATAGCAATGTTACCACATGATAAAAGAAACGGCCTGTATATCAATTTCAGTGAGGCCTTCGATGTTAGCTATAAATTGCTCATTAGACTTGCTGAAGAAGTCGGTGTGTGTTCGTATCTTCGCAAGTGGTTATGGTCCTATATCACTCAGAGATATCAAATCATAGAGGTCAATGGTTATGAATCAGACCCTTTGTACCACAGAGGAGTCCTTTAGTAACGTCATTCTTTATAATTTACACCTCACAATAACCTACACAAAAATCAGCAATATAGTGAAGGTAGTGGATTTTTTTAAAAGCTATGACTCATACCATCGTAGAGAACAAATTTAAGTTTCAGCAGTCATCTACTGAACGTATAGGCTGTTATAGGCTAGTCTATTGTAGTGAAGTAGTTGAGTCAATGTTTTCGATTTCCATTTCAATAATTTTGTTAGTTGTTGCCTGTTAGCGACGCGCAGATATATTCAAGGTCATAGCTCTTAAGAAAATCCACTACCTCTACTATCAGTACGGAATAGAATGTCATATAAAGTGTGTTTCACTTCTCACGGAAACACCCTCGTATCTTCTGTAACTTTTGACGAAAAATCGTGAAATTTCCAGGATCGATAGATACACTAGAGATGAACTCTCTGCACAAAAGGGATCATCCTCAGTGATATACACTGCACGCCAGCAGCGATGAAATCACCCATTTTTCCTGGAAGTTGTATTAGGGGGCAAAATTGGACCGAAATTTCTTCGGATTCGATTTCACATATGATGACCCCCTTTGTGAAGTAAGTTCATTTCTAGTGTATCTATCAATCCTGGAAATTTCATGGTTCTACATTTCCATAAGAAGTGAAACAAATTAGAACTAGTAGTATATTGGGAATTCTAAACAAGAATTCGAAGGAATTTTGGTACAATTTCGCCTCCTAATATAACTTTCCGTAAAAATGAGTGGTACCATCGATGTTGGCGTGCAGTTTATATAATGTAGGATGACACCTTTTGTGCAGTGAGTTCTTTCCTAGTGTATCTATTTCATGAATCTACGTTGAAAATTACGGAACATACGGGGGTGTTTCCATGAGAAGTGAAACACACTGTATTGTAACGATTTCGAGACCGACCTAATTAATTATGCACCCTCGTTCAACTACAACATCATATCTGCTGGCCTATCGCTGAGAACAAGCTGGAATAAAATCGATCAATTCGATACTGTTCGAAGAGCCATTTAGATGAAATGTTCCATACTTCAGAATAATCGAGAGAGCCATTGATGGAATCTACTTGCGACTATATAACCGCTGGAGGACAGTCAGAATTCAGAGTTAGTTACAGTTCCAGAGTTCGCTGATAGATAGCCACAGTAGAAATAAATTGAAATAGGTATTGAAATAAATGTTTTAGTGAATAATTGTTGTAAATAGTGTTTTAAATAAACTAACAAATTAGTTTAGTGCAGTTCTACTATAGTATATATATATTGAAAACAGTTGATGAAATTTGTTATCTTGGGCTCATTATGGATTCAAAAATGACTTTTAATACTCCTATAAAAAACTCAGCCTATTTTGGTCTCCGATGAAGTAGTTATATGTGGTATCAATAAAATCCGTACATTCAAAAGTATATAGCAAACCAACGATTCCATGTTAATATTGATGGCAATATCTCGGACACCTCAAATCGTACTTCATATCAAAGATTCATGATAATTAACCCATTTATTTTCGAAATACAAGGTATTCATTAAGAAAAACCGTATTTTTCTAAGAAACTTGAACTGTTTTTTTTCCCTCTTCATACATGAAATAACTGTGTGACGTTCTCACCATGGAAGGATGTCTGATATATAGATGACATGCCATTCCCTATTTGAATGTGAAAACGAAGGGTTGACGTACCCCAATTTTTGAACCACCCTGAATAAAAATATTACGTTGGTTAACTTCGATCAAAATGGAGGGAGTTCGTCTAGGCCGAACTGAATCTCATCAGAGAACGCACCCTATGGTTAAGAATTATTCGAATTGAATTTTTCTTTGTTTACCTATTTCATAACACAAAACGAAAAAGTATATTGGATACGAGAACAAGTTGACTTTGTATATCATCCTTGAGACACGGTATTCCTAGGTTGAATAGGCGTTTCGTCAATTCACTTTTCATCTTTGACACCCTGTATCTAGAAAACTAGTAGGCCGAGAGAAAAGTTATATAAATAAATTAGTGGATGTAAGTGTAAAGTACTCAGCTATTAATGCATTTTCAATACAATACATTCAAGACCTCGTAATTGGAAAAATCGGACCATAAACACAGTCCAGATTCAGGATAAATGATTTATTCATATTTCATATAATGGCTATACAATCATATGGAATTCACGATTCTTGCCTTTGGTTTCTTTCTATACTCATGTGCTAATAGAGATCATAACAAGATCGTTTCAAAATTTAATATTTCATCCACCAGGGTTTCCCCGAACAAATTTTGATTATACAATCACAAAAAACAATTCGATCATAAGAACCATTCAAGCCCTCGCAGAGAGTACGAAAATCATGTAATAACGCTCCCAAACAGCTCGCAAATTCAACTCAAAGCAGGTTTTGCGAAATAAATCACCAAAGTTCCGATGAAAGACAAAGCAAATCCTCTTAATAAAGTTCGGGAATATAAGTTTCGTTATGTAATCTTTGTCAACGGGAGCTTATTAATTGCAATGCTAAGTTAGCTAAGTTGCAACGGGTGGCGTTTGACCACAGTCTCCGAGGGAATGCTGCTGACACTACCGTAATTGGCCCGTAACGGGGGATATTTTGACAGTCCTATCCCCGACGCCCCTCGTATACATCCACCGTGGCGCTGACGTATTATTAAAGTGTCACCGTGTCTTAATTAGAACGGCACCTAGTTCGAACTTCGAACTCTGATGGAAGTTGGGAAGTTTTTGTTTCGACTTATTATGGACTTCAACAAAAGATGCTAGTTAGTTATTGAGTGTGGGTCTTATTAAAACTATTAATAGATTAGATTTTCTTCATGTCAAATATTTCAATAAGTGTTCAGATCACTTTTTCATGGCCAAACATATTCATATTTTTATTACCTGTTGAAGACAAGAAATTCAATGAACCATTCAATAGTGCACGAGAAAAAATCATTCCTTTCTCAAATATCCCAGTATCCATCTTTTCCAGAGTCATGCCTCGTTTAATCCTACAGATTTTTTTTTCGCTGTTTGCAAACAATGTCTTATTCTGAGAAAGGAATATTCAGTGCTGTTGCATTTCCCATATTTTTGTTCTCTTGAAGTTTTTCATTAACGATTTAGAAGCTATACCGGGTGGCTACGGAAGTATTGCCTACGGAATATCTCAGTTATTGTATGAAGTAGGTTTGTGAAATTTGGAGCGTCGATATAATGACATAAGAGCTAGAATTTGAGCATATTGACATGTCGAAGTTAACTTCCGGTCTGACCGGAAGTAACATCAACTTTCTTATTTTAAATGGAAACCCTATTTTTTTTTCTTTTCGCATTATTCAGCATTCAATTCCCTTTCTAATGACATATCACAAGTTGGTATCTAACCAGAAACTAGATCAGAAAAAAATTATTATTGAAATTCACCGAGTAGGCCGTGGAAGCAAAATGAAAGCCAAAAATTGAAAAGTTGGCTATGGAAACCATACGTCACTTGATAACAGTTGCTACTACTGTGATATTTTATTTTCATTCGTCGGAGTTATAAAAAGCCGGCAAAAAAAATATTGGAAAAATTGGGAAAAAAACAATACTCTGTAGATCCATAAATTAAATAGGAACATACAACTTTTTCTTGCCTGTACTATTCAGCATAACCATTCCTTTCCAATGATATAATAGAAAGTAATTTTTTGAAATGAAATACCAATATTTTTAATGTTATTTTTGCGTATGGCGATAATCTGTTTTGTTATTTGAAGGATAATAATTGGATTTTTTGGTATTTCATTTCAAAAAATTACTTTCTATTATATCATTAGAAAGGAATGGTTATGCTGAATAGTACGGGCAAGAAAAAGTTGTATGTTCCTATTTAAGTTATGGACCTACAGAGTATTGTTTTTTTCCCAATTTTTCCAATATTTTTTTGGCGGCTTTTTATAACGCCCACGAATGAAAATAAAATATCACAGTAGTAGCAACTGTTATCAAGTGACGTATGGTTTCCATAGCCAACTTTTCAATTTTTGGCTTTCATTTTGCTTCCACGGCCTACTCGGTGAATTTCAATAATAATTTTTTTCTGATCTAGTTTCTGGTTAGATACCAACTTGTGATATGTCATTAGAAAAGGAATTGAATGCTGAATAAAGCGAAAAGAAAAAAAAATAGGGTTTCCATTTAAAATAAGAAAGTTGATGTTACTTCCGGTCAGACCGGAAGTTAACTTCGACATGTCAATATGCTCAAATTCTATCTCTTATGTCATTATATCGACGCTCCAAATTTCACAAACCTACTTCATACAATAACTGAGATATTCCGTAGGCAATACTTCCGTAGCCACCCGGTATATGCAATAATAAGTGCCAAACTTTTTTCAGTATCTCATAATATATAAAATTATTCTGCACCTCATAAAAAAAACTGAGTATAATATTAAATTTTGTTAGTGGCGTTTAAAAATTGTCAACTTCGTACTAAAAAACTTTTTCCTACAAGAGTGCGAAAACTTAACTTTTCCGCACGATTTTTCGTTTTGAAAGTTGTACTTTTCAGTGCATAAAAAAATATGCGGAGAAATTACTTTTCCACACTAGTGCTGCTGAATAGTTACTTTTCCTCACGATCTTTGTATTGTTGACAATAGGTATATTTAGGACTAACTAAATGATCTATGTAACTATTCTGTCTGATGTATCATTTTGTAGCATTATTATAAAATCTTGTTCATTAAAAACCTTTTTTTTTTCATTAATAAGATGGATAAAAACACTCGTAGGAAAAACATTATACCTAACTCTTGCGGAAAATGTCTTTTCCACCTTTGACGTCTTGCCCGAACTCCGCTCCGCGTCGTTCGTGCAACTGCCGTCGCCTGCGGAAAAGTACTACTTTCCGCACTTGTTTGGTAAATAACTATTTCAAAACACTAATTGGGAAGTCTACCATTTTTCATGATGAATATGTTGTTATTTCTTCTGAAGTAACGCAGGAATTTCGCAATAAATTTCATGAAAATATGAAAGTGGGCCTTCATATTAATTTATTTATTTTATTATTGAAAAATTATGATTCCTTTAAGTTAAATCTTTATTACAAATTATTAAAATCATAATAATCAAACTCGTGGTGATTCTAAGCAACACAGTTTTCGTGCCAGCAAGGCGAAAATATTTTTCGAAAAGTCTGCATTTTGTCGGGATATTACTACTGAAAAGTTGCTGAAGATCTAATACAATGACCAGTATGCATAGTTGGATTTTTGAGTTTGAGATATGTCGCAATTTTCTCAGGTATTTTAGAAAAGATATAAATACCGAAAGGCTGAACGGTGCATTTTCCGTTTCTGTATGATACGAACAAACTTATGTGGAGTATGAGCTAATGGACGTAATGCTATATATTTTTTAAATAATGTCACAGGATTAACCTCTCCGTCAGATATCACCGCAAAAAACCTTTCCTTATGCATGGGTTTTAGAATCAGGAATTGTGATTACTAGCGTTCCCTCTAGAATGTCAACATTTTCCATAGATATTATCGATATTTCATTGGTTCTACAAGCTCCGCCAATTCCGATTAAAAATGCTACTTTCACCATCAGAAATATGTCGTCTGGGGCAGTACGAACAAACTCACTAACCTGCTCTTTCGTGAATAATTTCGATTTTTTCGCTCTCTATCCTACTGTTTTTCTTAATAAATTGATCGAAGCGCCATACTTGTCGATTTCTGCTCTTTCCTTATAATTTTTGTTCAAATTTAAATACACATCGACACTGAGCTATTCAAATTTTCAAAGGTCCTAAATTCGCCTCACTCAAGTGTAGGTAACGCATAATGATCTGCACATGCTGCACTTCCTCGTTATTCAGACTACGCCGAACGCCGACATATCTGCATTCAATCAAAATTTCAGTTATGGTATCAGACGGACGATAAAACAAAAAAGATTTGGCCAACTTCCTCTCTAACATGTATTAAGGTAGGCCTTTAAGCAGAAAAAATACAAAAGGAAGGAGTGACTTTAAGGTTTCTTCTGTATCATCTTACGAAATCACTTCTCTCCCTGTCTCGAAATTCCCATGTAATCTAACCCCTACTTGTGAAAGGTACGAAAAAAATACGTTGAGTTAATATACCGGTTATTTCGTTTAATGATATTTACATTTTTAGTCTTACATTGTTTTCTTGTCTATTTCCAACTCGACAGACTAATTCAACAAATGTGTTGGTATATGTATAGAATTAAAAAACTTAAAGGAAAGAATAACACTCTTGGGATATAAATAAAATGTCTACATATTATCATAACCTCATAATCACAAACCAATGTGGGTAGACAAAAGTCCAATAACTACAGACAAATTTATTGGAGGGATGAATAATAATTGTAACACTATGAAACTTGGCACGTGACTTCTTGACATAATTTTTTTCACCAAAATATCAGAGGTGGAACACAAAAAATGTTGAATTCAATAACAAAAAAAAAATAATGGAGTTTTTTTGGAAAGTAGAAATGCTATCGGAGAACGGCTTCGATAGAATAAATGGAATTACAAAGTAGTCTTGTGCTACTTTTAGGAGGCTAGGTTAGATTCGGTGAAGGAAATGCTTCATATTTGAAGTAATTCCGTCTTTTCGAGCTCTGGAAACAGTGTCAATCGTCCTAAAATTGCGATGAGGAATATTTGTTGAGGTTATACTCACATCTCATTCATGAATGTTATGAGAATTATGAGGATAGCCAGTCACGGTGATATTTTGCAAAAACCACTACTAAATAAACATGGGCTATCCTCTTCATAACTGCTTTCGAAACTTCATCCAAACAAATAGTTGTCACTTTTTTAATAGTTTCGGTTGGTACTTTAGAAACTGCCCTGAACGGTCGATTTCAATCTTGTACACATTTTTAAGACACAGCAATTCGAGGAATAGAAGCTTTCTGAACTGTTCCTGAGTTTGGATTTCATTGAAGAATATGAAACAATTCGAGGGTCAGGGCTATGGAATTTTTCATTGCCATACTTGAACTTCTCAGAGTTCGAAGACCTGCGTGTGTATATCTGTCGACATTTTTCATTTACTTTGACGTCTGCCAGTTCATCAAATTTTCTGTATGAGAACCTCTTTTCTCTGAACACAGAAATCAATGTTTTCATGCCTGCTGGAGTGAAAAGACACCAATCCTGGCAAAATATATCTGTATTGCAAATAGTACAAATTCCTCATTTTTGTTACATCCTAAACATAAACGCATTTTTTAAAATTCAACCATTTAAATCTACTCCTATGTTCCCTCTTATCCGACCGGCATTTATTTTTATATAACGACAGCCCTCAAAAGTATGAGCCAAGGACAAGGCATTACCTTTTAACGTGCGACTCCTAGTACTTTCTCAGGCCATCAGAAAAATGAATTGAAACCGCTGGGATTGAACCAGCGACCGCTAAAACCAGAATGATTGAAAAGTATTGACTCTTACCAGTCGGGTACCGACACCACATGACCACATAATAAAAAGAGATGCAATGCCTTTATCCCCTCCTGTTACCCCACACGACTCTTCAATTGACTACGTCACTTTACCGATTCGGACGACAATTATATCCCTTCGAGCTATTCGAGGAGAAATTGTAATGCTCTTTCAAAATTCAGCCAGCTATTCTTTACGTTCTCATTAACTCGGAATTTTGATCTGAAATTGTTGTGACTCGGAATTTAAAAATTCCGAGATATAAGTCGGAACTTTGAATCCAAAATTCTGAGTTATAACTTGGAATTTTAAACTTTCGAGTTATAACTCGGAATTTTGATGTAAAATTCTGAGATAAGTATAAGTCGGAATTTTTAATTGAAAATTCCGAGTTGTATCTCAGAATTTTTAATCCAGAATTCTGAGTTATTTCTCGAAATTTCAAAATTCCGCTTTATAATTCCAGGGCTTCGTACATTAAACCACAATACCCAAGATATAATTCGATACCCCCAACGCGCATTCAGCTTAAAAAAGTGACGATAAAAAATCCATACCTCTAGACCAAGTAGTTACGAAGAAATCTACTTGACAAAAGTATTTCGACTTGAATATTGAAAAAAAAATTTTGGCTCTCCTGAAATATGATCAAAAATGAGTTACGTCTTTGTTCGTTGAGAGTGTCGATTATATTCTTTCTGATCTCGTATACCACTAGCGCAAAAACACTTCTGCCAGTGTAAATAGTGGTAAAAGTATCATTGATAATATTTTATAAATTGAATTTTTTTATATATTAATGTTGAGAATTTTTTCAATCAAAGTAGGTACGAAGTACAAAACGTGTATTGGAATATGGGAAACAATAAATATTTGGAACAAGTCGAAAATACCTTTTCCACCAATAACTCTAAAAGGTATAGGACAAATATCTGGATCGAAACAACCGCTTATCTAGCTAATAAAATATTCCTCAAGAAAGGCACTATTTCAGGCTTTTTGTCCCCCATAAGTGCAACAAACATTGCAAAAATATATGGCAGATATAGCTCAATAACCACCGTAATATTAGCCACAGAAGATATCATTGTGCGACAAATATTTGACTGATATTATATGACCTTATGACAAAAAGATATTTTCAATTTGTTCGAAATAGGTATGTACTTCAGTTACGTTTTGCACATTATGGAATTTAAAGAGAAGAAAAAAAAAGCAATCTGACCTGGTGATTCTTGCTTATAAGAATTCAACGAACTTTCTGTACTTTGGGAAGACCGAACGCCTTGCTTTTTGAAGACTGGGTCCCTCAAATGTGAAAAAGGTGAAGGTTCCAGAAAGGGCCTCTGTCCTAAACCTATCGCCCTATAAGCAGGATGTTGCAAACCTACAACAAATAAAAAAATAAAAGTAGACGAGAAAATTACAGCTAATGTTTGTTTCAGATGATTCCGAACTAATATAGATTTCCTGATTAGGAGATTTTGAATGCCTCGTCTATCTAATGAAAGCTGAACATTCATACTTTCATTCTATTCAGACTGCACATAAGAAAGCAAATGGCCATCAATGAGGCTATGGCAGTTTTATTTGTGGGAATCTTACCCAGTAATTACCACCCAAGGAATTGTAAAATCTCACAAAACCAATTTTAAGTATTCTCGAATCGCATTAATAACTGAAGGTCATCTGGAATGAATATGCGAAAACCTCGGGAAACCTACGATATATGGGCCGTGATAACGCGTGGGTAACGCATTTTCTCCTCAACCCAATCATTGGTGTAGGTGCGTGAGTTCGAATCACATAACACGTTAAAAAGTAAATGCTACGTTTTTCCGAGCTCGCACAAGTCTCTCGGGGACTTCTGAGCGTTGCTCGTAATGGTATAGCTGGTTGAAGGAAATATCAATTTCAACATTTTTTTATAACCATACATAATCGACGGGTCTATAAAATATTCTCGGTGACCACAAGCTCGAGTGCATCGGACGTTTACTTACATTTTTATAGCTTTCATATTTTCTTATTCAGCGCGACACCAGATTAGAGTATTGTAACGATTCTGGGGCCGGACCTGACCGCTTTTGTTTGGACAATTAAGCTTGGCTTTTTGACAATGCATGACACCATCACCGCTCTAATAACATCGAATAAGGAACGAGAACCATGTAAGAAACATCTAGAAGAGTCGCCTAGTGTTCCAAACCGTTCCAAATAACGGCGACATCTTACGGCCTTGCTGGAATGTAGTACTTATTATTAATAATACAGGAATCTCGAGCAGAGTTTTAACAGTTCAAAGTTAACGATTAGTTAGTTACCATCAGAGTTTGCAAATAGACAGAGTTGGCTTAGCAGTAGTGACTTATTTTGTTGGAATAAAAGCTACATGTTACAAGTCTTGAATAAATTGCCGGCTTACAGTTGAGTGCATTTTCATTACAGCCTGTGGAATTATTGAGTAATTATTGTTACTTACTTGCTGACTTCATAAGAAAAAATATTAAAAATTAAATAAATGCCTACAATAACAGCAAGAAATAAAGGAAACTAATAGATGACCGTACTTCAGGAATATACAGGTACACACGCATCACGTTCACGCAGATCGATTGATAAGAACAGATCTACACCTAGATATTAAGTCTTCGAAAACCTGCTAAAACTTTATGTTTATGTCTTATTCAGTTATTCAATCCACCATAATATACAATCCCTTGCTGATTGAGGCTAAAATCGATATGACATATTGAAAGGATTCCACAAATTTAAATTACAGAGTTTGTCAAACAATTCGTTTGAATTATTATAATTTGAAAAATGCGACAAAAATATGATATATAGATCTTGTTCTTGATTACAATAAAAACAATTTTCGGTAGGGGTGAGGGCTCGTACGGGTGCCGCCGCTTGAGAAAACTCCAACAAACAATAAATATCAGCAAATTCTTCTTATTTCTACTGTGTCTTTAATAAAATTATTTCCTCCTCCAGCTGTTTCATGATCACCTCAGGATATTGTGCACTAACCCTTCAGATCTATCCTCCAAAGAGTCCAGCTAGAGGTGGCACATTTTTTTTTGCGAATTACTTCTCCAATGTGTGAAAACTCCTACTACGAATGAACACAAAAAATAAGTACGTTTTCTAACACTATTCTTGAAAAAGAAATCATTTTCGAAATAAGTGATAATTCGAATAATACCATTATCAACGAGATATTGTACCTCTTTTTGGAGGAGAAATACCCCACCCAGGTTTTTCATTTGTCCCTCGAACGATAACAATTATTATACTGACACGTTTTCCATGAGAGTCCTTTCACAACCGTCTCTATCAATATTTCAAATTTGGTTCGAGCATTACAAAGCGCGAATGACGAAACTGTCTTGTTCTTCTAGAGCCAGGTCTAACTGCCAATATTTGATCATCAAATCTAGAGTCGAGAAAATGGTAGAACCGACCAACGTGTCTGGGGTGTCGTCTATTCTTGAAAGACGGTAATAGTCCTTCTTCGTCAGGTTGAAGAAGAAGAATGGATTAGAACGCCATCTTTCTTCTCCACCGGTATAACTGGAGATGAACAGGGACTGTCAGATGGTTCGATAACTTCTCCTTTCTCCATATCGCCGAATATTTTGTCGGCGTGATTCTCCTTGCCGAGGGAAAATTTTCTAGCTAATTGCTGGATTATTCAGGAATTTCCAGTTTCAATCTTAAACTGTACCATCTTCGTTATGCCATGCCGTCATTTCTTCTTTTCTTTGTCCAGCATCAGTCTTGATGTTTTGACTGTTGAGCTGGTCCTGTATCCCTGGATGAGATGGCAACCAACTTTTCCAATTCCACTGGCAAGCTGCTAGCTTGGCTAACAGTGCCACGTAAAGTCCTAATCACAGAAGGAATTGACGAGCACTGCCCAAAAATTATTCCTGACATACATTACCCTCACTGGCACAAATTCTTCAACACGCAACAAGATTTTGTAGAACCACGGCGGTGGATGATAATAGCAACAAAAACGAGATCCAGAATTGCCAAGAGAAAGATCCAGATCTTGGTTTGTTATGGCTAGAAGAAAAGTAACCGAAGACCAACATGGCAAGAAATCCCAGGTGATTTGCCAGCCGTTAACTAAACCAAAATCTGGATATTTTTCTTGGTCTTCCTGGATCTTGTTGTTCCAATTATCATCCACTGCTGTGGCTTCGATAGTTTTTAGCTATAAAGATGACTCTGTCATTGTTATGATGAATGGCAACCAAACAGGAAGTTGTCAGGTCTGCATCTTGGATGGTTCAAATACATCAGATCCACAATGATTTAATTTTTTTTAATGTTTGTCAACTTGATCCCTGTCAGCGCCAACCCAGCTGGCATACGATAAATAAATATGCTCTTTGTTTTGGTGTGCTTTGTTGAATGTCCTTTGTTTCGTTTGCAGTTTTTGATGTTAGAACCCACTTCATTTCCTGGGATTCACATTTATCATTCCTCAAGATTTCTTACAAGCGACTTCTGTTGTTCTTTGAGACGTTTCGGTTCACATATCCATATGGCCTGGTTTGTGGACTGCGAAAGTTTCAAGACCTCCTCTTTTCTGTTTTGCATGATGATTTGAGAATTAGTTACGGTACAGGTCAGTATGTGTGAGTTTTTGATAGAGAATGTGTCCCAGTTTTAAATTAGTTTCTTCTTCAATAAGTACTTACGTCTGAGGCAACCTGGGTATTCTATTCCGCTTCAATTCTACGGTAGATGTAGACAAAAAGTCAGGTAAAATTATCTCGAGATCACGACCAGCAAGCCAGGCAACCACCGAAAGTTTACCTGAAGAAGCTGTTGAGCCTAGTTTGCATGTTTTTGAGATACCCACTTCTGGTTAGAAGTGCATTTAGAATTGGTAACGGCATATGCAAAAGTATATCTTGGAATTCGCTCATTCAACTTCATCTTAAAGTTACAGAAAAAAGTCAGTGGTATCCTTGGTGCCGGATGTAGAATCACATATTCGATATATCCGACAGTCAATAGGCTAGATATACATAATATATCACAGTAGTATTGATCTATTTCCAATCTGTAAATCACTTCTCGTTTCCACTCTTTATTGGTATCAAGTTATAGTATTAAGCTTTAAATAATTAATTGTATAATTCAGTTTGGATGATACCATAAATTTTCATTATTGCACAGATATAAATAATTCATTTTCAATGGAATGATATTTTGCGGAAAGTATCGGTTATGCATTTATTGTTATGGAATATTGATACATTGAAATGATGCATTTCACGCATTTCATGAGCAGATTATGAAATGAATTCTTCATAATTACTAATGTATTGCAACTGTTTTGGAAATGTGATTTTTGATTGTTTTTCTCATTTTACATTATGCTATAATTAAAAAGATAAGTGGTGGTCCTTCACCCTTCCAAGACCAAAACTATTACTAAACCAATAGTATTTTAGATAATTCAGCTAAAACATAGGTCCAAATTTAAGGTTTTCCCTTTTCCAATAATATCTGGATTCGCCTCTGCTGGAGGTTTCAGAAGAACTATCATTATTGGCGTTAGAAAATGAGACATGCAAGAATAAAGGACAAAGTTTGTTCACACATATAGGAAGAGCCATCATGTTCAAATAATTGAGGATCCGGCTTCATTCTGCTAATTGACGTCGACTATTTTAAAATTTTAAGATTTTGGTTTCTGTGCTATATGTTTGGTTGCAAAATAACAGTAATTCCTAGTTTATTTTATACATTCACTATTGCTAAGTCAACTCTGTATTTATATCTGTACTCTGTAACTAACTATCTCCGCAACTGCCTGCCAGCTGATGTTGAGCATCTTATTTACCGATAAGTACATTCCTTTTACCATTTTTGAACCGCCAAGACTATACGGTGACTCCTTTGTCTTTCGTGTATTCCAGAACTATTCGGAACGATGGGAGATTACCATCATGTACTGTCAACAAATCGAGGCCTGCTAATTATGAGGTCAGGTCTGGCCTCAGATATGTTACACTATCAAAAGCTTCAACTGAAAAATGGTAAAATGCATATCCCGTATACTCAGTATATTAGAAAGCACAGATACGATTTTTTCTTGAATAATTTTCTCATACATTAGGACAATCACCAAAATCTATACTCCTGCCTCCCAATGTCTTCCAATCAGTGGATGGGCAGAGCAGATCCAATTGCTTGTCCCCCACGGTCCCCAGTTCTCAACCCACTGGATTTTTTTTATGGGTACATGTGAAGGTCCCTAGTTTATGGTGCAAAACCACTGCCTTCCATCGAAGTTCCTGCTGAACGAATTATGGATGCCTTCCAAACCGTAAGAACATTTCAGAATGCTTACAGCAGAAGGAGGAAGGCATTTCCATCACCTTTTATAAAAAAAGAATAGGTTTGTAAGGTTTCTTATTTTCTAGGTAACGTTTAAAGAAACTTACAAGAAATTAACATCCAAAACACAAATAAATAAAAATTAATTTTGTATTTCAGAAACCATCAACGGCGTACCACAAATAAGTTTATGGGGCGAAAAAGGGCTTGACCCTTAATTCTTACAATCACTCGTCGTGCTGGATAATGGAAGGCCTCAAACGTAACCAATATGTTTCAAATTTGATCTTATTATCTCAATAACTGAAAGAGTCATGAATTAAAAAATAAAAAAATCTTGAACCTTTAACGCTGTGTAGATTGGTAGCAAAAATACGCTCTTATTTGATACTGCAGTTTGAAACACCATGTATAAAAGAGTCAAATCGGTTTATCGGAACTGACCCAACAAGTTCAGCCTTTCAGTCTTTTTATCATCAAACAAAACGATAAATATCTCTGAGTTTTTAAAAAAATGCAAAAAATTTTAATTTATATTTTGAGGCCAAAACATTACTCACTCCATTCATTGACTTGAAAATTCCCGAACTGTAGGGAAATGTATGAATTAGTTACTTTTGTTATGAAGCCACTATGCCGGGTCGGAAATATGTCACACGTGTGTGACGATTAGATGTGGTTATTCAAGCAACATGTAGCAAAATGCCAAAATCAATTTTCAAGTATTGAGCCATCAAGTCGAACAACTTCACGCAATAAGCAAAAGCGACATAAGTAATTCAAGATCACTTGCCGATTCAACGAAAACAACCCTTCAATATGCACACAAATATTCAAAGCGATTTTATAACTTTGTTAATCCTCTTTGCGTCAACCAATCAAGGCTCATTGAATATTCATTTACGCAATCAACGCTTCTAGTGCCTATCATCAGTAATTCAGTCATTGATGAATGCCGATATAGCTAGCTGATTTTATTAGAGTAAAGGTCAGAGAATTTCCGAATTCTAGCCAGTTTTAGTGCACTCTTGCATCAACAATAATAATGAGCTTTGGTCTAACAGGCCATAGTAGTTCTATCGTGGTAAATGGGGTAATTACTTACAGAATAATGAGCCAGTAATTGCTGCAATAGCAGATTTGTAAATTGCTAATCTGACGCATTTGTCAGTGATTGGTTTCTATGTGCGTGCCTATGTGTGAAACTGAAATTCTACTGTATTTCAGTTAGGTTGCATATGTAATCCTGCCGAAATGGATGTTTGGAAAACTGTACGGGCCCGACTGATCTAAAGTTATACTATTCGGAAGTATTGAAACCTCGGGTCTACTTGGAACAATACGTTGAACCAAAAATCTCTGATTAAGAGATGGATTTCAGGCTCAGGTCGAAATGTAAAATATTATAACGTATACCTATATATCATTCCAATAAAATTATTGTAATAATTTGTAAAAGTTGCTAGATAATGTAAATTTCAATACTTTCCATACATACAAAAGTAGAAATAAACACCTAAGCAAAAACAAATTTGGAATTGTAACAACAAAAAAACTTATTTGAACAATTGTTATACGATAACAAAAATAAAAAATATTAGATGCCAGGACGCTTGTTTTCAAAGAAGAGACGCCAAGAACATCCAGCAATGCCGGTTGTTGAAAGATTTGTTGAACGTTATGAAACCAAAGTCCCAAGACCTAACCTAACCAGTACATGTAAATTTCCTACCATCAAGAAGTGTTGTTGAGTGAGAAATCCTAAAATATGATTTCATTGTTTTTCATCACAAATTGCCAGAATATTAAGGACCTTTTCTTCATTAAAGAACTATAGCCAACTGCCTGCGCAAATCTTCAAAGTGATACAAACTTTCCAAAATTTGATTCCATGAAGGCAATACGAAGTTTTCAACTTGTAGAAATTAAGAATACGTAGATTTAGATCATTACTTATTAATCTAGAA
The DNA here is from genome assembly GCA_958502065.1 of Chrysolina americana. Classification (NCBI taxonomy): domain Eukaryota; kingdom Metazoa; phylum Arthropoda; class Insecta; order Coleoptera; family Chrysomelidae; genus Chrysolina; species Chrysolina americana. The sequence continues at coordinate 17,719,139 of OY293411.1, read as the reverse complement.
AATTTCATGGAACAGTTGTGAAGCTAGCAGTAGCAGCAAAGCCACCAGTGGCGTCGTTAAAAATAAAATTTTCATTGGTTCGGATGAATATTGATTTACTGTGGAGAAACTCATTCAAACTGAAAAGTTTTCACAAAATACACGTCCCGTATCAATTTCATTCACTTGCAAAGAGAATAATGGGTTGAAATCAACATCCGAAACGTTTGTATACATGGAATAAACGCCCCGTCCCAGATTTTTTCTGAAGGCCTCTCTCCATTTCAATTCTTTCGGGGGATGATTTTAACCCTTCATTCCCTTTGCAAGTGGATGGAATTGATATGGGAGGTTCATTCCATGTATACAAACTTGTCCTGTGAATTTCAAGTTGACAGGTTTTTTCTGAAGGTATTTATCAATTTTTATAATTCTTTTGAAGGGTGGATTTTTCAACCCTTGTCGCTGTTTTGTCTATCACTATCTCTGCTGTCACTGTTTTGTCTGTCGCTATTTTCTCCTATTGCTGTTTTGGCTTCGCTATTTTGACCGTCGCTTTTATGTCCATCGCCTTTTTCGCCCAGAGCCGTTATATTTAGATCATTTTCATACATTTTTTCAATTACTCTGTACAATGTTCCATATGCAAAAACAGACCCAACAGTTCTTCTGGAAGTTGAAAAATTGTGAAAAATCCTCTGAAAATGCATTGAAGTTTCCCATTTTGGTTGGTTGTAATTCGAGTCGTAAATAATGTTACGGGCCCGTAACGTCATCCAACTGTCCTTGTCATCCTCGGCTGGAGAATTTACCATTATATGATGAGTTTTGTGAAGCTAACAATTGTTTTAGTCAGTGAACGGGTTAATAATATATGAGACTACTAATTGAACCAATTGATGTTTTATAGATTTGTAATTCCTGTCCTACGCGTTTCCTGTTAACAAATTACCTGACAAATATAAATAAATTATCTAATGGGGATTTATAGCATTCGAGGGAAAATTGATCATTCGATGAATGTGTTTTGCTATTCTGGACTGGAAATCCGGGGAGTACCATAGAACAATGAAGGCAATTTAGGATTTGGTTGTAAAAACAGTGTTAACTTTGAAGATGTTGGATATAAATATCAGAAATATTTTATATCTAGGTAACTACATAAATGTAGGATGTGGCCGAAATTAGATTCAAATTTGAATCTTCGTTCCCGCCAATTCGTACCTACCTGGTAGACCAGAAAAATAGTGGTCAATTCATTCATATGTTTCTGAGAAAACGTAAATTTAAAAAATTGAATGTTTGATAAGTTCCATATCAATCAAACAAGTCATACGAATTTCGATACGAAATAGGACTTTGTAGATAAAATGATGCATCTGAACAGAATTACTTGACTTGAACAGAATTACCTGAATAAATAACTCTCCAGTCGTCAACGAGATGATGTGGCAAACCTTAGTCGCAGATAGAAGGATTTCGTATCATTTGCGAAAGTATCAATCTGTTATTGTGAATTGTAGGGAGGTCGTGCAGTCTGTGCAGCCTCACAAGCACCTCGAGCTGCAAAGTCTTTCTGAGACTTTGTGCGGAGGTTATCAGTTTCCTGGAAGCTAAGTTCCTGATATCGGAGGGCGTTACGAATGCCCCTTCCAGGAATTTGAGCCTCTTGCAGAAGAGAGCTGGGCATTCACAAATCAGATGTTCTGTAATTTCCGCGAAGTTCCCGCAGAAGCGGCAACTATCACTCTCTGACTTGTCCCTCTTTTTGAGTAGTCCCGTTACCAATTTCAAGACTTTTTTGTCCAACTCGGGAAGCTGTTTAGCTTTCCTTAGCGACAGACCAATGTTTTTCATATACTTATTGAAACTACTATTGCTTTTACGGACCTTCTGTCCTTGCCCAGTACGTCTGCTGTCAGCGTGAGCCATGGTTTTCTGAGAAACCTTTTCGCCTGCCTCTGTCCTGGAGATTGTTCCCACTAGCGTTGGTACTATTTTTCCACCCTTTTGCTGATTATCTTTTCAACTGTTGCTTTTGCCGTAGAAGGGTTCCGGGCCGTAGAATGCCATTAACAAACCTTGTCTGGCCAATTCATCGGCTTTTTCATTCCCTTGGTATCCCTTGTGCGATTTGCCGGTTCATTCAGGGCACATGCAAAGTCCCACACAAATTTGGAGTTCACTTGGGTGGCTTTCAGTGCTTTCAGTGCTTTCAGTGCTTTCAGTGTTGCCTGGCTGTCGGAGAATATGACAACGGGCTGACCTATGCTATCTTGTCCATTTATTTCTCTGATACAGAAGTGTATTGCTGCTTCTTCCGCTTGAAATGATGTGGCGTCTCTTTACGGGCTCATTGGGATCATTATCCTTGGTTTTTGCCCGTATATACCGGCTCCGGCTTCTTCTTCAGTCTTCTAGCCGTCTGTTTACTGCTGCACTGATGGGTGCGCCTTCCTTCTAGTGTTCTCTCTCTAGTATATTGACTTCGTATTGTCTATTGAAGTTGTATTTGGTTACCATGGCGTCGCTGGTCCTGTGGTGGGGTTGGCCCTTAGATCTTCTTCTAGCCTTTGGTATTTTGTCCCATGAAGTTTGATGCTGGGTGAAGACCCTTGCATGAGTCTGTAGGTGACAGCTTCCCCCTGTTGATTTGTAGATTCAGATGAACTTCATCGCGGCCGTGGGGGTGGTTTTCGCCTCTGTGGCACCGAGACGCATGTCTTTGTATACCCGTTAACAGCCTTATAATTGGGTATGGGTATAATAGGGCTGATTACCCTTATGTATAGCCATATGGTTATTTCGGAATTGAGTCCCTAATTCTTGCCACACATTCTTCTACACCTGCCGAGTGCTATGGATGCTTTTTTGTCGATTTTTGTTGTGTGGGCTGTCCATGTAAGTCTGATCGAACTAACCAACAAAAATGGTGGATTACGTAATCCAAATTTTCCGCTAAAGATCCTATACAATAGGAATTGTCGTCGGCAAGTATCCAACAGAAAACAGATGTTTAGTGGAAGATTCGGATTACGTAATCCACCATTTTTCTTGGTTAGTTTAATGGTCATCCGTCAAGTAGTGTCGCTTTTCTTCATGATCTTTGATCCCTAGGTATTTCGCTTCTTTGGCCAATGGAATTACGGTGTCCTCTAGCACTAGTGGTTTCAGGCCTTGTAGTGCTCGTTTTTTTCAAGAATATGACAATTTGTTTTTTTTGAGCTGTTCTCTTGCATACCAATTGTCTACTATGTTTAGGGGCCATTGTGTTCTTTCTGAGATTATCCCAGATAACCGGCCTCCAACGATTATAGTTAGATGGTCCGCATATTCAAGGCAGTAAAAGCCTTTTGGAATAGTTTTTGTAGTAGGTCGTCCATTAGAGTTGCCCACAGTAGCAGTGACAGGACCCCTTCATTGTGGCAGCCTCCACCTGCTTTCGCAATGATAGTGTCCTCTCCTAAAGTGTATATGATTGTCCTTTTCTCTAGACGCCTCTTCTGGATTGTGCATTCACTAGTGCGTCTGTGGTGGCGTTGTTGAATATCCCTTCTAGGACCAGGAACGTTGTCATAGCTATTTCTTTGTCTTCTATTGACTTTGGAAGCAGCCTGTTTAGGTCATCAAACGCGGAGTCTGTTGATTTTCCGGGTTGGTATGCGTATTGACGATTACTCAGATGGTTTTCTTTCAGTATTTCGTCTCTGATGTATCTGTCCAGCAGTATCTCAAAAGTTTTCTGAAGAAATGATATCAGATTGATGGGTCTGTATGATTTTGGTTTCAGGTCTGTCATGCACTCTGCCCACCTTGGGCAGGAAGATCACTGCCGCTTTTCGCCATGCAGTTGGTATATATTCCCATGCCACGCAGGCTTTGAGGATTTTGCAGAGGTGTAGTATCAAATCGTCCATTGCCATTTGTAAAAATACCGGATAGATTCCATCCACACCAGGTGATTTGAACGGTTGGAACTTATTGATGGCTCATTTGATCTCGTTCGGACGGGTGATCTCCGTGGCTAGAGTCGAGCCGAGAGTCGGCCTTTTGTGCCTTCCCTCGGGGCTCTCTTGCTCTTTTGGATCGCGTATGATATTTGAGGCCGAAAAGTGGACTTTTTGGGGTATAGACTCGAACTTGGCTTGGTTTGAACACCCTGTATATCTCTGAGACAAAAACTCAGTACCTACACTTGCATTCCCAGACGCACTTTGATTATTCATTTAAAGTGCATTGGACGCAATTCAACCAATCTTATGAACAAGATGAGTTAAAAAATTCAAAAACTGTTTCTCCGCCTAGTAGAGTATGTTCATATGATGATTTCCAAAATCACTGATTGTTGAAAAACAGAAACAAATTTTCAAATAATAACAACTTTCAGAAACTCAATCCTCAGATTCTGATTTTTACGACGGACGATGGTGGAATTTTTTGTCTGATATTTTGCTATTGAATGAAAAATCAAGAGACGTTTCAAGTGAGGTATCACTCGACCTCCCGTGACATTGAAACAAATGGAAGCTGGACATTTTTCATTAAAAAGAATAATGTCAATCCATTCAAAAGTTGACAAAGGTGGGGGTTCCGCCATAGGTGTATGCGAGATATTCTCGATTCTCATTTCACTGTCGAGAACATCTCGAATACATTCGTCATTCAAGCAACAATAGTAAAGAAAGCCTTTTGAATAATGATTGTTGTTAATATGAACATATGAAATAATTCAAAGTAATTTCAAACTATATTCTGAAAACTTTCCTTCAGTACCTTTATTAATTTGTTAGTCTAGTCGCCGATGGCCCAAAATTACCACGTGAAATATAGAATGCAGAATTTTAATTAACGTTTGCGGTGGTGCACACAAATCAAATGACGATACACAGATTATATTGGATTAAATTTAATTGAGATATTCATAACATTAATAAAACAAATGGAAATATTTTTGATTTTCATCAGCAACAAAAACCGCAACAAGTCAAATCCATTCTGTGGTTGGTATTCCGTTATAATGACAAATATTGGAAATTTCATTCGGGAATTAACGCGCAAAGAAAAATGATTGGGACACAGGACATGAATTATGATTATTATTATTCTATCGATTGTAATTGCCAAGAACTTTTATTCTGATGACAGTAAATATGTTTGCTTTATTTTGTTGTGTTCAGTTCAATCAATTTCTTCGCAATTACATTCTCTATAAAGTTATCAAATATCTAAAGGTACTGAACTATACAAGGTGTATGAGCAGTGTCAGATTGGAAATTTCCCGATACCACCAATTTCATTTCTATCCTCTGGCCTTTGTTGTCAATAATTCTGAAACATTCTATTGAAAATCGTAGTAAAGAAACTTCAGAATCCTACAGAAAATGTTCAAAATGATGTTCGTCTTCGTGAATGCATTTTTCAAATTTTATCGAAAGATTTCTAGTCCATGCGGCCCTTATCGCTTATACTTCTCAACTCGGCTACATCTGTAGGTCCCCATAGAAGGTTATCCAAAGGTGGCAGGTCTGGCGATCTTGGAGGCCCATAGATAGGACCGTTTCGTCCAATCCAGCGTTCCGGAAAGATCCTGTTCCAGATAACCTCTGGCTATGTGGTCAAAATATGGAGTTGCACCATCTTGTTGCCACCACATTGAATTTCTTTCATTCAATGGTATGTCTTCGAGTAAGTTTGGAAGTATGTTCTGCAAAAAATTCTAATACATCTCTCCGGTCAGTGTGCCTTCATAATAGTATGGACCAATCAAACGTCCATCAAACATTCCATACCATACGTTAACTCCCCACATTCTTTGAAATCGAGTTTCTCTCACCCATCTTAGATGTTCAGCAGACCAGTAATGACAATTATGTCGGGTAACCAAGTTCATGTTCCAAATGTCGATTATATGCCAGTATTGATGATATTGTCGTTAGTTTCATCAGTAAGCAGTGATTTTTAATTTTAAGGTGGAAAGTGGTAATTGGACATTCACCTGTATAGGTATCTACAAAATAAATTTATTATGTAACTGGAATACACAAGAAACAAAAACAATATAAAGGTGAAAATATAAAAAAAGTTAACAGCTAATTCTCTATTTTACAAAGGAATTGACAATTTTAATGGCCTCCCACAAGAAATCAAATCAAGTGGTTCAATAAATATATTCAAACGACTACCTTTAGAAAAATTAGTTAGTATGTTATTTTATGTATCTATTCTTATGTAGGTATGTATATCGTGTGGGCCATAACGATTGCAGTATATGGGGAACTTTTTCATCAGAGTTACAAATAAAATATAGTAAAAAAAAAAGCTTTGTTTCATATTTTCCTCGCTTTTTTCACAGTGATACTAATATTTTTCATTTATTATTATTTTCTGCCTGTATTAACAATTATTTTTTACTTTTTAGTTCAATGTGTTGTAACAGCGTGTTTTTTAGTTTTTTTAAACTATATACTATTTTTCACTTTTTAGTTCTCAATTTATTATTAAAAGAAAATCTCCGAAGAGAGAGCCTGAAAAAAAAGCGACCCTATCCAAGGAAGGCAGCAGGCGCATTAATTACCATCCAAGACGTGGATTTAAAAAAATAATGGCGAAGGCTCTCACAGAGAGATGAAAATTATTTAATTCTGGCGATCCTGATCAGGATGATGAGACAAACAATTGAATCTGTTCGTTTAAAGTGAGTCATGATCGAGTTTAAAGGAGTCAGTCGCAAACATACATACATATATACAGGAGAAGCTAAATAAAAGTATGTTATAAGGATCTCATCTGCATATTAGAAAACCAATAATCGATTTTGACACGTGACTACCAATATGACGGCAATTTGGAAAAATTGATTACGATTTGGCAAAAGTGGGATTATTTGCAAGGATAGCAAAAAAAAATTTTTCCGAATGTTTTTATTGATTGAAAAAATGCTCCTTTTTGGTATCAACTGATTTTTAGGGATCTTAATAAACTTATTTAATTACTGAAATGGTACTTTTTAGGTTTGTTCCCAAATACTAGTACAAAATTTCAAAAACCAGTTTTTACCATGACTCCGACTGTTGCAATGGTTCAAATCTCTCAACTTCGTTCGATATTTTCGAAATTTCTTAAACATAGACCACTTTTCTTGACCATAATCAAGTTGTATGGAAAAATAAAGAAAACAATATGTATTCCGCCGTACAACGTAGAAACTAGCAATTTTCTAATTTATTTACTTAATTTTTATTAGTTATTTCCCCAAAATGTTCTCATTTTTACATCCTTCAAATATTTTTTTCAATAAAGTGAAAAATATATAAATAATGTTTCATTTCAGGAACCAGAACAAACATGAAAAGTAAAAAGAAACACGATATTTATCTATCAGACTCCTGAGTGTAGCCCTACACTAATTAGCATCTCATAATCATAATCATCCCTACTTAACTTAATTTTGAGTTTTATCATTAAACAAAAATATCACTTATATTCCACATGTCCACCTTTGCGCTCTATGCATAACATTGTCTTAGATGACATTTCTCTCCGAACATTTTGCAAAATAGAGGGGGTAATTAAGGCTACGCAATCTCTTATACACTAATCGAAATGGGGTGTGTCTCTGAAGGGCCTGAAGTTGTCAACACTATCTTTCAAATGTCCCCACAAAATATCTAGTGGGGTGAGATGTGGTGACCTAGCTGGCCAAGGGTTAACTTCTGAAGTTGAGTGGATTGGAGCATTATCCTGTTGGACATACAGTTTCATTCGCTGAGACAGTGGGAGATTAAAAAATTTAAATATCATCGGGAATTGAAGTTCTGTCTTAAAAAAATGGCCTAATGTTTTTCGATTGTATCCTGCACCAAAAATTTAACTTTTGAATAATATTGGTCTATGCATTGCACAATGAAATTTTCACCACCGACAGATGTTGCAGCTAATATGTACATTTGAAGTGAATGTGGCTTCATCCGTGAATAAAACTTTTTCAAATCTTAAAGTCAGGCACAGAAGTCAAACCTGAAACAGTAATCTCGGTCTTTCAAAACTTGCACAAATCTGGGTCGATAGGGTAGAATTCGCCTGATAAACGTTCTATAGCAACGCCTGTTTCAACAGCAAGTTGCCTTGTTGAGGTACTCGGATTCTCGGCAACTGCTAATAATATATTCGAAGCGTTTTCTTCATTGGTAATGGTCTTTTCAGGAGGAACTTCAAACAAATAATTATCACCAGAACCAGTTTTCTAGAATTTCCTCAAAACTCTTAACTAAGTAGAACTATAAACATTCTTGTCTGGAAGCCTCTCATTAAATATTTTGGCAACTTTTCCAGTATTTTTGTAGTTTTTTGCGCATATCAAAATCAATTAAATCGTGACATATGTCAAAATTGATTATTAGGTTTTCCAATATGCGGAAACGAACCGCTACAACGTATTTTTTGTAACTTAAATAATAAAAAAAATCCCTAATGCTGCAATCGTTATGGCTCGCACTGTATGAGTATTTTCAAGCAGTGATTGTAAATTTTTAATTTTTCATTTGATTGTTAAAATACTTGACACATAACTCTGGTAAATGAATAAGTTTTCATCTGAATGACGAGAAATATATGTAATGATGCTTCTTGTCGAATAGGCTCTTTTACCATTCACTAGTTTTAAATCACACCACTTACTAGGTATTGTCGTTGCTGCACGCAATACTAGAGAGAGTTCCGGAAGCCATCAGGTCTGCCGTGCAAACATTTCCGCCCTACAATTTCCTCCGCCATTATTACTGAATTATTTGTAGAATTTTGCGTTCCCTGATGACCCGACATCTGTTAATGATTTGTCCTAATTATCCCACACCACAGCGCCTACTGGAGCGATGCAACGTTGATCGAAGCCACCCCCTAACGGGGGTAGCTTTTCATCAAAATATCTACGGTACTGATATGTCCACTACCGATTGGGATTTACCTATTGCCGTATCAAGTTTGGCATATAAAAAATGATTACAGAGATGGGCTGAGGCAAATTAACTTGACGACAGACCCGATCAACCAGACACTCAACTCTTTTTCATTGCAGTATTTGATGATAAGTAATTTCATACCTGATTACAACTTTTTTCGCATTTGGTATGTGCCGAGCGCTGACGTATTCACAATGACATTCAAAAAGTATGCAACAAAAATGTGATTATTAAAAAAATTGTCATCAACTTAGCGAGTCTTGAAAACTATTTACTTAGCCCCTTTCAAATGAACTTCGTGATTTTCAGTTTCTTGAAAAAACGAATTTTACTGAATTATTGAAATCTCAAGTTATATTTTTCGAAAAATAAGTAGCTTTCATCAAAACAACACAATATGGATTCTGAATATAAATTAAACAATGAAATGACTAAAATGAACAGTAATAAACAAAATTGATTGAAAGATAGTAGAAGGTAGTATAATTAAAGTAAATTATCAATTCGAAGGAAGTATTTAATATTTCAGAACTCAACTAATTAAAAAAAAAACATATATCTACAATAAAAAATAATAGAAAATCATTATCTTTTCCAACAGAGCACATGTTTTTCGTTCCTTTCAATGCACAGGATGGTTCGACCGTATCTTCTCCTTGGAAAATTCCTCAACATATCTGGTATTTCCACAGAAATAAATAGTATGGGGTTACATCAGGAGATCTAGGAGGCCATGAATTCACTGAATATCGTCTGATCCATCTACGAGGAAACAGATGATGAGGAAAATCACGCACTTAAACTGTAGAATGTGCTGGAGCACTATCCTGTTGAAAATGTATTCTTCTGGAAAGGTTCAATGGTATATTGTCCAATAAGTCAAGCAGATGTGTTTGAAGTAAAGCAGATACCACTATGAATTTAGATTTTCTCTCAAAAATACTAGACCAATGATTTGGTTGTTGAATATACCACACCAGATATTAGTTTTGAATAAGTATTGGTCACGGAACTCAAAGACAAAATGAGGATTCTTGTCCGACCACCACCGATAATTCTGAGAACTACCAATTCTATTTGAAGTGAATGCTGTGTAAGCGTGGAATTATGAAGATTCCTCATTTCGTAGCCGATTGCAAAATAGATTTTTACGATCTATGTGATAGTAATTCGTAGGCAGAGATCGATTAGAGTTTTTACAAGCCATTTAAATGGGCATCAGTCAATTATGGAAGGTATTTTACCAAAAAAGTGCATTTCAACAAATAACTCACGTTTTTGCAAAAAATTTACTCTTGAATAATTCTAGGAAATGTAAAGGAACAATTGTCAATTTCGGAGTTTTTGAATCAATTTCTTATATTAATTAAATAAACTGAAAAAATCGATTATTGTAGAATTGCACAGATAATTAAAATTTTTCTCACCTTCACATTGTTGAATGATCTCCAACACAGATCTCCTTGGAAAATTTCGTTCAAATGTTACTTATTTTCCGAAAAATATAACTTTTGAGATTTTGCTTATTTTGAAAAAACGCGTTCTTTTCAGGAAACTGAAAATCACAATATATGATAGGGGCCAAGTAAGTTTCAAAACGACCCTAAGTTGATGAAAAATTAATTATTAGAAAAACACAATTGAAGATTTTCATGGTCTGATTTTATTCAATATTACGACGTAGATGTGGGAGTTTTTCAGAACCGAAATCGTTATCTTGTCAACGATCAAAGATTCAAGATGGCAACTCAAAGATGATAAGAGTTTTGTGATTCATGGTCTGATTTTATTCGAAATTGAATTTTAGAGGATTTCAGAGTCGGAGATTATGAATTTTCTGTTATAAATCAATAATTCAAAAATGCGTAAGTAAATATTTTGAATCATCGAGTATGACAGATGTTTTTTGATTCTCCTCAGTGCAAGGATAGATCATCGCAGACGGCTTTGAAGTAATCTGTTTTTATCCGAAGCATAACAGCCCTTTTGTCATTTTGTTATTCTGGTTTCGCGCTCTGTGCCTATAGTTGTCTTCAAAACCATGAACCCGGAGACTCTGAGTACTAATTGCTCTGTTTACAAGGTGGAGGGCCCAACTTCTGGACGGGAAACATGATATCAGAGTTGTTTCTTTCAACCTTCTCTCGCAATGAGAAAAGGCAAACACCTCGTCATCAATCTGCAGGAGAAGAGCGGAGTAAGCAACAACTCTTATTGGATCACAACCAGTCTGTGGAATCCTGTTTGGGGACATCAACAATAACATAGAAATAGAATAGGTAGGTTCACATTTCAGTTTACCACTATTTCCGATATATTTGGAACACATTATCACTAATAACTCAAACACTTAATTTTCATCAAATACGTAGGTGTCACCCATTCAAATCGAAATATAATTTAGTCGGAAGACAGGATACATTTTTCAGTATCAACATACAACTGCAACGTGAACAATTATAAAGGAAGACTAGAACAGCACGGCCTCACAGTGTTGTCAAATTTCTTCACCATCGCTCCGATTATTAAGGAATATGTGGTTAGGGGTACACCTGTTTTATGAAAAATACTCACCAAAGGTGTATGGGAGTAAAAAGTGGCATAAAAGGTCGTTGGCGACAGTCGTTATTTAGTGATCTCTCTTAAGAACTTTCAGCTCTGTACTAAGTTATTTTATTTCAAAATTTTAATTTATCAGGTGTTACGTATGAAAATGCTTAGTTGAGCTTTTACAGTGTTAAATTCTGGTACTATTTCAAGAACAAATCGTATATTTTATGGGAAGTCATAGAAGAATTATATTAGCTATAAAATCATGAGCGTCCAGATTAAAAATAAATAGTTTAACTTGTCAAGATACATGGGTTTCTCGTTGAGGGACAGCTAGTTGACGTACAAAATAAATTACGCAAAGAATAATTTCATCGGTTTGAATTTATTCCACTTCGAACAAACAATAGATCACTGAAAGGAGAAAATCTTATGAATGCTACAGAGAAATTGTTACGTAAACACGATACGATCAATTCGAAATCTGATCTACTCGGTTAGTTGTAACTCATACCGCTGAACTGAACCAGCCACTAGAAAAATGCATTATATGCCTATTTGATGAACATTAGGTATAATTCAGTCATTACGAAAGCAGAGCATATTTTATTACGATTTTGAAAACCAATACTCGCAAGCATTACTTTTGTAGGAATCTTTATCAGGCATCAGTGACAAGGAGAACATCTCGTATACATCGAATATACAAAACATAAATCATAATAGGAAAATTTATTTATTTGTTTGGCAACTTCTCCGTTTATTTGCTCAATAACAATAAGGGAACTAACTGAAACATTTTTGGATCGTATGTTGTTTAATGTCCTACTAGCAGCGTAGGGGAGGATATGCATTTCTTCCAGAGTTGAATACATAGTATTTTCTATTTTGCTTTTGAACAAAAGCAGAAACAGAGACATCCGATTTCCCAACATCCCTTTCTTCAATTAGAAATAAATTTCGACTGAAGACTTCTTTCAGAGACAGCAAATTTGACTACTTTAGGGTTGTTACCACAAAAGTTTAGTGAGCGGAGCTGCCTAGCAGGAAAAACTGACATTTTGTAACATTATCTGAGGGAGGAAATAGCTTTTTTTATGTTATGAAATAATCCATGTGGGTACATCTGAACCCTAAGTTTGAACAAGTTCGGAAATCAATAACAGTTCAACCCTCATCATGGAAAATAATGATTCGAATCTCTTCAGTACTTGAGAGCACTGCTAGTGCTGACTACTTCGAGCATTTCGCAAAAAGGCTCAGTACCTACTCAGTAAACTAAAACCACGAGCACTCTAGTTCTCAGGCTACATGGTGGTTCAAATTAGAGCTTCATCATTAGAATATCGGAAACAGGTTCGGATGAATTATGGCACAGTGGCACAGTTCGATGTCTAATGAAAGTGGCTTCGATGAAGTGTCATTCATTTAGATATATCTTTACAAATAACGTTAGAAACAATATTATTCTATAAAATGTTGACATGTTCCAGATATCATCGAAAGCATTCATATTTTGCAAAATTTCAAGCCTAAATTTTGTAGGATATCAAATTGTGCAACTTCACTACTATTTTACCGTATTTCTGACCAAAATACCTGTGATGTAAGGCTTGAATTTGAATCATCTTGTACTTGGCGAACGATTCATAAAAAAAGAGAAACACAATGTTTGCCCTAAAATCATCAGACAAACCTGAATTGGCGCAAACATACAATTGGGAGTTTACTGCAGTCACCAACTTCGGGTCTTCAGGGTTCTGAAGAAATTCGATTCGATTTCATCCCAATCTCCAGTTACAGACAATACAAAATCGCATTTTATGACTCAGAAGTTAATTTCTCATCAGGCGTATTATGATCGGATAAAAGGACTTGCATATGCATACCTCACCTCCAGTAATTATGATAATATTCGAATCAATGGAGTTAGTTCGCGGAAACATCCAAAATCATATTTGTTCTAAACAATTCGTTCCTGTGAAATATCAGTCAGTACTCTGGAACTCACCGAATTATTATCAAACTGATTTCAGTTTGGAAATTTATTTCATAACCTAGATTCATTGAAAATATACCATACAAATAACACGCACGTTATCAATATCACAGGAAGTGAAATTTATCAAGCAACTGAGACGTAGTGAATTTGAATTACATTTGTGTGTTGTACGTATAATTAAAAGAATACTAGGCATAGAACCAAAAAGTTCATAAACAAATTTTGGTAGAAATAAAGAAGACGTTTCATCACGGGTGATCCCCGGTTTTGAATAAAGATTGTCGGTACGTGTTCCCAAAATAAACGTTGCTGGTTGAGAGTAAATCTCAACATTTCGAAAAATCACAGTGATTATGATAACTGACCAAAAATTAAATTAGGTCATTTAAAAAGCCATGATCATTTTACACACACATTATCAATTTTCATGTGCTACATCTGTATATCTACATATATCCTAAAATTGAAATCTCTGATAAAATTATATATTTCAACAATTGTTAAGTTTTCAGTTTAGCAACTGTACTCTACATAAGATTTATACGGTTTAGTGCATCTTTTCATACATAACTATATCTGATTATTACCAGGAATGCAATTCCCAAATTTTGGATAACCTTGCTGTTTCAGTTTTCTTCTACAACTTCAATAGTTTTAGCTTATCTGCATAGAAATGTTTTAAAGTTTTAAGTGGAAAGTTTCATATCAATATTCTCATTCAGTGTGTTGTAGGGGTGGTTCAAACTGGGGGCACTGTATGATTGTTTGAACCAATTGTGGACCGTATGGTCCAAATTAGGAAAACCATATCAAAATCAAAGTGTTAAAGTTAATTGATTCACCAGGAAAAAAGAATTACTATGATAAGTTAGAGACGAATTCTGTGATAACAACCTATTTTAGATCATGTGGTCCATAATTGGCATACACAATAGCACAATTTAAAAATTATTGTTTGTTTTTCGAGTAGAATGGAGAAACCATGGGATGCAGTATAATGTATAGTATTCCCAAAGTCGCCCTTGTGCAAAATCAAATCACATACTGGTGTTAAAGAGAAATCGGGACCATCAACAAAATTCAGTTCCTGCAGGAGAGTATCCTTGTAAAGTGGATAAGACCCTAGATACAGATACGGCTGGTTGTTTAGTGTCAAGCGAAATATTAATGTTCCGTACTGAGAAGTTGGCCACAAATAGGTACTACATATCATTTTTTAGACAAGAAAGCAGTGAAAAAGAAAGCAGGAGAAGATAAAAAGAAGGGAAAACGGAAAGAAAGGGAAGACAAAAGAAGAACCAAGGAGGTAAAAAAGAAAATAGTCAAATCTCCCTCAGTAGCATAAACATTCCCATTTTGGCCTGTAAGAGTCTGAAGGTGTGGACAAGGAGATCGGTGATGAGCTTTACAGGTGGAAGAAGAAAATTAACCAAACTTATTTATTCTGTATGCAGAAAATAAATAACGAGGAAGGTGAAATAGAAGTAATGGTATTTGAATGATGTGACTCTGGTGTTTATAAAGGTTTTATAACAAACGAAGATGATGTACCTATCTATAATTAACCTTCACCAAATACTTTGTTTGCTCCCAGGTCCTGATGTGACAAGAAAGGATATGAAGCTCAAATACTTTTGTAATGAAAAAATTGGGGTGAAGGAAAATCAATATTTTCAAATCATCTCAAAATACTCGGTTACCTAGTATAACATGCTTTCATTATTTTAATTGAACTAGATGTTTTATTCTTTCATAAATATATTTAATATACTCATTTTCAATGGTCCATGAATGGGTGGTTCATACTTAGACTATATTATGTACCCTGTCGGGGAAGTTGTTGCAACTCATTTGCTTATGCCGTTTCGATTCTATACTTCAATCGGGAAGAACTGCGACAACTCGACGTGAAAACTCACAAAATTATGCATCTTCATATAAGGAGCATGCATCCTAAATATTTTGTTCCACGGTTATACTTCCTCAGACAACGGGGAGGCCGTGGACTTTTGAGTTTGGAGTATCTACATAACAGAATGGTACTGCATGGAGCCTGTCAAGTCATCAGGAGTTCTGATCTCCTTCTCTGCTTAGTATGCGATCATGAAGAAGCAGGAATTGAAGCATTTCTATTCAAGGCAGCAACCCGTGCAGCCGATGAACTCGATTTCGAATTCGACACTGAACGGACGAACCAAAACTCTGTCACCGAGTTGGAACCCGTTCAGCAAAAAGTCCATGGCAAAGCTGCGAAGAACATTGAAGACCTAGGCTTATCCCAAAATCTGACTTTTGCATTTTTCATATCAAGTGGTCTGAAGTCGGAAACCGAGGGATTGGATTCATAATGGCCTGCCAGGATGGTGTCTTCAACACCCTCGTCTACCCTAGTCGCGTAATGGGTATAGAAGTCCATGACACTAGATGCAGAGCGTGTCGTGGGGCATCTGAGACCATAATGCATTTTCTGTCAGTCTGTCCTTCTTATGCGGTCTCAGTCTATATTCACAGGCATAACGCGGCGCTACAAGTGTTGTACTACTAAATAAGACACTCTTCTTATACTCCGGGGGATACTGAGTCCGTTGTGGAGAATGAGAAGTGCCGAATCTATTGGAACTACTCTTTCCCCACCCTCAGGCAAATACAAGCCAATAAGCCTGATATAGTCCTCCTCGACCATAAAAGTATGACGATTTTCGTCATTGAGTTCTCAGCTTCTGGCAAAACGAACATCGTCTGAAAAGAGAGGGAAAAACGGACTAAATATCGAGACCTACTCTTTGAACTCCGCAGGCAAACCATTTCGTTAAAATGGTGGTTCTGATAATAGAGATCCTTGGTGGAATGATGGACACATTACTTCTCTTAAACTTAAAAATCACACCGGCTTGCCGTAATATGGTAGATATCTTAGCCGGATGAATACAGAAGGCCGCAATTCTTGGTTCACTCCGCCTTCTCAAGGCACATGATCCTCGAACCCAGAAATCACTCATCCCACGGACGTGGGGAATGGTTACTGAGTTCAATAACACACCAGCGCGCCCTCCGGTTGTATCGGGGCCCTGGAGACAGGGCCTGACTGGGATTCCATTTCCATAATCAGTGTGTAGAGAATGACTGAAAATTCGGTTCATAACTTCTTTTTGTATTCAATTTAATGAAAATTTTCTTGACAGTCATCATAATGTTAACTCAGTTTTCGACGAACGAATTGAAACCAACAGATTTATTCATAAATATGGAGATTTAAGTAGTGCACATTGTTAACTGGCCCATAATTGATAGATTGGTAGATTCACCTCACTGTTGCCTGAGGATGAAAGAAACAGACTCTAAATTATGGAATAAGAAAAATAAATTAGCAATACATTTTTATCAACTTCATTTGTGGACAGATATTATATGTTTTTTTGAAAAAATTTGCTTATTTATCAGGGTGCGAATGATATAATTGAAGATATAATCTGATAGGAGTTTTTTGAAACTTGATTTGAATTTGGCGAAAAACAACAACTAATAATATCCCTTTTCATAAATAGGCAAACAACTATAGTCGCAGATTACAAGAAGAAATACAAAGTTGTTGTGACAATTTTTGTGAAGAAGAATAAAGATTATGACAACGCGGGGGTGTGAGAGAAAATCTCGTTAGGCATGTAATTGACTATCATCACTGTCAATGTAAAATGAAATTGAGACAAGCTGTTAATGAATTTCAAAATTCGAACATATTTTCATTTCCCAACACCTTCAGGACAGAATGTTTTTTCATCAACAACGGCAGAATAAATGACAGAACCATCGGTGAATACATAAATAAAATCACTAAAAATTTCAAAAGTATACGGTAGCAACAAGGTAGGTTAGTAAATTAGCCATAAAAACCGCTACGTAATGACGGGCTTGCTCAATGCCGTGCCTTCTGCTCGGTAAATAAGCGCTCAATCGGTAATAGAATCCCGCTCCTGATCTGTTATAATCACAGCCGACTCAGATCACGGACACTGAAATCCAATTTACGAAAGTGTTCACAAATTACCTGTGATATATTCAATTGGTTCAAGCCGTTCTCAGTTTTTTGTCGGTCGGCTTTTTCTCAGCTTGGTTTAATTATTTTTTTTCAGTCAGATTATTAGATATTCGTTTTGAATGAGATGGGAACAGGTCGCTGGAGATGAAAAACATTTATAGATGAATGAGAATTGATCGAAAGCATAAAATAAAAGTTTTATTCCATAATGTTCATTGAAACGGTGCGGTGCGTAGGCAGCATTTTTAGTTTTTAGGAATTATTTGCGCAAAGGCTGCAATAGTGTACAAATAGCCCACTGAAAAGACAATTTAAATTTCTGTACAGCTCATGAATGCCTATATCATGTCCTTGAAAGAGATGGCATCATATTATCAGAATAACATTTAATAATAATTCATTTTTGAATTCCACTTGGGCGTTAAGTCATGAGACTTTCGCTACCTGTCAAAATTAACATTTTTTCCGAACAAAAAAAAGTGTAAATTCTAAAAGGGCTCCGTCCGCACCATCCTCATGGAAAATGGCTTTCGGTTAAATTCCCTGAATCTATGTTATAGATATTGACTTCTTCGGCAAAAGTGTCTACAGGCACAAAAAAATCGGCCAACTAGTTTTCGAGATAGAGGGTGTCAAAGTTGAAAAGTGAAGCTCTCTGCTCAGAATTTTAACAAATCCGGAAATTGACAAAATGCCTATTCATTCTGCGAGTTCCTTGCCTCAATGATGATACAAAGCCATCTTGATCTCGTACCCATTTCACTATTTCGTTTTGTGCTATGCAAGATAATGAACAACCAAAAATCCAATCAATCAATTTTAAACAAACCAGTGTGAGTTCTCTTATGAGAAATAAAGATTCAGTTAAGCCTGGATGAACACCCTCACTTTTTATTAAAGTTAAATGATATAATTTTTTTATACAGGGTGGTTCAAATATAGGGAAACAACACCTCTAGAATATAGATCAATTGTCATTTATAAAATACCTTGCCGTAACTGCGAAACAAGTTTCGTAGGTCAGACCAAAAGATACTTAAAAACACATCTCAAAGAACATGAAAAGGGCATGAAAAATAAATTAACCATAAGAAACCCTACTTCATCGGTTGAGCATTATATGTATCTTCCCTGTTCAAAAGAAATTTATCTGAAATGTTTATCAAAATGAAATACAAAACTGTCAACTTCAGAATAGACCTAGAAAACTTAAACACGGATACTAGTTATTTAGATTGTTTAGAAAGATATTGTGTATGCGGTCAAATGCCTTAGTCAGATCTTGACATTGGGAACATATATAGATACTCATTATTTTCAAATCCAGAATTTATAAAACACGTTTAATTTATCTATTGCTAGGGTAGTAGATCGGTTATTTCTAAAACCATACATAGGTTGGTATTGAAAAGGTTATATTTTTGAAAATGTTCAACAAATTGTACTTTGAAGATAATTTCATAGACCTTAGAAAGTGTGGGAGCTACAGAGATAGGCATTTAATTTGTGGGATCATCCTTATTACCCTTTTTGTAGATCGGTACTACTTTGGATACTTCAAGGACATCAGGAAAGTTTTTTCTTGATATGCTTTCATTGATCAAGTGGGTGAGAGGAGTAAGAATTTGATATTTTATAGCCTTTATAATTTTAGGACTGAGTTCATACTTGTCCATACTATTTTTATTTTTCATTTGGTTTATGGCTTCCAGTATTTCCATCTCTGTAACATTCCTGAAGTCGAAAGTATCCGAGGGTACATTCATGTCTTTCATGTAAGCGGTATGATGTATAATATTCGTTTTTGGTAAGGTGTTCAGCATATTATTTGCTATACTTACAACATAATGATTGAAGTCATCTGGCGAAATATTTTCTATTGGTTGGTTACCTTTAGTTTTTCTTTTACTGTTGATAATTTTCCACATTACTTGCTGAGGGTTGGGGTGTCTAGAAATGAAGTTATAATTTTTTATCTTTTTTGCCTTGTTTAGTTCATGACGGTTTATGGATCTGTAATTTCTTAGTTGTTTTTTATTTTGTACGGTTGGAAATATTTTCAAATAGTCATGCATGAAATTGAGATTATCTCTCATTTTGCGGAGATCTTCGGTAAACCATTTTATTGGTTCTGTTTTATCTGATACAAGTCTTGATTTTTCAGGAAAAATGAGTTGAATCGCCAGTTTAATTTTATTGATAAATAATTAAAATTTTTTGTTTATTTCCATGTCAGGATCATATACAAAGTCCCATTTTACCGTCTCTAGATAGTCCCTAATATGTATCAATCCCTCATCTGTTATGGATCTATAGTTGATTCTTTTAGTTGACAGTTTCTGGGTGAGTCAAGTCTTAAAGAGAATACCTAGGTGATCAGAGATATTCAGGTCTATAGTGCCTGAAGATAGATCACTTTTCGGAATATTCGTGAATAGATTGTCTAATGAACTGTTTTTTCTAGTAGCGGTGAAAATTGTGGGTAGGAGACCAAAGGATTTGAATAAATTTAAAGTATCTTGAGTAGTTTTGTCATTTATTATGTGAAAAGGTATATTGAAATCCCCACAGACTATGAGATATTTTGTATAGGTTGTGAATATTTCCAATGCGTCGTTGATCTTACTAAGAAAATTTTTGAAATTTCCATTTGGTGATCTGTACCCCAGACAGCACCTAATATTCCAGGAATATGCCTACAACATCTTCTTTTCCAACAGATATTGCAATATTCCTGGAATATTCCATGAATATTTATTTGATCTTATACACATTGAGAATATTCCTGGAATATATTTTCACGCATATCCATGAGATATTCTCCTTGAATATTGTTGGTATATTCAAAAGGCATATCATGAAGAAACATCATTTTCAAGTATTTCCACTTTATAAAATGTTGCAAATATCAATATGCTTAATTATCAAAATAAATATAGTTCATCAATTCTTTTCGATAATATATTGATGGTATTCTTAGGGGTATGTAAGAAAATCCCACTCGCATAGCAATTTACTGAGAAGTCGAAAAAAAACATGCTATTTTCCTGCTCTGAGCTACTGAGAGTTGCAATAGGACACTGCAAGTAAATTATTGTACAATGAGGCTTATTGTTTTTTAGGATAAAGAAAAACAAAGAAAGATCCAGAAGAACTGAAAAGTGCGATGAGACCGATTTGAGTAATGTGTTAGTGAACTGAATTTCCAAAGGTCTTGATAATTGCCAAGAGAGTGTATTAGAATACATATGTATGTTGTTTTGGTCGTTTATGCAATAAATACTTTTTCCTGTATTTAATTTTTTATTCTTATTCAACATTGGACCTTATATTTAATATATCAAGGGTAGTTTATTCCATATATAAACTAGACACTCTGGATATGTTCTGCATTCATCTTCAAGAAGCATACAAAATATATTTCGGGCATGATTTTATGGTAAGAAAACATATCCTCCAAAACATGTGGTACGCATATTCCAGGAATATTCTAAACATATTCCAGGAATACCCTAAAACACATTCATGGCACATGCTATATATATGTTTTCTGTTATATATATGGAATATTCCTGGCATATGCAAATATGCTGGTGGAAGATGTTTGGAATATTCCTGGCATATATTTCATTGTGACCTTGAATATCCATGGAATATACATAGCACATGTTTTGGAAAATATGGCATATCCCTAGAATATGCCAATATTCCGGTGGAATATGCCTAGGATATTCATGCATTATGATTGTGCCGTCTGGAACACTGTCATTATTCTAACATTTTCTTGTTTTAATGGCTGACATCTCACAATCAATTTCCTCAGAAAGAAGGTTAATGTTATTTAGAGGGGAGCAAATAATTTTTTCAAGTGCATAAATAGCGAATAGTTCCACAGTACTCTGAAACAAGATTATAGTTTTGTAATTTAATAATTGTGCTGTGTATTTTCTTTTTTCTTTAACCAAAAACTCTGTTTTCATTTCTAAACATTACGTCTGATACTTACAACTCAGACTTAATATTGTTTCAGTATACATTTCATCACACTCATCCTTTTGTAAGTGAAAACACTATTGTCTTATGTTTTTATTTGCTACCTGAACATAGTTCAGTAGTTGTTTCTGGAAAACTAAGAGTAGCAAATTGATTTGTTCATCAATTGTTTTGATTCTGTTCACAAATTGGAAACTTCCCCTTTTTATATTTTACAGTGCCCTGAAGATGTCAAAATAAATTGACGAAACGGTGGCGATGAAGAAATAGAGGATTATTCAATTCAAGACCTCACATCCCAAAAAACATCATTAATAATAACGATATTACTCAGAAATTAGCGGTATTCAATTTATTAAAAATTTTAGCAAATCGTTAAACATTTTTCGAATTTGTGGATATACATTTAGGAAGGAAGTCATAACCCATGTGACTGCCCCTCTCGTATCGCGTCTGTGTGTAGTTCAAATTGATTATTATTTCCATAGAAACAGACATGAAGAAAAATATGAAAAAGATAGGAAACAGTACTGAGATTAGTGTCACTGATTTTTCATTTCATTTTTGTCATATTCTGCTTGGGTTGCTCCGTATATCATCAACAAAATCGATCAATGAATAATTACATTAGTTCATTCTACGAATGCTTCTGTTGGTATACAAAAACAGGAGAAACGCGCATATGTCGATATTATTAAACACATGTTTCCATAACGAGAATTGTTCTTTGTCAATGGTTGATGCTTTGAATGAATAACCTATATACAGAAATACAAAAGAATACCGATTCATTACAATTCCGTCCTTATGAAATCAATGATTAAAGAATACCTTGCTTCTGCACCCTAAAGTAAAAATATATTTTTTCAAATTGCCATAATTTTCCGCACGCAAGCTAGTTCATATTTGTCACGATTAGGAGCGATTTTTTCCGATACTTTTATAATAACCTTCGTGAAAAGGAGACCTCTGGTTTTAGTTGGTTGCAGTTGGGGTAATATCAATTTGAATTTGGGTTTTAACAGTGACACTTTTCACGTCTTTCTAGATGTTTTGTTACAATAATGATATGGAATGGGCGAATTCGAACAAAAATCTAGGCCTCATCATCGATAGCAACTCCAATTACATCAAGTACCTACCTCTTCAAAATTCAATAATTTTTTATCAACTCATGTATTTATATAATAAATCAATCTCATTTAAGATGAAAAATTCTACGTTTACAACTTCTGTTCAAATTGTTAAAAAATTGCAACAAATAATTTGTTGACTATAGTCTGTTTTAATCATACTGAGAACAACCCGTTCTTATTATACCTTAGAAGAACTTAGGTACACCATGGTGATCTAACTAACTTTTCCAAATCATCAATGAATCTGTATTAGAAGTAACAAATAAAAATATGAACTTGCATTGAATTACTCTGAAATAAGATTCTGCGACTGACTATCGGTGTAAAATTTATATAATATTAATAGACTACTCGTGGCGACACGAAATTAGAAGTGTCAAATTGGAAGGACTTAGTTGTTATTCGAATCTACATGTTTGTTACAATTGTCGCATGAAGTTTTCTGTCGCTTAGCATTAACTGTGAAAAAAGAGAACTTTGTTGGCACGTTTCCACAAAATAAATAAATGATATTTGGAATATTTCAATATATGGAAATATTATATAGTTTAGGCACAACTACACAAAAAAGGGCGATTTTTCAAAAGTTGTAGAAAAATAAAAAGATCGTTGGAAAAGTGTTTGACGAAACTTTTGAGGAGTAATTTATGTTTGGATCCGTAGGCACCCTCTTGATAAATACTCATTACGAGGAACAGTGACAGTTCAATAGTTTCAATAGTTAACTGATGGAGAATGACATATTGGTGAATTGAAACAGTGTGATTTATTTACTTAAATGTTTTTTATTCCGTGGTTCATCTCACATGTTACTGAAATCTATTCGATTAATATATTTTATTAATCAATAATCTATGATAGTTCAGTAACTGAGACGTAAAAAAGTTGTTAAATCTCGAACATTTGAAATTTGTTGTTCGAATTAACAGATTGAATCAGGAAACTATTGCAAATGAACATTTTTCATAATTAAATAAATAAACTCACTTGTTTTGGATCGGGGTTCCCTAGGGCCATCGACGGTAACTTTGATAGCCTTATTGTAGGTTGCTACTTGTGGGGGCATCGTTGATACCGTTATGGTAATTGAGAACGACTTTCCTGAAAAAAAATACGATTTACTATGGAAATATTGCAAGGAAAAATGACGTGTCATATTAACTGAATAGTCAGAACTAAAAAAACAGTCAAGGGAAGTGCCGATAATCTTCTTGGAACAACATTTTTGATTAAAGTACAAATATTTCAATAACCTAAATAAAATTAATTTATATCACAAGATTATTGGTGAATATGTATGTATAAAAAATACAGTCACATTATAATAACATTATTCACATCTTAATTTTTTTTAAGATCAAGTCATTTAATTTACTAAAATCAATTGCCATTCTAATCTCTTTCCTTCCCCGAAAGGCAGGAGTGAAGAAAGAAGAGAAAAATTCAATTGGACACCTTAAAAAAAAAACTGTTTTCAAACGAGATAAATGAAAACTGATGGCTGTGTCTGAGGGTCAAATTATATGACAAACTTAATGATATAAACCGCATATCGATATCTATCATCGTTTTTAAGTTACAGCAAGTTTTTCGAAAATGTGTATTTCTTGTTTCTATGAAAACATTTCCAGAGCACTTTTTTACGTAGAATTTAATGGCTTAAGTAACTTATTGTTTCTACAAGCGTGCGTGACTCATCTTATACCCGTACTAATTAGGATAATAACTATTTCAAATAAAATATCTATAATTACTGATGGAAAAATGTTTTTCCTGCTTATTTCAATAGAGCTTCAAATTAATTTTCCAAAACTGTAGCACACTTGATGTTTTGCTAGTGTCATCATTGAAATACAGAGCATTTAGGTTTTTTCACTTATAATTACATTTCACTTATAATTACACGAAAGCTTTTTTTGGTCGAAGTAAACTTGACATGTATTAATGAGAATTGTGTTGCTCGGCAATTTAACTAAAAAAACTGCCCCTGAAAAAATTACGAGTCCGTCGGACGAGTAATTTTTTCTGGCAGTTTTTTGAGTTGAATTGCCTAATGGCAACAAAATTCGAATTATAAATGTCAAGTTTACTTCGATAAAAAAAAGCTAGAGTGTAATTCGGTAAGACAATTTGATGAATATGTGAATCAATAAATTAAAAAATAAGATGTAAATTAGTTCATTAAATTTAACGGAAAAGTAAAACTGTTAAAAACACAATTATTAAAAAAAACTTGATTTTCAGAACTTTCTTGTCTTTTCTTAATAGTTTGCTGCATGCTAGTATTTTGAGCGGTGGTAGTAACGGTTTCCTGGACGGTAGAACGAATGGAACCAATGATTTTTGTATGATGTTCTTCATCTAACTGAAGGTAAGGTTTTAAGGTTGCTATGTCCCGTAATTTTCACAAGTTTTTGTTCACCTATACCACTCCTGGACAATTCAGTTACGGCGGCAGCTCGATTAGAATGGTTCGTAATGTTCACCCGCTTGACATCAAGTACAATATTTTTTGCCGAGGATTTGGTCCATTTAGATGTTTCATTTATCCCAATAGGAGAATTCTTATACCATCCTTTCGAATTTGTTTTTTGCCAGAAAGGATTAGGAGTTAAAAAAAAATTTCACATGTGATATGGTTTCCCCGTCTTCTCATAATTTGTTTAAACAATTTTACTGGACATAGACAATTTTCTTCAGTGTTTGCTACCAACCATTTACTGTCGGCCAACTTCTGATTTCCACCTTGTACTGTCTTTGAAAACACTGGGTTATATTCAACTCTTCCGGTCTCTCTTCCACGGTTGTCTGTCTCGACTTTAAAATGGAATACCTTACAATTTGCTGCTTCTCCACCTCTCCAAGCCAATTCATATGCAGCAATATGATAAAATTTTCTTTGAATGCCTACAGGTTCTTCTTCACTCCAGAACAGTGCCATTTCAAAAATGGCTTGTTTGGTGAGAGCCTTAGAACTCACCTTCCTTTTTTTGGGATTGCTTGCAAAATTTTGCGTTTTGTGTCGCGTGCATTTCTCGCTTTCTTAAACTGTCCGTGAACGGATTAAAAATTCTTTTATATTCTTTGAAGTACTTCTCTTGTAACATTTTTGCTGAAGTGTTCCAAATCGTTTTGACTGCACTCTCTTTATAGTCTTCTCCGTTGTTCTTCTTCATGTTGAATGCCCAGTCACATAAAATAGAAGCTAACTCTTCAGTGGAAGTTTCTGCAATGAGTTCATTTTTTTTCCCAAACAAAACATCGTAAATTGTCGCCAAATTGACGTAGTTGAATTCACAGTATTGCGAGGCACATTGTTATTGATGGCTTCTTCAATTTGTCCTCTCGAAGACTGTCCAAATCGCGATATTTCCACAAATAAGATACTTTTCTGACAACGCCAGTTTGAGAAAAATTGACATAACGTCATCAAAAATTTGTTTACAATGCTGGTTGTCATGCTTTCAAAAGTTAGGTTCCGTTTTGTCGCTGGAAAAGTTAGGGCAAACTTTTTTCGCTGTCATAATGACAAAACACCGCGACATATGGCATTTTTAGTGCATGAATTAAATTGTCAAGTAAACTTTGAAACGCACACTGTTGTTGTTCCAATATTCTGTGGTTCTAACAAATAGATTTTTGATTTTGAATTTCAGCAGTGGAACTTTTTTCTCAAGTACATGGGTCTCTTTAGGTGGCAACAGGCCTTGTAAATCAAGTGTGATGTGAGGTGCCTATATAGATGCCAATCCCGACGTCTGGTGCTAGCTTGAAGTGAGCACCGACCACCTTGGGTGGGTGGTGCTGTAGGTTTTCCGAATTTCTCTACAGATGTAAAATGAAACACTCCACTAGAAAAGACAGTTAGTCGTCCTGGAGCGCCACGGCGTCCTCTACCCGCACAGGCTATGCCTTTGGATACACTCTATGAGTGTTTATGAGGCAGTATTATTAATATAGAAAACAAAGAACAATTGAAACCATAAGTTAATCAACCGCGAAGAAAGCGATATATCACTCTTATCAAAAGATTTTATCTTCAACGTGAAATAATTAGCTTCTATAACGCCAATTTCCATCAACACCTCGAATACATGGAAAACTAGTTAGGTCCCTCCACTTAAATATTCAGCACGTGTGTTTTATCACACCTTTGTTATGTGAACATGTTTTAAAATGATGAAATGGTTCACATATGACATGCTTCAAAACCTTCAGTCTTTTGCAAAATTAACGTCCAAATATTAAAAAGTTGTAAATGTCGAATAAACCATTATGATTTACAGCCTTCAACAAATGTCGGTACTGAAACGTAGTTATTGTAGGAATGAAAATTAATTTCAAAACCACACACACATACACATCATTAACGTCAAAGAATATTTCATCGATTGCGTATTTCATTCATTTCATCGAGAATTTACGATATCTCGGACAGTTATCGGAGATATGAATAACTCAAAAAGAAGCCGATGACAAAAACTATGCCGACTAAGGGTTTCGAGGGATCTTCGCTTGCTCAAGGTAACATTTGCTATATATTACGTTTTTCCTTCAGTTGACAAACCGACAGAAATTGTGTACCATTTAGTGGGCAGACAGTATACCAACATAACAAATGAATTCAGCCACATCCAACTCTTATTGAATTCATATCCATCATGGCGTTAGCCAGGAAAGTAGTTCTTTTCTTACAGGCATTTGCCATAACACCCTACATTGTAGGCCTATGGGAGTAATAAGGAAAAAACATCGATGAGCAACGACTTCAACTTCAACACAAACAAAATATTTATTCATTAAACAAAAATAAAATGTGTTTATCCCAGCGCGACAGTTAAAGAGATAAAAATGTATTTCACGAAATGAATATTGATTAAAAATAATCCTATACCTAAACAATAAATATGGTGTCGGCAAACGTCGAACAGAAAATTATTCAACAGCCCCATACGACTGCCGAATCATTTCAGCCCAACGCCTGACAAGAATATACTTTGAAATACTTTCCGTAACAACTACCAAATGATAATCGAAAATAGGTGTGTCTACTGCATACTAGTTTCACGGTTCAACCCGATCATCAGTACAGTCCCGGGCACAAAATGCAAACGATTCTCCCACTTGGGCTGTGCCACAGAGTATTGAGGTGAGGAGAGGGTTGAACTGATTGTTACTAAACAATCTCCAAAAAAAAACTATGAGCTTTATGCTCAGTGTCTGAAGTTGATAATCTTCCACTGCCCTCAGCAAACAACATTTTCTGTCAATCAAATGAAATTCATTTGAATACTAAAAGGAATACTGAAAGGAAAAAAATCGTGGGAGGTTCGACAAGAAAATTTCACATCAAAATGAAACTATCAAATTAAAAATAAGGGCATTTTGGTTACGAACTATACGGAACGAGAGTTTGATGGAAATATATTCACTTACGTTAGTAAAATGTATAGAAAAATGTTTAAAGTTATAATTATGAATGGAGTTTTGCGTAATAAAACAGGTGGAAAGTATTTTTTCATATATTTGCATGCAAATGTTATAACTGCAAGTTCCACCCATTTCTATAAAATAAAATTACTAACAATTGTTCGAAACAAATCTATTTTAACTTTCAATTTTGATCCCAACGTATGCTTATTTTCAATAGTTTCAGGCATATTTTAAATTTTCAACTGATTATTTTTTTTTATTCGACTATATTAGTATCCCCATATTTTGTACTAAGAAAATTCCCAATATTCCAAGAATAAAAAATATTACCTGAATTTGGAGTACGGAAACGTATGGCCAGTGTAAAATTTGCTGTCGATCTTTCGCCAAAAAATGCACATCGCAATATGATAAATGCAAACATTTTGCATGCAAGGAATATCCAAAAAAAAATTAAATTAAATTAGTGTATATTTTCAAATTATTTCTGTATTTATAAAATCAAAACAATATTTTTATTTTTTTCTAATTAATTGGAATTAAACATATGTTTCACTAATGTTAATTACATCATTTAATAAATGAATACTAATATTAAAATTATGAATATATGATTTTATTTCCTAAAGCAAATTGGGTCCCCCGTTTGTCATCCGTGCTCAAAAGAAGGTCATCCGAAGGTTAAAGTCATATATTGAGTTATATCTTCTAAAATAGGAAGAGCGTTTTTTTTATATAATTTATCCCCATAACTGGAGGGGTTAGGTGTCTAAACAAAACTTCAAGAAAACAATGTTGCACCGATTTCAATTTAATAAAACTAACAAGAATTGTTTAAAATGAACCTGAGAACAAAAGAAGTTTTCTCCTTCACCACACTAGTCATTTCATTCCTAGATGCACATTTCGTTAACCAAGTTACTCAACTGTTTAGTACAGTTTAGTAATCCTACAAATATAACACTCTATATTTCATTACATTTTTTAATTTCCCAGCAAATTTTAGGCCCACTTTGTCTAACAATGTCCATACCCAAATTAGTTAGTTTTCGAAATATTAATTTTTTTCTGAAAAATTTTACAGTTACTCCGAAAAAATCATAACTCATAGACAGTTACAGTTGGAACTGTGAAATTTCACAGAATTACACCTGAAGTCATAAACAGGTCCATCGAATTTTCAAAAATAACTTACAGGGTGGTCAAAATTTCCACCCAAATCATTACATCGAGAAAACTGATGAAAAACGATTTTATCAAATAGAAACCATGCACTATTCTATTATTTTTGACATACTACGAAAAAAAAAGATATCAAATTCGTGAAGAATACCCTATACCTCAAATACACCCTTGGCAAGATATATCCAATTTCGGGAAATATTTGAACTGTAAATCATTCGAAGCAATACCAAACCAAGAAAACTTTGGAAAAAAATGAAGTTACAACAAGTATGTCAGAATTTGATGCGATGTAATTGACGTGTATTGCATAGTTCTCTATTTGTGTGCGAAATGTCTCGTTTGGGGTATTATAATGAAGATTTCCTGAATTTAATAATTATTTATGGCGAATGCAATAAGATAATCGACAGAACTTCTCGTATTTTCGCAGAAAGATTCCCAAATCTACACAGACCTAATAAAAATATTCTGAGAAGACTTCTAAGAAACTGCCGTTTCGAATCTGTTTCGTCTGTCATCAACAAAAAAAAAACACTCGTAAACAATGAGGACAACGAAATTATAGTTTTGGCCTACTTCACAGCTTATCCAGAAAATTCATTGAAAGACAGAGAAAAATCACTGAGAATTTCATGTTCGTCAATAAACCGGTCTTTATTCAAACATTAGTGGCGCCCCTTTAAATTAAAATCACCAGGTTCAAAATCTGAAACCTCAAGAATTACATGCACGAATGGAATACTGCAAATGCTTTCTCATCAAGACACAGGAGGACCCTGAATTCATGAACAACATGATATGGACAGATGAAGCCAAATTTGCCAAGAATGGTATGTACAACCGCCATAATAGTCTTTTTTGGGCAGCAGAAAATCCAAAGGTCGTTCACCAGCGCAACTTTCAGGATTCATGGAGTTTTAATGTTTTTTGTGCTATGAAGGATAACCGAATTTTATGTTTATATCTTTATGATGACAATTTGAATAGCGATAGATATTTACTTATAATTAGGAATGTGGTTGGTGAATCCATAAGGCATGTTTCTGAACAATACCGTTTCAAGTTATGGTATCAGATAGATGGAGACCCAACACATAGTATTGCTGCCGTTGGTTGGTTGATGAATGAGATGTTCGAAGATCAGTGGCTTTGTTACAATGGGCCATTTAAATTTCCTCCTCGCCCTCCAGACCTGAAGCCACTGGACTTGTTCATCTGGGGATATATAAAAAAAAAATGTTTATGTAGATGATAATAATAATAATACTCCCCTCATAAATACTCGTTGAGTGTACCCAAAGGCATAGCCTGGCAGGGTAGAGGACGGCTATTATTATTATTTGCCGTGGCGCTCCGGGGCGACTTACTGACTTTTGGTGGCATATTCACTTTTCAGCTGTAGAAAAACCCAGAAGACCTACAGCACCACCTCAGGTGGTCGGTGTGCACTCCAAGCTAGCACCAGACGAGATTGGCATCTAGACAACTCACAATACAGTTGCTTTTCAACAAGGCATGCAGTCGCCTATCGATCCGATAATATAGTACTTAGATGAGAACAATTCTCTTGTACCTACATCGGGCTCGAACCGACTATCTCTATGCTGGAGTTTCGAACGGCCTGTGCGTTAAACCGCTGATCCACCGACCACTCCTGTGAGTGATAAAGAAAACATGAAACGAAGAGTTCTGAAAGCTTTCAATAATTTGATTCCTGACTCCATACAGAAAGCTACAGATAATCAATTCTTGTTTAGACCAAAACGGAAATGTCTTCGAACATCTGTTGAAATGAACTCAAGTGGAAAGAAGAACGACTGTATTCAATATCAATAAACAAAGAATTCACCTCTCTGGTAGTATTTTATTTCAATCCATTCATTTTCATTTTGAGTTATCTTTTACCAACGACAATGGAAATTCAGGGACGAACCAAAAGGAAATTTTTGGGGGGTCAAAAGTGAATTTTGCCAACTCAATTTAAAATTTTCCAATATTTATTTGGTACAAAAAAAATCAAGAATTAATCACCCTAGACAAATTATGAAAAAAAAAGAAGTTCTGAAAGTCATATTTAATTCAGGAGAAAATATAATGAATCATGACGATTTTTTCGTCCAAACAAATTGCTTTTTTGGTGACGAGGAGAACGGAGGACGTGTTTGTGTTTCATCTATTTACAATGGACCTTTCCACTGACTATGAGAAAACACTGTAATTAGAAAGTATATATGCTAATATCACTTGAGAGTTTTTATTTAATTTTTCTGACCGCCAGTTTTTCTATTATTTGAAAAAAAGGGGTATCGTGACGTCACATTCATCAAAATTAAACTTGGCAACGTCGTATAAGTTGCACACCATGGAATCTCAAATTGTCATTACATCTGGATTGTGTTCCATGATAGTTGTCATTTGATACCAGATGGGTTTGTTCGTCTGTTTCACGGAGCAGATCACTAACAATTATTTTTCTCTGTTTAACTCATTTGCTTACCTTATGTAATATAAGATAGATACTGGTAGATCAAATCTGTATGCTGGAAACTAAGACTGTTGAATATTTTATTTTCTGAGGTTAAAGCTGTTTTCAAATTCAAAGTTTTGTTGTTTGTGTTAAGTAATTTTTGTATTACTTATAACCGTGAAAATGTCTAAAAAGTGCTTTGTACCTGGTTGTCTGAGAATACTGAATACCAGTGAAAATTCAAATAAACCATGTGTTCTGATGTAATAACAACTTTTGTTCTATGAGAACTGTTATTATATTGTGCGGTGATGCCAACAATAGTTTTTCATCAAAAGGCAGGTTCGTTCAGAAAATTTGAAAGTTACAAATAATATAAAAAATGTTTTTTTCGCAAATTTTTTTCATTTGTTGATCCAGTGACAAAGTTTAAATTCGTCCTGGATGGCTTATAATCAGTTAGTAGCTATATTTTATGGGATAACGATATTCCCTATTTTGGTGGGGGATGTTTCAGATGAACGTGACATCAGAGGCACTCCTTGAAAGGTAATATTTTTCTTAAATAAAAAAAATAGAGTGACACTCGTTGATAAATAGACATTTTAGTCTACTAACAATCAATTGAAACGAGTGTTGCAATTAATTTTTTGTAAATGTGAATGCGAAAGTGGTAAAGTAAAACTTGATTTGATGCCAGAGTACCTAGCTTATTTCTGTAGTATGTTTTGAACTGCTTCATATGAATACATTATGAACCGTACAGCCGATGAGTCACTATATCTACAATTCAGGAACTAGAGTTTGGAGTTGAAAATTCTGAGTTTGAAAATTCCTAGAGTAAATTCAGTGACAATTCACAGTATGAAGTCATAAAAAACTCAATTTTTTCCGATGACATGAATTTTTTTTCAGTTTGAATCTTTTCCAAACTTAATTAGCCAACTTGTCCAACACTGGGGGGGTGAACCCCCCCCCCCCCATAGGCCCGACCCTGATTGGAATTGCCAGAGTTAATATTAAGTAGTTCATTTGTTTTCAAAGCTTTCTTTGTGCGGTATTGCTTCAAATGATTCACATTTCAAATAGTTTCCAAAATGTATATATCTTGCCAGGGGTGTATTTAAGGTATAGGGTTTTTAGGTATAGGGTATTCTTCACGAATTTGATATATTTCATTCCGTAGAATCCAAAAATAATAGAATAAAGTATGGTTTCCATTTGAAAAAATCGATGGACCTGTTCATGAATTGATGCTTCAGGTGTAATTCTGTATAATTTCACATTTCCAACTGTTACTGTCTATGAGAGAATGATGAGTGGGGAATGAGCATTCCGTGCAAGTTATACACTACACTTTTTCTACGGCTATAAAATATAATAATGAAATGATTTTACAACAGAATTGTGAACTACAAATTCAATTATATTAAAAATATTAAATTATAATTCGATTATTATCAATATTCACATTTACATTGTTTGTATTTTCCTTGTGCTCCAGAGTATAGGATCTTGAAGTAGATGGCAGGTTTTCACAATCATTGATAGAATTCAGTATTTTATTGGCGACATCAACTTTATTTTTCATAGACTCGTCAATATAACTTTCTACTACCATGTTTCATTTCCAACCTCTATGACATTCCATGTGAAATATGATGAATTGTAAAATAAAAACACAATGACTTTATTGCGTTATCTGGTAAGGAAATGAAATTGAAGACATACAATGTACCTCATTGTTCAATCAATAACAGTTAGGAAAGAGCAGTATTGTGACATAGCCGTAGAAAAAATGTATTTCCTACCCACGGAATTAGTGTATCTCTATTTTTTGATATGGCCAAAAAAAGCTAATCTGCCTAAACTTCATCATAATAAAATGTACTTAAGTATATTCAAAACATTTCAAACTTCAAATTGTCAACTGTGCAACTGAAAGAATCAGTTCTCGAGTAATTGCGGAGTAACTTGAAACAAGTACTCGAAAACTTGCCAACATATTGAATGTAAGGAACTTCGCTGTATTTAAAATTCTTAAAGAACAGCAATTGTATCCGTTCCATATTCAATTTTTCAAATGGCGTTTTGTTTACTGACGACGCTAATTTTGGACAGTGTATACAAAATTTCCATAACAATCACGTCTGGGCTGAGGAAATCTTTGAAGCTCATTTTCAGCATCAGTTTTCAGTAAATGTATGGCTTGGGGTAATTGATGATCAGTTAGTTCATGCATGATGGTGCACCAGCTTAGATTCAGTATTTCCAAATCGTTGGATAGGTAGGAGAGGTACGGATCATTGGCCTGCTCGATCGCCGGATTTAAATCCTCTAGATTTTTGCATTTGGGGTTTTCTCAAGTCGTTAGTTTATTCCACTCCCATCGAAGACCTGAGGAATCGAATTGAAGCCGGCTGTGAGACAATAAGAAATACACCAGGAGTATTTGCGCGAATACGACAATCAATGAGTCGAAGAGTAAAATCTTGTATCACGTCTGAGTGAGGTCATTTTGAACATTTGTTGTAGCTTTGTGTCTATTTATTTATTAGTGTTATTTTCTGTTATTGTTCTGGTTTAATGTTATAGTATTAGATAGTTCTTGATGAAGTATTAAAGAAATGAAAAATACGCGTTAAGATGTTTAATTTTTTTGCATAAAAACGGCGCCCCCATAAAAAAGTAGGAGAGATTTTTTGTCACAAATTGAACGAAGAATCCAAAAATGATTGTTAGTTTGAAATATCTCAGTGGCGCATTTTTTCCTTAAAAAAAAATTGAGATTATTATATACCCGTATGCGCGCCAATGATAAACATAAAATTCTCAATTGCATGTCAGAAAATGCGCAATAACTGCTTCTTAAAACTCACCAAATTTAATTTGCATATCTCTACCGGTTTCAGACCAATAAATAAATAGTCAGTTTTTAAGAAAAACTTCAACACCCCTTATCTCGGAATACGAAGCATTTGCGGACAAAAGCTATATAACAAACTGTCATAATTTTTTCATGCACATTCACCTCCTGAAGTTTGTCGCACTTATTCACTAACACCTTGTATACAGGTATAGGTATATATATTTAAAAATTCCTTGTTCTCGCTAAAAAAATATTATTATTATTATTTTATTTGTTCATCTCACTGACCTGAATCATTCATAACTTGAATGTTATTTTCTCTATAAGTAAATCATTTTTTACGAATTGACGATTTGCTTCTTCTGCAACCAATATTATTTATTATATACAAATGACACGGCCTAGTTCTTTTTGATATTATATAAACTGCTTTCTTCACAATGGAATAAACAAAGTAAAAATATTACTTTGTTGACGTTGCTTCCTTCAAAACAGGCGAAATTCCAGAATAACAGGTGCCAAGGCAATAAAAAAGCAACAGAATTATTATAACTGTAGATATCAATTTAAAAAACGTTATGCAAGAATGGCGTCGGTTTTTTCGTGCAATATTTGCAATTACCAACCGGCTTATGTTTCTGTTACCAAAGTGTGAGTGCACTCAAGTTTGAAATGGCATCCACTGGAATTTGAATACATTCATGGCGGTAGGGATTACAAATTCCCAAATCAATGCATTTCCAGTACCAATTAGTGCCATTTTAGGAATCGTCATTATACATATTCACCGTGCAATGGATTAGGCACGTCGCGAAAAGTTTACAGGTCAAGGCCAAAAATTCTCTCGAATGTGCCATGAAAACACGAATTTTATACACGAAATACAAACAACATTTTTTGTACAACTGTGAATGTGAACTTACATCTTCTGAAATATATTAAAAATGAATAGTTCCAATACATCTTGTAATGTTTTTTTTGTCCCGATAAGTTATCGCTTTCAAACCACTGTTGTCATTCAATGTTTTCAGTAAAATCGTATTCAAAAATGTTTTCTGTCTGAAAAAAATAAGTCCAAAATTACCAAATAATACTTTTCTTTCCATACATGTTATCCTTAATAGAAATAGAAATAGAAATATTTTATTAATCCTTTGTGACATTACAACATGTATAGGACAAGTCAATCACTCACTTGAAGAAGTGTGTTTCAGATTATCTTAAAATTATGAAAAATATTAAATGATAAAATACAGACGACACAATTAAAAACAGTGAAGTTCCTGCAGGCTATCATGGAAGTATTCTTTTACACTGTAGTAGCATTTATTTGTTATCAAAAGTTTTATTGTCTTTTTGAAACTATTGAAGGAATCCATACTTCTAATGGTTACTGGAAGTTTATTGTAAATTTTTATTCCCATATATCTGAAACTATTTTCCAGTTTTGTAGTTTTGTGTCTGGGAACACATAGATGATCAGAGTTCCTGGTGTCATAATTATGATTTGATGAATTCAGTCGGAATTTATCAATGTTTTTCCTCACATACAAAATACAGTGGTAGATGTATATGCTGTAAAAGGGCATAATGTTATATTTAATGAATGTGGGCCTACAAGTTTGTCTGAAGTCTAGGCTGAACATTTTTCGTATAATTTTTTTTCTGTGTTACAAATAATTTACTGGCATCGATAAAGTTTCCCCATAGGATTAAATTATAACATAAGTGAGTGTACACTAAACTGTAGTAGACATTAACTACTGCACTGGTGGGCATGCAATCTTTAGTTCTTGAAATCGAATAAAAAACCTTATTTAATTTTGTGTTAACTGCGTTAACTTGCTCTGTCCATCTAAGACTGGAATCAATGTGTAAGCCCAAGAACTTTGTTGTTGTAGTTGATTCAATTATATTACTCTCGACTCTGCATGTTAGGGTATGTGAATTGGAGATAATATTATTAGAATTAAAATATACACATTCTGTCTTATCGACATAACCATTAAACCGTTTGATCTACACCAATTTACGAAATAATTTACAGTATCTGCAATGGGTGATGTAAGTTCCTCTGAAGTCTGTGCGGAGACCGCCAATGAGGTATCGTCAGCGTATATCGTTAGCAGTTGTGATTGTAGGTGGACTGGTAGGTCATTTATGAAGAGTAGAAATATCAGTGGTCCCAGCACAGATCCTTGGGGAACCCCTCTATTCATAATATGAGAGTTGGAGATAGCATCCTTTACTTTTACTATTATCTTCCTATTGCTGAGAAAGTCTATAGTCCAATCTAAAAAAAAATTCCTCTGAATCCAATATTGTTCAATTTGTTTCTGATGAAATATATGTCTAAACTGTCGAAAGCACGTGATAGGTCAAAAAATAGACCTGCCACATGCCTTCCGCTATCGAGTTCCGTGTAAACATATTCGAAAAGATTACAGGCAGCAGTTTGTGTTGATCTATCGGCTCGGAATCCGTGTTGGTGTGTAGTTATGAGTTAGTATTTAGAAAATCCATCATCCTGCTACAGACAATTTTTTCAAAGATTTCAGCAATAACACTTAGGACTGATACCGGTCGATAATTAGATAGATTTTCCGGATAATTTTTCTTGTGAATAGGAATAACGTTAGCGAATTTGAGTGACGTTGGAAACTTGCCTTCAATTATCGATAGATTTATGAGATGACTCAAGTGAATCGACAGAGGTTTAATACCTGCCTTAAGGATTTTCACTGATATATTATCAATCCCTGTACTAGGCTTGTTTTTTATATTTTTGATTACGTGCTCAACTTCCTCTGGTCTAAGAAGAATGTTTTGTTGAACATTTCAGATGTAGTACACGACGTTGGTCTCAAGTTTCCGAAATAGTCATCAAGATTGTTTTCCGTTTCGTTGGCAAAATATTCCGCGAATGTATTTGCTATATCTGAAGGAAGTGTTAAAATTTCACAGCATCCAGTGGTCTATCTGTATCGTTACTATAGAAACGGTTTGTTGGCACGTCGCGTGTTGACTGTTTGACTGTGTTTGCTCGTAGTTGCTTCAATTTCAAGTTATTTTCAAGAAGATAAATATTGATTATGACATATCTGAGAAAGCAAATGCAATAGTATCTAATACATAAATATGTTACCGGCCAAATCCAAGTAAGTATTTGAGAAAACATATGACCAATTAAGTGAATGGTGCGACAAGAAACATGTAAAAAAGATTTCTGAAAATGTGCTTATATGCTATTTTGAGGCAAAATCAAAAATTATAAAACCTCCTACGTTATGGAGTGTCTACTCAATGTTGAAAAATACATTGTACATTGAATTTTAAGGAAAATATTGATTTAAGGAAGTTTTCAAAATTGGTCCAGCTCATCAAGAATAAAAGCGTCGGATATCGAGGAATGAAATCTAAAGTTTCATCAAGGGATGATATCAATAAATGTATTCAAGATGCTGATAACGAATCAAATTTACTTTATAAGGTACAAATATAATCAAAATTATGTAAGATTAGTGGTAATTTCAATATTTTTTATTTGTAGGTTGGCCTAATTTCGAGTATCAGCGGTGCTTGTTGCCGTGAAGAATGATTTCATATAATTACTGATGCCATTAAAGATGCTGGATCTATATTGACTGTTAAAATACCTGATACGAAGAACTATTGGTCAAGAACGTTTACTATTTCAAATTCTGTTTATATTGAGATATACCGCAAATATAGAGTAGGTACTACAGCCGCCTCATAAAAAGTAATAGATTATTTTTGAAATATTCGAGAGGGAAATGTATTAATCAACATGTGAGGATAAATAAAGTAGAAGAAATTTCCAGCTTGACTGCAAAATGGCTTGGAAAAGACATGTTTGAGAGCTAAACAGGTCACTGTTTCAGAAGAAGTTCTGTAACTCTGTCAATGCAGGGGGGAGGGCAACATTACATCCATAAAATGTCACGGTGGCTGGAAATCTGCCTCCGTAGCAGAAGCATACAGTGTCTTTCAAAAGTATCGGAACGGTCTCATATTTCAGAAACAGCCTTTAGAAAACTTACGAAAATTTCGACAGAATGGTAATTGATGATGCCCGACTCAACGGTGATATCGGCAATGTTGCCAAATCAACAGTTTTCCAGATATTGAGGGTAACTCAATTTTTTCAAATGGAATACCCTATTTGTTTGCATTGCAATCAATTCAGCGACGCCTCATTACTCATGTCTCCAAATATCAGATTTTTAAATTAATGCAGCTTTCGAAATATGACAACATGGCTTTTTCGATCAAAAGTCTGGGAACTGTCCAATATTTTCAATACGGCCAAGACAAATTCGTGAAATTGTTTTACAAGGTGGCTTTTGACGATGCCCGATTGAATGGTAATATCGGAAATTTTGCCAAATCAACAGTTTTTCAGATATTGAGGGTAACTCAATTTTTCCAAATTCCCTATTTATTTTCATTGCAATCAATTCAGCGCCCCGTCGATACTTTTGTCTCCAAATACCAGGTTGTGAATTAATGTGATTTTTGAAATATGAGAACATGGTTCGTTGAAATATCTGCGAATGGTCCAATATTTTCAAAACGGCTCGAGAAAATATCATGAAATTTTATACAAAATAGTTTTTGTTAAAACAAAATTTTAATAATTGCTTTCTTTTCCAATAGAGAATGAAATTCCCTCAAGGTATTAGTTAGCATTTGAGGCGTGATTAAAAGAGCTGCCTGACATATTTTATTTTTCAAGTTTTCTAAATTTGCTGGTTGCTCAAACTACATCAATTTAAAATCTGATCTGAGGCGTCGCTGAGTTGATTGCAATGAAAACAAATAGGACGTTCTATATGAAAAAAATGAGTTATCCTCAATATCTGAAAAACTGTTGATTTGGCAACATTGCCGATATCACCATTCAATCGGGCATCATCAAAATTTAGCATGTATAAAATTTCAGGAATTTTTCTTGAACCGTATTGAAAATATTGTAACGTTCCCAGACTTTTGAACGAAAAAGCGATGTTGTCATATTTGGAAAACTGTATTAATTTCAAATCTGTTATTTGGAGACATAAGTAATGAGGCGTCGCTGAATTGATTGCAATGAAAACAAATAGGGTATTCCATTTGAAAAAATTGAGTTACCCTTGAATATCTGAAAAACTGTTGATTTGGCAACATTGCTTATATCACCGTTGAATCGGGCATCATCAAAATCCACCTTGTTGAAATTTTCATAAATTTTCTCTGGGCCGTTTCTGAAATATGAGACCGTTCCGATACTTTTGAATGACACTGTATATAGAAGATAGTTTGAATAACAAAATTGAGATTTTTAACAAAATATTGAATTGTCTATCTTTTTTCGAACAAATTAAAATATATGATAAAATTGTGGCATCAACTCTTCAAGAAATATCTAACTTTTCTGATCAGCAGCAACATGGAACATCTTCCGGAATTTATGTTGGCAGTAATTGTTCAAACTTTACTACAATTATTATTCCAATAAAGAAATTATTGATAATTGACTCTGTTAAAAATCCTGCTAAAAATTATTTTGGCAGTGAAAAATAGTTATTTTTGTATCTAGTGCGCGAAATGCTGCTGGTGATCAAAAACTGATTTTTTTTAACAAGGCGCAGCCGAGTTTAAAAAAATAGTCGAGATCACCAAAGTATTTCGCGCATGAGATGCAAACAAATTTTTTTCTACAAACGTCAAAAATATAATAATATAAAATAAGTAATATGCTCAGCTTAATTTGAAAAATAGTATTGAAATGGCTTAAACTGTTTTTCCAAATCAAGTAATTACTGTAACTATGGAAATAAAATGGTATTTGTTGACAATTGGATATTTGCTTGATTGAGGACTATAAAAGTTAAAATGTAAAAATCCCATAGAGTTTACATGCAGTGTACGAAGTAAATATTTCGCAGACTATACTTCGCGCACGGTGTGATGGTAACGAAGGAAAATTAAAAAAGGGTCGCGAACCTTGTAATTTTTTGATGTTTGTAGAAAAAAGTATTTTCTTCAAGGTGAAAAAAAGTTGCCGTTTACGTATCAATAGAGATACAGAAATGTCATTTTTTGTGCGATTCGCAAATCGGAAGAAAATCGCTGCATGAACGTTCATACCAGCGGCAAAAAAATTGCGGTAAATGATGAATCATAACATGTCATTTGTTGTTTTTTTTTTCAATAACTTGGGGTTACATTTTGTTTGTTTCATATCCGAATAGAAATAGGGTTTTATTCAAATGAAACTGGTTTTGATTGAATTTGCGAAAAATAGCTACACAGATATATAACCAGAAAATCTTCCTCATATAACACAGTTCAGAAGATTTAAGTCACAAAATGATGAATTTATTCCATACTCTACGGACTCACTGTACATTTTATGTTCATTTATAGTAATGTTTATTGATTTTTAGGTATATTTAGGAAGAGTAATTTTTTTTTTTTGATTCCTGGCCTGTTACTTCATAACTATACCCTATGCCTACATTTCTCATTATTTCATTTACATCAGTTCGAAGTTGAGTAGTATTATATAGTATTTGTTTTGTAATGAGAAACATCAGAATCCTCTACTCTGGATTGGTTGAGTCTACATTGAGGGTTCGATTTTTTGTGGCTACTCACCATATTTTCACATAGCACTCAAATCCTAAAAAAAATCTTAGAATGTATCTTCAGTGCCCATCAAATAGTAAGCTGCAAAGAACTTTTCATAAAGCTCTTAGTATCAACTTTGTTTATAAAAGAAACCGAACAAAAGTTTTCCAAAAATAGTGAATATCGCAATTCACGAAATCAAGAAAACATGCATGCACTTTTTTCACGGCTATGTTTAGGCCATAAGTCTCCCAAGAATATATTGGAATATTTCAATGAACCCTTGCTGTAATGTTATGGCATGGATATTTTAGGTACGGATAAACACATCAAATGAAAATGTTTTCAAAATTATTAACATCCCGCATATGCTTTGATAAGTAAGAATTGAGAATATCACAGAAATGTGTATTGAGTGGGTTACATACAAAAACTTGTAGTTCCGTGGTTTGCGCGAATTCGTAAAAAAGTTGAAATCTCGGTTGAAATATTTGAACTTTCTTGCGGCATGTCTGGCAGCCATTTTATTCGCAAAAAAATCGCGAAATTCGCAGGGATATGATTTCGCCTTAAAACGCTGTAGAGCTATTTGATCAGCTGATATTGTCTCATATTGATGAATATTTGAAAACATCAGGGTATAATTCTTTCTATGTTTGAGTGAATTTCACATAATGTTTGATAAATATATATGCATGGTAATGACATTATTTTCATTTCGATAAAAAGCTGACGACAATGTTCACGGTAGCCGACACCTGCCAGCAGTCGTATAGCCGTTTTTGTCATTTGAACATTTTTTGAGCATTACTAGAATTTCCCCATAAAATATTACCGTAACTGGGCCCAATTGGATGGCCATATCGGTCACCCGACTTGAGTACATAAGACTTTTTTTGTAGGAACACCTAAAAAGCATTGTTTACAAAACACCACATTAGAAAAGTAACAAAGAAGAATTATTAACATATGTCGCAAAGTGACAAAGCAAATGCTCCAGAATGGACATTGGTTTGGAAAATAACTTGTACCACTGTATGCAGGTTGGCGGACAGCAATCGAGCATTGACTTGATTGATGAATAAGTTTCAAAGCCCGATTGAATCGATTTTTGCATTTTTCGTCACACATTACAGTTGAAGTTTCAACGCTCCATATTTTCCAAAAGAGTGGATCGAGATTGAAGGTTTTACTATGCTTATTCAAAATGTGCCGAAAAAATTCTTTCCCACCATGTAGTGCCACACTGTATGTGTATATATTTCTTGCATATTGTATTAACTTTAACAAGAGATATTTATAGTTATATTAAGACAATTGTACTGTATTTTGTATTGTATTGTATGGTATTGTATTGTATTGTATTGTATTGTATTGTATTGTATTGTATTGTATTGTATTGTATTGTATTGTATTGTATTGTATTGTATTGTATTGTATTGTATTGTATTGTATTGTATTGTATTGTATTGTATTGTATTGTATTGTATTGTATTGTATTGTATTGTATTGTATTGTATTGTATTGTATTGTATTGTATTGTATTGTATTGTATTGTATTGTATTGTATTGTATTGTATTGTATTGTATTGTATTGTATTGTATTGTATTGTATTGTATTGTATTGTATTGTATTGTATTGTATTGTATTGTATTGTATTGTATTGTATTGTATTGTATTGTATTGTATTGTATTGTATTGTATTGTATTGTATTGTATTGTATTGTATTGTATTGTATTGTATTGTATTGTATTGCATTGTATTCTATTGTATTGTA
Source organism: Chrysolina americana (assembly GCA_958502065.1). Lineage (NCBI taxonomy): Eukaryota > Metazoa > Arthropoda > Insecta > Coleoptera > Chrysomelidae > Chrysolina > Chrysolina americana. Next base: position 17,676,120 of record OY293411.1, on the reverse strand, counting down.
ACGTACATTATTTTAATTTTATTTTATAGGACTTGAGTTTTCAATTGTTTAAATTGAAAGCTTCAAATAAATCTATCTATATCTACCTACCTATTTTTTCTTTCACTTCTCTGGGTTCCCCCAGGTTATAATACAGCTCACCGATCTTAATTTTCTGGTATAAATATCATATGATTTTGTCAATTAGATAAACGTATTTGATTGTTTCTTGCAATCTGTTTTATGATTTTCATTCAGGAAGACGGATGTAAGTAAGTATTTTTTATAGATGGTAGTTTAAAAACCACTTTTGGAAAAAAATAAATAATGTCTATATTACGAAATGGCGGCCGACGCCATTTTTCTTAATGACATTAGGGGTCGATTGATACCCCATTTGGAATGTCTTTCAATTGTTAGATAGCAAAATTTCAGACAAAAATATTCATCCAAATCAAAATGGCGGTACGCATAATGTTAGAAGGAGATCCTCTGGAATAAATGGCTATTTACTAGCTATAGTAAAATGATAAAAAAACATTTGGTCTATCTATCAAAGTTCTCTGATGTCCTTCAGAATGGAAGATTGGGGATGATTCGATTGATTTTGCTGAGATTCAATAAAACGAGGTATCACCCTACCTTTTCTGTCATTTGAATTTCTTTCGAAGATAGCTCTCGTCTGCCATTCCCATATGGAATATGAGAGAGATGAACTTTTTGGAAACTCGAAAAATTAACAAACTGAATGGAAATCCAAATTTTGTAACCCTCAAGTCGGTATATTGCAGATAAGCCAGGTAGTTCATTAGTATGAACGGTACGAATATGAGAATATAAACTGCCACATTAGATTTTTAATGGGTTTTATATTTGTGAGAAGAGGTTATTACAAAAAGTCAAGAATGTCTTCTAAACTTTAACCCTTCAAATATATTCAGTACATAATATTTCCGTATATAAAAACTACTTAGGATTTCCCAAAATACACAAGTAAATTGTATGCACCACATATATAGCACAAATACTCGGAGACGTTATTATCACATAAATATGCGATAGTGAAACCACCTTATGAAAACCCCACTGAAAGACGCACACCACTGGATTTCGTAACTTTATCTATAACGTTAAAAAATTGTGGAAATTGTGGAATTCTGTTGCTGCAATATGAGCCATATCCGCAGGTTGCTGATAATTTCATAATTCTTTGAACGTCACATTTTGATAAGAAAATCACCGATAATAAATGAAAGTAAGAAGCATACTTTTTCGAAATTTTTTCTAGACTAGTGATGGAAAATTAATAAAATGAATACACAGTGACATTTGAATAAGTGGAGCCAAAAAAGATTTCTCAATTCATTCTTTGGACTATCTATTAGTTTTTACAAATCAGACCTCTATTTTTCAACGGTTTTTGTGGAAGAATTCAATTCTTATCAGTATTCCTAATCTTTCTGCTCACTTGTGATATCCCTAGTGCTTGGATTATTATCAATTTATGCACGTGGGAGATTCAGTAAAAGAATGTCACAACTAAAAAATTTAAAGATACTTAATTAATTTTTTTGACAATAAAATTATTCAAGGACATAAGGAAGTGCCACAACATACAAAGAGGGGTGTAGAGAGTATGTAGAGATAATTTTTGCAAATTTGCTCTGAAAAATCGAATGATTTTATCAATCCATCTGTTTTGATTGAAGCACTGAGTCAAATTTTAGAAGTCTATGCATACAAAATGAAGAAAAGAGCTCAGTTTATGCAGTTTAGAAAGAGGGTGTTGTAAAAGTTATGTGGAAAAGCAGAGCAAAACAGTTAAAATTACGTTTTAAATAATTATAATATTGAATTTGATCCATTTTCCGATCCCGAATTTGCACTTGCCATGGCGCATGATGCAATGCGAAGAAAATTGTGGAGGGATCTTTTGAAAAGGAATCAAGTTCGCTGGCACTATCTAACGAAAAATCCAGCAGAATTATAAAAATTTGCGAAGAAAATTGTCCAGATGGTCTTCAACGAAAATGTTTTTATGTTGCATCCTTAGAGGGGGGGATCAGATTGTCTCCAGTTTTTCATAGAAAAAAATTATCAATGAGGGTAATTTAGGTTTGAGTTATACATCATTTTGAAGATCGTTTAACTACCCTTTCAAAAATACCACATACTTGACCTTTCTTGCCAGTACTTCTGGGGAAATCAAGTGAAACCTTGAAGATATTGAAGTATCAAGTGTTCAAAATGAATAAAATAAAAAGTTATTTATCTTATTAAATTTTCGAAATGGTGTCCATTATTTGCTGAACAAAGATAGAGTCTGCCCTCAAACTCCATTCTGAAAAACTTCTGGCAGAAGTTCATACACGTAGCTATTCTAAGTCTCAAATCTTCCAAATTTCGAAGCTGTGTTTTATAAACAATCCATTTAGGATGGCCCCATAGGAAGAAATCTAGGTGCGGTAAGTCGGGTGATCGCGGTGGCCATTCTATTGCGCCTCTTCGGCCAACCCATCTGTCATCAGGAAATGTCATTTAGCCACTGTCTATCTGGAAGAAATCAGTGTGGCGGATCTTCATCTTGTTGAAAAATTAAGATTTTCCTGCAAAATCATGTTACCAGGCGCATCAATTTGATTATCCAAACTAGTTGTAATCAAGGGGTCTTTTATTTCTTGAAGAAGATTCAATTAGAGCTCACCGATTAGATTTTCCTCAAAGAATAAATGTCCAATAATAGTATTCCCTAAAGAGTCGTAGATATTTTATCGCTCCAGTAGCCGACAATTTTGTTTATTAACATGACCACAAAATAAAAAATTTCTGTCAAAATCGTCCTCAAATTTGCAGTTTATACGGGTGAAATGTATGTATTTTTAGTGCTTTCCTTACTGTTTCGTGGGACATTTCTACTTGGCGTGTTACGTTGCGAAGTGATATGAAGAGTTCTGCAGTGAAAGTGCCTAAAACTTCTCTATTTATGCTTCTTCATCCAAAACACGGCGATAATTTCTTTTTTTGTTAGCAACAGAACCAGTTTCACTAAACTCAGCAACTAATTTCAGAACAAATTTATGATGTAAATTATTTGCCGTTCTTCTGGCGAGTCTGTATATGGTATTTTTGAAAAGTTAGTTGAACAACCCCCCCTTTCATTTAAGATTTTAGAGGTTGTGTTCGCTGTCGCTAGTGGGTTGATGTAATTTAATTGAAAACCAGCCTACAAAATATCCCCCTTGAGAATAAGTTTAATGTAACTTTGCATAAGTTTAGATTTTCTATAGGGGCCGACACATAAAGAGTGGTAGATTTCAAATTGACACCCTGTATTGGATGTCGTGAGATGGGACTGCAAGCAGAAAAACATACCAAGTTTCACGTAGCCGAATATTTATTATTATAATGCGGTTTTTTTTGTCGTAGTTTTACCAAACTGTGAAATTGTTTATTAAGAGAATTTTTTCATACTTCCTGTGGTCAACTGCGGCAAGCATTCCAGCACATATAGTCGATAAAACGAATATTTGTAATCTATGAATGAGTTTCTGGTATTGCAAAAAATTTAAAACGGGATCGCACTTCCGATATGGCTGGTCAAAAAATTGATGGACGAATCACAATTTGAAAATATGAACTTTTATGTTCGTCGATAACATAATATTTATTGTGAAAAAGAAATTCAATTTTGTATTCCAAAAGATGAGTTCTTGAGAGCTTTTGAGATTAGCATCGTCTAGACAAGTTTAGTTTTTATCTTGACAAAAACGTCGAAATTATACCCATCAGTAGCATTTTTATTCATGTCAGTTTCGCCTCTCCCCGTTTTTGTGAAATACAAATACTTATATAAATTACAAACATATAAGTTAAACCCGGAGGACAAAATATCTCGGAATTCTTACAAATACAAGAAATATTAAAAAATCACAGGCATAGATCAGAATTTGAATGCATAGAACACAGAACGGAAGGAAAAAGATAGACAAGAGCGGAGAGCAAAATCATGGGCTAAAAAATGACACACGTATTTATAGAAGAAAGAGGCATAATTTACACATAGTTGAAACAGGGGACAAAGCTGGGTAGACTTCAATATGACTAACACCGTTAACACACGAAACTGGACAGTACACGAAATAAATACTTTTTATCACCACAGATAACTCAGATAAGTACATTAAGTAAATATGAACTAGAACACAAATAAACATGAACCAAGACAAAGAGCAATACGACGTAAAAAGGCAGACTGAAACGGACTCATTCACATACTAACCAACTCTGTACCAGCAGAAACAGTTGATATTGACCAAAAAACAGTTCATGTTCAACAAATTCTTCCCTCGTGTTGACTGGTGTTCTGTAGAATCTTTGCTTGATAGTACACCATGAATAAAAGCCCAGGGGTGTAAGATCTGGGCATCTAGGAGGCCAGTTCCATGGACCCAAACGTCTAATACTCCTGTTCACGGGATCAAAATCACACTTTCATGCAGGTATGCGATCATCGCATTTTATTCGTCAAGCATTTGGTATTCCTACTTGGCATTTAGGGCATCGATCATCAAATATGCGGTCCAATTCCAACCCGGTGTCTGCTGGGCAATGAGCAGAACTTGTTCGATATTGTTCAAGTATCAGTTCTATAATGAAATCGCCAATCATTGTCCTCAAGATATATAAGTAATTTCGAGAATCCAGGTTTTCATCATAAATCAAATTTTTCTTGAAATCCTATTTTTTTTGTGACATGCGGATTTTCGGTTACCCAGTAATCTCAACTTCGTATAGATCAGTTCACAAAGAAATATAAATGATATGAACAGCTGACAAACTGACGCTATAGTATTTCCAAAAGCATCAGTTTCAAAGTCCTTTATATTTTGGAAAGCCCACCCGCGAGAAAAACTGAAAAAAATCAACTGGTTTCTGGAGACAATGTTCAATGACAAGAAAAAATCTTGAATATATCCACCTCTTTTTAAGTCTTGCGTGGTAACGGAAAGGGTTAACAACTCCGTAATATACATACCCACCATGCTAGAAATTATTATATGCTTTCGCGAATACCACATGTGACGCCAATTATTGTAATTTCTCTCAAATGTAAAATAAAAGTAATGATATTCAGTCAAATTATCGGCCTTGTCGCGTGCCATGTGTGGTATAACATATCATACTATATTCATACATAATTGACGAAATTAAAATAAATATTTCGTGTCTATTTAAGAAAATATTCAAATGTATAATCAGTGGCGGAACATATTCCTTCTCGTCTTGAACAAGGAATCTACAGATGTAGAAGCTCATCAATAGACTGGTGGTTTGGTCTGCACTGAATGCGGATTCAAATCACCAGTGACTGTATAAAAAATAATAATTGATCCTCCGATCAAATAACACAACCTAGATGAGTAAGTTATACTCAAATAGAACTGAAGGTAACATCTTTTCATAATGTTATCCCTCAAATCATGACATTATTGCCATGTTGCAAATTTTAGGGATACAATAAAAACGTCAGCTAGATTTTGATATCTGTCGGGTATATTCATGGCAACGGTCATCCAAAAATACTGTCTTGGATGAAATATATAGCAATAAGAAGGCAATTGAAACGTTCATTGCAGCCTGTTGGGAGCATGTAAAAACGATAGTATTTTTATCGCCGAACGGAGATTCTTCCGTGTCGATATAGTCTGATCAGTACGGCAACGCTTCATTTACAATATCAAATGTCAAATATGACAACAACAACAGAACATCTCTGTTTGTTTTCGTCTTTGGGTTATTGGAGTGTTTTTTCGTGAATAAAGGGCAAATTCTGTGTTAATTTGTGTTAAACTGTCGTTAGTTGTTATTATCAGGCAGTGGTGAATGAAGCATTGTGAAATGTGTAAAAGACCATTTGAAGCTGGACTATTTTATTGACACTGCCGGTGAGGAAAGGTGTCCCTTACTCATCTAGGTTGTGTTATTTGATCGGAGAGATATACAAAGTTCCAAAGCTTTTTTTGGTAATCGGCCGTAGGCCTATAAATCAACATGGTAAATCTTCATGAATTTCATTAATACATTTTTTTTATCAGACTGAATCCAGATGGATGTTTATTCTGTTATTATTAATACATTTATTTTGCTTTCCGGATATAGGTATATTCTTTGTTTCACGACTGAAGAAAAAAGTACGTGACCCCAAGGTTCAACTAACAACCCTACAGGGTGTCCCATGACTTCCTCTTTCCCTGTACTACTTGCGGAACATTGCACAAATGAATGACAGATGTAATTCCATTTCCGTATGGGGAAGTAGTCGTTTTTTGTCAGAGATTTGCATGATTTGTCTACGTGGGGATATGTGGATAGAAAGGTTTGTTCGACAGTAGTCGGAATTATTCCTTTTAATTTATTTGTTCCTCTCCGTATACACACTTTTCGAACCTTGTTCGATTAATTGCATTCATTTTTCCTGGAGTATGTTATACCGAGGAATGTTGTTTTGTTTTTTTTTGCAGTTGGCGCTGTGACTGACTTAATATGTAAGTTACGGCTTCATTCGTAGGGGAATACTATATGGCGTTTGAATTTTATCGTGTTCACTATGAGGAACAAGAAGACCCTATTGTGGTCTGACCTATCCTAGCACTGATGAGAGGAAATAACCTCGAAACATGCATGTATGCAGGTGGTAATTTCAAACAAAATGACGGATAATATGGCTCTATTACAATCAGCACTTGCACTTGAGGAACATTACACAAATGGATGACAAATGTAATTCAATGTCTGTATGGGGAAGTAGTTGTTTTATCATCAGTTATTTGCCTCATTTTTTCAATTTGTGGGAATGTGTCGAAAGAAGGGTATTTTCGACCGCAGTCGGAATTATTTCTTTTCATTTCCTTCGCTACTGCAACTGTCGAAGTAACAGAATGAATAGTGTTTTTCTTTGACAACTCATTAAGCAAATATTGAAGATCCACCAAATTGGCATGAGTCATTTGTATTGCTGCAAGGTCAGGAATGGATTGCCTCCGAATGTTCATCACAGAAAAACATTTTTCGTTCTGAAACTTCAAGGGCCCGTGACTTAGTAAAGAGGGACTTCTGAAAAATTGTTAAATGAAGTACTGATGTTATATTATTCATCCCATCTATACATTCCTGAAAGGAAAGAGGCCTGGTACACCTTTTATAATCTCACTCTTTCACTTTTGTTCCATGGATTCTCGACTGTCTGCCAAAACCGAAAATATTTAGATCTTGGTGAAGGCATGTTCGCAGCCATCACTTTTTCGGATATCTCCGCTCTTTCATAGTTGAAAATGGTGTATACACTAATTCTTTCAGCGCCAAGCCCAAGTTTGTCAAGAATAAGTGACAAGGGACAGAAGGAAGTTATCTAAGAGATGTGACTCTTCAACGAACGACAACGCTCTGGAACTCACTGCCTCGGAATGTGTTTAAGGAGGCATTCAGTCTGAACAAATTCAAGAAATACACCAAATATTACATACTTTCCTCTGGCTTTCACGATGCTTTCTGAAAGATATAGGATTTTTTTTTTTGGGAACGAACATTAAAAATCCTTGACAATGTGAAAAAAGAAGAGGAATACCCATCTAACAAAAAACAAGTAGATATTCAAAAAGTCTATTAGGACACCAAATATCATGAATAAATCTCAATTTCCAGGGCCAACTAACCTTATTTTTCAAGGTCAAAAATCTAAAAAAATTACTAGCGATTTTTTTAGAAAAAATCTGACTACACCACTGGATTCGCGACATTTTCAAATGATTTACATGTAAATTACGTTGGAATGCGTCAATCAATAAAAAAGTTATAAAGGAATGAAATTTGAAAAATATGCCGTTTAATCAACCCACCAATTCATGTTGAGGAATTTTATGAAAATTCTGAATACAGCACTGGATTCAGGATGTCTTGAAATATCACTGGTCACAGTTTCATCGAAATCTGTTCAGTAATAAAAAAGTTATAAGGGAATGAAATTTGAAAAATATGTTGTAAAATGAAATTTTAACAACGTTCTTACTACACCACTGTTGATTATTGGAAAAATTATTGGGGTGATTATTGCAATGTCGTACAATTATAACATCTGAAAATCATGATGGTAAAAATATTCTATAGGTATTTCTCGAAGTGGAGTGGATACATAAACAAGTACAATCAGGAGAGAACTCCTGGTTAATCTTCATGACAACAATTTCAACAATATAAGACGTCTAATGAACTCCCAATAGAAATTATAACGAAAAAAATATGCAATGGATAATAATTATTATCATTCCAGTAGGTAACATCAGCTGTGATTTTTTCCTTTTGTTGAATAGCATAAAATGAGAGTTGCAATTTCAACTGCCTGTTATTCAGAATGCATTAATGAAATAAACAAGTTAGCTGTGACTTACAGTTTCTCATCTGTTTATTTGCGCATGAATTGTCATTTTGTTATGCACCACTAGTGAACTGAATAATTTGTGTTCCAAAATAAAAACAGATAATGGCTCAATTGTCAATTCAAGAAAAAATCGAAATTATACGTCTTTCCGGTGATGATTACCGGAGTGAAAGAGAAGTAACTAGAATATTCAATGAAAGACACCCAAATCGTCCAGCCATAAATAACAGCACGGTACATAAAATAAACCAAGTTTTCAATCGGACTGGAGCAGTAACCACATATATTTTAAAGAACAATATACGAAGAAGGAACGAAAATAACCAGACTATATTAGAATACTTCAGAAATAATCCAAATAGTAGTTTGAGGGTTGCCAGCTTAGATTTAAACTTACCTAGGGAGAATATTAGGCGATGTCTGAAGAAAAATACTCTGGAGGTGATCAAGAAAAACGATTGGAATTCTGCTTATGGGCCCAGGGCGAGTATCTTAATGACAGGCAATTTTTAAAGAAAATTTTATTTAGTGATGAAGCTAGTTTCACAACAAATGGAGTGGTTTCATCACAAAATATTCGCTATTGGGCCACTGAAAATCCTAACTGGGTGATAAACTGTAAAAGGCAGTATTCAGAAAAAGTGAACGTTTGGTAGAGTGTGGAATACTGAATGAAAGGATAATTGGACCATTCTTTTTCGACGGCAACATGAATGGCGCAATTTTCCTACAATTTTTAAGGAATGAATTTTCGGACGCAATAGATGAACTTCCCCTTGCAGAAACAAGAAATTTATATTTTCAGTTAGATGGTTGTTCCATACATAATGCGGGAATTGTGAAGAATTGGCTGAATCAAAATTACCCTAATCGTTGGATAGGAAGGGGGAGTACATTAATTGGATGGCCACCAAGATCGCCTGACCTTACTTCACTCGATTGTTTCCTTTGGGGTTATGTTACACAAAAGGTTTACAAATCACGACCAAGGAATCGAGCGGAACTGTGCACCAGAATTCAGCAAGCTTGCGATGCAATTACTCCACAACAATTGAGGAATACTTTAAAAAATATTCGTAAGCGATATGATAAATGCATTGAATTGGATGGAAGTTTGGTGGAGGCCACCAGAATATGAATTGCACTCATTTATTTTTCAATTCGGTATCTTCTTGGTTTCGATTTTTACATTGATTGTGAATAAAAGATTGTTTTCCGCTAGTTTGTAGCAATTAGAAAAATGTACTTACAGTTATTTTTTTGTAGATTCATTTGAAATTATTGACACTAAAGTTTGTTGTGATAAACTGATTGATTGATATGGTTCGACATACATATGAACGGAAATTGATTCTCCCATAAACGTTTCATGAATTTTATTTGAATAATATTTTGTTGAATATTGCCCCTAATCCAGTGGTGTAGTAAGAACGTTGCTAAAATTCCATTGAACAACATATTTTTCAAATTTTATTCCCTTATAACTTTTTTATTACTGAACAGATTTCGATGAAACTGTGATCAGTAATATTTCAAGACATCCTGAATCCAGTGGAGTATACAGAATTTTCATAAAATTCCTGAACATGAATTGGTGGGTTGATTAAACGGCATATTTTTCAAATTTCATTCCTTTATAACTTTTTTATTGATTGACGCATTCCAACGTAATTTACATGTGAATCATTTGAAAATGTCGCGAATCCAGTGGTGTAGTCAGATTTTATCTAAAAAAATCGCTAGTAATTTTTTTAGATTTTTGACCTTGAAAAATAAGATTAGTTGGCCCTGGAAATTGAGATTTATTCATGATATTTGGTGTTCTAATAGACTTTTTGAATATCTACCTAACAAAAAAAAATCATTCCAATCGGTTGAAAAATGTAAGTTTTATAAGGGTGCTTCCATCTTAAATGGGTCACACTGTATGTGGAAGAAAATTTCAAGAGTACGCTACTTTTCTTGAATTTTTCCTAGCCGCCGTATCCACACCAACTAGTCAACCAACTCATCCCCAAATAAAATACTTTTATCATTCTCAACTTACCCCTTCCACTTCTACCGACGAATCTCAGATCGTTGAACTTGGCCACTTGATTCTTCATCACAGCGGTGCAATTTCTCAATTCGGCGCAACAGTTTTCATCGTTCCCCGCCCTTATCGTGACAATTGTTCCATCACCAATATCCCCCACAGCCACTACTTTGAAAGCCACCGGTAATGTCTTGTTTGAACGCCAATGCGATGGCAGCGGAGAACACAAAATATAAGGGCTACCAGTTCTGACAAGTTCTCCTGCATGTTCCGATTGTATCTCGTGGATCCTGTGCTCAAACCAGTAGAACTCAGGATTAGGATAACCTGATGACGGTTCGCACATTGTGGATTTTGGCCACGCTTCTTCAGAAACGTTGCAAGTGGTGACGGATACTGGAAGATGCATTACCTAATGTCTATTTGAGTTTTTTATCCACAAAAATGTTGGAACTTGTTTTTCTTATCGAAGTTTGGGAAAGACGGAAGTTTCTGTGAGGTGGAAGTGTCAATTGAAGATATCTGAAACAAAACAAAAACTTTTATTATTTGCATTCCAATGTGCAACAAATCACAAAACTATCAATAATGATGAATTGTTCAACACAAAACTAAAAAAACTGGCATTATTTGAAAGAAACTGACGATTAATTTGTTGCAGACACTTGGGTGTTCTCAATATTAACGCATAAACTTAGAGAATGATAGAGGTTCAAAAAATAAATTGCTACTTAATATTAAAATAAAATTTGATCCACTACATATTACGAGACTAAATGGTAAAAAAGATATTTCTTTGACCTGTTCAATTCCTCACGAAAAAAAGCGTATATTTGCTAAAATTAGATAAATATCCGTCTATTTATATTTTTAATGATTCAAGCCATGTTTCACCCAGACATTACCTTTTTCAAAGTGAAACATTTTTTTTTATTACATCAAGTTGTCTTGAAAACCATGGTGTCTTGATGAGAATGGTGTGCGTCTTAGTTTTGCTCCATTATTGATTTACCTGAAGTTCACGATGAAGAAATATAGAACTGGGGAGGAAATTTTATCAAAAATTGATAATTTGGTTTGAAAATAGCCTCACGAGCATTAGTAAATTTTTCGAGAAAACTTTTCTCAAAAAATTTGCGACCAAGAAAAAATTTCCGAATTTTAATTATATAAACACGATTTGGGTATTTAACAGACAATTAAAAATTTCATCACATAGCTGGCACTTTATAAAGTCATAATAATGCGTCTGATGTTTACAAACGTCTTATGAAGCCAATAAAGCACTAGTATGCATTATGATATTTGACAAAAGCTGAAAATTACAAAAACGCAATGTATGTAAGTTTCACTACACGTTTTTTTACATTCATTTATGATTTTCGATTAGGTACTAGTTAAAAAATGGGTACAGACAGTTTGAAAAGAAAAATCAAAAGTAGGTACCTACCCATGAACTATTTGGAATAGTCTATAAGACAAGCATATTCACATAGAAAATTGATGTACCTTAATTTTTTTTACTTGTAACTATTCTAGTAAAATATTGTGTGGAAACTGATAGAAATTAGATTAAATTTTAATTAGATTGGTTTTTATTATTGCATGGAAGGGAAAAGTACTGAGTAGTAAGTATTTGAAAATAAAAACTAATTAAAAGAATAGAACTCATATAAAAAAATATGCCTCATATTTGTTTCGTTTCAAAATTCCCTAGTTTTGGTTGTGAAAAAATATAAGGCACATTGTGGAACGATTCATGAAATTACATATTGAATATGCGTGTACTAGCTGTCAAATGAGGGAAGTTATCACTCATTGATTTAGGAGTAATGCTCATGGGAAATAAAGATTACCGAAAAATGTTGCTGTTGTAAAAGTGATATTGTAAAATTGATGCCTTTGATTGTTTGAAACCCGGGGTATATAATTTTCAAAATGATTTAACTTTCCATGAAACATATGGATAGAGTAAATATGACAGATAAAATAACTAGGGGTTACCATATAAATAGTTCAAGATTTCTAAATATTGAAAACATTTCTTGAAAATTAGGCATCACCCCCAGACCTTGTGAGAAATATTATTTGGGTGCCCCAATTATGTAGGTTTGAAATACAGAAAAATTGTTCCGAAAGAGTTTTCAGGTCAGTTTTTGTAACACTAAAAATAAATCCGAAAGGAACGAAGAACCTATTTTGAAACACAAGGCAACTATTGAAAGAAAAAATACACATTTTATAAGTAAGAAGTAGTTTTTTATTGTAGGTATATTCATGAATTCAACCCACCAAAATATTGCCGTCAGAACAAAATTTGTACACAGCAAGCCTTGTTTTGCATAATTTTTTGATGTTCATGCATGTTAAGCTGGCACAGTCGTTTCAGCACAATCAAAATAAAAAATCAGTGCAGTGTTTTATCACTAATTTATAACAATTTTCTAACACAACTCCCAATTCCATAATTTGGGTGATTTCGGATGAATATATTTGGATGAATGAAACGCTGGAATTTATAAATTTTCAATAATTTCATAGTGATATACAAGGAGATTCGAAATTTCGCTTCCTAAGGCACTAATTTTACCCAAGAGGGACATCTAGTAAAAATGTGTACAAGACTTAAAATATTTGAAAGACTCGAGACTCACAATTGGGACTGAAAAGACTCAAAAAATCAAATCCATGTGATTTAAAGACTCAATCAAGCCTAAGACTGAAAGACTTAGCCAATGACTGAATAACTGAAGCGAAGTTTTAAGACTGGAAATCAACTAAAAATTTCTAGTTGTACAAGATTTACCTAAACTAGATGTTTCCCCCTCGGTTCATAGAATTCGTAAGCGGACTGAGTGTAGAAGGCGAACGGGGTAAAAACCACCGAAGAAAAACTTCCTATTTCTGACGAGGCTTCAGGAGCCCTTGCTCATAAAGTAATGTTTCCTTTGATAACATCTTTTTTTTCTCCTTACACTTCCGATCAGTGTTGCCTCATCGAAAAGATGTTTTCTTCGTCGAGGCGAATAAAAAGTTAGCTCCGATCTACTATTTCAGAAAATAGACTTTCTGGCTTAGCCATTATTAACGCCCATCCGGACATTGCGACACTACTCGACGGAAGACCATTAATATGAAGCCAAAAACATCTTGAAGACCATGAACATGAACATGAAACCGGTACGGAGGTGTTCCCCCAATCAAATCGAAAAATTATTTCAGCTTCGATATTTAAAATGAATTTCAAAGTTGTTCTTGTAGAAAAAGTTTGCCCAAGTATGAAACAGATGTTATTCAACGGTCGTAGGGCGCAGTAGTTGATTTCTGTTGAATACCATTCCTACTGTATAGGATTTTTACAGAAGATTAGTATTGCCTAATCCACCATTTTTCATGATTAGTTATTAACAGATATGCCAACAGTGGCCAAAGGCATATGGACTTTGTTTCATTAAGATAATTTGATGTTTATGTTGTATGTGTTTTATTATTGAAATTGTATTATTGGAATTGTGGATTTGTGTTTATTTTATTCCTGTGAATTTTTTTACTTTTTCCATTAACTTATGCCTTATCTCTTCAGTCCTGAGGCATATACGCAAATTTTTACACTTCCCAGTATTATGACTTTCAACATTGATACAATTAATAATTTTGATGAGTTATATAAACACGGTAGTTGGATTACTCAGTAGGTAACGTTATAGCAACAGTGTCAACAAAATTTGAAATGCAACTGTATCTCCCTAGGGACTAAAAGATACATTTTAGTCCCTGTTATACGGGACTAAAGTTGGCACTTTAGTCCCGGAAGTGCAAAAAAATGTATTACGAAGCCCAAAAGTGTAAGGAATAACCATATAGAGAATAACGCCTCAGAAGCTCTTCTGAGGGCTTGTGCAAGCAGGGAGATCCGGGACCTACAGCTTCTGTGAGAATGGAGTTTTGGATATTTTTAGATTGCTGAATTTGTGAATTCTCTATCATGTCATTTGATTATGTGCCTATTATACAATAAGTACCTATTACGTCGTCACGAATAGTTAACAAAATGTCATTGCAGAGGATGAAAATACCTATAAAATATATAGGTAGATCTACTACTTTGAATTGTCAAATCGAATGCAACGTCCAAACTTTAACTGATTTTTTTCCTAAACTACCTATAGAGCGGTAAGTATTTGATAAAATGCGAATTATATGATTTTAACTGCCGTGACTGTGAGTTATTGTTTACTCATTGAAAATAGTGGTATTATTATTGCTACTGAAAGTATTATACCTACTGGTGTGATGACAAACAGTTTTATGAACGCCTCAAAAATCACGTAATCTTTACCCACATCTCGCTTCTCAATGCCAAACCACCCACCAATTCCAAGAAGCAACGGAATTCATAACAAATTTCTTAAAAAATTTCAAACCTTTCCGGTTCACACAAATCGTGCATCAACCTGACTTCTGACTTTCACATGTTGTTTCATTGATGAATCACTGGTATTTACGTAGTACCGTGAAAAACTTGGTATTAGTGAAACCCGGTTTATTCTTGACGCAAAATAACCGAACGTCTTGGCGGTTTATTCGAATCCACCACGCGATAATCGAAGGGCTCGACATGCGCCACTTGGTCCTTTTTTGCGCACACGAACTACGACGCGTCAAACTACGTTTTGCGGCGGTCAATTCAAGACTAGCGCGGCTCTCAGAAGTGCACAGCGGTAAAACTTTGGATAATCGACTGACGTTAGACTGCGACGTGCAGATGCGCTAAACTTCTGGGCGAACGAAGAAGGGTATACAAACGCACGCGCGACGTAGGAGGCTGGTTTAGAGAGTCATATAAAACCAATACATAAGGTGGACTATTGTTTTTAGAAGTGTTTGAATGGATTTTCAGCTCAAAGGCAACTTCACTTTCCGGAAGAAGGCGGGACTTGGGCGGGATTTACTCCACCGCAAATTGATATAATAGTTTATTTGTACTGTAAACATGTTATAGTTACTTATGATAGCGAAGATTATTACAACTTTTGTTCATAGACCATATTTTTTCCTGCACATTTTTGTTCTATCAGGTACCGCATTTCTGTCGAGTTTTATCAACGGTAAAAACACTTTTTTTTATCGGATGAATTTGATTTTTCAACAAAATAAGTTGGCCAATCAGCAATTTTACGAGAAGAACTGACATTAAAAAATTATGTTGAATATCAGTTTTTCAAGTAAAATTACTAGTGGAAGAATGTTGAGTTGGAGAAATTTATCTGATAAAATAAAAGTTCCAGCGTTTTTTGCAACATAAATCAACGACAATATTAAAATCCACTACAGTAATAATTACCTTCATTGAAACGATAATTGAAATGCACAGTTATTGAAAACACAATTGACAAAATATTTTTACATGATTTGTTCAGACGAAACTTCCTCAAAACGACTCATATTCTGTCAACAACCCAGTAATCACCGGACATCCAGCTTATATCTAATGACTAATTATGGATATCATGGACGTCCGGTGGATGTTCCTAGTGGAAAAAGCTAAGATATCCTTCTGGAATATCCATATGGTAGGTATTGTTCAGGAATATCCATTAGATATTATCCACGGATATCCATCAGATGTTGTTCAGGGATAACTGAAAGATATCCATAAGGATGCCCATAAGACATTATTCACATATATTCCAAATATATGTTTTAGGGATACCCATAGGATATCATTGAGGAGTATCCATAAGATATAAATCATCTGGGAATATCCATATAAGATATTTATGGAAATATATGCTTGCTTGGAGTTCACACCTACCCCCCAGGATGGTGCTGTAGGTTTTCCGGGTTTTCCTACAACTGAATAGTGAATATGCCACCAAAAATCAAAAAGTCACCTCGCACTGTAAAAATTAATTCCATGAGATTACATGATTCCATATAGTTAATATACATGTAAAATTACATACCTCTGTAATATAATGTAAAGTCATAACTTGACTTCAAATGTGAATGTCCAAAATATTTCATTAATTATCACTTATATATTAAAGTAACTTTCTCAGTTATTCCAGATTTAATGGCGATTTCTACATGTTTGTTTAGGTATTTTTACCATTATAGTCAAGTGGTGCCAATCAACATGACATGCTTCAGTATATGTATAACTGGATATGTATTCAAGTATTTGTGAGGAAAAATCCAGTTTTAGTAATAAATTAAATTGGTTGGACATGCATTTCTACATACCTTGAATGAGAATTTCCACATATCTTTCGATGATCACTTAAGCTGTCGTGTGTTTCCACTTTATTCACAGATGTATTTCAAATTATCACATGTTTTATGAAAATAACTTCACATGGTTTTGGGGCAAAACTATTAAAGCATTTTTGGATGAAAATTCTAGTTCTCAATAATAATCTTGAGAAAAGGGTCATAATCCAGGATGGGATGAAACGTAAAAGGTAATTCAGTAATTAATTCATTATGTAATCAAGGGTTCAGGAAACAATGTTTGCGACATCAAAATAATTTCTTCATGGAATGAATAATTTATTTCTTTTTATGAAAGTCGTTAACAAACCACAAAATGTATTGAATAGTCTTTCTGTATTTTTAATAATCAAAAGCACTACAAAAAAAAATATTAAAAGTAATTATGAACAATTATTTTCAGTACTGAAGGTTGAATATTAAATATACAGCAAACATGGCAATGAAGGCTTCCGGAAATGTTTTACAGTAGCTAAAAGAGAATTTCTTTTTCCATTTTCAGCCTAAAGATTGACTCCGGACCTGCAAAAAATAAATTGTTTACCCATCACAGTACCAACACACCTTCTAGTACGATTCTGAAAATAAATCGAATTGAGGTGATATCGATCAACATGAGATTTGAATGTCGAATAAATAGTCAAAATTATATCAGTTGTATTTGCGACAACGAAAGTTTCGATTCGTTTTCAAGTAAGTAGCGATCATTTTAAATGCCTATTTACTCACCTGAAGACAATATGACACTCACTCACTAGTCACAAAAAATATTGCTCATTCTTTTTGTTTAGTGACCTATCCGTCCTAGACGCCGAACGATGTTCACCCTACCAATATTAACAATGAAATGAGAATGAGCGAATTAGGATTAGGCGCCATGAAAAATTATATTTGAACAAAGGAGAATTGACACAACACCTGTGATATTTTGTAAATTGAAACTCTTTTCTACAGTCATTATGTAAAACAACGGAAATTACATGTAATAAAGCATTGAATTACATGCTCACTGTAAAATAAAGGAGAAATGGAGGACATTAACCCAGTTTTCCATTAAAATTAAAAATTACTTGTTGATTTAAGTTATAATACTAAAAGAAGTATGTAAGTATATATTATATTTCAACATGTATTTCTCCATCCACTTTTTACTGTGCGGTGCGCCACGGCAAATAATAATAATAGCTGTCCTCTACCCGCTAGGCTAAGCCTTTGGGTACATTCTATCAAATTCCTCTCTGTTACTCGAATTTTCATAATTCCGACTTTGTATCTCAGAATTCCGACTAACCAACTCTGAATTTTATCTATAATTCCGATTTCGTATCTTGGAATTCCAACTTGGTGACTAGGAATTGTATAATTCAGACTTCGTATCTTGGAATTCCGAATTGGTAACTCGGAATTCTATAATTTCGGCTTAGTATTATAAAATTCTGACTTACTGATTCAGAATATTATAATTTCCACTTGGTATCTCGAAATTAGCATTTCAAAATTAAGAAATTTCAAGTAAGTCGGAATTCCGAGATATACTAAGTCGGAATTATAAAATTCCGAGTTACCAAGTCAGAATTCCGAGATACCAAGTCGGAAATCCGAGATGCCAATTCGGATATCCGAGATACCAAGCGAAATTGAAAAAATCCGAGTTAGTAACTCAGAATTCCAATATACGAATTCGGAATTATGAAATTCTGAGTTACCAAGTCGGAATTCTGAGAATCGAAGTCAGAATAATTATGAAATTCTGAGTTACCAAGTCGGAATTCCAAGATACGAAGTCGGAGTTAGAAAATAAACTTGGTGTGGTTCCTACGCTTTCGTAAAAATACGCTCACACAAGTCAATCTCAATGTTGAATAACACTTTTTTATAGCTTGATCCGCAATATACATGGGGATTATTAGAATTTCAGTACAATAATGGCAATATTTATTATTGAATTTCCTTCAAACTTTGAATCGATTTGAAAATGACCTTCGGCTAGATGATTTTGATTCATATTATTGATCTGAGTGATATATGTCTGAGTACAGTTTCAAAAACCATATCTTATTCATCAGGTATCAAATAGGAAAAGAAAGTGCGAAATTCAAAATCGAGAATTTTCAATTATATCGAAAAAAATGCCAAGATTTTTTTTTTCAATCAATAAAAATTGCATTATTGATGATAATATACTCCCTCACTCATAGAGTGTACACATAGGCAGCTTGTGCGGGTAGAGGGCGGCTATTATTATCATCTGCCGTAGCGCTCCGGGCGACTCACAATTTTTTTTATGGCGTATTCACTTCTAATGAAGTAAATAAAACAGGTGCGATATATTATAGATGGATACAACAATTGAAATCAAGTTGAAAAGTTATTGTGAATAAACTTGTGCGAAATTTTAAATAAAAAAATAATTACATCATGGATACCTGTACCAGAATTCAGAAATCAGTTTTTTCTGCCACTATCTTGGGTCCAATGGCAAAAAGCGAGACATCGCACCCTTTCTTCTCTGGTACAGATTCATCTAAATGTTCAGAATCGCATTCTTCAATTTTTCAATAATTTTTTAACATTAATTTATAAAAAAAATATTCAATTAATATACCTATAAGATAATTTAGACGTTACTTACTGAATTAACGAATGATATGAAAATTATTTTATAAATTATTTCAGTAAGAAAAAATACAGTTGTTGAAAACACAATTGCGTGTTATATAGTGTCATCCCCAAAGTACGCACCATATGGGAAACTTCTTTATTATGGGTTTTTCAACGAAAAGTTATTCCTGATAAAAGTTTGTGCATCCCTTAAATCTAAACACGCACCAGCGAAATGAAGCAAAACATGCGTAATGTAGGTACGAGGCGCATCGGAAAACTTGATTTGAGCCAAAAGTAAAGTAGGTACCCTTATTTTGGAAAAGATTGAAAAATATTATTCGGAAAAGTTGTTCAGCACAGAAAAATACACCTGTATTTTGAGTCATGGCCATCTAAGAGAGGTTTTATGTTTTCAGCAATTTTTTCAAAAAACAAAAATTAACTTAAACGACAAATAAACGACATCTTGTATACAATGATTAATTATAAAAGCGTGTAATAATTAATACAAATTGCCAACTTGTATGTTAACTACGGTAATTTTTTTCTTTTAATAAATTAAATATCAAAATTTTTGGTGCAAAGTCCTTTTTATTTTGTGTTAACACCTAAAATTGTTCAAAATAATACAGTATTGTAACAAGAAAATACCATTCGATAATATCGATTGATAAAACATCATAATAAAATTAATATCTCAGCACAAATTGATTACATTTATTTTGTGGAGGTTTCCATACCCAAAATAACTGTTTTAAATTGGCTTTGAATAAAAACAAATGATTCATATGCTTGTGAAATGAGTACACCTGATTTAACATTTCAGTACGATGTCCATCCCGCAACATCCACAGTTCAGTTCTTCTTACAACATCGTTGACTGCATTCGTAATGTGCTCCGGGTTTACGGCTTTCACACAATTAGTAATCATAGTTTTCAAATGTTCTCTATCCCCAAAATAACGATGTTTGTAAACTTCATTCTTCAATTTATCCCATAAGAAGAAATCCACTGGGGTTAAGTCCATTGAGCGTGGTGGCATGGAATACTGTGAGTAGCGTCCAATCAACTTTCCATTAAGTGTTTCATGTAAAAATTGTCGTATTGTTGCACTACAATGTACATCAGTGGCTTCATCTAACTGATACATTTGATTCAAAATTTGTAATGAATCTTGTCGTAAAAATTGCAGATATAGGTTGGCAATAAAGTTTTCAACAAAGAAGAAGGGGCCAATTACAGTATTGTTTAATAGTCCACATAAGACATTTACCTTGAATGAATATTGGTCCCTGCACTCTATAGTAAAATGAGGGTTTTTTGTAACCCACTACCTACAGCTCTGTGAATTTATTGTTTCATTAGCTGTAAATCCATAAAATATTCATTGGGAAACGTGAAAACGGAAAACTCAAATCTTGGAATCAAATCTCTTTCTTTCAAGTATTTATAAATTTTGGTTTGAAGGCTTTGAATTTATTTCTTGTTAAGATTTTTTGAACAGTATAGTAACTGGTATATCAAGAGATGTTGATATCTGTTTAATTGATGTCTTACCAATTTCCACAACCGTCAAACACACTTCCTCTTCTTATTTTGTAGATACTCTTTTACCAGGCAGGTTTTTTGAAATGATTGTTAAAAATGTCTGTTTCTTCAAGTTTATTTAAAAGACGTGTTACTGTAATATGATTGACATTGCGATTGGGATTCCTGGCATTAAAAATGTCCGCAACCTGTCTGCTTGGATTACTTTCATCACACAATAAAATGATCTCAACTTTTTTTTCTTTTGTAAGCATATTATATTATTCAGATGGCACTTATTATCGAATAGTAAAAAGTAAGCAATGATAACTGCGTAATAAATATTTAGCAAATATGTCAAGTACTTTTTTAATATTTATTTTCAAGATAACATATAAATACAAGTCATAAATAAAACGTGTCTTCCAGTCCACTTGTTGAATGGCTGGACAACTAAATGATCCTGCAGGGGGCGTGGATACCATCATTTTTGGGTGTACGGTGAATGATTCAGCTCATATATTATAATATAAGCATTGGTATTGAACAAGACTTGGTGAGAAACCGTCCGAACCATGCTGTCGTCAAACTGGTAGAATTTACCGGAAGGCTTCTGAGCTACAGTAGTGTAGTAACCACAACTCACAGTAGGTCCCGTATGGGCCACAACAGCAACCAATCTATGTATATATTAGTTGAAAGTTGGGGTGCTGCCTTGGATACCTCCTTAAATCCAACCTCTGTCTAAACGTTATGTGCTTGGATATCTTATTATTCGTAACTGAGAATCTTTTCAGTTGGATACAGAGCACCATAGGGGCTCTCTCCAATGAAAATTGCTTTGTAGCCTGTACTTTTTTATGACATGAATCACACCGATAGGACTCATCGTCCAGCGTCTTTCCAGAGAAATACAGCCCCAAAGCTTCATCCAGAGTCTTGGCTTTCTGAATGTTTATCAACAAGTCTTGGAAATGTTGAAGGGTCGTTCTTAAATGGCCACACTAAATCTGATCAAGCGGAGTGGTCTCTTTGATTGTAGAATCAAACTCGGAAGAATTCTTAAAACGTTTGAGATAAGCCCTTTCCATAGCTTCGACCAAATAACGTAGGAACTCGTGGGCATCTTCTTCTTCAGGTGTTAGAGCTTGACAAATCAGTTGAAGTCTATTATAAATCAAAAGAGGACGGAAGGAAGTTGCAGTATGTTGTTGGGAGTCATGTAAGGTCTTCCTTATTGCACATATTATGCATAGGCAACCCATATCACAATGAACAATATTGTTACGAGATTGATAAAAAGCCCCCTAGCTGCGCCGCTGAGTCCATCGATAAATCAATTCTAAGAAGTGTTAATTTGGATGGATTATTTTCTAACGGAGCTGCCGCGTCATCGCTCAATTCCTGGAAATGTGTAGAAGTTCTCCGTTTTGAATATTCTGGAATTATCGCGATTAATCCAGTCTACATGATGAGCGCCTATATAAACGGAGACGTTTGACTGGGAAGGAAGTTTTTATGAAGAGAATTATTTAAGAAGATTAGAAAGTGATAATAAGGAGAAGTGTTTGGA
This sequence comes from Chrysolina americana, assembly GCA_958502065.1. Taxonomy (NCBI): domain Eukaryota; kingdom Metazoa; phylum Arthropoda; class Insecta; order Coleoptera; family Chrysomelidae; genus Chrysolina; species Chrysolina americana. Next base: position 17,653,694 of record OY293411.1, on the reverse strand, counting down.
ATATTTAGCTAGTTGTATTGTTGTATAGATAGATCTGAGTGTTTTATTAGTCAGTGAAGTGTTGTATGTTTATTTATAGTGAAGTTAGAAAATAAACAGTTTAGTAGTGTGCTCGGCCTATTATTTAGCAAAACGTAACAGTGGTGTCCGAAGCGGGATATTAGTGAAAAACATACACTATTTATAAACTATTTATGGTGAATACGAGGAGTACATCGTACGATACGATGGAGGACATTGTGAAATTTATCCAAAATCAATTTGCGGATTTGGAAAGAAGGCGCCAGGAGAAAAACAAGAAGAGGAAAAGCGGCGCCAGGAGGAAAAACAAGAACAAGAAAATGAAAAACAAAAAGAAATAACACGTCGGTTGGAGGAAAAACAGGAACGAGAAGAGGCACTCCAGAAAATTCTCGAAGAACAGAGAAAAGAGCGAGAAAATTAAAAACAAGAAGAGGAAATGAGACGGTTGGATGAAAAGAAAGAACGAGAAGAGGGACTCCAGAAAATTCTCGAGTAACAAAAGAATGAATTGGAACGAATAGAAAAACAAAGGAAAACAGAAGGTTCTAGAACATCAAGACAAGTTCTTCCAACATGTATTACAGAAAAACGAAGTACTAATGGAGGAACTGAAAGAAGAACTGAAAAAAGAACTAAAGGAAGACTTCAAGAAAATTGACGATGAGCTTGATAAGAAAGTAAAAGGACTCGAAAACCACCCACTTTTGATGGACAGTCTTCTTGGTCCATGTATCGCCGACAATTTGAAGCTGCAGCAGTGGGTAATGGATGGGGCGAAGAAGAAAAAGCTACTGCCCTTATAGTAGCTTTGAGAGGGCCAGCTTTGGGTATGTTACAGACTATACCAATCGAACAGCAAAATAAATATAAAGACCTGATTACTGCATTAGAGTTGCGGTATGGCGATCAACATCGAAAACAACTGTATCGGGCTCAAATGAAAACGCACACTCAAAAATCAGGTGAGAGTTTGCAAGAATTTGAAGCGGATGTGAGACGCCTAATTCAGCTGGCTTACCCAGAAGCACCGGGAGAATTCAAAGAACAGCTGGCGGTGCAGTTATTTATAGATGGACTGAGAGACACCGAAATCCAGAGGACTTTGCGATTGACACACTTCGAGAGGAGTAGTGATGCCTTGGTACGTTCTCTAGAAGTTGAGGCGGCCCTCAACTCCTTGAGTCCTAAAGTGCGAGCGGTTTCAATAGAAGAGCCCGAACAACGATCAAGCGCAGATACTAGTTTATTCGAGAAGGTTCTGGATGAGATTAAATCTTTGTTAAGCAGAATAAATATTCAGAAGAACAGGGCATGCTATCGATGTGGGAAATTGGGACATCTTATTAGAGACTGCAGGATAAGAATGCCACCACGTTCGCAGTCACCTGTGAGGATAAGGTCTTCCAGCGAGTCCACAAATTGGTGGCAGGAAAAATTAGAATCAGCCAACATATCGGGGCGCATGCCCGTTAGCAATGATGGAACCCCCAGGATCATCCATGTTAAGAGGCTACGTGCAACCGAATTGATATCGGGGCGCATGCCGGCTAGCGAAGTTATAACTCCCACGGCCATGCCTGTGAAGGGGGTAAGAACAACCGAATTGATGCCAGAGCGCATGCCGACTAGCAATGATGAAGCCCCCAAGGCTATCCCAATTAAGAGGCTAAGAACAACTGAATTGCCCAACATCGCAGATGCCATGTCCAGAAACTCTGGTTCGGATACTTGTGAGCGAACTGAACGTTGCGAAAGAATCAACCAAGTGAGATCAATGGTTGACGACAATTGGACCACAACGAAAATGAGGCAGGACCAAGAAAGTGATCCAAACATTGCAGATTTTCTACGATGGAAGGAAAGCGGAGCGGAAAGACCCACTTGGAAGGAAATCTCCTTACGATCCCCAGCTTTCAAGGCATTGTGGGCTCAATGAGATTCCCTGATTGTTGAGAATGGTCCATTGAAGAGAGCTTGGGAATCGGCCGACGGCAGAAAAGTGATTTCTCAATTGGTTGTGCCTAGGTCGAGGATAAATGATGTCTTGGAGGAGATCCATGGCAGCAAATCAGGTGGACATTTTGGAGTGAATAAGACCATGGATAAAATACGGAAGAGATTTGACTGGGTCCAATGTCGTGAAGATGTAGAGAGATGGTGCCGAAGATGTCTGAAGTGTGAAGCAAGCAAAGGTCCCAAGACAAGATCGAGAGGAGAAATGAAACAATACAATGTAGGTGCTCCCTTCGAACGAATCGCCATCGATGTAGCAGGACCGTTTCCGATGACGAATGATGGCAACAAATACATCCTCGTTGCCATGGATTACTTTAGCAAATGGGTTGAAGCTTATGCCTTGCCTAATCAAGAAGCATGCACAGTTGCAAGAGTTTTGGTGGATAACATGTTTTCAAGGTTTGGAGTCCCAATGGAGCTAAATTCCGATCAAGGAAGAAATTTTGAATCAAATTTATTCAAGGAAGTTTGTGAATTGATGGGAATTAGCAAGACCAGAACAACGGCCCTCCACCCACAGTCTGATGGCATGGTTGAAAGGTTCAACAGGACTATGGAAGAACATCTTTCCAAAGTAGTAGAGGAGCACCAAAAGACCTGGGATCGACATCTTCCACTATTCTTGATGGCTTACAGGGCCTCTGTGCACGATTCCACAAAGCTCACTCCAGCCAGCATCATCTTCGGGAAAGAACTTCGGTTGCCCTGTGACTTGGTGTTCGGATCACCAAGTTCTGAAGAAAAAGAGGTACAGGATTATGCAGACGAACTGCGAGATAGCTTGAATGGGATCCACGAATTTGCAAGAAAAAGATTGAATATAACTAGTGACAGAATGAAGGCTCGATACGATCTTAAGGCCAATACTGGTGGATTCAAAGAAGGAGATCGAGTGTGGCTGTACAATCCTCGTCGTAAGAAAGGATTTTCTCCTAAATTAACACCATCTTGGGAAGGACCATATACGATAGTGAAAAGAATAAACGATGTGGTCTATAGAATTCAACGCAGCCCGAGAGCGAAAATGAAGGTCGTTCACCTAGAGAGACTCAAACGTTATAATGGAGACAACGACACATTTTTGATCGGAACGATCAAAATTGAGAGGGGGATAATGTTACGAAATTGATAAAAGCCCCCTAGCTGCGCCGCTGAGTCCATCGATAAATCAATTCCAAGAAGTGTTTATTTGGATGGATTGTTTTCTAACGGAGCTGCCGCGTCATCGCTCAATTCCTGGAAATGTGTAGAAGTTCTCCGTTTTGAGTATTCTGGAATTATCGCGATTAATCCAGTCTACATGATGAGCGCCTATATAAACGGAGACGTTTGACTGGGAAGGAAGTTTTTATAAAGAGAATAATTTAAGAAGATTAGAAAGTGATAATAAGCAGAAGTGTTTGGAATATTTAGCTAGTTGTATTGTTGTATAGATAGATTTAAGTGTTTTATTAGTCAGTGAAGTGTTGTATGTTTATTTATAGTGAAGTTAGAAAATAAACAGTTTAGTAGTGTGCTCGGCCTATTATTTAGCAAAACGTAACAATATGTCGTTCTTCCGATAGAAACCAATTGACCAAAGGTGGCACATGAAAAAGAGCTTGTAATGTAGAATTTAGGTAACAAGAATTTCCCATATTAACCATTCCAGCACCCACTGACCAATCCAAGTTTTTCCAACCGAGTTGTACAGCATCCATATAACTCGTGAATCATTGAGATTGGGAAATCATCAGCTATTAATATGCTTGACTCACTTTCAGGAACTATTCGAATGGTATTAGGTAAAGATGTGTCAAGTGATTCTGAAATCAGCACTGGCCTGTCGGATATATGCAATGATGAAGTATTATTGGTATCATTTTCCACAGGAGGACTCATGATATGATCGAATTCAATATTGGGATTTTGGTTTTTTGTGCAAAAGTTATTGAACGATTTTCTGGTGGTTTTGAATGTACGAGAATTTATTTTTGGAGGGACGTTCATTGATAATTCATAAAAAATTTCAGAATGAGGCATTGTTCCAAGAAAAGAGGCTACTTTACCTCTCTGAATGCAAATACTTATTTTTTGTATCAAGAATGACGTGGCTCTTGGGTTATTCGATTCTTTTGTAACACGTAATCCAATTTCTTCTATGAATTTCCTTGCATGAGGTACAAATGTGCCGAAAGTTTCGATGGCAACAGGATAAAAAATGTGATTGTCTTTCAAACTACTATATTTTCGATGTTTCAAGTTCTCTGCTATCGAAGCAGCTGAACCACTGGAAACGGAACTCGATGAAATATGTAACGGTGCCAGAGTGTCAATGCATGTGAAATCCGTCATCCCTGCAAATACCAACTGGTTCTAAGATAGCAGGAATTTTGGCAGTGGCTAGGGCACGTTTGATGAGGTCATTCGCTGCTTGATGCCTAGAAAAACGCCCAGCACCAAATCTACAGCTGAGTCCATGAATACCTTTAACATCAACTTCTTTTCCGCACCTGCATATGTGGAACACAAATTGCTAAACCCAAGCGGAGCCCGATAGAAACTTTGAAGGAATCATTATCCAATAGAGTACCGAGGGATGAAACAGGAAGTGCATGAAGTACTTAATGTCAAACATTCGTTTGAATTCAAAGCCAACTTGAAACAGTTATTTTGGATATGAAAATCTCCACAAAATAAATGTAATAAATTTGTGCTGAGATGTTAATTTTATTTTGATGTTTTATCATTCGATATTACTGAACGGTATTTTCTTATTACAATACTGTATTATTTTGAGCAATTTAAGTTGTTTACACAAAATAAAAAGGACTTTACACCAAAAATTTTGATATTTATTTTACTAAAAGAAAAATATTACCGTAGTTAACACAATAGTTGGGCAATTTGTATAATTCAACATTGCATAAACAAAAAATAACAGATATTGAGTATTCAACAATGAAATTCGAATGATTCGTTTACGTTTCGAAGACTTTTTTTGAACAAAAAGTGGAAACCAAGTGAATAAGAGCGTGTGTGGTGATTTGATTGAAAGAAAAACAAATTTTGTGTATTTTCAATAATAGAAATTCAGTCTGTCAAATGGTGAGGTTTCATAACAAAAGGGGGCTAATATCTTCGAAAATAGTAGTGACCGCCAAAAATTTCAGTTGAATTTTTGGTTCAGAAGACCAAACTAAAAAGTTGCAAACATCGTGTAATGCCGCTAAATCGATGAAGTGGAATTAACAAGTATTCCGCGGCTCATTGCGAATCTCTCTTTCAATTTCTCCTTTTAATGATTCTCCAAATCGAGGCATTTTCATAACGCACTGACAAATTTTGCTAGAAAGTTATTCACGATTCACGATTTATTGTGATGGAGTAACTAAGGACCGCACTGTCATCACTCTGCTAGACCTACTAAAATTACACCCTTTTAAAAGTTAGGTTTCGTTTTGTCACTGGAAATGTTAGGGCAAACTTTTATTTCTGTCATAGTGACAAAAAAAACAGACGTTTATGGGATTATTAGTGTAGATATGCATTAAATTGTCAAAGAAAAACATTTTTCGGTTTGTAAATTAGGGGGCCTATTAATATCGAAGGATTTTGGGAAATGAAATGTTCATGGAGTACTGGTGATATTGACCCCATCTATACATTTTCCAAGAGAAAGAGAGGTCTTATCTTTTAAAATAATGGCGGACGTCTGTCTCAGACGGGATATCGTTGAATAAACGTGCATTTTTATCAAAAATCGTTGCTCCAGTCGACATGATATTTGAGTACTTCTATACACAAAATTATGGGTAAAACCTTGTCTTGTTGAGAAATATTGAACAATTTCAGTCATTTCAAAGTTGTGAGGTGCGGAGACCTTCGGGGGCTGTCCGTTCCCGAACTTGTAGCAAAACAACCGACTTATGCATGACACATTAATTTGTTCTATGAATCACCAAAATTTGGTTCATTTTCAATACTCGTTTGAAAAGTTGTTAAAGGAAAAAATGTTCCATTTTGTAACTTCAAGGACCCATAATTCAGGAAGGAATCCTTCGAGAAGTTATAAATGAAGTACACCATATCTATACATTCCTGAAAGAAAAAGCTGAAGTCCTGGGACCTGAGACACCTTGTATAACCTCACTTTTATTCCATCTGCCTGTGTGGTAGTGCTAGCTGATCGAGGGGTGTGGAGATCTTGCTAATGAAAATAATTTCGTCCCAACCAAACCAAAAATACTACTTCCAATTGCAATTTTTGGTGAAGGCAAGCGCAGCCACCATTTTCCCGGATAACTCCGCTCTTTCGTAGTCGAAAATGGTGTGTACAATATTCATTCTTTCAGCGCCATGTCCATGTAACTCAGTAACGAAGGATTTGAAAATGTTATGAAGTACTGGTAATATTTTGATCCCATCCATATATTCTACAAAATTTTAATCAATGGTATTACCTCGGGTATTGCCAAGGGTATAGAAAAACTATAAACATTTTATTTTCAAGGGGGACACTTTCAAGGAACATTTGTAGCCCTCATGGTTCAACCCCCTATAGGTCAGGAGGGGTAGATGTAGCCCTTAGAATTTAAAATGGGAAGAGGCTCAAGTGGCACATCATTTTGATTGGCGTTGAATTTCTTTTCCAATGGAACCATGACTTATTATTTTTTGATGAGCATTTTCCAAAAAATGGCGTTTTAAACTAACAGAAGTGATTATTAGAACTTGCCTATACTGAGATGCATGGTTTGACCAAAACTGGTTAGAATATTAGGTGGTACCGTTCCAACCCTTTATTAAGGGTAACAGCCATTAGCTCCAAAAAATTTACATCAAAAAGTAGTCTAATAGTAAAACGTAGATGGTAGTCAATTTGTGTTTATTAAATGCTGAATTTTTTGCTACTTCTACTGTAAAAAGTTTCTGTTTTCAGGCAAAAAATTGTTTAGCAAATTTGAACGATGTAGATGTATAGTAGCATTGTGAATACAATTTTACCTGTTGAGCTGTTTTGTGATTACTTTAATAAGTGTATAAAAATATAAAAATGGTTTTCATTCTTCAAGAAAGAATAGAAATGGAAAGTGCGAACGAAGGGCGGCATGCCTTTTTAACGAAAGACATCCAGATTGTAATGTTAGTCACCGGTATGTGATGTGGTGAATAAGTTTTACAAAATTGGTTCAGTGAAAATTGAAAAAAGAAAAAACCCCAGAGTCTTAAATAAAGAAGTTGAAATTGAAGTTTTGGAACATTTGCTGCAGAGCCCACGAGCTCCTTACGATCAGTATCAGAACAGAAGGGAATGTCACGCGAGACTGTAAGAAAAGTATTGAAAATGCATAAATTTCATCCATATAAAATGCAGAATCATCAAGAGCTCCACGAGAATTATTATGATAGAAGAATAGAGTTTTGTGAAACCATGTCTCATCGAGTCAGTACCATCAATAATCTTCTGTTAAACATGTTTCAGCGATGAATGTTCATTTTTTGTGAATGGCAATGTTAATAGAAAAAATTGTCGCTATTGGAGTGACGAAAACCCACATATTTTTTTGGAAGGGATACACAACACAAGGTAATAAACTTTTGCAGGAGGGTCTATTACATTTCCAGCAGGACGGTGCCCCACCTCATTATTTTCTTCCCGTCCGACAGTGGTTAAACGAGAGATTTCCGGATAGATGGACTGGCAGAAGGGGAACAGTTGAATGGCCTCCGAGATCACCTGATTTAACTCCACTAGATTTCTTTATTTGGGAGCATCTTAAATCCGTTGTTTATAAAACACAACCTTCTGATGTTGAAGAACTCAAAAGACGAATTACAGCAGCATGCCAGTCAATTCCTAGTGAAGTTTTCCGCAATGTTAGAGGAGAGTTCGAAAACAGACTTTATTACTGTTTAGAGCAAAATGGACGACATTTTGGATAGTTTATAAGATAAGCGTAAGTATATTTTATGTTTGCAATGTCTTTCTCACAAATTGAATTTTATTTTGTAAAAGGAATATAACCAACAAATAAAACATCCCACGCGTAATAAATTTATATTTGTCATTCAAGGTTGGAAGGGTGCCACCTACTCTTCTAACCATTGTTATTAAAAGGAATCAATACAATAAAGCATCTCAGAACAGACAAATTCTTATTATATGTGTAAGTTTAGAAGCCAATTTTTCGGAAAAAGCTTATCAAAAAAAAAAAATCATGATATCATTGAAAATAGAATTGAACGACAATCAAAATGAAGTGCCACTTGACCCCCCTTGCCATTTAAGATTCTAAGTGTAACATCTCCCCCTCCTAGGGGTGAACCACGAGGGCTACAAATATTCCTTGAAAGTGTCCTTGATAATAAAATTGACCTGTTTTTTTCGATTCCCCATATTATTTACTGGAAGGAAGATATTAAGGGTGGGAAGTTTTCAAATTGACACTGTATTTATATTGAACATAAAACTATTTTTTCTACTCCCGTATGTGAATTACTATCGTCACACATCGATAAAAATGTGTAAAGCTTCATTTCACGAATCGGTGTGTGAAGTGCCATGCTTTTCTTATGCGATTTATTTCACGCACCGGTGCCATAAGAGTCAATACAAATTCACACACCGGTCGCTGGTCTAGGTAGCGGTGGCGAGAGAAATTGACAAATATGACAGTTCCCGCAGAGTGAAGTTCAGAGTTACATCAGTTAATAGACCGTAAATAGTAATTAATTACGCTCTGAATTAATAAATAGTACGACAAAATTTTTATTTAAACCGATTAGCCGTGTATTTCACGCAAATTCCTGATGGACAGCATTGAAGTACTCCCATCAACTCCTCCAAATATAACGTTAGCAGCCAGTGAAGCAATTGTTGGGAATTTACGAAAACACTTTGGAAAGTTTATGCAATGGCGCAATACAAACAACGTCCAATCATTCTCCGAAAGGGTAATATTAGCCTACCTATCTGAATTATCAACAAAGGTTAAATCTTCTACCTTATGGAGTCACTACTCAATGTTGAAAAGCACCCTTAGTGTTAAGTACAACGTACAAATTGGTGATTATCCGAAAGTTCGCGCTTTCTTGAAACGGAAAAACGAGGGATACATTCCTAAAAATCACGCGTTTTGGAAAAGGAACACGTATTAAAATTTCTCAAAGAGGCACCCGATGAAAAATATTTATCAACCAAAGTAAGTCCATTTGTATAAATATCGATAAATACTAATCTTTAAATTTTTAGCTTATTTTGTTTGGGGTAGCTGGAGCCCTGCGCAGAGATGAGCTCTATATATTAAAAATGGATGACATCCAAAATTTGGGAACAGTTCTTATTGTGTCAGTTAATGATATGAAGACTAAGGTATCTAGAAAATTTACTGTTACTGAATACTTGGACATATATCAGAAATACGTGGCTCTTCGTCCCAAGGATTATGCCGAAAATAAATTCTTTATTAATTATCAACGAGGGAAATGTACTCGGCAAGTGATTGGTATGAATAAGATAGGAAAAGTCCCTTCAGAAGTTGCCACATTTTTTAAACTCCCCAATCCCAACGAATTTACCGGGCACTGCCTACGGCGTTCATCTGCGTCTTTATTAGTCGAAGGTGGAGGAGATCTCCTAACGCTAAAAAAACACGGCGGCTGGAAATCATCCTCAGTGGCAGAAGCCTACGTGGAAGAATCCATAACTAAAAAGATAGATGTCTGCAATAAAATCTTAACAACGAGAATAATCGTAGTTATGTTGTCAATACCAACAGTACAAGCAGCACTAATTTTGTAGAGAAAGAGAAAATAAATGTACATTTTGACAATTTACAAAATTGCAATATAACTGTTCATAATAATTATTATTGTAATAAAGAAAATTAGTCAAATTTTCCTTTAATTCAATCTCTAAGTAAAAGGTCGTAGAAAAAGTATAGTGTGCACCACGTGCGTGAAGACTTTTTTAAGCTCGTGCGGATTGTGAAACTCGCGTAAAAAAAAGTATACTTCACGCACTAGATACACTATATACTATTCTACTGCATTTTCTGCTTTCTCCGATATGTGTGGAGGAGTCGATGGTAACTCTTCTGAATCGCTGATATCAGACATTTTGATAATATAACTATCTATAGCTTTATTCTGCGTAAATTTGATACCTACTGATTTCGACAAATAAAACAATTAGATAGGAATTTACGACAAACATCAAATGCACAGCATGCTTGATTGAAAAATTATGGGTTTCTATTGATTGAAAATCTGTATTGTTATGAAAAATCTGTATCATAATGGATATCATTATAAAACGGATTAAGGGCATATAAGTGTATCATTACCAAATCAGTTGGTACTAATCCTCAGTTTAGTAATCTTACTGATGAAGTTAACTTGGTTAACGAAATGCGAATCTAGGAATGAAATTACTAGTGTGGCGAAGGGGAAAACTTCTTTTGTTCTCATTGAGTGACACCACAGGCGTTCAATATCCCATTTTCTGAAGTCCCAATAGACTTTAAGCCGTAGCGTGGGTCCTGATGTAGGTTCAATCACATTTGAACCCAACCTAGCCTAGCATTCGCTTATTGACAGTAACCACGAAACATATAAGTACATGAGTTGTTCTCCGACTTGAATGAAACATGGCTGTAAGATATAAAGAGTATTACGAAGTAGTTCCTATTTGAAATTTTGTCAAAAATCTAACAAATATAACTCAACCGTCGTAGGTGGCAGTAGTTGTTTCCTGTTGGTGACTTGTCAGCGAAAGTATTGATTTGGATTATTTATTTAATCAAGTACACTACAGAATTCGATACAAATTCCAAATGGTACAACTAATCTAACTAACCCTACAAATGCCAAAGGAAGACACAAATGTGTATACCGGGTGGCTACGGAAGTATTGCCTACGGAATATCTCAGTTATTATATGAAGTAGATTTGTGAAATTTGGAGCGTCGATATAATGACATAAGAGCTAGAATTTGAGCATATTGACATGTCGAAGTTAACTTCCGGTCTGACCGGAAGTAACATCAACTTTCTTATTTTAAATGGAAACCCTATTTTTTTTTCTTTTCGCTTTATTCAGCATTCAATTCCCTTTCTAATGACATATCACAAGTTGGTATCTAACCAGAAACTAGATCAGAAAAAAATTATTATTGAAATTCACCGAGTAGGCCGTGGAAGCAAAATGAAAGCCAAATATTGAAAAGTTGGCTATGGAAACCATACGTCACTTGATAACAGTTGCTACTACTGTGATATTTTATTTTCATTCGTCGGCGTTATAAAAAGCCACCAAAAAAATATTGGAAAAATTGGGAAAAAAACAATACTCTGTAGGTCCATAACTTAAATAGGAACATACAACTTTTTCTTGCCTGTACTATTCAGCATAACCATTCCTTTCTAATGATATAATAGAAAGTAATTTTTTGAAATGAAATACCAAAAAATCCAATTATTATTCCTCAAATAACAAAACAGATTATCGCCATACGCAAAAATAACATTAAAAATAATGTGGAATGATAAATTATATCCTGTAGGTTCTAGGTTAAATAGGAACATAAACGTACTTGGTCTGTGCCATCGTCCATAGATATTCTAATATCTACCTATGGACGATTTGTGCTACTCAGAATAATCATTCCATTGCAATAATCATTCGAACCAAAATATTAACAAGTAGGCTGATTAAGATGTATTTTGGAATGAAACAAAAAAGAAACGAGAGCTCTCACGACAGCTGCTATCCATATTATTTTGAAAATCGAAATCAGTTAGTGGAATATTCAAAAAATGCCCCGTTATTCACGAACCGAACAAATTGACATGCTTCTCATTTATGGTGAATGTTTAAAAAATTCTTATGCCGCTGAACGATTGTATTTAGAGCGATATCCAGGGAGGCAGCAACCGTCAAGAAGGTATTTCCAGTGGCTTGAAGAAAAATTAAGAAATGAGCCTGATGTTCACGAAGACCAAGAAGTATTTGTTATTAATGAGGAAACTGAAATTAATGTATTAGCTTTAGTACAATATGATAGCACAATTTCCTCAAGGCAGATTGGCGCCGAATTAGCTATAAGTAAGGACTCTGCTAGGAAAATTTTGAAAAATCATCGATTTAAATCCTTCAAGTATCAGTTGCATCAACATTTGTATGAAAATGACGGTGAAAGGCGCCTGGAATATTGTAATTGGTTTCTTCGACAAAATGCTGAGAATCACCTATTTAACTATTGTATCTTGTTTACGGTCGAGTCAAGATTCACCAACAATGGATTATTTAACAGGAATAATACAAGGTAGGTACTGTACTTTATTTGGATTATTGTCGATAGTCGAAGTGTAAAGTGCTAAAAGTGTGAACGGTCTTTTGTTTCAGGTACTGGGCGACAGAAAACGAGCACCGGTTTCGACAAGGTGGCTTCCAGCCAACTAACCGGAGAGAGATACTTTAATTTTTTTACGAATGAAATTTCGGAATTCATTGACAACCTACCAGCGGAAATAACTGAGAGAATGTACTTCCAGCAAGATGGCGCCCCTCCGCATAATTCAAGAATAGCGAGAAATTATCTTCAAAATCGCTTTCAAGAGAGACTTATAACAACCCATGGTCCAGTCAGGTGGCCACCAAGGTCACCTGATCTTACTCCGTGCGACTTTTTTCTATGGGGGCATCTTAAAAATAGGGTGTATTCCACACAGCCTACAACTCTACATGAGCTAGAAGTAAAAATTCGTAGAGCTTTCCAAGATATCACGCCCCAAATGTTGAGAAACGTTTTACATGAAAATATCACCAGAGTCAATAAATGTATTGACGCTGAGGGAATGCATTTCGAACATTTGTTTTGAATTTATTTTATCTTTAATCCTATCAATTTCATTTTTTATTTTTTTTCGATAAATCTGTTTTTTTGTTATTTGAATAATAATAATTGGATTTTTTGGTATTTCATTTCAAAAAATTACTTTCTATTATATCATTAGAAAGGAATGGTTATGCTGAATAGTACAGGCAAGAAAAAGTTGTATGTTCCTATTTAAGTTATGGACCTACAGAGTATTGTTTTTTTCCCAATTTTTCCAATATTTTTTTTGGCGGCTTTTTATAACGCCGACGAATGAAAATAAAATATCACAGTAGTAGCAACTGTTATCAAGTGACTTATGGTTTCCATAGCCAACTTTTCAATTTTTGGCTTTCATTTTGCTTCCACAGCCTACTCGGTGAATTTCAATAATAATTTTTTTCTGATCTAGTTTCTGGTTAGATACCAACTTGTGATATGTCATTAGAAAGGTAATTGAATGCTGAATGAAGCGAAAAGAAAAAAAAATAGGGTTTCCATTTAAAATAAGAAAGTTGATGTTACTTCCGGTCAGACCGGAAGTTAACTTCGACATGTCAATATGCTCAAATTCTAGCTCTTATGTCATTATATCGACGCTCCAAATTTCACAAACCTACTTCATACAATAACTGAGATATTCCGTAGGCAATACTTCCGTAGCCACCCTATCAATAGAAAATTTGGTACATGTATATAAAAAATATAAGTAGATGAAAAGGACGAAGTACGAAATTACATTCAATTGAATACTAATTATTGCAAGGTGTAAAGACTTGCTTGTCTCGGAATCACAGGGGCCATCAAATCAACACCAACTGCAGCGATTGAGACACTCCTGGGACCTCTCCACTTTGTGGTTCAGGGTGAGGCAAGGCTTGGTGCACCCAACCTGGACGTTGGAACGGGACAAATTAGAATCGTTAGAATTGTGATCGGGAATGTGCTAGGAACGAGATCGGACCACATTCCGAAACGATACTCCTTCAACAACCAGTTAAGAGTGCTGGTGCCAAACAGAACTGAATGGAACGGCTCACAGCTCAAGGACATTCTAGGGTAATATCTGGTACACAGATGGATCCAAGACTGACAATGGAGCGGGATCAGTAGTGTTCTCCAGGAATCCGAGTATTGGCATCAGCTACTCACTGGGCACCCATACTTCTGTCTTTCAAGCAGAAGTGTACGTCATCCTTCAATGCGCGAAGGAAAATAATAGGAGAAACGTTGAAAACGCACATATCAACATCCTATCAGTATAGGACTGCAAAGAAGAACTGAAAACTTTTTCAGACCGGAATCGAGTCAAACTGATATTAGTCCAAGGTCATCAGGGAATCGCAGGCAATGAGAAAGCAGACGAACTCGCACGAAGAGGATCGGAAATGCTCCCAACCCAAGGGCAGATGCTAGGGGTACCGAAGTGTACAATAAGAGCGTCTGTAAAAGACTGAATTAGGAATAAACACAAAAAATAATAAGACAATGTCCCTGGAAACAAACACGGGAAAGAATATATCGAAGGACCGTGTAACAAAAGAACGGCAGGCCTGTTAACAATGAACAGGAGCCAGTTGAGAACCGTTACGGGACTCCTGACTGGACATGCACCAGTGAAGGATCACCTTAAAAAATGGGGCAATACAATGAAGACCTGACCTGCAGACTATGCGGTAAGGATCCAGAAACTGTGAAATACATACTGTGCTATTGCGAAGCTCTAGACCGCAAAAGACAGGCAATTTTCGGGCAGCCATCTGGCGACCCAGAACTATTCAGTTCCCACCCAATACGGAACTTGTACAAACTCGTACAAGGCACAAAAATATTGGATTGGATACTGTGACATTGAAACACTTAGCGGTGCCTTGGTTCGCGGACCTGCTGGCTCCAGTGATAAAAAGAGGAGTTGGCGGGTTTACGAATTAAGGCATCGATAGGTAAGATACAATGGGCTGATAAGCCTGTCACCGGAGGCAATAACCGACTGGACCTACACAGAGTTGGAGGTTTTAGTGAGTCTGGAGGCTCAATATTTCTCTATAAAAGAATTCCTCCACATCTCCAAAAAAAAAGTATTGCAAAACATCATGCAGAATCATTGACAATGGATTCAGTTGGAACTATCAGTTGATTCTTAAATAGGTTAAAAGGGACATTGAATATATTTATTGATGTGTGATCTATGTTGAAATTTTCTTGAAGCATACAACAAAAAGCAGTGAGACTATAATAATTGGTACGATGGGTTTGCACATGGAAAGTGTGACAAGTTCTGGTGGTTCTTCTAAAATCTCTGGGTATTTCATGATGCCATTTACAATTTTGAATAAAAGATATGAGAGCCGAAATGCGTCTATTTTCTATTATATATATATTTAAAATATATGCGCTCGCTTGTTTTATAATTAATTTTCCTTCAACCCATAATATGATTTGAAATGGGAACTATATCACAATACAGACCATGCGAGCAAAGCGAGCGCGTTCGGCAGACATTTCGCAAATCCGCGCGCGCGGATTTGCGAAATGTCTGCCGAACGCGCGCATTTTCTTTACTGGTCTCCATATTTCTATTCATCTACCACGAACATTTCGAAAAGATGAGAATATGCGCACCTGCACCACTTTTGCGCTTATCCGACATTCCAAAAATATCCGCGTGCGCACATGCGCTCGCTTGGTCCACATATTTCATAATTCATCTTGATGCGCTAATGGACAGTCCCAAAATACACCAATTACCTTACCAATTGCCTCTATAGTCTCTATTATACTGGTAATTAATATCGCTGTAGGACAGAAACACTCAATAAACTGACACAATAATGGGCTAAAATCAAGTATAAAAAGTTAAATTGGTTCCCGATCGATATTTGAGAATTGAATGAATTTTTTATTTTTCCATATTTTTATTTTCGTAATTCTACAATTTTAAAATTTATTGAAATATTCTATGTAATAAAATTGGCAACGCCGCATTACTAATTTTGACAGTTCAAAGTGGCCTGTCATTTGTTAAATAAAGTGATTGTTTATGTATCTTGAATAAAGACCAGTTTTTATTTTTTCTATTTTTCAGAGGTTTATTTTACCTACACAATGCTAAATATGCGTGGATAAAAGTGTTCATGCTTCAATACAGTGGATTTAATTGAAAATCACGTTAATACTCCGTCCAACGGTTTGTTTTTGTGTCTTCCAAAAGTTAGTACCCACATACATTTTTTCAACAAAAAAAATAGATAAAGTTCTTTCCGCGCAAAAATTTCGATTGCTGTAGTGTTTTTATGATATTTCGAAAATTTCATCAAAATCCCAGTTGGACCCATATTCTATACCTTTACCCATGTTACTATCAAAAATGGTTCGTAAAACTTCAACATTCTTCAGAGATTTAAAAACCAAGATATTGAAAAAAAAATTGTCATAAGATTTTGGTTTGTAAATAGGGTAATATTTAATACATACCTTTTTCTTGATATTTACTATATTCCTCCTAGAAAAACAATTATCTCCTACACTCTTACATTCCCCGAATAGCACCAAAATATTTATACTTTCGAATCTTCAATACATTTTTAGTCTCCAATAATAAAATCAATAAGATGCAATTTTAATCAGTACAAAACTAACGAAGATATAATCAAATAACATTAAAATGTCAAACAAAAATGTGGGTACCTACACCGCCTACTAGGCTAAATAAATTATCGAGACTAATAGACTTGTTAATTGGTGGATTAAGGCCGATTCAAATGAATGCCGGCGCATGCAAGGTTTTTGAAGTACGTGCGATTAACAGGCATATGCATTTTTTATGTTTGTACCTAAAAACTGCACGACAATTCACATATGTGTACCTTTCATTTATCAGTTTCTACCACAATATCATATTTTATTTTATCCCAAAATAATTTTGCCAATACTGGAGTAGTGCTATTCGGGTTTTTCAAATAATTCCGCCGTATATTTTCTTTTATTATTTCAACTAGAACATGCGTGGGGTGCAGGGTGGGCACGAATATCTGAATCGGCCTTTAGGGGAACAATTTCATTGTTATGTTTACAAATGGAACGATAGTGTTGTTATGGCTACTTGGCAATAATGAAACTTATTTTTCGCATATATAGCCAAATTAAAAAAAATGTGATGGGTAATATCTGAATTTTTCTACTCAATTATTGACAACCCGCTGGTATTGATCACGGAATGGAAAAATTTGAAATAATATTAGCTGACTAATGATCTTTGAATTTTAAAGACTACCAGCAAGGTACTGTCATCGAATTCGGATCACAGCCAACTCGATAAATGTGTGACTTATCAAAATTATGTTTTTTTGATTGCAACACTCTACATATTTGCACTCCATTGAATTCCGCTGAAAGAGTGTTTCTCAAAAATATAGGGTTTTTTGGGTTTATACAGAATATCTCAAAATCAATAATTAGTAATAAGAAAATGTTTTTACCAAAAATCTTCGGAAATGGTGTATTTTTATTTCATATTCATAAATTCACCGAATGGCACTTTTTCCATACAGGGGCAACCAAAACGGAAATGTATATAATTCAGTCACTTAAGGAATAATGGTATTTGTATTCAATAATGGACAAATACGGCAACAAAATAATATACAAAAATGTTAAGCGTTTATTTTTCACTTGTCCATTACCTTGGCAACGGTTGCTATTAACAGGCCCATAACGCCCGGGGCATTATGAAGGGCATTATGAATCATAAAGCCCGCTAAATGTTTTTTTCTCTAGTTCAATAAATTAATTACTCTGAAAAATTTCATTCATAACTGTACATGAAAAAGGGACTAATTATTTTCTCTCAAATAGAAATTACAATTTTCAAATGTTCCTGAAAAATTAGTACCAAGCTTGAAGTTCTGTGAGTTGACCGATGATTTTTTTTGAAAAATAAAAAATGTATGAAGTGAACAACGTCGTTTAATATAATTTTTTCGTGAAAAATGAAATCTTGTATGCACCACGAGCGTTACTAGAATAGACCGAGGGATGTATGTTGCCCGATGGGCGTTAGGATCTACATAGGATCTACATACATACATAGCTATAATTCACAGGAGATGTTCAAATAATCTCCCATTTTGACCTATGCACAACTTGAGTCTATTTTCAACGGCGGTTCCAACTTCAGTTAAAGTTGATCTTGTAATAGAGCGAAAAACTTCTCTAATTCTATTCTTCGTGTCTCCTGGTGTCGTTGGTTTCTCTTGATAGACTTCGCCCTTAATATATCCCCAGAGATAAAAATCTAGGGGCGAGAGGTCTGGAGATCTTGCTGGCCACTTCCGAAAACTTTCTGGTCAGATAGATTTCGAATCAGAGGATATCGACTGCATACATTATACTAGGTAATAAACAATTTCTGTCACAGTTACCCAAAATGTAGATCATGTTTATCATTTCTTCGGTGAATAATTTCGTTTTGAAACGAGAAAAAATTATATTTCAACTAGAAATTCACCTAGATAATTAAATGTCACGTTTGTTGACAATTCCTGTTGCATTCAAATATTTCAAGGGTGATAATTAAATGTCACGTTTGTTGACAATTCCTGTTACATTCAAATGTTCCAAGGGTGAGATAAAATGATATGCATTACGGATAGATGTTACAGGAACTGCTTCAAGCCAATAGAATGTATGTAGTTCGATATCCTGATTCAAGGAATATGCGACTCGAGAGTTTTCGAAGAAAAAGTTTGGGAAAACAGGAAGTGTGAAGCACAAAAAGTGAACAAAACGTGGAAGAAAAAGAAGAAATTAGCGATGATATCGTGAACGTTATTTTCACGTAACTATATAACTAACTATATCACGTAAAAAATAGATTTAGAGGAATTGTTCGCTGTATTACAAGATCAACTTCAATTGAAGTTTGAAGAGCCATTGTAGATAGGCTAAATTTGTGCGTATAGGTCAAAATGGTGTTTTAGCATCTCCAGTGAATTAACGCTTCTTAACGTTTTCTGAGATTATTTTGTTGCCCTGTTTGTCCATCATTGAATACAAATATCATTATTGCTTCCATGAAATTTTTCATACTTTCCTTAAGAATTAGATAAGTACATTTCCCATTGAAATCAAGTAGGCAAACCATAATTTATTTTCTGGAAGCTCAAAGTATGGACTATTTATAGGGTGTTCCATTTGAAAAAACTGAGAAAAAAGTATGGAAAAAGTGTCATTCAATCAATTTATGAATATGAAATGAAAATACACCATTTTCGAGGATGTGTTGAATGAACCCATTTTGGGACATAAATGTCACCATAACTTCAGAACCATCTGGTATAAACCCATACAAACCTATATTTTAGAAAAACACTCTTTTAAATGCATTCAATGGAGTGGAAATATATAGAAGGTTTTATTTTGAGGGTTTTATTTTGAAAAAAAAACATAACTTTGACAATTCACACATTAATCGGACACTCTGAATGTTAGAAGTTATTTTTGGAATAGGGCTTTTATTGCTCTCTGCAACTTTTATTTGAAACATTTTTCACGTGCTATAAGATTCATCAATAATATTTGAAAAATTTCTTGTCGGTTGACATCTCTTCTCATTTCCACTTCTGAGCTGTCATAATTAATGAATTGAATGTTGTTGGATACTCGATTGTCAAATACTGTTTGGAATCTCAAACTCTCGTCAAAATGTTCTCGAATGCAAAAGAGACATTTTGCGACATAGCGTGAAAATAACTATTTTCATTCAGTCTTATCGAGTTTCCAAGATTGCATTTCAGTGGCTCTAATCAACCAAGAAAACTAGCATTTCCTGAAGAATTTGATAAACTTATCATTCATTTAGTTTCCTCTTTCTAAAAATAGGTAAATTTGCCAAACAATGCAATTTGAAAACGGTTTTAATCATAGTCATTAACGAAAACTTGAATCCTCATTGAAATATATGACTATTTGAGTTTTCGGAAAAAATATACGACTGATTTAGGTACATTTGAAGTTTCCAACTAAACTGATAAGTGTCAAACCAGAAGTGGGCTTAGATAGTTGTTAGAGTTTCCAAGCAACCGTACCGCATTTATTTCATATTATACAGTATATTATTTCATAAGGTATCACAAAATATACTTTTACATATTCGATTTCAGTCTGAAAAATACTTTTTTATGGTATTAAGTACACTAATGAAAAATTTTACAGGATTAGTACTGTAAAATAGTTTTCAAAATGTTATTTAACCAAACTAGTCCTATAGCATATATCTTTACTATATATACTCATACTCATATATACTTTACTAGCCCTGTGATGGATATTGACGATAAGTATCGTGAAGATTCATATTACGATTTTGTCAAACGGGGCAGTTTGGTAGAGTTTAATAACCCATCGACTATGGTAATATGAATTTACGATACGAATATTGTACAATATTTTATCTACTACCAATAACGTTGATTATTTATTCAAAATCAGTTAATATTCCTGAAATTAATGATATCAAAATCATGTAAAAAGCAAGCGTTGCAAAGGTTGGGAGTACACACTGTCAACTTTGACGCATTTATTTTAATTCAGTAAGATTTTATCGGGGGTAATATAACAAGACCTCGTTCATCAGCGAATACATTTTTCAATTTCAACGAAAACGATCTTGTTTGAACATTTATCGAGTTGAATTCGGAGATTTATGTTCTGAATAAAACCCGAGGGCTTTAAAGCTCGAAGGTTTTATTCTTAGAATTTAACGAGATGAATTTTCTAAAACAAAAATGTTTGAGAGGAAATTCCAAAATTTATTCGATTTGATAAACGACGGTCGAGTTATATTTGAACAGATTATTTCCCAAATATGTCAATTAACCAATTACATTTATTTCACAACCTACATAATTATTTTTTCCCGCTGCCGACACTGTAAATAGTCCATGCAGGCTTAGCAACAAAACAGGTAAATGGCCTATATCATTCGTTTACTGATTCATCTTGACAACGGAATGTAAATAGGTATTGTCATTTACATGCCTAGGATAATAATGACTTTGACTTTGACAAGTAATACCTCCGGCTTCATTTATATAAAAAAAATAATAAAAAAATCTAGGTTATGAAACTTTTTGAATATTATTGTTGTCTGTTTATTCGGTAACTTAGTTACGCGCACAAGCAACTTAGAATGAAATAGCGGAACGAATAATTATGAAGGAAGGGTAGGAAAACAAACTTCAATCCAGGCAAATTTTGAGCAATGTCAACAAGCAGCGGGAAAAACGTAATAAGTAAAAGAGAAAGTATCTAGGTTCATCAATGGGATAATTTGGAGTTACAGCATTTAATTTTCGTAAAACAGTGGCGTAGTTGGGTGATATGTTGCCATATTATCCTTCATATTTTCTTTAGACGTGACTTGACAAATGAGTGTTTAACATCAGTTAGGTTCATAGATACTTGACCTGAACGTCATAACATTCCGTGTACCTAAATGTAGAGGTTTCTGAGGTATTCACGAAAAACTGCCATGACCACATAATGCTAGTTTTTTTTTTTCTCAGACTCAAGATTTCGTCTCAAATACGTTGGACTTCAAGACTCATCACTTTGAAATAATGGGTGGAATGAAGTTGAGGAGTTTGAAGGTGTAATTCATCCTCTCTATGTTTATTATGCTAATATTCAAAAAGATAAAAAATACTCTGATATGTTATAACAAATTTGCATTTTGCGATTATGGCATACGAAAAACGATATCTTTACCCGATGCTTCGTCAGGAGATACTTTCATTTAGGCACATGTTATGAATTCCAGGTCAAGTATTGATGAGCCACTCATTTGTTAATTCACTTGTCTAAAGAAAATATGAAGTCACTGTTTCACGAAAATTATTCACTATAACATTGAATTGCCACATTGATAAATCTAGATTAGTGTACCAAGAAATTGTCTTAGCATATTGTGTTGGATTTCCAGAAGAGAAACACAAACAGAAAAAAGACAAATATAATTGTGCAGGAGCAAATCTGTGCTGTCGATTGACGAAAATACCTAATAATAATAATAATAATATACACTCATTCACAGAAAATGAATACATTTTGGAAAAAGTATATAGGCTGTTAATAGGAGGGTTTGAAGCCAGCAAATGCAAAAGGAGGAAATGACACTATACTCCAGTGTGAAACATATGATTTTTACCAACACTTCCAGCATAAAACCACCAATTAATAACAAGAACTATAGCGTTTCAAATATGTTATGCGATGTTATATTTTTTAATGAATACAATAAATATCCTCAAGATTAACAAGCTGAAAAATTATTAAAAATTCAAATCCATTTAATCTACTAGTTGTTTCGAAACGTATAATTCGTATCCGTAGTGACGTATAATAAAAAAAAGTTCCTATGAATATTTCTAAAATCACTGTGTATCATTTTATTCATACAAAGAACGTATCGAAATTATTTTTTTATACTATTTTTTTGCATCAGTGACGTCTATGAAAATATTGTTAGTAATAAATATTATTTTTAAAATTATCTTCTGATTTCTAATGAACATGGTCTCTTGATTTTTTCCATCCGACAGACGGTTTTATTTTAAAATGAAAATGCTTGTAATTATGTGATATTCTCTTTGTCTCATTGGCCACGTTTATACCGTGCGCGAATTTGATACTCTGACCAAGTTAACCATATCGATTTCTGACCAAGAGAAGAAGTTACACTACTCATAAGTAAACAGTTCGGTTCCCTAAAATATCAGACAAAGTCTGATGGCTTTAGGAGAGAGACAGAAATTTCAGTAAAAACCCCTTATTCTCTCCTTAATTTAGGCAGATATCTGACAGAAAACAACTACTTCCCTGGCTAATACCACGACGGACGTTGAATTAAATCTGACAGATATCTGTGCAGCGTTCTCCCTAGAATCTGGGAGACAGCCACAAATGTTTTCTGTATCAATCAAGTAGCAGAATCCTGCCTGACATGATCAAGGACTTGACCACTTACTACATACCGGTTTCGAGGTGTATTGCCTCTCTTCAGTGCAAGGTAGGCCCGACAACATTTGCAGTCGTCGACGTCCTTGGTCATGCAATGCAACATCATTGATACTTGAAATAATTCTCTCAGGTGGATGCGGAGTCTCGTAAGAAGACAGTCGCAGCGCCACCTCTAGAAAACCTCAGAAATCACTCCAAAGTAACTCGGGGTAGAGTTTATTTGAAAATATCAGACAAAGTCTGATGTCTTTTGGAGAGAGACAGAAATTTCAGTAAAATCCCCTGCGACTGTCTTCTTACGAGAAATTTTCTAAGGATTATCGCCCTTCAGGATCAGCATTTAATTATGAAACACCTTATATAAATATGAAAGAATTAAACGAATATGAAGATAATGTTACACCCAACGACATACAGGGATATGCAAAATAACTGATTGCGTATTTATTACGGGAAAAATCAAGATTTCCGTATGAAAAATAATATGATATGATAATTGGAAGAGGGAAAAACGGGGAAAAAAAATTGTGAAAAGGTAAGTTTGGCGTATTTTCCAACTCTCAAAGACCTGGTCTGACATTATGGTCAAAATATTCAATACTCCGTTCTCCAATTTTAATAAGGGAAAATATAGATATAAAGTACCTCAAGTAAATAACATTTTCAAATAAATAAGGGGCTGGATATAAGGTCAAGAGAGCTGTTGGTTTTTCCAGAGAGGAGATAAATATGTTTATTGTCAAAGCACCAGACGACCAGTTCTGTGGTGAATGCGGATGAGACGAATTATGTAATATGACTATTGAAGATAACGGTAATATTATTTTAATAGTACTGCCCAGATACCAAAATTCAAAGGGAATCTATTGTTACAAACAATATAAACAAAAACGGATCATCGTCGTTTCTTTTTAGGTTATAGAAAATCAGAATGCTCATTCCAGTTTGTAGGAAAAAATACCGTATCATATAATTACGCAAAATCTAGAACAATATACCGGACATAGGCTGAGAAGAACATCTGCGTCTTTCTTAGCAAATGGTGGTTGACGCGCGATAAGCATGGCAGAAAGATTATGCAGATCACTCAATTGCCAAAAAATTAAAATTGCAAATCAAATTATGACAGGTACATACTCCTACTCTGCCGTTAGCAAATATTTCATAATAGGGAAGAAAATTGCCACTTTCAACCAAGGAAAAAAAGTAAATTTTCCAGGGAAATGTTAGACAAAATCTATTGCAATTCAAAGTGCATGAGAGGTAAATGGAAATGATCGCTCTCTATAAAAATGTCAAATCATACCAATCAAAACCTTCCAATTACTCAAATATGTCAGGATGTTTCTATCTAGAACAACGCGCACGAGCAAAACACCGCAGAAACTTGGTCTCACTATCCTGGCATTAAAAAAATAATTAGTGGCGAGTTTGTGGGATAGGATTTTATTAGCCGAGTGACAGTGTTTTAACACTGCCCTGCGGTTGGCGTGCTGCACCGTGTTTAAAAGCTTATTGTCGATCCTTGGTTCCATACAGACCACATCGTCGTATCGTGAATTGCTTTTCATTCTTTTCAATGGATTTTTCGCTTCTTTTATTATTGACAGTTGATTGTTTGCCAGCAATAAATGTACAATGTTGAGTTAGTATTTCAGAGTTCAAACGGCTAGAATGATGTACCTAAGATATTTTGTCGGGTTCGGGCTGAGTTATATGAAACTGGTAGGTAGGTATTTTGAATGACCTTTTAGACAACAAAACAGTTCAAGTGGAAAGATGCTGAATAACAGGAAGCTAATCTCAGCTTTGCGCTGGAGACCAGCTACAAAATGTAGTTGAGTGGTGAGAGCTTTTACTCATGAAGTCACTTCTTCCCTTAAATTGAACTTCCTGATATTTTGGAGATAAACAACTTCCACAGGACGATAGAACTTTTTTTTCCTTTAGTAATTTCCTAAACTCGGACACTTCCGGAGGGCGCGCTGGATCATTTGCCTCGTTAACCACTCTACACCCCATGGCGTAAGTGACTATTGGCTCCAAGAATCATGTCCCTTGAGCAGGCGGAGTTAAAAAAAAAGGATGACGAACTTCTGCATTTGTCCGGCAAAGATTTCTGCCATATTACGGCAAGTCGGTATGATTTTTAGGTTCCTGAGCAGTCTGTCCATTATTCCACCAAGGACCCATATTATCAGATCCACCAGTATAACAGAATGGTGTGGGTACAGCCTTCGGAGTTCAAAGAGTAGATCCTGATATCTATTCCGTTTGTTCTCCTCTTTTCGGATGTTCGTTTCGCCAGGAGCCAAAAACTCAACGACGAAAATCGTCTTGTATTTGCCTGAGGATGGGGAATATGTAGTTCCCATTCTCCGCAACGGACTCAATATCCCCTGGAGCACAAGGCAACAACGGTGTCTCGTCTATACCGTACGAGTTTCGTACAACACTCGTAGTACTGCGTTATGCCTGTGGATATAAGCTGGACAGGCTGACAGCAAATGCATTATGGTGTCAGCTGCCCCAAAATATGCTCTACATCTAGTGTCAGGGACATCACGCGACTGATGAAGGCTGACACATAATGGAAGTTTTATATTTTCAGATCCAATTTTTATAATTTTGCATTTCCGTTTGACACAAAACTATCATTGCCATTATTATTCTGGACACGTCTCACAATCTTGTTCTTAAACTGATATCCTAAATAGCAAAATATAAAAAACATATTACATAAATCTTTTATTGTGTCTGAGGCTTCAGGTACACGAGAGTATTGAAGATACCATTCTGGCAAGCCATTATAAACCCCTCGGTTTCTGAGTTCAGCCCACTTGACTTGAAAAATGCGAACGTCAGGTTTCTGAATAAGCCAAGGGCTTCAATGTTCTTACAGAAGACCCCGTGCATTGGCGTATTCTTATGTAGCTGTAGGAGACTCTCCCTCTCGGCAGCTTTGACTGAGCAGAGAAGGGGATCTGAACTCCTGATGACTAAACATGCTCCATACAGTATCATTCTGTTATGTAGACACTCCAGACGATTCAGAATGCAAGCACCTCTGAAGATTCATCTTCTTGCGAATTTTTAACGTCGAATTATCGCAGCTCTTTCTGAGTCCATTCTATCACTCCAAAGGGGTAAAAGTAGAGTCGGAACGGCAAGCATACTAGTTGCATGACCAGATCTGTCCCTTTTCTCCCGAGGCATAAAGTTTGAGGTCATCCATGTAACACAGATGGGTGACCTTATGCCTCTAGGTGCTGGGGGTAGAGAAGAAGAATATCCGCAGGTTTTCCATAGTGCAAAAGACAATGACAATAGTGAGATGCAGAAGAGAAGAGGGCTGAGGAAGTCTCCCTGAAACATACCCCTTCTGATGATAATGGTTTGGACTTTGACTGGACCAGATATTTCGGCATCAGCTGTGCAATGCATATCACTATTTGATCGGGTACCGCAAGGCATCTGAGCAAATGCATGATGAGCTCATGTGATGTTGTATCAAAAGCCTTGCGAAAATCTATCCAGGCTATTGACAGGTTACGGTTGTACTGCACGGAGTCCTACGTGATATATCTGATGTCGATGAGCCGGTCTTCCTTCCTACCAGTGACCCCCTTCTTTGAGTCTCTTTACTTATATATAATGATAATAATAATACTCCCTTATAAACCCTCATAGAGTGTACCCAAAGGCATACCCTGTGCGAGTAGAGGACGGCTATTATCATTATCTGCCGTGGCGTTCCGAGCCGACTTACTGATTTTTGGTGGCGTATTCACTTTTCAGCTGTAGGAAAACTCTGAAAACCTACAGCACCACCAGGGGTGATCGGTGCGCACTCCAAGCAAGCACCAGGGTCAACTGCGGAGAGTATTCGCATGTACAAGATGTCAGTAAACATGTCACATGCATTCAAGCATGTCATCGATCTGTAGTAGTATGGATCAGACAAATATGTGCTTTTGGGAATTAGCACGGTTTGCCCCTCGACAAACCAATCCGGAATCTGTTGCTCCCCCATCTAGTTAAAAACTCTTGCCAGATGGTAGTGGGTGCTTGAAATCTTTTTCCACCAATAGTCATTTAGTCCATCAGGGCCTGGAATAACAAGGTTCTTCGAGCCTTTGAGGGCACGACGAATTTTTTCCGGAGTTATCGGATTGCGTAGTTCATTGAGCTCAGGCCAGACTGACGAAGTCTCTTGCGTTGAGTGGTTGCGGAAACTCATATATATATGAGAATATTATTCTTCCACCTTATCAGCGGCCGACATTATTTTCAATATGTGGAGGCTCTTGAAATAAGCCGAATATGCGAGAAGGTTTATCGTGGAACTTAATCATGTTTTCCACGATGCTTCTCGCTCGCCTCACTAGTGACTTCTTTGCAGCCACCAGCATTCGTATCCTATCAAGACAGTACTGTTTATTGGTAAACAGCATGCCTTGATTCAGTATGTGGTGAGCTCGACTTAAATTTGCGGCAATTCGTCACACTGCAGGAGTAAAGGGCCTATAGACCGCCACGTAATCCGCCACACACTGGATACGAGACGCGAGAGGAGAACATCCGAATGTCATCTAGAACTTCTTACTAATTCAGTTGATCTTCAGTCAGCCGAAAGACTAAAAAAGACGGGGTTCGTGATAAACCAGGACAAAGCGTGACAAACCCAAATCGACTGCACTTGATTGACTCTTAGAATTTGGTACCTCAGATACTAAGCAGAACGCAGATAGCTTCAAAAAGTAGGTCAAAAAGGCTGCTATACGTGCTGAAAATTTTGATAGGACAGAACCTGACCAAAGGCGAGAATTAAATCAGACTCCTCTCATTTGGCAAAGCCATAAAGAAGGAGACGCAAAAAGACCCTCCTGATGAACAAAATGAGCCAAGAGCTCAGTTACCTTCACACAAATCTTCAACATTCAAAACCAGGCACGAATGTGCTCAGAAGGAGGTTTTACTAAAGACAAAACTTTCACATAAAGGGCTAATCCAAGAGTCTTGGATAAACGGAGGACGAACACAATAAGTACTCAACATCAAATCATGTAAGTTTTCCTGTTCCAGAGTTCCGCTGGAGATTCGACCAGCGCGGAAGTGTCAACTGAAACAGGTAAGAGGCTGGTGCGGTTATCGCCTGAGCCTATTTTCCAGGAGACACTTTCCACTAGAGAAAGTCCAAAGCCCCATCGGATGGTGCAAAAAAGTATCAGGCATTTCATTATGTGCTGCGATGCCAACACTCACCACGTGGGGAAGTACAGACACAAATGCACGGGGTTTGTACCTTCTAGAATATTTGTCAGTCACTTAAATCGACATCATCAATTGCATACATGCGATTAGAAAATAGGTTTTTGATTTGACTGTCAGGAATCCATGCATACAAATTTGTTGTGGAAAGGCTTTCATTTTATTCAATTTCATTTTTATTCACTATAAAGTTGTTTTTTGCTTCTCCCGAATACCCTTTCAGAGCCAATGCCTCAACGATTGTGTCCTTGGAAATAAAAACAAATACAAACGATAAGAATGCTCGATCGGAAAAGCTAAAAAGGTGTAAAAAATTATCTTCATATACATAGGCCAGACAACTTGGAAACCAAGGACTTTTGGGTGTGGAGTGTGTCTACATAACAGAATGGTACTGGATAAATCATGTAAAAGTCACCAGCAGTTCAGATTCCTTCTCTGCTTGGCATCAAATCATTCAGCCGATAAACTTGGTTTTGTATTGAACAATGAACGAGAAGGCCCAAACTCTGTCACCGTGTTGGAAACCGTTCAGCAAAAAGCTCACATTAAAACTGCAGAGATAAAAGTACTCCTGCAGCTAGATAAGAATTAGATAATGCATGGGGTCTTCTAAAGAACATCGCAGACCTTTTGGCTTATCCCAAAGTAAACTGGGCTGGGAGTCGGACACCGAGATAATGCAGAAGCTTGTCAAGCTTGTGCGGTCTCAGCGACCGCCCAGAGCCGAGCAGGAGTGGTATTCCATGTACCATAGAATTCTATACTCGACAGTTGTCTCTTTCTCCCCCCAACGAATTTAACAATAATTACATTTCAGCCAGGAACTCTACGTTTTTAAAGAACAAGCTCCACTTTCATTTTGTGATTTAAAAAAGGCTGTCTCTTACAACAGATCTATGCTCACGATTTGCAGAATGCCTTCCCTAATATATGTATTGCACTGCGAATTCATTCTACTCTTCCTACTACATCCGCAAGCTGTAAGCGAAGTTTTAGCAACCTAAACGACCTATTAAGAGTTATTTGCGATCATCTACGAGCCAGGAACGGTTGTTAATTAAGTCTTGCAATCTTAGCGATAGAAAATCGAATGGTACATGAAATAAATTATGACAAGGCCATGGATTTGTTTGCAAAACAAAAAGCTAGAAGAGTGAAATTGTAATTTCAATTTGAAATACAATGCAATAATATATCCAACTCGTTTTATTTCTGACCCTATGCTGTGCTTTCCTGACAACAATATATGTCCTGCACGTCCATATATATATATTGCGTGCGGGTTATATGCATGGTGAATCACTCACGCTTGTAGAAAATAGTACCTATTTATCTGTAGCAATTCCATGAGTGAGCAGGAAAGTATCAGCTAGAACGGAAAATTAAGTGATGTTTTCACATTGATGAAGCAGGTGCCCTAAAGAAAATGTTAAAGCGCCCCCACCCATTGCTATATCAGTCATATATATCACCAGAATAATGCTATTTTCTGGAGCAGCTGGTCAGTGTGATTGTTAGTCACTCAGAAGTAAAGCTGTATGCATTCTCATTCAATTTCAAGTCCATGAACAAACCATGCAGTGCTAGCCAGATATATAAGTCTCATACACGTGGGAATTCAGTCATTAAAGTGCGAAAAGCTAACGTTGTTTGTCACCCACGTACACGTAGGTTCGAAATCAATGTAGAAGACTATCCGCTACGTGGTAGTGATAATCCCACTTGTTTACACATATTGTTATTTGTGTAATAAAAAATAACTCGATGAAGACAAACTTCATATATTATTGAAATCCTTGATCTCCGTATAACCGGAATACATAGTATTATTCTGTGGTATTGCTATAGCGGCGCAATTTCTAGTGGACTCAAGTATCTGCATGTGATGAAATAGCTTTCGTTGATTTTTCTCAGCTTATCTCATTGGAAAGAGATGAAGGTATATTAAACTTCAAGATCTTGGCTGATGATCCTAGCACCCTGGCAGTTATAGCCACCCGACTGAAACGTTTAGAAAAGAAGCAGAAATTAACATGTTATAATTTTGTTTTGTTGGTTATTGAAATTTAATATTTAAAAAATATAGAGCTGTGATAATTAAATTACTATAATCTGTTTTAAGAGATGGATGGGCTACCTGATAAATTCGTACCAATCGAGAATATTACAAAAATGAGACTATCGGAATATTTCGTCTGTGAAGTCCTTGATTACAGTTCCAGATACAATTATATCGCTAGTTTATATTATGCCCCTAGCAATTTGATTGGGAAATATGAGAAATATCCTGCATACGGCGATTTTCCAGAAGCTTATTGTCTTGTAAGTTGAATATTGCCTTTTTTTTTTTCGATTCTGTGGTCAACTATTGGAGCTATTTGTTGCCTAGTAGTATTCACACCAGTGGACAAAAAATTTGCAATATATCAATAAAAAATTCTTCAATAAGTAACTCAATTATGTGCAGAATGATATGTGAGTTGTTAACGCAGGCTGATTAAACTTGATGGAATGATGGAAGGTGTTCGATGTAGTGGACCACAATGTTTTTCTCAAGAAACTTGTCATGAAAGTCATGAGGCTAATGGAAAGAATCTATAACCTACTACTACTACTACTTATGGCATAGGCAAACTGTAGTGAAAGACTTCCAGAGTATTCACTAGATGTTTTGAGCTCATGACTGGCAAAACTGTGTGGACCATACTACTCATTTGTAGATGATACAGTATTGGTAAATAGTGGTACTAATCAAATAACATCATAGAAAACAGTAAACGAGGACCTAAGAACTTATGCATATTGGCTACTTGAAAAATAACTCAAAATCAACATTAAAAAAAAGAAATATGACATTCCATCAAAAAAACCCAAAAATTAGCGTGAAACTACATCAAACATATGATTGATTATAATATTGATTGTAGCTATAGTTGAAAACTATTTTAAAATTTAGCTCTTATGAACTGTTGAAACTCTGGTACAAAATATGGTAATATTCCGTTAACTAATAGCCACAAGCTATCAAAAACATTCTGGAACCTATGTAATTTGGTCTCCTGAACAAAAATATAAAATCCAAAAATTTTAGGTTGTCTCAAGTAATTTTCGAGATATCGACCTATTTTTTAGTGACATTCCTGCTGCAAAAAAAACAATCTCTCAAATTTATTCCTTCTTATCACTAGCAAAATGTCAACAGCTTAATTGACCTGTTTTACACTTTTTCTTTATTGAAAACAGCACTTTTTATGAAAAAATTCATCCTCTTATCACCACATAATCAACAAAAGGCAAAACGGTTAGTGAATTTTATTCATATCAAGTTGGTAACTGGATAAAACGTTATTGAATAATTTCCTATTCATGTTGAAGTTAAATGGCAAGAAAAGTTGGCCTTGCAAATATGCAAAGATCAACGAATAAATGCACTAAACATTTTCCATAAATATGTTGTTTTTGATGTTCTTGAGAGAAGGTTGAATTTTTTGATAAATAATACAATTTTTTATTAAAAAAATAGTGTAAAACGTGTGAATTAGGGTGTGTATATTGTGCTAGTATAAAGAAGGAAGAATTTTGAGTGTTTTTGTTCGCGGTAGGAATGTGTGCTAGAAAATGCCAGTTATCGCTCAAAAATAATAATATTGATATCCGAAACTACTTGAGACCGCCAAAAATTTTGTTTGGATTTTTTGTTCAGGTGATCAAATTACGTAAGTTTGGTAACTTGTGGCTATTTGTTAACGGAATTTTACCCAAAATATTTTTGTCCATCTCCTTCAAAAACCAGATATTCAGCCCTATGCTGTATCACTTCCCTTAAAAATAACTTCACCGTTATTCGCCATTTCCGTTATTTTGCTCTTACCAATCATAGCAAAATAACGGAAATGGCGAATAACGTTGACGTTATTTTTAACGGAAGTGATACAGCATAGGATTGTCTGTTACATATAGGACTCCATATGATCATACCTAAGCATATACTATATTTCATAATGTGTTGGTAGTGAACCGATAAAACAAATGCACAATAGGTACTTTATACATTCCTCATAATGAAACGAATACTTATTGACTTGGTGGAGTTTTTATAGATACTTCAACCAATAAAGTACACTGAATGTGTCATTTGAAGTTACTTTCATTGACCTAGGTACACATAATTGTTCATCAGTGCTTCACTATGATATTTTGTTTGAAGAGATCTTATGGAAAATGGTGGAGAAAAAGTGAAGGATATCAATCGAGCTACAGACCACAGGATTTTGATCCATTTGGTGCTGAAGATTATGTCACTGTTAAGTAAGTATCCAAATTCACATGTATTCTGAATTTGCTTGCTAATATTACTCATTTTGTAGATTTGAGGGTGCAGTTGTCCCAAGGGATATTTGTATTTATGAAGTTTATAATCCCGGAGCTGTTGTACGCATTTGGGGAAAATTGTCAAAGTATACAGATCAACAATGGATAATGTTGTGGGAGGGACCACCAGAAACGCATCCTCATAAATCAAGAAAATTTCATCCTAAACTCATACCAACAAATTATCTAATTGAGTGAGTAATATTTGAGATTACAAATCCAAATGGTAGTTGGCCATGACAAAACAGCAAACAGTTTGCGCAGCCACATCCTCATATTTCATTGAGAATAAAATATTTCGAAATTTTCTTTGTCTCAAGTTGTGTTACTCGGAAATACATACTTTTATGTTTACAGAACCTTTGTATATCCATTTTCCACGGATAACTATGACCAACTGAAAAGTAAAAAATTGGGAAGAACATACTAGGGATTTTTCACAAAACTAACACTAGATTCTGGTATAGAACACTCTAAAACCCCTAGATTTCATTGCTTGAATCAATTGATTATACAGTGTCTCATTTGTAGGTGGCAACATTATTTACTTTTTTATCAGTATTATCCTCTGAATTTGTAAATTCTTTCTCCTGTAACAAAATTTACAAAAATATTCAATTAATACTGCCAAATATTACTTTTCCATTTGTGAAAATAATTGAGAATATTTTAGTAAAAAAAATTACATTTAATCCTAGCTTGGAACACCCCAAAACCTCAGATCTCAATGCTTGAAAATATTATGTATAATATTATCTTATTCATCCTCAATGCTCGGTTAATTTCAGAATGTCTTCTCTTTTCACAAAGTGACCAAAATTGTACTATTGTTGCTGCCGAAAATGGATAACTATCAGTTTTCTATGGCTTAATATGACCAGCTAAAAAGTGAAAGTTGAGGTAACATATTATGAATTATTTTATAACTACACTAACATTAGAATTTGGTTCAGAACACTCTGAAACCCTCGGAACTCAATTTCCGAATCATGAAATAAATAGGGTATCATCTGTAAATGGCAAACGTTCAATTCCTGACTATTTATCCTGAAAACAACGATAATAGCAATAAATTTCAAAAAAATATTTATGAAGATTTACAGATAACTTAGGGGTTCAGATCTGCACATATTAGAGTGATCTGAACAAGAATCTGATGTTCAGTGATGAACGAATCCATAGCCATTGAAAAGTAATACTTGTTTACTTTTTGCAGTTTTAATGGAAAATTTCTGGGCACTTCATGACAGTGAAAAATATTTAAAAATCAGCCAGAGCATTATGAATGAATGAGAGTTGATGATATTACCAGCTACGGATATATTTTAATGAATTAAGCATTGAAAACTGGGGATTTGGAATGTTCCACACCAGGATTTGATGTTGGTTTTTTGATAAAAAAATCTCTAGTATGTTTTCCCCAATTTTATCTATTCATCTGGTCACAGTTAGCCTTGGAAAACTGTTATTTGGCTGTTTTTCGCAGTATTAATTGAATCTTTTTGGGAATTCTATGACAAGAAATTTCGGAAATTAACCAAGCATTTTGTATGAATTAGAGTTAATAATGTTGTCAGCTACAGATAATATCCTGTTTATTCAAATGATTCAAGTATTGAGATCTGGTGTTAGTTTTGTAATGAAAAAGTTCCTAGTATGTTTTTCCCAATTTTTCACTTTTCAGTTTAGTGGAAAATGGATATACAAAGGTTCCGTAAACACAAAGATAGGTATTTCCAAGTACTACAACTTGAGACAAAGAAAATTTGGAAATAATTTATTCTCAATGAAATATGAGGGTGTGGCTACTCAAAGTGGGACACACTGTATATGTCTTATAATATTCTAAACTACTATAAAATGTTATAACGGATATTGGTGGTACAGCAATGATACTAAATTATTTGATTCCTCTTTACCACATTCATTATGTATATGTATTCATGCTATGATTGATTCAGGAATGAAGCTTTATTTATCAAAAATGTTGTTACATTGTTGGTATCCATGTCTTTGGGTATTGGTTATAATAAGAAGTATTCTGAGACTTATTAAAAACGGTTGTTTTCTGCTTGTACTAAATAAGAAAAAAAATTACATTTTGCTTGAATTCTGCGTCCTTAGTTGCATCATAGACAGTTTGTATGATACAGGGATCATCTCCTGCTGTGAGATGTTGGGTTTTTAGCAAATAAAAATTCCTATGTCTTTTTTGTTGAAAGCCACATTTTCCTGTCATTATGATAGGTACGGTAGCTATAATTTTTATCACTATTTTTCCCATTAATTAGTGAGATTGAATAAAACAAATAATTTTGGCACAGTCGGAATCCCCTTTCCTCCTCAATATCCACAAAGTGGAAAATTTGAGGCAAATATCTATCTATCTATACCTACGAACATTTAATCACATCTGACATCTATTTATGCAATGTTTCTTCAGGACACTATTGCAAGCGCTAATGATTGTAATGCCACCATCTGGTTGGGAATGACCACCTGCATACATGACATGTTTCAAGGTCGTTTCCTTTCATCAGTGCTAGGATAGGTTAGATAACATCCAACAAACAATAACTCTCAAAGCTCAAAAGCAAGAGGCACACCTCGGCAGCACAGACTCCGTGAGTAGCAAATGTATAGGTTCGAAAAAAGTGTGTCGGAGAGTTTTAAATAATAGAATAGAAGTCAGATTAATTCAGTGTTCGTAGGGTGGAAGTAGTTATTTTCTAAAATTTTCCACTTTGTGGATACTGTGGAGAGAAGGGAATTTCGACTTCGCCGAAATCTCTGACATACTTTAGGAATAAGTCAGGTTCTTTCTTCAGACTCCTTTTTTGTTATTGTCAGTACTGCTGCATATGGTATTTCAAGAATAGTAAATGATGTAGAATATCATCCATAATCCTTCTTTGTTTTACCTCTTGTTGGTGTATTAATTTTTTCTGGTTCACAAATTTTTTCCTCTTTGTAGTGATAACATATTTTGGTTTCTGTAGCCGCTGTGTATGAACCTTTACTGAATTTGTTAACTGTGACAAATTTTCATAATTGATATGATTTTTTTCGTCTTGTTTAATTGGTTACCAGTTCTATACCTCAGCAATTCAATAATATTTTCAGCTTCGTTTTTGAGTCTATTAGTTGAGACTGTTTTAATTCTTTTAGAGGATTTATAAATAAACCTCCGATGTAAGTTCAGCTTATCATAACTTTAAGATTAAATTCTTCTATTTTAATAACATTTCCCAATGGGTAAAACAAATATAAAATATGCAAAAAATAATAAGCAGGTTAATAATGAAATTAACATAGCAACCCAGAACCAAAAGAACCTCCACAATATGAAAAATCACATCATGATCTTGGGCTGCATTACAAAATAGAAAAACAAAAACTCTGAAATTTTATTGACTGCTAAGAAAGAAAATTTTAAAGATGGAGTAAGAAATCATATAATCCCGTCAACAAATGTTATGGGTTTGAATCTGAATCAACTAATATTCCAAATAAAACTCCAAATATAAAATGATAAAAAATAATTTTTATAATTGAGGCACCAGATATATTGAGTATTCTCTAATTGAAGAAGAAAATTTGGATTTTGTTAATCTCTAAAGTTGATCCTGTTCTTATTTTCCTTTAATTCTTGTTTTACCGCTCGTCTAAACTTTTCAGAAGTCAGTACAATTTTTATGTGTGGTTTTGCACCTTCAGACCTCATCTTCATTTCGTCTGGATTCCATTTCTCAAAAAAAAAAAATTGTCAGTTATTCCTATGACATTCGTGTGATTTTAATGGGGATTTATTATTACCGCCAAATCGACTCATGATTCATTGATTCAGATCCTCCACTTGCGTATATCCTAATATGCAGATGCTTTCGAAATCCATAGAATAAAAGACCGCTCTCAACGCATTGAAGTGTGAATAAACTACGGGAATTCATATTATCTGTTCTGATTTTTGTGCGAGATGTTTCGAGATTTGATCTCATGGATTATATCTTGCACCATCTGAAAGCAATTTTTCAATCACTCTAGTATTGAAGTATAATTTTATATTTTTAGTACAGTCCGTTTAGA
Source organism: Chrysolina americana (assembly GCA_958502065.1). Lineage (NCBI taxonomy): Eukaryota > Metazoa > Arthropoda > Insecta > Coleoptera > Chrysomelidae > Chrysolina > Chrysolina americana. The sequence goes on along the minus strand of OY293411.1, from coordinate 17,617,047 downwards.
GTTTAACCAAAGCCACCTTGAATATCATTGTTCCATAGATGCTGTTTTATTGGGAGGATATCAACCGGTATCTGAATTGACTGCCAATATTATGTGGAAAGGCCTTCTTAATCAATTTAAAACGGAGAAAATCCTTCCTAATAATGCAAATTTCCTTCGACACTTGGAAGGAGATGGAAATCCATTCTCAACTTTACCTGTAAGTAATTGTTGGTGTAATAATTAAGTTAATTCACTAGAAAGCAATTTTGAACATTTCTATTTGACGAGAAGGCAGAATATAAGAAACTGGCAATCATTTCACGAGTTTACCCAATGAGTCAGTGCGGTATTCTTCATATTGACTTGTTTTGTGCAAGTGGAAAGGAGTAAATATAACACTCGAATACATGACAGGAAATTTGAGTTGAAGTTTACATTATTCAAATGATCCGTCATTGAAATGCACAATTTTCGGAAATTGCAGAGTCTAGAATAGATAATTTATCAAACTAGTTATACCACAATGATTATTTGAAAACCTCACATTCTTGGAGCATTGCCAACTTCATTAATATTAATATATTCTCGCATATAATTTTTTATCAGATGTTCTATATTCTAAACATATATCTCGGGAATAGTTATTATCCTAACAAGTACGGAAAGAGTACTATTCCCGCATGAGACTGCCGTTACCCGAACGACGCAAAGCGGAGTTCGGGTAAGCAGTCGAGTGCGGGATAGTACCTTTCCGTATGAGTAAGGATCAAGATTTTTTCTACAAGGGCATTGAAACATCTTATGTGATGCTCTTGAACAAACTTTCACGTGCGGGAAAAATTATTACCGCACTAGTGCGGGAAAAAAACACTTGAACTGACATTAGCGTGCGGGAAAATTTTTCCCGCACTAGTGCGGGAATATGACACCTCTCAAACTAAATTGCGTGCGGGAATAGGGCGGAACACGCACGCTTGTAGAAAATAGTTATTATCCTAACAAGTACGGAAAGAGTACTATTCCCGTATGAGACTGCCGTTACCCGAACGACGCAAAGCGGAGTTCGGGTAAGCAGTCGAGTGCGGGATAGTACCTTTCCGTATGAGTAAGGATCAAGATTTTTTCTACAAGAGCATTGAAACATCTTACGTGATGCTCTTGAACAAACTTTCACGTGCGGGAAAAATTATTACCGCACTAGTGCGGGAAAAACTCACTTGAAGTGACAATAGCGTGCGGGAAAATATTTCCCGCACTAGTGCGGGAATATGACACCTCTCAAACTAAATTGCGTGCGGGAATAGGGCGGAACACGCACGCTTGTAGAAAAAGTACTTTCTCGTATCGTAAACGATCCGGGAAAATTTTTGACGGCTTGTATACATTTTAGACAGTAAATGAATGCACGCAAACAATAAGTATAATTTATGATGATACTGATTGCGATTTCAGAAAAAATAGTATGTGTACCTCGTAGTAAAAGCACATTCCCAGACTTCAATGCTTGTTGGCCTCGGCTTATCGCCTCGGCCAACAATTTACATTGTCGTCTGGGAATGTATTGCTTTTACTACTAGATACACAATATACTATTCTGGCAACGGGAAGTTGTTAGGATATAATTTCAGTTTTATCGATTTTGATGCGGTGTTGTCAGAAAAAATTTCTTTGGGAGTGAAGATCGTGATATTTTTATTAGAAATTAATATTCTCGCCTATTATGCATTTGTCCCAAAACAACCTCATATAGAAATGTTGATTATCTTCTCTTTTATTCCTGAAGAACCAACCACACTACAGAAGATCATTAAATGAAAAATGGATTATATAATATGGCCGTAGAATTATATCTGTTAGATTTGCAAAGTTTTCTGCAAGAACTACTTTGCAATGCTCTTCTGAATGTCGTAGCTGAGATTACTTTTTGATTCAAATGGGGGAGCCTCTACGTACTGGTTACAAAATTTTTACCAATCATCAGCGAAAGCTAGTTCACCCAATTGAATCAAAAAAGTATCAAAGATATAATTCAACGGTTGCAGTTTTCCGACGAAAATATTTATTTTATAAGGTTTTCTGCAGAAGATTGGATTATGTAATCCCTTTCATCATTATTATTTTTTATTTGTTTTAGGATGAAGTTGTTTTACACATATTTCAATATTTGGATGTGAAGTCTCTAAGCCGATGTGCTCAGGTAAATACCAGATGGAACAAGATTTCAGCAGATTCATTCCTTTACCATAGCTTAAATTTAAAGGTAAGTATTAATGGTTTGACTGTGTGTATGTATATACGGTGCGGCTTTTAATAGTCCCCCCCCTTGTTAACAATTTGACGTATAAACCTTGAAAAAAAAATTTGTTTGGTGGGTATTACCGATACTACATTTTCAATATTTTGGAATAACATAGATAACACATTGTAATTGCTTCATAGATAGCGCGGGGGGCACATCAACTTAAAAACTTTAAAAATCATGGGGTCAAGTGTCACCAAATTCTAAAAACTGTAGATGGTTGAAAAGATAATTGAATTATCTTATCAACAATGTGGCACTTGACTCTTCATGTTATTTTAAGTTTTTAACTTGATGTGCCTCCCGCGGTATCTATCAAGCAATCACAATGTGTTTTATTTCAAAAAGTACTATCGGTGAAACCCTCCAAACGGTTTTTTTGTTTGTTCCTCAAACCGTTCAAAAGTCAATAGGGGAGGGGCAATAAAAAGTCGCACTGTATATTTATACATTTATTATTCGAAGAGTTTGGGTACCTTGTATCCTCAATTTGAATAGAACGAAGTGATTCTACAATATCGGAATATGTCCATTAGTCAATTGTAAATTCAATTATAAATAGCTACATTCTCAGTAGTGTATAATATAAACACAGATTTCAAAAGCGATTGTACGCTAAAGAGCTATCTCATGAGGAAGAAGCCTAATCTACTAACGAATGCATTTATTAGATACCTTGTGGATGTGGATAATCATACATCGAAAACCTTCGGGAGGCGAAGCTCGAAACAAGTATGGAAACATTTACCAAAAATGTCGTCATCATGCAAGAAAGTTCAAGAAGACCACAAATTCTACGTCATTGACGACATATAAAATTTTTATCAAAATTTGTCCCGAAGACGTTTGACAAATATCGTCGACTGAAATGCTGAAATACAAACAAACTGTGATAATGGGAGACCTATATACTGCTTAAAATAATTATGATTGTTAAAAAAAATGTTTCACGGCCAAACGAAATTCTGTTTTATTGCATTCCTGAGTTTGAAATTGTTAGACCTAAGGAAAGAAAGAAATTTTTAAAAATTATTCGAAGTATTTGAAAAAATAATCAATCGGATCGATTTGAGTTTCCAAATTATGAAATCGATCATTATTTCTACCTGTTCCTTTCAACAAAAAATTGAGCGTGCTTTATGAAAGTCATATCAATACATTTCAAACATTTTCACATAATATTAATTTTTAGCCATACTGGTATTTAGTCAACTGTGATACCCTGAAATATTTTATGAAAAAATGCAAAACCTTGAAAAAATTGGACTTGTCGTGGTGTGGGAATGATGTCAAGGGTTTTGAGCAATTATTAGCCATGTGAGTATAGGTATATTTGCAAGTTCTTGATGCTGATTTAAACCTGTAGACTGGTTTCATGCACGGCTTTTTGTGTCGTGCTCTTTTAAGAGGCGTGCAAATCATATATCTTTTTTCAGTCTTCAATCTTGATCTGATCGAACCTGATTCCTTCATAGAAGAATAAAAAACTCAAAATCGCCAATCTATTCATAAATCAACATCAAAATAAAATATGACTTTATCTTATCCAGTTGTATTTTGAAAAGCGTCATTTGACTTTCAGAATAGCCACTTATAATTCGGAAAGCATCAATAATTGTATTTTAGATCAGTGGGTTGATTTTTGGAAAGCGTCAATTGTATTTCAGAATAACCAATTTGATTTCAGGAACCATCATTTGAGTTTCAGAATAGTCAATTGCATTTCAGAAAATAGGGCCTTTAGGGCAGCTATAAGCCCTATCGCTTGGGACGTAGAGGAACTCTTGGTCTCTTCTTGGCTTCCCATTAACAAATAAAACAAGACAAAAATTCACTACATTCCAAAAGGTATATTTTAACGGACGCAAGGCCGAAGGCCCAAGTCTCAGCCTCATTATGATTGGGTAAAATTCAAAAACAAACTTCCGACTGCTAGTTTTGTAATCCTATTAATCTTCTACAAGAATTTTTTTCCACAACCGTCTACCAAAGTAGTCTTTGACGTTTTCAGATCTCAAATCAAAATCAAATCAATTTACAAACGCATACTTATTGGACTAGTCAAAAAAATAGAGTAAAATTTAAATATTAATTACAATTAAAATTTGAATCACATTACATATCTATACATTCTTAACACACATGACTATGCAAACAGAAACAGATTAGAATGTAGAAGGTATAATACAGATGAAAAAGATTTATTATTTATTTTTTTTTCAAAATTGTAAAAACTTCAGTTGTATAAAAGGCTATTTCTGTTAAAAAAAAATTTAAATTTACTCTCAAATGACTCATTACAATGAATATCATTCTTGTACATTACTTTGACTTTATTATACAATTTGGTTCCGATATAATTAGGTGAATTTTGGCATATTTTTAATCGGGAATAAGGTTGATGAATATCATTTTTTCGTCTGGTGTTGTAAGAGTGCACGTCCTCATTCTTCTCAAACGTATGTTCATTGGATTGAATGTATAGGATTAGTCGATAGATATATAAGCTGGGTAATGTCATTATTTGTGCTCTAATAAACAAATTTTTACAGGTACTTGTTGGGTGAACATTGAACATGGTTCTTAGGAATTTTTTTTGAGCAATAAAAGCTTTTTCAAAGTGTGACGATGATCCCCAGAATATCAGACCATACTGTAGAATTGACTGCACGAGACCGAAATACAACAATCTCAATACATCTAAACTCACTGTTTCTCTTAGATTCCTTATCATGTATGAGCATGTGCTTAACTTGGTGCATACAATTTTTATGTGAGGTTCCCAGGTTAGTTTTGGGTCGAGTATTACACCCAAGAATTTTATTGTGTCAGTAGTTTGGATTGATTTTCCTTGTATATGTAAATAGAAATCATAGTCAGGAGATATATTTCTTGGTATAAATCGCATGAAGTATGTTTTCGTTACATTCAGTTGGAGTCCATTCTGAGAGCAATACTTATGAAATTCATTACAAGCGGAATTGCTGTTTGTCACTAGTTGGTCAATATCCTTATGGGACATCAGAATATTTGTGTCATCAGCATACAGTACTATTTGATCAGGAGAGTCGCAATATTTTTTTATATCTAATGTGAAAATATTGAAGAATAAAGGACCTAAAATTGATACCTGGGGCACTCCTAGACTTGTTTCTCTTGATTGTGATTTAATGTTATTGAACATCGACACTTGTGTATGGTTAGACAAATATGATTTTGCCCAATCAAGGGTACCCCTCGGACACCTACAGCCTCTAGCTTATGAATCCTATCTATTGTGTCGAAAGCGCGGCTTAGATCATAGAATAGACAAAGTGAGTTTTCTTTATTATTAAGAGAGTTATATAAAAATTCCAACGTATCTTGAATTGCAGTTGTAGTAGACTTTAGTTTTCTGAATCCATGCTGTGTATCAGGAAGTAGTATGAAGAATTCTAGATATTTTGTCAATCTTTGACAGTAAGCTGATTCAAAAATTTTTGAGATTTAATTTTGGATACAAATTAACCTGAAGTTCATTATATCTCTGGCAGATCCCTTATTTTTGAAGATAGGTATACCTTTGGATTCCTTTACATTTGGAAAAATCCCAGACACAAAAGATTCATTTATTAGGTGACTCAAAGGTTGAGCAATGATTGTTGCAACTGACTTGATTATTTTACCATCAATTTCATCAGCTCCAGGCGTTGTTTTTGCAGATGTTTTTCTTATTATTGAGATGATTTCTTCTGGTGTTATCGGTTTCAAGAAGAAACTCGTATGTGCCTTTTCAATATGCATGTCATAGTTAGGTATCTGTTTGTTTTTATTACAATCTATGAAAAAATCATTTATGTAGTTAGCTTGTTCAAAGTTTTCCGAAAAATGTTATTTTGTGACAGCATTCCCGTCTTAGAATGACAATATTGAAAAAACGCTCGATTTTCAACGCTTTTGTTGAAAACGAACATATTTTTCCGTTATGGAAAATGGTGACGGTGAAGTGCTTTCTTTCGTGCATTTCAGTAACCTCCATCTACCCATCCAATATTAATGAATGTCTTCCATCCACTTGAACGTAATGATATGCATCTGTAGATGCATGCCAAAAGAAATCACTGTCGCCTCGATTATGAGATTTGAAAGAAAATAACATACCATTTGACAGATAGATGTGCGATATTTCTAATCCATCCTAAATCCCTTAAATCATACAAGGTAGCTCAAATTGGATAGGGACATGAATTTTGATGTATATCCCTATTGTTATTTCTAGCCGTTTCCGATTTTTTTTTCACTTTGACATGTTTAGTTACTTCTTTTCTTTGTCAAAAAGGGTCCATGTGGGCCTACTTACCTGGCTGCGATAGCGACCTCCCCTCAAATTATTACTACCCTTTTTCTATGACAAACATTGCTTTGTACCATGAAAACACCATGGGATTAATTATTCATTTTGGTGATTCTCAATACATCTTCCTTAATGTACATTGATTCTAACAAAATTGCAAGCAAACAAAAACAATTCACATGCGAAATATACACAAAATAGGAAATTAGGAAACAAAATGAACTAACTTATTCGATTGATGATTTATTTATTTTGTAAAAATGTATGTTGGAATACTAGATGTAGGAAAGAACTATTGTCTAATTTCCACTGATACTTTATTTGTTACAGTGGGTTTCAGCTTTTACGCTATCCTCAAGTGACTTGAGTGCTATGTCCCCCATTATATGGTTAATACAAATCTCTATTTGTCTTCGAAATTAGTTTTCTTCTGCTCTTAGCATTCATATTTTGAATAGTTGTTGGTGTATATCTAAACTTATACGATTTCCTTCACGTATCCCCATAGTGAAAAACAATTTAGCAAGTCACTACCAAACCAAAAATTATATCAACGAGATCTTCTGAACATTGCAGACTTCGTTCCCTTGCTCAATCCCCTTCTCACTAAAGAGTGACATAGGGAAGGGTGCGAGTTCAAACTTGAATAGTTCTTTCAGATCTTATTCAGATTTTTTGGCAATGCAGACACGCTGGAACACTCGATATGCTCCATTCGCTAACAAAGTTATTCACTTCAAGAGCTAAAGGTTTCTAATGTTACTTATCTAACTTAATCTTATATATACTCTGAGTGGTTAAACACTCTCTGTCCCATTTTTACCAATCCCTAATTTTAATTTTCTTATTACCTAATTTGACTATTCTACCTGAGGTACTTATACCCTTCTATAATTACTATTTTTCGATTTGTTCTTGGAATTAATGAATAATAGAGTCATGTTGAAAGAATAAAATGAAAAGTGATCTAATATGACCTCAAAAATCGAAAACAAATAGGTCTAGGAAGCGCAGGTAGAATAGACAAATTTCAGCCTTCTATGTTGAATATTGGCTCATCGTTTACTTTCCGCAGTTCCACAGGAGCAGTGTTCTAACATCTATTGTTTTCCAGCTTTTTACTGCTGTAGCTGATTACACACTCCCCTCGGCCCGACACTCTCTTGTCTGGGAGGAACGACTTGACACTTGGTGGGCAAGCAGGGGTGGGGGTTATCTAAAGTTGGTGATTTCAAGTAGGAATTATAATAGCAACTACATTTCATCATAATTCTTGTATAACAGAAGAAATAGGGTGGAATTCTGCATTTTGTGGCGAAATTTGAAAAATTACCTTTTTTTCGAATCGCCATATCTCGGTAACAAATTGACACACAAATATGTTTGAGGCAACAAATTCGTAGGGAATTTGACGATCTACGAAAAAGTAAAACGACGTTTTTGCTATAGAACGTAAGGCAAAAAAGTTATTGAGGAAAAACCACACCAAGGTCGAAAAACTTGCAGTTTCCCCCCTCCCTACTTTTTTAGCACAGGGTCCTCGAGGTCCAAAACTTGAGAAAATGTTAATCAACCATCCCTGAAAAACATCTCAAAGTTTCATTAACTTCCGACCTTTTTCTATCTGAAACTACCTGTCGACAGAAAATTTCAAAGTTCAATAAGTCAGTGTGTTCTAATCCTATTATTATTATAAAAAAAATGCACCGATTGTTATATTCCAAATAAAAAAGTTCTGAGTTGAGAAATCATTTTAGTCACCCTTTATAATTTAACGGATATGTGAATGGATTAGAAATATCACAAATATGTCTAGCAAATAGTATGTTTATTATTATGTCCTCTTGATAGATGGCCTTATTTTGACCAAATCATTATTTTCAGAGATAGACAATAATAATATTGAAGAGCGGAAAGGCGGTCTGAGATAATAATAATAATAATACTCCCTCATAAACACTCGTAGAGTGTACCCAATGGCATAGCCTGTGCGGGTAGAGGACGGCTATCATTATTATTTGCCGTTGCGCTCCGGGGCGACTTACTGATGTTTTCGGTGGTGTATTCACTTTTCAGCTATAGGAAAACCCGGAAAACCTACAGCACCACCCCGGTTGGTCGGTGCGCACTTCAAGCTAGCACCAGATACTGAGATACTTTCCAAAATATAAGTGACTATTCTGAAATTAAAATGACACTTTCTTTAATGAACATGACGCTTTCAGAAACTTAACTGGAAAAGGTGTAGTATGTCAGTTTTTTACTAAGATAGTCTCGAAATAACATTTCTTTTGGGTAAACCTCAGTAAGTGGTTTACAAAGGTTTGGCAAGTTGCAGTTGCTTTGGTGATTAGTAGTAAATTTTTGTGACTGATTCAAATCAACTTTCTCGTATTTTCAAACAATCTAATTTTCAGATTTTTAGGGGAAAATTCCAATAGCCTGACCCATATATCATTAGGAAGTTGCAACTATGTGAATTACCACTTACTGTCCAAATTGTCGTATTGTAGAGAGTTAGTAGGTAGGAGTTCTGTGCAATTGCAGATAATATAACCTTATCTAATGCTTATTCATTACAGATTTAAGACTGAAATATACCAATTATTGTTCTGAGCCTAGGGTGCAATCCCTAGAATTCTTCAATAAGTTGGTGTCCTTGGACCTGACTTCATCAAGTATTCGAGATTATGAGTTCATTAATATACTGAAAGCAAATCCACACTTAAAACATGTTATTATAGGTAGGTCGGTTTAGAATACGCAGTGTGTCTCACTTCTCATGAAAACATTCCTAAAATTTTTTGTCATAGAACTCCAAATTTTGACAGATACACAAAATATGTACACATTGACCTGGAAGGAATCATTTTAAGTGATGTACCTATACTGCACGCTAGCAGCGATAGAACCCCGACGTTTCCTAAAAATTATAGCATAATAGCTAAAAGAGTCTTTGGATTCATATCAGATCAACCATCTTGCTGTTTATCAACTTCAATCCTAAAAATAATTCAGTTCTAACAATTTCGAGTTTGTCTCCTCATGGAAACCCTTCTGTAATTTGCGTAATAGTTGGGGGGTGTTTCCTTGAGAAGTGAGACACACTGTATGTATTTTATTCAAGTCTAGTCTATAATTTTGGTAATAGCATAGAGGGGAACGAATAATATATATTATTTTCTCGCTGCCGACACTGTAAATAGTCCATACATGCTTAGCAACAAAACACGTAAATTGTTATTGTTAAAAAAAAAGTAGCAAGTGCAAAAAAAGTTGCAAGCGACAAGCCTCGGCTCGTACTCGCTCACCTCGAATATTAACAGGTCTTTACATTCCTTGTTACTTGAATAACCTCCAATCAAATAACACAACCTAGATGAGTAACTCGCCGCACACGCATTGAAATTTGTGTGTAAAGGCTTGTTAATACCCTCGCGGATTTCGCAATAAAATGGCTCCCAGTCATGCTGTACCAATCGTTGATGCAGAACCATGTCGGCAGCCATTTTATTCGCAGAAAAATTGCGAAGTTCGCGAGGGTATGAACGAGACTTAAGGAACATTTTCCCCCAACGGCAGTGTCGTGCGTTGTTAACATGAATATTGAGGTTCAATAAAATAAAAATAATGGAAACCCAATATGGAATGAAAACCTGAAATGATGGAATAATCTCCACAGGATTTTGAGATCAGCCGATGCTCTAATTGACATGTTTTTTTCATAATTTATTCATTTTACTCTTTTCCAATTCGGTTTCCCTTTCTCGATAGTGATGACACTGGTAGCTTACCTATGAAATGACATATTTTGATTTCCAGCTTCAAACGTTCTTTTACACATTTCACAATGCAATGAAAAAGCTACAATGAACGTTTCAATTGCCTTCTTATTGCTATATATTTCATCCAAGACAGTACTTTTCGGTTTTCGTTGCCATGAATATACCCAACAGATATCAAAATCTAGCTTACGTGCTTATTGTATCCTTAAAAAATTGCGACATGGCAATAATGTCATGGTTTGAGGGATAATATTATGAAAGGATGTTACCTTCAGTTCAATTTGAGTATTACTCATCTAGGTTGTATTTCTTGATCGGAGTAAATAACTATTGTTTTTAATGTTCATATTTCAAGATGGACATTTTGATACCCATGATATCTTCGTTAGTAGGATTCAAATATTATTATTATTATTATCATTCATATCATCACAAGAGTGCATCATCCCATTTTCAAGCCTGTTTCAAATGTACAAGCACGTGATGGTTTCACGATCTACATAATGATTGTACTTTATTTAGTTTAAAAGAGCATATTAACTTAATTAAATACACCAGTTTTTGGGTTGAACCTTTTCATGTCATCATGTTGGTATTTCTGAGAAACACTAACACCAGAATTGGCCAATAAATTCATGTATAAATAAAACCAATATTCGTCAATTCTATTGATTATTTATTCATGAATTATTGAGACCATGTAAATTCGCAGTAATACTTTCCTGACAAATTAAAATATAAACTGTAATGTTAACAGTATAGAAAGCTCACTAATGAATTTAACTTGGCATAAAGGAATATTTACAGAAAAGTGGTAAATGAGAAACGTAAAATTTTTTTTCAAGGTTTAGATGAAGTCGTCCATCGTCTTATTATTAAAATAAATTAATATTGTATTTATATTAAAAGAAGGGGTGTGTCAAATCATACAGAAAGATAAAAACTGACTTCATAACGTTGATCGTCTGGGTTCGAACATGAACGTCTTTTTATTTTGTATTTAGTGTAGAGTCCATTTCACCTCTACAAGACAATCAAATGTAATATTTCTAAATTCTTTTCAAAGGTTTTCCAAAAATGATGATATACTTTTTTACAGATTTATGTGAACAACTCTTACAACTTGATCATATCATAGAAATCGCAGTTGAATATAATAAACAAATCACCACCTGGAGTTCATGGAAAACTAATTCCCTAACTGCAGATGGTATTCGACATTTTGGCAAATGCCCCAATTTGAAAGAGCTAGATTTGGGATGGTGTTTGATCAATAGGGACCCAGGAAATTGTTTGAACTATATTGCTGAAGGCTGTCCGAAACTGAAAAGGTAATATTCCATAAAAAGTGGTTGTTAAAAAAAATGCGTAGAGTGGAAAGTGACTTGGATGGAAAAGCTAAATAATAATAATACTCCCTCATAAACACTCATAGAGTGTACCCGAAGGCATAGCCTTTGTGTGTAAAGGACGGCTATTATTATTATTTGGCGTGGCACCGAATTGTTCAAATTGTTTTTTCCGTTAACCAGCTGTCGTCTTCCTACAAACGACTGCTCTCAGAAGTCTAAACTTGTGCGAGCGAAGGATTAACGAGGTGTTACATTTTAACGTGCGATTCCCAGCACGAGACCAGTGACCATGACCCTTAAGTTAAGAGACAAGCGCTCACCATCATGACCATCACGTAGAAATTATCAACAAATCTTTTACAAAAGGACTGTTCCCGGACTCCCTCAAGACCTCTGTGGTGTCAGACTATTTACAAAGGTGGCAAAGAAGAAGTTTTAGTCAACTTCAGGCAAATATCCCTAATCCCCACATTATCAATAATAATTGGATGATGATTATTGAAAAGGAACCAAGCGACTTGGACCATATTCTATGAACGGTATTGTGATGTTGGATATTTTTTTATAATTGAAACTGATTTTTCCTTCAAAGTCGCTTAGATCATTAGTAAATAGATGTCGCCAGAATTCAAGTAGGCGTTCAATAACACATAATAAATTAATTTTAAGCTGTCGTTTGAAACCTATATCTGTTTTTGCAATTTGGCGCTTTTGCAATTTGGCGCTTGGCCATCCAATTGAGAAATTGGTAAAACGGAGAATTGTGGAATTCCCGGACACCAACAGAATTCTGAGTACATATCACTATGGCTTTCAGCAAAAGAAAACATCTCTGATGCAATATCCACATTTTTACAGTTAGTGTGCAATAAAATGACTAGCGGAGAAACCACTGCATCATTACTGAGTGATTTATCAAAAACATTGATGGGCCGCGGTGGTGTGCGGGTTGAGTTCTCGCCTCATAAGCTAAAGAGCGTGAGTTCGAATCTCAGCATTGCCATCGGTCGCGTGCATAGCATCACACGTATTAAAAGGTAAGGGCTACGTCTTCCCCTAGCTCTCACAAGTCTCTGACTTTTGAGGGTTGCACGTAGAGGTGCAATCGGTTGACGGATATAACAATTTTAACAAAAAAAAATTCAAAAACTTGAGAAATATAGTTTCAAAGGCCTCACTCAAAGAAACCAATTGTGAGATGACATCAGACTCGCAGACCGAAGATGTACTTGTGGCGTCCCCCAAGGTTCTGTATTGGGACCAATCTTGTTTCTGCTATATATTATGATTTATCTCATAGTCATGCTACAATTGAGGATGTCTGGGGACATGAAAATAGTGAAAAATTGGTGTGACTCCAACACTCAACACAAGCAAAACTCATTTAAATGTTCTATTTTAGATCTTTCTAGAAGGAAATAATATAGAAAATATCGACACATCAAAATTAACAATTTTGTTAAACATCTAAACAAAAAAGGAACTAAAGTTCCCCAATGCAAAGGAGGTTTATTTTGCTTTGATAAGCTCACAACTGAGGTATGGCGTACCTGTCTGGGGAGTTTGCAGCATTTAACTCATGCAGTTTGTTTTTGTCCTGTACAAGAATATAATACACTTGCTAAGCGAAATGGCGGGATTCATGCAAATCCATGTTTATTAAACATGAAATCCTCACTGTTATCTCAATATTTATAATCGAAACAGCATCAACAAAAAAAGTGATAAAACCAACGATACTCTGGATGAAAACAAAGAAGAATATTACTGTTAGCAAACAAAAAGATCTCAAAGTTAGAAGAAGAGAACGCTAAATTATCAGATCAGGTCAAATCCTTGGAACGCGTTATTCGAAAGAACAACAGTATTGTCTTTGGTATCAAAGCTGCGGATATTCCAGCATCACTACTATTCCTCAGCAATCCGCTTGAAATAAATTTAGGTATATCGGATATTAACAACGCCTATTTTATTAGAAATGCACCTGATTCGAAAGTGCTGAAAATTGAATTGATATCCTATTTGAAGAAAAGTGAAATATTCCGAAATTTGTTCAAGCTCAAAGGCAAAGAAGTTAGTGTTACAGACGATCTAAGTCGAGAAGACCAAGTCATCCACAACGCTCTCAGAGGTTATCTCAATAATGCTAAAAAACACGGAGTGAAGGCAAGAATTCCACTCTCTCGCGGATCTGGAATCTCGTCCTGATCTCTTCACAGTATATCTAAATAATATCAGAACCCAAACTACGAAGGAAATCACACCACCTCAGCAACCAATTCCAAGGAGACCAAGGCCCTAAAATATTCAACATTGTTTCACCAGTGAAATTGATACGAACTCATATATTAAAACTCTGTTAATCACCTGTGCTAAATCTATATTGGTGTAAGGAAATTACTTATGAATACGCACAACACTATCTTCCTAGATACATTATTTTCTTTAATTTTTTTTACACAAACAAATCTTTGAAGTTTTTACCGACCTTCGGGACGATATTCTAAAATTCTAAATTTCAGTGTTTTATAGGCAGGTATTAAAAAAAATTGTTCATTCCTGTATTGATTCACTCAAACATTTTATTTTTATCAAAGCCTCTTCTAGTGGTTGAAATGAATCGTAATCTTAGTATTGCTCATTTGAATATTCGTTCTTTGATTCCAAAGTTTTTTGATCTGAAAGAGCATCTTCAATCTCACAATCATGCGGTGCTCGGCTTATCTGAGACCTGGTTAACTCCTATAGGTGGTGACATTGTAGAGATTGAGGGGTACAGCTTGGTAAGAAAAGATAGGCAGAGGGAGAGGGGGTGGTATATGTATCTTTGTTCACAATTCGTTAGCATATCGAGTAATTGATACATCTCACTCGTCAGTTGAACAACTGTGAATTGAGCTGTATGTTGAAAAACAAATATTCGCAGTAGGGTTCGTTTATAGACCACCAAGCTATTCTGCTATGGATTTTATCACTGAACTGAAAGATATTTTTTCTATGTTATTACCAAAATATGATGAGGTCATTTGTTTGGGAGATTTTAACATAAATATGTTAGCAATTGATGATCCATGTTGTAATAAAATTAACTCGATGCTAGAATCTCTTGGACTATCGCAACTTGTTGAGGTACCTACCCGTACTACGTTGACTTCTGCAACACTTATTGATCTCATTATAACTAGTATTAGAGATGATTTCGTCAAAAATGTTGCCGTTATCTCGGTCGATAATATGTCTGATCACGATCTTACCTTTGTTCAATTAACTGCTGTTACTGAAAGCAAACCTGAAATCTATAAAACAATCAGGGACTTCAGAAATTTTTCATTGGACAATTTTTATAAAGACTTGCAAAATTCACCTATTGCTCTGATATATGAGGCACAAAGTATTACCGAAAAACTTCAGTATTTGAATGACTGTATTCTAACTAATTTTAACAAGCATGCTCCTAAAAAATTATCAAAATTACCAAGAATTATTCACCATGGATTACAGATGATATTCGCCTACTCATGAAATTACGTGCTAAGGCGAGAAACAGATGGCAAAAATCGAAAAACCCTGTTCATTATGAATATTATAAATCACTCAGAAATTATACCACTTTAGCTTGTAAAAATAAAAAAAAAGTGTATTTTCAACATTTACTAAGAACCATCGGAGTAAACAAAGTGTGGAAGAACATAAGTTTTTTGAGCACGAAAAAAAAAAAGAACATAGACCTCCCAGAAAAATTAAAAAAAGCTTGTGAACTTAATAACTATTTTATAAATGCAATTCCACACGTTCCTCCTGATTTAGACATCATCACTTTCTACAAAAACAACCCTGTGCTGCCCGCTGATGATACCATATATAACACATATTATACTGCCCTCCTTGGGATAAACGCGGTATATGTATGAGACGACAAACTGAGATGTCCACCTTTAAAGTTCTTATTTGGCACGAAATGCGAATTGAGACATATGTCAGATTTTTTGTCAATAGTGTTATATATTTCCTGTTCAGTTACGGCGTTCATGTTTGGCAAATATTCAAGTCTAAGACACAAAAAAGTCTCCGACACCAGTAACTCAAATTTTGATATTTTAGAACATATAGTAAGCTCGGGTAAGCGTGAATTTTGGGCACGTGTGAGTTTGCTCGCTATCTTCGCTAAACCGGGCGACAGCCCAATGCCATCTATTGACGAATAGCCTACACTCATAATGAATCCATAACCATCATATAAAATCTTGTGAAATCCAAATATTTTCCCCAATTTTCTAACCTACAATTCATCAACCCGAACGAGTATAACGAGTTTATTTCAAGCTTTGAGTGTATTGCTAAAATATAAGGTAAGAATCCATTTTATACACTTTTCTTCTACCTAAACAATGAATCTGACTATAGATTGCAGTTTTTTCATGAAGTTGTTTTTTTTACATTTTTTCATTGCATGTCACACTTACCCCGAAATTAAATGTTATTGGGGATAGTGTGACCTATCTGTCGGGGTAAGTGGGAACCTGGTTCATTTGGCCAATCTAAAGAGTAATATTTTTTCAGCTATAGTACGAAATTATATACGGAAATCTCAGAGAGCCAAACAATAGACCTGGCCAGATGTGGAAGACATTGATACACTTTCTGAGGATGAAATACCAACTGTGCTTCCATCACACTCGTCAGAAGATGGGGATCAATGAAATTCTCATTCGATTTTTTAGATTTCTACCTGTACATTTTTCTTTTCAACAAATGTTCACTTTTACGATTATTTTTTGTTTTTTTCCTATGGGGCATTTCAAATTCAATATTAAAAAGTTCCTAACTATGTTTTGAATAAAGATATCTCGAAACAAATAAATTGTGGTGAAAGTTCCTTCACTGTTTACTCACACCTGCTCCAAAGAGAGATTTACGTGCATTAATATCTTTAAATTTGGCCAGAATCACACTTGCCCCAAATTTCCGGAGAAGTGTGACCTATGGAGATGTATATCTGAATATATAAATAAAATTCATAGAATACGTTTTTCAACAGTTTTCTGTGGCGTATTACAAAGACTGACCTTCGAAGTTAATACCTGCAAAACTTCATTGTTATATAAGTTCAGGTTCATCAGATGGACTAAATTCAATGCGAACTAATGAAAATCACGGTCACACTTACCCGAGCTTACCTTACCGCGTTCATCCTTAGGACGGCAGTATAAATGTCTGCCTTCATACAGGTGAATTCCCAAGCTATTGGAAAGAAGCCTTGGATACCCATTCCAAAAAAAAAGTAATCCCGAAACATTCAAAGAATTGAGACCAATAAGTATCTTGCCAGCCATGTCAAAAATTTTGGAAACAATTGTCTACAATCAATTGTTTCTGCATTTATCGGAACATAACGGATGATATTTTCAGGGCAACAGATGACAAAAAAGTCACCGCACTTAGTACTCTTACATTTTTCAAAGGCTTTCGATACTATTAGTAATGACATTTTATTTGCTATTCTGGAACAAATTGGCCTATTGAATACTGCGGTCCAATTTTTCAGAAGTTACTTAGGTGAAAGGGTACAACGAATTAAAATAGGAAACGAAATATCAGACTACTCCTTAGGGATATCTTGTGGCGTACCACAAGGCTCCATTCTGGGACCTCTGCTATTCATTTTATATACCTCCGAATTCCAACGAGCTATAAACCACTCGACAATTAATTTTTATGCAGATGATACACAACTACATCTGTCTTTCGACCCTATGAACATGAGTGGCGCTATGGAGGCATTAAATAATGATATATCCTCATTGATTGCCATCTCTAGACGACATTCTCTTCATATTAATACTACTATAAAACATCTCTATTGGTCTTTGGTAATCAAAATATTGTTAGCGATCTAGCCACTACCTTTAAAATTACCATCGAACGGAATCTTATTGCTCCAGTTGAACAGGCGAAAAATCTTGGGGTAGTAATAGATACAAATTTAAAATTTAAACATCATATCAACAGATGAATCAGTATTGCCTACATGAATTTGAAAATGATATATGTAGCTAGGGGATTTTTATCAATCTCGTAACAATACACAAAAATAGAACTGACTATGAAGGCTCACCCATAACATACTGCTTCAACAAAAAGGTGAAAACTATATTATGCGAATCATTAGTTTTATCAAGATTCAATTTTGGAAGTGCAATATTCAGTCCGTCTATAGACTCGGAAGATAAACGAGGAATACAGGTTGCTCAAAATAATTGTCTGCGCTTGATTCATGGTATAAGACGTGGTCATCGTATATCTCACAAAATGAAAGAGACTAATTGGCTCAATATATCGAAACGAATGAGGCTACACACTGCATGTTTATACCATAAAATAATTACGGAAAAGTGTCCACAATACCTTTTCAATAAAATATGATATCGAACTGATATTCACAACATCAATATCAGATTCAAAGGTAAACTTACGCTTCCTGCTCATCGAACAGAACTATTCAAAAGATCATTTTCCTATATTAAATAACGAAGGTATATAACTCAATTTCTGAGGAGCTGAAGACTTTGTCGCTCTTTCATTTCAAAAAAACTTTCAAAAGATATCTAAGTGACGAACAAGATTAACCGAGTATTACTGAAAGAACTGATTAAATATATATAGTTTTCAGTTATCATAATATTCACTGTTCGCGTTTTTGATGTTTCTCTACTTTTTATTTGGTCAAATTACAAAATGCTGTAGGTATTTCAAATTTATTATTAGTTTTCTCTTCTTTTTTTTTCGTCGAGCTTAAGAAAAACAGAGGTTGTGTCGTGAGGCACATCCAGCTGATCTTCGGCTTTTTCCCAATGTCATTTACTGTTACTAATGTATTATTATTGGGAAATAAAGACCAATTATTATTATTATTTTTATTAATACTGTTACGATATTCGCTAAATAATACGCCGAGCACACTACTAAACTATTTTTATTACCTTCGCCATAAACATATAAATACTCATTACGGAAAAACATCTACACGCTTCCAGGAATTGAGCGATGAAATAAATGCTTGCGGCATCAGCTCATTTGTTATGCGATTGAGTACGTTTTTATGGTTCACTCAGCGGCGTAGCTAGGGGATTTTTATCAATCTCGTAACAATACACAAAAATAGAACTGACTATGAAGGCTCACCCATAACATACTCAGCACAACAGACAAACCAGCTGAGGCTACCTAGCTATTCCCACATCAAACTTGGTCAAGGATTCTTTATTATATAACGGAATCAAGATATATAATAAACTCCCCAGCAACTTGAAAAATACAATATCACTTAGCATAAGCATATTGAGAAAAAACAAAAAAATTCTGAGTGGTGGTGGTATCATTTACAGGAATACTTTGAGGACACTCTGTGATACAACTCTCTTATAATTAGTTTAATTTTACGTTTATTGACATTTGGAGACATGAGTAACGACGGGGCGCTGAATTGATTGCAATGACAATAAATATGATTTTCCATTTGAAAAAATTGAGTTACCCTCAATATCTGAAAAACTGTTGATTTGGCAACATTGCCGATATCACCATTGAATCGGTCATCATCAAAAATCATCTTGTATGAAATTTCACGAATTTTTCTTGGACTGTATTGAAAATATTGGAACGTTCCCAGATTTTTTAACGAAAAAGACATGTCATTTTTCGAAAACTGCATTAATTTAAAATCTGATATTTGGAGACATACGTACTGAGGCGACTCTGAATTGATTGCAATGAAAACAAATAGGGTATTCCATTTGAATTTTTTTTATTATTCTCAATATCTGGAAAACTGTTGATTTGGCAACATTGCCGATATCACCATTGAATCGGGCACCATCAAAAACCATCCTGTCAAACTTTTCGTAAATTTTCTCTGGGCCTTTCTGAGATATGAGACCCTTCCGATACTTTTGAAAGACAGTGTATTTTAAGCTACTTCATTACAGTTGCTTTTTTCAACATAATAGTGTTTGTTAGCAAGAAAACTGGGAGTCAGCTCCCGACCAACATCGGAGAACGCATCTCTGAAGAAGTTAGCCACTCGCGTTAGCAAAACGTTAGAAAGCAATTTCAAAAAACGACGGCATTAGCCAATTTATCAACAATAAACTATCCAAGTTTTGTCATTTTGCAAGGAAGGATATAATAATTGTTTAAATACAATTTGGTCTAGGGTAAAAATCCACCTCGTTTGGTCCTACCATATGTTTTATTTACATCATTTATCATCTCGCTATTTTGAAAAATGCTTTCATTTCAGGTTGATTTTATCAGAATGGAGAGGATTGAATGATGAACTTGTGACGAATATCATTATGTCTTGCAAAGAGCTCACACAGATTGACTTTCTAGGCATAAAAAATATAAGTGGAGAAGTTTGTCAGAAAGCTTTGCTATTTCTACCCAAACTTAGGCTGCTCGACATAAGTTTTTGTGATTCAGTTCGGCAGGATGAGGTTAGTTAGTTAATCGATAAGTATGTTTTTTCAATAACCGATTTATTTTGCATGAATGTTTGCAGGTTGCAATTTGGAGACAACAATATCCACATATAACAATTCAACGGAGTTGCCAATTTGTCTCAACTGATTACTTGAATTGAATCAAATAACGAAAGAAGACCAATGTCTATTTACTAGTCATAAAAGTTCTTGATTATATTTAGTATTACTGAAATATCAAAGGCTTTTGAATTGAGTCTAAATGAAATAAAAATTGTTTGAAGAACACGAATTAATGAGGCTATTTTACTTCTAATGTTATCGAAATGTATATTCCATGAGTAAAGGTGAGAATGTTATTATTAAAAGAAGATTTATAAGTGTTATTATAGGTATTATTTATTTGTGAAAATCATTCAATAAACTTGTACAAATCGCTAATACTATCTTATGCTAATCAGAATGAAGTTTCATAGTTCAGAGGCCCACTATTGTCAATATTCAAATGAAGAAAAAATAAGGCAAAGATCATGAAAAATAAATGAAGAGAAGATTATGCTAATTGGAATGCAGTTTTCTATTTCAGATGCCCATTATTTTCAATAAGCAAATGTGTAAAAAATGTCTTGAGTGTCATTTTATCATCACCTGGAACATCCGTCGGCTTGACACTTATCAGGAAATGCACCAAGGCTGAAGGAAAAGGATTGGTGGAAAGGGTTTAGAATGGTCTTCTATGAGATATGATTCAATTTGTGCTGCAAGAATAGATAACTCCACAAAAGTTAGAGCAGTTTCACTAACGATTCATTTGAGGTGAAACATTACCGATTTCAAACCAGATTCCCTTCTCCCATCAAAATTTTGTGCTGGGGAAGAAATGAAACTGAGATAGATATACCATCTGGGCTTGATTTCGAGGAATGTTTCTTATTGAGCCTGAGTTCCAACAAAGATGCTACCTGTATCGGATATTATCATTCCTCATAGTCTTTGTGTTGCAACAAGACGTCTGCTATGCAAGTTTTGATGCTTCAGTTACTCACTTCCTTCAAATGCACAACTCGGGTTACAAAACAAGGAAATACGCAAATGTGTCACTGGTAATGGTGAAGAATGAATGGGCTGGAGTAAGTCTGTCCTGCAACAAAAAATTGGGCCAGTAACGCTCTTTTCTGCCATCAGATACTGGGGGCCGAAGTGAAGTAAGGTGTTGGACACGGACAGTCATCGATCTGTACGAAATTGTCCGCTGTCGATCCATAACTCGACCAATAATCGGAAAGAGCGACGTAAAACTGATAAGTCGCTCTTCGAGAAGACAAAATCCGAGCTAAAGATGCTCACCGCAGTTGTGAGCGAAACGTCCAAGGGAACCGCCTCCACGGAAGTGAACCGACCACGGCCTCAAAGCCCGGTAACCATACTTCTTCAGAATACCTATTATTGTACAACAATCGGAAACAAAGTTTCTCTATGTATACCTATGCATTTATTTTTTAATATGTAGATTTTCTATTTTGTGTGTGTTCAATTCAAGGAGTGAATATTAGGTATCATCACTATTAAAAAAAACACGAATTTTAAGTGTTACGTGAGAAAAATAGCCGGACCCAAATAATGACAAATCTTTTAAAATAACACGTACCTATACACAAACTATTTCATATTTCGAAATATCCTACTGAATTGCTTTCTAGTCTGACGTCGAGATGGAGCCTGTGATTAAAAAGCTCCAATAAGTGGTCTCGGATCACTCCCAAAGTTCGTACTTTAAATTAAGGAGCTTTGCACATTCGTCTGACAAATATAATTCAGGACCAGCCAGGGAAGTACCTAGTTGATTTCTGTTGGGACATATGCTATAAAAACTTAACAATAATAATACTCCCTCATAAACACTCGTTGAGTGTATCCAAAGGCATAGCCTGTGCGGGTAGAGGACGGCTATTATTATTATTTGCCGTAACAATAGAATGGTAATTTCCGAAAGGAAAGAAATGAGAGCACTTATGTATCCTATATTTCTTATAAAATTTTTAATTCACAGCAGTATAGTAACTATAAAAATGACACATTCTCCATTGTAGAAATTTATGACGTGTGTGTTCGTTTTTCATTGCTTTCAGATAGCGTTAATGGACACAACAGCATTATGTGAATATTACCGCACCAGTGAGTAAATCTAATGAGTGGGGTAACTTCAGTACCCCATCTCGTGCGGTTTATAAGGCGGATTTTCTTGGTAAGAATTGGAACTCGATGATTATATTTTCAAAACATTGAATGAATCAGAAACATGGTTTCCAAACATTACCTTTTGAATACTCGGTCTTATTGTTTCTTGAAAGGTCCTCGTATATCGTTTGACTACTCAAAGAATGAGTGACCTCTATTCTTTGAGGTGGAGTTTGGCGGTTGGAGAACTTTGAATAGTCCATTAAATTCTGATCTTCTTTTAGAAACTGATCATTTTTCATGCAGGTATTTATAGTATGTAAATGAAAGTACTGAAATTGGTTCTGGTTGGCATCAGCTATTGAATATACATCTTTTGGAGGTGAATGGATTGAGAAACGTTGACCGTGGGAATTATTATAGAAGTAGTCACAAGTAGGATTTGTGTTCCAACCACTAGGGTAGTTATGGTATTGATAGTTGATATCAGTTATGTTATATTGTGGTTTAGTTTTATTCAGTATGGTTAGAGTCACCTGAGGGTTAGTCCTGAGGTTTTCAGTCGTTCTGGGTTCTGGAAGAACTGAAATAAAAACAATGTGAAATGAGTTACATTCAAAATAGCCAGGATATAGCAACGGAACAAGTAGAAACTATCAAGAAGTCATTAACAAAAGTCGCGTGGAATGTGTATAGATTGGTATTATATCAAATTCTTTCAGAAACAAAAACTATTTAGTTTTGCCTTGTTTTGTGCTTATATATGGTGCAAAAGTTATAGACTTCGTCAATATCGTTTAGCAAACTAATTACCAAATATTCTGTCAAAGGATAGTATTGAAATATTCAAATTTTAAGAAAGTGGCTTTGGTAATATCATTGTTTATAGAGAAAGAAGTAATATGATTTCGGTCCTGTGGTATTCAGCCATCTATTAGTCGGTAGCAGAACTACTCGACAGAAATTTTCGCAAAAATATAGATATCTGTTTTGTAATATTTTAGTAGCCTCTAACGGAGAGAAGTCTTACCATCCGAATAGTTTTTCCTCTATTAGCAAAATTGTCGGATAATTGTTATCTGTCAAAAAATAACGAAAATTTATTGATAGCAATAAATAATCATTACCCACAGTGGAGCTAAGGTTTTGCAGTATTGCCAAACTAAAGAAGTCGAGGTAGCAGGTAGCAGTTACGTAATAATAATTTTGACGTATCATATCATTCAAGTTCAACTGTTTAAAAAGGATGTCGAATATTATTTAATTTATATGTCCAGTGGATATCTTATGTGCCTGACGTTTCATTAAATTGCCATTTTTTATGTGTGTTTATAGTGGCATCGATTGCTGTGATCATTAGCCACTATACAATCTGGAGTTCTGGGTAGGTTTTGTTACTAACTCTATATGCCACCTCAGGAGCAGCACTGATGGTAATTTGAACACAACAGTGAATCGTGCAGGAGTCACCCCAGTCAAGCTACGATATTTTGATAATTTAATCGGTGAAAATGAATTGAAAAAACCCCAGTTTCGACTGGGGCTCGAACCCGGACCCTTTCAGCCCAGGAGACGGACGCCTGACCACTGCGCCTTGCCTCGGAATATTAAATCACTATTATTTATATATCGGTTGATCAGCGGTCTAATGCACAGGCCGTTCGAAACTCCAGCATAGCGATAGTCGGTTCGAATCCGATGTAGGTACAAGAATTTTTCTCAACTACTTTATATCGGATTCGATAGGCGGCCGCATGCCTCGTTGAAAAGCAAGTGTATGGTTAGTTGTCTAGATGCCAATCTCGTCTAGTGCTAGCTTGGAGTGCACACCAACCACCCGAGGTGGTGCTGTAGGTTTTCCGGGTTTTCCTACAGCTGAAAAGTGAATACATCACCTAAAACATCAGTAAGTCGTCCCGGAGCGCCACGGCAAATAATAATAATAGCCGTCCTCTACCCGCACAGGCTATGCCTTTGGGTACACTCAACGAGTGTTTATGAGGGAGTATTATTATTATTATTATTATTATTGTATAAAATATGAATGCAAACTAGGTACAGAAGAGTGATTCCATTCAATCACTTGATTACCTGTTGGCATTGGTCCGAATATAGCGTGGTTCGAGTCATCATTCAGATGTGGAGAGAATGTACCAAACGATTTGGAAGATTCGTAATCCAAAGGACCATAAGTGGTTGTGGCGGAAGGATCTGTTGAATAGAAATTGTGATAAGTAATAAAAACTAAGCATGAGCAGCAGAGTATAATCAAGGGTAATATATAACTAGACCTTGATAAATAGTCGACTATTTTCATTGCATCTTAATCTCGACTGTATTTTCTCGAGGGCTTTTATCTCTGATTATCAATGTCAAAATAGTGTCGAGTGAAATTAATAAATACAAGAGAAATTTAGCAGCAATAAAATAGTCGACAATTATTCAAGGTCGTGTTATATTTATGAAGATTATTTCTTGAATCCAATTCTTTATATCAGTCATATGAATGACACTGTATTGTCAGGGATTGTAGCCTCAATTACCCTATCTATCTCGTCGTTTTTGGTTTCTCCAAACCGATTCATTTTCAAATACTTATACAGCTTCAACACGATTGATATTATTTGACGTTTAAGATGTATTTATTTAGAGTACTGTCAGATGCACAGGTTCCTTGTTATATAGGTATTATGCTGAATAGTCGGTGACTATATTATTGTGTAAATACTATACACATAGTCGCTAGTAAAGAGCGTGTTGATTGGTCCTGTCAAATAGGAATCAAACGTATGATTGGTTGATGACTGATATTTAATAGACGAAAGAAATATTCATTGCAATTTATCAGAGCAGCTTTTTGTTTCGCATCTTTCGAATGCCATGCCAAATGCTTAATTTAATATCGTTCAAAGAATAGCACGGAGAAGATCAGAAAATGTTATCAGCCTGATCCATGAGAAAAAGTCACAGGGTGTTAAATCGGTGCTGTTAGGAGGTCATATAATACTAGGTTTCTGATTTTACAAACATTTATTTTTACTGAAAGTACTCTGTGTGGCGGCGCTCCATCCTGTCGCCAGATGATATCTTGATATGGCTAGAGTTGAGCAGTCAATGGATATGTAAATAAACCTCTGTCCAGTCACACAAAAATATAGGCCAAAACACTATTACCAATTAATATACACTGAACGATAACGTACTGCATACGTAGCTTGAAACTGAATTTCCTTTATTTGATGAGGATTAGAATCAGATCAATGGTATGTTTTGGCAATATAGCAAACTCTCTGATATTTGGAAAAGATCCACAATATATTAATGGAAAACATGGCGTCTCATTGTTGTCTAGAAATTTTTTTATTATTGAAGATAGAAAAAGGAAATTTGGTGGTTGGGTGTTATAGTTCAATTTACATTTTTTACATATTTACTTGCTTTGTCGTACTTCCGGTTCGACCGAAAATGAGCATAACTTTCGATTATTAAATGGGACATCCTATATATTTTTACTTATTTCGATCGATAATGACATTCTGAATCCAACACCTGACCAGTGAGGTAGTGATATATATTTAACAAATAAAGTTATTTTTATTTCAATTTTTACTTTTCGATCTAGAATGCCATGGATCATGTAATTCGCTTCATTCTTGATCGAGTAACATGGGAAAATACGACTTTGAGGCTTTCGACTTCAAAGTCGTTGTAAGAATCATTTAAACGTTGCAAATAATATGAACTTTTCCAGTTAACTTGAATTTTTCTTCAAGTTCTCTGTATTTAGTCAAAAACCAGAAGTTAATCTTCGGTAGTGGGTGTTATCGTACTGGAATGATCGATAATTATATTTGTGAAGAATTCTGGTTCATTTCGCATTTTCCTTTCCAATTTTGTTAAATAATGCCTAGTGAAATGGCGGAGATTAGGCAATCTCTGAGTATAAATTCGTACTGCATCAGTTGCATTCTTTTCTGCTTCTCCTTAAATTAGCAACAGTTTCAATTGTTTGTCACGAATAACTACAATAACAGGACTTAGTGCATAAGTATACCGAATACGTATTATTTGTTATTAGGTATGATTGCTTCTTGCAATTATTCATCGAAATAGTGAAAATAAAGTGAAAGTGTCTTATAGGGGTGAGCCACCTTGGAGAATCACCCAGTATGTTTAAACTGTCGTGTAGTTAACTTTTCATCCCTACCGCTTTTTTTTTCGACTCGGCCTATCAGTTTCTTATAACTTTTTCATTAGTTTACAAAACACTTTACATGTAGTTCTTTTGCTTATATATACAGTGTGGCTTTTAATAGTCCCCCCTGTTTTGAATGGTTTGACGTACAAACATAAAAAAAAACCTTTGGAGGGTTTAACCGATACTACATTTTGAAATAAAACATATTGTGATTGCTCGATAGATGGTGCAAGGGGTTACATCAACTAAAAAAATTTAAATGGCATGGGAGTCATGTGTCACATTGTTGCAAAGATAATTCAATTCTCTTTACAACCATCAAATTTTTTTTAAATATCGTTTTATTCAAAAAAAATGCCCTGATATTTCACATCAAACCATTCATGAGTTATCGTGGTCAGGTAAGAAAAGGGTTTCAGACCGCCAGATCTGCACTTATTCTGACATTTCAAATGCATATTGTGAAAAAACGTATTAACGAAAATCTTAAAAATATAGATGGTTGAAAGAGAATTGAATTATCTTTTCAACGATGGGACAATAACTCCCCATGCCATTTAAAATTTTTTAGTTGATGAGCCCCCCCGCGCCATCTATCGAGCGATCACAATGTGTTTTATGTCAAAAAATAGTATCGGTGAAACCCTCCAAACGGTTTTTTTTTAAGTTTGTACGTCAAACCAATCAAAAGTTAACAGTTTCAATTTTAATATTTCTCCAAAACCAAAAAGCTTCGTCTATAAGTTTTTTATAACTTCCGACAATAAAGTATATTTTGACTTTGACTTTGACTTTGACTATTCCTCTAAGCGCCTTTAAGGCATGTGTGTATATTTTGAATTTGAAAATAAAAAGTATGCTTTATACATGATTTTGAAATTTGTCAGTTTACATACAACTTTAAGCAATATCTGACAATTTCTTTTTGTTAGTCAACCTTTTAGTTCAAAAAGTAAGTACTTTACTCTCATTATGGCCACGTAGGAAACACTGTACATTCTAAATACCAATGAAAAAACTAACCTGGTGAACTGTAAGAGGAATTTTCCATATATTCTGTTCTTCGATTGAATCCCCTTTCTCTTTTCGGTGACCCTTCATGTTTCCGCAAATGGGGAAAAAATAAATGTTTCAGTAAAGGTGCGGTGCTACCTATAATCAAAAGACATACATTTATCGTAAAGGAATACGAGAAAATTACACGAATTGGTATGAAACGTCGAGAAAAATATAATGACTATACAGAGTTGCTGATTTTTTTATGTGATTGTATTAGGAACCATAAAGGTAAGAGGTTGATTAATTGGGAAAGAGTTAGACAAATGAAAGTTCTTTCCAGCGGTGAAATCCGATACCTATACGATGTATCAGGGCCGGTTTCTGTGATATTAATCCACAGTCAAAATTAATTTTTTTTTTTGTTTTTACATTATAGAATCAGTTGGTCCTTGAAATGGCGCTAATTCTGAGATACTAAGTTGGAATTAGCTAATTCTGAGATACTAAGTCGGAATTAGCTAATTCTGAGATTCTAAGTCGGAATTCTGACTTAGTATCTCGGAATCAGCAAAAATATTTTTTTCATCAATAGGTGGCCCTTCTGTACCTTCGTACTGCTTGGTGCAAAAATATATTTTTAGCAACAACGCTTCCTACCCTCACTCAGTCTCGAAACCAACCGAGTCTGAACAGTTTTGTCACTAGATGCGTTGACTGAACCATTCGTTGCTGCCAGTTCTTTTCTGGTTTCAGATGTAAAGTGATGGTACAATGTAGGAGGCGGTACAATATTGGAAACTCTAAAAC
Source organism: Chrysolina americana (assembly GCA_958502065.1). Lineage (NCBI taxonomy): Eukaryota > Metazoa > Arthropoda > Insecta > Coleoptera > Chrysomelidae > Chrysolina > Chrysolina americana. Next base: position 17,588,634 of record OY293411.1, on the reverse strand, counting down.
TCCATCTCACAGAGCCCAGTGTTGTAGGAATTTCATGTAGTTTTCAAAATATTCAATACCACGGCAAATAATAGTAATAACTGTCTGCTATCCGCACAGAATGTTCCTTTGGGTAAATTCAACAGCATCAAGTGTGGAAAAGTCACTTAACGCGCGTGTTCGGAACACTATTTTTTCTACTAGAATGCGAAAAAAACACAAAATTCAACTTAAAAGAAATATTTATTAATGAATACATATCAACAAATCAACTATTATTAACATTAATAATAAAAGTTCAATTTGTAGCATTCTGTAAATTAATTGTAAAGGCTAGTATTTTTTATAATGAAGTCGGGAACTTGAAGGTTGGGTTTCGATTTTCCACTGCTGTATCGCAAGCACTAATTATAGCTAACTTTTGAAAGATTGTACTGGAGAAAGTAGCTGACTAGTGGAAGGGCCAGCGACAGCGTCACTAAGATTTACTATTTTGTTTGATAGATCCTACTTATTAAATTCACTTTTCCTACGACTTCCTACGACCACACGGAAAAGAAACGTATGTCGCACTGTACAGTCCCACGGAAAGAGGCTCATATCCACACGCGTGCGGAAAGTTACTTTCCGCTCATGTGCGGAAAGTAAATCGTACGCGTGTGGATAAGCTGTCAAATGCGTAGTTTCTGTTTAGATTTACCGCTTCAAGCATCAAATTCATAATTTCTGAGTACAAATAACAATCTATTTAAAAGGTATGATTGTTTTTATCTTCAAAATGAAAAAAACAGTTGACACTGGTGGGAATCGATCCCGCGTGCCACCGACTGCAAGTTCAAAAAGTCACATTGCTTTACTAACTGGACTAATACGTCATTTGTGAAAATGTTAGACCTACGTCTTATTATTAAATATTTTTATTTCTTATAGATATTAATTATTATAATGTTTGTTAGTCATGATTTTTAATTTCAACATAATTATTCGAAATGAATAAGGTCGGTTGAAATGGTTCCAAGTCAGTCTTTTTGTTTGATTATCTTGTTCACATATCGATAATATCGATATTATGTGGTAAGATTTTCGCATGGACGTAGAAAAATGGTGTACATCACTTGTGCGAAAGTGATTTTTCACACTTGTAGGATTGTCGCACTCTGCGTGCGCCTCGTGTTACAATACTTCCCACTTGTGTGAAAAATGTCACTTTCCGCACCTGTAATGTAATGTACTATTTCCGCAATATTGCGGAAAAGTTTCTCTTTCAAAACTGAAATGAGTGCGGAAAAGTGGACTTTTTAGTTTTAGTTTTGTTTTCCCCTTTCCTTTGTTCAACTTTCCTTTGGTCATAATAATATGTCATATAAGGATAGTGATTTGTGGAAATTAGTTATCTTCTTCAGCTTGTTCGTTTCATTTAACTAAAATTATTGTAAATGTATTCTGCTCACTCGAATGTTTTTTTTATTTGTATTTAAGGAGCCTTTAAGCAGAAATGATTTTAATTTCAGATAGAAATAAGATAATCTTTCAGTTTTTTTTGTGTGATTTTCGACAAGTGGATTTTGTTCATGAAACAATATTTCACAATATTGTTACGAGATTGATAAAAGCCCCCTAGCTGCGCCGCTGAGTCCATTCCGCGGACGCCTCATCCATAATTAGTTCCAAGAAGTATTTATTTGGATGGATCGTTTTCTGTACTGCATGAATATAGTCTAGTCAACAAGTGCCATTTAGACCAACTTTTTTCAGCAGTCTCCGAAAATTATGATTGAGGTGTCATTCGATTCGGAATGACATCCAGATGATTTTTGAAAAAAATGAAGTTCCGCATGAAAAAATTGTAAAAGTTATTAACAATTAACTAAAAAAAAAAGATGGCTTTAGTATTTTGTAAATATCTCAAAATCTAATTAAAATTTTTTAAATCTAAAAAAAGATTCAAAAAGAAGAGGAAATTTCCTTAAAAAAAGCTCAATTCCCGGAATTGTAGCATCAATATTTATAATTTTCCCAGAGGGATGAAAATACGGCCGAAAACGGGTACTCTGGCTCGGGCAAGCCACACCCACTTTGGACACTTTAACAATAAAAATTATTTTAAAATACTAAATATGAAAATAAAAAATTGGAAAAATTCAGGCACTAACTGAATAGATTAATGAACAATAATCCGCTTGAAAAAAATTTTTATCACAATTTTTCAATTAGTTAATCAATAGTTAATTAATAATTTTTTTCTGCTTGAACATGAACATTGCAAGTGTGATAATTGTTAAACTATAAATTTAAGATTTTTTTCCTCTTTTGGAGCAATTCTTGAAAGGCTTCAGAATAGAACCCCGTTGGAAAAATTAAAAAGTTTTTATTTTTCAGTTTTTTATTAACAATTTTCGTTGTTACAAAATTAAATACTTAAATTAATCATTGAAAAAAAATTTTTTTTTCAAATATTATCAATAATCCGTTTTTATGTTATTAGGAACTACATAGAAATAATTTTTTTAAATTTTTATCTCTAATTGTTTAAAAAATTGTTATAAACAAATGCGTTGTTTATAAGATAATTGAAAATTTTTTTATGGAATTTCAATCTTTGATACAAATAATGATTTTTAAAAGAAAAATTGTTCCTTAAAAAAATTTTTTTATTGCTTGAAAACGCATTTGTTAATTAACAATTATTTTCTCCCGCTTCTAATTAATATTAAGGAACCATTTTTTTTTTTAAATCATTATTTGTCTTTCTTTCTGATATAAAAAAAAATCCATTTTATTTAATTTTTCAATGTTTATGCAATAAACAATTTGTTATAAACAAATAAATTTTTACCTTATATTTTTTTTTCTATTCTAATTTCTGTCACAAAAACAGACATGATTTTTTTTCTTTTTTAAATTTTTTTTATTATTTTTTATTTAATTTTTAAATATAAGTTCTCTCTAACTTCGTCATTCTTACCTGGTCTTCATCCTTAAAATTATTATAATTTACAAACTAATGGAGATACGATGAAAATACTTATGATGAAAGACTTATTTATTCTCCATTACATAAAAAACAAATTTAGCAGAAAAGTTTAGTTGTTACTTATTTATTTATTGAATTTATAGCAATTGTTGTTGAAAAATACTTGGGGAAAAATTTTTTTTTTGTTTTAATGCTTAAAAATCTTATCAACTATTAAAAATATGACTACTTCATTCAAGTATCTTATCAATTATTGTTCATTACTCAACATTTTTACCTTTTATATATTAATATTAATATCTAGATTTTTATTTTCAGGTTCGGTTTCTTTAATGTTTGTAAAAGTTTATGAATGACAATCTTTATTTTTTTCTTTTGAAATATTATTGAGACAATAGAGTCTAATAAATTTAATTATTTATCAACGAACAGAATATTCTATGCACGTTCATATATATTATCATTTAAATCTCATTTGATTATAATAGACCCTCATATCTACGAGTAATTATCAACGGTCACCTAATAATAATTATAATTACTTTCTAACATGAAAAATGAAAAAAAAAAAAATATTGTAAATGTTAATAACTACTTATTAATAAATTTTGTTAAATGAAAATCAATTTAAAGATCATTCTTCCTTTCAAAAACACTTAGGCTAATGAACTCTGCAAAAATTTTTTGTTTACATGGTAATATTCAGAATTTGAAGTATAATAAAGTGATATTAATATATAAAAGGTAAAAATGTTGAGTAATGAACAATAATTGATAAGATACTTGAATGAAGTAGTCATATTTTTAATAGTTGATAAGATTTTTAAGCATTAAAACAAAAAAAAAAATTTTTCCCTAAGTATTTTTCAACAACAATTGCTATAAATTCAATAAATAAATAAGTAACAACTAAACTTTTCTGCTAAATTTGTTTTTTATGTAATGGAGAATTAATAAGTATTTTCATCGTATCTCCATTAGTTTGTAAATTATAATAATTTTAAGGATGAAGACCAGGTAAGAATGACGAAGTTAGAGAGAACTTATATTTAAAAATTAAATAAAAAATAATAAAAAAAATTTTAAAAAAGAAAAAAAATCATGTCTGTTTTTGTGACAGAAATTAGAATAGAAAAAAAAAATATAAGGTAAAAATTTATTTGTTTATAACAAATTGTTTATTGCATAAACAATGAAAAATTAAATAAAATGGAATTTTTTTTTTTATATCAGAAAGAAAGACAAATAATGATTTAAAAAAAAAAACGGTTCCTTAATATTAATTAGAAGCGGGAGAAAATAATTGTTAATTAACAAATGCGATTTCAAGCAATAAAAAAATTTTTTTAAGGAACAATTTTTCTTTTAAAAATCATTATTTGTATCAAAGATTAAAATTCCATAAAAAAATTTTCAATTATCTTATAAACAACGCATTTGTTTATAACAATTTTTTAAACAATTAGAGATAAAAATTTAAAAAAATTATTTCTATGTAGTTCCTGATAACATAAAAACGGATTATTGATAATATTTAAAAAAAAATTTTTTTTTCAATGATTAATTTAAGTATTTAATTTTGCAACAACGAAAATTGTTAATAAAAAACTGAAAAATAAAAACTTTTTAATTTTTCCAACGGGGTTCTATTCTGAAGTCTTTCAAGAATTGCTCCAAAAGAGGAAAAAAATCTTAAATTTATAGTTTAACAATTATCACACTTGCAATGTTCATGTTCAAGCAGAAAAAAATTATTAATTAACTATTGATTAACTAATTGAAAAATTGTGATAAAAATTTTTTTCAAGCGGATTATTGTTCATTAATCTATTCAGTTAGTGCCTGAATTTTTCCAATTTTTTATTTTCATATTTAGTATTTTAAAATAATTTTTATTGTTAAAGTGTCCAAAGTGGGTGTGGCTTGCCCGAGCCAGAGTACCCGTTTTCGGCCGTATTTTCATCCCTCTGGGAAAATTATAAATATCGATGCTACAATTCCGGGAATTGAGCGTTTTTTTAGGAAATTTCCTCCTCTTTTTGAATCTTTTTTTAGATTTAAAAAATTTTAATTAGTTTTTGAGATATTTACAAAATACTAAAGCCATCTTTTTTTCTTAGTTAATTGTTAATAACTTTTACAATTTTTTCATGCGGAACTACATTTTTTTCAAAAATCATCTGGATGTCATTCCGAATCGAATGACACCTCAATCATAATTTTCGGAGACTGCTGAAAAAAGTTGGTCTAAATGGCACTTGTTGACTAGACTAAATAGTCTAGATAACGGAGCTGCCGCGTCATCGCTCAATTCCTGGAAATGTGTAGAAGTTCTCCGTTTTGAGTATTCTCGAATCGTCGCGTTTAATCCAGTCTACGCGATGAGCACCTATATAAACGGAGACGTTTGACTGGGAAGAAAGTTTTTATGAAGATAATTATTTAAGAAGATTAGAAAGTGATAATAAGCAGAAGAGTTTGGAATATTTAGCTAGTTGTATTGTTGTATAGATAGATCTAAGTGTTTTATTAGTCAGTGAAGTGTTGTATGTTTATTTATAGTGAAGTTAGAAAAAAAAACAGTTTAGTAGTGTGCTCGGCCTATTATTTAGCAAAAAAACGTAACAATATGTTTTCAGTTTCAATTGAATTAGAGAACGGGGGGTTGTGAATAGTTCCAAAAAAGTTTTCAGTAAAATTTGGTCCTATTTTTTAGTGAGTCAGGTAATTGAGATACAGTATCATTTTTATCCAAATATAGATCTTCACAAGTACCTCTACTGGGCACACTGAGTATGTCAAAGAAAATTATATTAATTGATAATAATAATCAATTCTGCCCCAACCGACTGAAATTAAAATAAATATACTTATATCTATCACAGCCCAGATTCATTAAAATACTATCAGAGTATTAGTTTCCACGTTATCGATATCACAGGAAGTTATATTTATCAAGTAGACGTACTTATTTGTGTTCTCACATCTTCTCATTAATTGCGTGTTATGAAAGCATAGAATGAAAATGTTCCAGGATTCATATTGTGTTTTTTGCATTTCGTTTAATCACAGGATCACATTCAATCATTATTTGTTAGAAACTGGGAAGATGAAGAATTTCAAGAAAATGCATTATATCTTTTGTGATGACCAGAGTAGATACACAGGTGGTAGTACATTCAAATAATAAGAAATGGCGTCTTGTCAAATAATCCCAATGTTTGGTGTTTTGTAGAAATGCTTCCGCTCATAGAAAATGCCAGCTTGATTTTATCGCTAGTTCTTGAAATACAAGGCGTTGAAGTTGAAAAATGAGATACATCTCAAATTTCGAACTATCAAAAAAAATCCAAATAGTTCAGGGAGTATAAACGTTGATATAAAATATTGCCAATGTCACGACAATCATAAAATTTTCCTGAGAATATAATGTATACCTTTACAAGAATATCAAATTAGTAAAAATGTTGAATAACTCACTTGATTTGATAGTTCGAGATATCCTAGGACCATCCACGGTAACTTTTATAGCCTTTCTGTAGATTGCTACTTGAGGAGGCAAAGTTGACAATGTGATGGTGATCGTGAACCATTTATCTAAAAAAGATTAATTCTCTGATGGGTATAATTTGTATTTTTTTTCTCAGTTATGCGATCTTCACTTTATACCAGTAATCGTTTTTCATTTTTTCAGACTAAGGCAATATATGTACAAAGCGGGCCACCTCTCTAAACTGTTTATTATCAGATTCAGACGTTTTTTTTCCAGTAGATAGAGCAGCAATAGTTCTAGTAGAGTGCTTTAAAAATTCTAAATAGAAATATAAATTCAAGGCCTACTTCGAATTTTTTTGAAGGTAAAAATTCCTAAAAACATATACTAGCGATTTCTTCAAATGAAATTTGACCATACCACTGGAGATTTGTGATGCTGTCAAATGAGTGTGACTAAAATTTCGCGATAATTTTTTTTTTATAAAAATATAGCAAAAGTAATATTAAACAGAATAGAGTATTTTCGATTCAATTCCGAGAGCCTCACCATCCGTGGACAGCGCTGTTTCATTGTTACCAACTCATCAGTACGGCTTTATGAGGTCTCTCGAAATTGAAACGAATTTACTCTGAATTAGTACCACAAGGCAAAGAGAATATAAATGAAAAGCAATATTCTTACCATTCGATCTAAATATTTCGAATAGTCACAATTATTTAAAAAATATCATTTAAAATGCTCTATCAGTTAAATCTATATCGTCTCATCAAATAGTAATAAATAACCAATACCATAACCAATATTCATAACATAAATGAACTACAACAAAAGAATGGATTGATTTAATCATCATTTCGATCAAAATTCGATCATTCAATCTTTCACGCAGTTTCTCTTTGATGGTTGACAGTTAATACGAATATCTACAATCTTTGGTTTCATTCAAATATGTTTAGGATACCACATTTCAAAAATATCATTTTTATTAAAAGGCTTTGAAATTTTAGTTGCTATAGTACGAAGCTCTGAAAGGGAAACCTAAAATAAAAAAATATCTTTCTTTAAAATTCCGAGCTATAACTCGGAAGTTTAAAATTTCGATTTGTGTAACTCAAAAAATATGTTAAATCGATTTGGACCGAACATATCACACAATGGAATTCCTATCAAAACAAATATTGTAGTTGCCAAATCGGTGCATAACTGCCAATCAGTATTTCTTTTCAAAATCGTACTTTAAACCGTTAGTTAAACGCGAGAGCGAAGCTCAAGCGTTAATTTTTTTAAGCGAATTAAATGACACGCATGCATGCAATAGAACGTTTTATTCACAATCACATTCATTTTGAATCAGAATCACCTAAATTTTTCATCAAAAAATTATTTGACATTATGCTTTGACATCGACTGTCACCTCCCCAAAAATCTTTGAAATTACGTACAAAAATATTGGGAGGTGTTGAATGGTTGCTATTTATTTTCAATTATTTATCTACCTATCGACTCCATTTGTAAATATTTGTGAAGTTGGTGAACAATGCTAGAAAATTATTCTGTTGCTGATATAATCCTTGAGAAACTGAAGAAGCAACACGCCAATTATTTCCTGACAAGTCCAGGGAACATTATGAAAAAGTTTTTTCCGAATTCAATAAATGGAAAGAAACACGGAGCGTATAATGACAATAAATTACATGAAGAAGTCCTACTAATTTCATCCATGTGGCCGAAGGACTTGATGATGAAGGTCGCTATAAATACAGGTCTATAAAAACAGACATATGAGCTCACTTCTTTATTCAGCCAGGTAGACAATGATAACATCCAATCCGGTCAGGTAACCCAGTCACCCCAAGAAAAAGGAAACAAACGCATGTTATTCAAAACGAAGTAATTAGCCAGGCTGTGACTATAAATTGCGAAGATTTTACAACCGGTTTACGTCGCTCTTCGAGAAGACAACATCCAAGCTGAAGATGCTCACCGCAGTTATGAGCGAAACGTCCAAGGGAACCGCCTCCACGGAGGTGAACCGACCATGGCCTCAAAGCCCAGAAACCATACTTCTTCATTCATTAGAATATTGTTTAATGTAGGATATAGAACTGTCAACTTAATTTTCAAATATTGACCTGTATTCTTAATTGTATTTCTTTAAATGCTATGAGTCATGGTATTGAACTACTAGTAGTAAAATTCCAAAATTTTTCACTTTCCATAACAGCTGTAATCGAAGAATATCAGAGAATAAGTAGTAAATCAATGACAAGTTGACATTTTTCAAATTATAGTTGTTATGGAATGAAAAATATTCAAATTTTAATGGTAATAGTTCAATACTTCCAAAACATTCTGTAGTTCAAATGAAAATACTTCGCGAATATGAAACATAACTCAGCATTTGAAAAAATACATTGAAAATTACAGGTTCGTATTTAAAACTCAAAAGTTGAGTTTGGTTCCATTGGTACCATACTTTGTGTACGATTTTTATTCGCCCATTTAGGTAGTTCACAACAAGTTATGGCAGAATGCCAAAAGTTTCAAAAAATATTCCCAAGTTAAAATGATATAGGCAAAAATAAGTCAGAAATTTTAAAATTTCCCTGTGAAACTCCAGAACCAAAGAAGCTAGATCATATTTTTTGTCTCTGAAATACGCAACTTTACCTACATTTAACCACCCTTCTATCTTTTATCGTTACCGAGATCCCCATGCATAGACTCGAATTTGAAAAGCCCTGTATAGTTGTAATTCTGATAGAAATTCACAAAATATGGACACATTTCCCAAACACTGACATACACAATTACAAAAAACGAGATCGGCGGATCTGTTCAACGTTCAACGACATAGATCAGCTGTGGACTCCAGAAATTCGTTGAATTTAAACTCATATAACAGTCTCGACAAGTCAAGGAAATCAATGGAACCGAAAATGTTCAAATTTACCATTAAAAAGTTCCTCTTTGTCCATATGTATTACTATAGTATGCATTTTATATCTACATTCATTTTATTCATTGATTTTATTCTATTGTTTGCTGCTTTATCGACAAATCTTAGACATCTGAGATAATAATCTCCTAAGATCAAATATATTACACATTTACAAGGATCTGCCATAAATGTACCTGTACGTGATGAAGTACTCTACTCTGCTTTGCTCAATAGGAACATATATGGCACTATGACATAGAGGGGGCATTCGACAACACCTCTCACGAAGCAATAAATAGGGCACTAACGAACATGGGAGTGGACAGAACCACAACCAGATGGATGTGCCAAATGCTGGACAAGATCTGCTGAAACCAATGTGGGCGATATCTGCTTTCGCATCAGCACAAACAGGGGATGCCCACAAGGAGGGGTACTATCACCTCTGATGTGGAGCCTCGTAGTAGACGAACTACTCGGAGCACTAACCGGGAACGGAGTCACTTGCCTTGGATATGCTGACGACATAGTCATTATGATGGCCAAAGGCAAATTCGAAGGAACCCTCTGCGATATCATAGAAAGGGAGCTAGAAACTATCAGAAGATGGTGCCTTTCTGTGGGGTTGAAAATTAACTCATCAAAAACCACAGTGGAACCGTTCTAAAGACAATCACGGGATTTCTGACGGGGCACTGCAGACTCAAAGAACACCTTAGGAAGCTAGGCTTAGAGGAGGACAGCACCTGCAGATTCTGTGGGGAACATCCAGAATCACCACACCATATACTGATGGAGTGTTATGCTGTACATCACAAGAGATTGAATATACTGAGATCACACCAGCTGACTGTGGGAGAAATACCACGAATAGACCCCCTCAAAATCCTTAAATTTCTCAAGGAATCGGGGCTTGAGGGGCTGCTGTAAACGAGAACACCTTGAAATAGCAGAAGAAGATGGGGCACAATAGATCTAATTAGGTCGCAGCGCATCAGTCATCATCCATACCTACCATTACCATATAATGCTTTTCCAATCTGCTGAAACTATAATAGGGAGAACTGAACCCAACGTTGACAGAAATACAAAATATAGAAAACATTGATAGGTACATCATGAATCACAGAATCCGTATCTGAAGAATATTCAAAAATAGGTAAGTGTGAAAGAAAATGTATATAAGACAACCTTTCTTGAATTGGCAATCCCGTATATTAATACTTGCATGGTTTAATTAACCTAAACAGACTTGAGATACGCACAATCACCGGCTTACTAACCGGACAGACTAACCTAGAAATAGGCATGAATCTAAAATACCTAGTGAATAAATTATTAAACCTGGTAATGATACAGGCCTATTTAATTAGGAACCACTGACGACCGAATAATACAATAGACCCCAACAGGTCTCAGTGTTAAGTGACACCCTCACGGGTAAACCCTGCATATGACCCGTCAGCTTCAAACCAACCAACCAACCATGGTTGGTAACGCCAAAAGGGTGAAGTTATATGTTTGTATTCATGAGATCTTTGTTAAATTCAAACAAATAGGTCATATATGTGTCAATGAACTCAATGAAAACATTTCAAAACAAATGGTAAACTTACTTCTTCCACTTTTGCCAACAAATCTTAAATCACTGAACTCAGCCACTTGGTTCTTCATTCTAGCTATATGATTTCTCAGTTCAGCACACGAGTTGCCATCGCTTCCCGCCAAAATTGTTACAGCGGTTTCATCTGCAACTCCTCCTACAGCAATAACTTTGAAAGGTGTAGGTAGTTTTTTGTTTGATCGCCAGTGACTCGGTAATTTGGAGCACAATATGTAAGGACTGTCGGTTTGAACAAGTTCCACCGTATGTTCCAATTGAATTTCTTGAATTTTCTGCTCTAGCCAGCAGCATTCTGTATTTTCTAGACCAAACGGTGATTCACTGTAGGTAGATCCTGGTTGGTATCTTGGAAAATCCATGATATCCTCTTATGGATGACCTAAGACATGTATGATAAAAAATTAGTTTTTGCGAACTAAAAATCGCATGGGCAATACGTTCAAAAGGTACTGAAAGTATGGAGGTGGCAAGTTACCGGATATCCTAGAATTTGTTCAATAGGCCATATATCTGCAATAATGAAAGAATAATTCGATATTTTCAAGAAACTTATAACTTCTGAAAGGCTACATGGAGAGTCACGAAAGCTTTCTACTCTTTACTTTCTAATACCAACTTCAGAATGTTAAATAGAACAATAAGGAAGTCGACGATACCACATTCAACAGGGTGATTTTCAAAAACGATAAAAAATGCTCAAATTGAGACTCAGCCGCAGCAACACACCATTCAAATATATTCAACAAGTTTGTTGTACATACAAAATATACCACGATGAGCTGAGTCGATATGTACCTATATGGAAAACTACTGCTGGTATTTTTCTGAAAATTTGTATACCGGAGTGTTCCGAGGAGCTCGTTTCATCAGTTAAAATGTATTTGTTTTTTTTTTTTTTAATGAAACACCCTGCATTTAATTTTAAGAATCTACGTTGAATTTCAATTTAACTTTATTCGATACGTCCAGATATATAATTTTTTTGAAATTTTTCACAAATGTAGACTTTTACAAAAAAAATATAATTTTTTGGAATAAAAGAGTGTCTGGTGAAAAATTACGCGTATAAGACCCTCCTAAATCTTTGGAAACTTTCCAAAAAGATTTTACGGGGTGCTCGAAAATTCTGTTACTAATTTTTTTCAAGAGGCAACCTCATTTTTCTCAAAGCCAGTAAATCATACGCCAAAACATATAGAGGTAGTATGCTAACAACCCTATTACTAAATTAAACAGTTTTTGTAGAAACTTGGAAAAACTAAAATTTTCCTTATGGTTACTGGAGATATCCGATTTATCAGTACGAAGCCTTATCAACAAAAAATATTTTTTTTCTTCTAGATTAGATTAGTTTGGGGCTTTCGTGCTACAAGCCTCTACACCGCTACCTTGTCAGATCTATTGTGTGTGCCCCCGAAATCGTTTAGAGTTCTTTATCTAGCTTTTTCTTCGTTACGAGACTCCATTGACTTGTTTTTGAAACTCCCATGTATGTAGGAGCTCTTTTTTTTTCTCCTACCGTTAGAAACCTTAGCCTTAATAAGCCCTAGCAGTGGCATAGTACCTATGTTAAAAATTGATGTTATTTCCGCCAACCAGCTGCACACCCTTAAGAGTACAACCCTTAAAAGTCTTCGAAAGACTTGTACTAGCTAGAGGAGACGCAACCTTTAACTTTTAACGTGTGATGCCATGCACGAGACCGATGACCATGCTGGGATTCGAACCCATGACCCTTAGGTTAAGATACAAGCGCTCTACCATCATGACCATCATGTGTACTGATGTTTCGTCTTCTTCCTGGCAGAACCTGCATAGCGTTTCTTCTGTCAGACCGATTGCACTCATATGTTTGTGAGAAGTCCTACTAATATTCTAGTAGTGCTCCTCTTTTGGCATAGTAGATATTCTGTGAATGGTGGCTGCGGTTGTTTGATAAACTCTTTGGCCCATCTTATTCCTGGTGAATTGTCCACCATTATTGAGATTTCTGTTGGATCCACGATTTGGTGTTTGTTTTTAGTACAGCTTTTGCGATACCGTAGAACGGTTCTGAGCCATTCAGGGCTTTACTTTCCCCTTCACGGGCTAGTGTGTGCTGGTACCCAGGCTGGGGCCAGTCTGTTCAAACTAACCAAGAGGTGATGGAATTCCGTTTACCATAGAATTCTATAGTCGACATTTACGTCTCTTTTCTCCCATAAATTCAAAAATAATGACATCTCACTCATTTGGTCGACTATATAATTTGGTGGTATACGGAAACCCACCCCTGAATTCGCTAATAGAAATGCTGAAGATCTTCGACAGCATTGGCCGGTAAACTGCTGTTTTTCCAAAAGTATTTATTCAAACTAGTTGGACAGTGCATTTGCTGTTAGAGTAATTCGAAAAAACCGTCGGTGAGTAACAGAAGTTTGGCGTAATACAGCATATTCACGGAAATAATTCACGTATTGTCCAACGATGCAAAAAATTCTTGAATGTTGGTTTAGGGATTCGAAATATTATGAATTAGTAATGACTGTATTGTTTCATCAATGTCATCTACGCCTAATTTGCAGAATTCTTCACGACGGCACGCTCCAAATAATCCAAAAATGGTTGCCACTTCAATCATATTTGGTATCAGGAACTTTATTTAAGAATGTCAATTTGTTCCCTCGTCAGAGTTTTCAATTTTTTTGGACGGTATCCGACATTTTTTTGTTTAAAAAATGCGATCAATTTATTGATCACGCTTATACGTTTATACTAGTCATAATTTTACTTATATTTACATTCTCGTGGACACAATTCTGTGGTGAACGATTGTTTTGACTTATTCCTATACTTCTGTAGTCTACAGGAAAATAAAACTATTTTGATTTTGATCATATCAGTATTAGTTAGGTTAGAATGAAAAAATTCAATGCGAGAGGAAAATTCCGAACGTAAGCGCTAGCAAGCGTAAACAACCATAAGAGTAACGAATTCTTTCATTTTGGGTAAATTCAATCTGAAAAATACCCACACGTTATTTATTGAGACATTTATATTTCATTGTATTAATATTTTAGGTGTAGCATTGTGAAATTCCATATCCAAATCATTCGTTTTTTTTACTCATGGTTTCATTTACTCGTATATTGACTCTTTTCTGAAAATAGTTATCACGACTCCAACATTTGCATCTGATGTCACTGACAGTTTTGAAATCTACAGCAATCTGAATCGTTTAGTTCGATTATAGAACATTCATTTCGTACCGTGTTAAGGTATGGACAGACCGAAAAAATAAACAAGAACAAACATCAGCGAACAAATGTTTTTGTTCAGTGTGAATGGTGCATGAAAACAGCGAACAAACACTTGTTTGTTCTCGTTTACACCTGTTCGAATAGGTGTCGGTACATCATAGAGAAATTTTATTTTTCTTATTTTGGTGTGGACGGAATATTTGTTCGCCGGAATGTTTTTTCAGTTCAAACGCGTATTTTTCCACGAAAGGTAAAGTGATTTACTAGTCGAACAAGAGTGAACAAATGTTTTTTTTTCGATCTGTACATACTTTAAAGAATGTGTATGTTCTATACAACCTAGGAATGACGAAGGTTTGTCTCTTAACGTGTGATCTCAATCACGAATCACGATCGATACTTCCTTCCTACATAATGGTTTTCTGATCGATACTACCCTACTCATCACTGTACATGAATCAATCACTGTATATGGAGTAAGATACAATTTTTGTTTTTCGAACAGCACTATATTTAAATAGACCTATATAGTTTGTACATCCCAGGTAGCACTTCATATTGGCTGAATCTTCTTTTTATATTGATCCAATATGGATGAGTATTGAACATTTAGTATTATACTGGTTAAATTGGTGCAATATTGGCTCAACCTATTCTGAATGGAGATGTCACTACAATATTGGGTCAATATTGGTTGAATAATTTTTATCAATATCAATAAAATAATATTGTCTACATGTTTATTCCAACACCTAGAATAAATATCGCAATCTCAATCTTTCTCTCATATAGATTCTATGGATGGAAACAGTATTGTATTTCCAAGTCTGATAGCATATTGGTTGATGATTTTTTCACCAATATCCAAAAATTATATTAATCCACCAATTTCTATAAAATAATATTATCGCGGTATGTATTGTTTCCATCATCTAGAATAAATTAAGCAAGCGGTGTGTGCGTTTCAATGTAAGGAAGAACATTTTGTATTTCGTGCAGAAATTGATTTTTAATGAAATCGTAGCTAAACGAAATGAACTAAGAAGTACTCTTCTCTCCAAGCGTCTTCACCAAGAAGACCCAATTGCAAGTGCTTGTCTTGTAAGTAAACAGAAGATTATCCTTCATTTGGCTGGGCATGACCACCTGCAGACATGCATAGGTATTTCAAGGTTTGCCTGTCATCAGTGACAGGGTAGGTCAGACAACATTATAATTGTCCTGTCTATACAAAAATGAATAATGATCAACTGTTTATCTAATATTTCCCCACGGATTCTTTTTAGAAATACATGGTCTTTATTAAAAAAACCGCATTTTTCTATGAATCTTGGACTGTTCATTTTACTCGCCCTGTTTACGTGGAATGACTATGCGACGTTCTCTACATTGAAAAATGTTTGATGTATATACCGGGTGGCTACGGAAGTATTGCCTACGGAATATCTCAGTTATTGTATGAAGTAGGTTTAAGAAATTTGGAGCGTCGATATAATGACATAAGAGCTAGAATTTGAGCATAGTGACATGTCGAAGTTAACTTCGGGTCTGACCGGAAGTAACATCAACTTTCTTATTTTAAATGGAAACCCTATTTTTTTTTCTTTTCGCTTTATTCAGCATTCAATTCCCTTTCTAATGACATATCACAAGTTGGTATCTAACCAGAAACTAGATCAGAAAAAAATTATTATTGAAATTCACCGAGTAGGCCGTGGAAGCAAAATGAAAGCCAAAAATTGAAAAGTTGGCTATGGAAACCATACGTCACTTGATAACAGTTGCTACTACTGTGATATTTTATTTTCATTCGTCGGCGTTATAAAAAGCCGCCAAAAAAAATATTGGAAAAATTGGGAAAAAAACAATACTCTGTAGGTCCATAACTTAAATAGGAACTTACAACTTTTTCTTGCCTGTACTATTCAGCATAACCATTCCTTTCTAATGATATAATCATTTTCTGAAATGAAATACCAAAAAAACCAATTATTATTATTCAAATAACAAAAAAAACAGATTTATCGAAAAAAAAATTCAAATTGATAGGATTAAAGATAAAATAAATACAAAACAAATGTTCGAAATGCATTCCCTCAGCGTCAATACATTTATTGACTGTGGTGATATTTTCATGTAAAACGTTTCTCAACATTTGGGGCGTGATATCTTGGAAAGCTCTACGAATTTTAACTTCTAGCTCATGTAGAGTTGTAGGCTGTGTGAAATACACCCTATTTTTGAGATGCCCCCATAGAAAAAAGTCGCACGGAGTAAGATCAGGTGACCTTGTTGGCCACCTGACTGGACCATGGGTTGTTATAAGTCTCTCTTGAAAGCGATTTTGAAGATAATTTCTCTCTATTCTTGAATTATGCGGAGGGGCGCCATCTTGCTGGAAGTACATTCTCTCAGATATTTCCGCTGGTAGGTTGTTAATGAATTCCGAAATTTCATTCGTTAAAAAATTAAAGTATCTCTCTCCGGTTAGTTGGCCTTGAAAAAGAATGGGGCCAACAATATGAGTTCCAACTATTCCTGCCCAAACATTCACACCAAATCTTGTTCGATGTTTTTTCAAAATTTTCCTAGCAGAGTCCTTACTTATAGCTAATTCGGCGCCAATCTACGTTGAGGAAATTGTGCTATCATATTGTACTAAAGCTAATACATTAATTTCAGTTTCCTCATTAATAACAAATGCTTCTTGGTCTTCGTGAACATCAGGCTCAGTTCTTAATTTTTCTTCAAGCCACTGGAAATACCTTCTTGACGGTTGCTGCCTCCCTGGATATCGCTCTAAATACAATCGTTCAGCGGCATAAGAATTTTTTAAACATTCACCATAAATGAGAAGCATGTCAATTTGTTCGGTTCGTGAATAACGGGGCATTTTTTGAATATTCCACTAACTGATTTCGATTTCCAAACCCTTTTAAAATGGCAGAATCAAAAACACTACTTCGAACGTCAAAATAATATGGATAGCAGCTGTCGTGAGAGCTCTCGTTTCTTTTTTGTTTCATTCCAAAATACATCTTAATCAGCCTACTTGTTAATATTTTGGTTCGAATGATTATTGCAATGGAATGACTATTCTGAATAGCACAAACATCGTCCATAGGTAGATATTAGAATATCTATGGACGATGGCACAGACCAAGTACGTTTATGTTCCTATTTAACCTAGAACCTACAGGATATAATTTATCATTCCACATTATTTTTAATGTTATTTTTGCGTATGGCGATAATCTGTTTTGTTATTTGAGGAATAATAATTGGATTTTTTGGTATTTCATTTCAAAAAATTACTTTCTATTATATCATTAGAAAGGAATGGTTATGCTGAATAGTACAGGCAAGAAAAAGTTGAATGTTCCTATTTAAGTTATGGACCTAGAGAGTATTGTTTTTTCCCAATTTTTCCAATATTTTTTTTGGCGGCTTTTTATAACGCCAACGAATGAAAATAAAATATCACAGTTATAGCAACTGTTATCAAGTGACGTATGGTGTCCATAGCCAACTTTTCAATTTTTGGCTTTCATTTTGCTTCCACGGCCTACTCGGTGAATTTCAATAATAATTTTTTTCTGATCTAGTTTCTGGTTAGATACCAACTTGTGATATGTCATTAGAAAGGGAATTGAATGCTGAATAAAGCGAAAAGAAAAAAAAATAGGGTTTCCATTTAAAATAAGAAAGTTGATGTTACTTCCGGTCAGACCGGAAGTTAACTTCGACATGTCAATATGCTCAGATTCTAGCTCTTATGTCATTATATCGACGCTCCAAATTTCACAAACCTACTCCATACAATAACTGAGATATTCCGTAGGCAATACTTCCGTAGCCACCCGGTATATATGACAAGCTCTCCCCTATCCGATCTATATCTATAAAACAAGGGGTTGACGTACCATTATTTTTGAACCACCCTGTATAAAATAAAATAATGTCGATTAACTTCGATCAAGATTGAGGGAGTTCATCAAGGCTGAATTGAATCTTCAATTCTCATCAGAGAACTTACACTGGTTGATAAAAAAATATTAAAATAGAATTTTTTTTTGTTAACTCTGTTGTAGAGCACAAAACGAATAAGTATAATGGATATGAGATCAAGGTGACATTATACCATCATTGAGGCCTGGTATACCTATCTATAGAATGGATAGGAGTTTTGTTTCAAAATATTAAAGCAATCCCAATTTTCTTTTCATATCGATTCTAGGGATAAAAAACAATATCGTTTATCCAAGTTTGATGGCAGATTGGTTAATTACTATTATTTCTCCAATAAAACAATAAAATTAGATTTTTCTCTGTCGGGTACCCCAAAGAAATTGTTATCAGTAACGGCTACATAATTTAAAAGAGTTATAGAAAAAATGCCGCATGTACAGGGTATACCACGATGCACTGGGAGTATTTTCAGTAGTAACATTCCGATAAAATGCAGAATTTTCGAAAAATACTTTCGCCTTGCTGGCACGAAAACTGTGTTGCTTGGAAACACCACGAGAGCTTGCTCGAGTGGTGTTTTGTACAGCAACACAGTTTGAGTGCCTGGCAAGGTGAAAGTAATTTGAAAATTCTGCATTTTGATCGGATATTCGATCAGAAAATTTCACGAATACATTATATTATGGACTAAATGCGTATTGCAAGAACGGTTCATCTTGTGTTATCAATGTCAGCTGAAGAGTTGAACCGTCAAACTGACGTTTCTATATTTACCGTGATTGTCGTAACTATGGAAATGTATACACAAGCTAGAAACGAAACACCGTTTTGAAAATGGAGGAAGTTTTTTCAAAAAGTCCTGTTCTCATTGGTTCGAAATGAGAAAATTATGGCATTTGATTGGTTTATATAATATGAGGGAAATTGTCCTGTACCGTTCTTGCAATACGCATTTAGTCCATAATATAATGTATTCGTGAAAATTTCTGTTCGAATTACCTTCAAAATGCAAAATTTCCAAAATACTTTCACCTTGCCAGGCACTCAAACTGTGTTTCTGTACAAATCACCACTCGAGCAAGCGCTCGTGGTATTTCTAAGCAACACAGTTTTCGTGTCAGCAAGGCGAAAGTATTTTGTCGGAATATTACTACTGAAAATTTGTTTTTCGAGGAGTTTGTATGAGTTGAAATATTTTCATTGTTCAGTGTCCAAGAGGCAAACTACTCGGGAGTAATCTTCAACCATGAGTCAACATGGAATCAACACCTACAAAAAGTTGCAGAAAAAAGTACAGTAGTCTTCAAGCTGTGCAGAACAATGTACGGAAAAAATTGGGGGTTACGACCAAAAAGGACTACCTATTATGCTAGAGTTATCAGCCTACGGGTAGGTGGTATAGTGGCCAAAGACCAAGCAGGTAGGAGTGATTCGACGAATGCAGACGATCATGCCGCCTAGAAGTCTTGCTCAACCTGCATCCACTACACACATACATTCAAGGCGAAGCCAGGTCAGTCACGAGCAGGTTGCTTAGAGGACAAGCACCCATAAGCAACAAGCACGGGAAAGACTAGCTATATGAAGAGTTGGAAATCAACTCTATTATAAGAATGTCATCAGATGGCATACTTCCAAGATAATGCTTTGATGAAACTTTTAACATAAGTTCAACGAACAGGAATGCGTGGAAGGAGGGACCTCCTATCAACGCAAAATTGCTATCTACACGGATGGATCAAAAACTGATGAAGTTTCAGGAGCCGGTATTTATGGAAACAAGTCGAAGATAAAAATCTCATTGAGCTTTACGCGACCATATTTCGAGCGAATATCGTCGCAATACAACATTGCGCTCATGAGCTAATAAGGCATGAGTTTTCAGAAGAAACCCTTGCCATTTACTCAGATAGCCAAGCGGCGATAAAAGCAGTACACTCAATGCACGTTACCTCCAAACTTGTGTGGGACTTTATTAAAGCCCTAAAAGACCTGAGGTGGGATTCCGTGTAGCATAGAATACTATAGTCGATCATATGAGTATGATGTCATTATCGTTGAATTCATATGAGAGAAAGATACATGAATGTCGACTATAGAATGGTACACGGAATTCCACCTCAGGAGCAAGTTTGACTAGAATAAAACGACATGTCAGGTGGAAGGAACTCTAGTTGAGAGTTACATCGAGGATAACATTTAAAAAAAATTGACGATGAAATGTTTTCTAGTAACATTACAGGGTATTGATATTGTCAAAAATGTTTAGAACACACCGTATTTAAATCATTCCTTATATATGGGTTTGTTATAAAACTATTATGACTATAAACATAGCTTGTCCCTTATAACGTTCGTACGTTTTCTAAACAAAAAACAAGAGTTTGAAAGAAGGCCACTGATAGTTCGATCAGGAAGTGGAAGTTAGGTTTCTGCCGTGCCCATGCAGAGCTGGTGAGGGCAATGGGGGGAGTTGGAAAGTACATTACATAGAGAATGGTTTGAAAAGTTATATCCCCGTTATAATCATTGTAAGTATAGGTCTTCTAATTAATTTATTAAAATGTATTAAAATTGAACAACCGTATTTAAATCATTCCTTATATATGGGTTTGTTATAAAACTATTATGTCTAGAAACATAACTTGTCCCTAATAACGTTCGTACGTTTTCTAAACAAAAAACAAGAGTTTGAAAGAAGGCCACTGATAGTTCGATCAGGAAGTGGAAGTTAGGTTTCTGCCGTGCCCATGCAGAGCTGGTGAGGGCAATGGGGGGAGTTGGAAAGTATATTAATTGAGTACCTTTAGAGAATGGTTTGAAAGGTTATATCCCCGTTATAATAATTGTAAGTATAGGTCTTCTAATTAATTTATTAAAATGTATTAAAATTGAACAACGAGGAATTCTCTAAATTATTTCCATTGTAATGAATTCAGAATACCTAATTATAAGTAGATGAATAAATGTTGTTTTCTATATTGTTTCCAAAGTGTTTTAAATCTTTAGAGGACCAGAATCTGCCTAGTTAGTCTTGAACATCCTCGATTTATGACAATATTACCAATTGCACAAACTGCCAAATACATGTTAAAGTTTATAATAATTCCTTCTAAGTAGGTCTGATTATTATAACATCTGATTGAAGCGTTTCTATTGGAGAGATTTATATTATTGAGTATCCATCATCTCATCTGTCATTTTACTTTCAACACTAGTAGTGATTTTGACACTTAATGTGAGAACGTCAGCTTCCAATTCATACAGCTGTACAAGAAATAAATCTAATGGTTTATGGAACTCAGAAAAAAAAAAGAACATTTCCTCTCTTCAATAAATGTTCAGGTATTTCTCTTCGAAGTTTTTCTTCGGCCCTGGGGCGTACCACGAGGTAAGATATTGGGACCGGTTCTATTTTCGCTGTATATCAATAACTTCTCTATGACTTACTTTCACGGATAATTAGTTTCCTACTGATAATACAGCAGTAATTTCCGCAGGGAAGAATTGGTCAAAAACATAGTAAAATACAGTGGGCGGAATGCAACAAATGTATGACTAGCTCAATGACAACCTATTGAGTATCAACATTAAATAAACTGAATTTATAATTTCCTCATCAACAGTCTAAGACCTGCCTATCAAATATAAGCAACCTACCGCTTCATAAATGTGAATGTCGATCAATCCACATTTGCACTGGAACCAGCACATCTGCTCTACAGTAACAAGGTTCAGAAAACTAATTCACACATTTCACGTGATTAGGTATATTTTGAAAATAAAAAACTTGTTGATGGTGTATAACGCCTTGGCTGAATCTATACTGCACTACTGTTTGATTATATGAGTTACCTCCAAAACGTTTCTGTACATTTTGAAAATATTCGTTCCTTTAATAAAAGAGTTATATAAAGTATCAGAAATTTTCATATCAAGAATCGATTTTAGGGACTATTATTGGTCCGCATGACTATGTTTAACATACGTTTAATACTACGTACCTGAAGCATACAATAAAACAGTAAAAAGATGAATAATTTAAAAAAATCAAGGAAATAAATTGAACATTCATGTTTCAAATGGCTGTTTTTTTCATTCCCTCGAAGTTTGTTGCAATTTTTTTTATTAGTTGAATTTGATTATTGTTTTGTTCCAAAGTTTTAATAATTCTTTTAAAAATATTTGCGGAGTATTGACCCACAACTCAAGCACTATTCGTGTAGCTTTATGATATTGTATATTTAAGTAATATAATGAACATAAGTATGAAGAAAAAAATCAGTGAGTAAAAACAAAATTGGAATACTTTCAAACAAAACTTCATTACAATTCTGAATTATATCGATATACAGCATAGTATCTCACCAAATTTGACAAAAATGGCACTAATTACTTCCGCATATGAGAAATAAGATAAATGTAGTCTTGATAATTACCGTCAGATTTTTTTGCTATATCTAATATCTAAAATTATGAAATATAATATTCTACTTTGCATTAGGCTCAATTCAAATGAAAAATCGGGGCAAACTTTGTTGAAAATTGATTCCATTAAAATTATGAGATTCTTGTTGGTAATGACTGTATATTTGAATGATTTCGAATAATTTGATCTGATGCAGACAAATCAGGACAACCTGAGACTAAGACCGATCCAAATCTCAGAGGAACAGCTGTTCTGGTTAATCTGTAGAATTTATTATACATTTACTTCGATTTCATATAAGATTTTTTATTGAATAATATGCAATCTTCATTACGCTGTACTCACTGTAGTGTCTGTTTCGTCAATAAATCACTTACAGTACTTTCGAAGCCAACTACGAAATGGATAGTAATGAATAAATCAATGAAAAGGACCCGTGCCCAACATTTGAGTATGCATTTTCTGAAATTTTGTTCAATTTTATAAGAGAAGGATATATCCATGAGTGAAATATGTGGAAATTAACACAATCCCATTTGTTTTATCAAGATCTCCCGTATGAAGTAAAAGGGTAAAAATATCTAAATTTCTTTTGTTCACTTATCCACATGCCTTTGTAAACAGCACATCTGATTAGATTGAATGTCGTTTAAAATGTGTTTATACTGCTTCGTATTTCAAACAAATCTGTACTGGTGGTCCATATACCACAAACATTAAAATGAGTTACAAACCTGAATTCACAATGTATTTAGCAGATGCTGATTCTCACAAAGTTTAGCCAATGAAAGAACGTTTCTATGAAATTGAATCGTTTTAATATGCAGCTAACCGAATTTGGATATTTTCTGGAACCACCGCAAAGAAGACAACGATACAGTTTGCACCCTCAGCTGAACTGAGTGTTGATCTGGGTTCAGTAATCCCTAACGCACTTGTGCTATCACTTTTGCTCCAGGTACTTATAACACTTGTAAAATTGATAGTAGCAGAAACTCAAGACTAGCACGAAGATGAATGGTGGCCAGAAAGAACCAAATCGAAACTTCTATATAACGCCAGAGGTTCTGGCATGACTGATTAATTATCAACTGTGCTGAAGGAGAGAATATTAACGCACGCGCAATTCAAAGAGTCATATGGAATTGGTGAATATGGTTCAAAATTGTATAGAAGAGAATCCTAACTCAGATTCATGATGGTCTTCCGGAAGAAGGTGGAACTTGGGGCGGGATTTCTACAGAATGAAATGATAAAAGATATTCAGTTTGTTTCAATTTTGTTATTTTCATCCAGGACAATTCATTATCGTCTCAAACCCATTTGATGTTTCCCATGTTTGTTTCACAACCATTTTGAATCTGTTTCTGCTGGGAGCTTCCGAAGGGTTTCTACACCGATAAATAATGTTCCCATGAAGTGAGGCATCCTGTAGACCATTTTCAATAAAATAATGATTTCAAACAACGTCTAGCTCAGAAGAACTGTATGCCAAATAAAATTTTTCCATTTATTAGTGGAAAACAATATATACAACACCATATTTTTCAAATCTGAATGTTGCACTTCTTGGGAACTAGAATACGATTTTTTTTAATCCAGTTTCAAAACAAATATCCATGAAATTAGTACACCTACATCATTATAATTTTGAAAAAATTTCTCTATTCTACAAAAACAAACATAATATTAGTAAATTTTTTCGTGCAAATCAAGTAAGTCGTTAATAGCAAGAAATGCTTCAGCCATTAAAAATTGTACATATTCAGATAATTTCATTAATTTCTCTGAATCTGCAGAACGATTGGGTCATACCGGCCCTGTTCTCGCTTTCTTACAATGCAGCTGGTTTACACAAGGTTTACACGCAACGTGAATTGAATAGCAAGTTTTCAATACTGTTGTGATACACTACATAGTAAGCTACTGAAGGGAGCCCTTTGGAAGATGTCTAGCTAAAAATGTGTATTGAAGAGAAATCGTAGAGTCTATTTTCATTTGTTGAAGATATCTATTTCGTAATTGAACAGACAATGACAGGGGCTTAGAGTCATCATGGGTTTTGAAAACTTCTTTATTTTTCATGTAGGTTTCATTATTATTTACGTGATATTTTTGATTGTTTGCATATTCATCTCTTGTTATTGGGCAACTGACTCGTTGTGAACATAAAAATTCGAATACCATAGAATTAGCATGGAAATTTTGGATAAACTCCGAAAGAACTGATTAATTTCGATTATCCACAGCGAGGAAAATATGACTGACGATTTATGTGCAATGTTCCTATTTAGAGGAACAGAACAGTTAACTAACATATTGATTACTTCCTCGAGTTGGTTACAAAATTCAGTATCGAGATTTCAAGGGAGTATTTTTCAAAGTCAAAATAACACTTTTTTCCATAGACTTTTACCGGTCTATAGAGAGTTACAATTCAAAGATTTTTTTCAATAAAATTTCAAACTTAGTTTACATTTTAGGGCTTACATCATCCATCATGTTAAGTCCTTGTAAGAATAAACAGGGACTCATAAACCCATAAACTTTTTGCAGTGCGCCGCTGGAGGATTCTAGAATATGAAATGAATCAACTGTTTCGTTCATAATTTTCATGCATCTGCTACTATTATCAGGAAAAAACTAGAATAATGTTTTGTAATTTCATCGAACCTTCTGAATGTTGAATCAACTGTTTCGTTCATTATTTTTCATGCATCTGCTACTATTATCAGGAAAAAACTAGAATAATGTTTTGTAATTTCATCGAACCTTCTGAATGTTGAATCAACTGTTTCGTTCATTATTTTTCATGCATCTGCTACTATTATCAGGAAAAAACTAGAATAATGTTTTGTAATTTCATCGAACCTTCTGAATGTTACTGCTGAACTTTGATTTCATTGAACACGAAGAATAAACAATTTCACCAAAACGTATTTGAATAGTTACATAATTTTCGTTAATGAACGCGCAAACGTACCATTATTGCATTTATTTTCATAAGGACATATTCCATGACATTTCATAGCTATCTAATACAAAATATGGCAAAATAATTCGATTTTTATAGAACTTATTTATGTATATGTGAACATGATACATCATTTGAAAGAAACTTCAATTGCCTTTACGGATATTTGATAATATATAGGTTGTTAGTTTGAAATAAATGCACTATTCACCATTGGGTGAAATTCGAGTAGATGCAGGGGAATCTCGGAAACGGTAAGAGCTACAGAGAGGTTTAAATGAAGGCAAAGTTGCGTGTTATAGAGCTCATTACTCTGATGTTGAAAAATCTGAACTGGCCCTCTTACTTTCAGACATCAGAGAAAAAAACTAAAAAATTTGAATTTTGCTTGTCACTTACATCTGCTTTAATACAATAGATTTACAGAAACTGTTTGCACTTTGTCATTGCAACTCACAATCATGATAATATATGACTATTGAAGTCTAAAGAAAGTGATTGAAAATCTAGGTCCGTATTTAAAATTTCATCGTTATGGGTGGCCCAAGGAAAACAACACCCTGTAGAACACTTTCGTTTACATATTTATTTTCACAGCCCATTGAAAGTTGTAATGACAAAGTGCAAACAGTTTCTGGAAATGTATTGTATTAAAACAGAGACCTATTAAGTGACAAACAAAAATCAAATTTTTCTGTTTTTCCTGTGATCTCTGATTTTTCAACACCATAGTAATGAGCTCAATAATACACAACTTTTCCTCCATTTAACCCTTTTTGTATGTCTTACCGTTTCCAAAATCCCAAAATCTACTCGAATTTCACTCACCCAGTATATAGATAAGTAAATGAAATCACATATTTTCAACGACTCTGTATAACCGAGAAGGAGTTTCCTAAGAGTTCACTAATACACAGGACATTGATAAACTACAACCAAAAGTTTGGTTCGATGAAATTGAGGAAAATGTTCTCATACTCTAAATTCGAACATGGCCAAGCGTTAGCCGACATTTAACATATAACTGATACCTAGGACCATGATGAAGTTCAAAACGTCCTAGTATTATAATGAAATTCAAATGTAAAGTATCTGACAGTTTAGCATGAATGAACTTTATAAGAAAATACAGAACTTCACCCTCCAAATCGAAAGGTAAACTTTCATCAGAATCACCCATTTTCGAAGATTTTACTACAAATCCAATGGACAGCAGCAGTTGATGCCAGCTCTTGATCTGATATGCCATCAGATAAAGTTTTGCATGTAATTCGGATATACGGGTACTACCGTTATGATCGTCATTATGATCTTTATAACATAATCAATTCTTTTTTCTCGGATCAATAATTATGTTCGTATTGGTTGAACCGAACAAGAAAGGATATGTGTAGATACCTTAGAAATTATATGGAATGATGAGAAAAAATGCAGTGGCGAGTAGAAACAATTGGATGTAATTTTTTGGTAGTTATGCCGAACCACGATACTTTTAAAATGAAATTTGCGATAGTATAGCGATTTGCGTCGATATTACCACCTCGAAACCAAGTGAGACAAGAAATCTTACAGCCGACTCCTCTTGCTCCATTGAACGCCAGAAAAAAAAAATCTTAACCCGATACCTCGAGGGGCAGACTGCGAGTGAATTTTCTTCTGTTGACTTATATACGGTGGTTTAGCATTATTTTGATCATTTTAAATAATTTTAGGGAGTTCCAGTTTCACTAGATCGAAGAAAAAATTATGTGTTCTGACCAATAGATCAAAAAAAGTATTTAAAAAAGTGCCGTCTACTGAGTATACTCAATGTTTCAAATTTCAGAAATACACATGGAAAAATAAAGGAGAAAAGTGTGGTGATCCGGAAGTCTATGTCACACGGTATATATCATATTACACTGGGAGTGATATTTTGTCATCAACATCAGTGAACGAAATACAACTTCAGGCTAAAATAATATGGTGGAACTGTTTCATCAGAAATCAAAGATTAACTCTTTCTTTAATGGCTATCGACATACATTTCTACTAGGATTGTTACTTAAATTTTGTGATATGGCAATACCGACGTGAATATGTCAAATCTGACATTGTAATCATAACGTTTGGTATTTTCAATGGTGAACGTACTCAGAACGGGTTGTCATACGAGTGCTATTTGTGTTAGTTACAAATACTTGAAACATTCATCTTGGTCTAAAAATGGAATCAAATACATTGTCGTGCGATGATTTTCTATGACTTTCGAGATGGATGAAACCAACACCAGGGTGCCGATAAACTCACTTCGACTTCTGGTGATAAAGCACCATCTCGAACCACCGTGTTCCGCTAATTTTCCGAATTCATTCGTGTTCGCACTTCGCTACAGGACAAATTTCTTGAAGTTCGTCCAAAATGAACTGATATTGCAAGATCATCATATGACATACCGTTGTATTGAGGCAGAATTAGTCCCACTCTCATACATTCAATATTGTATGAACTTTTAGCAGTAAAAAAAAAATCTCTTGTGGAATGGAGCAAAGAAATGTTGAAAAAATGTAATCGTGGTGCTTAACAAGACGTCTATAAGATCGTGACAGGTTACGAATGATGGATGTATGAGCCAAAACCAACAAAAGTTGTTCGCAAACGAAGCAATTCGAATGAAATAGTCGCCTGTTTATTCGGAATAATTGGACATGTCGCCACATTTCCGTTAGAGCAACGCAAAACGGTCATTTATGAATAATACACCAGAATTTTGAAGAAGGGCATTTGTTTGCCAGAGGTGTTCGAAAAAAATCAGGAAAACCAATCGCAGAAGACGAATCATTCTCCACCACGGCAATGCAAGCTCTCACACATCAGCTCAAACAAAAACTCAGGTCACTTGATAATGGTTTAATAAGCCGATACCGGTCGTAAGAATAAAAAAAAATTGTGGAAACTAGACAAAAGTTATTACTATCTTCTCTATCCTACATTCATCATGAATTTTCACAACACAAATAGATCATCAATTGAACACGTGATCAAATTAAAGTTGTATCATCTTATGCAAAATAGTTCACTTTCAATTTATCAGAATTTAAAAAAAATTGTTTGAAATTGTTTTTTTCGCGTTAACCAGCTGTCGTCCCTCTACGAACGACAGCCCTCAGAAGTCGTAACTTGTGCGAGCCAAGGATTAACGAGGTTACGAGGTTTTACCTTTCAACGTGCGATTCCTAGCACTTTCTCAGGTCATCAGAAAAATAAACTGAAGTCGCTGGGCTTTGAACCCACGACCGACAGACACAATGACTGAAAAGCATTGATTCTAACCACTCGGCTAACTAGTAATCAAATTTTCTTCAGCACAACTCTACTTGATAATTCTATGAGTAGTTTTGTAGATACGGAGTGTTGAAATGGTGAAATATGTAACTCCTTACAGGGTGAGTATCAAAATAATCACATCTCAAAACAAAAATACTATCAAAAGCATTGAAAAGTTGAAATGACCGCCTATCAAATCATGTCAGTAAATGAAGGTAAAGGACTCATTCAAATTTATTATACAGTGTCACCGTTAAAGTCCGCATCATATGGGACTTTTTTTTATTATTCAGTTATTGCAAATTTTGAGTTCTTGAACAGTTTTTGCTTTGGAAATAATGCAAAATGACGTTTACGATTGTTTTCCATCGATTGGCTACACCTGTCAAATTTGACAATTTTCAAAAAAATTTCAAAATGTTTGGTTATTTCTCAATTTTTCGAAAAATATATGAAAAATTTGTTCATTTTTCGGTTTCCTACCCACCTACCAAATCTGAACCAGTTTGAATAACTGATTTTTTTCGAGTTTTCTTAACGTTACACTTTTTCGGATAATTTAATGGTGAAATCTGAAATAACCAGTTGAGATGTAATAATCCCATCTGCTGGAAGGATTTTTTCTGTTCAAAAATGTTTCAAAAAAATACAAATATGCTAAAAAAATTATGTTTTAGTTGATGCAAAGTGGCTCTAGTTTCGAATTATCGAATTTTTTTCAAAACCAATAGACCTAAACTATTTTCTACTTCACTGATGTATTGTGATAATAATAATAACAATAATAATATTCTTTATTAACCATAAGACAATAACAATTATATAGGATTTGTCAGTTTATCTGTATAACATGAAAACATGTAATTATCAAATAAATAAAAACAAAACAATAAAAGAATAATACGAAAACAATAGCGATAAAATGTAATTAATTAATATTAAAACTGGGAGATCTTTAAAAATCAAAAAACTCGTTCAACGAATAAAAACAATGTTCTAATAAAAAAAATTCAGTCTTCTTATGAAAATATTGAAATTGGATGTTTCTTTCACAACACTGGGCAATTTATTGAATAGTTTTGGGCCTAGATATTTTGGAGCATTAGAACTTACTTTCAAACGACAAAATGGAATATGAAGTTCACCAACCTGCCGTGTATTATATCGATGTATATTTTCCACCGGAATGAATAGTTTTTTATTTTTGTATATATATATAGTCACATTTCAAATATAAAATAATGATTGGAGTGGTAAAATTCCATATTCTTTAAAGTAATTTCTGCATGATTCTCTCTGAGAAATTTTTGCTATACATCCAGAATTTTTTTCTGTGCAATAAAAACTTGAGAGGCGTTGGTAGAATTTCCCCATAAACATAAACCATATCTCAACCGATTGTCAACCTGAGCAAAATAAACCATGATAAGTTGGTAAACTTCTAGTATCGAACGAAGATTAATGAAAAGAAATTTCAACGAATTAATTTTGGTAATCACTTGACTGCAATGAGATTTCCAGTCCAACTTTTCATCAATAGAAAGTCCTAAAAAGCGAATAGGTTCATGTTGAATATCAATATTGAAGTTGTCATCATTAATAGCGAAATCTTGAACTTTTCCAGAAGTTACAAATCTGACCAAGTTCGTTTTATCAGCATTGAAAAATAAATCAAAGTTATTGAAATAGTTAGAAATACTTTTAATCAATGAAACGCTTTTAGCAGCCAAATTTTCAGAATTTTCAGATGAAACTAAAACAAAAATATCATCAGCATATGCAATATATTGCGGATGTTTTATACAAACATTTATATTGTTGGTGTACAATATAAATAAAATAGGTCCCAATATGATGAATATTTAATTGAAGCAAATTTTGCTATGGAATATTGAAACTAGAGCCACTTTGCATCAAATAGATGGGTGTATTACATCTCAACTATTTTTTTCCAGATTTCATCAAATTTAAATCATCCGAAAAAGTGTTGGGTTAAGAAAACGCGAAAAAAATTAAAGTTATACAAACTGGTTCAAATTTGGTAGGTGGGTAGAAAACCGAAAAATGAACAACTTTTTCATATAATATTTTTCGAACTATTGAGAAATAACCTAACATTCTGAAATTATTTTGAAAAAATGTCAAATTTGACAGGTGTAGCCAATAGATAGAAAACAATCGTGAACGTCATTTTGCATTATTTTCAAAGCACAAACTGTTCACGAACTCTAAATTTGCAATAAGTGAATAATAAAAAAAAATCCCTTATGATGCGGGCTTTACCGGTGACACTGTATCTGCATGGCCATGTTATCCTCGAAAATTAAAATACAACATTCCCATGAAATAAGTCATTTCAGTAACGTTGCAGTTGAACCAGGACCGGCATGACCCAACTGTTCCGCACATTACGAGGTTTTCACGACGATCTAGAGAAAATAATAAAATGATGTAAACAGGTACAAGTTTTGATGGCTGATGCATCTTTGCGATTAACATTTCACTTGATTCAAAGATGAAAAATTTACCAATAAATATGCTTTTTGCTGTAGAATAGCTTTGATTTTCATTTGGACAATTATAATGAAGTTGGTGTACTGGTGACTATATTGGAATCAGATCAGTATTTGAGTTGGTCATTTTCTATTAATCAATGGAAAAACCGTTAAAACACTTTGAATACTTACTGGAAATAAAATGATATCAATGTCTGAAATTATCATTACCGTTGAAATGGTCTACAGGATTCATGACTTCAAGAAAAACTTATTTGTGTATTACCACTTTCAGGAGCTCTCAAAAGGAACTGATTCAAAACGGTGTCAAATATAACCAGGTATGATACGATAATGAATTGTCCTGGATGAATATAGCAAAATACAATTCATTAAATATATTTTATCGTTCCGTTCTGTAGAAATCCCGCCACAAGTACCACCTTCTTCCGGAAGACAATCATGAATTTGAGTTGGGGGTCTTTGAACAATTTTGAACCATATTTACCAATTCCGTATGACTTTCCAAATTGCGCGTGCGTTGATATTCTTCCCTTCAGCAGTTCAGCACCGTTGATAAATAATCAGTCATTTCTGAACCTCTGGCATATTAAAGTTTTGATTCGGTTCTTTCTGGCCACCATTCATCTTCGTGTTGTGGTATCAAATTGGCCAAATTTCTGCTTCTGTGGATTTTATAGTGCTCTAGAACAAAAGTGAGATATGCGTTGCTGAACCCAGATCAAAGCGCAGTCCAGATAAATGTGCAAACTGTGTCGTTGGTCTTCGTTGGCGTAATTATGGAAAAATCTCAAATTTGGTGCTACCATTAATCTGTTTTGTTTTCATAGAAACGCTCGTTCATTGTTTCTTTGAGAATGAGCATCTGCTGCAAGCATAGAGTATTCAGGTTTGTAACTCATTGTATCATTTACAATTACTTCATGACGTATGCATCACCTGTGAATCTCTGCTGAAAATACGGGACAGTATAAAATATATCCATTCAATTTATTTTATTAAT
The DNA here is from genome assembly GCA_958502065.1 of Chrysolina americana. Lineage (NCBI taxonomy): Eukaryota > Metazoa > Arthropoda > Insecta > Coleoptera > Chrysomelidae > Chrysolina > Chrysolina americana. Next base: position 17,556,184 of record OY293411.1, on the reverse strand, counting down.
TTATGTTTTGGATCCAACATGCAAAAGCCACAAACGATATCCGCCTGAAATGTATTCACAGATTATTCCAAGTAATCTCATTACAACTCATCTAATTACAATGCTAAACTAACATGTAAAGACGCTTATACGAACAAAAGAGGGCCGCTCATATTGCTTTGTTTACATGAATAGCCGTGTTTACCTAAATAGCCGTTTGTTTACCTAAATAGCCATCATGTGACTTCAATCATGAATTTTATAGGTGCAGCCATGTTTTAATGAAATAATCATAGGGAATATCCAGAAACCATGACAAATAGCTGACTATTACTATCTTCAACCGAAAGGTACCTAAAAACTGATTTTGGAAGTGAATTTCTTGTTTGTGTTTCTCCCTTTCTTGCCTCTTGATCTTCTTGCTTACTATTTGCCCATACGTATAAACATAACCGATACTGATACCCATCTTATTGATATGTATGTTGATTCACATCAATAATTAGTAAGGCAACAAACTTTTGTTGTTCTCTCTAGATTTTTTTCATTTTGTAATCACATTGTTCGGTAAATGAAACTTGCTCTCTAGTATTATTATTATTTTTATATCTAAGTATATAATTCTGTAATAATGCGTTAACTAGATATAAGCATTCGATATATTGTAATGGCCAAACCATTTCTTATAAAAACAATTTTTTTTAAAAAACAAATAAATGATTGATTGACTATTACTTTATCCATAATCCTCTCGGGAGTACCATGTATTTTGATAATCAATGATCTGAATAACTACCGAGAGTTTTATCTAACTTCTTTGATTATTAATGTTCATATGGTAAAATTGAATGGTCCAAAATACAAGTTATTCGAGATGAATAAAATTAAATAATAGTCAATATTGGTCTTGGTCGAGTGATATTCAAGGGTAATTAATATAACAAGACCTTGATAAATAGTCGACTATTTTTATTGCATCTAAATTTCGACTGTATTTTATAATAATTTAACGAGACATTGGGTGGTATGAATAAAGTTTGAGCAAATGGTTTTACTCAAAATTCTTGAAACAAACGTATTCATTTTGATTAGTTATGAGAGAGGCAGACCTATAGTATAAGCATTTGCTAGCTTTGGTTCATACCACCCATTATTTTGGCATAAATATTCTGATGAAAACCCGAGAGCGAAGTTCGAGAGCTTTCATCTCTGATTATTAATGCCAAAATAATGTCGAGTAAAATTAATAAATACAAGAGAAATTTAGCAGCAATAAAATAGTCGACAATTAATCAAGGTCGTGTTATATTTTATGAAGATTATTTCTTGAATACAATTCTTTATATCAGTCATATGAATGACACTGAATTGTCAGGGATTGTAGCCTCGATTACCCTATTTATCTCTTCGTTTTTGGTTTCTCCAAACCGATTCATTTTCAAATACTTATACAGCTTGAACACGATTAATTCTATTTTACGTTTAGGAAGAATTTATTTAGAGTACTATCAGATACACAGGTTCCTTGATATATACAGGTATCATGCTGAATACTCGGGGACTATTGTGTACCATGCAAATAGTCGCTAATAGAGCGTGTTGATTGGTCCTGTCAAATAAGAAAAAAACATATTATTGGTTGATGACTGATATTTAATAGACGAAAGAAATAATCAGGAAGATTATTACATTGACAGCATACAATCATTCATACACTCGTTCATATACGTTTCAACATTCAATTCAACTTATATAATAATAATAATACTTCCTCATATACACTCATTAAGTGTACCCAAAGGCATAGCCTGTGCGGGTAGAGGACGGCTATTATTATTATTTGCCGTGGCTCTCCGGGGCGACTTACTGATTTTTGGTGGCGTATTCACTTTTCAGCTGTAGGAAATCTCGGAAAACCTACAGCACTACATCGGGTGGTCGGTGTGCACTCCAGACGAGATTGGCATCTAGACAACTCACAATACACTTGCTTTTCAACAAGGCATGCGGTCGCCCACCGATCCGATATAAAGTAGGTGAGAACAATTCTCTTGTACCTACATCGGGCTCGAACCGACTATCGCTATGCTGGAGTTTCGAACGGCCTGTGCGTTAGACCGCTGATCCACCGACCAGCAATCATTTCTGGTAGCCGACGATAACCCAGAAGAAGACATTTCAATTTTGATGTGACTAAGTTGTTTTGATAGTGAAACAAACAAAAGAGAGCTGCTCATATTTATTTGTTTATACATGAAAAGCCGTGTTTACCTGAATAGCTGCTAGTTTACCTGATTAGCCGCTCATGCTCAGCTTTCAAGTTAAAATATTATGGATTTTCGGACGAAACTGTTTTTTTTTGTCATATCTCACAAATCGCTGTCAAACAGTATGTTATAATAATGATATGTCGTCATGACGAAATGTTACTTCCGGTGTACCTCAAGGGTCAATTTTAGGGCCACTGCTCTTTATCATTTATACCAGTGCTATTTTGACCTCAATACAATACTCTAACATTCAAGCATATGCAGATGACACACAATTATATACCAGCCTGAATATCCACAACTATGGAGCCGTTGAAAAACTCATCAACCTCGACTTGAAAACCATTACTGATTTAGCTGATCAGCATAACTCAAAACTGAACAAAAATAAATGTTACTTGATGCTATTTGGTAATGAAAAACATAGAGCTCTTATTTCACAAAATCTTTCAATAAAAATTGATGGTACCATTCTACCTGTGATAAATTCCATCAAGAATCTTGGTATTATTTTTGATTCTGACCTTAAATTTGACCTGCATTTAAATGAATTGTTGAAAAAAACGTTCGGTACTCTAAAACTGATTTATTCAAATAGACAATGTTTCAGTCAATCAATCAGGAAACTTCTTACAGAGTCGTTGGTCATATCGCGGTTCAACTATGGTGATATTGTGTACGGTAATCTCTTGAGCAAGTTTAATCAAAATCGGAGGCAAAAAGTACAGAACTTCTGTTGTAGATTTATCTATTCTCTGAGAAAATTCGATCATGTCTCCAACAAAATCATCGAATTGAATTGGTTAACAATGAATAATTGTACTAACTATAATTTATGCAACTTCATTTACAAAATATTAAAATCCAGAACTCCTTTATCACTTTACAATAAATTGATTCCAAAGTCCATGATACATTCTCTTGAGGTGAGGTCTAAAAACAAATTACATGTGCCTCGTCATCATACCTCATTGTTTCAGAGATCGTTCACTTATCTGTCCATGAAATATTACAACTCACTGTTATACAATTACATGCAATATTCGAAAATCAAAATCAGAACCGTTCTGAAATAACACTTCTTCAATTCTAACATGAATTCAAATGTCTAGTCGATAGTATTCATATGCCAATTTCTCAAATCATTATAACTTGAAACGTCATTGATCTTCTACATATCTCTCAATTTTGTGTAATTTTCATTATATTTTTATTTCGAAATGTTCATCATAGGTTAAGTTGAAGAGTAGCCATTGGCTAAACTACGCCTATTTTGTACATCAAACAATAAAGACGATTTATTATTATTATTATTATATTATACATCACGTGACTTCAATCATGAAATTTTATTTTAAGTATATATTGAAATTTAAAGTCATTCTGTGAAATGGTGAGTTATTGGCAAAGTTCGTGTTTTTGAAGGGAATATTGAACAAATTTTGAATTTTCAACGATCGTAATGCTTAGGTCTCGGCTTAGGTAATATTAATAATAAATGTTGTTATTGTCGGGCACAACAATGAGCCTATATCCTAACAAAGAGCAGGATTCAATTCCTGCACAAGATTACTCATGGCAAGGATTGTTTTTCCATCCAACCAGTAAAGTTAACCCGTCATAATAGGTTCCATAATTATCAACATACATAATTCAACAGCTGTAAGAAAAATTGAAGATTACCATAGAAATTTAAAAAATAATACTATTCTACAAAACCAATATCTAGAGAAAAAATAATCAAAATTGACGAAGAAAAAGCTGTGACGATTCAAGAATGTTTTGGAAAGCCGGTATCAAATAAATATTGCTTGTTTTTTTTTCTTAATACTTTTTACAAAGGTGGCCGATTTGATATGAGAATGAGTCGTGGAAAAAAAAGTTTTATGTTCAGGCGCAGACAAATTAATTCGAAATCTCAAGTAAATGTCAGCTCTGAATATATAAGGAGGTTTCTCAATTATTGTTATTATTCTATTTGAAATCGAAGTGGAGTGTAGTGTACGCCTAGCCTCCATGCATGTTCAGCCAACCTAAACTTCTTTAAATGTTGTATAACATGTTCCAGCATTCTTGTGCCTGTGACAAGTCTAAAAACCGATTCAGATATATGCGTGCCGAAGCAGGGTTTTTGAAGCACGGGTGGTTTAAACGCCTTTTACTCACGTTTATATCAAAATAACATATTGTATTTGGTTCCGTAATGGTTTTTTCATTGCTAGAGTAATGCTATTTGAGTTTTTCAAATAATTCAGACGTATTTTTCACTGATGCCTTCAGATACATGTGTGCCTATTCTATATGAGATCAAAGATACAGTAAAAAAATACATCGGGATTATTTGAAAAACTCAAATCTCCAGCATTGACAGAATTATTACAGAACCAAATGAAATATGTTATGTTGTGATAGAAACGTTAGTAAATGGCGTTTAAACCGTCCATGCTTCAAAAACCCTGCATGGGCACGCATGTATCTGAATCGGCCTGAATACATGAATTTTGTAGTTTTTAGAGTATCATTCTTTCAGATTTCATCAGGCCTGGTCCATAATTCACGTCTGCATAATTAGCATGTGACAGAGTAGATTTCACTCTTTTTGTTCATAATATTTCTACTTGAATAGATCATTCTGAGATTCATAAAACTCTTATTTAAAATATGAGATACATGTCTAGTGAAACGTCATGCATTATCAAGGTACCATCTCAGACTCTTTGTTGTTTTTGTAAAGGGTAGGCGGACTCTGTCGACAAGTAAATTCAATGAATTCTTGCAACGATTTCTCGCTGCTGGCCTTCCAAATTACCATTTGGAATACGTAATACTTTACGTATGACTTGGATTTATTCACAGTGAGGCAATATTTATTTGATACGGTTATGAAAGTAGTCAGATCATGACTCATTTCGTCGAAGTTGAAGGAGTTTTCCTCGAAATTCAAATACATTTGCGTGTCATCAGCCTAGCAGTGCATCAAAGCGTGACGTAACGCCTTCGAGATAACAAAAAAAAAGGACCTAGAATCAATCCCTGGGGAGCACAATTTTTTGCACAAATCACAGACTGAATTTTTAAGAAAACTGTCTTCACCCCGTATCTCGGAAAACGAAGCATTTGCGGACAAAAGATATATAGCACTCTAATCATTTTTTTCATGCAGAATCCCCCCCTATAATTCTTCGCACTTATTCACTAACACCCTGTATACTCCAGTATTAGCTAGTATGAGCTAGCTTTCGTTGATGACTGGCAAGAACCATGCATGACACCGGTAGATACGTAAGTCTCCCCCACCTTGTTAAATCAAATAATACTTCTAGATATGATATTCAAAGGAATTTGCAAAGTAGTTCTTGTACAAAACTAAACTTTGCGAAGAGTCTACCAGCTTTAATTCAATGGTCGTAGGAGGCAGTACTTGTTTTCTGTTGGAGTTTTGCCGACGAATATACCTATTGGAGGAATAGGTTAAAGCGGACGACTGGATTATGCAATCATGTTCTTCCGCCAAGTAGTATCAACAATTTTTCAAGTTTTTAATTTATTTTTGATTCAGATATCAACATTAGACGAGTCATCAAAGTGTTTGATTGTTTTTCTTTATTCGACAAAACCGTTGGACACCATTTCACATAACATTTCGTGCAATAAACTTTTTTGGTAAGGAATACCAGGAAACACAAAAATGTAAAGATAGGTGAACAACTCAGCAGTTCAGCAAATAAACCTGTTGGTGTACTTCTGATTACAATTTAGGTCCAATTCTGTTCCTGATGGTAGTAGTAAATAAAATATATCTCGATGATTTTCTGGGGCGCATTATTTGTTATGCAGACAACCTGGATTGACGTGTATAAAACTGAAACAACTGATCTTAGAAAAATTCTAATTAGGCTGAAAAGCAACCCACTAATTTGGATATAAATGATCTTGAATTCATGATATTTTCTCCTATGATAGATCCCATGACGATACCTTACAAATGTACGAATCACATTGATTTGATTATTCCACTCAATAAGATTAGTTGAAATGTTTATTTAGATAAAAAACATCATAATTTCGATTTTGTAGTTCGCTTCTTCATTGGTTGTTTTATAAAAAAAGACTTACCATCAGCAACCTTTCATAATATTGTCCTTTTTCGAAAATGACATGCACAACACCGAACTTTGACCAAAATCGTAATGAGCAATTTCACAATTGTCGATAAATATTAATGAAAGATAATTATAAATGAATGAAACCATTTTGAGAACATAACCTAACCTAAAATTGTATAATTTTTGATGGCAACTGCAGGTGCCGATTTCTACTCTGTCCAACATAATAATATAGTTTTCTTGAATTGAGTAGTAAGTAGGCTGTTGCAAGGAGCGAATGAAGTCAAACTTCAAAAAATATAGGAACAAAATTAAACGTCAGTATGAATAGAAATGGCCGTTTCGTTTCGAGAATTAGGTATTCCATTTGTGAAATGATCTTAACAAATACGACTAGTTTTATCCATGAATATTAAAAATTCCTAATCTTTTTCGAAAAAAAATATGTTGCTTTCAAGAACATTGAGAAAATTTTGTTTCCAAGCAACATAAGTAATTTGCCGTGGGAACACAAAAATTATATGTATAGTTTACAGTTTACGAGATACAGAGTGTTGAAGTTCAGGCCATTATTAACTGCAATTTATTGGTGGTAATGTCATGAAATTATTAGTAGGTTTTTTATCTACAGCACAGTATTACACTTGGCCAGTGCCAGTCGATAAGTTTTATAAGCATTTTTTTTAACAAAGTGTAGGGTGAATCATGACTTTTTCCAAGTTACGAAAAATAAAATTAATTTCAGAAAGAAGCATCAACGTCTTAAGTCGAATCGTACGAAAATTGAAGTGGGTATCTGTGTTGGATACATTCGATAAGAACGGCTGAACCCATAATATATGAAAATTCATTTTATATACAGAGGGGATTGAAAGTATACAGTTCGATTATTGTATCGTTACCCATGCGTCATCAATTTATGATCGAAGAAATCACACATCCTCTATCGAACATCTCTTTCTAACAGCTATGAGCGATTCAAAATTCGTTTACATTTGTCTGCGAAGCTAAGAATTATGGTATTGTGATGATGACGCACGGGTAAAGATATAATAATCGAACTGTACCTGTCTGTTATATTTGCTTCGGATTATGTGATTCGATCAATGCAGAGCACCGAATCACCGATTATAATATATCTTCCATAAGACGAATTGAAAAAACGTGAATTTTGAGAGTATACACTGTTACTCAAAAACGAACAAAACAAAAATTATTGGCGAAAATAACAGAAATACTCCTTAAAACAAAAACTTTTACGAAAAAGATATAGGTAAAATGAATTTTTTCTGAAATCGTTCAAGAATGCCCACTTTCTCGGAGCAACTTCAGGCTCAAAATACGCTAATCTAGTATTTTAGTCCGTTGCTAAGCAACGAACTTTCCCGGACCGCTTTCGGCACTAAACTGTACGGGAAACTACTTTCCCGTATCGTAAACTATCCGGGAAAATTTTAGACAGTAAATGAATGCACGCAAACAATAAGTATAATTCCTTAATTTATGATAATGCTGATTGCGATTTCAGAAAAAATAGTATGTGTACCTCGTAGTAAAAGCACATTCCTAGACTTCAATGCTTGTTGGCCTCGGCTTATCGCCTCGGCCAACAATTTACATTGTCATCCGAGAACGTATTGCTTTTACTACTAGATACACAATATACTATTCCCGTATCGTAAACGATCCGGGAAAATTGTTGACGGCTTGTATACATTTTAGACAGTAAATGAATGCACGCAAACAATAAGTATAATTCCTTAATTTATGATAATGCTGATTGTGATTTCAGAAAAAATAGTATGTGTACCTCATAGTCAAAGCACATTCCCAGACTTCAATGCTTGTTGGCCTCGGCTTATCGCCTCGACCAACAATTTACATTGTCGTCCGGGAATGTATTGCTTTTACTAATAGATACACAATATACTATTTCTGTATCAAATACAGAATTTTTCTATGTCTGGTTCTTGTTTGATGGATGAAGATACTGAAATATCGAATAATCATTGTTTTGGAACATATTCGAAATTTATTTCCGACTAAATATTAACATTAAGGAACCTTTTTCTTTTCAATGATTATCACGTTCTTTCATATTCTAAAATCAATTATTTCCCTCAATTGACTTTTCATCTCTTTTTTAAACAAACAATTTGCTATAAACAAATTAAATTTTGCACAATATTTTTTTATACCAAAAATATTATGGAAACAACTATACGTCAATATTGAACTGAGAATAAAAGTCTCGAGTGTTTTCATCATATTTTCAATAGTTTATAAGATATATGAACTAAAATGTAAAAAAACAATTTAGAGAATAAAAAAACAATGCATTAAATTTGTTTATAACAATTATTTGAATAATAAAAGTTGAAAATTTAAAAAAATTATAGTTTTATGGGTAGCTTTCAGTCAAAATAATTGAAATAATTGAAAAAAAATCCTGATTGCTTTATCTACTCTTTATATTTTAATAACTTCGATTGTTAATAAAACAGTGAAAAATCAAACAAAAAAATTTTTCCAACGGAGATCGTTTCTGAACCCTTTCAAGAGTTGCTCCAGGAAGTAAAAAAAATATAGGTTTTTAGTTAGTTTAGTAGTAATTTTCAACTGGTAAAAATTAACTAATTAACAAAAGCATAGTCGATTGAAAAATTGGGTTGAAAATTGTTTGTTGAATTATTGTTCATTTGTGTTTGAAGAGAGTAACCCGTTATGTGTTCGATTTACACCTCTAAATTAAAATTATTAATATTATCGTTACAGTTCGAAAAGGTACGGCTTTTTGTCTCATATGTTATTGTTTATAACTTTTGTAATTTCTGTCGGTGGCAACTTTCCTTCGTAACATTTTTTTAATGATGCCATTTCGAATTGAATGAGACATGCCAAATCATAATTTTCGGTGGTCCAGCCTAGGTTTGTGACGAAATGGATCTTGTGACCCAGACTATGCGGAAAGGGTACAGAGTTAGGATCAAAATTATTTCTACAACCACATTAAATCTTTCGCTCATCGCGTACACCATTGTACACACCATTTTGCTTGCTTTTTCAACTATTTGCGATAAAAAAAGTTGCCTTAAGTTAATAATATAATAATAATAATAATAAAGTTTATTCATCTTTCTTGATCATACAATGACGGTATAAGACATGTCATGGGAGAAAATAGTACAAAATTTATAAAAAGTATACATTCATCAGCACATAAAATTTCTTCAGGCGTCCTTTGAAGATTTTATGATCTGTGATATTCTTTAGAGCAGATGGGAGATTATTGAAGAATTTGATTTATAAAGGGTTGTTGAATGCTTAGGAACACAAAATTGATGGCCTAATCTTGTTGAATAGTTATGAAAATCTTGGTTTTTAGAAAATTCAGAGAAACGTTTTTTTAGCATATAAAATACATTTAAAGATGTATACTGTTTTTGAAATGATCTCTATGTGTTTGCTTGAAATTTAAGTTAAATATCAACCTGATGATCTTTTTTGTAAAATGAATACTCTGGATGCACTAGTTATATTTCCCCATAGCATGATATAAGATATAGTGGAATACACGAGTGAATAGTAGACTTGGAGAAGCTGTTCAGTATTGAAAATGTTTTTTAGTTGCAGTATAGCATAGTAAGCACTGTTTAGTTTCGCACAGACACAATCAATGTTACATATCCATTTCATATTACTGTCAAGCATTACTCCTAGAAATTTTGTTTCAGTAGATAGATGAATATTCTCGCTTTCAACTTTGACAGTGGAGTGGCTAGTTAATTGATTTCTAGAAGAGAACTGCATTCCTACAGTTTTGTTGAAATTTACTATTAGAGAGTTTTTTTGCACCACAGTATAAATTTTTCAGCCAGTATGTTAAGCTATAGGCAAGCTCGGTAGGGGTTTCAGCACCTGCTGCTAGAGTTGTGTCGTCGGCATATAATACAGTGTAATCAGCGTTAGTATGTAGAGAAAGGTCATTGACGTATAGCAAGAATATCAGAGGACCTAAGATGGATACTTGGGGAACTCCCAGCTCGACGTCTTCAAATTCTGATATTGTTTTCAGTATTAACACAAATTCTCCTCAAATTGAGGTATGAGGTTAACCAGCATAGAAAATCTCCTCTGAAACCCAATGCATATAGTTTATTTTTTATTATTGATACATCAATAGAATCAAAAGCCTTGGAGAGATCGAAAAAGAGCACACCAACGTACCTCTTTTTATCAAGTTGGCTATGAATGTAATTGAAAAGCCCTGTTGTGGCACTTTCTGTAGACTTGTAGGGAAGAATGCCATGTTGGTGATTCGTTATAATATTAAATTTAAATAGAAATGAAAGCATATATGTTTATAAATTCATTTTTCAAAAATCGTACAGAGTACTGTGGGGACGTTGATTTGTCGAAAGTTTTCGAAATATAGTTGGTTACCTTTTTTAAATACTGGTGTTACAATAACAATTTTGAGATCAGATGGAAATTTGGCCAATTCGACAGATTTATTTATTAAGTACGCTAAATGGTTACTAATATATGGACTGATATGTTTTATGGCTTTTGTAGGAATACAATCAATACCTACTGCGTTGGACGATTTTAGGGACATTATGGCAGATGTTACTTCATGACTATTTATTCCTATATAATGAAAAGTATTTTGAATAAACAAAGTTGTGTGATTTGAGAAAGTGGCATCCCTGAAATGTTTAGTGATAGCAATGCTTGCACATGATGCAAAGTATTCCACGAAAGCATTGGCTATATCTTTTTTGTTGTCAACATTTTTATTAGATATTTCTATCGATAGGACATTTTGAGAGTTTCGCTTACCAGTTTTTTTGTTCACCGTTTTCCAGTTAAACTTTTATTTTTGTCTTGGGGTTTTGTCATCCCGAGAACTTTGAAAAGCCGCACCATTTTAGTTTCGTTTACAATTTTTGTATATTGTTTCTTCTGAATTTTGTATCTTTGTAAAACCTTTGGATCAGATGTGTTTTTAGATAACCAGTATAATTTCTTCAAATCATCTCCCATTCTCACAATCTTATTGTTAATACATTCAATAGAGGAGTCTGTGCGACTTTATTTTCCAGTAATGCTAGGACAGGTGAGATCAAAATTAAATTTTAAAATATTGATAAACATTGCAAAAGATTGATCAATGTCATCAGGAAACTGAAATCATTGAAGAAAATCTTCATATTTTACGTTTATAGATCGGCTAGGCAGGGTTGAGTCTGACAGGTTTCGAAAATCAAAGTTTTCTTTGTTATTATTAGCAGTTTCAGGACTCCTGATGAGATCAAACTTTATATCAAGGCCGAAATGGTCACCCAGTTGAAGGTCAATGACTGATTCTTCATACTTCATTAAGGGGTGCATGAGAAAATAGTAAATTTTGGACTTTGAATATGACTATTTTTGACTATTGCATCTCTAGTGGGTTCGTTATTTTGACACAACATATTAAAACTTCCCATAAAATCTACAATGTTTTATCCCGAGACTCTTTTAGTAGATTTACCTATATTAAAATCACAACATATCATGACATAGTCATAACAATTAAAAACTTTTGTTAAAACACTGGACATTTTCTTTATAAATAAATCCACATCACCAGAAGGTGCATTGAATAAACACAAACTTACTTACTTTGAAGGATATTCCACAACATTCAAAATGATCTTCCTCTGATGAGTTTTTCAGAAATTATTTATTTATGATGGTCCCTCCATGTATTTTATTAGTTCGGCAGTATGCATCAGCTATGATGTAACCGTTTAGATTAACGGAGTTTAGGGCCGGTTTTTCAATGTACTTTAACTTCAAGCTAAATTTAACTCATGGTTAGAATGTGAATCGATTCCTTCATTTAGCAAAAGTCATATTCATTCTAACCACGAGTCAAATTTAACCGGGAGTCAAAGTACGCTAACACGACATTGATAAACTGGCCCTTAGTGAATCAAAACCGCACCAACTCTCAGATACACATAATAGACTCTGGAACAATTATCACAAATTAAAATGGAGGGTAAATACTGCCATAACTGCAAAATTATGTTCATATGTATTCGGAAAACAACGTTTCACCAACAGGAGTGGTTGGCATTCTCAAGAGAGGATTTTTGTGCCTGACAGCTACTCATTTCACTGTCAACTGAGTAGCTGTCGTTCGTAGAGGGATGACAGCTTTAAATTTGGGAACAAATAAAAGAGACAAACATACATATTTTATGTATATTGGTGAAACAGAAAATTGATCGTTCTACTCTATCACCGTCAAGAATAGGGGCCCTGGTTAACGAAAAAAAAAAACAATTTTAAAAACAATTTTTGAAAGTACCTATTTTTTTTGTTTGGAATTTCTGATAATCCGTTAGTCGAGTAGGTAAATAGGCCTTCCGAACAGTCAAAGAATATTTTAAATAATACCAGAAATTACAGCGCCTTCATTTTGATTTAGAATTTTTTTATTTTTATCGATTTTTCCTTATAACTTTTGTCACGACAGCGCTAGCATGTAGTAGATTTTCATATTTTGTGTGGAATAACATAAAAAATCGATCTGCACGGGTCCAAAATTGATTTACCGAAAAAATGATATCTTGTGAATGTTCTTTTTTCAAATCTCTAGTCCATGAGAAAGTCAGGTGTGTACCAGCAATATACATTGAACGTAAATGTGTTGTTTTTACAGACGTTTTCATCTTACCGGTCAGTGATGATACTGTAGCGATATTGTTATATGATAGATAGATAGATAGATAAATAGTTTATTGGCTATGTGACACATACAAAATATGGTCCATTATCTTAGCAAAAATAACTAAAATAGATATTGGCCGATAGTTATCAATCTCTTCAACGTTGTCTTTTTTATGCAGAGGTATAACTCTTGCAATTTTAAAGGCACTGAGACTTGCTTACATGTTTTCTTCATGTAGATATCATGGTCGAATGAACCAATTGCCTCAGCTTTCTGATCACAAAATTTTAAAATTAATCGTGGATGAGACGAACATCAGATCTTCATTGATGCTATTCTGTGATGATGGTGGAAATATTCCACACCATCGGCGAATTCACCATATTTTTGACACCAGAAACAATTCTCAAGAAATAATTAAAAAAATAATTGAACAACCAACATATTTTTTTTAAACTCCCTTTGGATGCATCAGTTGAAAATATGTTGTCTTGAATACAAACTCATTTTTCCGAATTACCATATGGAAAAATTCTGTAGAAATTTGTATTTTTTGGCTCCACCAAAAATTAAACAATTTTGGACAGTCCTGTACCCATTCAATGTCTAATGAAGACCATGTTAATCAAAATCTACTTCAGAATAACACTCTTGGGAATATTATTATCAACTTCGTCCTTATCTACTTTGCACGACTTCATTAAATTCATGGGAACGTGAATGCTGTGACAAAATTCTTCAGTTATCTAAAAAACAGTTTGTGTTTTTCCACTTATCAAATCTAGTAGACTGAAACATATCTTTTCTGATTGAATTGTCTGCTGATAAGATCCATGTTTGGAAAAAGCTGGTTTCCTCTTGGTCAGTGCCGTATTCAGGCATATCTCTTGAGAGCTCAGTCAAAAATTATTCACTATTCCAAACAATCTTGGAACCACACAGCGGAAATAACGTATGAATAATATTTGGAATATTTGGAAAAAAATCGTAGTATTTTCCAGTGAATAATATTTTGAAAAAACCTACCAAGCACGTATTGTACTAGAACTGTTGATGAAAACTTTCCAGGACCCCTACTTCAATTGAAAGAACTAAATAAAATTCGGAGATTTTTAAGATATATTTCCACAATTTCACTCTTGCTTATATATGAAATTGTAGTGTTTTTGGTAGACTAGTGTATATTCAATAATTGTGGCAGCCAGTGTAGGAATGTATTTTTATGAAACCATTTTCTTGTTATGTTTTTTCCTACTGAAAGTGTTCAGGCAGTTCACGTTTTGATATGACAGAAAAAGTCAGGTATTCAATAGATAGTTAGTTATCAGTACATAATTGTATTATTTCAAACATATATTCATTTAAAGACATTACATATTGTGGCGACGAGAATAAAGTATCCACGCTCTCAGCATTTTCCTCAGCATTGCAAGTTTTTGTTGAGATAAGTTTCTATTGAGATAAGTTTTTGTGTACGAAAATTGAAATGGCAGATTTCGCAGTTGGACATTTACGAGAGTTTTCGCTGAAAAATTCAGACTGGACAATTTTCAAGGCTCGTTTAGAAAACTATTTTGCAGCGAATGAGATAAAAATAGCAACTCATATGAACAAAATGCGTGCTATTCTGCTAAATATCTTGAAACAGGATGCCTACAAGCTGATGTTTGAATTGGCAAGGCCAGAAAAACCCGAAGAAAACTCCTACGATGACTTGGTTGCACTGTTTGATGAACATTTCCAAAACCAAAAATTGCTACTTACTGCCCGAATGCAATATTATGCGGCTTGGCGTGAGCGAGATGAATTGCCAAGTGAATGGGCTGCTAGGCTCAGAGGACTAGCGGTCAACTGTAGCTTCGGAAATGAATTGGAGGTATGTCTGAGGGACAGATTTATATTTGGGTTTAGAAAAGGGAGCGTTCTGGACCGTCTCATGGAGGAGAAGATTGATGTTAAATTCAAAAAGGTTGTGGAAATTGTGGTTTTCGTCAAAGCTGAACCAGTCCATCATGTGAGGAGTGGAAGGCGTGATCAGAATAGTAGTCAGAGCAGATACGCCATACAAGGTACAAGAACGAGTTTTGGAGGGAAACAGCAGCAATGTGACGTTTGTGGACGCACAAACCACTCAAAAGATAAATGTTTTTTCAAAAATGCCGTTTGTTTACATTGCAATATACAGGGACATTTGGCTTCAGTATGCCCTAGTAAAAATAATCCGAAACAAAAAAATACTTTTGAAAACAAAAGGAATTTCCGATACAATTTCATTGGTGAAGGGTGCGACAACAATGTAAACAACGAGCATATAATTGATGATGATGATATTGCTTCATATTATAATGATTCACAAATATTACGTTCAAGTAACAATGATTGCACGAATGAAATTTCTTCATTTAACCTGGAATCCTATGTGGTTCAGGTATTTTTAGAAGGAATTTCGACTCAAGTAAATTTTCAAGTCGATACAGGCAGTGCAATATCCTGTTTCTCTCATAATTTTTATGTTGATAATTTTAAGGGGTTGCGTTGGATCCAACAGATAAATTCTTTGTTATTTATAACGGATATCAAATCAAGCCTGATGGTTGTATGAATTTGAAAATTAATTTTCAAAATAAGGAATCAATGTTGAAGTTTTTTGTAGTTAGGCATGGGGGACCTCCTATCTTAGGTAGAGATTTCCTGTTAGCCTTTCATATTGGACTAACAGTAAATTTTTGAGAATCAGATTTAGAATCTCTTGTAAAACAGTATCCGGAAGTTTTTGAGGAAGGATTGGGTAAATTTAGTAAAGGGGTGGAAAAAATTTACTTGAAGGACAATGTTACACCTAAGTTTATATGGGCTAGACCTGTGCCCTTCGCAATCAAGGAACAAGTTGGGATGGAAATAAAACGTTTACTTCTTTTAGGTGTGATATCTCCTGTCGAACATAGCTGCTGGGCTACCCCCATTGTACCCGTCTTCAAAAAGAATGGTCAAATTCGAATCTGCTCGGACTTCAAGGTGACTCTAAATCCTCATATTTTAGTAGACCAACATCCGTTGCCTAGGATTGATGAGCTATTCAGCAAGCTCCAAGGAGGGGGAGAATACAGCAAGCTGGACTTGTCACAAGCTTTTCAACAAATTGAGGTTGATGAACCAAGTAAGGAGCTTTTAACGATCTCAACGCATTTGGGGTTGTTCAGGTATAACCGACTCCCTTTTGGAGTCGCATGTGCACCGGCAAAATTCCAAAAAATCATGGATAGCTTATTTAGTTCTATGGAGGAAGTTGCTGTTTTCTAAGACGACATTTTAGTAACCGGAAAAAACAAACCAGAGCACTTGAATGATTTAAAGGCTGTTTTGGATGTGTTAAAGCA
Organism: Chrysolina americana; assembly: GCA_958502065.1. Classification (NCBI taxonomy): domain Eukaryota; kingdom Metazoa; phylum Arthropoda; class Insecta; order Coleoptera; family Chrysomelidae; genus Chrysolina; species Chrysolina americana. The sequence continues at coordinate 17,539,728 of OY293411.1, read as the reverse complement.
GTCTGGTTTAAAAGTTAATTATGAAAAATTTCAGTTTTTTCAAAAATAAATTGAGTACTTGGGTTTCGTAATTGATCGGGAAGGTTTACAACCCTCCAATGAAAAAACAAGGGCTATTGATGAAACTCCTAGGCCAGAAAATGTGAAACAATTACAAAGTTTTCTAGGTGGAATAAATTATTATGGTTGGTTTATATGTAATATGTCAACACATTTGAGCCCCTTATACAATTTGTTAAAAGCAAATACTGAATGGTTTTGGAACAGTCAGTGTGAAGAAGCCTTTAAATTTGTTAAAAATTCTTTGAAATCTGCAAATGTTCTAGTTCATTACAACCCTAATTTGGAGCTTAGGCTCGACACAGATGCTAGTTCTATGGGCATTGGGGTCATATTGAGTCATAAATTTCCCAATGGGGACGAAAGGCCCATAGCGTTTGCCTCGAGAACCCTTTCTACGTCAGAACAAAAATATTCTCAAATCGAAAAGGAAGCCTTGTCGATTATTTATGGGGTTTTGAAATTCAACCAGTATTTATATACGAATAAGTTCAAACTCATCACGGATCATAAGCCGTTAGTGACAATTTTTTGGGAAAACAAGTGTATACCTCAGTTTTCAGCAAATAGACTAAGGCGTTGGGCTCTAATCTTATCTGGTTACAATTATGAAATAGAATATGTTACTAGTAATCAAAATAAAGCTGATTGGTTGTCACGTTTACCCTCAAGGGAAAATAAAGAATTTTGGGGCGATGATGCTAGTTGTATCAATTACTTTTATTTCTTTTCTGACAGTGCAGCAATTGAACTGAATTTTGATCAGATGAAACAGGCAACAAAAAGTGATGCATTATTGAATAAGGTTAAGGGTTTCATCGATGATGGATGGCCAAGAAAAAATAAAAATTCTCAACTTCAGCCCTATTTTGTGAAAAGGTATGATTTAGTTGTGAAAGATGAATGTATATTTTGGAACCATAGGTTAGTTATACCATCTACTATGCAACAGTACGTCTTGAATGAACTCCATAGTAGTCACATGGGTGCTGTTCGAATGAAAAGATTAGCTCGAGGGTACTTTTGGTTTCCTGGTTTGGATAAAGAACTAGAAAAAATAGTTATGGAATGTGATGCGTGTATTTTTCATTCGAACAGTCCCCCAAAGGCTGAAATTTCTCGTTGGCCCATACCAAATGGTCCCTGGGAAAGAGTTCACATTGACTTTGGTGAGTTGGATAATAAATATTTTTTAATTATAATAGATGCATTCACTAAATGGCTAGAGATTTTTGAAATGTCCAACATAACCGCTAATTTGGCAATTAGAGCTTTGAGAAGGCTATTTTGTACATTTGGTCTACCCAAACTTATAGTATCAGACAATGGGCGGTCTTTTGTGTCAGATGATTTCGAAAGGTTTTTGTCATTGAATAATATCAAACACATAACTAGCTCACCGTATTCTCCTTCTTCAAATGGTGCTGCAGAAAATGGTGTCGAGATTTTTAAGTCTGGTATTAAAAAATCGATTTTCAATAGTCCTAGCAAAGATCTGAACCTGGCGTTATGCAAATTTTTGTTTGACTATAGGAATACGCCTCATTCGACTACGGGGGTCAGCCCAGCAAAATTAATGTTTGGCCGATGTTTGAGAATGCGATTTTCCACTCTTTTGCCAACGAATTTATCAGAAAGGCATTCAAATCAACTACCAAACGTCTACAAAAGGATGGAAACTCAGCAACAAAAACAGATAGAGTATAGCGGTGGTAGAGAAAAAGTAAGATTGATGTAAATGAAATTGTTCTTGTAAAAAATTATAAAATACCCACTAAGCCAAATTTTATTAAGGGAAAGATAGTTAAGATTATAGGTAAGTGTACGTATATTGTAGAAATTTCTGAACTAGGAAAAACGTGGAAGAGGCACGTAAATCAATTGAAAAAATGCAGATCAGTACCAGAAGAAAGATCACATATTCCCATTGAAACTAATTTTAAAAAGGATACAGTTCACGATGATTCTAATTCAGAAAATAATGAGCACATTGATGAAACTAGCCCATCCACTATTACTAATAGTCCTTCTGACAATAATGCTAGTTATGACGAATCAGTTGAAGTTGCTTTCAGTAGGCCAAAACGAAATGTAAAACCTGTTGAGAGAAGGGCATATGAATAGTTAATCTGTATAGATGTATTCATTTGGTTTGTTTCACCGTCATATATTATTTTTAAAGGGGAAGAATGTTGTAGTGTATTTGGTAGACTAGTGTATATTCAATAATTGTGGCAGCCAGTGTATGAATGTATTTTTGTGAAACCATTTTCTTGTTATGTTTTTTTCCTACTGAAAGTGTTTAGGCAGTTCACGTTTTGATATGACACGGAAAAAGTCAGGTATTCAATAGATAGTTGGTTATCAGTACGTAATTGTATTATTTCAAACATCTATTCATCACATATTTAATCATTTCAACTCCATTTATCACAAAAATTCGATGATAACGAGGTATTTCAGCTTTTATAAAATCTCAAAATTATGATGGAACTCAGAAATGAAGCATATACAACTTATTAAAAATTGGTAGCGATGAGAACTAATGATATTATCGTAAAATAACAGAAACTTGCTGAACTTTGGAATATTAATAATAAAGACTAGAAAAATTTGTCAAAAATGCTCGAGGATTATAATATGAGCTATAGAAAGTGTGAAACTGCAAGATTTGATTGATCCAAAAACTCAATAATTTGTTCTTGGCAAACGAATCAAACTTCAGTTCTTATTAATGATAGTGGCTTCATTGAAATTACAGCAAAATAAGTAAAAAAAATTTTCAGAAGTATAGATTAAACGGCATGGAAAATCATGAAAATATTCGTAACAGTAACAATATAATAATGATGAATCGTTTATTCAACTAGAATGGGCGGATTGTCAGAGATTTGCTGTTTTTCAGCTCAACCCTATATATTATATGGTTCATTAATATATTTTACTCGCAACCAACAATTGATTTGAGGGACTGTCTACAAAAATTATCACCTCTGCAATAAAATTGACAATGAAGGAATTGAAGAAAACAAGAGATAAGGCCCTGAAAAAATATTCAAACCAACCAATCAGTTTTACATTTACGTTTTCATAAGAATGTGCGAAAAGCTACGAAAAAATCAATTAAAAGAATGAAAAGCACATTTCACATATCTGTTTCAGCAAATTAATCGAAGAAAAAATTGTCGCATGCTCCCAAAATGAATAAAATTATTTCTGATAAAGAAGCATCAGAAATTCCCAAAAATCTTAAAATATAAATGATATCAATAACTTCTTCATCGTCACAATATCAATCTTAGAACCATCGCGAACTCTTTTAGAAATTTATAACAGTAATTCCATAACTCATTCTGAATTTCACTTCGAGACAGTAATCGATTGTATACAATGTGCCCTAGCTTAAACTTGTCACCTCCGTATCTCCGAAATGGTAGAAAAAAACTGAGTATCACTCCGATCAGCTGATGTTAATTACAAGGGGAAACTTTTCCACCAACTAGGTCACGTCTATACTTCAGAATCTTCATTAGGACTATCATACCTGTGATACACCAGTTTGAGGAAATTCAACCAAAAATACATTGCTGTAATGCTATTGAGAATTGATCAAGTGTGGTGGAGGATCCAATGAAAAAAAAAATAGTGTTATCGAGATTTTTTTTCATTACCTGTAATGTAGTCTCTCTCATACATGTTTTTGTTGAATTTGGTTTCAATTCGTCAAAGAGTAGGTATTTTTATCGATTCCTAGGAACTCTGAATTTTTTTCGTACAAGTGAATGAGAATGGAATGGAGAGGTGGGGTGAAGTTGGATGTTATTTGGTGGAAGATATTTCGATCCTTGACATCCAGTTCCATTATCCGATCCTGTTGACCTACAGACACGACGTTTCATTTCTAATGGCCCACTCTGTGTAAAAGTCGTGCATATTCAGGATGGGACACCCCATACTACACGGTCCCTGTGAGCCACATCATTTATTTTTTCGAAAATCCCTTCATTTCATTGTATTTGTATCAATTAAGGCTACAAAATAACCTTATTTTGGAGTCTACAGAGTGGCTCAAAAAAGTGTGACATATCAAAGTTGTAGAAAATGGACTCTTTTAATAATTGAGAACGTTATTAAGAATGTTTTAATATAATTTGTAAATACTTTCTGACAATAATGTTATAGTTTTTCAAAATTTTTTGTCATAACAAGAACAAAAAACAAAAATCTCCTAGGTCGGCAGGATATGTATAGGGATATTTCCAACGTCGAAAACTCCAGATTGACAGGATACTTATAGGGATATTCCCATTTCCAACATCCTCCCACCTTTTGCAAATGGACTTTGCAAAACAAAATACGATCGCTTGAACTTCTTCATGGTTTGAAACGCTCTGGGCATTTCACCTCTCGACCACTTCTTGTCTTTGTAATTCTCATCTTTTCGTCTTGATCTGGTGTATTTTCTTCTTTTATCTCATATTCGTCAGCTTCCTCATCTCTATGAATATTCTTCAGTTCGTTGACTTCTCTTGTACATATTTCCAAAGGGTAAATTCTCTTTATAGGACGTATAAGTTCTCTTTTATTGACCTTTAGTCGCACAACTCTGGTTATCTGGTCTCTTCCAGGAATGACTTCTAAGACTTTTGCCAAAGGCCAATTTACCCTTTTCTTGTCATCTAATTCTAGAAGAACAATGTCACCCACTTTGACATTCGACTCCTTCCTTGAACCGAAATCAACTAGGTTTGCCAGATACTCACTCCTGAAGCTTATTCTGTAGTTTTCTCTGAGTCTCTGTAAATATCTCTGTCTCTTGACCAAATGATTCCTGTCGATAATATCTAAGTCGGGTACTTCACCACTGGGTAATGTTTGTAAAAAACATGACGGAGTGAGAGCATTCAAATCATCGTCTTCTGAAATATACGTGAGTGGTCTTGCATTGATAACTGACTCACAGTCACAGAGTAAAGTTGATAGTTCTTCGTAATTGACAACAGCTCTACCCAAGTTTCGTCTAATGAGTTCCTTCACCATCCGAACAATGCGCCAGGCGGCAGTGGGTGGATTAAAAATCCACCGAATTCTTCTCAGGGACAAAACTTGTATGATTTGGTTCCAATCAATATTTCTCAACAGATTGTTGCAACCTACGAAATTGGTCCCATTATCAGAATATATAGTTGAAATTCTACCTCTTCTTGCAATAAATCTTCGTAGTGCAAGTATAAATACATCAGTCGATAATGATGTGACTAGTTCGAAGTGAACCGCCCTATACACGGCACAAGTGAACAAAACCAACCATGCCTTGCATCCACCTCTCAGAAATAAAGGCCCAGCATAATCTACGCCTGTAACTTCGAATGCTGCCATGTTGCCAATTCGATTCTCTGGAAGCGGAGCAATTGGACTTTCACAAGCCCTTTGATTATTTCTCTTGCAAACTAAACATTTTGATAAAATTTGTTTGATTGTTTTTCTTGCTTTTGTGATCCAAAATCTTTCTCTTAACATACTGAGAAGTGTTTTGACTCCAGCATGACAGGAGAACATGCTGATCGTAAATCAACCTATGAATGATTTCATCATCACCCGGTAATAAAATAGGATATTTGAAGTCAACAGTATCATTCAAGAAACAAAGTCTGGTTTTAACTCTCAATTATCCATGTTCATCGTGATAGAACTGTAAATTATTTTTCATTTTAAAATCGACTTTGATTCCACTTTCATTCTGAATTATTTTCAATAAAATAATCTCAGCCTTTTCTATTTCTGGATATTTTAATTCACCTTGTAGTTTTGTTTCCTTTGATAAATTGAATTTAAATCTGAATATCCAAGCGATTACCCTACATATTTTCCAATACTTGGAGAAATAATAAAATCTACTACTGAATCGTAATTTCTCAGCCGCCGATGTGATTGTAATTTGTTTAGATTCCTCAATACCTTCATTAGATGAAATTTCCGTATTTGGCCATAATTCTTTCGGAGTTTTAAGCCAATCCGGTCCCTCCCACCATTTGCTTTCTAATAATTGTTTTCCATCGCATCCTCTAGAAGGGAAGTCTGCAGGATTCAAATTACCTGGAATATGGAACCATTCATCTGGATTACTAACAGAACGTATTTCCTTTACCCTATTATCAACGAAAGTATTCCAGTCTCCCTTGGTTTTTATCCAGATCAACGTAACCATTGAATCCGAGAAAATAATTGAATTTTATATACTAAATTCATCTATAACGACCATAATGTTCGGAATAGGACATATATTTTCAGATGAATAATTACTTGATATTCAGGGACCATGTCAAATATTTGAAAAACTTGATAACGATGAAAAATATCTCAAAATTGAAAAAATGTAGTTACGCCTTTGTGACACTAAGGCCTCGAACTGCAGCCATCAACTCTAGTCTGGGAAGTGATATTTCTTTCAAAGGGGCGATCCTAGATTTAGCTTGTACTAGCTGGATCTTGTAATTGTGTCCAAATAAAAATACAAGTTGCATAGGCCATTTTACTGGCATCCGAAAATACATGAAGCGTATTTTCAGATGAATATAGTGAAAAATTACTCAACCTTCTGGGAATAGTGCAGATACCAAGCCAAGTTATTTGCTTGAGCCATGCTCGGAATGGCTTGATTATATCATTTGGTAATTCCTTACATAATTTCAATTTCCATGATTTTTGTAAAAGTAATTTCGGCAACAAGGTTACGGGACATGTAAATCCTATTGGATCGAATAATCTCTGAGTTACAGATAAAATACCTCTTCGAGATATCGTAATTTCTGACAGTTTATCTAGAGTTTGAATGTCGCAAAATAAAGTGTCCTCAAAATTCCATGATAATCCTAACACAGTCGAAATATTATCTCTGCATAACACATCTGGATTGGCATCGCCAAATGAATGAAGCCATCCCCTCAAATCAAACTGCGCTGAAGACATTATAGTTTTGGATTCTTCAATGAAAATTCTCAGGTCAGCTTCGCTTACGACACTCGTTACACAATTGTCAACGTAAAACGAAAATTTCAGTTTTTCTGCAGTAATTGCTAAACACCCAGAAACATTTCCTAGATGATAACCAATTGTCGCTGACAACAGGAAAGGACTGCAGGACACACCAAAAACGACCCTACAATGCCTATAAATTTTCATTTCTCTATTTGAATAATCTTTCCACCACAAAAATCTCATGAAATCTTTATCCTTTGATGCTAAACTTATCTGAAGAAAGGCTTTCTTAATATCTTAATAAGACATTGATTCAAGGAATGGCCCTTTATATCCTTGGCAGATGCATCGAACACTGGACGGATTTTTGTGGTTGCACTAGAATCTTTGAAGACTGCATGATGGGGTAAATAATGTGCTGGAACATGCCATTCGCATTCCGGAACTTCCTCAATGATTTTCAACTGTTCCCATTCTGAAAAAACTTTTTCGTAATCAGACATTCGATCATTATCAGTAAGTTTCTTGCTCAAGGAAAATAACCTCTTTTCGGAAAGACCTCTGTTACTCAAAAGTTCAGGATGACCTAACGACCAAGGTAAATGAACTTCATATCTGCTGTCCTCATTCAGCCTAACAGTGTCTGCAAAAAACTTCAACACCTCTATCTGCTTATCCTCTTTACTTTTTGTTTGTGTAGGATCCAATATGCCTAAAACCTCTGAACTCCAAAGATCGGATATGTTGACTTGTGTTGAATAAGATAGAGAAACTGCCCCAATTGACTTGAAGTTTTCAGAACTATGTCTACCCATAATTGTCCATCCCAATCGTGTTTCCATCGCAACTAATCCCTCTTTACTTTTTTCTATGGAGCCAGTAAATAAATTACCAATGATCGGCCCCTAGTAAAATAGAAACTTCTGATATATCAGGACGAAAATCCGAAATAGTGATGTTTTTGTGCTTCAAATCATTCCAACAAATTTTATCTTTCAATTTTAGAATAAAATTACAAATTTTCGATTGATCTAGCATATCGACATCAAATTCAAATGTTTTATCCAAGTTTTGTATGGACACCTTAAAAAGAAAATGTATTTTTGATGAAAATTCCCTTCCTCCAAAAACACTCTGTATTATTGATTCCTCACCAACTTTTGGGAATCCCATATCTTTTGCGCAATCAGACGTGATATATGACCTTTGGGAGGCTGAGTCTAAAAGTGCTCTTACCAGTTTACTTTTATTGCCATTGATAAGACGAACTATTAATGTTTGTAATAAAGTTTCAGGGTGGCTTTGAACATTATTACTGGTAATAACATTTTCAATATTACTCGTTGAACAGCTGTTAACGATATCTTTACTCGGAAAAACTACCCCTTCTCCATCTTTTGTCACAGGATTCTTTATATGCAGATCGGGGCACATAATAGGAAAATGTTTTCTACCACATATGATACATTTGATGAAAATTCGACATCTCTTTATTGTATGGTTCGCTTTCAGACATCCCAAGCAACAATATTTCTTCAGAACCAAATTCTTTTTTTCATCATATGTAAGTTTTTGCGCCTTCATGCAATCCTGACTTTGATGAGCATTATTACAGAAAATAAATGAAAAACTGAATCTCTTACCATCTTTCAACTTATCGGATGAGAAAAAAGTTGCTGTAGTACATGGATCAGACTCGCCAACTGGCTGGTTCTTATATTTACTCGTGTACTGTATCTTTCTACCTTCTTTTCCTGACGAAAAACTTCTCTGTGCTAATTTTATGCGTTCTTCACTTTCCACCTCCATTTTCAAAAAATCTAGTAAAAAACTGAGATGATTAGTAGAGTTTTCTCTTGATGAGCTATCACTGGTTGACTTAGAACATGAAGAGATCGAATTAGAGTTACGATGCCTCTCCCATCCCCTCAAAGTATCTTCAGGTAAAGCCGACTCAACTAGTGGATACAACATTGCCGCATACTTGTCAGCACTGGGACTCTGATGATTAGAAATGTTTCATAGCATCGAAATGTGTCGAGAATGTGACGTCATATTCGAACGTTAGAAATGGAAAACATAGTACCGATATTTCGATTCTATAAAACATTTCTAATCATCGGAGTCCGGGAGCAGATGTGACACCTAATGTTTCGAGTGCCCTTAGTTGGGTTTCCAACTTATCAAATAAACTAGACAGAGACATACCTGTATCATTTTTCATTGATTGCTTCAAAACAAGACTCAGAAGCTCCCTTACATACACTTCTATCAAAAACTCATCCCTGGCAAACCTAGTTTTCAGTTGCTTGACTGCTTTCTCATAATTGTCTCCTGATGGTGGATAACTTTCAATCAGCTCTCTCGCCTTGGAACCTGCTTCCATCGACTGGAGTAGATATTGGAATTTATCCTCCCTGGCAATGTTCTCGTCTTCATCGATCTTACTAAATTGACCCCAGAAGCCAATCCACTTCTTCACATCTCCGTTGAATTTCTTGATATCTAGTTTTGGTAGCTTGAAATTCCTCCTTGCCTCGCTACTGGTACTTATTGCATTTGAACATATCGGTAATGCATTTAGTATGAAATAACTATCGGACTTTATTTGGATTAGCTTTGTTCGATATAATTCTGAAGATATCAGCTCTTGTTCGAATACGTCGTCATCTATCTCTTCGCTGAATAATATCGACTGGATCTTCTCATCTAATATCAGAATTGTACTACCTTTATCTTCTATCTGATCTAGTAATTTCATGATATCTTTCTTCTGGACCGTCTCTTCTTTCAATAATTGTTCCAGATCGTTTATATCCTTCTCAAACATTCTTCTTAGGAAAGTTCTATTATTTTGCTTTACTTTCAACTCGTCCATTCTGTGTCCTGTCACGATCGCCAATAATGTAGAAAATGGACTCTTTTAATAATTGAGAACGTTATTAAGAATGTTTTAATATAATTTGTGAATACTTTCTGACAATAATGTTATAGTTTTTCAAAAATTTTTGCCATAACAAGAACAAAAAACAAAAATCTCCTAGGTCGGCAGGATATGTATAGGGATATTTCCAACGTCGAAAACTCCAGATCGACAGGATACTTATAGGGATATTCCCATTTCCAACAAAAGTTGTGTTTATTCAAATTAAACAACCTGTATTTCGTAACACTTTTTATAGGGCTAGGGAGAAATAATGTGATTTCATAAATAAGATATTATATATCCAACTCCCTAACTTTCAAATGGATTCTGAATAACATCAAAATCTTTAGAAATCACCACTTCGAAATCTGACCATGCATCAAAAAGGGTTTGGGCTGTTGCTTTCGACACAACGCGTTATATAGAATGTTCAAAAAAATTATTTTAGCTTTCTATAATTTTAAACAAAGATAACTTTGTTATTTCAAACAGAAATTTTTTGTTCTCAGGAATAGAAAATTCAATTATATTATCTTTCATTTTATATTGGGGTTTCCTATACCTAACCTAAATAGTTTTTCAGATATTGGCTTTTTCAGATAGTAGTTCTCATTTCAATGCATTCTTTGAATCAAGATAACTTTGACAGGATATTTATTCGATTTGCTCACAATAGTATATTATGCAACGATCATTACATGAGAGTTGCATACGCAATTTTTTCTACACCCGATAAATAATGAAGAACTATAAGTATTATATTTATATTTGTATTGAACACAATAACAGTAATTACTCGTATTTCTATAAAAATTCTGCAAAATTGTAATTAATGATATCACCTCGGGTATTACCATGAGTACAGGAAAACTTTAAACTTCCTATTTATATTTATATTGAACATAAAAATATTTTTTACAGCATTTTCTGCTTTTCCGATATGTTTGGAGGAGTCGATGGTAATTCTATATAGCTGATATCAGACTTCTTGATAATATAATTACCGAAGTTTAGCTATATTCCATGAAAATTCGATACCTACTGATTTTTACAAATAAAACAATTGAATAGGAATCTAGAACAAACGTCAAATTCACAGCATGCTCGATTGAAAAAGTATGTGTTTCTATTGATTGAAAATCTGTATTACAATAGATATCATTATGAAACGGATTATGGGGTACGGAGGTGGAAAAAATTCTAATTGACATTTGTCATAATTCACTTTATTGAAAATATTTACTATTCACTGAAATTAAGTTATCATTTACGTTCATATTCTGGCAGTAGTTCATTAAACAGACTATACATTTTTTTTCTTCATTGATATGGAACAACAACAAAATGTGAAACACAAATTTAGTTAATTGAAAGTAGATGCTCAATATGACCACCATCCCGATGAATACAAAGAGCCAATTTCTGTTTGAAAGACTGCTTAACATGTTGGATGTGGTTGGAGGAGTGTCGTAAACCTCATTATTCAAGTATCTCCATAGGAAAAAGTTGAGGCAAGTCAAATCTCGTGATCTCATCTTGCTGGCCAATGTTGTGGACCTTCCCTACCAATCCATTTATTCGGAAAGCACAAATTCAAAAACTGTCTGCCACTGAATTTGAAATGTGCTGGAGCGCCATCCAATTGTAACCACATCCGTTGTCTGATATTTAGTGGCACATTCTTCAGAAGCTCGCTCAGACAGATCATCTCGAAGACATTGTAAACATTTTAGACCATTCAAGTGGCCAACTTATTTGGTTGATTCCGGTCTGGATATTTTTGGGCATATGCCTCAGACGAAAACAATACAGGGTGTTCCTTTTGAAAATAAATAACGTTGATATGTCATTTTTTTGAGCCACCTTGTAGCCTTAATGAATATACCCATAATGAAAAGGTGAGACTGGGTCCCTGAATATATAAATGACAGAAAAAATATAGATGAAAGTTGTTTATAAGAATAAATATATCCCATCATACATCATCATCCAAGAGTCCATCATAACTCTACAAGGTGTTGCAAAAATCAACACAAATATTTCAATATATTTCCCATAAACATGTGTCTTTAAATTAGCCCCTCAAAGTTACAGATATCGCAGGTTGTGTGAAAAAAATCGTAAGTTTTGGATTATGTCTGCAATTATGTGTCAAACTATCAAGTAAACAAAAGTTCTCTGTTTTACGATTTAAACGTCAAAAGCATCAACAGGGGAAACAAATTCAACGTCATAGTCCACCAAGTATTTTAGGACGAGTTGTACAAGACAAGTTCATCTACAGTTTAGGTGAACCGAGTTCAGTTACTAAGGAACTAGAAAGTTCGATGACTATTCTTTAGCAAACTAAATTCAGTTCACTCGAACTTTTGGTGAACTTGTCTTGTACAACTCGCCCTTAGGGCCAATTTCATTGGCTGATTCTTAGAACTGACGGAAGTTTACTTAAACTGTTGGTGAACTTGTATTGCAGAGAGTGAGCCATATTGAACACTTTTGAAGGGAAAGTCCTGTTTTCAAACTATAGATGAAAACTGATGTTACTGAGAATAAAATATTTTGACCTAATGGTGAAAACCGAATATCAATATCAATCATCGTTTCTGAGTTACAGCATGTTTTTCGAAAATGTACATTTTCGAAAAGTTGCTGTAACTTTTTCCTGTCAAAAATGACTTGTTTCTTTGAAAACATTTTCATAGCACTTTTTTACGTAGAATTCAAAGGTGGGAGTAACTTATTTTTTCAAATAAGATATCCATAGTTATTGATGGAAAAATATTTTTTTTAACGAGACGCCCTGTATATTCCTGCATATTTTAATAAAGCTTGAAATTACATTTCCAAAAATGTAGCACAATTGATGTTTTGCTAGAGCCATCTTTGAAATACAGTGCTTATAGGTTTTTTCATGTAGACTTTAAAACGCACACTTTGAACAAGTAGACGATAAAACAATGAAATTCTTTAGTAGTAGTTATCAAATATTGAGGAAGCTTTTCAAAGCTGTAATAAAAACTCATAGTTTCAATAAAACTGATAACAATTGATACTATATTGACTACTGATAAATGGAACTCCAACAATAATAATAATAATTATGATAAAGAACAAACAATGAAATGTATACCTTTAGAGAAGGTGCTCAAAATGTCTACCAGCTTCTCCTACACACTGGCGACACTTTTTCTGAACGTTTTTCGTCGAATTAATTAGTTCAATAGGAGTGAGAGAAGCAAAACTTTGTATCACTGCCGCGTCCAATTCGTATATAGAATTGGTCGGAAATTTAGAAATAAGATCTTTCAACCTTCCCTAGAGGTAAAAGTCCATAGGCGTTTGGTCCGGTGACCTGGCCGGCCAACGGTTGGGTCTTTGGTTGGCTATCCCATTGTTACCAAAATTTGCAGCCAAAAAGTTGGTGACAATTGCAGTGTTGTGAGGCGGAGCCCCGTCTTGTTGAAAATATATTTTTCTGAGCTCTTTTAGTGACAATTCATCAACAAGGGGTTCAATATTTTGCCTTAAAATTTCTACATACCTCTGAGATGTGAGCGTGCCATTATAAATGAACGGGCCTATAAATCTACCCCTGAAAACACCTGCCCACATACTAAATCCAAATCTTCCTTGACTTGTCTGCTCCATATTAGAATGAGGATTTTGTTGTGCCCAAATATAAGAATTGTAGCAGTTGAAAATGCCGGTACTGCTCACATATGCTTCGTTTGTCCAAATACAATTTTACAAAAAATAACGCTCTTGGTTACAATTTTCCAGGAACCTCTGACAGAAATCCATGCGGTGTTCAAAATATCCTGGTCTGAATTTATGAAATCTTCTGATCCTGTATGGCTTGTATTTGTGCTTTCTCAAAATCCGCCTAACGTTAGTTCTTGGTAGGCCTGTTGATATTTTCAAATTTTGCGTTGACGTTTTGGAATGTCTCTAAAAGGATTTCTCGTGATACAAACTTCTTCTTGTTTCTGCATTTTCCCCGGTTTGTATAAAACAGACTATCATATCCCATTTTTCATAATTCTCATACTTCATTGCGAATGTGTTTGAAAATTGAACAGAAACCACAAATAAATCAAAATTTTACAGTTACCAGTAAACATTTGCATTCTGTTTTATCGCCGAGTCGTCCAAAGCCTACTTGTTCAAAGTGTGCGATTCAAAGTTTACATGAAAAAACCAAAAACCTCTGTATTTCAAAGATGACTCTAGCAATACATCAAGTGTACAACATTTTTGGAAAGGTATTTTTAAGCTCTATTGAAATATGCAGGAATATATTTTACAGGGTGATATATGAATATATGGATATCTTATTTGAAAAAAGTTACTTCCACCATTGAATTCTACGTAAAAAAGTGCGCTTGAAATGTTTCTACAGAAACAAGAAATAAAAGTTACAGAAACTTTTCGAAAATGCACATTATCGGAAAACATGCTGTAACTCAGAAACGATGATAGATATCGATATGCGGTTTTCACCATTAAGTTTGTCATAAAATTTTACCATCAGATTTCCTTCCATCTAGTTTGTAAACAGGACTTTCCCTTTAAAATTGTCCAATTTGGCCCACTCTGTAAATTCCGCCCTTATAGTTTGCTACTTTGAAATTAGGTGATTTTCTCGAGAACAATTAGCTGATTCGAGGAAATTCAAGAGGCCAAAATTAATGGTCATGCATAAAGTAATTTCATGAAAGACGGGCGACACTACTTGACGGAAGATCATAAAACTAATAATGAATTATGGTGGATTACGTAATCCAATCTTCCGCAAAAAAACCTATACAATAGGTATGGTCGTCGGCAAGTATTCAACAGAAAACAACTACTGCCCCCTACGACCATTGAATTATATCTTTTTAATACTTGGCAAAGTTTTCTACAAGAACCACTTTGCAATGCATTTCAAATATCAAAGCTGAAATTATTTTTCGATTTAATTGGGGGAACACCTCCGTACCGGTTTCATGGTCATTGCCAATCATCAGCGAAGGCTAGTTCGACCCAATTGAATCGAAAAATCCTTTCATCCTAATTGGAAATCCCTGAGACAAACACTGAAGTATGAATTAAGCGCCATCTCTGGGTTCCAGATTAAAATGCACTCCGACTACGTGTCGACTTCAATATGAAGCCAGAAACATCATGAAAGACGGGCGACACTACTTGACGGAAGATCATAAAACTAATAATGAATTATGGTGGATTACGTAATCCAATCTTCCGCAAAAAAACCTATACAATAGGTATGGTCGTCGGCAAGTATTCAACAGAAAACAACTACTGCCCCCTACGACCATTGAATTATATCTGTTTAATACTTGGCAAAGTTTTCTACAAGAACCACTTTGCAATTCATTTCAAATATCAAAGCTGAAATTATTTTTCGATTTAATTGGGGGCGCTGAATTCATACTTCAGTGTGTCTCAGGGATTTCTAATTAAGATGAAAGGATTTTTCGATTCAATTGGGTCGAACTAGCCTTCGCTGATGATTGGCAATGACCATGAAACCGGTACGGAGGTGTTCCCCAAATTAAATCGAAAAATAATTTCAGCTTTGATATTTGAAATGCATTGCAAAGTGGTTCTTGTAGAAAACTTTGCCAAGTATTAAACAGATATAATTCAATGGTCGTAGGGGGCAGTAGTTGTTTTCTGTTGAATACTTGCCGACGACCATACCTATTGTAGAGGTTTTTTGCGGAAGATTGGATTACGTAATCCACCATAATTCATTATTAGTCATAAAGTAATTCTTTTTGTCGAAAATAGAGAAAATGTTACCCATAAATCTGTAGACAACCCTCATAAGAGTTAACATATTTTTGAAATGAGAAATGAATAAAGCGCCCAAAAATCCAAATGCCTGAAAATTTTCTCAACATTTGATGCATAATTGAGGTTATGCAAAATTCAAAATATACGATCTATTTTGCACAACTTGCGATGACTGTAGATTGGAGAGGGTGCATTTTAGGAAGCATGTTAATGGAAAAATAAAAGTCTTATTTAGGTGCGAGGAATACGCCCGTAATATTTAATAATAATAATAAAAATTATAATACGTTTATTATTCACTACAAAAACAATATATTCTTTTGAATACATTGAATCAAGGGGAATAAAAGGTAAGAGTTCACTTTTCTTTCGATATCAGGAAGAAAGAATCATTTCTTCAACTCAAACTGAAACTACTACTGACACTGACAGCATACAGAGAATCAGAAAGCGAGAGGAAGAAAGAAAAGCAAGAGAAAGAAGGCAAAGAGAGATAAAATCTTTATAGGAAACCCTTTTTTTTTTCTTTACAGGTTGAATTATGTACCCGCTAGATTGTGTGATAATGCTGTAGGAACTCTTTAATTAATATTTTTCAATCAGACTTGGGAGATATGTTTAACTTTGTAGTTCACAAAAATATTCAATCATTGATTTTTTTAAGGAGCTACAAACGTACTGTAGTCGGTTATTTTGAAGGTGTTCATGTAACTGGCAATATTACATGAAAAACTTTGAAAAGTTTATACTAGTTAATTTTAGCCAATTATATGCCTGCATTTTGACATGTTGCTACGGCAATAACCTAATTTCTTCGGAAATTTCGCTGTGTAGAGGGAAATTAATAACTGGAAATTTCCCTGTCATAAACACAGTGGCGTAAAATATTTTTGATAGATATTTATTTATAACTTAATTATGGGTACATCTTATTTTCTGTTATTTAATTATTTTTTCTACATTCATGCAAAAAGCAAAACTTTATTGAACTATATTCAGTGGAAAAAGAAGCTCTTTACTGTACTAGTGCAATAAAGTTTTTATTGCACTCATCTGTCATTCTACTTCAACGTGCTGTCATCATGATAAACATAAACGTTCAAACCCACTACATATTCAGCAGATATTCTTTGAAATTGGCCATAAGTTTTAAACAGCTACATATTTTATATTTTTTTTGTATTAATGTTAGCAGTCAGAGTTGAACAAACAATGCCTTCCCGAAAATAACTCTATAATCAAAACTGATCCGCTATGTTCTAAACCGTCTACCTGCTTAGAGCAAACTGCCTGTACTATGACCACACCTCGTGATAACATACGCGCTCATGGCTACTATGATTTTGATTTTTATAATGCAACTGTGGTTATATAAACGTCAGTCAAAATTTAATTCTGACAATTACAGAACTGAAAGTTTTAAAATGAGTTATATTAATGGAAAACTAGATGATGGTGATGAAATCGATAGTAATAATTATTTATTTGAATTGCGTATTTCATTTTCCTTCACCTAGTGCCGCACCTAAATAAATAATTTTGAAGTAGAAAAAATATTGTATGCAACTCGTGCAAAAAATGTTTACCAACTCCAACTCGGCCTGACGGCCTCGT
The DNA here is from genome assembly GCA_958502065.1 of Chrysolina americana. Taxonomy (NCBI): domain Eukaryota; kingdom Metazoa; phylum Arthropoda; class Insecta; order Coleoptera; family Chrysomelidae; genus Chrysolina; species Chrysolina americana. The sequence goes on along the minus strand of OY293411.1, from coordinate 17,522,348 downwards.
CGGACAATTTCACGTCGAGTGCAATACAATTACTTTTTGCACTTGTTGCATAAATAACTATAAACCACATTTTAATAGAGCATAGGAAAATTACAATGAAGGTGCCACCGCTGTAATTCATTAGCGTCCGATAGAAGTATACCTTAACTTTTTTCCCTTTCCTCTAGTACTATAAAATTATGTAATTTTGGTAAAATATTTGCTTCTCTATTTAATTATTTAAACCACATTTCACTAGAGCATAGGAAAATTGAAATATTTGATATCAAATCCGTAAAAAAAAATAATTCGCAATTCGCTGTTGTGAGACAAAGCCTTAACAACGGCCAACTATGATGTCCGTTACATGGGTAATAATATGTCACCTAAGTATGTCACCAATTTAATTTCTATTTTAAAAAAGTTTTGGTATAAAATTTTCTTACCGAATCTCCCGCGAGTATGAATTAATATTCCGGAAATTATTCATGCTCTAGGGAGATAAGTAAAAATTTCCTTTCTATGTCTAGGAATGGTGATCGAGACAGTTTGTCGATTATTTATATTATGTATATCTCTCCTATACAGGGCAATTCAAAGTCGACCCCCACCATTGGGATCTCCTAAACTACAGGACATACGTCGAAGCTTAAATTGGGACAAAGTTGCGTATTCTGGTGCTTAACAAAATACTGTTTTGAAACTGGGAAAATTCCGAGTATTTCCGGAAATATCGGGAAAAACTGAAAATCGGAATATTCGTTTTTATTTTTTTCTATCGTTATTTGACAACATAGCTAAAAACCAAAAGTACATTTTCATTGATACTTTTTTTCAGCTACACGTTTTTATGTTCAGATTTACTATCCGACGTTTTGTCTTCTGGCATTCATCATCAACTCTTTTTTCTGTTATGGGCGCCATATTATTTTTTATACAGAAAAATAGTGATTCTCATTCTGATTTCATCGATGTTTAATTTGTTATGATTTGCACTTCTGAAATCACAGATATTAAAAAAAAAACTTCATCTGAGATGGTCATGACTCCCATCGAAAAATTTGTTTAATAAACACTAGTTGTCAGAACTCATTAAACATCATAAGTTTGCACAAGTGACCGGTGACCGCGCTAGGATTCGAACCCATGCTCCTGAGGATGATTGGATTAATAAGGGAGCGCTTCACCCGCGGCCATCACGACCCGTGATGATTTATTATAATAGTAGTGCATTGTATGTAGGAGGATTTATTTATTTTGTTGTCTTAAATCACCATGACGGGTATCGAGCTATGCGTAGTTGCAAGAACGAAACTTTTTTTCTTAGGTACTTACCTACTGAATTTCACGTTAAAGAATTCGGCTTCGAATCTATGAGTTGATTGAGTTGATTATTATTATTATTGATCGATCAGAATGGAAGTTGATTTTTCAAAATAAAATAAAATTGAAAATACAATGTGTTTCATGTAAGGAGGGATCTATTTTCAAACACAAATTTTTTCAATAAAAAATCACACAAAATGCCTTTTTCTTTTATCTCAGAAGTTAATCTACCTAATTTCACAATTAAAAGCACCGATAACAACCGTTTTATACAAAACTTAGACTTTTATAATCACAAACATAAACTCCTTTTTCTTAGTTATTTTCATCGTCACGGTAGGTTGGAATATGTGCGGCCGACTAGTGGAATCTAGATATGCACAAATATTTACTTCCCCTTTAATTTTTGCCATTGATATGGTTATTAACAATTTTTAAAACAAAAATAAATTTCTAGAAGAAAGAGACACGCCTTCGGCTGCTCACGTTTTCGGCTGCGGCACAACTGAACATATAAATTAAGGGAAAGTAAATATCTTAATTTGAATAGTCGGCTGCGCATATTCCAAGTGACCAACCGTGGCAGTGAAAATAACTAAGAAAAAGGAGGTTATGTTTGTAATTATAAAACGTCGAATTTTTGTGTGAAACTATTATTTTTGGTGCTTTTTATAGTGAAATTAGGTAGATTGAAGTCACTTTTTTTATTTTAAGGAGGAGCACGATTAACTTACGCGCCTCTATCGCCAAATCTAGGTCAATAGAGACTTTTACACAGGATGGCCCCAGCTACAATATATCAAAAATCCACTTGAACTACAAAGTCATGAAACACGATTTTCACGAAATAGAAACCATACGCTATTCTATTTTTTTTATTCGACGGACAAAATGTATCAAAATCATGAAGAATGCATGAAGTACACCCCAGTCAAGATTTATCCGATTTTTGTGAATATTTAAAATGAAAATCATTCGAAGCAATGCCAAATTAAAAAATCTTTGGTTATTATGAGGATTGTACATACCATTTTTGGCAAATTTGGCTTTATCTGTCCTTATCATGTTCTTTATGAACTCAGGATCCTCCTGTATCTGATGAGAGACCATTCGCAGAATTCCACTCGTGTGCTCTTGAAGTTTCAGATTTTGATTCTGGTGATAAGTAAGTATTCATTATGTTTGAATAAAATCCAGTTTATTTTATTGATGGCATGAAAAGGATCCAGAAGCACGACTAATTCTCAGAAATCTTCTCACAATATTTTTATTCGGTCTGTGTAGATTTGGGAATCTTCCTGTGAAAACGCAACAAGTTCTGTCGATTATCTTATTGCATTTACCGTAAATAATTAGTAAGCAACTAGGAAATACACATCTCAAATTCTGACATATTTGTTGTAACTTCATTTGTTCTCAAAGCTTTCTTGGTTTGGTGGTGGTTTGGTATTGCTTTGAATGATTTACGTTTCAAATATGTATTTCCCAAAATCGGATATATCTTGCCAGGGGTGTATTTTAGGTGTAGGGTATTCTTCATGAATTTGATATATTTTTTTCCGTAGTACCCATGCAAAAATGATAAAATAGTGTATGCATGGTTTTTATTTGAAAAATCGTGTTTCATCAGTTTCTCAATGTTATGTATTAAGTGCAAATTTTGACGAACATGCAAATTAATTTTGATAATTCGATGGACTTGTTTTAATGACTTGATGCTTCAGTTGTGATTCTGTGGAATTCCACATTTCCAACTGTTACTGTTTATGAGTTATGATTTTTTCGGAGTAGTGCTGTAACCGTGGGCCTAGGCATTGTTACACAAAGTGGGCCTAAAATCTGGCGAGAAATTAAAAAAATTAATGAAATGAAAGGGTGTTCTATTTGAGAAAAGGAAGTTGCCGTCTGGTATAACGAAAAGAGACTGGAAGTTGAAAATATTTTGGTTGGGAGTATCATATAGTAAACAAACTACCACGAAATTTCAAGTTTCATTTGAATGGTTCTCTATATATAGTCGTGAAAGATCTTGTATATCCTAGCATGCTAGGAATCGCACGTTAAAAGGTAAGACCTCATTAATCCTTAGCTCGCACAAGTATCGACTTCTGAGAGCTGTCGTTCGAAGGAGGATGACAGCTGGTTAACGGAAAAAACGAATTTAAAAAAAAATTAAACAAAATATCGAGTGAACCGATAATAATGTTTCCATAATAAGTAGTGTTTTACAGCTGTCTCGATGTTTCATGCTGAAAACCAGTCTAACAATTTGAGCCACCAATACTACTTTCATTTCATATACCAGGTGTTTCACGATGTATAAAACATCAAAGAATATTAGGTTGACCGGTAGCTCAGCGGTTTAAGTCTCCCGCCATTGGAACTTCTGCTCGCATAGGACCGAGCTTCTAAACCACAGCTGGTGCTTGCTTGAAGTGCGCTCCGACCACATGGAGTGGTGTTGTAGGTTTTCCGGGTTATCCTACAGCTGAAAAATGATTAATTCACCAAAAATCAGTAAGTTGCGCCACAGCGGCATTATTTCATTTGGGCCTTGCCTCCAGGACTCAGATACATCTGTAGGACGCACTGGTGAGTCATATAACTCGTCAGTCACTTCCAACGTCCATTGGGCGAGTGATTACTGGGTCCGATAATCATGTGCGTTGAGTAGACGGAATGAACGAAGACTTACGGTGGCTTCAGCACCAAGTACCTCCATGACCAAAATCACCTTTTTAACCGAATGGTTGGGGTGAAGCCTGCGGAATTCAAATAATTAATCTTGATTTTTAGTTCACTTTTTCTTTTCGTTTCGGACGATGTTCGTTTCGCCAGGAGCTGAAAAGTCTATGACGCAAACAGCCCTACTATGATGTTTGAGGACATCAGGTGTATTGGCTTTGTATTTGCCTGAGGGTAGGAAATGAGTAGTTCCAGTAGATTCGACACTTCTCATTCTACAAAACGAACTCTATATCTCTCTGAGCTAAACCATCAGTGTCTCGTCAATACCGTAAGAGTACTAGTAGCGCAGCGTTAGTACTGTGGATACAGGCTGAGACCTCAGAAGCTTGACATATACCAGGAGTCCCACAATACGCTCTGCATCTGGGCCTGGGAAGCGACCAAGCTGTCATAGGCACCATCCTGAGGGGCCATTATGAGTTCCTTGGTCTCCGATTTCAGCCCACTGACCTGAGGAAAGCAAACGTCTAATTTTTGAATAAACAAAGATATTCGATGTTCTTGAAGGAGACCCCATGCATTGGCTTTGACACCTTGACGTGAGCTTTTTTGCTGAACGGATGAAAAATGAATTGTTTGAAATTGTTTTTTCCGTTAACCAGCTGTCATCCCCCTACGAACGACAGCCCTCAGTCGAAACTTTTGCCAGCTAAGGATTAACGAGGTCCTACCTTTTAACGTGCGATTCCTAGAATGCTTCGATCCTTTCTTTTTCATGGTCGCAGACTAAGCAGAGTAGGTGATGTGAACTCCAGATTACTTTACAGTTTCTATCCAGTACCATTCTATTTTTTGGACACTCCATACTCATAAGTTCTCAGCCTTCCCGTTAACTGGGGAAGTATAACCGTGCCAAGATGCATAATTTCGCAACTTTTCACGTCAAAAATGATAACCAGATCTGTCGGGAGTTTATGCTGATAATTGCCGCGGAAAGAGTTTTTAACCTCTTGTGAGCGGAGTTGTTCCATATCGTGAGTATATGTGATGCTTCCGTCTACGAGCTGAATGTCCTACACGTATTCCATGTATCGTCATCTTTTGGGATGAACCGTGGCACATTTTGTCGATTCTGAACTCCATTTCGATAGCATGCGAGTACGCTTCCACTACTTATTATATGTTAAGAACCGATGTAGATTCTTTTCTCCAGAGGCATATAGTTTATAAGGTCACCATAAATGGGTGTCTCATGATTCCGGTTGCTAAGTGTGTCGGAGTTGTATCCGCGGGTTTTCCGTAGTGCAATAATGGACGATGGCAATAGGGAGATGCAGAAAAGAAGGGGGGTTGAAAGAGTTTCCCTGAAACACGACTATTCTAAAGATAACCTGCTCTGTCTGGATTCCGACTTGGCCAGATGTTATGGTGAAACGAGTCCTCCAGAGCAGCATTAGTTGTCCAATGCATCTCACTATTTGAACGTAAACCGCAATTGCATCTGAGAGAATACATGATGATCTCATGCGATGTTATATCATGCCATGTATCACGACTTGTGGTGATCGATCCAGGCCATCGAAAGGTTACGCTTATACTGCACGGAGTCCTGCGAGATACATCTGTAGATGAGTAGGTTATTCTCCTTGCAGCCAACAACCCGTTTCTTTGACCCTCTTCGCTAATTTAGAAAACACACGGTATATCTCTTTAGGTTTGTTGGAACTGTGTGACTTGGATGGCTTTGGTTCTTGGATTCCGACTTATTCACGGTAATTCCCTGTTTACCATAAATGGCTTCATATTCACTGCACGCTGATATAGTGGGGCACTTATGGCAATAAGTCCCAAATGAATTTACTGAAATATACAATATATTTCAGTGGTTGATAACCTTCGCGATATACAGACTTCAGGGTACTATATAGAGATCGTGAAATGATTCTTCTAGTGAAGGAAACGATATAACGAAGAGACAGGGACCTCCAAATATACAGTGAGGGGCAATATTATGGAATAAATTCATTTTTACGAGAATAGGCAACTTTTGAGACAAATCCCGAAACACGTCGATTTTTATTTCCAAATTATGATTTTGTGGCAGATATGTCATACTAGTGACGTCATCCATCTTTGCGTGATGACGTAATCGATGATTTTTTTAAATGAGAATAGGGGTCGTGTGATAGCTCATTTAAAAGGTTATTCAATTCTCTATTCAGTGATATGAACATCAACATAATTATTTATACAGGGTGGCCAAAAAAATATTTAATTTGTAAATGAAATTAATTGTCACAAAAAGAAGTATTATCATTTATTTAATACAAAATTACATTGTACTACTGTCGGAAAACAGAAAAAAAAATTATTTGACAAATAAAAATTGCTTTTCGCTTAAATTAAATGTTCAAATTGCCACCCACCGGCCTCTTGGCAGTAATGGAACCGACGAATACATTCTTCTTGAACATTGTGGATCATTTCTGGAGGTATATTACGAATTTCCAATCTAATTCTATTTCTTAAATCTTGTAAATTCTGTGGTCTATCGATGTAAACTTTTGATTTGAAGTAACCCCATAGGAAAAAATCAAGTGGTGTAAGATCTGGAGATATTGCGGGCCACTCTATTGTTCCTCGTCGACCAATCCATCTCCTAGGGAAACATCTGTTTAAAAAATCACGAACAGGACGTGCAAAGTGCGGAGGTGCACCGTCTTGCTGAAACCATATGTTTTCATTTGGCGAATTACGATCATTTTCATTTGGAAACATGTCTGTAAGGGCGGGTATAAGTTCATTTTGTAAAAAATCAAGATATATTTGCCCCGTAAGAGACCCATCGAAGAAAAAAGGACCTATAATTCTATCCTCGACTATCCCTGCCCACACGTTTAGTTTTTGAGGGTGCTGAGTGTGTACCGCAGTCATCCAATGGGGATTATCTTGACTCCAATATCTGCAGTTTTGCCGATTCACTGTTCCATTTAAACAGAAGGTTGCTTCATCAGAAAAAAGGATTTCACGAATGAAGCGTGGATTTTGATTACATAAATCTTGCATTACTTCACAAAACTGCATTCGGCGATCTGGATCATCCTCATTGATTTCGTGGATGAATTTTATACGGATGATATTTCTCTTTTTTCAGCACACGTAAAACAGACCTTTTAGAAATGTTTGTATCAGCTGCAATTTGCCTAGAATTAATTTGAGGAGTCTCTGCCACACTTAATAATACGGACAGTTTCACATCCTCATTCATTGGTGGACGACCAGCATTTGCAACATGTTTCACGTGTCCAGTTTCTCTAAATTTCTTCTCAATTTTACTAACAGTGGATTGTGTGATAGGCGTATTAGGATATTTTATGGTAAATAAATTACATACTTCTTGTTGTGTTCTGGTTCTATCTCCATATCCAACCATAATTAATACTTCGATTCTTTGTGTTTCAGTTAATGGGGCCATTATTTATTTATTTCATGAAATAAACTAGTCCTTATGAGAAAATGTCAAGAACTGACTTACATTTGACCCAAGCCAACTCGATTTGTAAAAACTATACTTTTTGCTATCTTTTTAGTTCTCATTATTTATTTGCCTAATATCGGAATTTATTTTTGTTTCTTCATAGTAGTAGAAAGCACAGCAGTTCTAAACATTTATTTATAAACTGTTTCAAGTGTTTCAATAGTAGACAAAATCAATGAGGATGATCCAGATCGCCGATAGACCACACATTTCCAAGATATGACAAATAGCATTACATTGGAAATTCGTAATTCAACTCCAGAAATGATCCACAATGTTCAAGAAGAATGTATTCGTCCGTTCAATTACTGCCAAGAGGCAGGTGGGTGGCAATTTGAACATTTAATTTAAGCGAAAAGCAATTTTTATTTGTCAACTAATTTGTTTTTCTGTTTTCCGACAGTAGTACAATGTAATTTTGTATTAAATAAATGATAATACTTCTTTTTGTGACAATTAATTTCATTTACAAATTAAATATTTTTTTGGCCACCCTGTATAAATAATTATGTTAATGTTCATATCACTGCATAGAGAATTGAATAACCTTTCAAATGAGCTATCACACGACCCCTATTCTCATTTAAAAAAATCATCGATTACGTCATCACGCAAAGATGGATGACGTCACTAGTATGACATATCTGCCACAAAATCATAATTTGGAAATAAAAATCGACGTGTTTCGGGATTTGTCTCAAAAGTTGCCTATTCTCGTAAAAATGAATTTATTCCATAATATTGCCCCTCACTGTATAGGCAGATTTGATGAGTTTTCAGCCAGCAGCAACTTCAATAACGCCTAATGAACACAATAAAAGGCTGAAAAGTTGTTTTCCAGACATGCAAAACAAAAATCTTTCGCCAGTAACAGATTTGAGATTACTCAGGGGTAAAAACCTTTTGGGCCCATATCAATAGAGGGTCGATTATCTACGCAGGTATACCCTTCGAGCAACCTGAAGATTTAGTTGGATTATCGGGAGAAAGTTGTTAGATCGGTACACGGTCGCTCCTCTTTCTGTTCAAATAACTTGAAAGCAATTAATGTCGAACATTTTATTGAAGGAGAAGGTAAGTTACCCGGGCGTTAGCCTGTTTGCATAAGTCTAGAGGTCGGTCCCCAAGGGCGGCATATGGACTGGAAGTACCCTCTACCGACATTAATCTCATTTATTTACGAAGGTGCCCTCTCTTCATTTCGACCCATCAATCAATTGTTGTTAAAAAAATTGTTAAAATTGTTATATCCGTCAACCGGTTGCACCCCTACGTGCAACCCTCAAAAGTCAGAGACTTGTGCGAGCTAGGGGAATTGAAACTAATATATAATTTATGTTAATAGCTCAGTGTCAGATTCGACTGAAAACCCCTTGACACTTCACACTCGATTTTCCTTGAATTTGCATTTTTCAGTTTTCAATATTTTATAAACTAAAAGGAATTAAACTGACTCTAGGTAAATCAACGTAGTTATGCTCACAATACATTTCTCATGCAAACGCCATTTTTTCATTAAGTATAAATTTATCCCCTAATAAAACAAAACCAATATAGCATGTCGCATAATGAATTTGGTAGCCATATCCCTAGAATATCGCTGGATATCTCTGGGAAGTCCCAAATAACATGTTCTTATTGTACCGACGTTACACTTTGGGACAAAAGGGATGTATGATGTATCTTCATGAAATGTTTCTGTGTTGTTCGGGTCTCGTAACAGATTGATATTTACTTATTATTCAACACTTTATAGGCTAAACTACATTTGGTTCAAAATTTGGTGCAGGTAAATTACACTGCACCACATCACCACATTATACCCCTCGTAACATACGAAATAATTAATCGATTTTTTTTGGAAATCAAATTGCATGAGTTGAGTGATATTCTTTCGGATTTTCATTATTGCAGAATGATTTAACTTGAAATACCGAAGTGACAGAAGTCAAAAATTCGTTCAGTGCCCCTATATAGTGCCCCAATGCGTACATCATTTTTCAATCATATAGACAAAGTTTTGTGCAACAAGTGGCAATGCCGTTGTAGGTATATATGCTAGTATTCATAGTTTCACAAAAAGAATCTTGAAATGGCGACAGAATAATAATAATAATACTCCCTCATTAACACTCATATGAGTGTACCCAAAGACATAGCCTGTGCGGGCTATTATTATTATTTGCCGTGGCGCGCACCGGGCGACTTATTGATTTTTGGTGGCGTATTCACTTTTCAGCTGTAGGAAAACCCGGAAAACCTACAACACCACCCCGGGTGGTCGGCGCGAACTCCAAGCAAGCACCTGAAGTCGGGATTGGCATCTAGACAACATACATTAACTGTCGACTCCTATGAAATTGAGAAAAATTTTCTTGTTTTCCAGGATTCGAACCTGGCCAAATGCGAGCAGAAGTTTATAAGGCCAGGCATCTAACCGCCTTACTATCGAGCACCGAGAAGAAAACAATTTCAGTAGTGGGCTATATATGTTCATCAGTAGCCAAAATTATGCATCAAAACCACCGACATAATTTAGTATGCAAGTAAGGTCGCAATGCCTGCGTAGGAAAAAATTACTGATGAACTTATATCAACTTTCAATATCTTCAGCAATATATTTAAATTCAAATGAAAATAAAATAAATTCAATAGATTTTTATTTGTGGAACCATTCACTACAATACTTATATTTCTGAGCGCCATCTAGTGGAAACGCAATATGCGAATGTAGCACAGTTGACGAAGATTTCCCAGATTTGAATTTGATTGCTCGGAGTTAGTTCGGAACACAAACAAAATCAGATCTCAGATCCTCATCGTAGTTATAATACATTGATATGATAGGCAGGGAAAACTATTTGTTGTCATGGAAAAGTATTGCTAGATTCAGTATAAAAAATTGTTTTATTATGTTGAAAGAACAATTTTTCTATCTAGGACCGATTAGTAGGACTTACATATAACTTATATCAATAAAAAAACATAGATCAATTCCCATAATTTTATTGTTCTATGATTCTATGAATAAAGAGTTTTTCATTCCTTTTACCAATTTTTTTCTCTATAACCTTGACTTGAAATGTCATGCGCCGATAATCCGCTAGAAGAAATGTCAAAAAAAGTAATCGGTTAACTGTTAGCTGTTTGTTATCTTTCATTTCCTTTAATTCCATTTTGCAAAATTACAACTAGTAGCACAAGTTTAATTTGAACAATTATTCAAAATAATGTCCATTAGCGAAAAGGTCAAAGAGTTCTACACAAATGACATAGTTTACCGATTCGACAAACATAAGAGAATTATTTTTGGGGTGGTTATAGATAGTTATGAAGCTTCGTCAGATGTGGATGAATACAGTTCTCTACAGAAAGGTCAAATTAGAGTATTGTGGAATAATAATTCCAGAGAACAAGTCTGGAGACAAAGTAAGGTACGACTAATGAATAGGAGTATTATTCCTGGCGATATAGTTAGAAGACTGGAAATGGGAAAAGAAACTCAAAGAGGTTATTGTAAGGAAAGTAAGCAGGTAGCTACTGTGCAAATTGTTGGAACAGACAAAGTTATTGAGCAAGTTTCGAGTGAGAGATTACATAGCGTTAGGCCCTTTGATGTTGAAGACGCTGTCTGTTTAGGTAGCAGATTTGGTCGAATTGAAGTAAGAAAAGTACTTTTCAAGTTGAAGATATGAAATTACATTAGTCCAGTTTTCACGAATCCAATAATTTTTTTATTTCAGGTTGTGGAACAGATGCTTTCAATGCAGTCGAAATGTGGATCAGTTGTAGATGTTTTGACCAGTATTAATCATGATTTAGATGATTATTGGCTATCAAAGAGGAACAGATTATCTTTTGAGACCCATTACCCTGGGCAGGAACTGGTATGACTATTTTTCTAAAGTCTCTTGACAACATTGTTTGCACTATTTACAATTCAATAGCTTCTACTATCAAATTTTATGGTTATTTCATGAATGGTTTATTTTAAAAATCATGAAACTTTCAAATTTCGGTATTGGTTCTTATGAATAAGTAAACAGACATTTTCGTTTTGTTTAATGATGAGAGAGACTATACTTTAGCATTTGCTAGCTTTCATAAATACAACTCAATATATTCATGTTGTGAAGCAACTTTTACTCTGTTGACTCTACTAGGCTCCACTATTTTGCATATATATTTAATTTATAATCATAATGATGTCATTAAAAATCAATCATATTCTACTCTAAAAACTATTGCTCAACACATACCATTATCCATGTCACTTTGCTATTGGTCAATTACCATTATGCTACAGTGTGCAGTAAAACATCCCACCACACCTGACACCACTATTGTAGTTTGAGGAGTTGTTATTTGATATTGGAAGATGTTGAGTTGCACAATCAACAAAAGTACACTAGGCTGGTATCAATAATGTAATAATTGTTGTTTAAACAAGTAATCTCTATTTTATAGTGCCTAAGACACCTGGTTTGATAGTCAAGATTGAGTTTCTGAGGATGCCAACTTTGTTGGCGAAACATGCGTCAAGTGAAATTGACGTTGTTTTGATATTTTGGGTAGTTTCCATTTCTTGGAGTAAAATATAATTTAAAATTTCCTGACATTTACCAAACATATATAGTATTCAATTAAAACTTTATATGTATTATCAACACCTCAAAACTGTCTTGAAGAGTTTCAATTTTCTTTTCCATTGATCAACTGGATGAGGAGGTTTCCAACTTTTAACAATTGATTCCAGGTATCATATTGTATATGCTTTATATCCACATGTAGAGTCCTGCTATGAAATTTTAAAGTACTTTCCTAACATTCTCAAGTTGTATTTTCATCTTTTTTTAGATTTGTATACCCAGTAATTTCGAACAACCCCATTGGATTAAAAAATCCAAAACCATGAAAAGAAATATCCAGACAAGACAGAGATTCACTGTACAAAATGTAGAAGAAGTTATGATAGAAATTGCTTGGTATAGCAATACATCTGGTTATTCGCATGTTTCAGAAATTTTGCAAGAGGATATAAAGAAGTAATATTAATAGTAATGATCTTTTTCTTTTATTGATGAAATCTTTTTTCCAGGTTGAAAGTACTTGAGCATCCAAGTGATACATTCCTGGAATTATCAGATCGTAGATTGTTGAAGCTTTCAGCAGCTGATGTTCTACTAAAGAAAAAAGATTGGATAAAAAAATTGTCTGTATCGTACAGACCTGACATTCCCAAAGTGAGACACATAGTTTGTTGTAATTCTAAGATGTGAGTTCACAATAAGAAGAAAATATGAAAAAAGCATTTATAAACCTACAATTTTGTTTCTAGAATGCCCCGAGTACCTAAAATCCGAAGTTCTTCCTTGGTTTATTCTCCTTTGGAAGGTGAAGGAGAGGAAGATGAATGGTGGACAGAAGATGCTGAAGAATCAGATGATGACGGAAGTTCTTCATCCCAAAACACATGTATACCTAACTCCAAAAAGAGACATTATCCACCTAAGCCTAGAGACCTTGTCCCTGGCCATACACTACCTGTTGAGGTTGGAATACAGTATTTCATTGATATATTTTTTAACATTGAATCAACTGAAACAATTAGATACAGGTTTAAAAATAACAGTTTGTGGTTATCTGCAACCAAATTCTACTTGGAGAAACAAATTACAATTATCAGGACCCAATAAATATGTTGGGTCTAAATATAGTAAGTTTACAAAACCAATGAAACCTGGTGACTGTTCATATCTGTTTGCAGACCCCATTGATTATGACAATGGGAAAATGATAGAATTTGAAATAAAAAATCTCTTGTTCTCTTCTTTTGAGTGTCACTTTTGTTTAATGAATCCTAATATAGATTTTTCTTTGAATGTATCCAGTGCTTACCGAGTGGTGACAGACATAGTCGAGGGTAAACATTGGGAGACTCGATCAAGATATTTAACATTGCATCCCACTATATTCTCATTTATAAATTGAGTTACTATGTAGTAAGAGACACTGATCTTGATCTAATGGGTTCTTGTATTGAAAAAAGGTATGAGTGTGTTAACGTTAACAATATCAAATTAGACTTGAAGCCAATTTGTCATGGTATTTCTCAGGGTTCTATCCTCGGCCCATTATTGTTCATTATTCATAGGGTTAGGCAACAGTGAGTGTCAAGGGTCCAATTGTTTGAGTTTTATGATAGTTAGGAAGATGATTCAAGAACCAAGTAAACTATATATAAGTATCAAGAAATTATCACCGAATATACACAGCCAACCGAGGAAAATTTACAGGATCGTTTGCTTTTTTTTTAATAGAATGCCATATTAAAAAAAAATTCAATCATTTTAGTGATTTCGATTCACCCTTCAAATATTATCGACTATCTCCCAACCTCTTTTATGAGAATACAAAAAAAGTCACCACATGTCACGATTATTGTTATCAGACATTATTATTATTGTTATGCACTGCGATTCATGTCAAATCACTATGAAAAGGAATTTCTGTTAAATCTGTATCATACAACTACTGGCTGACACCTATGTTTTGTAATCTTAAGCTGGGGTAGAAGCTCTTCAGATGTGGTTCAATGTCCGGCATGGCATTAGCTAGAGAAGTAGTTATTTTATGTCAGATGTTTGCCTCATTTTTCCACTTAAAGGAAACGTCTGGAAAGAAGGGTACTTCGACTTTGTCGACAATATTAATATTTATATCTTATGTTCTATTTTAATAATCTAGAATGTGTTTTAACATTTCAATTGTTCTAGATTGAAATTGTTTTTTTTAAATTGATGGATGTAGCCATTACTACGTGGCAGATCTTCATAAATTTTTCTTTGTTTTTATACCACTTTTTGTAACACTTCGTTACTACAGTTTCGTCCAATATGGACATTCTCAAACAACTATTTTCAAAACCTAATTTTGAAGTACCTATATACCCAAAAAATTTACCTATAATAATTAATGAACATTAGTTATCCTAAAACAATGACATAAATTTCATAACAAAATATTTACCTGGGATGGATTACTACCTGTATTTTGTTTTTATGTTTGACAATGAGGACGAGATAAGTTAAAAACTGGCGAAAATACCAAATCTAATTGGTCATTCAGTAGGTTACATCTACAGTTTTTATGCTTATGAAATTCTAAATATTCGAAAATATTCAGTTTCAACCCTTTGCTTGCATAATGCAAAATTTCCGTATCGTTTGGATTTGGGGACTGGTGATTGCATTCTAAGGAATGATTTGAAAATGTTGATCACTTTTTCCAGTCTGAAGGACATCTCATGTTCAACGTATCTTTTTGAAAAACTACGTCCACTACATTGTCCTATATAAACACTGTTACACTCTGGACACTTGAGCTTATGAACTCCAGATTTTTGCATTTTATTATTTTTTTCATTCAGAGATGTTTTACTTTTTTTATTTCAAATAATGGGCTCGTGACGCATGTAAAATTTGAGAGGACATCTCTTTAACGTTTTTATTTATTTTCTGATTTGAACTATTGTATCAATAGCTCTAAAGAAGTACCAAAACTTTGAAATTGAATTCAAAATTGCAAGGCTTACTTCGAATTCATTTCATTGCCAAACATCCAAAATATGGTATTATCCAATCTTTCGTAAAAAAACCCATACAATGCGCTTTGGTCGGCAAGCATCCAACAGAAAACAACTGCTGCCCACTACGACTGTTGAATCATATGTATTTGACACTTGACAAAGTTTTTTACTAGAGCCACTTTTCAATTCTCTTTAAACATTTCAGTTAAAATTATTTTATTATTTAAATGTGAGAACAGCCAGTTCTTTTATGGTTGTTTGAAATCATCAGCAAAGGCTATTTCACCGAATTGAATCAAAATAGTATGGACAGATACAATTCCAACGGTCGCAGGTGGCAATAGTTGTTTTCTATTGGATACTTTACAGAAATATATCAAATCGGCTAAAACGATTGCGTGTGGAACAATTCACATACATATGAGATACTGCTTGTGTATATGAACTAATCGACTCTTGTCTAACTGCAGGTTATCTGTGCCGATTCAAAAGTTACTGTAGTTTGGCAAGATGGCACGGAAGAAAAGGACATACCATCTACTCAGTTGTACTATTCGATTTCATTGGATGATCATGAATTTTTTCCTGGAGAATGGGTAGTGAGGGATGATGACAAAGATGAATGTATCAAATATGGTGTCGTCCAAAATGTCAATTATTTAGAGAGAACAGCTAGTGTACGTATAATTTCACCATATTCTGTGCGATCCAGAACCATATAACTATTAAATTTAGTAGATTGCTGACGTCACAATAAGAGGGAAAAGTTCCTTTAAACATATGTCCGCAAGTTGTTTGTTTCTAACATCTTGTCATTCGAAATCACTTGTATTGATTATTTCAAATCCCAATAACTCGAAAACTTGCGCACAGCGACCTCTACCAAAATTATCTTTTTTCCACTAGAAAACGTGATACAGGTACGTCTAACTTCAAACATTTCATATTGTCATAGAAAAATACTCCCTGATACCAACCAAACTTCACTCAAATATTATAATTTTGAAATTTATTCACAAAAACAAAAATGACGCGGACATACGTTTATGAGAACTTTTCTTCTTATTTTAACTTCATCAATTTGCTCCTGAGTTTTCAATGTGTACTTAAGAAACACCCTGTATATCTCAAAAGAAAATATCTCATCTCCACCTTTGATAATTTCCAAAGTTCAGGAGTTTACCGTAGTTTTGTGTCATCCGGTATATTTCACAAGAATCATATACATTACAATCTTACATTCTTAATATGATTTTTGTAGATAAAATGGTTTGCTTATTCAGAAACTGAAAAAAAACCTGAAGTATTAACAGTAAGCGAAATGAGTGTTTATGACTTGAAGAAACATTCGAAATTTGCTTTCCGTCCTCGTAGTATAGTCAAGTCAAAACCAGCCCAAGACGAAAAAATGGGAAAAGTAATTGACAGTTGCATAGAAGTGAGTATTTTTTTTTTCAGAATGGCGGTTTTGTCCTGCACTAAAAGTCCATGGAGGTGAAAATATTTGAGTTAGGCTTGTCTAATATTGTCTAAAGAAAAAGGCTCCTTTTCATGTATCTAGTAATCGCTAAGCAACGAAAATTAATTAATAATAATAAACTTCATTCAAGATTCATTTAAAAAAAGCATGTACATCGATTTTTAAAAAAGGTGAATAAACGGTTTAATTATACCCACGAAGTTTAAAACGTGTTGCGAGAAAATCGGAGGTAAGAAATTCATAAGGATATGGGGAAAAAGCACATGAGTCAAAATGAGCCACTTAACATATGTCCGACTTATATTATTATTACCCACCGTATTTCGACTAATGTGTATATATACAATCATTTTAACCTACTTACGTTTCGTTATTGACTTATGTGATTTTATACAGTTATATATTTGCAGTCGTTTTCGACGAATATGACTTAATACAAAAATGCGATATTTTGACTTATGTGCTTATTCCCACTATACGCAGATATGTTTTATAAATTTTCCAAATCGAAAAAAATGATATTATAAGATAAACTAAACGAAATTGTGATGAGACATTTGTATCCATTTTTCATTTTGTTTTTTGAAAGAAAATAATGGCTTGACCATTTCTATATGATTTGGAATCAAATCACAGTAAAAGGGCAATAATAAATATTTGAAATTTTTCTGAGACCTTGTTGTTTTAAATTAATTTTTTACTGCAACATTAATTTTAGTCTTTGTATTTTCAATATGGACTTTGAAATTTATATCAGTTTCTTGTTTATAGATTTGATGTAAATCATAATGTATCCAAATAATTGTCTTATGTCCATTTTCTTTAAATCTTTGTACAGAGTTTCAGTTAGATATAACTCTTTGTATTTCTGAAGAACCTCAAGATTTCTGAGGTGTGATTCCATGACTCCTTCCCAAGCCAGAATCCCATAATTCAATTGTGACTAAATGAATGAAAAATAAAGAATGTTGAGTGTTTTTATGTCCATGAATGTTTTGAGATACTTGAATTTTGATGATAAACTTCGTAGTTTCCTCAACTGGAACAGCATTGAGGTTAGTGGAAGAGCAATTTGATGACGTTCGCGGAAACCAAATTAAACTTCGCCTTTTGTTTTCTTGCAAATAAATTCAATAGCGAATATTATTATTTATACATGTAAAAAATTGAGAAACCAATAAAGTCGTTTATTATTATTATTATTTGTTTGTCCCATTTTAGATGTCTGTTAAGCATAACCCCTGATACTATCAATTTTTTCAATTCCATTATTATCATTAAGTATTAGTGGTTCTAATTCTGGTAGTATTATAAAATGTGAAAGGTGTATATTTCGTTTTTTCGAAGTTGACTTGTTCAACACCATGTTACTGTAGTATTTTATGGATCGACTAAGTTCTATTCTATTCTATTTGGGCAATTGAATACCATGATGTGTTAACAATTTCTAAAGAATTTGCAGAAAATAGCAAATGCATCTTATAATTGGCTTATTCTTCTGGGTATACAATATACTATTGATCACATAAATGAAAATTTGTTCAAGGGACACGTTCAGGTACAATGGTTGGACGGCTCGGAAGAAAACTGTTGGCCACAAGACATTGAGGTGATACCGGAGACAGCTGACTATGACTATTCAGATGAAGAATCAACAGATGAAGATGCTGCAGGTGTATCTTGGGAAACCGAAAGTATAGAATCGTACGCTGGGGACTTATCTGATGAAACTGTGCTACAAAATATGGCAGCAAGGCTTGATTTTGTTAGGAATAGAATAATATATTTGAAGGAAGCTTTCAAGCAGCATACCATTACTGAGAATATTTCGGTGAGATTTTCCATAATATGGTAATGTATGATTAAAACTCTCCAGTTCCACCGATGTATAGAATGAGGTTCCAAGAAAGATTGTTATTTTTACAGTTAAACTGACAAGATTTGTAACAATAATTATCCCTGATGTTTGAGATTCATAATCTCAATTGTTTTGAAGTACAAAGTTTATTTGATGTGAATCGATTCGTGTGGTAATAAGAAATAGAATATTGTGGAAATGGATATAATTTAAATTTTTTATATAAGAGTCACTTTATGTATAAACATATATTATCGAAATTACACACAGTTATTTAACTAAATGAATGTTCTGATTGATTGGAAAATAATCACCAGCCATTCTGAAGATCAGGAATAAATAATATTTTCATTATGAACGAATCTTATAATGTTGCTACGGAATGAACATACTGTCTCCATTTCAAATATTTTGGTAGATATAAATATATAATTTTCTTTCAGTTTCTCAAAGATCTGCTATTGGTATATGAGAATTCCAGTTATCTAGACAAGTTACTGGGCACCTCATTCTTCAGTTTGAAGAGCAAACATTTCCAAGCTCTCCTAATCCAAGCCAAAGAGAAAGCAAAATCTCTTGGTTTAGACTTGAGAGGGAGACTTTTTTCTAGTGACAATCTCTGTCCGTCCATTTCTAAAATTAAAGTAGCTGAAAAAGAAAACATCAATAAAATGATAAAGCTGGAGAATAAGATCAATGCACAAATAGAAAAAATAGAAGGCAAGGAAGTAGTAGGTAAGAATCCAAATTTGTCGTCAGTAAATGAGTTTAATATAAAAATCTTTGTGTTTCAATGGCCGTTGTTTCTTACTTCCCATTTGGTTAAAATATAATTTTTTTTCTAAAGGGGGTAGTAATGAAAACACTAGAGGAAGGATCATAAAATGCCTCATGTGAAAGATTGTGATATCCTGTTTAATTCAAACTGCGTTCCAGTTTTATGATTATTAGAATAGAATAGTTTACTTAAAAAGCAATAATGGTTATAGATTGTTTCCCGAAATTGATTTAATCAAGGCTAACGTATTTTTCAAGTTTTCCTGGGATAGTTATAGTAAATATTCAGTGTTTTAACCCTAACGCCATCCTTAATCAACTAAATCGAATATCAGGAAGCATTCTACCACCTCTTTTTTTTTCTCAAAATGATTCAATAATTTTTTTCAGCCCCAACAACACCACTCACCCCCGAAAGTACCGAAATATCGTGCATTTCCCAAGAAAATCTCTGTGTGGAACTTCTCTCTATGCTCAAAGTTCGCATGGACCTCGCGTATGCTGAAATAATAAGCCGAATTGGAGGCAACCAAGCCTTTTCAGTCCTCACTAAGGCTTCCGAGAATGTTGCTTCTTCGTGTAACTCCGTACTTTCACCCAGTTCACCGACAACGCCGGAGGATTCATTTTCAGCATTCAGTCCGCTGAAACGCAAATTCAGTGAAAAAGTTATTGGAGAGAATGAACCGTATTCAATTATCGAGGACGCTCCAGTTACACATCATTACTTTTCAACCAAATTTGAACCAACAGACCTTCAAAGGTAAGATAGTGGATATACTACATCGCCTGCAGTTTCGAAAATTTTCAACTAAGTAAAAAGATATAGGAAAAGAAGAATTTCGATTTACTCCAGAACTGAAGAAGCTAGTTCAATTTTTTTTGATTCACATAATTGACCTTTGGAATATGTTACTTTGCCCCTATTTAACCACACCCTCTCTCTTCAACTTTTGCCAAAATTCCAATGCATAGATTCGAATTTGAATAGCCCTGTATATTATATTTCACTGAATAGTGTACTTACCATCTTCCTATGATGACTGTCTCATCTGCTCTTCTCAGTTCTAGGATGATATTTGCCAAACTGTAAAAGAAACGTTTTGGGGTTATAAAAAGTCTGTAGTTGGCAATATTGATGCAGAAGAATACCATATCTTATCTACAAATGACTTTTTGTGTGAATGAGTGGACACGGGAGATTTTTGTTTCCTGTTTCCTCATCTATCTACCCAATGATCTGCAAGTTTACATAAAAATATTCGAAGGCGTAGAAGGGTATCTCAGAATCTCATAATTCCGACTTCGCACCTCGGAATTCTGACTTACTAACTCGGAATAGCATGATTCCGACTTGGTATCTCGGAATTCAGACTTGGTAACTAGGAATTCCGACTTAGTATCCGGAATTCTGACATACTAGAGTCTCTTGTAAGGAACTGTTCAGAGAGCAGAAAATCCTCACACTACCCTTTTTGTTTATTCTGGAATCGGTATGTCTAGTTCATAAAAATCTACCAATGTATAATATCACCTTTGGGCCCACCCGCCAAAACAACACCATAATGCTACCCATTTCAACTTCAAATCTAATAAAGAACTCTCTTATGTGTAATGCCGCAAAAATGTACAACCACCTTCCAGCAAGTGTCAGAGTCACTGCCATTAGCTTTATTCAAGAGAGCAGTGAAATTGATTCTCGGAGAAGAGGTATTTTATGACATTAGTGAATATTTTAGAACAGACATGGGTGATACTTGACTTGCTGAACAACTAAAATTTAAATTTTATTCCGTTTTTAACTATGTACGTCGCTTCTTTTATTGTTTATACTGTTTACGTTACATGTTTGTATTTATATTTATATTAATAATTTTATGTTTATATTTCATACTTTAATTTGTATGACCGTAATATGTATTAACTTTATGGCTCTTCCTTTGTCAATGAGATGTGAATCTTCAGACAATAAAGAATATTTTGATTGATTAATTGACTATCTCGGAATTTCATAATTCCGACTTGGCATCTCGAAATTCCGAGTTACTTACTCGAAATTTCATTATTCCGAATTGGTTACTCAGAATTTCATAATTCTGACTTTGTATCTCGGAATTTTGGGTTACTAACTCGTAATGTTATAATTTCAACTTGGTATCTCGGAATTCCAAATTGGTTACTCAAAATTTCATTATTCCGACTTTGGTTTGAACGTGAGTGGGCCCATATTATGCCCTCCACTGCAGCCAATGGCCTGTCGTGGCTCACCCTATGGTTATATTTCTCCCAGTATATCCAATCTCTTGAAGAAATTAAGGAGTACATGGCAGAACAACTTACCAGATTCTCTGGCCTTACTGTTGTATTACCAAATGTTGAAAATCTGGTTCTGGTCGCTGCGGGGCATGTACATAAAATGTATTTAGCCGTTCATCCTCCTCCATGCATAGACGGTACTCTGCATCTTGTGCAAGTCCGATTTTATGCATGTGGTGTTTGGAGTTTGCAGTGGCCAGTGAGCAAACCTACTTAACTCTGAGGTGTGCTCTACTGAGTTCTAGCAGTTTGTCGGAGTCCTGTTTTTTCCTTGTGCAAGCAATAAATGCTTTGAAATGGGCTAGGCCAATACTCGAGTCTTTTATTGTCTGCCCAGGATGTTATAACATTCTTGGCAGTGCTATGTGCTATACTGATTGCCGGTTCTGTCCCAGTGAACATTATTTCGGCCCCCCCTTTTGCTAGGGCGTCCGCAATTTGTTCCCTTCTAGGCCCGTGTGACCTGGTATCCAGACTATGTCTTTCGACTGCCTGCAGCCGGTATTATCCCTCCAAAGTTTGTTCAGCTCTTCTTCCGTCCAGTCGTCAAGGGCTGAAGAGGTTTGGCCTCTTGCGATGCCTAATGCAGGCTCCGGCCCACAGAACGGCGTTGCGGAACCAGTTCTAACAAGTTCGTCTGCCACCTCGTTTCCGCATACCCCTTTGTGACCCGGAACCCATACCAGCTGAACTTCCTTCATCTCAGCTAGTTTCTCGAGAGCATCTCCGCATCTGTACAAGTGCTGAGCTTGTTTTAAGATGATAGATGGCTCTGAGCGCTCCCTGATTATCCGAACAGATATATATTTTCTGCTCGGTCCCTTCTTTCACTTCTTGTCTCATAGCTACGGTTAGGATGGCGAACACTTCAGCTTGGAAAACTGTTGTGTGCCTACCCAAAGCGTAGCTTTCTTGTACGTCTCTTCCTTCCAGGTAGAGGCCTGCACCCAAAGCCTGTTTGTCAGTCAGACGCGAACCGTCCGTATAACTATTAGGCCTCCCGGGCGACACTCCACTGTGTTACCTTCCTATTGTTCTCTGCTCGGAATAGTGAGAGCAAACTCTTCATTCCATCGCAGTCTATCGTGTGCGCTTTTCACTCTGAGGGCGGAAATAGGAATCTGTTGCTACGCTACTTCGTGATTTCTGCATGACCTATCATCGCCCCTTCGTTTACCCAGACTCCCGATTCCCACATCCTCGAATGATCTGCCTTTGCCTCCTTGTTGATCCAGACCGGAAGCGGCGGCTGTTTCAGCAGTACCTCCAACACTGCAGTTGGAGTCGTTCTTATTGAACCCGTTATTACCAACCAGGCTAACCTCTGCACCTTACTAAGTCTTTGGCTTAATGTGCTGCCCTGTGTGCCTGGCACCACACAGCTGACCCATATTCTATCTTTGGTCTTACGACTGCCGTGTACAGCCAGCGCATAATCTCCGGGTTAGTGCCTCAATTACTTCCTACAATTCTCCTCAGTTGCGAAAGGATTGCTACCGACTTTTGTATAATCCTATCAACATGCGGCGTCCATGAAAGGCTATGGCGTCGGGTGTAACAACCCTCTCCACTAGTTGCCTAGGAAGTGTGACTCCAGCAGATATCTGAGTGAATCTTCGGAGGATGTTGTCCATCTGCCTAAAGCATCATAATTTGTTTCGAAAACGAGAAGGAATTTACGATATTCGCCGATAATACGAGTTGTATTTATTAAGATTATTTTATGAATAAAATAGAAACCATTTCTATGGCCATTGATTTTAATTATTTGTTCTTCTTCGATTCCGGAACTTGCCAACTGACTGACAGCTGTGTAACATGCTCCCCACCATTACCCTATGTTTGGATCCTCTTACCTTGATTTCTAAGACGGCAACTGTGGTGTCTCTGACCCAGCTGCGGCACATGGACCACTTCGAAATCTCTGGAAGCCAGGATCGCCGTCCTTGGTATTTCCTCTCCGTCGTCGGCCTTGTATCCGAGAAACAAAGTCACAATTATAGAATTCCGAGATACTTCGTCGGAATTATAGAATTCCGAGTTACTAATTCGGAATTACGAGATACGAAGTCGGAATTATAAAATTCCGAGTTGGTAGGTCGGAATTCTGAGATACGAAGTCGGAATTAGGAAAAAAAAAATGGTGTGGACCCTCTACGCCTTCGTGAAATACAACTAAAATTTGTTTTCAGGTTTCTGAAATCAGTTCAGAAGGAGTATAAACTCATGAAAGAATCTCTACCGCATGGTGTCTGGGTACGATCATATGGAAATAGAATTGACTTATTGTCAGTGATGATAAAAGGTCCTGCAAAGACTCCTTATGAAGATGGACTCTTTCTCTTTGATATCCAGCTGAGTTCCGACTATCCCAGATCACCGCCACTAGTCCACTACATAAGTTACAGCACGGAGAGACTCAATCCAAATTTATATGTTGAGGGAAAAGTTTGTGTTTCTCTTCTAGGAACTTGGATGGGACGAGGCACAGAAACTTGGGGTCCAAACAGTACACTCCTCCAACTAATTGTATCTATCCAAGGTTTGATTTTAGTTGCAGAACCGTACTATAATGAGGCCGGGTATGAAAAACAGACCGATACACAACAAGGTTAGTGTCTCTTATAACTGAGTTTGATGCAGTAATTATTTATTTTGGCCAAGATTGGCGAAGATTTGTCAATTATCGTATGAAATATTGTCTGAAATAATGTTATTTATTAATAGGTTATGAAAACTCAAGAACTTATAATGAGCTCGTTATTTTGAAGATGGTGCAGTCAATGAAGCAGCTACTTCTCTCCCCTCCAGAGATATTTAAAAGAGAAATTTTCGCACATTTTTCACAAAACGGCCAACAACTATGTGATAGGTTGAATAAATATTGCAGTGACAACAATCCACTAGATCCAGAATTTCCACTGCTGCCTGTTAGTAAAGGGCTGAAACTGTCCCTTTCATCTGCGTTAGGATCATTTAAAGAAGTACTGAGTAAAATTGGTGATAGGAGTAAAATTGCAAAATAATTATGAATTTTGTAATGTTACTCTTTCAATAAAAGTTGATTGTTCCGGTGTTTTTGGAATGTTGATCTGAGTGATGAAGAGAATATCATCAGTACTTGTTGTAGTACATTCTGATGATTATTTTTGCCTTCTTTGTGATTGATTTAGTTTATACTAGTCTACATTTTACAGAGCAGCTTTAGTTAGTTTGGATTGGTGAATTAATGTTTTAGAAACGGTTTATTAAACTATTTCGGAGATTTACTTCCAAACCACTAATAAATGTTGCTCTTCCGATCAAAAGTATTATTCTTTTAAGTATTTATTGTTAGCATAGGTTTTTATGTTTCTATATATATCTTGAGATTGTTTATTATTATTAATGCTCAAGTTAGCATGGCTTCTATATTAAAACATAATATTGATGGGTATGAATTTCATTTTAATCAAAACTTCATTCTTCAATCAAAACGATCACTTGTACCAGTATATTAATTTTGTCACTCAGTGGAGACATTCATGTTGAAATATTTCATTGAAACAATAAAAAAATACGCTTGAGCTTTATAATTGCTTGTGGAGAATAAACGAGTAATTTTTTCATGTCACTACAAAAAAGTTCGAATTTTCAGATATATGCTTTAACGACTCTTAAATCTCGTCAGTAATTTGCTTTAGTTTTTTACTACCTTTGATGTTAGTACAGGGTGATTCCCACGAAATGTGAAAAGGAAAAAAGTAATTTGGAAGAATTTGGTAGCTCATCATGAGTAGTTTGAGAGAGACATTTTCACTTCAGTAAGGCTTGTTGCTGAGGGACTGCAAAGAAACTGACAAGCAAAAATTTTCCAAGTGAATGGAACTTTCTCTGTAATTGAAAGGTTTTCTTTGTGAATCACCCTGTATAAACCCTGCGTCGGGGATATCGCCAGTTTTTCTATTTAATTATATTTGACATTTGTGAATGTCATCTAGTAGGAATGCTTTACATACGTTCAATAAACAATGATTGTTAATTTACCTTCATTTTTGCTTGAAAAATTAAAGTAAGTTAGATTATCCATTTTAAGCCCAATTCAAGTCCAAGCACAATGTTTTTAGATACTATTAAAGGACAAGTGTTATTGTTGAAATTGAACCTTCAAATTTACCCTTGTGATTCAGTCCATTTTGTAGAATTGAATAAATACGTTATTTGTTGAACTTGTCTTTTTGTCAACTCCCATATCCTGTTTTGAAGACACAATTCAGTATTGAAGAAAACAAAAATGTAGAAAATAATGTAGGACCAATATTATGCAATGATTTAGATCAAAATTTGATAAAGCGTGCTGGAGGGTGTCTGAAAGCTAATACCATGACGGATATTGAACTACATCTGACCGACAAGGTAGTTTGAATTAATTTTGATCATCAGATGAAAAGAATCTTTCTCCTCTTAGATATGATTAACAAAAATATCTCTGAAATATACAAATATATAGACAATAGGTTCATTCGTTTGCTATGAGGTGTAGTCATTTTGAATCGAGTTTAGCTGAGTGCAGATACAGAAATGAATGTGTCAATCAAATCAGCAAGTGAATACTTAAACCGAGTATAAGAAAGTGCTAGACTTTGATGCAAAAGGATGAACCTTATGAAGAATGGGGTGAGATTAAAATTATGACAATTTTGAAGCTCTGGTACTAGATAGTTACATGAAAGGACCCTGCACGGTTCTTATGGAAAAATATTCTCAGTCGAATTGGCTGGAATTTTGGTATAATGTAGTTTATAATGTCCTGATCATATGTCTCCATGGGCACAACGAGATCTAATGGACCTTTTTTGAGATACAGAGTGTTGAACATGCGGAGGGTTATTACTCACCTATAAAATCAATATTATCAATACGTGCAAAGCAAGCTAAAATTATTTCAATGACATTTTCGTTGAATTACACGCAACAAGCCATGCCTCGTGAGTGATAAATCATGACTCAGGGGCTGTGGTCATTCATCAACAAGCAGATTCATTAAGCCGTAGACACAATGGAAGTTTTATGCAATAAGCTTTAAGTTTTAGGATTTTGGATATCAATTTTTAAAATAAAACAAGACAGAAAACAGTATTGAAAAATGATGCTTGAATTTTACCAACAAGATTGTTTATGAGGCGTGATCAGAATAATATTGGCGTTAATATCGCGTTTAAAAAATATCCAAAATTATGAAAATTAAAACTAAAAACCTAAAACTTCCATTGTGTTTCAGCCTTTACTCAACAATTTTACAAAAACATAAAACTAATGGAGAAACTGTTGAATGAAATTTTTTAAAAAATACTTCCTAAAAGGGTTTTCCGAATTTAGGGTTCTATTTGCCTTCTACTAATAAACTTGGTTGCCAGAGTTGTTAGAACTAATAATAATTATAAACCTACCTAGGAGTGGCAGGGAATGATATTTCACCACCTGTCCTAGGGGATGGGCTGCTTATATATCATAAATCAATTTTTTACTCAAAACAGCTGTCAAATTATTTCTTCCATCTATAACTAGTGGAAAGTATTGGCGGCTATAGACTATATTGGGTTGTCACTTTTGAAAGAAGAAATAAAAATGTATCCGAAATCAGCCCCATTAAAGCTCAATTCAACGTTGGGAGTATTTTCTACATTTACTGGTTCTGGTACTTAGTTGGCAATTACAAAATTATAGCATTTACCTTTTGACAACCCAACTTTTTTTTTTGTTGCAATCATTTCTTTGAATTTTGTTATTTATTGTTTTAGAGAATTAGAACCCTGTTATAAACATTTGTTTCTTGGGTCAATAGAGATAATTATTATTATATAGGTTCAGTCCAATCACGGTTGGGTCACTCTGCAGTCAACATCAATAGTGCATATTCTATAGAAACATTCAATATTTGAAACATTTAGTGTTATATAACGGTAGCCCAACCTTTTCAATAAAAATGCTGATGTCTGTTTTCTTATTTATTTCATTAATTCACATCATATTGAAATCTGTGGAGATAAAAATCAAAATGATCGATAACATCAGTACATTCTCTTTCACGTTCATTACTTTCCTTGGTTACTTGAACAGTGAAATTATTCTCTCAAACTTACTTCACTGTATGATGGGTTTCAGGCATCTATCCAATTAATAGTAATATAAGAAACTTCCTCATCTACTAAAGATGCCAAAACAGCTTTTTTCTTTACAGATGTTCCTAGTCTTCCTAAAGCAACTAGTTCACTTGGAGACATGAACTTCTGATTGTCAACACACTTTACAATAAATATTGCATGATGACATATAGGATCACCAAAATAAACTAAGAAATCACCTCCAAATTTAGCTCCTTGCGTAATATAATACCCTCTTTCCCAAAGATCGCGGTATACTTCTCGTTTCAATAGTGTAGTCAATTTGGAAATTTCATCCTCTGTTAGAATTCTGGAATTTGCCATACTATTTGGAGCTGGTAGTATTGGCCATATCATGTTATCTTTTGTCATTACTGATGATTTTTCCAATTCATCATTCAATATTTCATCAGCACTGCGATTATCATTCAGTTTTCTTCTTTTTTCCACAATTTTATCTATTATATTTTCCAACTGAATTTTTCGAATTTTTTTATACTCTGTTAATTGAGCTTGAAATAAATTATCTTCATATTCTTTTATGAATTCCTTATTTCTATCAGTAAATGGCATATCCATTGATATTGTAACAATATTGATAATTTTTCTTTGAAACAGAAAATAGGCCTCTTCTGGGGAAACTTTCAATGGGAGCGCTGGAACATGGCTAGTGTTTCCTATAATTTCACCTACGATTCTGTACTTTTTTCTCAATACAGACCAATGGTCTACGTTGAACACGAATATGTCTCCATTGAAATAATACAAATCAATCATGTTTTCAGAAATACGAAATAATAACACATACACAAACACAACCTCAAATTAAATTCAAAACATAACCACATTTCCACATTTAAATATGACATCTGACATCTAATCTGTTTTTTCCTCTTCTTTACCGGCGTTTCATTGGCATTAGCCATGAGAACGATCAAACCACCTTATACCATGTTCCACGTTGCCACATGCTCGTGTGGGAACTAAATCGCATCGTTTGCACGATCTCTTGAAGACATGAAACACAAAAAATTAATAAATATATGGGAATGGATGTTTTTCTATATTTGTAGCTTAAAATGTAAATATATCGTGTTGGATCGAAAATAAATATATTAGGCGGCAAAATACAATATTTTGCTACAACTAATATATTGCCACAAAGTAATATTAATTGCAAAAACACATTTTACCCTAACGGCGCCTCATACAGATCTATTATTTGGCTATTCAAAATATCATAATCTGGTTCATGATTGGTTTGATATTCTGAGCGAGGATATTAAAAAAAAAACAAGTACCATATGAGGACGATATATTTTGGGCTGATATGCTTAACTCATAAAACTGAAACGAGAGAGAAAATCCACAAGATACTTGATATACCTACGTTCATGGTTCGAAAAAAACATTTTCCTACGACCACATAGGAAAGTAACATATATCGCACTGTGAAGTCCCACGGAAAGTGGCTTATATCCATACAAGGGCTGAAAGTTACTTTCCGCTCATGTGCGGAAAGTAAATCGCACACACGTGTGGATAAGCTGTCAATTGCGTAATTTCTGTTTAAATTTAGCGCTTTAAGCTATCAAATTTATAATTTCTGAGCAAAAAAAAAGATCGATTTGAAAATCATCTTCAGAATAAAAAATATAAAAAATTGACACTGGTGAGATTTGATCCTGCATGCTACCGCGATTGCAAGTTGAAAAAGTCATATTGCTTTACCAACTGAACTAATTGCTTACATGTGAGGAATTTAGCAGTACGTATCATTATGGAATATTTCATATTTATTTGTACAGTGCGTCTAATTATATGATTTTAGTTTTGGAATGATTATTTAAAATTAATGAGGTTAGTTGAATAATGGTTCTTAGACAACCTTTTTGTTCGATTTTCTTGTTCACATATCAATAATATCGATATCATTTGGTGAGATTTTTGCATGGTCGTAAGAAAAATAGTGTACATTACTTGTGCGAAAGTGATTTTTCACACTCGTGGGATTGTCGCACTCGGAGTGCGCCTCATCGTGCTACAATATTTGTAGAAGACTCTTACTCTCCACACGTGGCCTTTTTGCTGGACGGGTCCCAACTTGGTTACAGAGGTGGGGTTCGTTCGTTCTAAAAGTCAACAATTTATTTCAAAATTATAGAAAAAATCAGAGAAATGTTGGGGATAATACCATCCGGTACTTTAAAGTTTACCAATAATTCTGAAAAAAATGTGTTTTTTAAAAACTAAAACCACAGATTACAGAAACTTACATATAAAAAGCTCCGCCCATTTCATTTGATGTTTGGAATGCCGCCTCATTGACCTCGGACCTTTAAATTTTGCGCGCCAGAGTTGCCGGTTCGCAAAATTCAAGTCTACATGGTTGTGGATAGACCAGTTTAGTGTGACGTCACACCACTTGAGTGTTACGGGCCATTATCCAAATAAACCGTATTTACCATTGAAATAATGTGTATGTGGTATATTTTTTGATTTTTTGTCGAAATTAGTGCAGAGAAATGAGTGAAATAATTAAAAACATTGCATTCTCTACCATTTTCAATCTACAAATAAAAGTTATAAATAAATATATTATGTTTAAATTTTACCATAGTTACTTTGTTGCAGTATTATTTACACATAAGATACTTACTGTTATTCTCTTTGAAACCCTTTAATAAATCAAATATCCACAAAAATCCAACAGCTTATATAGGAATCATACACAAGACAAGTTTGTTTGGATAATGCATATGAAATAACTCAACAAAATTGACAGCTCTGACGTCAGCACTAAAATGGTGTATTTATGTAGATTCGTTCCTGTTTAGGCTGAGTGCATACGAAAGTTTTTTGCGTTTCAGTTCATGGAAATTCTGATTTTGATTGGTTTCCTATATAGAAATTTGTCTAGAAGCGCGAAGTTCAAACAATTTTTTTTATTAGCCTTCATATATTGCAGTTCAATGTAGATTGTCATACTGAATATTGAACAAAAATCACCATTCATATTGGTTCTACTTTTTTATATAATGTTAATGGTTCAAGATCTTATAGATTTAAGGTTTTATGACACCGAACTCCAGAATTAAATATATTGACCAAGTTAATATTTATATAAACTGATTTTTTTCAAAATATTCATTTCCTTGTAGAACATTTTGTTTGCGGTTCAGTACTGCAGAGCTGTAAGTGCAGAAATGCCTGGAAGTCATGAATATTCTCAGATATTCATTTATATATAAGACTTTTCGAATGCACAACGTGATTTGAATCTCAAAGGAATGGTGCCCAAAAAACGATATGAAAATACAGGTGTTAGTACATTCTGGAAGTTGAAATTAATCACAAGCCAATTATGAGACAAACTGCACGGGCGTCGTATATTGAACAAAAAAATTGACTTCAACTTGCACTATGACTACGTAACGAATATGTTTAAAAAACTGAATATAAAAGGATTTGTCAAATGTCCTCTGTGTAAAAACAGACATCGGTTGTGTTTGGTTACCCAAATATTATAAAAGCCTCATATATACAACTTGGAGAAAATCAAGAATACAGTCCTGTGCTTTGTAGCATTAAAGTTACCAAGGACTGTTAGCGAACACATATACCTATCATTAATCTTCCAGTAGTGATGTTATTTTATTTTATTGTTGTCTATATTCAATGATCTCCTATATTAGTAACATCCCCGTTCCAATTGGAAGATATTCAATTTCCCTTTGCAATACATGTGCAACTGATAAGTACTTCTATCAAGAAATGTTTGGAAATCAACACACATGATAAGAAAACATTTATTTAAAATATTTTCACACATTCTTCATTATTTCCCCTTCGAAAATATGTTCTATGTGAATTAATTTTCAAGTATTTATTAATCAGCTAGTCACATACATATTTGAATTCATTTTGTTCTGAAAAAACAATCTTCTTGATAGTCACAATGTCCTATTCTGAAATTATGTACCTACAATCTGTTTTCTAGTATTTTCACCGAACATACATGAATTCGAGTTTTCAGGTATTTGAAGTCTAAAATTCTGATTTGGAGGTTTCCTGAATTATCAGCACATTTAATATTGAATTGACTTGATTATTTTTAAAATGAACAATTTTCTGAATGCCCTAGTTAACTGAATTGAAGTTGGGTTCTCAGCATAGCCATTCTGCTGTCTGATACAACTAAAAGAAATCTTCTTATGGGTCTTGGTTCAGTTTTCTGGCAAAAGAATATAAAACCCTCAACAATCAATGAATTTAACGTAAATTTTATTTGGCTCCTTTAACACTTTCAATTCATTGAGAAAGCATTCTATCTCTGTTAAAAATATAGTTGAAACTTTTCCCCTTTTGAATGTTTTGAATGCAGTGCATGTATAATAGTGCGGAAGAATTAAAAAGATCAAATAGTTTATTCAACTTTGATATGACCTCAACAGTGGCCATAGCAGTTTCAGGCAAATTATTCACATTAATATGACTTTGGTTATTTGGTCGTGCATCAATTTGTATTGGCTTTTGATGTTTTGCAGTTGGCTACTTCAGAAGTTACAAGTGTAAAGAATCTACTCCAGTGTTAGTATAATCTTTCTCTTATACACAAGCTTATAGATAGAATTCTATCCATATTCTGCACCTGTAATGCAATAAGACAATCAATATGGTGAATTTAAGCAGCAGTTTGAAGTCATAAGAAAATATGATTGGTTAGAAATAGTCCATTGACGAACATTCTTTCTTATCACTAAACAGTTCACATATTACACTTGTGTGAAGTTAGCGCCTGACGCTAGCGCCCATACCCAGCGCCCACCACCTAGTCCAGTTTACAACAGCGAACAGAATGCTGGCGCTGGCGCCCTAATTTAAATAAAATTACTTAATTTATCCACGTTCCGTGAATCAAAGTTTAATAAAATAAAATTTCGACATCATACAATAGTTATTTGTTTTACTATGCATAAAAGCACAAGATTTAATGCCGCGGCTGGTGTTTGAAACCAGCCAAGGCATTAAATATGCTTTTCTGCCGTGTGAAACATATAATTTTTTCTTCAAATTTGTTCCAATTCCACGCAAAATCGACTTTTTCATATTTAAATTGCGTTTCATTATCAATATCCAAATAACTAAATTATTTCATCAAAGGTAACTGGGCCCTGCGTTACTATGTTTACCGCTGATGTCAATTTTAATAACCAGTTTGATTTAAATTGTTACTTGGAAGGTTGCCTAGCAACGAACTTTTTCTGCCTAGACAGTAAAAGTGGACTTTTCTGCCTAGGCATTAAAAGTAAAACTTCTAAGCCTGCCAAGTGTCATTAAAAGGCCGCTTTTAATGTCATTTGGAGAAAAAAATATTATGATGACTGAACAATTACTTTTCACAAACAGGAAAGTTATAGCGGATTCTGTAGGCCTTTTTCAGAAACGAACCTTGGAGATAGAATGCGTTTTGATCAAAAATGTTGACGAAGAAAAGTTATATTTACCTCCAAATTTTCAATACTCAAAAGTACCGGCGTCATAGAAAAAAACTGAATAAATTTTTAACTCAGAAACAAGCTGTTGAGACAGGAGGCGATCTGATGGAAAATGTTGAAAAAGAAAAATTGTATTCACCTCCGAATTTTCAATACTCTAAAATATCGGCGTCATAGAAAAAAGTACTCCTTCACCAAAATCTAAATTAATTTTTTCCCCAGAAACAAGATTCTGAGACAGGATGCGATCTGATGGAAAATGTTGAAAAAGAAAAGTTGTACTCACCTTCGAATTTTCAATATTCTAAACTATCGGCGTCATAGAAAAAAGTACTCCTTCACCTAAATCTAAACTAATTTTTTCAAAAGAAACAAGCTTTTGAGACAGGATGCGATCTGATGGAGAATATTGAGAAAAAAAAGTTGTATATACCTCCAAATTTTCAATACCCCAAAATATCGGCGTCATTGAAAAAAAGTACCCCTTCACCAATATCTAAATTAATTTTTTCCTCAGAAACAAGCTTTTGAGACAGAATGCGATCTGATAGAGAATATTGAGAAAAAAAGTTTCATTCACCTCCGAATTTTAAATATCCTAAACTACCGGAGTCATAGAAAAAAACTTCTCTTTCACCAATATCTAAACTAATTTTTTCAACAGAAAAAAGCTTTTGATACAGGATATGATCTGATAGAAACTTTTGAGAAAGACAAGTTGTATTCACCACCAACAATACCCCAAAATATCGGCGTCATTGAAATAAGTACTCCATCATCAAAAACTGAAAAATTGTTTTCCTCAGAAATAAGCTTTTGAGACAGGATGCGATCTGATGGAAAATGTTAAGAAAGAAAAGTTGTATTTACCTCTGAATTTTTAATACTCTAAAATATCGGCGTCATAGAAAAAAAGTATTCCATCACCAAAATCTAAATTAATTTTTTCCTCAGAATCAAGCTTTTGAGACAGGATGCGAAGTGATGGAGAATGTTGAGAAAAAAAAGTTGTATATACCTCCAAATTTTCAGTACCCCAAAATATCGGCGTCATAGGAAAAAAGTACTCCTTCACCAAAATCTTAATTAATTGGGATGGATGGAAAATGTTGAGAAAGAAAAGTTGTACCTATTCACCTCCGAATGTGAAGTACTCAAAAATAAAATACCGATGCCATAAAAAAACCCTCCCTAGGTTGTTTTTTTTCCAGACAGAAATGAGGAATGTTAACAATATTAATTTCAATGTTGATATATCTTTGAAATATCTCCAATCTATATTCGAATTAAATTCATATCATCAATTCCTAGGATTTTTGCGATGGCGTACATGACAGACATAGTTCATCAAAATCATAATATGATTTGAAACATTTTGGTTCAAGGATTCTCTTGCATCCTTTGCAGTTGAAACACTTATCCATTTCGATCACGTATCTTCCACAAATGAGACAATATTCCTGCATTTTTTCAGATTTCAGATTGAGGTATGAACGATAATTGTCGGGATCAAAAGTAACATCCAAGTTATTTCCATTGAGAATACAACTTAAGAAGTGTTCTGTTGAAAAAATTAGTTTATATTTCGGTGAAGGAGTAGTTTTTTCCTATGACGCCGATAGTTTAGAATATTGAAAATTCGAAGGTGATTACAGCTTTTCTTTATCAACATTTTCCATCAGATTGCATCCTGTCTCAAAAGATTATTTCTGAGGAAAAAATCAATTTAGATTTTAGTGAAGGAGTACTTTTTTTTTAATGACGCCGATATTTTGGGGTATTGAAAATTTGGAGGTAACTACAACTTTTCTTCCTCAACATTTTCCATCAGATCCATCCTGTCTCAAAAGCTTGTTTCTGTTGACAAAATTAGTTTAGATATTGGTGAAGGAATAGTTTTTTCCTATGACGCCGATAGTTTAGGATATTGAAAATAAAATTCGGAGGTAAGTACAACTTTTTTTCTCGACATTCTCCATCAGATCGCATCCTGTTCTGTTGAAAAAATTTGTTTAAATTTTGGTGAAGGAGTAGTTTTTTCCTATGACGCCGATAGTTTGGAAAATTGAAAATCCGAAGGTGATTACAACTTGTCTTTCTCAACATTTTCTATCAGATCATATCCTGTCTAAAAAGCTATTTTCTGTTGAAAAAATTAGTTTAGATATTGGTGAAGGAGAAGTTTTTTTCTATGACGCCGATAGTTTAGGATATTAAAAATTCGGAGGTAAATGAAACTTTTTTTCTCAACATTCTTTATCAGTTCGCTTCCTGTCTCAAAAGCTTGTTCCTATTGAAATAATTAGTTTAGATTTTGGCGAAGGAGTAGTTTTCTTCTATGACGCCGATATTTTATTACGATATTGAAAATTCGAAGAAGATTATAGCTTTTTTTTCTCAACATTTTCCATCAGATCGGATTCTGTCTCAAAAGCTTGTTTCTGAGGAAAAAATTAATTTAGATATTAGTGAAGGAGTAGTTTTTTCCTATGACGCCGATAGTTTGGCAAATAGAAAATCCGAATGCTATTACAACTTTTCTTTATCAACGTTTTCCATCAGATTGCATCCTGTCTCAAAAGCTTGTTTCTGAGGAAAAAATTAATTTAGATTTTAGTGAAGTAGTACTTTTTTTCAATGACGCCGATATTTTGGGGTATTGAAAATTTGGAGGTAAATACAACTTTTTTTTCTCAACATTTTCCATCAGATCGCATCCTGTCTCAAAAGCTTGATTCTGAGTAAAAAATTGGTTTAGATATTGGGGAAGGAGTAGTTTTTTTCCTATGACGCCGATAGTTTAGAGTATTGAAAATTCGGAGGTAATTACAACTTTTCTTTCTCAACATTCTCCATCAGATCGCATCATGTCTCAAAGGCTTGTTTCTGTTGAAAAAATTAGTTTAGATTTTGGTGAAAGGGTAGTTTTTTCCTATGACGCTGATAGTTTAGAGTATTGAAAATTCGGAGGTGATTACAACTTTTTTTTCTCAACATTTTCCATGAGATCGCATCTTGTCTCAAAAGCGTGTTTCTGAGGAAAAACTTAATTTAAATTTTGGTGAAGGTGTGGTGTACAAATTGTGTTTGACTCTTCTTTTCAAAATTTATTGACAGACATTACAATCAACAAAAACAGAAACAAAACACACATGTCTCATAGTTTGGGAAAATAGACAATATTTCAAGTAACATTTAATAGTATGGGAACTGAACGATATTCTAATCAACATAAACAGCCTCCCTTGAAACGTTCCCGTTTCAATGAATAAACGTTTTAAATTGGACAACTCAATTCTAGAATAATCAGTGGACTGTAACACAATTAATTCAAAACATCCTGATTTGAATCATAATCAAAAAACAAATCTATGAAATGTATCTAAACTTCTGTAGGCACTATGCAGATCTTGGCAATTGCACGTTTCAAAATACTATTTTTTGTTTTTACACTGTCGACTCGCACTAATCCATCTGCACCATGATGTAGCGCCGTAATTCGTCCCAAGTTCCAATGTAAAGGTGGCGTATTCTCCTCCTTCAGTAGTACCAGAGCACCAATAAGCAGAACGGGATTCTCCTTGCGGAATTTCCATTTCGTCCTTTGTTGAAGTAAATGCAGATAGTCCCTTGACCAACGGGTCCATATTTGTTGTGTCATTTTACATATATGGTTGTAACGTGATAAATAACTGAATGGTGTATCTTGCAAATCTAATTGGGGCAATGAATTTAAAGCATCTCCGATTATAAAATGTCCAGGAGTAATTGCTTCTAGGTCGTTCGGGTTGTTGGAAAGAGGAATTAGGGGTCGGGAATTCAGAATAGCCTGCACTTGTGTAAGAATGGTGTAAAATTCCTCATAAGTGAACGAAAAATTTATTGTTACCCTTTTTAAATAATATTTCACGGATCGTATAGCAGCCTCCCATAAACCTCCCATATGAGGAGATTTTGCAGGAATAAATTTCCATTCAATATTTTGTAGTGATAAGTATTGTTGAAAACGGTCATTTTGTAATAATTCATTTATTTTTGTTAATTCATTATTAGCGCCAGTAAAATTTGTACCATTGTCAGAGAACAATTTTCTATAAATGCCTCGTCTTGATACAAATCGTTTCAACGCGTTTAAAAACGATTCGGTAGTGAGATCACTGACCAATTCCAAATGTACTGCTACTAGCTAAACAGATAAACAAACATATATAGCCTTTTACTAATTTCCTATTCCGAGTTTTGCCATCATTGATTTGGAAAGGACCAGCGTAATCAACACCACAGAATGAAAAAATTCTAGATGGTTTTACACGAAAATAGGGTAAATTACCCATTTGCTGAGTTGTACTTATTGGATTCACCTTGAAACAAGTTACGCATTTACGAAAAATCGATTTTACTGCTTCCTTTCCATTCAAAGGCCAATAATTCTGACGAATGAAAGAAAGAGTAGCTTGTGGACCTGAGTGAAAATTGCGAATAAGTTCATATTTTATTATCAAGTTCGTGAATTTATGATGTTTTGGGAGAAGAATTTGATGTTTTTGATTAAAAGATAATGAAGAATGTTTAAGCCTGCCTCACACACGCAAAATATTATTTTTGTCGATAAAAGGGTTCAAGGATGCAATGTTACTGTTTGATTTCACTCTACCATGAGATTGAAGGGATTTAATGTCATTTGAAAAAGCTTGGGCTTGTGCTAGATATAACAAAGTATTTGTACTACTGGATAACTCATCAATAGTCAGATTTCCATGTTGTCTAACTTCAGGAGTTGACTTACAATTTCTTGAAAATCTAAGACAGTATGCCACAACTCTCTGAAGTTTTGTGAAACTGGAGTAACTATCAAATAAATCAAATGAAATAGTGCATGCGTAGGTACTAGTTTTACGTTTGAACTCTATCAAGTCTGAGTGTTTACGAGCAAAATTTGATATATGTGTATTTTCTGGCCAAAATTCGGATTCTAATGTTAAGAATGAAGGGCCATGCCACCATAAAGTTGATTTAGAGAGCTCAGTTGGTTCTGTCCCACGAGATATTATATCTGCGGGATTGTCTGCAAAACTTATGTGGTGCCATTTTTCTAATTGTGTTAATTTCTGAATTTCCGAAACTCTATTACATACGAAGGTTTTCCATGTATAAGGTTCAGCTGATAACCAAGATAAAACTATTGTTGAATCAGTCCAATAATAAATATCCTCTTTAGGTAGTTCAATCAAGTAAGATGCTATTTTATTTATCAATTTGGCTAATATCAAAGCCCCACATAATTTTAACCTAGCAATGGAAATTGATTTCAAAGGAGCCACCCGTGACTTTGCACATAATAATCTTACCTTTATATTATTTTCATTCTTTGACCTTATGTAAATTGCTGCTGCGTACGAATATTCACTGGCGTCGGAAAAACAATGAATCTGTATTTTTGATGCCCCTCGACAAATTACTTGTCTTGGTATCCGAATGGTATCCATTTCATTCAACTTACTGTAGAACTTTTTCCATGAAGTATACAAATTTGAAGGAATAGATTCATCCCAATCAATGTTATATTGCCAAAGCCTCTGTAAAATAACCTTTGCCTGTATGGTTATTGGTCCCAACAATCCAAGAGGATAAATATCTTGGAAATATAAGATAAAATGTTTCGTTTCGAAATATTATCAGACAAATCGTACTTTTTCATGTGATATTCAAATTCATCAGCTGAAGCATTCCAAGAAATTCCAAGAGTTTTTGTATGTTCATTATCTGTAATAATATATGGTATATTCTGATTATTGCATTTTACATCACCTAAAACTTTTGGTTCATTTGAGGAAAACTTCCGGAGTTCAAAACAAGCATAAGTGTTACTTTCAAAGTTGTCATCGGAATTGATTTGAATCATGTGACCAAGCGATTCATATTCTTTCATAAATTTGCTGTATTCGTTTTTTAAATTGACATTGTGAGAAAATTTCTTCTCCATTGAAAAGAAACGTCGAATTGCCATCTCGAGTGGATTACCTAATAGTGAAATGTGATTTTTAAAAGGAAGTTTGACAATAAATCTGCCGGAATTATCACGACTGTAGTTTTCAGTAAAATGTTTTTCACACTCATCTTCTTCCTTTGAATATTTTACTTGAGGAAAATTTTCATCAACCTGCCAAAATCTCTCTAATTGAATTTGAAGTTCTGAATTAGCCACAACGAAACAAGACGATTGTTGATTTATTTGTGGAATGAACATACCACCTGCTACGATCCAACCTAATTGAGTTTTTTGAAGGCAAGGTAAATCCTTTCCTAATTTGATTTGACCTACACAAAGTAACTCAAAAAATATGCTTGCCCCTAATAAGAGATCAATATTATTAGGCTTATAGAAGTGAGGATCTGCCATTCTTATGTTATCGGGAATTTTCAATTCTTGTACATTTAACTTTCGCTGGGGTATACTGTCAGTTATTCTATCTATAATCAAACAAGATAAACTTGTTCTATAATCATTAAATAATGATTTCAATTTTATATTACTATGTTTTTTGATGTTTGTTAAAGATTGATTAATTCCAAAGATTGGTAAGTTAATAGAAGAAGTGTGAAGATTTAAACGTTGAATCAAATCGCTTGTGGCAAAATTTGACTGTGATCCGCTATCTAACAGAGCTCGACATTGTACGTATTGATTATTTGAGTCACAAACACTAACAATAGCTGTTGGAAGATAAACAAAAAAATCTGAATAAGAGCAATTTTTATGTGAACTCAAGCTATAATTTCTTACAAGAAAATAGGTAATGAGAACCCTGGCATAAAACACATGATATTTTATTTGTTGTGACGTGTCAAAGTTCTAGTCCCTTGTGTCAAATCAGGAGATTTTTTATTGAATGCATTTTGATATATTTGTTTGTTATTTCCTTTTACATCAACAGCTTCTAACAAATTATACCTTTCTGATAAAAACTATGTGAAATCCTCTATTTTTGGAGATTTATTGTCTTTTATGTACCTTTCCCACTCTTTTCTTGAATTAATATCTAATTTTGATATTAATAAATATATTAATAGAGTATCCCAATGTTTTGAGTCAGGTTCAAGTTTTTCGAGAGCACGATAATGTTTCAAAAAAGTATCCAAAAATATCCTCAAACCTTCATATGAATCTTTACTATTGTTTGGAAGTTCGACTATACCTCTAATGTGAGAGGAAATGATAGCTTTAGTGTTCTGAAATCTATCTTTCAGGAGTTTCCAAGCAACTTCATAATTGGCATCTGAGACTGATAAAGAACTAATAACTTGAGCAGCCTCGTCCTTTAAAGAAGCTTGCAAATAATAATATTTCTGGATCTTACTTAAAGTTGTATTTTTGTTTATGAGTGCGTCAAAAGTATCATGAAATTGTGACTATTTTTCATAAGATCCTGAAAATTCGGGTGGAATGATTTGAGGCAGTTTTACATTAGAGTTTGTGATAT
The DNA here is from genome assembly GCA_958502065.1 of Chrysolina americana. NCBI lineage: Eukaryota > Metazoa > Arthropoda > Insecta > Coleoptera > Chrysomelidae > Chrysolina > Chrysolina americana. Next base: position 17,481,676 of record OY293411.1, on the reverse strand, counting down.
CAAATGGATTGTTAATTATAGAAGTACTTTGAGAAATTCCAGTGTTGGCTACTGATTGACTGTCATTCTGTGTATCTGCATTTGATAAAGGTTTCTTCGCACGCGCTACTAAATCGAAATATTTGGTTTCAAATTCATTACGATCTTCATTGTTTACATCGATTTGATCATCTGGAGACAAAAATTCGATTTCAGATTGAACATTATCATATTCTGAATAAATATTTGTGATTGTATCAAGTCGGGCTTGCAATTGTAGCACATATGTAGCTTGTTCACTGGCTTGTTTATTCTCGAATGCGTTTAAAAACGTGTTGAATCTCGTTAATTGTGCTTTCAAAACACCTCGTCGTGATATTAACTTCTTAATATCAGCCATGTTGTGATTATTTTATTATTACAAAATATAGAATATCAATGAAAAAAATGAGAAATGTTTATAAGCTACTTACTAAACTGCTGGTACTTCCGCTGAAATTATTTAAATCTGTATAGCTTGTTTAAAGGTGAATGAAGCAAAAACAAAGTGGTTGCATATATCTGAATGAGGAAAAGGAATATGATAGGTAGGATGGGAACTGACCTCAGCTCGGCTGCTGCTCACGTCGTTGCCGTTAATCTTTGAACTGGATCACTTCTGCTCGTCCTAACTTGCTGGCTCGTATCGTAGACCAAAAATGCCTTTACGTTCGGCTCGCAGACCAAAAAATGTGGTGTACAAATTGTGTTTGACTCTTTTTTTCAAAATTTATTGACAGACATTAAAATCAATAAAAACAGAAACAATACACACATGTCTCATAGTTTGGGAAAATAGACAATACTTCAAGTAAAATTTAATAGTATGGGAACTGAACCATATTTTAATTAACAGAAGGAGTACTTTATTTCAATGACGCCGATATTTTGGAATATTGAAAATTTGGAGGTAAATACAACTTTTCTTTCCCAATATTTTCCATTAAAACGTATCCTATCTCTAAAGTTCGTTTCTGTAAAAGGCCTACAGAATCCGCTATAACTTTCCTGTTTGTAAAAAGTAATTGTTCAGTCATCATAATATTTTTGTATGATGTCGAAATTTTATTTCATTTAATTTTGATTCACGGAACGTGGATAAATTAAGTAGTTTTATCAAAATTAGGGCGCCAGCGCCAGCAATCTGTTCATTTCGTTGGTGTAAACTGGACTAGAAGGTGGGGGGTGGGCGCTGGGTATGGGCGCTAGCGTCGGGCGCTAACTTCACACAAGTACATATTACTAGAAATATCCCAAGAAAACACATACACATACGTAATCAATGTGTTAAATCACTATCATTAATCGTAATAATTTAATACATTTAAGAATCCAACCCTTTGCTTTTTCTAATGATTGTTCCTATGTAGAATGCGAGTATTTTATGTCATTGAATAAACAAAAAAGTACTTACCTTATTTCTCCATATGTAAAACTATGTAATTTGATGCTGTCTGATTTGCTGTACTATTCTGCAGTTTCTATATAGTATTCTTACATGCATTTTCGTTGATTTTCTTCAAATTTCATCAAGATGATGTACTAAACCGTTTTCGAATCATTTTTCACTTTTCATGCAAACTGATGACAGACGTCAGATCAAAAGTATCAGTTCTCACATAATAAAAACAAAATACCACAAAAAATTCCCGCAGCAATTTTCAAGGTAGAAAATTCCCACTACAATAATGCTGTGGTTGGCCTGAACGTACATGTAAAAATTCGAACGAGTTCGAATATATTGTGCCAGAGAGGTATCAACAATGTTCCACTTGGTGGAAACGCTTAGAGAGAAGGCTACCCCGTATTCTTTCACACTGAACGTACATGAATGCTTTGAATTGATGGTTTCGATTGGTTGCAAGAATTGTCAAAAAATAATCTAAGAAATTGAATTGGATGAACATTTATTACATCATATTTTGTGGAGCACCTCTCTGTACTTCAGAGTATAGTAATTAAAGAAAAATCTGCCATATGGTCCAGAAAATAGATTCAGAGGAGAAACTCAAGTAACGGTATAGACAAGTAGTGTTCGTACCCAGACGGCACCCAGTATTCCTAGAATATGCCTACAACATCCTATTTTCCAACAGATATTGCAATATTCCTGGAATATTCCTGGAATATTTATTTGATCTTATACACATTGAGAATATTCCTGGAATATATTTCCACTAAAATCCATAAAATTCTTCTTGAATATTGCTGGTATATTCATAAGGCATATCAAGCAGAAACGTAAGTTTTTGAATATTCTGGAAATATTCCAAAGGCATTTCAATTTGAAGGAACTTTTTGTTAGAAAAATATCGAATGTTTCTCGAATAAGTATTTAATAAAAACTGAAAAACCACATGCATTTAAAAAAACTTTTCAAGTTTCGTAGCCAAAAAAAAGCATTTAGTTGGTTAGTTTATGAAGTTTCGAAGTGGAATTTCAACCAATCAAATGTTTCGGTTATCTGCGCTCGAAGCGAGACTGACAAATCAAAGCTGATTGGCACGCAAGAATTCCTTTTCACAACACTCTATTGTAATTGCGCCTTGTGGCGTGCAGTGTAATTTTAGGTTACGTTGAGGATCAACTTGGATATCAAGGTACAGTTTGATTAATTTAGATCATGTTCCCTTCTTTTATGGCTTAAAAATTAAAAAAGAAGGGACCATGATCTAACCTAACCAAACTACCTTGCAACCAAGTTGAATACTTAGCATCGATTCAAATATACCGCCTTGGCCAGGATAGTTCTGATTGGTTCATGCGAATTGCCTATTGGGAAGTGTTGTGGAAAGGAATTCTTGCGATTGGCACTGCGATAAGTTTATGGATATTTGACATTGTCAGCTGTAATTGTCATTTGTCAATCGTCAAGTATCAAAATAGTATTTAACAATAATGTGCTATGAAATTTGTTTAGATAATGTTTTTAGTGAAAGTGAAAGCCCTCGTATGGGTGAAAGTGTTGTAGTTTGTAGTGCTGTTGAGACTATTATTACATATTCCAGAAAAAGTTGCTAGAAAATATCCGCAGTTGAAATCACCAACGACTCCTCGTAAGATATTTCGGAATTTAACTCATTCTCCGAATCTCCTTATCAAAAGTTCCAAAATCTTTTCTGTTTTTAGTTTTCATTAGTTAGTATAACAAATAATATATTTTTCCAGGTATTAATTTGCAACTAGCCAGCTTCTCAGTTTGTAACAGTATCAGAGTGGACTAAGAAAAGGAAGTGAACAGTATTTCAGATCTGTCGAACTCAAGAATCTATTTCACCACAGCAAAACAAAAATGTTTATCCTGTAAAAGTAATTAAATCTCTAAAAAGTATATTTATGCATTTTTTCATTGAACTTTCCTTTGTTTTCAGAGATTCTACTGAAATTCCTTCTGAATATTTTTAAAGGAAGGGCCACACAAAATGCAGAAATGATAACGACTATAAGAAATTCTAAGAAAGGAAATAATATCCAAGATATCCCAGTCTTACATAATAGAGTTGATGGAGTTGGATGGAAAACTTACTGACAAAAACATAGTATTTGTTACTTCCTTCACAAATACTTTGATGAGTGCTTGTTGTTAAATTGTTGTTATTAGTGCACTATAACTGAAAAGATGTAATAATTTTATTCATAGATAACAAAGCTTCTTCATGTTGGACGCATCAGTGTATTAGGAGAAATGCCTCAGTTAGTTGACGATGATGTTTTAAGACACCTTTAGGTTGGAGGAAATGGAAGGAAAAAATTATCCAATGTAGACATGCCTACTTTGATAAAAGGTAAAAATATACCACAGAGATGACGTCAATTTGAATTAAAATGTACCTTTACTTAATTTATACTATGTAGTTTAACATATTCAAAAAAAGTTTTTTCTCAATGTTGACCAACTGTTCTGGAATATTTAATATTTTTTGTAATAAGAGACAATGTATATAAAAATTAGACACTTGGTCATTACTTCAATTTAATTAAATTTTAGACTAACCTTACCATAGTGTTTTAACAATATTTAAATGTCAAATTCATTATCTATTCACTCACATCATTTTCAAGTATTCCTTCCCCTTTTATAAAATATCACTTCTATTCAATATATATGTTGCAAATATCAATCAACATGCTTAATTATCAAAATAAATATGATTCATCAATTTTTTTCTATACTATATTAATAGTATTTTTAGGGGTATGTATGTATATCCCACTCACATAGCAATTCACTGAGAAGTCGAAGAAGAACATACCATTTTCCTGATCTAAGTTACTGAGAGTTGCAATAGAACACTAAGTAAATTATTGTACGAGGTTTATTTTCTTCTGATTGTTTTATTTTTAGGATTAAGAAAAACAAAGATTCTGAAGAACTGAAAAGTGTAATGAGACCGATTTGAGTAATTTGTGTTAGTGTCAATGCAGATCTGAATTTCCAAAGGTCTTGATAATTGCCAAGGTAGTGTATCAGAATACATATGTATGTTGTATTTGTCGTTTTTGCAATAAATAATTTTTTTGGATTAAATTTTTTATTCTTACTCAAAATAATACTACATTGGACCTCATATTCGATATATCAAGGGTAGTTTATTCCATATATAAACTAGACACCCTGGATATGTTCTGCATTCATCTTCAAGAAGCATACAAAAATATATTTCGGGCATATTTTTATGGTAAGAAAACATATGCATATCACATGCTTTGCAGGATATGGAATATTCCTGGCATATGAAGTGGAAGATGTATGGCAGATTCCTGGAACATATTTGATGGTGACCTTGAATATCTATGGAATATGCATAGCACATGTTTTGGAGGATTTGGCATATATCTCTGGAATATGCCAATATTCCGGTGAAATATGCCTAGGATATTCATGCAATATGATTGTGCCGTCTGGGTATGTAATACAAGTGTATCGATCATTATCGAATTACAAATTCTTTCGATTGAAAAAAATGTTGCATTGAAACCAGACGAGCGTAAAGCGAAACAAGTGGTTTCCTTGTTTGATATGTAAAAAATGTAAACTGAAGCACCTCTTTGTTTATTTATAATTTGACTGCGGAGGTTTTTGACTTTTCTCAGAAAATTTTTCAATGGAATCCGAAACATAAATTCTGCTATCAGATTATGTTATCGACTACAGCTCCACCGCTCTTGGAACTTTATATTTGAATAATTTCATTACATACCGTCTTGAAACTAGTTGATTACGAGGGATCGAGTTGTGGTTTTGTTATTAATGGTTTTTCACCATTATCTCGCACAGTCGTTGTAAAAATCAACATCGAAATCTTATGACATTCGTTATAAAGATAATTAATTCACCAGCATCAATTTCGAAGAACCCCACTTCATTTTGTAACGGTTACTTGCATTCCAATTTCTCCAGTTCATGAGTGAATTGAAGAATTAAACAGAATATTCAGATTTTGAGTCCTCAATAAGAGTATCTTATGTCGCGAAGGAAATGAATTGACACTGACTTGCGTCTCTTAGGAATATTTTTGATATTGTGGGATGAAAACCGTTATATTGAATATGGTATGAATTCCTACAGGGCTATCCATCAAGGCTCGGTTATTTTTTTTTTATAATGCAAATGAAAAAATCACTTGTGTGTATACAGAGTATTAGGCATATCTGTGACCGTTTTTGGGGTCCTGTGACCTGTGATTTTTCTCGTCTGTCCATATAATATATACGTCTCCTCTATGCCCAAAAACCATGTTGTATCGACTGATTAGATTTTGTTTAGATTTTTTTGGAGACAAAACATATGAAATCGTGGTCTGCTTCTGTAATCGGTTGCAAAGATGGCGCCTCGTCCTTGTGTCAATATTCCAGGGACATAATGACGGTGACTGTTGTTAATTGAATTTCACGGAATGTCATAAACTTTTTAAATATCAAACTACAGTAATATAGTTCATACCTACTCGAAGTGGAAGACCAAGTGTTTTAGAAAAATAACACCACGTGAATTGTGTTATTTTTCCAAAATAATCTAAATACCGTTTGAAAGTCAAAATAGTTGTGGGGGAATAAAAAATGTCGTAGTGCAATATAAAGGCCGATTGAGATATATGCGTGCTCAAGCAGGGTTTTTGAAGCACGGACGGTTTAAACACCTTTTACTCACGTTTCTATCACAAGAAGATATTTTATTTGCTCCTGTAACAATTGACAATATTCCACAGGCTATCGGTGATCGTTTTTGTGCTGTCAGGTTGATTATTATTACTAAGCAATAGCAAAATAACGGAAATGGCGAATAACGGTGACGTTATTTTTATCGGAAGTGATACAGCATAGGGCTGATTGTCAGTATATTAACCGCAGTTGCGGTAGTATTGAGAATGCTAAACGACCTTCGTTTTTGTGAGTTATTTTTCGTTGAAAAATTAGCGAAACATCCAATAACCACAGCAGAGTACAGCGAGCAAGAGGGATTCGGGACCTACAGCTTACGTATAAAAGTATTCCGAACCACTTCAGCTCAGTGATAGGCGGTGGGGTTCGAACCCTGCCGCCTGGGACCAGTTCGCTAATGATGAGACAAAATTTAAAAGTGAATGTGAATCATTTTAGGGTAATTACTCACCCAATGCTTGTTTATTGTTATCAAACACGAATTCCTTTTTGTTCTAGATTTTGGTACATTACTGACAACTTTACATTTTCCAGTTGTTTTTCTTGAACAATGATGTGTACAGACTTACATTATGTAAGATTCTTAACGATTTCAATGGGTCATCTTGTTGAAATAGCAGATAAACGTCCATTTCATCGATTTATTGATTTGTGAAATGAAAACTCACAATTTTTGTGCACTAGTACCTACTCCAACATCACATTTGAAATTGATGTGCAAATAACCCACTTGAATTCTCATTCGGAATATATTCCTTCACCTACCCCACTGTTCGTATGGGAAAACCTTTTAAAAAGCAAATTAAGAGGCACGAAATCGCTTAATGAAATATCATCGCCAGACAAGTACGTATTCATTTCTAATCTGTGTCTGTGGTGTAATTTACATAAAACCTGTCTCATGTATCTTATTAACTCCGAACCCATTATTCACTTACCATTGAAGATATAATTATATTAAAGCTCCCTGATGCTTGAAATCAAGATTTACTTTAATTAAAATCAGTGTACTTCTAGTTGTTTATTTCGAAAAAGAATTTTGACTTCAAACAAATTTTGTTGTTTTGTTGAGTTGGACATTACCCTAGGGATTGATAATTTTTCATGAATTTGACGAATTACTTTTTCAATTACGACTCTTTTCGACTTGAAATAGAAATTTAGGGTAGGTACTTCTTGTAAACCATTTTGGAGAGGATGACGATCTGCAAGAACAGTTTCAAGTTTTCAGTACTCCATCAGACTCCTCAAACTCCTATCCAAATATAACAAAGTACTGACTATTCAAATTATTTGCCTCCGCCCAATGAAATTAATCTATTAAACCGTTTGCTAGGAGAGCAAGAAGCGATACTCTAAATTACTCCTGGTGGTCTGAATATGCAATTCTTCCCATTGAAAGCGATTTTTGTATGCCTACAAAACTTGCATGGCCTATCACGAAGTTGCTATAGTATGATATTTTTAGAGGGAACTGGATACTATACCAACGAGTTCAGTGAATTGTGTCCAAAAAACAAGCGATTCATGACATTATACATATACAGTATGTCTTATTAAGTTGGAACCATAAGGAAAACTTTTTTTATTATTCATTTTAGGAAAAAAGTCAACCTTCATAAAAAGTTATGCGTGTTCTAAAATCTAAAATACGATCATTAAATGTCAATATTTTTTTTGTCGTTTACGCGGTTTGTCAAAAATTATGAAACATTTGACAATATCAAAAATTGTTATTAAAAAAGTTGTTCAAAACTCTAAACTACGGAAATATGAAATTACATCCATTTACATGTTTTTTTTTTATTTTTGTATCTTCAGTAACAATGCAAATTCAACTGGTTCAGTCATATCAACAATCTGAGAAAATAACTCTTATTACCTTTGATTGGAATACTATTCAGAATAAGACACTATACTCCATTGAAATATTTGAAAATCATATATATCAGTTTAATTTATTCTAAATTACAATGCCTTATTTCTGTTTGGGGTTCAGTCAAAATTTCTATTTTGAAACCTTTTGCTCTTTTTAGACACAGGAAAAAAACATTCGGATCTTGCTTTCGATCATATTTCAAAAATTCATTACTATAAAGCAAGAAATATGAATATGAGTAATCGCAATACGTTTTAAGTGTAGTAGAATCGGAACGGCAAGCATGTTAGTTGCAGCAAATTAGTTCTTCCTCGACAGTTCTGATGACCATATCTGTCGGAGTTTATGCTTATACTTTCCGCGGAAAGGGTTTTTAATAGTGGGTTCCTCTTGGGTGTGGCGTTGTTCAATGCATTTCACCATTTGATCGGGTACCGCAAGGCATCTGAGTCCTGCGTCATACATTTGTCGATCAGGAGGTTCTCCTGCAGCCAGCGATCAAATGCGGAGAGTATTCGCATGTATAAGATGCGGGGAACATCTTATAACATGCGTTCAAGCATGTTATCGATCTTTAGTTCGTGGGATAAGATAAATCTCCATTTTTGGGGAGTAGCACGGTTCGTCTTTCGACAAACCAATCCGGAATCAGCTCTTCCTCATCTAGCCATGAGTTAGAAACTCTTGCTACATAGTGGTGGGTACATTGAAATTCTTTTACCAATAGCACATCTTAGCCTGGAGCAGCAAAGTTCTTTGAGCCTATGAGGGCCCGTCGAACTTCTTCGGAAGCTATCGGATTGCGCAGTTTATAGTTTATTCAGCTCAGGTTGGAGAGAAATTATTATTATTATACATTACTTTTTTTTAGAATTTTTGGAAGACAACAGTATATGAACAACAACAGTATATGAACAAAAACTGCAAAAATCGACCAAATTCACCCCAGATGACGTATTCATCAATTGTATGTATCACTATATTTTTCCATGAACAATTGCATTTTTTTCAAATTAATCTCTTATTTCTTAATCAGAAACGAGTAATGGAACACCTACAAGATAACTGCCGAAACTTGTAATACGAGAGGCAAGGAATGTCATTACTCTCTGTATACCGAGAACTTGCACGTCATTTAACTGATGGCAATCTGAGTAAAAAAACATTTGCAGGTGACCTACAATTTCTGTGTGCATTCGAGTCAATCACCTTCAGATGCACCATTAAAAAAACGTTGTTATGGCTTTTGTGTACCTGCCTGAACAATCCCTCACTCAGCATGACATGGCGAAATGATAGCCTACTATAACTGTAAAAATATCTGGAGATATTTGCTCGTCAAGGGCGTACAAAGCTCCGCAAGTTACAGTTATGTGTATCATCTTGACCAACTTTACCAAATTTCACCGAAAAAGTATTCACTAGCTCAGGTTGGAATGTTCAAAAAGGGGTTTTAGTAAAGTTTATCGACATTGAATGTAGGAAGGCTATGTCATGGGTACGCTTTGTTACTAACTCTATACCCCACCTTAGAGTAGCAATAAATAGTTGATCGTGCAGAGCACATCTGGGTCCGAAGTCGAAAAATTGGTGGAATTATTTTGAATCTACTTGCTCTGGTGGTGTTATGTCTTGGCAAACGCCTGCGATGATAATATAATTCATCAAGGAATTTTAAAGCAAGTAACGATCAAAGAAAGATTTTTTTCCGAATTCATATCAGGCAAAATTTATGAAATATGGAATGTTCAACTGCCTTACTCATATAATATATATAGCATTTTGCACGAAATACATATATTTTCTTCATTCACTGATGAGTACTAATCCACACGTATTGCGAATAAAACAGTTCCAAGTTTACTGTAGTTTCAATGATTTTGCTGCAATAAAAAATGACGGTGTGCTTATTGTGATGATGAAAATTTTAATGGTAAGCTCATTGGAGATCGAAGGGTGGTATAAAAATATATTTTCGTTTATTTTAGGTCAGAGATATCTCGAAATTTTGGAAATGTATTCACTTCCATTTGATTTTAACTGAAATCATAATATTGCACCTCTGAATACCTTTTCAGACAATTACGATAGCAAACAATGGATGGCCTCCTCGTTCGCCCGATATCATTCCATCAGACTTTTTGTTCGATCGAACAATCAACTGAATCTCCATAATTTTTTAATTTTGAATAATAAATTTGTCACAAATTCCGGACAGTCGAAAAAAATATACAGAAAAAAGTTTGACTCACTTCCGGTAAATGCGGAATTTATTAACGTCAAACACATTTGGATTCGTATTAAAATCTATGAAATTTTGTGATTCTGATGATAGTTTACCTTCGGAATTGGAGGATGAAATTTTGTATATTCAATCAAATTATTTGATATTGAGTACATGAATTTTTCATTTAGGAATCTTAATTTTTTACTTAGGTCTCTACGTCTTGTTGTAACTTGTTGGTGATGTTTGATGCTGGAATAAAAATAGATCAAAGCCCTCTCCGACTGAGAGATAGGTAGGTACTCATTTTTTATTTTCAACCGAGAATAAGCTCCTCTCTAACTTGCCATGAATTCACTTTTCAATTAGCATCCTCAATGACAACGTTCTCTGTGAATTCCGAGCAGTGGCGTTCATCGACAGGCATTTATTTCTGCAAACCTGTCTGATTGATTCTGACCTGAAAATCGATCTCAAAGGCCCTTTTTCAGAAAAGTCAAGTAATGGAGTCCCAAAATGCTTCTTTGCTTCTTGTTTTTGAAGGATACACTAACTAATGAAAGTTCAGATACCTCCCAGAGCCAACGAGAGTCGGCATCAGACCTTTTGGTGTCATTATTAAAAATTTATTTGGAATAGTAAGCTATAACTACGGATTATTTTAAATGACTATTGTAATTTATATCACTATCGCTAAACCAATTCTGTTTGCAAATTTTGACTCTGTAACTGTAAAACAAACTAACTCCATCTCATGTCGATCGTCCTGCACAGTGATTTATTGAAAGAATTGAGTTGCCATGTTAATGATTCACAAATTTTTATGAACTACAGATTGTGAATATCCGTGGAAAATGAGGAGTGCTGATGTTATTGAAAACCTTCATTCCTCATCTTTACATTTTTCTCCATGGAGTTTTCAGCTCTTGTAAAGACAACACATTTTCCGAATCCAAGTTGTCCAGAGACTGTAAAGGGTTCAATCGAAAAATGTCTATTGAGTCGCTCCCGCTGTGGAGGGATGATGACATAAGTTGTGTTCCTAGAAGTACTGGAACGAATTATATCCACTGAAATACTAAAATTTCTGAACCAACGAGGACTCATCTGAGAGAACCAACATGGGTTTTTATCAGAACGGTTAGTAAAATCAAATTTGTTATTTTTTTTATTTTTTTTTTCCGTCAACCAGCTGCCATCCCCCTACGAACGACAGCCCTCAGAAGTCGAAACTTGTGCGAGCTAAGGATTAACGAGGTCTTACCTTTTATCGTACGGTTCCTGGCAGTAGACAAAAATCACTAGACCAATCGGAACCAGTGGATGTTCTCTATTTAGACTTCTACAATCTTTCGATAAAGTTCCCCACGGATAACTTCTATTGAGGTTGAAACATTTTGGTATGAGAGGACGATTGCTGAAGTGGATCGAACAATTTTTCAAAAATGCAGGCTATGCGGTCAGAACTGAGGACGAATATTCTGCAGAAAAAACCGTTATTGTTGGAGTTATCCAAGGTTTTGTATTGGGGCAAATTCTCTTTCTCCTTTATACCATAGATCTCTATCAATAGAAATAAATTAATTCTCACATTCGCAGACGACCTGAAGTACCCAAATATATTGCAAAGCGACTTGAACACAATTAGGGCATGGGGACCTTTAAGCGTTTTGAAATATGTTGTTCTGCACATAAGGCAAAATAATCCAAAACTGACATAACATTTGAACAATACAGACCTAGCAGTAGTCGACAATCAAATAGACATCAGAGTTACAATAACAGGTGATCTATCTTGGTCTCTCCAAGTATCCCGAACAGTAAAGAAAGATAAATCAGAATTGTGTCTATCGAAGAGAGCGTTTCATAATCCATCCCCAGAGCTGATGAAAAATGTTTATAAAGTATATGTAAGAGCTCTCATCGAATTCGCTGTAACGATCTGGTTAATCAGGGATATCAAACTTATGGAAGGGGTCCAGAGGCGAGCAACTAAATTACCATCCAGCATAACGTACTTAACGTACGAAGATCGTCTTATCAGAACAACTCACCACTCATCAAACAAGGAGAAGGAGGACTTCGGATATGGATTCAGTTATGCCACCACACAACTTTTGGCTTTAAAACTACTGACACGTTTTCCGACAACTTTTCTAGGTGTCGAGGTTCCGGACAGTCTCAGGAACCCCGTACTAGTATGAAAAAAGTGCATAACGTCGGAAATATTGAGATTTTACATAAAATACAGAACTCTGTTTTTTTTAGGGTTTCTTGGATAGTAATGTCGCTAATTTCAAAATATATAATTTTTCTAAATTCAAAATCGCTTATTTTACATTTTATAGTTAATAAATAATGAATAGATCGAGAAAATTTTCTCAGCTTGGCAAATTTCGCGGATAAACAAACCTTTATTACGTTTTTCTCTCTCAGCTTTTCATTTAATATACACGTAACCCAACTTCGAGAGGTGGTTGTGGTGGGTTGTTGGTTTGTGTTATGAAAATTTGTTGTAACGGGAAACTATCTCAATGAGGCTGTTCTCTCAAGGTTGACTTTTTTTTTGGATGTGAACTAGGAAACTCTGATTGGACTCTTCATACCTTTATTAGTAAGCAATGGAATCGTATAAGCCAGATATTCAATGTAAATAAATGAGATATCCTTATATAAAAAAAAGAAAATTTTCATTCAGTAGGTACTTTATTATTTTATTGGTGATACTACCTTAAATTTGACATATTTGCTGCAAATTTAAAATTTCGGCACTAATGCCACCAATTAGTTTATTTATCTTTAGTTGATATTGTCTTTCTATAAATTAACATACTGGTGGTGAAATATTGATATCAGTTTTTGGACCAGCCGCGTAGATAAGTTATAACACTAATCAGACGTGTGAATGCAGTGAAATAATTCAAAGTGCATAGTGCAAGTAAAGAGTGACAATGACGAAGAAATGTTTTTACAGAGGTTGCAAATATCACTCAAAATATGGAAGGAACCAAAATATAAAATTACATCCATTCCCGAAACCTAGAAAACGTCCTGAGAAATGTTTAAAATGGTTGAATCTATGTGGCAACGAAAGACTTTCTTTGAAAAATTTGACCAAAGAAGTAAACATATGTAGCAAGCATTTCAAGGGAAAATTCACTGAAGATTCTGCACCAGTACCACATTCTCCTGTACCAGCGACTGCAGCACTAGAACCACATTATTCTGTACCACAGTTGCTGCTACGTTCGAAGGGGGAAATGGTGAACAAGATGTTAACCCAGATAATCTTTCTGAACCGGAACCAAATGCAAATATTTCCGTGGATAAATCAATCCAGACCATACCATTTAATAAAAACACTTTTTCATACTTTTGAATAATGATGATAATCATATTATTATATGAAAAAAAAAAATCCAATCCGTTTCAAACATTTTACCGGATTAACCATCCAGCGTTTTGAAATATTTTATTTTGTCTTAAACGAGTCTGTTATGGACAGGTAGACATATCCTCGGTTGAAGAATCAAAGAGAGACACTAATCCAAGAAACAGGAGGAACTGTAGTAACAAGAAGTCACATGCGTTAGCCAACATGCTTTTGCAACAGGCCATGAGATACATAAAATAGCACAAGTTTCACATTCAGAAAAAAAATTCTCCAAAAGAATATTTCTTGAAATGATCAATTGAGTTACTAACAATTTGAACAAAAAAAACAAATATCGAAAATCTTAGTAAAATCAATAGTCATCTTGTATAAATAAACTTTTGCATACCAAATACCATATTTTGGAAAAATTCTAAGACAGTAATATTAGGTGTTACCGACCATTTGTACTGAATTTTCATATCTTCAGTTTAAACAATTACAGGCTGCTATATGACTTCTGTGTTACCCGGTATATTACTAATTTCCATCACTTCAAAAATATTCTTTTAATAATTCACACAACTTTTTTCAAAAACACTGGGATTTCCAACGCCATAACGATTTGGGCGATAAAATTAATCTGCATACAGATATGATGGAAATTATAGCTATTAAGACGAGTTGAAATGTGTTTTTTTATTACAAACTACTAGAGATAACCAGATTATAATTTCATAATGCACGTTCGAATGTCAGAGGCAAGATAAATTTTTCCATATCCGATTCTTGGATCTCTCTTGAGAATTCAAGTCGACTGCAAACACTGGAATGATAAAAGGCATCTTTGAATTTTCCAAATCAGTCAATTCTAGGATGTTTTCGGAAGTAAATTATTACTATTCGCATTTTCCAATGTCAAGGAAATAGATTGATATCTTTGTTTTTCTGTAAACGGTTCCCAGAAATTACCCATTGAACTACAACTCTGCAAATTTTCATTGCCACTCAACATGTTGTCAGTGAAGCTACTCGTGTAAATCGTTCTAAGATAATAGTTATTTATGAGACAAGTAATAATAATATATAATAATAATACTCCCTCATAAACACTCATAGAGTGTACCCAAAGGCATAGCCTGTGCGGGTAGAGGACGGCTATTATTATTATTTGCCGAGGCACTCCGGGGTGATTTACTGATTTTAAGTGGCGTATTCACTTTTCAGCTTTAGGAAAACCTACAGCATCACCCTGGGTGGTCGGTGCGCACTCCAAGCAAGTACCAGACGTCGGGATTAGCATCTACACAAATTACTCCTATGAAAGTGAGAAAAATTCTCTCGTTTCCCATCAGGATTCGAACCTGGCCAAATGCAAGCGGAATTTTCAAAGGCCGGGATCTGACCCCTCGCTACCGACCACCCTGTGGTGAGTAAATTTATACAGTGCCCGCCAACAAGTTTTTAAGGGGATTTAATTTTTATTGTAATTTAAAAATATGAAAAGGAGTATTCAAAGGTTCTACCTAACTTTGAAATCTTTACAGGTCCCTGAGCTATCCAAAACATCAACAAAATTGTTACTTGTCTGGCTATTATTCGCTGTAATCGGCCGTCGAAGAGGCTAAACATTTTCTCAAGCCTAAAAAAACTATTTTGAATTGTTTTGTCCCTCCCATAGCAAACTTAAGTGAAGAATTCTTACAGGCATTCGAATTAACAAATTGACTAATTCAAATCAAATCAAATCAAATCAAATATATTTCTACCATCTGGAATTTTACAGTTCATATCATCATGATATCATGTAAATTCGTTCACATTTTTTGTCTCGATGTAAAGTATTTTGTCTAAAAGGGACTACCTAGGCACAAGTGCCTGTTTTGTCCTAGTCCATTTTAGACACCAAAAAAAATAACCAACTAGATGATTGTAATTAGTTAATTAGAATGACAATTCAGATGATAATTTATGAACATTTCAAGACATATGTTGCCACATAATTTTATAGTCATTTAGGCTTATTTTTTATGATAACAATAAATTTAAATACAAACTAATGCAACATACTTCTTTATTTAGGTAAATTTTCAAAATGACGTCCTTCAGCTTGGATACAGTCAACAACGTCTTGACAAGTTACATTTCAATCGTTGAAATTCGCTTGAATGATCTTCTTTAATTTTTCCTGCAGCTTCTACTAGTTTTTCTCGTAATTCAATTTCTTTGTCACTTTCCCGCGCGTACACTTGGTTCTTGTGAAATCTCCAGATGAAAAAGGCGGTGGGGTTTAGGTCTGTCGAACGTGCAGCCCAGTCGATCGGCCCTTCACGCCCAATCCATCTTTGCTGGAAAGGTACGTTAAGATGCTGCCTAACATATTTCGCATAGTGGCAAAGGAGCACCGTCCATTTGAAAACTGATTCGTTATCGTAACTCAAGGATCACGTCTTCTAACGATTCAGGAGGATTAACATAGCAAACCTAGTACAAAATAACACACGCGCCATGGTAATAAACGACTAAACTAACGTCAGATTAGACCTAGTGAGTTATGAATAGTGGGTATAGGGGAATAGAGGTCACGGAGCAGGGAAAATAATTTTAAAAGCCTAACTCATGATTCAAGGATTTTTAGCCTATCCACCTTCGAAAGTCGATTACAGAGAATACTAGACACTACAAAAACAGATGTGTATATTTGAAGCCCAACCGGCAGTACACCCTAACAAATTAAAAAAAATACAACTCGAAAACTACAAAAAATCGCTCAACATATGTGGGTATTTTCGAATACCCACATATGTTTCATAAAGCATTGAAAAAAAAATTGAATTCGAGGTGATCGATTGTACGATGGTGCATGTTCGACAATCTGGGATCAATGTTGACACGTGTCACGAGAACACTGATATGGTGAAAAATGAAAAAAAACTTGTAAACCTGGGGAACAGTGGAAGAGTAAGAGTCAGCAATCATTCTGGAAAAGTCAAATATTTAAAAAACTTCTTGGGATTTCATAAATATATCTGAAATAATTATTGTTTCCGTTCTTGCAATTATTTGTTTTATAGTCCAAAATTCCTTGGGCCTACTATATATAGAACCCGTTCTTGAGATAAGGTAATTGTTAGGGCATGTTCTCAATAACAGTTGCTAGTTGACAAAGTATGTTATTCACAGTATTGAATGAATTATGGGCCGCAGTGGTCATGATGGTAGAGCGCTAGTCTATCAATCAGGGGGACGTGGATTCGATTCCCAGTCACTGGTCTCGTGCTAGGAATCGCACGTTAAAAGGTAAGACCTCGTTAATCCTTAGCTCGCACAAGTTTCGATTTCTGAGGGCTGTCGTTTGTAGGGGGATGACAGCTGGTTAACGAAAATAAACAATTTCAAACAAAACAAACAATTTGAGGTTAGAAAACAATAGGGATAGGCATAAGTCTAAAACTCACCAACTATATTAAAATCATTAATCTAGAATCTAGAAGAAAACATTAAAATTAGAAGTTTAGGTAGTTCTCCACGGTGTAAAAATAGTTATCCTTCAAAGACTTTGTCAACTGTAAAGCAATTCATGAAAAATTTGGCGACTTGTATGTAAGAGTTGATTTTGAATTTGTGTTCCTTCACATACATATGAAGGCATAATTCATAAAAGCTAAAATATTAAAATTTTCGAACTGTACCCCCACAGTTTGACTTACTGGAGTTTCCAAATGAGGTCCTTATCCCAACACGTTTTTGGGCCCAAACACTATGGAGTAAGGGGACTGACCACAGAGAAATATTTCTTATCGAATACGAAAATCAATGCATTCAATTGGGTAATAATTAATTGTTGATTTGAATGTAGCTTGGAAGCCAGTTACCGGTAGTGATATCCCAAACTGCGTGTACTTCAAATTTCTAAACCTAAGCATCATTGGACCTATTATCGGGGGTAATATTATAACAAGACCTCGTTTATCACCGAATTTTTTCAATTTCAACGAAAACCATTTTGTTTGAGAATTTATCGAGTTGATTGGATGTTCTGAATGAAACCCAAGAGCTTTTAAGCTCGAGGGTTTTATTCTTTGAACATAAATCTTCGATTTTAACGAGATGAATTTTCTAAAACAATAATGTTTGAGTGGAAATTCCAAAATTTATTCGAGTTGATGAACGACGCGCGACGGTCGAGTTATATTTGATCAGATTATTTCCCGAATATGTCAGTTAACCAATAACATTTATTCCACAACGTACATAATTATTTTTATTGTTTTAATGAACATAATATCTCACACGATTTGTGAAATGTGTTGTATACATTCAGGCAACTGTCAAGAAGGACCATGCAGTTTATTCGCAAATAGAACGAAGCGGGTTTATCAGCGAATAAATTTTGACAGATAAGGGAAATGATCTGATTTAATCTCTTCATCATGAAAGAAAATGGTATGGCGAATTATGCGACGTTCAAGAAATAGAAAATACCCAAAACACCAAAATATTTCAAATTTACTGGACGCATGTTTCTCCAAAAAAGTTGGCAACTTGAGGAGCTCAAAACAGAGTAAGGAGTTTTTCATAGAATTTCATTGGTCAACCTCCCACTGGTTTTTTATTTCTGAGAAACGGTTCGAGGTTATTATAGGCGTACCAAAAACCAAAAACATATCTCTCTCGTACGTTTCAACTATCAAGTAAATGTGGAGGTACCTACTTCAAAATTCAAATTGCAGTGTTTTTCTATAGAATCTTCACGGAGGTCAAGATCTTTTCCATGGTAGAAAGCCAAGTAAGTATGCGCGGTGTAGTTCATTCCATTGAGTGAATGATAGATCAATCAATCAACAAACTATGTTTGCATTTGATTCATGTTTACTGTAACATAAATAATTAATTGGTTCCTGATGATATAGAGACATCACGATGAAACGGCAACATGCCTTGGATCATTAGCACAGAAGCGATTATACAAGGTGGACTGTTTATATTTTAATGAGTTTATTTTGTATTAGTAGGCTAAGGCCAGTCTGTTTTGGCTGCCGCAATTTTGTAGACTTTCCAAGCAATCCTAAAAGTTTGGAATTAATCGGCATGGAGCTGATTGCTCTTATAGCAGCTTGGCTGTCGGGAGTATATGGTGATGTTCTTTTCCTTAAACTCTTGCACAGTGATGTATTGCTGCAACTTCTGCCTGGTCTGGTGAGGTTAAGGGCTTGGCCCATTTGGGCTTTGTTGAAGTTGACCTTGAAGTGGCTTAGTCTTGCCAGTATCAGTGGTGGTTTTATGGTAAGAGTTATATTTATTCCAAATCATAATACTCAGTATGTCTTTTCAAAACCTGTTTTTCCATAGTCAGTTCCATAGTTGGTATTCAATAAATCATTTTCTTTTCTGTTGTATTTGAGCATGAATATCTACTATATATACCTACAACCCCTAGATCGCATATAGTTGATGATTAATACGAATGATTTATACGAATGAACGAAGAAATCATGCCGAAATAACTTGGCTTGCCTAATTATTTAAGTATGAGATGCGGCAAGGGCAACCCTCACCTTTTGTAATGGTTATTAGGTTATTACGTTTTATGATCGATGATAAATTGAATGATATTTATCACTTACATAACGAAAATGGCACCAGCGTACGGATATGTAGGGCGGTAGATTCAAAATCTGTGTTTGAAGCAAATTTTTGAAAACATCACCGTGGCAATATCATTCTTCAAGATCATCACTATGGTTACTGCTTGATTTCAGATGTCAAAAACCCGCCTGAGAGAGTAGGTCCTTATCTGTCAATCGAAATTTCTATGATAATCCAGAAGAAATCAAACTAATAAAATACAACTTATTTGTTCAATATGATTTCATAAAAAAGTGCAGTATGTAATGCGTTTATAAACTCCTCTATAAAAAAAATTGTTACAAAAAAGGCTTTTATAACACTTGTTACATAATATACTATTGTAGTGGTTCGATGTCAACGTGACAATTCTGTGACAACTCATGGTGAATTACTTTCTGCTTTAGGTTGGTAACTGACAGTTTTTCCTGATCGAGAATTTGTAAACACAACTTAACTGCTGTGTTCTATCGATCGAACCATTTGATTGACGAATCGTGCAAAAAGTTGATCAATTTTGGCAACGTGTTTATGAGGAAAATGGATTATTGAAGAAATGATTGAGGTGGCATTAAATCATTTGCAAAATCAATCCACTACTTGAAGGAATTTTTGAGCATGCTGATGAATATCGAACACAACGACTACTCTAGAAGGTGGATAAAATCAACTGATGTAATATAATCGTGCAAGTAAGCATAGTAGCATACCTACTTATGAGAAGGATTATATAATTTGACTGTTTTTCATCATTGATAAATATGTAAAAATTCCCATCTTGAGATAATCTTGAGTTTGGTTGGTTCACAGAAAATATCTGGCGAACCACAGAAATGGTACCTCTCTGTAAGACCACCTAATGAATATTATGAATCATCCTGTCAAGAGTTACCAGCTCATTATTACATTATTGTGCGTAGAGTCTTGAAAATACAATGATTTTTGGTTTTATGCTTTTGTATTCCTTTATTGATTTATGATCAGTTCCTACCAACTGTATTATGCGACTGATAATTTGAGATCGAATAATGGAGACCATGTTCCTCGTTTGCTGTGAATGTTAACTCTAGAAACCCTGTGTTTATTGTGTTATGTGATTTGAAACTGCAACATCCTGTTAACTCGGAACCTATGGATCGATGAACATTTTGAGTTCTGATACTCGACGAGCTCTATTCAAAGATGGTGACAAATATGAATTATTTTTATTTTCAAGGCCTACTATAAGCTTTGCTAGATGGGTCGAAATTTTGAGAAGAGCCATTAGGCATTCTTTTATTGAACAACTTATTCAAATATAGCTATTCATTTTTCAAAATCGGTCCATGGGTTCCAAAATAACAGGGTGTTGCGGTTTAAAACACACTGTAGAAACTTGTTTTGTGGGTATGGCCTGATTCTACTCAATATTGCATTGGGAAGGTTTTCAGAAGATTATGAATTTCAAGATGGTGGCTCTAAGATGGTGAACGAGTTTTGTGATTATGGTCCGATTTTCTAGAATTGGTATGAGGGAGTTTTCGAGATCGGAGGTAATGAATTTATCAATTTATCTGAAAAATTAAAGGAGTCGAGTTGTGAGAGTTGTGGAATTTGGAAATAGAGATATTTTTGTAAAAAACATGAATTCAAGATGGTGGATTCAAAATGATAAAAGAGTTTTGTGATTATGTTCCTATTCTATTTAGAATTTTTATGAGTGATTTTCAAGACCGGTGGTAATGAATTCATTTGGAAAATTAATGAAGTCGAGTTGTGCGAGTTGAAGTAAAAAATAAGGATTTTTTTGTAAAGAATCCAAAAATTCAAGATGGTTGATCAAAAATGGTGAACGAGTTTAGAAGATATAGTCTGATTATATTCAAAATGAGTAGGTGGAGGTTGTTGGAAATCGATATAATGCATTTTTTGTACAATTGTATGTATGAATTCAAGATGGTGGCTCCAAGACAGTAACCAAGTTTTGTGATTATGGTTATTGGTGAGTGGGAGTTTTCAGTGTCGGCAAATGGGATTTTTTTAAAGGAAATTTTTAAATTTGAGATGGCGGTTTTTGTCATAATGGTCCGATTCTATTAAAAACAGTTCTTAAGGTCGGAAATTAGGATTTATGAATGAAATCCATGAATTCAAAATAGTGTTTTCAAGATGGAGGAGTTTTATGACTATAGTCTAATTCTATTGTCAAAATCCATGATTTCAAGATGGCGGACGAGTTTTGTGATTCTATTCCGATTCTATTCAGAATTGATATTGGGGGTTTTGGGGTTCGTAAAAGTGGCTGAAAACCCCACAGTGCTGAAGCCCATATGGAATTGACCATAGAATGAGGATTCACTTAATGACATGCATACGACTTGAAAGGGAACGGAAAAATAGAAGTGAAGAATAATCAAAGACGAGATTTTGATGAAATTTTCTGAAACAAAAAAATTATGTTTAGATGTGTGACGTATGTTATTCTGCAAGTAGGGTTCACCAAGAAAACGAAAAATATGGCGTTATTGTGAAGAATTTCATGTATTACATTGTAATTTTTTTCAATAATTTTTTTGACTTCAGTTGATCAGCTCAGTTTCAGTTAAACATTCAGTCCAGTAGTCATCTGTATGACTGAAGAAATAAATCAAGATAGAATGATTATCATAATTTTATACGAGTGAAATGTATTCAGAACGAGTTCGAAAGGAAAGAAAATACGCTTTCGGAATCCGATAAACACACCCGGCAGAAGTTCGTTTGCGATTATAAAATTTAGGTTAGGTCAAATAACTATTACCGTAACCCAGTAAACAGCCAACTGTTTTCGTGATTAATATTACGCCGATTGGTTGGTTTCAGATTGCACACGCCTACGCAATATTTTGGGTTTTACCATGATACTTGGCCATTCCAGAGATTACTCTTGTCGCTTGTTGGTACGTTTATGGTTGTTTTTGTTGATTTTTTTTAATTGGGCGTTCTTTCAAATTTGAGCAAACAATTTTTGGGAAAAATATAAGAATTCTTAAGTTACACAGGGCTATCAGGAGAAAATGCAGATGGAAATGAAATTGTTGCAGGTTTCGCATTCTTCTTGAGGATTCAGCATTTAATGCCATTTTATTCAATCATGAAGTAGGTAGGTACTAGTTGTGAAATGCGCAATTTCGTTTTTCAAAGACTGATCGACGATTCATTATTTCAGCACGAAGAATATTTAAATAAATTACATGTGGAATCGTACAAATTGCCTTTCGCAAATTTTCTTTATTTTAGGAGTTTTGTTGGCAACCGTAGAACAGAAAATAATCCAATAGCCGCATACGACTGCTAAATCACCTCTGCCCAATGTCTGGCAAAGTTTTCTTTACGAGAACATGACTTGCAAATGTTGATGGTTTGATTCATATCTTTCCGGATGGTGAGAACAACAGAACTATTGAGCAGAAAGGAAATCATGTGAGGAGTGCCTCTTGGATCGGTCCTAGGACCTATATCATTTTTGCTATATATGAACGACCTAACAAATTGAAATATCTCTTAAAAATTCACTAAATTTCGAATGAGTTATATAACACCATAACTAGTAAAGTGAAAAAAATCAAAGAATAGTACAACGCAAATTTATTAACCTTCAATATAATTGAAACAAACATAATATTATTCAAATGTAGCATTGATGACCTTTTAACAAGTTTCAAACTAAATTTCTGGGTATCCATATACATAATGAACTCGGATTTTACACTCATATCAAACAACTGAAATCTTAAATTTCCTCTGGATGCTACGCAGTGAGAGTTAAAAGGACTTGAAAGGATCCTGATGGCCGGACATATCAGACGGAACGCTCTTTGCACGCTTCCTCTGAACAACCTCCAGTATGCCTATCAAACCGACAAATCGACAGATTTAGCATTACATAACCTTGTAGAGAAAATCACCCAATCACTCATTAACAAGGAGATTGCGGTTGCCATATTTCTCGATATTGAAGGAGTATTCGATAACGCACTACCAAACTCTATTGGATCAGCTTTGACTGAAAGAAGAATAGAACCAACCATATCCGGCTGGATCTACGCCATGCTCATAAACCGGACTGCCACTTCAAGATGAGGTCATTAGGTTCAGGGTCTCCAGGGGATGCCCACAAGGTGGGGTACTTTCCTCCCTTATATGATCATTCCTGATGGACAACCTGCTCAATGTCCTCGAGAGGAGAGGGGTGGAGTTTCAGGCTTATGCAGACGACCTTGTCATTCTGGCAAGGACCACGTCGCATAGGAAAGGGGAGCCTTGGAGGATATTCACAGTTGGTGCCAGAGGGAAAAGATGTCTGTCAACATTAGCAAAACTGTGATGAAACCCTTTACCAGGAGAAGAAATCTGGAAGACCTAACCCCACTTTCTTTTAATGGCAAGGTTATTCAGTTGCAGCAGAAGTAACATATCTAGGAGTTACCCTTGATGAAAAACTCACATAGAACGCTAATTTGGAAAAGGTTCTCCACAAAGCCAGAATTTCCTTATAGACTTGTGGGAGGATTTGCGGAAAATCTTGGGGCCTAGATCCCAAATAAATCCTCTGGATATATGTGATGGTTGTAAGACATACAGTGCCATTAAAAAGGTGGCCGATATCTTCACAGAGAACGACGCGGGTGAAGCTCTCAAGTTTACAGGCTTGTCTGGCGATCACTGGTGCCATCAGCACCACACCGTCAACAGCTATGGAAATTATACTAGATTTACCTCCTCTCCACATCTTCCTGAGGAGATAGTCAACACAAGCAACGTTCGAATACCGAAGAGAGACGACTGGATCCTCCAAGAAGAGGAACTACTGAGAGCATATTACTGTTGGTTCATAGATGGTTCAAATACACACTCAGGTTCTGGTGCAGGTGTATACAGTCGTATGCCTAGAACAGAAATATCAACTTGTCTAGGATTATATGCGACAGTATTCAAGGCGGAAATTCACGCGATCGATCCAAGCGTAGAGAGACTGGGAGAAACCAACCTCACACAAAGATGGATCAAAATTTTCTCGTCAATCAAGCGGCTTTGAAAGTACTTGGATAGTATCGATCAACCTCCAATCTGGTGTCAAACTGCCAGAGAAGACCTTCCCCAATAGGAAGACTCAACAGTCTGTTTCTGGTCTGGATTCCTGACCACCAAGTAGGTTCATTAGACCAGAACCTGCCTTTGACATCTCACCTTTGCCAAATATACATGAACAGCAAGGATAGTATTGAACTTCTAGCAAAATCTACCAGGATTGGCTCATTCCAAGGCATTCATATATTCCTCGAAAATAATTTGACCAAAACACTGTTAGACTCCAGCAGGGATGACCTGCGATGTCTAACAGGCCTACTCACAGGCCACTGTTGTTTGAATCATCGCATGACAACACTAAAACTGTCAAAGGACCCGACATGTCATCTCTGTCTTAAAGATGACGAAATAGCAGAGCACATACTTTGTGCCTACCCCGCCGCGGACCGAATCAGGTTTTCGATTTGAAAAAATCAGACAAAGTCTGATGGCTTCAGGAGAGAGACAGAACTTCGATGTTTAGCACAGTTTCACTCTCTCCCTCGGTCCTGACAGACCATACAACAAATTAACTAATCGGCTTCGTCAATAAGCTGGGTTTATTTGAAGAAATATATCCTTACGGGTTGCAGTGGATGACCAAGCAGACCCACTCATTTTAAAACTGACTTAACACCAATTAATTTGGGAATCAAAACAGACAAGACGATGTATTACGCTCTCATAATCCCATTTATGTTATGGTATACTGTTTTAGGGTATTTGCTATTCAACAGCACTACAGACTTTTATTGTTCTGCAGAATCGGGCTATGAAATATTTATGTAACCTTAAATCTCATGAGTCATTGTATTTATCTAATTTTTTTATTCTTTATTTTTTTTAATATTTTCTATGTTTTTGCAAGTATCTATTTATTTTTCAGAATGCTATGGACAATTTATACCTATGCATTCTTTATTACAATATATTACAATATATATACTGCATAAATTTAAATACTTGAGATCTATCCTCGATATCAATCACCTGAAAATAATATATCACGCTTTAGTACAATCTCGACTCCAGTATGCTATACTAAGCTGGGGTGGTATTATAGACATCCACCTTAAGAAAGCTGAAGTACTACAGAGAAAAATACTCAAAATCATGTACCACAAAAAGAATGACTATTCTTCTGATCAAATCTTCATTGACTCGAAACTACTTGATATCAGACAAATATATATGTACAATATAATCATGTATATCTACAAAAACAAAATGACACTACAACCAATCAAGCACGATTATAACACCTGCATTAAATCAAAGGGTGATGTACAAGTGAACTCAACAAAAAATCCATTGGACAACACTCATACAAATACCGCAGTGGAAAAATTTTCAACTTCTTATCGGACATGTACAAGACCTACATTTATACGATAAATAATATTAACCTACTCAAAAACATCTTCAAGAAGTATGTACTTAATATTAATAGGGATATCGTTCACAACATTCTGATAAAAAAATGAAGACGACAAGTTATCCAAAATTCAAAATCTGTTATACTTACCTTTTATACCGTTGCACATTCACACTTTTCACTCAAATATACCTATCAATTTACCGTAATTTAATATTATATTTATGTTCATATTTTTCAAT
This sequence comes from Chrysolina americana, assembly GCA_958502065.1. Taxonomy (NCBI): domain Eukaryota; kingdom Metazoa; phylum Arthropoda; class Insecta; order Coleoptera; family Chrysomelidae; genus Chrysolina; species Chrysolina americana. The sequence goes on along the minus strand of OY293411.1, from coordinate 17,455,687 downwards.
TATATACTTTTAATTCTTTTATATACATACAGTATGCTATGTTGCATATAATTTAATTGTTTCTCAATTAAACTCATTATCTATGCATTTCGCAATAGGAGTCCCACGCACAACTTCGGTTTTAGTGGGTTTATCTGTCTTTGTTTGTACTGCATTTCTTAATGTCACTGTTTCAAATGTTTACAATATTTAATGTATTTATGTATTATTATTATTATTATTATTATATGTTTTTATTAAAGCTTCGTCAACAAGAATATAATTCTTTTGACTATGAAGTATAATTGGACTTGACTAATCGAAAACAGGTGACAATCTACTAGTTCACGGTTTTGCCGATCGTCAGTGCAGAACTGGCCATAACGAACAGCTAATGCTCCAATCCATGGGCATGTTTAACTTTCCCATTTTGTTTCATTTTGTTCCTTATTTAATTTCATTAAATTTTCTGTTTGAATCCTCCTTCACTCACAAATAAAGAAGCGCTGCGGATGAAAAAAAAATGCTAATATTATAATAGCTTTAGAGTTTATGAAGGAGTGGTATCCACTTCAAACCCAAGTCCACATGTGTTTCTTGCAAATAACGGTTTTAATAGTATCATCTATTCCAACCTGGTGCTTGCAAAGATTTATAACTCACAAGATAAACAACGTGACAGAGATTGCAGCAGATTGTGAATCCCGTACAAATATGATGTTATTAATATTTATTTCTTTTCTGGTATCCGCTCTAAGAGGAAACAAATGGGGAAAATCTTATCTGATGGAAACCAGATTTCATGCATGTTCTACTAACTCATTTGAATTTTGAATTTTTATCTTACTAAGGTGGTGTAGCCCCGACAATGTAGACCTGATAAAAGCATACCGACATATTATCATAATTATTAATATGGAAGATACGTAACTAGTAATAACGATTTTGAAAAATTGACACAAATTTGCGTTTTTTCCATATTAAAGAAAAATACATGTGAACACCATTGGAGGCCTGAAACTGTGTGTCGGACAACTGAAGTTTTGCGAAAGCATTTCAGTATAGTATATTAAATTAAAAGTGTAAAAAACTCGTTCCGCACACGTGATGTCAATATCTTTCCTACAATCTCGCAATAATTTCAATCAGTAACTGATATATTGCTACACAAAATATCTCAGAGACAATATAGTTAACAAAAAATAACTAGGACCACAGACTTACGCACAAGAACTTTTTGTCTACCAAAATAATATGCTGAAAGAGCAAGTATGTAAATTACTATGGAAGTTAAATGTGAAATTATCATTGCTGCAATTTGTAAATATCGTCTTTCAATCCCACTGGAAAACAGCCAAAAGAACAAGAGCCGATATTGAATTAGATTCGTAAAACTTGTCCTTACTCAATAATATCAGATAGATTGTGAACAATCCAGATTTTCGCACAAACCTGACGAGACATTCTTACATATCATATACATTATTTTTTGAAAGACAGTGTTTAATCTGCTTGTTGACACAAGTATTTGCTAATCATGAAAAATTCTTCAGAAATTCAAACCCATTCAATATTAAGTCCACAAGGCAAAAATCACTGTAAGCAAGAATAAGAATATCAATGAAGAATATATTATCATATACTCACTTCTCAGTAACGAAATGTTCACCAACAAAATCACTATAATAATGTAAGAATTTATTATATTATGCAAATACAGAGTACCATAAACTGGTCCTTGGAGTGCCTAAATGGTTTCTTTTTGTATTGGTAATATTCATTTTCAGTAATTACATGTGCTAGTATATTATAGTATGGTATTATGCTGTATTACTTTACTTTAACCTATATCATCTCTCGTCGATTAATTTCTAAAACTGTTATTTTATTTTCGATCACACAGTATAAAAACTGCTTCTGTTATTTTTTTCTGTTCATTCACATTATTATTATTTTCATTATATTGTATATAAATGTATATGTATCTTCGGACTTATAAGTCTGTATTTTGTATCAAACTTATTCAATTTTAAATGTAATTAAAACTTTTTCATTGATAAAATTACATTTTCACAACCAAATTGGTAAGAGTTTACGTGACATTGTTTCAGTAAAGAATTTCCCAGTCAGGCCCTGTCCCCGATGCTCTGACACTTTACCCCCAAAACGCCGTAGAGTAAGTGACTATTGGGTCCGAGAATCATCAGTGTGTCCATCATTCCACCAAGGACCCCTTTCATCAGAACCACCATTTTGACAGAATGGTTTGGGTAAAGCCTGCGGAGTTCGAAGATATTCAGTCCGTTTTTTATCTTCTTTTCGGACAATGTTCGTTTCACCAGAAGCCGAAAACTCTATAATGGAAATCGTCATACTCTGATAGGACTACATCAGGTTTATTGGCATGTATTTGCTTGACAGCGAGGAATGAGTACTTTCAATAGATTAGGCATTTCTTATTCTCCACAATGGACTCAATATCCCCCGGAGCATAAGGCAACACCGGTGTCTCGTCTATACCGTACGAGTGTCGTAGGTGGTAGTACAACACTCGTAGGGCCGCGTTATGTCTGTGGATATAGGCTGAGACCGCATAAGCTGGACAAGCTGACAGTAAATACATTATGGTCTCAGCTGCATCTAGTGTGAGGGATCTCCATACCCATCACGCGACTAATGTAAACGAGGGTGTTGAAGACAGCATCTTGGCAGGACATTATGAATCCCTCGGTTTCCGAATCCAGCTCACTTGACCTGACAAAAAGCTAAGGTCAGGTTTCTGAATGCCCTGCTGCAGTTTTTTTGTGATCTCAGCAGGTCATTTGACTATGTCAATCATGACATAACTAAATTGAAAATGTATGGCATGTATCGTGGATATTTTCTTTTCTAGAACCCCGCAAATAATTCATTTCATTAGCTTCCTCGGAAATAGAGTTCAACATGACAACTCAGGGAAATCAACATTAGAAATGGGGGTGCCACAAGGCTCAAATTTGGTCCCGGTGCTCTTTATACTCTACGTTAATCAACTCGATCATTTTATTGGCGATTCACATTATACTGCATATGCAGATGATTTTTTATTAATTATCTCGACGGCAAAAACCCATGCACTTGAGAACAAATGCACAGAATTGATGACCAAAGTTTTTGATGATTTCAATGACAATAGTTTGTTTTTCAACACCAAAAAACGGAAGTTTTAAGAATTCATCATAGCCCGAAGAGGGTAGATGATTTGGTTTTTAGTATTGATAATAGTCCAGTGTATGTATAGTATTCTCCAAAGATGAAATATCATACAGGTCACCTGAATATATGGGTTTGAAAGTATTCAATAAGTTACCAGGTTATGTAAAAGCCAGTAAATCACTGACTAACTTCAAAATTTAATTGACAACATTCTTAATTGACAACTGTTTTTACATATGGATGAATTTTTTTCAAGCACTGTTTGAGTTAATTTATTACATTTGCTTTAGTCTTTCTGAATATATTGTAGTTCGGAAAATCTTTCTAACTGTAAATAGTTTCTTCTTTTTATCTTATCTATCGACTGTTGTATATACCTATTTCAAAATGACTGTACCAATACAATGTACATTGTCTAATGGAAATAAATAAATGATAATGAATAAGCCAAGGTCATCAAAGATCTTGAAGAAGACTTATTCTTATGTAGCTGTAGAAGACTCTCACTCTCCGCAGCTTCGACGTAGGATTTCTGCTGAACGGGTTCCAACTTGAGGACAGAGTTTGGGTTCATCCGTTTAGTGTCGAATACGAGACCGAGGTCATCGGCTGCACGGGTTGCTGCCTTGAGAATGAATGCCCCATTTCCTACTTTTTCATAATTGCATACTAAGCAGAGAAGGGGATTTGAACTCCTGATGACTTTTCAGACTCCATCCAGTACCATTCTGTTATGTAGACCCTTCAAGCTCAAAAGTCCACGGCCTTCCCGTTGTCTGGGGAAGTATGACCGTGGAACAGATGATTTAGAATGCAAGTTCCTAAGTAGATGCATAATTTTGCGAGTTTTTACGTCAAGTTGTTGCAGCTCTTCTTGAGTCCATTTCATTAATCCAAAGGAGAAAATTGGAATCGGAAGGGCAAGCATATTAGTTGCAGCAACTTTGTTCTCACCCGACAGTTCTGATGACAAGGTCTGTCGGAGCTTATGCTGATACTTGTCGAGAAGAAAGTTTTTAACAGTAGTTAACTGTTGAAAGTGGCGTTTTTCCACCCCTAGGTACGTTTTTCCGGCATCTAGATGATGTAGGAATTGATCTTAGCTTCTCTATGACTGTTTATGATGGAGTATGATTATTATTATTATTATCTTGTGATTGCGTTGCTCATACCTCCCAATCAGAGGGATGGTATCCCTCCTCTCCGCTTGGGACAGGGCCTGAGCGGCGTCATACGCGGCAGAGTTGATCTGCGGGATATCGTGAATTTCCGCATCCACCCGTGCTAGTGGTTGTGGCTTCAAGGGTGTTATGCTATGCAGCGCCCTGCCTGCGGGTTCTGATGCTTTCCGTTGGTGGTATGATGCGGGCCTCCTCTTCTTCCACTTCGTCAATCGGCTGAGAAGGGACTCGGCATAGCCTCAACCCTGAAGATGAGATACATAGTCCCTAAGATGTTAGGCGGAAATAGCAGCATGCTCTGGATGTATCTCACACCACGAGCATTCATTCTCGCCATATTAATAATTATAATAATAAACAGCTTTATTTCAGAGTAGATTACAATTTTTTTACAAAAGTCGGTAACTTGGAATGAAATGGCGTCAAACAAAGAAAAGGTTCACATTTTTTGTTAGGTACATAAAAAAAAATCTTTTAAAGTACTTGTTCCAGTGAGATATGCGTTCAAATCATAGGGTTCTAAATTTATGAGAAGTTTTTTTATTTCTTTTTTAATATCTCCGATTTTCTTTATCAGTTTAATTCTGTTGGGAAGATGGTTAAAGCTTAATTGCCATATAGTGGGCAGTTTTATGAGAAAATTTGAAAGACGAGTTATGAAGGTCTACCCTAACTGGATAATCAATATTGTCTTGGATTGTTCTGAACAAGATAATATTTGTTTTAGTTTCATTTAGTACAAGTTTATATATGTTGACCAATCCCTGGTGCTGTTGTACAACTCTGTACTATGTACCATCAATTCTGGGAAAGTTTCGCCACCGGCTAACAGACTTGTGTCATTTGCAAAAATAGTTTTGAACTGATGTTGGTTTAGATTGAGATTGGATAAGTCGTTCAAGTAAATGACGAGCAATAGAGGTCCGGCAATACTGCCCTGCGGAATACCTAAGTCCGTAGGAAGAGTTTCTAACTTTTAGGCTTTGACATTTCGTTTGATTTCTACTGATTGAAGGCGATCTGATAGATAGGATTCAACCCATTTCAGAGCTGAACATCTTATGCCATATTTTTCTAATTTTATTAACATCAATTGATGATTCAAGCAGTCATACGCTTTGGATAGATCCAAGAACATACCGAGAGCTATCAATTTTTCCTCTATCATATTCGTTATGTTTTGTGTAAATTGATAAATGGGTGTTTGCGTTGACCTACCCTGTAAATATCCATGTTGAAGCCTACTGAATAAGTTACATTGATTCATGAACTCTATGATTCTTACTGACATTACAAGCTTGAAAATTTTTGATAAACTTGGAGGGATGCATAATGGTCGATAATTTACTAAATTTTCTGGATCGTCTTTTTTAAGGATTGGCTTCACAACTGATGTTTTCAATCCTGTTGGAAATATACCATACTTCATTGAATTATTTATAATATAGGATATGATTTCACTGGTTATTTTCTGGGATATCACACTGAAATGGAATGTTTGGGGAATTTGCTAGTAATTGTGGAACAATGTCTACTAAGTATTTATTGTAATCATTTACTATTTTGTCAGGGTTGCCCTTCATGCAACATTCTTCATTTCTAACTCTTCCTGTAATTTCGGAACAAATGCTCCAAATGCATTTCGATTTATTATCAGATTGGGTGATTCTGTTTGAGTATGAATCCTTTTTGGCGTTAATTACTAAATTTGTGTTTTCATTTCTTACTTCGTTGTATAGACAGGTTTGTTTGTATCGGACATTGTGTTGTGATAACACCAAAAGGATTTCTAACCTGCTTTTACAATCTATTATAATTTATATCCTATTCTGGCGGGCTCACTGCTCTCATAGCAATGCAGAAGACCGTCCCTCAATTCATACGTCCACTCAAAGCGTCTGTTTTCATTGCGGTCATTATAAGGTGGCAATCCATTGTGTTCATATATCCGTCATTTGCGTGGGGATAACCACCTGCATACATATTTTGAGGTTCTTGCTATTGCTAAGGTAGGTCGGACAAATTTAGAATCGTCCGTTCTAGAAAAACGAACAATAACCTGTTCAATAATTCAATATTTAATCAATAAAACTTACTGCCGAATTGAGTTTGGTCCTCTTGGTAATAATACTACCACTTGGTAATAATACTACAAAAACTGTTACTCAATATATCATCTATAATTATCTTGTACTGCCCGTCAATTGAAGTTCCAACTTTTTTTCAAAATAAAGAACGTTGAAATCATGATATAAAATAGTCACAGTGATGGTCTTCTTCATACCGGGTGTAATAGGATCATGGTATCTTCGTTAGTTTTGCAGGTAATTGACTGAAATTTAGGATATCCCATATAGGTACATAATAAGCTGCCCTTTTGAAAACAAAGAAATTCAAGAGGACCATTCGTCAAAATTACGTTTTATTCGAATGCCTGTTGAAGGTAATCAATTACTATTCTTAAATTATGGGAAGGAGCTTAATTTTGTTGGAAATACATTTCTTGTCGTAAATGGACAAGTATAATTCACCTGTCCTCAGTATTATTTTGCAGAAATCCTAAGTATCTAGCTCCAGTCAAGGGTCCTTCGAATATTATTGGACCAATGATTCTACCTCCGAGTATTCCAAGCTAAACATTGAAACCGAACCGCACTTGAAAGTTACCCTACCGCAATAAATGTTGATTTCCTTGTGACCAATTCCTTGTATTTTGTCGGTTGAATAATCCTATATTTGTAAACCTAGACTCGTCCAAAAATAAAATCTCTGCCAAAATAATGGCTGCACATTATTCTGTAAGATCAGATTGCAATATTCTATCCTACGTTCATAATCATTTTCGTACAGGTGCTGGTGCAATTGATTTTTGACTTAATTATATTTGTGCAAGATTCGGTTTACCGTTTGGTGACTAATTTTCAATTTAAACCAAATTTGCTTCGAAGAAACAGTCTTATCAACTTCTATACGAGCTAAAACATTAATTTCTGATCCTTCGTCAATGATAACGTTTTCTTCGACATCATGGTAAGGCTCTCTTCGGAAGTGATGTTCAGAATCGTCTATCAGGATATCGGTCGGCATAAAGGTTTCTAGCAGCAACGGCATTTTTCTAGATTCCACATAAATTATTAACATGTTTACTTTTTCAACCCTTCATTTTGAAAAAATATAACAACAAATGTAAAGACTTTTCCAATACACAATAAAGACACCGATAAACCAACGAATATTTATTTGACAATGTGAAGGAATAATTTTATTGTTTCCAAAGCCTCCTCAGTAACTTCTTAACACCAAATTAGAACAAAATAATTGTATTTTCCTTCAGCTGTAATTTTGATTGTACTTACGCACATTTCATTAACAGGTATGAATGAATTCCTTATTAATAGTACTGATACATCGCACGTTGAAAGGTAAGACCTTGTTAATCCTTAGCTCGCACAAGTTTCGACTTCTGAGAACAATTTTAAAAACAATTTCAAATGGTGCCACGGTACCAATATGGTGGTCCCATTTGACAAAATTGAGGTATATCCCAAAATTGAATACTATGAACTTTATTTGCTCATAAAAAACGCAATTTAGTATTTTTGACGGGATTTAGATTTTTCTAGCATTAGACAGGTCACTTATGTGGTATCATTGGATTTAGAAAATTACGCAGATTTCAGAAATGTAATAAAATACAGGGTGTTCCTTTTGAAAATCGAAAGTTAGTATCACTTCGGACGAAACTGGAAGTGAAAAAGTGCCGTTTATTATTTATATGAGATATCCCAAATTTCAATCAATTACCCTTAAAACCAACGAAGATACGGGCGTTAGCATGATCCTGTTACACCCGGTATAATTCTTTGTCAATGAGATTTTATTCTTAGACAATAAAGAATAGTTTCACTGATTAATATGTTCTTCATTTTCTTCAATTATTTATCAGAACAGAAACAACTATTCAGTTGGTGTTGTATGCAGAACTTGATTTGAGGAATTGAATATGATCCAGGAAATAATGTCCCCATTTGATAATTGCATTTATCAAACACTCAGTGCACACTGTATCCCTTTATCATGTTTCAACTTGATACATTCCCGTAAAATGACTGTTATTTCAAATCTGAATGTTTGTAAGAATTCTATGCAATCGAAAACTGAAAATTATTTATGTAGTGTTGATGGGATCTTGTTGTAGACTGATGCAGTAAGTCGAAAGAATAATTTGAAGCGCGCCCATGTGGAATAAGTGGCAGCCAGTGACTATCACCGCCAAAAAGCAACAAGCATCTTCCATTTAACCCCAGGTTCATAGGAATGACAAATAATAAAAAGCGACTGGAAATAATCTTGGCGTCTCCTTGTAACGAAGTGAATCTCGGCACAGGTTCCAATAGAAATGTTGTTCTTCATTTCTTAAAAAACATCGACAAATTCATGAGAATATCAGATGAAACCGCCTGAAACAGGTTGATGATTCTCGTGTATAATTCATAAAAGTAAACGTATTCCCAGTGACTGATAGAAGTGGTATGAGAACAATGGAAGTTCAACGAATATTTCTTAATATTTGTAAAATACTTACCTAACAAATTCATTGCTAGTTCATTAGAAAAAATTTGACTATTTTCGAATAGTTTCATTTCAGATAATAGCCTGTATCAAAAAACAAAAATGTATGCTTGTCGAATGTAATGGTAACTCGTAAAGCTGTCAGCATTTCTGTGTGAGATTGCAGGCAGTACAATAGTTATAAAAAGTTGTGCGAAGTTTTCATTTGTCGGTTTCTGTTAGTGATTTTCAAGTGCAAAAAACATTTTTGATTTCTTATTTTTAAATTTGGGTAGGTTGAAATGATACTCAATATCTTCACGTCTACCAGTGAACGTCAAGAAGCGTGTAAAATTATTCATTCCAGAATGAAATTGGCAATGCGGCAATGTGGTCCAAAGTAAAGAAATGGGGTAAGTCTCTAAGCTGTTTGCTGTTCCTAAAACAACTTTAGAGGATTACGTTAAACAAACCGATGAAACTCTTGAGCAGCCAGTTACAGTTTCGTTTGGAAGAAAGCCGATACATTCTTCTGAATTAGAAGATTCAGTTTCGTATTGCATGGAAATGGATAGGAGGATCTATGGAAACGGTCTTGTCTATGAATATGAATATGGTTAACGTCATATCGATACCCCCAACGAACAAAGCCGTAACTAAAGTTACAGCTATTTTCAGTTATAGGTGTAGGCGTATTCAGCTTAAAAAACTGATGCTGACGATAAAAAAAGTCGTATCTCTAGACCAAGTAGTTACGAAGAAATCGACTTGAAAATAGTTGTATTTCGACTTGAATATTGAAAAATAAATTTCAGTATTTTGGCTCTGCTGTAATATGATGAAAAATGAGTTACGTCTTTGTTCGTTGGGAGTGTCGATATTTTTTCTCATTAGAGTAAGGTTGCTAGTGAAAAATTATTGAAAGGCTTCTTCAAACACCATCCACATTTGAGTATTAGGAAACCACAAGGTATTCCAGGAGCGAGAATAAAATGTTTTAATCCAAAGAACGTGAATACATTTTATAATCTGCTTGAACCAGAAATTCGAATAATAGATCATAATCCTGCAAGAGTTTACAACGTTGATGAAAGCGACATGGTGCAATCACAAAAAACTCGTGTTATGGCTTTGAAAGGTATGAGGCACGTTACTGCTGCTGAAAGAGAGTCGCTGGTCACTGTTGTTTTTTGTATGAACGCAGCTGGTGGATTTGTTTCTCCTTTATTCTTTTTTCCTAGACAAAATGGAAGCTGAGTGTCATCCATAAATTCATCTGGTTGGATTGAACAACACATTTTTACCCATTGGCTACAACACTTCATTCAGTTTGTTGAACCATCCTGTGATGAAATATTGACATTATAGAAATGGCACAACATTCTGTATAGCACCCCATACCTCGCATAAGATACAGCCTCTGGACCTATCATTTATGCCACCTTTATAAACCTTTTTTTCTCAGCAAATCCAAAAGTGGTTGAAACAAAATCCTGGCCGAATAATCAACTTTTAACAAATCATGTCCATGCTTGATAATCATCAGTTTGTTAAATCTACGTTGCGTTCAATTTGTCTGTGTCAAAATTCGATTGAGGAAAAATTGAGAAACGCCATGAAGATTTCAATATCAGAAAAGTATTTGTTTGATATATTTTACATATATCGAGGTCTAAGTTTATCTGATTTCATCTGTTTTGAAAAATTATATGTCGGAGCGGTACACGATTCTTTCAGCTGGGAATACTCAGTAATTTAATAAATGTTGCAACACTAAAAATAAAATATGTTTGTTGATTAGCTCGTCTGTTATTTCAAGAACATTAATTATCTCAGTTGATGTTTTGTAGGTGGTTTATTTTACACTTTTATAATTAATTCATTTAATAATATGACAAATATTGAAAATTGATGTTTTAGTGCCAAAAATCAACGGTCTTGTTGTCACTATCAGTACCAAAGAAGTAGGAAACCTCATTGAATTGGTGAGAGAGGGAAGTTACCAAGTTCTAACTGTCACATTTGTTGGTAGTTCTTTTTGCTCCACAAGTACCATATTGAACTGGATGATAATTACAAGATATGTAATGATAGCTGAAAAAATAGAAGATATACAGGATTGGTTGATGTTGTAAAATCCTCCAGCGGAAAACCTTGGTTTCCACTGTTCTGCATATTGGGCTAGTTGCTGAAGCTGCTCTTGGACCAGTTCATTCTCAATACTCTCATGTAGATTGTTGCATGTATCGATGATTTGGTTGCCACTACGTTCCACCGATTCACATGCTATAATCAGAACTATGAGTGATACCTACAAAAAAATCCCAAAAGTTTTCATTGGGTGAAGCATCAGGGTAATGTGAGCAATCAGGGATCTGAGTCACCTTCATGTAAGGAACAGGATAAAGACGAATCAAACTAAAGGAGAAGAAAAAAGGCAACATGAGTTATTGTAATTTTGGGAGGATAGATCACTATTGTTTATTAAACAATGGATTAGTATAGAGCGTCACAAATAAAGTTCGCAACATATGGAAGTGTTTTTATTAATAGATATAATATAAATTTGACTCTGCCGTCAGTTTGTGTTTGAAAACGAATGAAAAACAGCCTCTTTCTTTTTGTCACGTGCTCCTCTAAACATGTAAAATTTTACATATTTTTCGAAAATCAGGATATTTTTGGAAATTTTGAACAATGCCGAAGAAAAAAGTTGCGCAGTTTTCAATTTTATACATTTTCTTAAAATTCTTACAGTCTACTGTCACTTCAACTTTTTTCCAATTTTCGAACGAATTTGAATTTGAAAAATCGAAATATTTATATATCATACTAACTACAAAACTAACTGTACTTTTCATCTTCATTTATAAGATCAACATTGTTAATTAGTGTTGAAATACATGTTTTGTAGTTGTTAGTAATATTTTAATTGACGTTACAAGATACTGCAGTCAGATTAAAAAAGTTGTCATTTAGACTTTACGATTCTCGAGTTGTTGAATGGTAACTTGAAAAATGCGCGTTTTTGAAAGTTCTATTTAAACACTCTGAGGTGTGCTTTGAATCGATAAAATTGGGTACCAATAATAGATAATATTTTTTTGCTGTTTGAAAATAGCCTACTTTTGACATTAAAAATGCACCAAAGTTGATACATTTAAGACGCAAGTATTGGAAGAATAATATTTTAAATACTCACTAGATATGTGAAAGACACGAAAAAATTCATTATCTTCCAGTCCACTCCTGTTCGGCTATCATCGAGTGCAAATGTGAAGCTGTATAGAAAAAAAATAACTGTCACACATATACTGTAGAATATTATGTTGCCCAATATATCATTAATATCAATTACAATTTCCTTAACTGATTTGAAAAGTTTAACGATTCTTTTAATTCCAATAATATCCGTCTTGTTTTTCTTTAAGGAATCTTTCAGATTTTTGTCCATAATGTTGAATCTATTCTTCATCCAGTTAGTTAGGACCACATAATAGGAATTGAAAATAACGATGTATATCTCAGTAACTAGGGAAGTCGATACTGTTACCACATCCAATACATCTCCTGCTGTGAAGTACAAATAAAATCTTGCAATAAAGATGGAAATGACCAAAACGTATATCAATCCGAGCTGAAGGAAAAGTAAATATTGCTTTCCAGCTATGAAGTTCTCGCAGGCAAGTATCATATTCTCAAAGGTGGTGATTTCCTCGAACAGTTTTCTCCACGATTCATTATGTCGAAACGTCAAGATAAATATGCAGTAAACCACAAACAGAAACTCAGCCAGAGTTAGCAAATATGATAGTCCTGATATGACAGCATTTAGTTCCGCAAAGTCAACCAATTTAAGTTTCACGACAAAATAAGTCTGAATGATGTAAAGTGAGAGTAGAATGAATCCTATTATCCGGGTTGATATTGGTTCTAATGTTTGGTCTCCAAATACGAAAGGTGTGGTACCGAAATATTTTCCTATTTTGAAAATATATTTGATGAATTTGAAATCTCTTTGATCAAGTCGCCGAAGAACTTTTCTTCTTGGTGAATATATTATTGCGATGTCTTTTCGATCAAATTCATTGCTCAAATTTTCGTGATTCATTGTTGTGGTGTCTGAGAATCGGGAATTGGGCATATATCGATGAAGTACAGGCTAATGAATATTCATGAATCATTTCCATATAGAACGTATTGATGATAATGACTATGTCATTTGAATATCATTATTTGAATAATAGATTAGTGAAAAAATACATAACCTCAATTGAAGTGCATTTTATTGTTGAATCGATAAGTAGAACATCATTCAAACCTACTTATATCTTACTCAACTAATTGTAAGTGTGTGAAATATTTTCAAATACCTAGTTCACAAATCAAATCTATTTAATTTTCTATCTATGAAAAATCAACAATCCAAAATGTTTATAATTTCACCAGTTCCATAGTGCTGAATAGAGAAATTCGGATAAGGATTCAGTCATGCCACCACACAACTTTTGGCTTTAAAACTACTGACACGTTTTTCGATAATTTTTCTTCATGTCGAGGTTCGGGGCAGCCTCAGAAACCTCGTACTATGATTGAAATTGTCCATAACGGTGGAAATATTAAGATTTTCCATAAAATACAAACCACTAGGGACTTCAGTTTTTTTTTAGGGGTTTTTGTTAAAAAATGGTGCTAAATTTAAAACTAGAGAAGTGATCGTGGTGCTAGAGCGTTTATATACAGTCCGTTTCTTTTATCATCTAAACCGTAATAGATACAAAGACGATTAAATGGAAAAAAATTCAACTATTGTGGTGAGCAGTACATTGGTCAGAGAAAATCTACGGGGACTCTTGCCCTTCCCGACTAATACAGGGAAAACTAAAAATGCTGTTTTCGGTTTTTTACGAATAGAATGGTTATTTCAGAAAATATAAAAAAATTAAAGAGGAAAGTTTTATTGTATTCAAAATGTACTAGAACTACGTAATGATAAATTTTTAATTATACGTTTCGTGTCAACACGGCCACCATCAACTATTTTTTTCAAATACGGACCTGTCTATTTCATCACAAATATTGATAAAGCGATGAAATTACAATTCAGTGGTGTATCACACTCGACATTTTTATAACGTTTCATATAAAATAACTGGCATCATCAGTGACAACAATTTTTCATTACGGTCCTGTCGTTAGTTCTTTTGTAAATTGTTTTGATTTCTTCAAAACTCATTCAACTATTAGGATACTTCAGTCATTACCCAATACTTTCGATAGGAAGATACCCCAACACAACGAACATTCGTATTTTTCCTTTTTGGGGATTTTTGTATTACAGTAATCCTTGATTCAAGGCTGATTTCTCCTGTATCAATTTTTACACGGATTATTTTCATAATTCTCAATCCTGGAAGTAATGAAAATATCAGTTTTTGATCAAAATACAAGTGTTGTCTAATTTGGTACAATTAAATAGCATCTCACTTCTTTTACCATATTTAAACATGTAGGCTTTGCTTGATTTCTATGGCAGGAAAAATAAATGAGTTGTTGATATCTGTTAAGAACTGTCAGACATTTAAGCACTCGGTTACATATTTAAGGTGTATTCGAATGACGAAAGGACTGATATGCTATTTACTTATGCAAAATCAAATAGAAATCCTCTTTTGGCAAGAAATATGTATGGTGAGCTATACCCGAATCGTCGCATTCCAAACATTCAAATGTTTAGACGATTATTTGAGAGACTGTGGTGCATTTGATAGAAATAAAACTAAAAAATGTGTTGTTACTGAAAGTATAAGAAACCAAATAAATGTTTTGGGTAAGCAAATATTACCTTATAAAGACTAAAAAGTGAAAAATAACGTATTTTTTTTTAAATCTAGGATTAGTCAGTTACAAAAATATTTCTAATCAAGATTGTTCTTTACGAGAAATTGCCCACGAACTTGGGATATCTGTAAAATCTACCAGAAATATTTTGAAAAAGAACAAATACGAATGCTACAGGATACGCAAAGTTTATCACCTTGAATGAATGAAAGGGATTACGGAAGGAGAGTACGGTTTACGAAATGGTTAAGACGTATACATAGGGAAGTTCGAAATATTTGTAAAAAAATAATATGGACGGACGGATCAAAATTCACGAACAATGGTTGGTTTAACAGAAACATCCATTATAGGTGGAATAATACGAATGAACATTTACATAGAGAAACCAATTTCCAGGAGAGGTTCGGAATAAATGTTTGGTTGGGAATTTTGGGAACCATACTAGGTCCTTTCTTTTACGATGAGCATTTGAATGGTGAAATGTATTTAAATTTTTTATCCAATGAGTTTGATGGCTACTTAGATGAATTGCCATTAGGCACCCGCAGTGAAATAAAAAATTTTCAACAAGACGGTGCCCCTCCCCATAATGCAGCAATATTAAGGGAACATTTAGATGCAATATTCCCAACAAAGTGGATTGGAAACAATGGACCAATTGCCTGGCCAGCTCGATCACCAGACCTTACTCCTTTGGATTTTTTGTCTGGGGATACACGAAGGATAAAGTTTTTTCGACATCTAGTACCGATATCGACCATCTCAAACAGAAAATAAAAGATGCATGTAATAACATTACAACCATCATGCTAGAAAATTGCCACAGAAATTGTATGGACAGACAACTTATGTGCATTCAACAAAGAGGTCGTCAATTCGAGCATTTAATGTAGACTTCTTTTTCCGTATTGGTTTTATTTTCTTCCACAAATTCATTATGAAATAAATTGTTTTTCTGTTTGTTTGATTTCTTCTCCTCTTAAGTAAGTTTATTTCTGGGGTAAATTGCTATCGTTCGTCTCTGAAACTGCAGAAATCTTTTATGAATTTTTATAGTATAAATACAATTTTCATAGATACATTCATTCAAAACGTCACTAATAATTTTTATATCGAAGCGTTAGATTCTGTGGAATTCATAAACAAACTAACGGCAGAACCGTAATTAAAAATTGTTGTC
The DNA here is from genome assembly GCA_958502065.1 of Chrysolina americana. Taxonomy (NCBI): domain Eukaryota; kingdom Metazoa; phylum Arthropoda; class Insecta; order Coleoptera; family Chrysomelidae; genus Chrysolina; species Chrysolina americana. The sequence goes on along the minus strand of OY293411.1, from coordinate 17,439,757 downwards.
ACTGATGATGCTAGTTATTTTATATGAAACGTTATGAAAATGTTGAGTGTGATATACCACTGAGTTGTGATTTTATCACTCTATCAATATTTGTGATGAAATAGACAGGTCCGTATTTGAAAAAAATTGTTGATGATGGCGGTGTTGACATGAAAAGTTTGATTAAAAATGTATCATTACGTAGTTCTAGTACATTTTGAATACAACAAAACTTTCCTTTTTAATTTTTAATATTTTCTGAAATAACAATTCTATTCGTAAAAAAACGAAAACAGCATTTTCAGTTTTCCCTGTATAAGTTGGGAAGGGCAAGAATCCCCGTAAATTTTCTATGGCCAATTTATTGCTCACCACAATAGTTACCTTTTTTCCCATTTAATCGTCTTTGTATCTATTACGGTTTAGAACATAGCAATGTTACCACATGATAAAAGAAACGGCCTGTATAATATAGTGTAGGGTTGTTTCTTTTGTTAAAAAAAATTATGTAGAAATGTTCTCGTTTTGTTCATGAACATTTTGTTTTTATCTCCATTGAACGCTGGATTATTTGTACATAACATGTAAATTAACACGAAGAGGCAAGGAAAGCACTTTTGAAATACTGATGACCAGAAATACTATTTGGTGAAAGGGTTAAGAATAGAAGCAACTTTTCCTCTTATAGATTTACTTTTGATAATACAAAGATTCTCTTATGACAACTATTTTTTGTTATACATAACAACAGCATTGAATAATTCATTTCAATACTCCCCTATAATAGAATATTTGTAAAAATATCTTCTATCATCAATTTTATCTTCGATGAAATGATACCTCGTGTCGATATGTTTGATATGCTTATGATCTCGAGGACATTTTGAGTTCGCTATGTAGATCCTTGATTGTCTTCAATTGAAGTGGTTGGTTTCGGAAACCTTAGGTTCAAATCGGTTAAAATATTTTGAATTCATATTCCTTCTCAAACAGCAGTACTAAGGGAAATATATTCAGCTTTGATTGATGACGAAGAAATTGTACTCTGTAAGGACTTCAATTTGTGATATATAGTGATAAATAACCATTTCCTAATTCCTTCAAATAGTATCGGAATCCAAACGGTGATCTACTTGAATACTACAATAATAATCGTAAAAAAGCGTTTGAGTCCTCATTTCCTTTTTCACATGTTGATGAAATCATTATATACAGAAACCTTCTCAGTATCAGATCTAAAGCTTTCGGCGCAGACGAAATTAATGTAGAAATGCTTTTACTATGTTGCCCTCAAATATTACCTGCTCTCACGCATATCATTAATACATGTATTTCTACCAATATATTTCCTTCATCGTGGAAAACTTCTAGAGTTATCCCTCTGCCTAAAACGAAGAGAATAACTAGCTTAAATGAACTCCGTCCAATATCAACATGCTCTGTCGAAAGTATTGGAGAAAATTATGAAATCTCAAATAATTTCACACATTAATCAGTATAATTTATTACCTAAGAAACAATCCGGTTTCCGAAGCGGCTTTAGCTGTGCAACTGCTTTGTTAGACATAACAGATGATATCTTCAAGGATATAGACGAAGGTAAAACATCAGCTCTTATCTTAATAGACTACTCCAAAGCATTCGATACAATCAACCACCAGATTTTATTTGCCGTTTTGTATTTTGTTGGCTGCTCAGATAGTTCTATACATTTTTCAACTAGCTATTTATCAGATAGATCACAATATGTAGAGACTAAGTCTGGCAAATCTTCTCTGTGTTCCACAAGGATCCATTTTGGGGCCATTACTTTTTTCCCTGTACACTTGTAACATTGTAGACGTTCTAGGATATAGCGAGGCATATCTGTACGCTGAGGATACAGAAATCAAATATTCCTTTTTACATCCAGAGCTACATACAGCTAACAATATTATCAACCAAAAACTCGACAAACTTGTAAAAACTTCTAAACAACATTTTCTCACTATCAATGTTCTCATTTTTGGTAAAAATAAAAAAAAAGTGGAGAATGAAATTGATATTATAATAGACGGCAAACACTTATCATGTACTAATGTTGCCAGAAAGCTTGGACTAGAACTTGATATTGACTTGCGTTTCAAACATCATGTTACAAAATGCATTAAAAGGGCTTATACAAACCTTAAATTGTTATATCCCCATCGCCATGTTATCTCACAAACTATAAAAATTAAATTGACAGATTCTCTTGTATTAAGTCATTTCAACTACTGCGACACTGTTTATGGCCCATGTCTTGGTAATACGGACTTGAATCGTATTCAGAGAGTGCAAAAATCATGTCTTAGGTACATTTTTGGAATAAGGAAATTTGATTCGGTGAGTCACAAATTGGATGTCGATGATAAAGCGTCGAGAACTTCACTCAGTTTGTATTTTTCATAAAATTATTATCAATAAATTACCTCCATATCTGAATCTGAATTTGAGATATCGAGGTATTATCTCTCCTCCTTCACATAGAACCTCGATGTTTCGCAGGTCATTTACGTTTAATATCTATAAACTCTATAACAAAGTAGACAACAATCTGAGAGGTCTGTCGCTGTCAGGTATCAGAGTAGCCTATAAGGATATGTTATCAAATAGGCTTTGATTTTTGTATGTATTTGAAGTCAGATCAGGTTATTTTTGTATTTGTATAGACCTTTTCATTTAAGCATTTTGGCTATATCGCATGTGCCATAATTCGGAAACAACTTTCACTTGTTGTTTTCCTAGAGGGGATTCAAATCATTTTTCGACCAATCAAATGATGAGAATGAATGCCACTTGTCAACAAATATTTTGACAATTCATTGTCGTTCGTAAGGGTCGGCATTGACAAAGAGTAGAGGTTCTGTATAGAACCTCTACTCTTTGGCATTGACTTTTTAGGAGTTTTCAAGTGTGAATTCGTGAATTTGAACTTTTTAAACAGTATAAAACTCTTGTCTATGGTTTAAAAGTATATTTTCCAGTTTCCGTCCTGTTAGTTTTTGTGATTTTTTTTATTAAATAATCATGGTTATAAAGTGCATTCATGTGATGTGAAATTCATAAAGGATCACCAGAGATCTTTCCACCGGTAAGTTTTGCTGTTATTTATTATATATTCGATAACCTAAATTTCCATTTTTGTAACGGTGTAACCGTAGAGTTTCATTCAAATTCATTATTTTTCGCCTTTTTAAGGATATGATTTTTGTGTACTGTATAATAACTTGATTCGTTAAAAAGACAATTCTGTAAATACCATTAACTCGTTTCTGATTTTTTTATAATGGTTATGTATGTTTCAAATCGAGTTCATTCTATCGATTTTAAAATGGAATTTTAAGATATGTAGCACTATAAAAGCTGTAGTTTTTTAATAAACACAATCATTTGGAAATGGCGATAATTGGATTGTGTATATTTCTTTTCGAATTGTTGAATGTTAAAAACCATTTCATTCCATTTGAAAAAGTAAATATAATACCTATTTACGCAAATCACGCAATTTATCAACCTGATATATTAATGTAATAGATTTCCTGCAGAATCTGGGAGAACTCAATGGTTATCTTTTCTGGGGTTGGAAAATGTAGATACTATCGCCAAATTTGTTTGCTCAAACCACTTCACCGAAGATGAATTTATCATGAAACCCAGTGGTAAAATATATTTGAAGTTTGGTGCCTTGCCCATTATTCATAGAACGCCTCATACGGCGAGAACACTTCCAATAATGTCAGTTTTTTTTCATTTGGTTCACTGTAGGCAGTATTGTTCTACGTTCTATCAATGAGAAACTGTCAATATAATGAAAAAGCCCATTTTCATTAAACTTGCATCTTCTCATTGATAGAATTTTTACCAATCATAATAACATATTGTTACTAGAATTACAATCTTCAGTTTATGGCTAATAAGATTATAATTACAAAAGATTTCTCAGAAAATTTCATAATTTATCAAATGGTATAGTCTCTAAAAAAGTGTGGCATTCGAAGGCTAAACACACAAAAATACACAAACAGTAAACAAAAATATAATTCTTTTACAATAAATTTAAATGATCCATTTTTCATGAGACATACCTTACACCAATATGTTATCCTATTTATGTGGAATATGCATATGAAAGAATTTAGAAAATGTGGTGGCCCTATGTTTTGTGTTTCATAATTTCTTGCACTTCCAGACATTTTGTGGATTCAAAGTCTTCAGTTTCTTCAACATCCACGTCGTCAACATCTGGACCTATTATTCAGAGTGATGATGGGCTCGAAACTAACAGGTAAAGAATGGAATGTCTTTGAAAAAATTAATTATATACAATATTATAATTCATTTAGACTTTTCAAAAGAAATATGTTTGATGGTAGGAACTAATTTGAATTTACATTGATTATTAATTATATTTTATTTTTTAATCTAATGATCACATGTTTTCAATATACATATATTTTCTGAATACAAATCTATTGTATGATCATAATGGAAAGAAAATCACGTTTCTGTTGTTTGGTTCAAGTGTCAGAATGTTGTAATGGATAACATACGTTACCACTCTTAGCTTTCATTTTCATATGATGCAGGTCCATACATCAAATGGGTTTCTTGCTCCAAGCAGTAGATCAACCTTCTGAACTCAGATTTATTTATTTGGTACAAGTGTACAATTTCAGTTACATAAAATTTACTCATGTGTATTTCCTTTCTTCTGTTGTCAATTTTTGAATACAAACATTTCAAGCAAATATTAAGTTGCTATAACATATTATTCTTAACTGTTTCAATAACATTTAAATAATATTTCTGTTTTCAGTGAAATGGTGGAAAAAATTACTTCCGAATCAAAACATGATGCTTCAATACAAACATTTACTTGGAAGGAAGTTGAGTCGTTGAAGTTAATTGTTGTTCTGCATTCTTGTTTTCAAGTATTCCTGCAAGGAATATATGAGATCCTGCAAAATTTGTATACTTCTAGGTAGGGCTTAAAAAAATTAAATGGTATAGTCATTGTACTGAACAAACTTTCATATTTCACTCTGGTCTTTATACCAATATCAAAAACAATTTTAATCCACTGAACTGAAGAAAGAGGAATAGCAAAACATAAATTAAACTGGAGAAATGCACAAATTCAGCAAGGAGAATTTTTGTTGAAGAAACATTTGAAGATCTTTCAATAGGCACCACTAGATGAAAATAGAATTTTATCAGAATGTATTAAAATCTCATTAGAAAAAATATCCTAAGATTTTCATGAATTAATATCTTAATAGAATATCAAAATATAATAAAGTTTTTAAAAAAGTAACTATCAAGCATTCAAAGTAGAAAATAATACACATTGGGTTGTATTCATAAAATAACTTTTTATTTTTTACAGAATAAAACTTTCAAGGACGAAGAAATTGGTTGAAAAATGGCAAAAAATATCGAAGGGAAGCCCCAACTTATTAATTATTTTATAATTAAGCAGTAGCATCAAATAGAAGAGAATTACAATTTATCAAATTAATCAGACATTTACATTTTATGCTAACTATCAAGGAAGTTTCAACATGTTGAAGAATTATTTATTATTGGTAAGGCTGCTAACTTCCTTATGTATAAACTTTTGTTTAACTTCCTTTGTTCATTTCTTTTTCGTTAGCGTTGTTTTCAAGTTCAGTTGAAATCTTTCAGACTGTTTTGACCCTCTTCTAGTTGTCTGATTAACTTGAAATTTGGCAGGTATTCACTATTCCATTGGCCATGCCTTATGAAATTTTTAATTAAAAAAAAAGTTTCAAAAACAGGTCAAATAACTAAATAAATTATTTAGTGATAATTTTTCAGAGCTTATTCTTTTTTTTTTTTCACAGCAAGCATTCCAACTATTGTACATTACATAGTGCAATCAGGTAAACCTTTTGAGTGAAGACGTTGCATGAGAAAAACTCAACCCGTCCATCATTTCATGATGTATCCTGTTATCCAATGAAATATTTTCCATGAAACACAGAACAGAGATCCCTGTGTAAAAGTATTCATCAAAGTTGAACCGAAGAAATTCCAGCAATACAACAGAGACCCATAATTTGAGTATTTGTATTACAGGAAGTATATAATTGTTTGTATAAAAAAAAAATCATGCTGTATTTTAGTAACATTGCTTTTTTGCGATACCAGCTTAGTAGAACGAAAACAAATATCAATTGAAATTTATGTCAATGAGATTTTCACTAGTTAACAATTACAACTGATAAGTAATAATAAAAGAGCTTTATTGACATAAAATGAAATAAATCGAATTGCCATCAATGGGAGTTCAAACCTGTAGGTATTCAAATTCTTTATTTCCTTCAAATATCAAAAATTTTCATTTTGTCTAGTAGTTAAGAAAATGTCTAATACTAAGGAGCAATATGGCAAAATACAAGAAATAATTATAAAAAAGTAATACATGGAAAAATACAAATTCGTTCTGTACAGGAAAACACAGTGGATCGTATAAAAAATCATTGAGTGTATAAAAACATTTACCAAGTAGAAAAGACTTTAGACTTCATTTGAATGTTGTAAGATAATTTTTGAATTTTGTTGATTCCAATAGACAATTGATGATTTTAACATGTATGATAGGTACATGAATTGACCACCACTAGTAACAATGACCAGAAGATTAATAGTTTAACAAAAAAAGTTTTTGCATGAAGATAAGTTCAGTTGGTTCTTAGTAATACGATGTGAAAAAAATTATTTCTAACATATTGTCCTCATTGTATCATTGTTGAGTTATTTTTGTCGAATTTGCTTGATAATTGTCCCATTATTTGCTGGAACAGTTCTGTTCGAGTTCTATCACATAATAGCTGGTTGGGCGAATTGAATAAGTATGCATGTATATATTCCAAGGATGAAATGTGTAATAATAAAATTCCAAACAAATTATATAACTGTTGATAAATCTAAATCTTGTTTTGATTACCACGGTTTTATTTTATTACTTCAATATAAATCATGTTACTATACTGTTTATTTAGTATACTTGTGCATAAGTTGTTTTTTGTCAAGTGTCTTTTGAAAGAACTTATGTGATGTATATATTCTGATATTTTGTATTGTAATTTCAATAAAATGCAATGAAACACAAAACATATTTCTAGAACCATTGAGCCATTGGCTCCGTCTATTTTATTGTTTCTTCTAGTGAAGCATGCAAGAGGTAAGTCATCAATTAAATTATCATCTGAAAGATCTATGAGGAGATCCAACAGATTCAAAGAATCTGCTGATACATTTAGCTCTGTTTCTATGTGATATGGTGGATTTATGCAGCAGTTGTAACAGGAAGTTCAATCATTGGTTTTCAGCCAGAACATGTAAGATTTCTCCCTTTGTGCTTTATTTAACTTCAGCATATTTCTACTACCAAGGTTTATCACCGAAGCCACTGTGTACACTTAGATGTCTAACAAACCCAATATCCATTGACTCCAGATTAACGTCCCTTCCGAAGGATGGCTTAGACCTTCACATTATATCTCGAGCTCATTGATATATTATCTACAGGTATATGCTATATTCGCTACTCTATTTGGGCTTTTGATATAGGTGTTACTCCTCAAAGTACTAACTACACTCCAAGTTTCTTCAGATATCGAATGACAGTCAACTTGAAGAGCTAAGTTCAAGTCATAAAAAAATGGAGGACATAGCACTAACGTTTTTGATATGGACATCGAATAACTGCTTGGAATACACCATACAATTTTTTTATTACCATTCTTAGTGCTAAATTATGAGGAAATAGTAACATCATAACTTATATATGAAGAATCAAACTCACTGCTTCAGGTTAAACGACACCAAGATGCCCTAGATAGATAACTTGCTGAGCATTATTTCATTGTGAACCGATTAGAATAACAATTAGTTTTTTTGATTTTATATCAACAAAAAATAGGATAGTTCTTTGCAGTAATCATAAAATAAAATTAACAGCTAGATCTGTAGAGAACCTGACATTTACAGCTTGATTGTATTGTTAAATATACAGATGCTTTGGTTTGTATTTTTTTATGAATAAAAACCTAACCTCAAAGTACGGCGGAATGCCGAAGATTTTTGAAACTCCTTGAGTTTAAAGTCTAGTTCATACCCTCGCGCACTTCTCAGTTTTTCTGCGAATAAAATGGCTGCCGACATGGATCTGCATCTACGATTGATCTGGTATGACTGGGAGCCATTTTATCGCAGAAAATTGCGAAGTTCGCGGGGGTATGAACTAGACTTAAGGCTACTGTTCAGTCACGATCCGTAAATAATACTATAGGTTGATTTTCAATATTTTTGGATATCGCTACTGTGAACGTGAACAGTAGCCCTTATTTCAGTAATTTTCTGTCGTACACGAGAGTTTCATTTAAATTTAATCAAACATCTTTTTAAAATTGAAATTAGTAAGAAGCACATTAAAACTACAAGCTTTCTTATGCTATTTTAAATCCCTGTTCAATAATGTAAAAGACTTCTAATCAATCTAAAATATATATAGGAGAGAGGTAGTCGTTGCTGACTAGTTAAGATCAAGCTAGGGAACTTGTTGGGTAAGCAGCAAGCAGGAAAGTATACTCTTATAACACTTTATTCCAATATTTCGACAAGTTTTATTGTCATCATCAGGGAAAGCTACAAATCATGATCAAAATATAGTGAAAACAATTGAACAACATGGATTCTAAACCACTTACGTGTTGTTGAGATTGATTGCAATGGATGAAGTAAAAAGACGTGTACAGTTATTGAACATATTCAGAAACAGTTTGTGAGATATACATAAAGATAATCGTCACACATTAAAACATTATTTTGTTATGGATAAAAACTAATTATATTTGAATTTATGTAAAATGGATACCATACCGGTGTCCGTAATGGCCGGCGTGAAGAAGAGAAACAATTATATTATTTAAAACATGTGAAGTTAGTTCGGGTACGTTCCTGCATGGAACTGTACTAGAATGTAGAATTAGACAGATTGAACCTACTCAGAACTGGAAAAGTGTAACACAAGCTTGGAACAATAGATTAGACATTGTTTCATGATTATGACACATGACAGTTGTAAATTTATCAGTTTATGATTCAAATAAAATTGGAGAAGAGAATTTTGAAAAGTTACTCTTTTATACCTGTTAACGGTGATCATCCGTTGTTTAAAAATTGTATTTATTAAAAAAGGATTTAGTTCAATTATAATATGGATTGAGAGTTAAGCTCTCTGACATTGTATTTCTGTTTATCCAAGTGCAATAAAAATGAATATATTTCGCTTAAATGTTTTATATCCGTTTTTTTTGTTTAAACATGAGGATGACTGTGATATAAAAGCCATCTCCAGAAAGATTCTTTTGTAATTGTTTGATTCTCTGTCTAAGATTTTTGCTGCCTCAAAGTTCATATTGTGGCCCTCATGATGTACATGGACACTTAGTGCACATCTCTCTGGGTGCAATCGACAGTCACTCTTATGTGAACAAATTCTGTCTTTTAACAACCTGTTAGTTTGACCTATATATTCATTCGAACAATTGGAGCAATGAAAGTTTTTGCATTCATAATTTGTATGAATGGTCAAATACCTAGGAACATCGTTGGGGATGGCACTAGAAATCAGTCTCGACTGCTTGTCATCTCCGTTTTTGTGGTTTGCTTTGTTGTAATATTCCAATTGTCTTTTTGTTGTTGTACTATGGCAAACTTCAAAATAAACGTTATTATTATCATTATTATTATTATATTTGGGTTGCTTCAAGAACAGCTTCTCCCCACATGAATTTAGACATACTAGCATAATGAATCATGGCTCTTGCTTTTTCCGTCAGAGATCTGTTCATATGTTCACTAACTCTGTTTTGCTGTGGGGTATAGTGAATAGTTTGTATTGCCTCTATACCTTTTTGCTTGCAAAAATCATGGAATTCTGAAGATTTGCACTCTTCACCGTTATCACTTCTTTCCCTTTACAACGCTTCAAATATTCATAACTAGATGATTATTAACGAACCAACTTTAACCACCACAAACGGGCACAGTCACGCCTCGAAGTTAGGTTATGTTATTGTTATTAAATGAAATGCTGAGAGTTTTTGTCAAAAAGGTAATAAAAGTTTGTTAACCGTGAAATTGGCCAAGCTCAGAATATTTTTTAGATCGATTCATTATTCATTAACTATAAAATGTGAAATAAGCGATTTTCTTTGAATTCAGAAAAATGACATATTTTGAAATTAGCGCCATTATTATACAAAATCACCTAAAAAACTGAAGTTCCTAGTGTTTTGTATTTTATGGAAAATCCTAATATTTACACTGTTATGGACAATTTCAATCCTAGGACGAGGTTCCTGAGGCTGCCCCGAACCTCGACATGAAGAAAAATTATCGAAAAACGTGTCCGTAGTTTTAAAGCCAAAAGTTGTGTGGTGGCATGGCTGAATCCCTATCCGAATTCCTCTATCAGTATGCTATTCAGAGGTATATCGGCAAAGTACGCCTTTGGAGTAGGCACTCTTTATGCTCGAACACACAGTATCGCAACATGATGAGATTTAGCAAACTCTGATCATAAAAATAGTGATCCAGTAGAATCCGGTCTGGTCTGGAGTCTTCGATTCCAAACACGCAGCATATAAACGTTGAAGCCAGAAATCAATACAATGACAGAAAATATGTGTCCCACTGCACCAAAATATAGTTACGAACTTGGAATCAGGAATCGAGTGTCTAGTTCGTAAAAAAGCCCTTCAGGGGTTTTGAAATCTCTCAGAGACTTCAGACTGAAATCTTTCAGATGCTTCAGAATCAATGATTTCACTGGACTAGACTAGACTACTTCTGGTTGTTGAACAACGCTGATAGAAGTAGGAATACTTGTATGGGTCCTTCCTGTCATCCTCTGCTCTTCACACATCTGCAATTCCTTCTTCGAATCATCTGTTAACTTATCTTACTGTAAGGAAGTGGAATGCACTTACGGCAGTTGGGGGGCAGTAGTTTTATGTACAGGTTGGTCCATCAAGAATGTACCGCAAGGCATAACAGGCTGGGAAAGAACTTTACAAAAAATTCCAAAAACATGCCAAGTTCGTTCGCCATGGGGACAGCTTTGACGCAAAAAGCACAGCAAATCCTTCAATTGTTTTCAAATGGCAATAAAACTTTCCTCTTTCATTTTTTTATATTTTCTGAAATAACCATTCTATCCGTAAAAAACCGAAAACAGCATTTTTAGTTTTTCCTGTATAAGTCGGGAAGGGCGAGTGTCCCCGTAGATTTTCTCTGACCAATGTACTGCTCACCACAATAGTTACATTTTTTCCCATTTAATCGTCTTTGTATCTATTACGGTTTAGAATATAGCAATGTTACCACATGAAAAATGAAACGGCCTGTATATTGCTGCTTAGTTTTTACAAGTCGATCCGCTCGTTTAGAAAATATTAGCTTTGGAATTCCAACAATTTATAGAATTTATAGATCTCGAGTTAAATAACTATGGATCTTCATCAAGTAAAGGCCGAGTCAATCAGAAAAGTTTCCTATTTTATCGATTGAAAATAATTTGTGTCTGTGAATAAATCGCAACCAATTCGAACAGCATGTTCAATTGCTTTTTAAAACTGTCTCATGAATTAAAAAAATTAAACTAAAACTAGACTTGCTATTTAATTATGGCCTAAGAAAATCAAACTTATACATAGTTTCTGAAGGTACTTAGGATAATGCATTAATCAAAAAGTATGGATGGATAAGATACTGGACACTGATGGGGGCTCATCATAGAATATTATGCAAAAATCTTGAATACATCTTGGATTAGAACACCGTGCATTTTTGGTACTCTCATCATTTAATTTAAGATGATGTATAACCAAATTTTATTTTATATCTTGTATTTGTGGTGCGTTATTTTTTGTTTAATTTCAAAGTGACTCAATTTTCGAACAAATTCATAGTGCATACTATATGCCAGCAGTGACGTTTGCAGAAAACACGTAATATTTTTCTTCTGAGTCAGTACAAATCGATCAATCAGTTTTCATCGTCTCATTTCTTGTAATAACCTGCTCATAATCAGTGTCCTCGACCAGTACCATATTGAATTGTATCATTATCACTAGGTATGTAATGGTAGCCGAAAAAATTGAAGATAAACACGACTGATTGATATCAAAGAATCCCCCAGCTGAAAAACTTGGTTTCCACTGTTCTGCATATTGGGTTAGCATCTGAAGCTCCTTTCGCACCACGTAGCTTTCAATACTCTCATGGAGAATGAAGCATGTCTTAATAATTTGCTTGCCACTTCGTTCCACTGACTCGCATGCTATAACCAGAACTACGAAGGAGACCTAGAAAAAAAAGTTCCGAAGTATATTTGATTATGCGCAACTATCATGAATAAATTGATATGAATTTTACTGGATTCACATATCAATATACAACCCAGAAACTTAAGAAAACAGAATTTTTGTGTAATGATGTTTAGGTACGCTTGCGACAATATTGATAAATCCCTAGATTGATTTTACCCTTGAATAATGAAAGCTCTCGTGATTTCCATAAATGAAAAAAATTGTCTGCACGTAAAATCTAAAAGAGATCCCAAGAATATAAATTATTCGATAAAATACAAAACATGGTGAAATATAGGTAAGTACTCCTATTTTAGATTCCTTTTACCACTCTCGAACTATCGAGAGTATAAGGTGTGACTCGTTCAGATGGCTGCCATCATGGATGTACCGTAAACGAGCAGACATGAGATCACCCGGCCAGGTCCGGCCTCAGGGTCGTTACAATAATGAGTAATAGACGGTGGAGTTGGGTTCGTCGCAGGATGCACAGGCTTTTCTAACTGAGAACATATAATAAGCGGCAAAAGTACTCTCTCCACGGGAAGTATTAGCACAAACTCCGACAGATCTGGTAAACAGAACTGTCGAGGAAGAACAAAATTGTTTTGGAGTGATGAAATGGACTCAAGAGGAGCTGCGACAACTCGCAAAATTATGCATATTCATAGGAGCTTGTATCCTGAATCGCTCAGTTCACGGTTATACTTCTCCAGAAAACGGAATTTTCAGTTTGAAGTATTCACATAACAAAATGGTTCTGGATGTAAAGACATCAAGATTTCAGATCCCATCCTCTGCATGGTCTGCAACCATGAAAAAACAGAGATTGGGACATTTCTTCTCAAGGTAGCAACCAGTGCGGTCGATGAACTCGCTCCCGTATTTGACACTGATCAAACGAACCCAAATTCTGTCACCGAGTTGAAACCTGTTCAGCAAAAAGCCCACGTCAAAGCTGCGAAGAGTGAGGGTCTCCTACAGCTACGTAAGGATGAGCCAATTCTTGGAGTCTTCTTCAAGAAACTAGGATGGTGTCTTCAACACCCTCGTCTACCGTAGTCGCGTGATGGGTATAGAGGTCCCTGACACTAAATGTAGAGCGCATCCTGGGGCAGCCGAGACCATAAAGCATTTGCTGGCAGTCTGCCTAGCTTAAGCGGTCGCAGACTATATCCACAGGCATTTTGCGGCACTTCTACGGTCAAGAAGAGACACCAGTGTTGCTTCATGCTCTAGGGGATATTGAGTCCGTTGTGAAGAATGAGAAGTGCCGAATCTATAGAATACTCATTCCTCACCTTCAGGCAAATACAAGCCAATAAGCCTGATGTGGTCCTTCTCGACCATCAAAGTAGGACGATTTTTGTCATTGAGTTTTCGGTTCCTGCCGAAACGAATATCGTCTGAAAAGAGGAGGAAGAATGGACAAAATATCGAGACTTACTCTTTGAACTCCGCAGGCCTTACCCAAACCAATCTGTTGAAATGGTGGTTCTGATCATAGGGGTACTTGGCGGAATGATGGACACGCTGCTCTTGAACCTGAAAGTTATACCGTCTTGCCGTGATGCGGCAAAAATTCAGCCGGAAGAATGCGGATTGCTAAAATTCTTGGTTCATTCCGCCTACTCAGGACACATGATCACTCACCATACGGATGTAGGGAGTATTTACTGGGGCTAATGAAACACCAGCATGCTCTTGTATGAGCAAGTTAATTGGTATCACCCCTGTTATAACATCGAGAGCTTCTGCTGTAGTTGTACGATACGCTCTAGCTACCCTCAGTAACATCCTCCTTTGCAGAGCGATTGGTTTGTTTCTATAGAGTTGTATGGCCATAACTCCCCCCCATACTGGCGCTGCGTAGGTCATTATTGACTGTACCACCACATTAAGCATCCTTCTTTTTCCACAGATCGGTCCTCCTATTAGCATTCAGTGCCGAGACTGTTTTCTGAGCTTTCTGAATATTAACTTATCGTCAATCCAAACTCCGAGATACTTTATATCGGTTCAATACTATGACCGCCCACCCCAAACAATATTCCTTTCTTATTTCTCTTTCCCGTAATAACAACGATCGTTGTCTAAGATCCAGTTCTCAATTTTTCCAAGGGCTAAGTTGGCACAGATCATTAGCTGCTCGTTGTTCATTGCTCTGACTACAAGGGCAAGATCGTCTGCATATGCAATGGTTTTGCAGTTCCCAGGTATTTACAGTCTCAACTCTCCATCATATAACACATTCCACAATGTTGGGCCTAAGACTGATCCCTGGGGTACTCCCTGTGTTATTTCCATATTCAGGTTCTTATCAATGATTATTCTGTCTTCCAAGTAGCAGTCTATAATCCCAACTAGATGTTGGTTTATCCCTAATTTTTGTAATATTCTTAATATATTAGTCCAGGATGCTGTATTGAATGCATTTTTTATGTCAATTGCGATCAGTGCTTTCTAATCGAAGGATCGTGTATTTACGTGATTTAGTACTTTTCCTATGGCTGATACCGTCGATCTTTCCTTTCTAAAGCCATAGTGGTCATCCGACGACCCTTGTTTTTCCTATAGTTCTCTATCCAAGCGTTCCTTAATCAGATATTCGTATATTTTACCTGCCGTGTCAAGAGGACATATTGTTCTGAACCTTTCTAAGTTGACCGTTTCCTTTGGAATCAACGATATCCTTGCCATCTTCCAAGCTGTTGGGAATCAGTAGCAAGGAGATTATTATATATTCCTCGATCTCCTCCGGCAATATTCCATCTGGGCCCGGGGCCCTACCTGATTTAAATTTTCACATGCTCTCACTAGCTCTTTCCACGTAGAACGTTCAAGCAAATCCTGAGTCCAAATGGGGGTTTTCTGGTTGATTCTTGCTAGAAATGAGCCTCTTATAATTTCTGCTCTCTTTTCTTCGGTAAGGTTGTAGGTTAAATATGCTTTGAAGGTTTTCATCGCAATTTTGTATTCTTGTTCCCATATATTGTTTCCAGGTCTTCACAGAGTTTATTCCACGCCTCAACTTTAGCATCTTTGATGAGTTTGTATAGCTCCATTCTCATTGCTCTGAGTTCCATTTCGCTACCAGTGAAAGTTAATTGGTCCATTCCTTCTATCACTTGCCAGCTTCCTCCTTTTTTCATTACATTTTTTTCTCTGTTCCTCGATCATCACATTCCACCTTTAGGGTTGTGCTTTCCAACTCGCAGCTGATTTGCCTTCTTGACTTGCCTTTTTTGCATTCTTCATATTTTGAATTAGCTAAGTGTTCGACTGCCCGATGTTGAGTTCCAGGATTTTGATGACTGCCTTAAAGATTTCTTCATTTATTTTTGGTTTGCATGGCTTTGTTTTACGAGGTGCTCTCCTTTCGCCCCGTATTTCAAAATAAATATATCTATGGTGACTCTGAGATTCCTGTTGCACTACTTCTCAGGTCACTAATTTCTCGAATATAGTAGATGTTGCAAAAGTAATATATATTATGGATTCAATTATTCCTCTGACAAAGGTCGACTTGCCATTGTTTTCGACGACCATATCTAAGGTATTTTACCGGTCCGCTACCCATCCTCACCTTAC
Organism: Chrysolina americana; assembly: GCA_958502065.1. Taxonomy (NCBI): domain Eukaryota; kingdom Metazoa; phylum Arthropoda; class Insecta; order Coleoptera; family Chrysomelidae; genus Chrysolina; species Chrysolina americana. Next base: position 17,423,765 of record OY293411.1, on the reverse strand, counting down.
AACACCACAGGTAGGATTTTGCATTTAGATCTCCTATGACTTTTATCTGTTCTTATACAGTTCATAATGGTATCAATCATCCTTACGAAGTCTTGTAATGCGATATTTGGTGAAATGAAATCAACTACCGCATACCCCTTTCCTATTTTATGTGAGTCTACGCCCACGTCTTTATTTCTGCAAAATATGGCGATGTACTGGTTGTCGTCAGTGATGAGATTTTGTCTCTTCGCATATGTCTTATTGGGCTCCTATAAGAGTACCAAATCTACGTTCTGTTGTGCAGCGGTCGCAAGGGCGAGGTCATGGAAGCTTTTAGATCTCCCGACATTAATCTGTAGGATTTTGAGGCTCATTATTAGCCGATATACTACGGTTCTGAGTCTTTCTTTGATCAGGTTCCTGAACACTGGGCATTTTGTTTGGTCCGCCCTGTGTCCCTCACATCTGCATGTCAAGCAAAACGAGTCATTTATGCAGCTATGCGCCCTATGACCTTCCTTTCATCATTTTAGGCAGGTATCGGCCTCCTTTCCTCTACAGTCCTGTTTCAAATGTCCGAATTTAACGCATCTGTAACACCTAGTGGGGTTTACCCTTTTCCTTACCCTACAGTCAACCCAGCCTATCCTAATTGTACCTGCTGTAACGACCTCCTCCGTCACGAACCTGTCCACGACTAAGGTTGCCGTCTGGTTTCCCCATTGTCTAGCAAGAGTTTTTAATGGTTAGATGGAGAGCAACACATTCTGAATTGGTTTGTCAAGGGGCGAACCGCGCCAAAAACGCAAGTTTGTTTGGCCCGAATAACTACAGACCGATAACATGCTTGAATGCATGTTGTAAGATGTTCACCCCCATATTATACATGCGAATACTCTCCGCGGTTGATCCGGAGCATGAACGGATATATGAGCATTGAGGGTTGAAGGAAAATATTGACATGATGGGGAAGTTCTTTTACTGGACTCATACGGCGGCTGGTCATGAAATTCTTTCGATCGTTCAATAAAGTATAACTATGGCATTAATAGTACTTCACTTACCACGTATGTTGCTGAATTTGCAAAATTCATTATCTTTTGATCCTTCTCAATACTGGTATCATCAATGGCAAAAATGATGCAGTATAGTAAATAAAGTACTGTGATGCATATATTGTAAAACATTATGTTACCAAATATACGATTGACTTGAATGAGGATACCGTCTACCAATTCGCAACAAAAAGCAATTTTATTGATGACACTGACTTCCATTTTCTCTTTGGTCAAGGAATTCACCAGAATTTGATCCATGTGATCAAGTCTATATTTCATCCAGTTCGCCAAGATCACATAATAGGAATTGAACAGTATAATATATAACATGGTAACTAGCGCAGTAGAAACTATAATTATGTTCCATACTTCCCCATTTCTAATATAGAAATAAAATCTCATGCTAAAGATAAATACAGCCAAGAAGTACATCAATCCAAGCTTGAAGTACGGTATACATTTTTCGCCAGAAGTATCGATGTTAAACCAAAGTATTTTCTTTTCCAGAGAAAATATTTTTCGCAGAAGTTTTTTCCAAGATCTGTTTCGTCGAAATGTCAGTGTGAATAGGCTGTTCATCACGAATAAAAATTCAGCTGCAGTAATTGAATATGATAATCCAGCTACAACCGTATTATAAGTCGCTAGGTTAACTATTTTTTCATCGATTACAAAATAAGTCTGAACAATATATAGCGAAAGCAGGAGTAAACTTATTATTGGGGATGAAATCGGTTTTGCTGTTCTCTCTACAAATTTGAAAGGAGTGGTCCCAAAATACTTTCCCAATTTGAAAATATACTCAAGAAATTTAAAATCCTTCCGAGACGACTGCAGAGAAATGAATCTTCTAGTAATAGATATTTCTCTGGTGACTTTTATATCATATTCATTTATCATTTTAGGCTCTATCATTTTTATTGTTAAGAGTTAAGTGCTGGAAATCATCGATAGAAGTACAAATTGTAGAATATTTTAATATTTTATACCTCATTTTTGAATGGGACATATATCTGATGATGATTAAGGGATTGAAAGTATTCCATGTCACGCTATTCATAATAGTTAAATAATATATTTCAGGGTGGACAACTTTCGAGAAGATGATAACATCAATTGATATATAGGAAATATATGGAATACTCATTTAACGAATGTTGGGGTCAAGTTCAAGAATCGAATTCAGTAGTTGATTTGTGGACAATTAAGGGACGAATATGTCAAATTGCTGAAAAAGAATTGAAATATACTTCTTCCAATGACCTCATCCGAGAATTTAATATCACCCTAGAGTTGAGAAGTAAAAAATATTAAGCAACCAGTTAGAATCAATGCTTTTCAATCATTCTGGCTGCCGGTCGTGGGTTGAAAGCCCAGCGACTGCACATTATTTTTCTGATGGCCTCAGGAAGTGCTAGGAATCGCATGTTGAAAGGTAAGACCTCGTAACAATTTTTTTTAACTCTAGAATGATGTGTATTTATATGTAACATGCATTTTCGTAATAAAAGAACTTAATTCTGCATGGAATCGAACCCATGACTTCTTCAATGGACCTTTACATCTACAAACAATTTATTGTTAAACTCGTTTCAATCGATTGTTGATAGTTTATTTATCAACGAGTGCTATTCTACTTTTTTATTCAGGAAAAATATCACATTTCGGAGTGTGCGTCTGACGTCACGTTCATCGGAAACATCCCCCCCCATAATCCACGTTCCGAAATAGGGAATATCGTTCTCCCATAAGATATAGCTTCTGGCTGATTATAAGCTATCGAGAAATAATTGAAACTTTGTCACTGGATCGACCCATCAAAAAATTTTACGTAAAAGCAATTTTTTTGTATTATTTGTTACTTTAAAATTTTCTGAACGAACCTGCCTTTTGATGAAAAACCATTGTTGGCAACACCGCAAATTATAATAACAGTTCTTATGGAACAAAAGTTGACATTATCACAGAACACATACAGTTTATTTGAATTCTCAGTGGTGTTCAGACAAACAGGTACAAAGCACTTTTTAGGCCTTTTCACGGTTATAAGGGATACAGAAATTACTCAACACAAACAACAAAACATTGAATTTGAACACCGCATTAACCTCAGAAAATAAAATATTCAATAGTCTGTTAGTTCCAGCATACAGATTTGATCTATTAGCATCTATCTTATATCACATAAGGTAAGCAAATGAGTTAAACAGAGAAAAACAATTGTTATCTGCTCCGTAAAACAGATGAACAAACCCATCTGATATCAAATGATAACTATCATAGAACACAATCCAGATGTAATGATAATTTGAGATTCCATGGTGTACAACTGACTGAAGATGGGTTTACCTAAACGCGAAACATGTCTCGCTAGTTTAGGAAACTAAACAGAAGTATTAAATCTATTTGTGGAGATGACTTTGAGATTTTGTTTCCGTCTTAACTATCCACTCTACTTTGAGAAATGGACTTTTTCAACAATTTCCAACATGCTAGTCTGGCAACTCTAGTCCACAACTACAAGAATCTCCTACTGCACAGGAAATCCAATAATGTAGATTCATCCGTCGACTGAAGATGGGTTTAACTAAACCTGAAATATGTCTCGCTAGTTTAGGAATCTAAACAGAAGTATTAAATCTATTTGTGGAGATGACTGAGATTTTGTTCCCGTCTTAACTATCCACTCCACTTTGAGAGATAGACTTTTTAAACAATTTACAAGATGCTAATCTGGCAACTCTAGTCCACAACTACAAGAATCTTCTACTGCACAGGAAATCCAATAATGTAGATTCATCCGTCGACTGAAAATGGGTTTACCTAAACCCGAAACATGTCTCGCTAGTTTAGGAAACTAAACAGAAGTATTAAATATATTTGTGGAGATGACTTTGAGATTTTCTTTCCGTCTTATACGACGTTGCCAAGTTTAATTTTGATGAACGTGACGTAACAAAACCCCTTTTTTTCAAATTATAGAAAAACTGGTGGTCAGAATAAGTAAATAAAACATCCTTAGTGATATTAGCGTATATACTTTCTAATTGCAGTGTTTTCTAATAGTCCGCGGAAACGTCCATTGAAACAAGCGTTGTATCTCATTAGCTCAGAATTCAATACCAGGTGACGATCAAAGAGGGAACGATTTTCGTATTGATATGTACTACATTGGAGGATATACAGTGTGTCCCAGCTAAAACTTGTCACCCCCCTAATATCCGAACTCATGAAAAAAATTGAAAATCGCTCAGACCCGTCGATTTTTATTTCAAGGGGGAACACTTTCACCAAATACACCATCATTGTGTTGTCAACCCCCTCAACCCCAGCACCCCCTACTTCAGAATTTTCAATGGGACTACTATACTTGTGATACATCATTTTGAAGGGAATTCAATCCCAAATACATCAGTGTACTGAAATTGAGGATCGATCAAGTGTTGTTGAAGTTTTCATGAAAACTAAGTTTTATCCAGATATTTTAATTTTTCATCACCTCAAATGTTAGCGTCGTAAGAAAGGTTCACTGTGGGTACGCCACTGTATTGAAAAATAATATGCTGTCAGAAATAATAGTTTCGAAGGTGAGACAGACGTTTTTATGAAAAAAAAATTGCCCTCATGTGTTTTTGTATACGCATATCTTTGTTTACGCCTTGGTAATTGATATATTCGAGTCACTGCATTCAACAATTTGAAAACATTCGAAAATGGTTTATACTGTACAAGAGAGAATATCCATTGTAGCTGCGTATTTTGAAAATGGACGATGTGCTAGAGCTACGGCTCGAAGTTTCAATGAAAGTCATCCAGAAAACACATTATATCAGTACGTGCTTCAATTGATGAATAAGTTCTTGGAGTCGGGATCAGTGCTGAATAAAAAACATGAACGAGAGAAGCCTATGAGAAATGAAGGGGTCGCTGTTGCAGTTGTAGGACATGCAGTGATAGACAACATTCAATCGTTAAGACAACTTGAGACTATTTCTGGAGTTTCGAAAAGCAGCGTACATCGAATTCTGAAAGACGCAAAATTCCATCCTTATAAAATGCAGAATGTACAAGAATTAAATGAAGATGATCCTGACAGACGTACAGAGTTTTGTGAAATCATGAGTCAATTATTGATTGGTGATAATAATTACCTCTACAATGTGTGCTTTTCTGACGAATCTTCTTTTTATTTAAATGGACATGTGAACAGGCACAACTGCAGATACTGGAGTGACGTAAATCCCCATTGGTACAGGGAAACGCATTCACAAACTCCCCAGAAATTGAATGTTTGGGCTGGTATTCTGGGAGACCATATTGTAGGTCCATATTTTATTGATGGTAACCTCAACGGACAAATGTATCTTGAACTTCTTGATACAGCTGTGAACCCCAGAATCACTCAGTTACTTGAAGACGATGATAGGTTACTTGACGGTCAGCTCACCTTTCAACAAGATGGAGCTCCTCCACATTTTGTTGCACCTGTACGTCAATTTTTAGATGACAATTTCACAGGGCGATGGATTGGAAGGCGAGGACCAATAGAATGGCCTGCTAGATCTCCTGATTTATCACCATTAGACTTCTTTCTATGGGGTCATTTGAAATCCAAAGTTTATATTACCCAGCCAACTTCTCTTGATGATCTACGCAGGAGAATTGTTGTGGAGTGTCGTGCAGTGACTCCAGAAATGTTGAGCAATGTGCGAAGAAATTTCGAAGATCGCTTATACTTCTGTATGGAACTGAATGGTTCACATTTTGAACCTTTCATACGATGATAACATGTTAGGTAATGAAAAATAAAAATATCTGGAAAAAATTAGTTTTCATGAAAACTTCAACAACACTTGATCGATCCTCAATTTCAGTACACCGATGTATTTGGGATTGAATTCCCTTCAAAATGATGTATCACAAGTATAGTAGTCCCATTGAAAATTCTGAAGTAGGGGGTGCTGGGGTTGAGGGGGTTGACAACACAATGATGGTGTATTTGGTGAAAGTGTTCCCCCTTGAAATACAAATCGACGGGTCTGAGCGATTTTCCATTTTTTTCATGAGTTCGGATATAAGGGGGGTGACAAGTTTTAGCTGGGACACACTGTATAATTGCCTATGATCAAGTATTTTTGTCTCATTATTCAAGGCATCTTTTGGGTAGGTTCTTATTGAAAACAATTTTCAGCAGTTTCTTCTAAATGAGGATGAAATTATGAAATAGTTATTATCCTAACAAGTACGGAAAGGGTACTTTTTCCGCATGCGACTGCCGTTACCCGAATGATGCAAAGCTTATTGATAAGTGAATATGCTTGCCCCATCCAAGGCAACTATCTAGCACTACTCCTAGATGTTTGAAATCGTTCGTACATTTTATTTATTGACAGATAATTCTTGATAATGAACGAACGCAGAAACGTAAATGAATAGATTTGGATTATGCAACAGTAATTTGGCGACAAAATAATTGCCAACTGTAAATATAGCGATCAGAAACTAAACTGCATTTTGTAATAACATTAAAAATGTACATTAGTAAAAATATAAACCAGTAATGCAATTATTTTGGAATTATCATAAAGTTATTCCATCCGACTAGTTTATTAATAGCAACGAAATACAGCGATAATCGGAATTTATCAAATCCGGATTACAACAAACTGGATTCTGTAGACCGAGAATCCATCAAATTGTATAATCCAATATCATGCGCTGTCAGATAAAACGGTAGGCATTACATGAAACGTGGCGTAGTTGCAATGCTGCATATAGTAATGATAGTAGAGACTGAAACTCATTTAGTAATTCTGTTATGACAATAAATTGAATTTAACAGTCACTTTTGAGTTGGAATACTAGCACGAATAGAAAGAGTTGTTGGAAATTAAAGTATGTACCAGGTGTTATACAATAATTTTCATCTAGATACCTACTACACCAATTTTTAACATCACGATCACTACTCTTGTTGCGGATCCTTCATTTGAGTGAGCCTCAAAACAAGATGAGCCCATCGGAAAATGAAATCTTGCGGTTACAATGAACGTTCAAAATACAGTGCGTTTCATAATAAATGCGTCGAAAATTTGCTGCGTGCATTGAAGCTAACGGCGGAGTATGATTTGTTTTTTTTATTTTGCAAATATGCAAAATAAAAAATGTTACTTGTTCTAACGATTAAATAAATTTTGTATAATTATAAAAAAAATTATTTAAAAAATTTACCATGTTGTTCGACATGACAGTTGATTTTTCTTGAAAACGGTCAATTTTAGAGCTTATGAACAAGAGTACCTTTTTTGTGTAGAATACATTGGCGGTTCAAGTAAGTGGCTCAAAACTGTACTTTTTCCAGTGGCGTAGACGTTGGAGGAAAAAACACCCACTACCCCTTCAAAATCTTCACCAATTATGAATTTAAAAAAATAAAAAATCAGCACAAAACATAGCTTAATATAAGTAAAAAATGCCTACGAAATCTGTTTTTTGTGTGATAAACGGTTCCAGAGATATTCGCAAAAAACGATTTTTTTTTTATTCAATACCCTGTATGTCGAAAATGGTGCATTTTAGAAGGTAAGTTAATAGGAACTCTTTTTCATATTCTTGAAAGAGCTATCATATCCTGAAGTCCTGTGCATGTATTATGAAACACCCTGTATATTCGAATTAAAAAATAACCATCTTCTTTGGAATCGATACTATTTTTCCCATTGAATACCTACCATTCACATTTTTATTATTCACAGAAATATCACATAAACAGTTTATTAATAGTAATAATAATAATTATACTCCCTCATAAACACTCGTTGAGTGTACCCAAAGGCATAGCCTGTGCGGGTAGAGGACGGCCATTATTATTATTTGCCGTGGCGCTTCGGGGCAACTTACTGGAAAACCCGGAAAACCTACAGCACCACCTCAGATGGTCGGTGTGCACTCCAAGCTAGCACCAAATGAGATTGGCTTCTCACAATACACTTGCTTTTCAACAAGGCATGCTGTCGCCTATCGATCCATCATAAAGTAGTTGAGAAAAATTCTCTTGTACCAACATCGGGCTCGAACCGACTATCGCTATGCTGGAGTTTCGAACGGCCTGTGCATTAGACCGCTGATCCACCGACCGAACAGTTTATTGCATTGAAAAATTCCCCAATCTGCCTTTCAATTGCAAGCGCCGGCAACGCTGTACAAGGCTCAGTCTAACGGAATACGTTTCTGCTACTTTCACCATTTAATAGTAGGTGATTGTACCGATATAGATATTTGTGGGTATTTTAAGATGTTGGTTTTGTGAAACATCAATAGAAGTATGTATTACTTCAAAATCCAAGTCTGCTGCTATTAATTTCTTTGAAAATCTCAGTTGAATCATTTAAATATATGCGGAAATGAAAATCCAGGACTGTATAGTCGATATACTTTTTTTGTCCAGTCTGATGAAAAACGGTTTGATATGGTCGAGTTTTACTTTTTGCAGTGGGGGAAAATTTGAATTTATTCATTCATGGTACTGATTCATAGCACCTGTAATTATTTTGCATCCTTTATGGAATCTTCTTCTACATTCACTTTGGATATAGGTATTTAGCCTTTTTTACCAGGAACACAGCTCGTTAGCCACTTCCCATAACTTTTTGGGGTCATATCCAGAAAGATCGATTCTATTTCTGTCATAAGCATGTTTAACTTTCCTTATCGAGTTGACGATTTGATTGCAAGCTGCTTCATAGGATTGTCGCACATTATTATTTTCAGGAAAAATACGAGGTAATGTGGCGGCATGATGCTGAGGTTAGAGCATCTGACTCATGGGCCAAGGGTCTGTGGATCGATTCCTGGCTGTAATAGTAGATTGAATATAAAATTCTGTACACTGACCATGAATAGTCGTCCACCATTCATTTTTGGGTTCAAATTTACAGTGCTGCTCCTTAGGTGGCGTATGGATGTTGTACCTATTCATACAAAAACACTAGACTGAAGGACCTACGTCGATGGTCATTCGACACATGTCGACGAATATATTCACTACTTTATTACTTGCAAGGATATTTTCCTACTGAGTTCAAAAAGTAATCCCTTTTGATCAAGAAGTGAGATTAGAAAGAGTTAGACAACTACAAATAAATGTCCTTGCTCTGCTCACTCTCGAAGTTGTTCGAGAAAGTAGTAACTACTAGGATGATGAATTATTTGGAAAAACAAAGTTATATGTAGTAACCAGAATGGTTTCAGAAAAAATCATTATGTGAAATCATCATACTAATTTGTGTGCAATTAGTCTGTTCTTTGATTTGTCAAAGGCATTCGGCATGGTGTCTTCCAAGTTTCTAACTAATCAGCTAAAAATGCTTGATTTCCCAAATAATGTATTGGCTTGGTTGAAATCATATATGGATGGACGTAATATGACTGTAAGAAATAACTTCTTTATGTCAATTGAGCATGACGTTAAATTAGGAGTACCGCAAGGATCAGTCTTGTTACCCTTAGTTTTTGTATTATTCGTTAACTACGTTACTGATTGCCACGTGACCATGTTTGCTGATGATACAACAATTACAGTTGCGAGTCCTGAACTAGACGATGTATTAGCAAATGTTGGCAGAATCATTAAGACATTCACATCATGGAAGATAATTTATAAGAGAGAAACTGTTAACTGCCCCATCCATCTATATTTGAAAATGTGTGAAATTCGTTAGGAGCAACTTATCATCTTTCACCACCAATGTTTTTTCATGAGAATACCGAACCACAAAACTTCCTTCCTTACAATGCATTGAGTTTCTACAACAAATTGCCAACGGCAATAAAGAATTCTGAATGTGAATGTGAAATATTCTTCAACAAAATGAAATGTGTCCTGAGATGAAAAAGTTATTATTCTTCTCAAGAATACTTAGAGGATCCATAACTATAAAATAATTTCATTTTTCAATACCTAACTTGTGTTGTGCTGTTGTCTCACCTACTTTGTAATAATTTCAATGGTTTTCTTTATACATATTATAGTGGTTTATTTATACTCTCATACATATATGGTTTTACTTATACAAGTAATCGTTCAATTTGTAATATATATTTTGTGTTGTGGTGTTGGCCTTACTGTTCTGTTATAACTTTGATTTTATTTTGATCATAGTTAAATTTTACATATATTTTTTTTTCGTACAATATGCTCATGATGTATTCTTTATGACTTACAATATGTACAGACTGTACCACAAATGGTTAGTAAAATTATTATTATATTATTACCACTACTACTACTCCTACTACCGTTTATTAATTATTAAACTGAGTTCAGTTGTCACCCATTGGTTTTCCATGATGTTAATATGCTTGCATCCTTCTTATTCATTTCAGTAATAAAAATTGCATTCAGCTTGTTCAGGTACTTACTATTTCATTTGTTTTTGGTATGTTTATGTTTTTTCTTTCTATTTGTAATACTTCAACGAATTTTTTGGTAATATTTGTTTCTTCTGACAATTAGTCATATAGATTGATTGATTAATAGCTATCAATTCACTTACCACATACGTAGCTGAATTGGCGAAATTCATTATCTTCTTTTCCTTCCCAGTATGGGTATCATTAATGGGGTAGATAAAGCAGAAAAGTAAATAAAGAACTGTGATGCATATATTGTAAAACATTATGTCACCAAATATATGATTGACCTGAATGAGGATGCCGTCTACCAATTCGCAACAAATAGCGATTTTTTTGATTACACTGGTGTCCATTTTCTTTTTGGTCAAAGAACTCACCAGAATTTGATCCATGCGATCGAGTCTATTTTTCATCCAATTCGCCAGGATCACATAGAAGGAATTGAATAGGATCATATACAGCATAGTAACTAGCGCAGTAGAAACTATTACTATCATTCGTATGTTCCCATTTCTGATATAGAAATAAAAACTCACGCTGAAAATCAATGTAACCGAGGAATACATAACTCCAAGGTTGAAGAATGGCATAAATTCTTCACCAGACGCATCGAAGTTGAACGAAACTATCTTCTGCTCGAGAGAAACTATCTTTTTGAGGAGTTTTTTCCAAGATCTGTTTCGTCGAAATGTTAATGTGAATAAACTGTTTATCACGAACATAAATTCAGCTCCACTTAGCGAATACGATAATCCAGCTATAACCGTATTGAAATTTGCTAGGACGACTATTTTTTCGTAAATTACAAAATAAGTCTGAACGATATAAAGTAAAAGCAGAATCAAACTGATTGCAGAAGATACAATCGGTTTTGCTATTTGGTCTCCAAAATTGAAGGGTGTAATTCCAAAATACTTTCCCAATTTGAAAATATACTTGAGATATTTGAAATCCTTCCGAGAGATTTGAGGAGAAATGAAGATCCTTGGAAATGATATCGTTCTTATGACTTTTATATCGTATTCATTTTCCATTTCATGGTGGATCATTTTTATTGTCGAGTTGAAAAGACCAACGAATGTATACAGAATATCGAATATTCCAATTTTTCATAGGTAATTTTTGAATGGGACACGTGGCTGATACAAGGCATCCATGTCACGCTATCAATAATAATTGAATCTGGGTGGACAACTTTGAAGAAGAGGATATCATCAAACTTTTACATCAAATACTCATTCAATGATTATAAATAGGTGTAATACAAAAAACTTTATGATTTGTAGGCTTTTTGTCAGAAAAACTAAAGCGAAAATTAATGAATGTCAAATATAAATTCGGAACAAACTTCTACATTCTCCCCGGGTTAATCTTGTATGTAATCCTCACCCAAGTACTGAGGTGGCATGCTAGCCTTTGTAAAAGAACGTGTTAACCAGAATTTTTGAAGGTCGACCTTCATCTACCTCACAGAAAACTGTTTTTCACTTTACTTGTATGACATTATCTGAGTGGTTAGTTAACATTGTTTCAGGGAGTGACTGATTCTCATTTATATGGGCTACTTGCGGTAATATTTCGTTGTTTCCACTTTCATTCAGGAGTAAATTTTTGTCTCTTATTGGACCTGGATGTTTTACAGATACTGTAGATTCTAATCTATTTTGCGTACTCAGGATAAGCTTGAACTTCTTGAACTTCTAATAATGATGTTAATTCCTCAAAACAACAATGTAAGATGTTTTCCAACCAATATGGCACAGAGGTACCACTGGTTGAACGTTTATGATAGTCAAATAGGCGTTCATGAGGTGTGCAGTTAGCTGAGGTGCATAATAATGATCTTATAGAATGATGAAAAGCATCAATGTCTCAAAGCCAAATTGATTGCCTTCCGAATAATGAAATATGTATACTGTCTGAAATGTAATATATTTTGTTGTATCTAGACTGTGGAAGGTTAAAATACCCAAAAATTTAGGTTGTGAAACGAGTTTTCTCCGTAAAACCATACTTTTAAATACTTTTTGAAGTTTGTCTCCTTCAATACTGATATTGGTTTTGACGATTCTTATAGCCAAATTTTAGAGGTAAAAACCACATTTATAATGATACATTACAGGTTTTTCAACTTCTGGGAATGGAAAGGGAATTCAGAAGACTAGCTTCGTATATATTAGTTAAGGAACCTCCAGGAAAATCTATAAATGAGAATCCCCAGTTCATTGGAAACGGAATGGTTGATAAAACGAGGTGCCCAGATGGTGAAAGAAGTTTACTCACTCGTTCCCACTGACATTTTTAAATTGATTGAAAGAAAAAGTGAATTTCAGCAAGTTATAAGAAGGTTCCTGAAAACGAATGGTGATGGGTTGGCAAATAACGTCAATGTTTCTGTGATTCAAGTGGGGAAGAATAAACGCAGAAAAACCAAGTATGAGTCACAAAACTGTTTGTAAATTCTGAAGTGGCTGATTTGGTGAAAAAATCACGGAAACTGCAACAAGAGCAACAAAATAAAAATAAAACACTTTTCAATGTCTGAATAGAAAAAACAAAATGTACTCCTGATGTAGTATTGGCGATTTTTATTGATGCAGAATTAACAGAAGACTAATAAGAAGTGATAAATAGTGAAAAATTATAATGATAATTACTTTATTGATATGATAATTATTACTTTGGAATTTTCAAAATGTGTTGTTCACCAAAAGTTATAAATCCACGCAAAAGTTAAATTAGATGCTTCTTCAATTTCGTTAGCTACTATTGGAACATCCTTGACCAGCATCATATTAAACTGTATAATAATAACCAAATGGGTGATTACAGCTGAAAATATTGCAGATAAGCAAGTCCGGTTGATGTCGTAGAATCCTGCTGCTGAAATAACTGGCCTCCATTGTTCTGTATATTTAGCTAGCAGAAGTAGTTGATCTTTTATCGCTTCATCTTCAACTCTTTCGTGTAAGAGGTAACAAGTCTTGATGATTCCTTTCCCAATTTTCTCCACAGAATCGCAAGACATCGCCATAACTATCAGGATAACCTGTAAGCAATAAAATGGAAGAAAGTCACATGAAAGTATACAACAAAAAGTGGAGAGGTGAACAAACAGAATTTGTATGATTTTTCAACAAATTTTTTTGTTCCTCTAATGTTCAGGGAACTAAATACATTATAAACTTCGATTTTTGATGAAGGAATATGTTGGCAGCCAAGTCCACCATCAGACTAGTAATCATAACTTAAATGCTTCATAAGACATAAAGATGACTTAATAGTGTAAGATGTGAGCTGCTGGTTTGAGAATTGAGATCCGATAGCACAGCACTCAAATCACGGCTACTTCACATTTTAATTCAGTTTTTCATCTTGCATATTTGAAATGCCGCCAACGAGTTTCTTTATATTGATTTATTGGCATCCAAACACCTTGACTGAAGATCCCCCATCCACATTTTCAGTTTTGGGACTTAAATCTCGTTGAAAAAAAAAATATTTTTCCATCAATAACTATGAATATCTTATTTGAAAAAATAAGTTATTGAAGTTATTGAATTCTACGTAGAAAAGTGCTCAGGAAATGTCATAGAAAAAAAAATTGGCAGGAAAAAAGCTACAGCAACTTTTCGAAAATGCACATTTTTGAAAAACATGCTGTAACTCAGAAACGATGATAGATATCGATATGCGGTTTTCACCATTGAGTGTATCATAAGATTTGACCCTTAGACACAGCCATCAGATTTCAGCTATCTAATTTAAAAACAGGACTTTCCTTTTAAAAATGTCCAATTTGTCCCACTTTGTACATTTGTAATTAATATTAGATTTGTGTCTTCAGATCGGTGGTCGTCATCCAACACTAGATTTTTCTACTATTCTTTATCTTGTTGTTTGATATTCAGTTTTTAAATTTCATATACCTATGAACTTCTTACTGGGTGTTCTGAAAATGAATTCGAATCTCCGAATAACTTGTTGATCATGGGAATTGACAATATATTTCAAATGATTTTATACTTTTCCATGTAACCACACGACAAATATCCGAAGTTTCAAATACGATTCATTCAAACATCATGTTTCTAAAAAATTATGATGAATTTTTTATTACTCATACCTACTGCTCACAAATCTGTAGTAATTTGAACAAGTCATTCTTTGATGTGTAAGGGTTACATCTTTATCTTTCGTATACAGATGAATAATCCTAAGAGAAACACTGGTTTTGACGGTTGACAGAACGTTGATTTATTCATATTATTGATACAACTCAGTGGTACAGACTGAATTATACATACTGTAGACCTAGGATCAAATTAATTAGTCCTAAAGTATACACCTTGTTGCCAATGGAACTATAGTATACCCACTATTGCAAATAGTGATATACCTACACGTGAGACAATTCCCCACAGTTCCAAGAAAATTTTTGGGACTACCCAAGAAGAAGAAGCTAGGACAGGGTATTATTATAGAGTACGTTACCACCCTATCAAATATCAATTGACAACCAGAACAACAGAAATCAATCATGAACTCTTTGTATAAACTTGCTTTAATATATCAGCTATAATAATCGTCTGAATATAGGTCAAGATTCTAGTTTGCGAACATTCTTCCCACGCTCCATAATCAAACTATATGAAAACGAATTAAATAAAAGGAGATTACCGTTTGAACTATCAACATCCTATGAAACATCGGAAAAGCAGACACTCGATCTGCACTTTTTGCTCGTGTTTAATATGGCTGATAAGACACTAGTACAATAAATTCTTAACTCTTATCCACAGATGGCATGTTTTCTAGTCATACTGCTTCTGTTTACAAACGTTTCAAAAAATATTCAAATTCCTAGCTCACTATGCCTAGATGTAGTTAGTTCAGATTAATGTTCTATACAGTTTCCCCATTCATTTCTGTTCATTCATCCGAAAACATGTGTGATTTCGATTAATGCACGGATCATTTTGACTCGACAAAATTTTTATTTCAGATTCTTTATCGATATATGCCACATTACCGTTCAACTAGATTTTTAGGCTCACCTTGTTTCGTACCAGAAAATAACAGGAAAATCAAAATTGCTCGGCAGGTATTTCATTTGATTAGTTGTCACATTTATGTAGACATGCAGCTCGACATTGTGTTTGTTCACCAAACATACGAATTGATGCATATCAACTACAGAAAATAATGCACTATTCAATATAAGAATCTGAGCCGTCCGCAATATCCGAAACAAAGGAAAATTATGCAGTGTGGCCATTTAAGTGACATATGGGATTTTTTTCTATTAAGGCAGCAGGCACACTGAGCAACGATGACCGACCGTCCGCGACCGTCCAACTACGACCAAAATTTCCAACACGTGTATTCTTATCGGATAACTCACACTGTATGATTGCCCTCAACCGGTTTTTGAAGACCTTGTTTAAAATTGCAATCTGCTGAAAATTTTGGTTGATCAGTGTAAGTTTGAAAGTTTTTATGATCCCTTTCAATTTTTGGTCGTTGCTGGACGGTCGCGGACGGTCGATGCTGGTCGGTGAGTGTGATTTCTAGCTAACTGTACAACCAAAATAAAAATATTGACGAAAGTTGGTGTATGTTCGATAATCACATAGCAGAATTGTAGCAGAATGAGCGGGACATTCGTCATGTAAAAACCCTAATTCATATCGTTTTTGTAAACTCATATTATCCCAGAGAAAGGATTTTTTTCAGGGGAAATTTTTTTTCTCATGTGCAGGGGTCAAAAGTTTAATTTTCTAGTGGGGCAGTAGAAAAGAAACTCATTCGTTTCCAAAAATGGTTCATCTGAATATTTGATTATCTGTGCAAAAGTTTATAAACGGGATCTTTGTGAAAAGTTGTGAATTTTCAATATTCTGAAACTATGCTACAGCTTTTCACTTCACTCAAGAAACCTGGAACTCTTGAGAAGCTTTTAATACTTACTAAGTAAAAACTGAATGATATAACTAGGATAAACGTATTGATGACATTTTTTCTTCTCACTTCTTCCAGACCATTCAGAATATGAACAAAAGTCATGAGGATATATAAAACTATCAATACCACCACGAGAAAAACATGCCATCCAAAAAGTTCGCTCACTCTGTCTGTCACAGCTGACAAGTTTTTGCTGAACTCAATAGCTTTCTTAAGTCTATATACAGTAAGATCACGAAATAAATTCACATTTGTTGAAACAATGAAATGTGCTAGAAAACTGTACCGCTTTCTCAGAAATCTGGACAAATTGAGGATCAACAGGAAAGTGAATATCAAATGGATATTAATAATCCTCCAAGAGAAGTAGATTACAATGATTCGATAGTTGCTGTGTATCAAGCTAGCCAATTCTAATAAAACTGAAAAGGCAACCACGATTAATAGCTCCAAATGGTATTCGAAATATCTCTTCTGAATTCTAAAATTGCAATGATATAAGAGAGATTCCGTGTTTTCAATTATCTTGAACAACGTTCTCCAAATCATCTTAGATGTGAAGAATTTCAGATGAATTACTCCAAGAAAAATGTACTGGAAACAGCACCAAAGAGGAAAAATCAATTTGTTCACAAAGTACGCTTCATTCATTTTCCAGTATTCTAAAATAGTCAGTGGAATACATATCCCTAGCGAGGTCAATACAAACGCACCTAGAATCGTCTGCCATATCTTAGCGTTATTTGTTCCAAACGGGGTGACACAGATGTAACTACCATAACGCATGAGCGTTTTTATGAACTTATAATCGGAACTATCCTTCATTTCTACCAACGATGCTAGTTTGTGGGTTGAGGACTAATTTTCATTTTTGAATTCTCATTGAAACATAAATTCTCCTACATACAGGAATTTAAAAAAAGGAATGTAGTGTTTCTATATTCATTTGTGGGATACAAAAAATAAGTGCATCAATATCACTTCCATTCTATTATATCCTCATTATAGTAGAGGATATACTGGTATGAAAGTATACACCGAACAATGGTACGTACAAGTTCGCCAAACGGATCATACTAAATTATAAAATTAAGTGGTGGTTTTGAGTCTACCTATATTACTATTGCATGGCAAACTACTCACGGAGTTAACATTTTTCGTGAACATATTTTTTGTATCTGGAAAGTATTAGTACAAAATACCCTACACTACTGAGTGACAATTTCAGAGACCAGCCAAATCAATGCGATGAAAACAATACAGTATGTAGTAAAAATACACTAAACTAATTTTTTTTATTTATTTTAAAACTCTTCTTAGACAATATTTTATATCACAGTCACTATTTTACAAATTTATCTTCACTGTTAGTCTCTATCTGCGAACTTTGGAACTATATTTGTAACTCCCTGTGGCTATCTCTCTGACTATCCCGCCATCTCCCGCCGAGCGACTTATATATCCGCATTTACAGTTCTCGATAAATCGAGTCTATCTGACGGCTTCTTAGATGTCCCTAGAACCTTCGTTAGAAAGTTCGCGTTTCTTCCACGCGGGACTCATGTGGTTGTCAGCGGAGAACTTGTTTACATTTCGAGTGTGCATTATTAATTGGATCATCAGGGCCGGTCTCGAGGCCGGTCTCGAAATCGTAACAAGTAGTTAGCGAAATGAGGATCGACAGCAAACGCTTCTATACTCGCTGATGGGGCAGGATCTGGACATTACTAGATGATGTAGCAGTTCTCGATGATTCGAAGCAAATATGTAAGGAACGCGACCCAAGAAGAGCAATGAGTTGCAGGTGACAACGGAGGAGAGTTTACTAAAGTTGAGTAATGGAGTTGTTGGTTTTACTGTCAGATGTCGAGCTATAAATGAACAATTCATTGTTGTAAATTTATTTCATTATAGCTATGGTAACCAATATCGTAGCATTTGTCGTTAGAAGTGAAATTATTGACTAGAGGATTGTAGATTGTAAAGAGGTCGTGCAGGCTGTGCAGCCTCACAAGCATTTCGTCCTATACGTTCTCTTGTACGTGACTCTTGATCTATTCGAGGCCCGGGATTCCGAGACTTCTTGCGAAGTTTATCAGTTTACTGGGAGCTAAGTTTCTGATGTCGGAGGACGTTAAAAAGTCACCTTCCAAGTACTTAAACCTCTTGCAGAAAAGCGCTGGGCATTCGCACAGCAAATGTTCTGCAGTTTCTGCGAAGTTCTTGCAGTAGCGGCAACTCTCACTCTCTATGATTTACTCATCTTTTTGAGATGGTATGCCAGAGGCAGTGTCCAGTGAAAAGTCCCGTTAGCATCTTCAAGTCTTTCTTGTCCAACTCGGGATGTTGTTAGCTTTCTTTGGCGATAGACACACTAGTTTTTTCGCTTGTCTTTGCATCGGCACTTTATTTCAGTGAGATTTCATTTCATCAGTTTCCCAGTGTCGGAATTCTTCTTTTCAGTTGGCTCTGGAGAGTCCACAGAAGTGTTCTGGGCTGGGAAATTGTCTGTTTGCCCCTCCTTTGGCAAGGTTATCTGCTTCTTCGTTGCCTTTAACTCATCTGTGACCCGGCACCCACATCAGGGTGACCTGATTGTTTACAGTCAGTTGTCTTAGGAGTCTCAAGTCAATTTAGACTCACAGGTGTATGACCTCAGAGTTTTCAGTGCTGCTTGGCTATGACAGTTTATAGATTTCTGCCCTTTGACGGCATTCCTGGACAAAAAAAACTACAGGAGGTTTCCAATGCAGATTTGGGCAGACCAAGAAGATTTGCGAAAAATGCAGTTTTTCAAGGATCCAAGAGATTGGCGACAATCATTGATGTCGGAAGTAGTAGTCATTGTTTCTAGGATATTTCCATTATTATGGAGACTTAGAGGTTGGAGACTTCCCCAGGTTCCCTGAGAGGTGAATCGCACCTCAGTACTGGAAAAGAACATCCTTTCTGCATCCGCTACAATATCTTGGCCAGTTTCCTCTTCGGAGGGGTTTTTAGATAAAAAATCAGGTAATTGGTTCAACCTCCCGGGCACGTGGATTATTTCGTAATCGTATTCCTGAGAAAGGAGAGCCCAACGGGTCAGTTTCGCCTTTTCATCTTTCATTTCTCCTAACCATAGCAGGGCTGAGTTATACGTGTGAAGTTTGAACTTCTTGCCTTGGACAAAGTGTTTGTATTTCTTTACAGCCTAGACTATAGCCAGGCATTCTACTTCATGTCTCTCTTGATAGAAAAAGGCACCGATCCATACCGCGCTTGCGTACGTCTTCAAGCAGTACGAACGAGAGAGATCGGGCCTAGCTGAATCAAGGGAACTTGCCATTATAGGGACTTAACTTTCTGAAAAGCTTCTTCAGCTTTCGGGATCTATTTAAACCGATGCTCCTTGTCTATAAGGTAAGTTAACGGGGCAGAAATTTCTGCAAAATGGATTATATATTCGCAAAGCCATCCGGCAGTGCTTAAAAATGCCTGCAACTGCCGAGTAGACTTCGGAACAGTCAACTATGTTTATCATATGGATTTCCTGAAGACGGTTGCCATTTTCTGAGACAATTCTGCCTAGACATTTGAGTTCTGATGAACCGAAGCAACAGTTCTGTGGCGATGATCACAATCCGTGTGAGCGCAACCTCTTCAGTATCACAGTGCTCCTCCACGATAATGTCATCTAAGCAGGCCTTGCAGAAGGAATCGGTATACCCCACGAGCACAGAAGACATTAACTTCTGGAATACCGCTGGACCATTCTTCAAGCCGAAGCTCAGCATGCGGAACTGGTAAACTTGACCGTCCGATGCCCCAAAGGCCGTGTACTTCTGCGTCTCTTTGGTGAGAGGAGCCTGCCAGAAGCCGTTTTGGAGATCGAGGGTTATAAAGAACTTTGCTCGGCCCATTTCCCGTACCGTCTGCTGGATCGGAGAAAGATTTGGTGCCTCAGAAATGATAAAATCATTAATATCCCTGTAGTCCACGCAAAAACTTGCCGTCCTTTTTAGGGACGAGGACTACAGGGGAACAATAATGAGACTTGCTTTGAGTAATGACTCCAGCTTCCGAAAGCTTGCGAATTCTCTCACGTAATTCTCGCTTCGGACATCTTATCATATCTGAACTGACGAAAAGGGCGTTCGTATCGAACTTCAATATCGTATACCGAAGCCTTTCTTCGAACACGTCCGGAAAGTAATGTAGTGCCGCCAAGAATTGTTCTGGAGAAAATTCAGGCATTTCGATATCGCACAATTTTCTTTCGGCCACGACTTTCCAAAAAATTGTTTGGCTCGGTGCCAAGCCTATTTATAGACATTTTCTTTTAATGTCTGAGATGGCTTCTTGTTGACGCATGAACGGAATGCTCAGCATTAGGGGCTTGTTTAAGTCGGTTAGGATAGTAAAGTTGCTTCCATGAAAATCTCGATATCGATTTGTCCGACACTATAGCTGGTATTATTTATGCATCCTAGCTGTATTGTCATCGGATTCAGGAGATTCAAGAGATCTTTTCCCTCGAAAAGGTCAGCCTTGACAACATTTGTGCTCGCTCCTTAATCGATCAGAACCAAGACATCATGTCCGTTAATTGTGACGGGTATTCTTGGGAGACTTTTATTCATATGTTTTCCACGTCCGTCATCCATCAGACTCATTAAATATTGTCTTTCTGCAATATAAGTTTCAAGGGGATGAAGGAGTTCGTGGTTCTTGCAGTTTACCTACGGAACTCGGGGCCCTTTGGTATATGTGTTATGCACAGGGAAAGAGAACAGTTTTGGGGGACATTAGTATTATGGCGGCTTGCTCTGGTAATACAGACATACTACTCCTCTCCTTCGTAATGTAGTTTACCTTGAGTTGATGAATTTTCAGCATTCTGATTCTGATTCATTGGGTGGTTGGAATAATTTCTGTTGCCCTGATTGTGGCAACTACCTCATGAACGAATTCGTTCCTCGAACGTAGATACTACTATTTTGATACATGGTTCTCTGCCACTGATCGGGCCAGAACCATTCTGCGGACTTGGAAAATCACACTTCCAAGAAGAACTCGATGAAACTGAAGAAGCAATGAGAGCAACATACTGGCAAAGACTTCCAGGGCTAAAGCAGGCCAAAGATGTCCTCGGCAATTTCAAACGAGAGACACTGATTAACCCCAGCAAAACTAGTCTTAAGACAATCACGGTATTTCTGACGGGGCACTGCTTACTCAAAGAACACCTATGGAAGATGGGTTTAGAGGAGGACAGCACCTGCAGATTCTGTGGGCAACATCCAGGTAGACCCCACCATATATTGATGGAGTGTTATGCTGTACATCACAAAAGATTGTATATACTGGGATCATTCGTGGGAGAAATACCACGATAAGACCCCCTTAAAATTCCTCAAGGAATTGAGGCTTGAGGGGCTGCTGTGAACGAGAACACCTTGAGATAGCAGAAGAAGATGGGGCACAACAGATCTATCAATAATACGTTATTCTCCAATTCGAATTGTTTCCAAAAAGCGATGTGTAAAAGTTGACCAAGAAATCGACAAACCTTCGTATAGGTTGGCCCATATCAAGGCTTCTTTTTTTAACGGGGTTTTGGTCAACATAACCCACTAATCTTCTCTCGTTTATATCATCGAGGATTCTACAGTAGTTTTTCGCAAAAATAATTTACGGTCATCTGTTTCTAACCCAGAAAAAGTAGGTAGAATGATTAGCCCCTCTTAGTTCTTTCAAAATCTGAACTAACTGTGTCATGGAGTCCTGCGGCTGAGGATTCGATGATATATTTAGAATTTCTTTTAGGGGCTTCAGGTCTGACGCAAAGGTAAACCTAGAGCTTTTTGGGTGAATCATTTTAGGAGAACATTCGTTAGGCTATTGATCATCAAAAAATATTCTTTCAGCCACTCCGTGACATGGGAGAAAATCAAATGGATCAAACTTGGGAGATAAGGTTGAATTTTCTTGCCTGTTTTGGCCAAAGAAACCTTGCCTAGAGTTCGCCTCACGTTGGGCAATAAATTCACAAAATGAAAATTGAAAAGAAGTAATTGTGCTTTTCGCTTATTCCCTATAACAATAAAAATTAGTGAATTTATTGCCTTTCGTGAAGTACACATTGTTCGACATGAAGAATATTTGAATATTTCTCCTGGTGCTATGATGTTTCTTTGGCTTCAAACGAAGTATTTGTACTTGTTTGGGGTGCTTTCTGTAGTCCTATAGATGGCTCTGGTGCCCATTTTAGTACTTGGGTTATCGTAGGGCCAGTTGACAAAACCAAATAGAAATCGTTTGCATGTTTTGTCCGGGTCTGTACTGATGAGCGGGTGAACCGTTTAACTAGTATACAGTAGACACACCTATATTCGATTATCACTTGGTAGTTGTTACAGGAAGTACTTGCAAGGTTTTTTTTTAACTTTGCCAGGCGTTAGGCTGGAATGATTCGGCAGTCTTATGGGGCTGTTGAATTATTTTCTGTTCGATTCCTTTCAATCAATTTTTCATTCTGTGAATGCATGATGTAATTGTATTTATCGACAACTAACTATGTCGATTGGCCATTAACCGAGTTTCTACAGCCCGAAGTGTTCTTGTAGGCTTTGTTACTAATTGCATACGCCACCTTTGGAGCAGCACTGTTAATTTGAACACAACAGTGGATGGTGGAAGACGCATCCTAGATATTATACATGATTTCAACTTCAATCGTCTTCTTTAGTTAAATGGAAAATTCTTTCCCCATGGTCGTTTCATTAGTCGTATACACAACCACAGCAGATCGCCGCCACTATAATTTGCTGATACTCTTGTGAAATTAATTGGGATCGCACGTTGAAAGGTAACCAGTAGCACAAGTCTTCTGAAAACTTGTGAGTGTTGCTTATGGGTGTGCAGCCAGATGGCAGAACAAATTTTTGAATTAACAAAAAATTGATTTGTTCCTATGAAGTATGCTGAAGTATCGTTACCATATCTGTACCAACATAAAAAGTTTTTAAACGTTCCGTTTTTGGGTTATAACTCAAGAATAACTCAAAGGGTTATCTTCAGATCAGGTCATCTGCGATATTCTGGAGGATGTTTATTTGATTGAATTTAATGAAAATTTATTTACGGGGTTTCCGTAGGAGACTTGGAAAACATGTTCAATTGATTTTGGAGGCAAACTGCGGATATGTATGCAATTTCTTTGAAAATAATTTAATGAATAACAGGGAAAATACGCTAGTAAGCGGATTGTTCAATCAAAACGTATCAATCCGTCGTCTTGTTTTTTCCATCTCGAAGGTCAATGATAATATAAAAGATAGAAAATTCACAACAGGGATGTTTGATGTACTGTATGTACTCTTTCGTTGTAATTGAAGCAACCAGTAGCAATATGAAAATTATAGTGATTTTGTTATCATTTTTCTTTTTTGGTGTTCTGTCGAATGAAGTAGACCAGGGTAAGTTTCTTTACAATTGTTATAATGTCCAATGGATTATTCAGTGTGTACGATTTGTGTTGTTTTGGAATCCATGGACCAATTTTGAAAAATGAAAATTTCAAGTTATAGTACTAGAGCTTCTTTCAAAGATGTTGACAGATATGAATTATTCTTATTTTCAAGGTCTACTATGCTTTACTACATGGACCAAAATCTACATTCGGCATTCTTTTCCCGAAAAAGTGGATAGCCTATTCGATTTAGGCTTATATTAAACATCTATATACCAAATTTCTGCCTGATATCTCATATAGGGAGCTTGTTATACAAATTTCCAAATTCAAGCTTTTTTTGACTGACTTTCGTATGAAAAACTGTACATTTTGAAGAAGAAATTCAAATGAGAAACATATCGCATATACGAAGTTCTATCATCGTGAAATGTATACCTAGTTCCACCAAAAATGGAAAGTTAAAAGAGTATTGTCGATATCGCTTAGTTTTATTGTAGTCAATTAACGGTCCTATTCCAGTTGTTGGTTATTGCTCATAAATTAAATAGGTACACGTTCTTAACTTTTGATTTGTTGATTTTGGTTAAACAATTCCATGAAACGAGTATCACCATGTTATTTCGTAACTGAGTGTGCCAAGTATTCTCTCAGTCAAAAGAGCATGGATTTGTAAATTTGTCATCGTATGTATAACTAACACCCTATAGTGGGCTGAAACTTAGTATATAGGGGTTCAATATATGCCCATATCGAATAGGCTAGCCACTTTCTTCATGAAAAAAAATCCCTAATGGTCCTTCTTGAAATTTAGACCCATTTAGCATAGCATAGTAAGCCTATAAGAATAATTCATAAACATCTTCAAACAAAGCTCTTAGTTACTGAGAAGATTGGTGAGTTTTCAAAACCACTATCAAGTTAATACGAGAAATAACAATATGCTGCAGTAAAAACCCCTTATTATCTCCTTAATTTAGGCAGATATCTGACAGAAAATAACTACTTCCCTGGCTAATGCCACGACGGACGTTGAATTAAATCTGACAGATATCTGTGCAGCATTCTCCCTAGAATCTGGGAGACAGCCACAAATGCTTTCTGTATCCAGTAGCAGAATCCTGCCTGACATGACCACTTACATACCGGTTTCGAGGTCTATTGCCTCTTTTAAGGGCAAGGTAGTCCGACAACTTTTGCAGTCGTTGACGTCCTTGATCATGCTATGCAATTCACTGATACTTGAAATGATTATCTGAGGTGGATGCGGAGTCTCGTAAGAAGACAGTCTCATCGCAACCTCTAGAAAACCTCAGAAAGCCCTCCAAAGTAACTCGGGGTAGAGTTTGTTTTAAAATATCAGACAAAGTCTGATGGCTTCAGGAGAGAGACAGAACATCATTAAAAACCCCTTATTCTCTCCTTAATTTATGCAGATATCTGATAGAAAACAACTACTTCCGTGTTATGTCAGGCAGGATTCTGCTACTTGATACAGAAAGAATTTGTGGCTGTCTCCCAAATTCTAGGGAGAAGGCTGCACAGATATCTGTCAAATTTAATTCAACGTCCGTCGTGGTATTAGCCAGGGAAGTAGTTGTTTTCTGTTAGATATCTGCCTTAATTAAGGAGAGAATAAGGGGTTTTTACTGAAGTTCTGTCTCTCTCCTGAAGCCATCAGACTTTGTCTGATATTTTTCAAACAATATGCTGGTTATACCTAGACAATCTCATTTACACGAAGTTTTTCATATAATGCCATGAAATTTTATAATGCTCTTCCTCTTGAATTTTGGAATTTTTTAATACCTAGGTAGATGTTAAAATGAAATTGAAAGTACCCCTACGCTCTCTAGATCGTTGCCTGGCTGACTGAACTGCATATATCGATATCTGACTTCTGGTCATTGGCATGCAATGATGTTTGTGCATTTGTGCAAGTATATACTAATATATTCACATGTAAAATTCGAACCTGTGTATGTGCACGTGTGTGTATGTAGGTACTCATATACTTATATATCTAATTTGTTCTCTAATTTGTGTCTCATATTGAAAAACAACAGAAGCTGAAATTTGCCTTTTTATTAACACATTTGTTTTTATGAATTGGTTGCTTTTTGTTGATGAATGAAGACGATTATTTAAAACCCATTGTCAAGAGGAGTGTTCCCTTAGGCTTGCTTCTAAAAGAAAAATACCAACTTCTACCTGCTTTTCCTTGGTTTCCACAATGTTTGTAAAATTCAACTGTTTTTACTATACTCCCAGTCACGAGGCATTTCATTTATTCCAGTTAAGTCTGTGTTGAACAAAAATAAAAATCTAAAATGGCGTAAACAATTGATGGGTCCAACGCTAAAACCACTTCACAAGAAGAAATATTCTCGTTGTAAGCTACGTAATAGCACTGCTAACTCATACTTTTTACTAAATGCTGGGAAGTGATTTTATCCCTCAATTCCGATGATTTTTCAATTTTCCTTGTAGCCTAATACTCAGTAAAATGCAAAGCGCTGTTGGTGATAAAGCTAGAAAAGCTTGGACTATATCCAAGCCTGCAATTCTATTTTGTTATCTCAATTTCATTACTAGAATAGGAAGATTTTAATCTACCTGAATATTTGCAGAAATAAACATAGATTACTACTGGAGAGATTACACCGGTGAAATTCCCATTGATGCAGTTCCTGGAGGGCTGGACTTGAACAATAAAACAACGTACATAGGCCAAGGTTTCGTCGGAAATGTCGGTAATCTCCCTGGTATCATATACCCAGGTCGAGTAGAATTATCCGTTCCTGAGCACGGGGTTGTGAAAGTGGATAGATATATCAAGGTGAGTTCATTGTGATTGAAGATTATTCTACGAGAAAACTCTATTCAGTTCGTCATTATTCAGACTCATTCAGCTGATATGGTCAATTTGGAAACTGATTAGTTTCCGGGATTTGCTGTAGTATTCTTTGGTGGAAACTTCCAAACATCTTCATTGGTATGAAAAAAGTACTCTTTATGACGTATCAACTGCATCAGTTTCAGCTGGAATAAGATGCCTAAAAACCCTGGTGTGCCGACTGATACCTGTAAAACTGTAGAATAAAACGCTGGACATTAGTTTGCTTGATAATGAGAAAACAAATGAAATTGCGGTCTATTTTCCAAAAATCTCGTGAACCGCCACCGTCGGTTTTCTTGTTAGGGTGAATTTTCATGAACAGAAGTTTCAAGTATTACGCACGAGCATAAAATGAATAAATTTTTGACTTATTATATAATTTTTATTTTGCTGATATGCAATTTACTGGAATAAATAATAATCACACATTTCACATAAAAGTATTGAAATTTAGCTGCATGGAAATTCACCATTAGAACCTGTCAATCTTGTGCTTGTGCCTATCTGATATCTGCCCAACATGCGCATGCGCAAGTATCTCCGCCATTGTATCCGAGTTTGCCTTTTAAAGTTCTCTATAATAAAGTATATATAAAGTAATAATTTTGTAACTTATTTTGAGTTTAATTGCTTTTCAGAAGTGATATGTGTGATGAGTTGTGTGTTACAATGGTCTTTCACTATTTTAAAAACTGTATGTCATGTAATAGTGAAGATGTTTCTTTTTTGTGCAATTCTTTCTCGACAGAAAATTTATTTTTGGATGATCCAACCACACTGAAAAGATTTCACGAAAACGAATGGTAAAATAAGAAAACCTAAACAAGCTTGTTGATATATGCAAAATTGATAGATTTCAGTAGAAGTGGTGATTTTTTTACTTTGTCACGAACTTTCGCAACTTGAATTTATGGAATATTTAAAGAAACAGTAGGGTATAACAACACGCACCCAGTTGATTGAATCGATTTGAAAACATGTTTGCCATGTTTATTAGATCATGGCGAGTTAAGAAATAAAATGTAAGTTCCAAATTGGTTCCAAAGTATATTTTACAGATTTTAAGTAGTAGGTACTCACTTTCGGTACTAGACATAAATGAATTATTTTGTTCATCTCTCTGAGTTTTGTTCACACAAAAACGGATTATGGTCAAGTTATTTAGGAAAATAATATAAACTACAGAAAAATAAAGAAACGAACATCATTGATAGTCAATAATATTGCACTACGGAATTTTTGATTCTGCCACAACTATTTTGACTTTCAAACGGTATTTACATTATTTTAAAAAAATAACATATTTTGTGTTGTGTTATTTTTCCAAAAATTTGGTCTTCCACTTCGAGTATGGAAACTATATTGCTTTAGAATGATATTTAAAAAGTTTATTGACATTCCGTCAAATTCAATCAACAACAACAATCATAATCACTATGTCCCTGGAATATTGACATGAGGACGAGGCGCCATCTCTGGATCCGATTACAGAAATAGACCACGAATTCATTTGTTTTGTCTTCAAAAAAATCTAAACAAACTCTAATCAGTCGACACACCAGGGTTTTCAGGCATCTTAAGCTGGAAGTTTCAATAACACGTCTGAAGATTTCTACCAAAGAAGACCACGACAAAACCTGGACATCAAACAAAAAATTGACACCATCCGTGAAAGAAAAAACACAATTTGCCAATAATGAAAAATGAGAATAATAGAATATTTTTCAACAAGAGATGAAAATACTGTTTCTACGAGTGAAGCGGAGCGGAGCAAGTGTGGCAATCTCACTAACGAAAATAACGTATTTCATTTCGAGTATGAAATGTAATTTTTCTACAATAGATGTTGTTTATAAAATACTGGAATTTCGCTATTAGAGTCCATATTAATTATAGTTATAGAAAAAAGTTCAAATATAATCGTGAAAATGTAAACTGTCGAACGACGTGACGTTCGTTTGTTGATTCAAGTGCCAAGAAGAGAGATTACCCTTCAGCAGGCGCGCTTTGGAAAACTACACGACGAAGCGCGTGGTGACTTAAGTTCACGATTTATAACTACTGCTTCAAAACAACAAATCCACGGTTGCTAACTAATATTGTTTTATTAAAATAAATGAACATTATACATGGGATATTGAAATATAAAAAATATATAAACATAAAACTCAAAACTATTACAATGGTGTTCATTTTCAGTAATCTTTAACAAATTACTCTGAATCATATGGATTGTTCATACCTATCAAAAAATGTATGAAACGCATCAATCTCCGTGGTGATTTTTTTTGTTTGTCTGGTACTAATAATAAATATCTCTCCTGATGATCTACATAATAAATATCCTGGAGAGAATTATCTTCTAGTACACTTTTTCCTCTTCATCAATTTCCAGATGGAGTATCTATACTCACAGGCAGTCAAAACTTTACTGAAATGCTCTTCAAAAGTCGGTTGAAAGGTACTGTACTAGAAGAGGGAATATGTCTACGTTTCAACAAAATAAATACAGGAGCGTGGTAATTGGTGAACGAGTTCACTGGCGCGTCCACTCGAGGGTTAACTATCATTAGTGTGAAAAATCCATCAAATTGTTTTCAATATATTACCATCGGATCGCATGTTCATTTGCTTTATTTTCACTCTAGAGTGAAAATCACCTTCATGTAGGGTATCTGGTTGAAAAATGATCATTTTCATATACATCAGTCGAAAAATTATATTTTTCCCATTACCACCTAATTTTTTGTTCGCATTTGAAGAGGTTACTGTTCTTCAACATGAAACTTTCGAACATTCACATCCTCATGTTCGGTTGACAATAAATTAAATTTGAGATGTCCAAAAATCCTGGTGTAAAGAGATACTTGTGCATGCTTGGGCAGATATCAAATAGACACAAGATTGACATGTTCTAATGGTGAATTGCCATGCAACTGATTTTCAATACTTTCAAGTGAAATGTGGGACAATTATTTATTCCAGTAAATTAAATTTTGGCAAAACAAAACTAATATAATAAGTCGAAAATATAACAGTCAAACTTTTTTCTCAATCGGCAAAGTATTACTTAGCGCTCTTAATACACAAATAGCTATTTTGAACAGGAAACTAAAAATACAAAGTTTTACGGATGGAATATTTTTAAATTGATTTAATTTCACAATACTGAATTATACCTGGTATAGGTAGGAAAACCAAATTATATAATTGTGTATTTGATGCTACTCGCCCAAAATATCGAATTAATTTGATTAGGAAGATATACCACACCAGTATTTCATTTAACAGTACTTGGGTACCTGGATCAGTTCGGGAACTATTTCAATAATAAGTATGTTTGTACAGCATATACGTAAATTGAAGTAGTGCCTCCTGAGGAAACCAAATTGGGTAAGGTAAACAATGTCATTACTGACGATGAAAACTACAAAATTTTGTGAAAAATATAAGTTTTATGATCGATTTGACCATTCCAGCAATAAACTTAATATTTTTTCAGATTTTATGCAGTCCATACAAGAAAGCATTCAGATGGCTTCCAGTCACAGCAAGGAATTTTCAAATAACCACCACTGGAAAATATTTGGTGGTAGGAGGAATTGCAAGGAAGAAGTTTCTCAATATTGGAAGATATGCTTTCGAAGGAGAAGTGTTGACAGGAAAAGTCGTGATTGATTCACCGGACTACCCTAACACATTCCCAATGTTTTTTGTGTACAAAAATCAAGAATATGAAATAACAACTTATGAGGTTTTGTATTACGATACAAATTATTAACCACTTAGAAATAAAATAATTAGAACTGCACATTTGGAAAGTATCATTTGAATGTTTCTTCACTTTCAAATAGAAAGCCAATGGCTGTAATGTCCAGAGATCATTTCCAGAACAACGAATAGAAAAAGAAACTAGGTACAAATTAATTACACTTCAATCATAGAGAGTTACATTTCATTGCATCGATATATCCGGAGAGCGAGCAGTTATGTCATTCATTCTGATAGTCACTCTCCACATCCTTGGCATGGGTGAGTACTGGGTCAGAGATCATGTGCTCTGGGTAGAAAAAATTAAGGACTTCTGCATTTTTTTGGCTAAGACTTCTACCGCATCACGGCAAGCCCGCATAATTTTCACATTAAAGAGCAGCGTATCTATCATTCTAGAACCACCATTTCAACGGGATGGTTTGGGTTAAGCCGTCGGAGTTCCATTTTTTCTTCTCTTTTGGACCGATGCTCGTTTCGCCAAGTG
This sequence comes from Chrysolina americana, assembly GCA_958502065.1. Lineage (NCBI taxonomy): Eukaryota > Metazoa > Arthropoda > Insecta > Coleoptera > Chrysomelidae > Chrysolina > Chrysolina americana. The sequence continues at coordinate 17,392,737 of OY293411.1, read as the reverse complement.
CTGAAATCTCTACGACGATAATCGTTCTCTCTTTGCCTGAATTTGTCCGAGGGGGGAAATGAGTAGTTCCAGTTGATTCGGTAGTTTTCATTCTCCAGAACAGACTCAATATCCCCCGGAGTATAAGGGTAACATCGGTGTCTCGTATAAACCGTACGAGAGTTGAAGGTGGTGGTATAATACTCGTAGCGCCGTTTTATAATAATAATAATAATACTCCCTCATAATTGATTAACTTTTGTGTTTAGGGGATGTTTGGTCATTACTGACTGATTGAATATAACTTTATAACAGTAGTCTCCATAACAAATTGAAAGATCAGAAATTTGAAAATAAGTCGAGTTAATTTATTTTTTTAAGAGCTTTTAAGCGTCTGACAAAAGTTCTAGTCTATGGAAAGAGTCTAATACTTTTGATATTACTTCAGAGTGATATTTTACAATATATACAAAAAAATCAGCCATTCAAATTTGAGTTAAGTAACTCTTATTTCAAAGAGCGCAATCCTCAGACACGCAGGTTATAAAAAATACATGTGACGCTGCTCAGAACCTAAGGTTACATCTTTGTGAAAATGAGTTATGTCTTAAAGCTCTAGTGTCTTGGACTAGAAGGTTAAATTGTTGAAAGAGAACATGTTGTATATCATTCACTACTGATTATCATTGTATTTTGATATGTTATTGAGTAAGTGGTGGTGATGTCACTTTCTTATGTCAGTTGAATTTGTAAAAAACTTCAGAATAAATATTATCAAAAACTGTTGAAAAACATACAGCTTGAACGATTGGACGACGTCTTTCGAAATCAAAATACCGGTAAACGTGGTTTATCTTAACTTATTTGGTATCCAGGGCCAACTAAATCTTTTTATAGAAGATTACATGACATATAGAACTTCAACAGTTAATGTGGGACACTCATTTCCTTCGGACCAACCACCTACAAGTGGGGTATCCCAGGGGTATGTCATTGGCCAACTCCACCTTGTTTTTTAGGCAAATGACCTTGTTTTCCATACAAAATGTTGCTAGTCTTTCTATGCTATATATTTTCCACTTTGTGTAAATATTATTCGTTTAATTTTTCTGATACTCTCTAGCACACTTATTGAAGTGTCTCACAAAATCTATTATTGCATAATATGTACTCTCACAAACAATAACATTTTGTTGGATTAATGTTAGTCATACAGGTAAATGACGTGTTGATAGGTGAAATAGAATTCTTTTTTTTTGCGATGTAGATTTCTGCTTACCATCTCACAAAGAAGAGTTTTTACTTGGTTTTACAATTTTTCGGAAATGGGAAATTAAATACATATAATATTTGATTTTACCTGATTTGAATATTCAAATTGAACACATTTATTCAGTTGGGCTAAGCTAGTTATGTAAATGAATAACGAAAATATTTCATCACATCCTTTACTAGTTAATCACTTACCTCCCGTCTTCAATAGCAAAAAGTACTTTCCTGATAAACACAGCTTTCCGGCTTGTAAACAATATGACTATAGTAGCGTAGGTCCTTCATAGTAGGATCAAATGAATACAATTTCCTTTTCTTAATGGCTTCAGCTCACTTCATTCGAATTATACAAAAAAATTCAATATATTTTGAAAAAATATTCAAGTGGATTGTTTTGTACGGCCACTTGGTATACCAATTAAGTTAGGGATGGCGAATGAACAAAAATTGTTTAGGAACCATATGTGTTTCTGACTAGTCTTTACCATCAACAATTTCAACTGTCTATTTCTTGTGGTTGGGTTTTTCCTTTTCCAAATTTTATACAATCATTCATATCTTTCAACATTATTTAGAAATATATGGTCTCAACATGACGTCGCAGCTGGCTTGTTGTCTACCTCTAGCTTTGAAGAACAGTAAATTTACTTTTTTTGAAATTCCAGCTTGAACATCTGTAGACTTTTCTTCACATAAAGTGAAATTTGCAGTACACAGGAACAAGTTGAGATTGTTGAAAATTTATGTTGTTCACACCGCATGTTACTTTATATCTTGTCATAACATTATGACTTGCTGGCAAAAAGTTTACTTTGCTATAAATCAAGTACAATGATGATGCTATCATAAGCGTACCTGAATGTTTAAGTTGTTTCGTGATTAACGTACCTATATCTATGCATATGATGAATTCACAGTAAAATGTATCCATACATTTCAATAGTAATAATAATAATAACTGCCTTTATTGACCACAGCGTTTACAGGGGCTAACAAAATTAAACAGATTATAACTTCTTATAATGATGCGGTGAAATGGCGGAGTTCGGTTGAAGCTTCCAAAGGAAGCTTCACGTCGCTCTTCCACTCAACCCTTTCGAATAGTTACCAAGATACATATCAATGAAATAAACGAAATAATATTTAAAATATAAAAAAAAGTGAAAATAATACTTTACATAATGCTTAGTAGGGCAAACAATGAACAAGTGAAGGCTATATAAACATGAGAAAAATAGAACATATTTGTGATTCTCCTTTAGAAAATGATAAAATGAAAATAGTTTCGTTTTTTTTTTTGTATGGGCGAAAAAGTAAGGAAAAGATAATAAAGTCATTCAGATGGGTTTTGTATATTTAATTCATATTCATTTATTTATTTTTATTGGGTGAGCTTAAGGTCATTTAAATTGAATAAGTTTTGCCAACAAGAGTTTGCGTAATATGGCGAAATGGCGGAATCGTTTTGAGAGATTCTGGAAGGTTGTTGTAATAGCTGAAAATGTTGTAAGAGAAAGATCTTCCAAACATGGAAGTAGAATGTCTAGGTGCAACAATTTTCCCCCTAAATCTATTATTCAAAACGTGTTTATCGTTTCCATATATCACTTTTTTGAAAAGGTATGAGGGAATTTTGTTTTGTATGATTTTATTATATAAAATACAACTGTGAAGAATGCGACGGTCAGACATGTTCAACCATCCCAATTCTTCGATCTTGCGTGAAATCGATTTATATTTTCGTATTCCGAATGTGAATCTTACGCATGCGTTTTGAACTTTCTGGATTCGTAGCTGGTCAAATTTGGATATACTAGCGTGGTAGACAGTATCCATGTAGTTGAAATGGCATAAAACTACAGCTTCATATAGGATGATTTTCGATTTACGATCTAGACAATAATTACAACCATACAGTTTTTCAGAATACAGTAGGCTCTTTCAATATAGTTGGTGATATGCCTTGAAAATCTAAGAGAGGATTCGGTGATAAGTCCCAAGTTTTTTGCGGAGTCTACATAGGTGAGGGGTTCATTATTGAGAATTACTCTAAAGTTACGAGAAATTATATCCCTCTGCATTTTGGGCCCAAACAGTATAACAGATGATTTGGATGGGTTGAGAATTAATGAATGTTGTTTGGAAACGTTTTGTAAAGAGATATGATCTGCATTGAGCTTTTTGAATGCATCGTTTGCATCATTCTATTTGAATGATAGATACAGCTGAGTATCATCAGCGTAATAGTGTGATTCGCAGAAAGTAGCATATGTATCAAAGCGTGAAGTTAAAATGGTATAAAGCAAGGGACCCAATATTGAGCCTTGTGGCACTCCACTGATTACTAGGAGAGCCTCCGAGAAGCTGTTTTCCACCACTACGCGTTGAAGACGGTTTGACAGGTAATTCTGGATCATTGCAGAAGCTTCCTTACTGAAACCAAAGTAATGTAACACAGCAATGAGAAGCCGATGATTTATTCTGTCAAACGCTTTAGAGAAGTCAAGAAGGATCAAAGCAGTGAATTCATTTTAATCAGTGGCCGATAAAATATCATCAGTGTCCCCCAGAAGAGCAGTAGAACAGCTGTGATTTGGTCTGAATCCTGATTGAGTTTCCGGTCAAACTTACTAATATTTTCACTCATTTGGAAGTTCATAGCTTTCTCGATCAATTTTGACAAAACGGGAAGGACACTTATAGGGCGTAAATCTTTAATTTCGGATGGTTTTTAATCTTATGAATCGGCACAATATGTGCCAACTTCCAAGATTTCGGAAATGTTTTAGTTTCAAAAGAACAATTAATGATATGAGTGAGGAATGGTATAATGAACGGGCAGCATAATAATATCATATTGAGACTGATGTCATCGCATCCAACCGCTTTTGTCTCAAACATGTTGGAATCGTCGTCGTCGGAGCATTGTGATTCTATAAAATATCTATTAATACTATTCACATCAAAATTATTTGGCAGATCACATTCGACTTTTCCGTGGATCCCTAATTCTTTCATTTATTTCCAAATAGTTTTGTGATTATTTAATTTTAATTTGTATTGCAGAAATGCTTTTTTTTCATTCTTGATAGCTGTATTAGTGAAGTTTCTCAATTCTTTGTAGTATGTCCAGTTGACTGGGCTCTTATCTTTTTTGAATTTTTTCTGTGCTTTATCTTTCAGGTTTATCAGGGATTTGATGTTGTCTCTTAGCCAAGGGCTTCGCTTTTCAGTGATTCTCGATGTGATAAGTAGAAGGTGTTGATCAAATATGGAGACTATTTTAGAATTAAAAATCTCGAGTTTACATCATGTCCTGTGAGTAAAAAATTTGTTCCAAGTTCAAGTCAACAAGGTCCTGAAGGAACATTTCTTTATTGAAATGTTTGAAGCTACGATAAGTTCGGTATGTTGGCGTGGTACCATGTTTGTTGTTGCCGATTTTACATACAACCATATTGTGGTCGGACATATTTGGTACGTCGACAACGTTACATTCAGTTACGTTGGAGTTTTCAGAGAGAAAGACCAAGTCAAGCATAGAAAAATGTTTCCTTCTCATAACCATATACTTTTTTTAAACTTATTTTCCGATACCAGTTTTCTCAATAGAAGCTTATTTTCCTGTATTTCTTACAAATAGCCAGCCAAAACCTACAGAACGTTAGCCGGTAACAAATTAACAGCTAACATCCTAGTACAAGAAATTACGATAAATCTTCGGTTAGAGTGAGCATACGAAATTAAAAAGAAAACAAATTTTACAACTTACGTAGTTTGGTCTGAACCAAAAATACAAATAAAATTTTTGGCGGTCACGACTATTTTCCCATTTTTTTGTGAAACTTCACCATTTGACACATTCAATTATTCCTGGTATCCGCACTTTTTAGTGGAAAAAACTAATATTTTTTCAAAAAAGTCACCGTAACTTCGAAACGTGAACAAATCATTGTTGAACACTGGTATTATTTGTTTATGCAATGTTGGCAACGAGATTGGGAATGTTCGGGTTTCGTCGGGTGTAGTCGGTAAGCAAGATAAAGGTGAGTTTATCGGCAGGTTGTGTGCATGCGAGCGCAGCGAGCATCTGCTTTTATTTCACATTTTCATACCAATTAGTGATTGGATTACCAGCAACTCGGTTGGTTAGGTTAGGATGTGTCCCCTTCTTTTACATCGAGAAATTAGGTCTATGACTGAAAACGTGGACAGCCAAAAGAAAGAGACACGCTGTAGACCAAAATAGTATATTTACTCCGTTTTCGAAAGAATCTTATCGAAGAGTAGTTTGAAATGAGAAATATTCTCATTAAGTTCGCCATCGTCCATTCTTATTGAATCTTTCATTGGTTTCTAAAATAACCAAAAAATTATTCAATCAAGATGACTTTTTTCTGCTCCGGACTTCCAACATATGTCAATCACGAATTGTTCAGTTCTTAGTTTTCTTAGTTTTTAGTTATTGTATATAAACAACTCCTTAATTCTGTAACGATAGTTCTTAATTCTCAATTCATAATTGTCAATTTAGTTCAATCTATAAACCCAATATGAGTAAATAGTGAACTGTGAAAACTGAAACCAAAATCGTGGGCGCATCTAAGAAATGAAGTGCGTAACCAAAGAGATGACAACATGAAAAGGAAGCCAAGAGAGAAAATTTGAAAATAAGACTGAAAATTTCAGAGAAACGAGAAAAATTGCTCAAACATTTTACATTAAAATATATGAATGAGTACCAGAGTTACTGATAAAACAAAGTAAATATCCTGTTTTACGTACTCAACTGAGATACCCCAGCAGAGAGCAGAATTTCCATAGAAAGTGACGTTTTACCGTCACTAACCTCAATCAAGTATTTCACCAATTTAAAAATAAGAACGAGCCTTTTCACAACGATTTCCTAACTGAAGTAATCCCTCCAAGACATTCAAGTTCCACAAAACAATTTTCATTAAATTTCCTAAAATACATTCTAACTTCATCTTTTACAAACTATCGAACTCCGGCAAATAATAATAGTAGCCGTCTTCTACCCACACAGGCTATGCCTTTGGGTACACTCTATGTATCTTCTACTCTATATGCGTGGGGAGTGGTTATTGGGATAAATGATCCAGCGCGCCCTCAGGAAGTATCGAGGCTCCGAAGACAGGGCCTGATTGGGATAGTCTTAACGGATAAAGAAGGAGTTTTCTTATTATTTTTATTATTATAAATAAATATCTATTTCACCATCTCTATAATAACAATACTACCCCATAAAGACTCATAGAGTGTACCCAAAGGCATATCCTGTGCGGGTAGAGGATGGCTATTAATATTATTTGCCGTGACGCTCCGGGCGACTTTTGGTGGCCTATTCACTTTTCAGCTTTAAGAAAACTTGGGAAACCAACAGCACCACCACGGGTGGTCGGTGCGCACTCCAAGCAAGTACCAGACGGTTTGGATTGGTTAATCTACACATATAAGATCTTTACCTACAATCCAGTAGAGTCAAGTGGTCATTTATTAGCTTATAATAGAGAAAATATATGGAATTTTTTCACAAATTATTCGCCTTGTATATAAAAAAACCAATAAAAATTTTGTGTGATATGAATTAAAGGATAAGTTCTCCTTTTAAAAAAATTCGTTACCTTTCAGGACTCCCTTATGTATACTTAATTCTTCAAATTGACATCATTCGACTCTGTATACGATGGAACACATCATTTAACACGGAGATTTTGTCATTACTACAAGGTGGTCCAAAAAACCAAAATATGTTCTTTTTCCACATTCATGAATCACCTTATATGAATTGTATCAACTGTGATGATAGATGAAATGAATATATAAAATTGTTCGATAATTCATCCTATTTTCGCATTTTCATAATTTGGGAGATTTGAATATTCCTCATATCCATTAAAACATTTCATCAGAATGATCAGTTCTTCAGTATATCAAAAAATCAAAAGCTTTACGGGGTCCTTTGTTCTCATCGATAATGTGTTCGGGAATCCGCGAGTTGGTTTGGGAACGGCTGAGCTTGCAAAGATCCGACCGTTGAAATTTCTTACTTGATTATGTCATACATAGATTTAAAAAAAATTAAAAATCTGTTCTTGATGTTTCTGTATCAAAGCTAGATCAAGAAATTGTATAATTATTTATTCAGTATGAAACATGAAACAGATACTGTTATTGTGTAGAACGAATGGGTTTCACAAAGTCAAGTTCGTTATGAAATGTCAAGTTCTCAGTTTATAATATATTACATTATACGGATAATAACATCGCGGGAGAATGAACCCAAGAGAAATTTATTACATAAGATTACACGATTACGTTGCACTTGGACTCATTTGGAGGACTTTCATTTTTATTGCCAATTAAAGCGCATTGGGATTCAATCATCAGTGACACTTACGACCGTGAGAAGATAACCTCAAAAAGCATTTTATCTAGTTTGGGAATATTGGCAAAGTTTATTGTACTAATTAGGATTATAAAAGATTTAGGGTTATAACCAAAAATTTGTTGGAGGTCCAGAGAGACTAATTAATGATTATGCACTCGTCAAACTAATTCCTAAGATACAGTGTTTCCAAAAATATATTATGTAGTAATATATGCTTAAAAGCGCTTTACTATGATGATTGTTTCTACCTCTGATTCGTATTGAACTCTGTGCACAATATTAAATTCCTTGGAGTTCATCCAACATTCACCGGCCCCATGGCTTTCTGACGTTAACTAGATCATGACGTTAGAACTTGATAAAGCATTAAAAACTTAGAAAAAAATTTGACTTCAAGACACTGGGAGCATTGAAAGATGTTGTATCACGAATCAGTCAAAATTGCGGGAAAGAAGGGCATATCTCCATTTCATCTCACATCAAAGGAACTCGAAAATACTTTGGAAGGTACTGAGACAGATGAATACGGTAATAAAAAATAACGAAAATGTCTTGTTGCCGGAAAATCTAGCCGATCTCGATGCTATAAACAATCATTTCACAGCTGTTCCTAATATGGCTGAAACTATCTTGAGTCAGAATTATTGGCAAAATACATACAGAATAGACACAATTCGAGAGACACATTTGAATTTCGTACGGTAGAAAAAAAAAGAAGTTTTAAATTGCATCAGCAATGCAGCTGGATCTGACTATACTTCCCTGAAAATGTGAAATATTGTTACGAGATTGATAAAAATCCCCTAGCCACGCCGCTGTCGAATGCTCAACCTTAAAAACGTAACTCATTTGCATAACAAATGAGCCGAAGTCGCAAACGTTTAAATTCCCTTAATTATTTCCTGGAATTTAGATGTTTTTCTGTATTGTTAATAATAATATATCAGCAATACCCTAAGAATTTAAAGATATTTTGAAGGAAATAGGTATTCTAAACAATTCAGACACTATACCGGGTGATTTAGCCCTGTAACCTTCTTATTTGAATAATAATAAATCAGAACTCATCTAACTAATCTTACAATTTTTGAATGGTTCATTAAAAGCTATTGAAACTACTGAGGGTTATTCGTATGGGTGCATAATGTTGGCGGGAAGAACAAATAAAAAAAAAATTATCCTCATTCTGTCACTTGCCAAAGACGTACTCACATGTCAATATTTCTTTTTCAAATGAGTTGTCATATTTATTTTCGCAAATTTGTTCAACCATACAAAACGTACATTTTTCTTATAATTATACCGAGTAATATAAATTATTCTGAAATTGAATTAATTTATTTTTTACATATTCAAACAAGCCGTTACTGTAGATACAGGGAAATTTGCCGTCGCGTCGTGAAATAACGTTGCTCATACAAATATTGAACATCAACAAGAAAATAGAAATTGATGAAGAGACAATCAAATACAGATCTGTACATATTTCATGAGATAATCTAAGTGAAGTTAATTTTCACTATTTTCGAAACACAACTAACCCGCATGTTCATAACAATCTGAATGCTCATACTTCCGAGATTCTTCGTCAATTGAATGGCCCTTTGAGCATTTTCATGTTTTTTCATGTCTAATAGGTAGTCAATGTATTATGGTTGGTCAAAAAAGAATCGTTCATTGGATATCATTGGATCAAGTCAGATGCGATATTCATGCGACTGTTTCGTTCAATTGTTTATACAAATACATTCGGACTGGGATTTCACAGAAGAGTTGGAAAACACGTTTAGTTAGATATCGGAGGCAAAGAACGGATTAGTATGCAGTTTCTGTAAACGTAATTGAATTGGCTAACAGGGATAATGATGCTGGCAGGCGGATTGTTCAACCAGAACTAACCTGAACTTATATTAATCCGTTCTCTCGTTTTCTTCATCTCGAAGGTCGATAAGATTATAAATGAACTCGAGCAAGTGCAGTACACAGACGTTTAGTGTTTTAGATTATTTTGTGACAATTACAAGCCAACTATTACTAAGTATTGTAGCAATATGGAAATAATAGTGATGTTGTTATCATTTTTCGTTTTCGGCGTTTCATCAACAGAAGAAGACAGGAGTAAGTTATCGTTTTTGATGTCTAGAATTTGTGGTTCCCATCCACATTCCAAATATTCTATAGACGCTACAAAAGGTTAGGCAAAGTTCTAATTTGGTGAATTCGTACAGTTTGGTGTCCTTATTAATATTCCGAGTTTTCAAACTTGAGAGACCGCCGCTCGGGTCGCCATATTGGAAAAATGGTTCCAATAACTAGTTTTTTGAGGATATCTTCACTCCAGTGCCAATTAGGTCAAAAATAGCTTTTATTAGAATTATAGAACATGGAAAATGTTTTCCAGTCCGATGAATAGTTCACTAGTTGAAATTTCTTCAATTTGCAAAATCAAAATTGCAGTAGATACCGATTATTCAATATGTATTACCGAATTTTTAAAGTAATACAGGCTACAGAAGGTACTGACACATTGATCGTTAATACGGCTATCATTATGTCCATTATGTGCTAACAGCACAGGCGAGATCTCATCAAACGTTTCTTTTCGCAATACAGGCAGAGGAAATATTGTTTAAAAAATCAACTCTCGTCGAAGTCTACACTATGTAGAAATAATTGCGGACAACATATTGTTCTTGCATATATTCACTACTTCTTTTGCTTTCAACATTGAGTTTATAAAAGTATACTTTTTTTATCGCTCTTCACGGCATTTCCAAAGAAAACACCATTACTTTGGACTCCCTAGGTTATCAAAATTTCGTAAGATCCGTAACTGCATTAGAGGAGCTGCACGGCAATATTCCCTTCGGACCTACCACCAAGTTCAGGCTTGGTATGATGTATATGAGAGTCCAGAGCAATGGGGTTGGGAAAGAAGCAAGATTGGGCTCACTCCACTCCAACAACAAAAGATCCGACACCCGGAGCACTCCTGGAATTAATTTGGTGCAACTGCATTAAGGGGTACGGCCGAGCCTTTGGGTGTAGAAAAACAGACTCAAAATCTGTTATCTGCACATGCTGCCATGGAAATACTTGTGAAAACAGGGCAGAGATTTGATCGGGCTCTGGTAATGAAGAAGACGACAACAACGAAGAGGATGAAGACCTGACCATTGAAAAATCATTTGCACACGAGGTCGACGAAGAAGACAGCGAAGATGAAAACTTGAAAGACGAAACAAATTTGCAAGAAGATAGTGATATCAGTGAGTCTGGACCATCTAGGGCATCGAAACGGAAGATAAACATCAGAAGATAACAAATCGTGGATTAGGCCTTTTGAGTTTACATGAAAAGAAACGCGAACTCAGTAATGAGTAAAGAACAGTAGTATGTATCAAAAAATCGGTTTCACTGGAATTTCGAGAAAAAAAGTTGCGATTCTGATCGAAAAACGTTTTCCACAAAAGTTGCAAGAAATTTCATGCTTTATTATTCTTGCAATAACTATTTTCAACCTAGATGGAGCTAGGGAGAAGATATTCTTGAAATACTGGTTTTTGGTAATAATTTTCCAATATGGCGGCGCGAACGGCGGTGACTCAAGGTCACAAACTCGGAATAATAATTAGGACACCAAACTGTACAAATCCACGTTTTGTAAGTCAGAACCTACCCATTCCCTGTCCTATAAACTACAGATAGCCAAGAGCCAAATATTTCAAGAAGAAACGCAAAAGTTTGTTGCAGGAATTTTAGCTGTCGGTCAAACTCAGCCAACAGCTAGCTGAGACTTTTAACAGGCGATTGAAAAACCGGCCCTTACTTCATATACCAAAAAATTATTACTGAGATTGTCAATTTCTAACCATCGGACACCTTTAGCAACTGCGGTGTGGAAAGAATAGTGAAGTATCAAACTGGAAAGGTCACACGTACAAAATCGACAGATCCTACAAGTTTTGTGTACTTTTTGCTCTGTTCTGATATATTGATTTCAAAGATAGCTTTAAATAAATTGATGGAAAATGATTTGATAATATTCGTTTATAATTTTCACATTTCTTCTGGGATTAGCACATGTAAGAGGTATAAAAAAATAAACATTCTTGGTAAAGTCCTGGAATTCTGTATTGTTCTCTCCATTTGTTGATTGGAATAGGAAGGTATTCATTTACCTACATTGATTTTTGCAGAAATAAACATAGATTACTACTGGAGAGATTACACCGGTGAAATACCTGATGATGCGGTTCCTGGAGGGTTGGACTTAAACCAGAAAACGACGTACATAGGCCAGGGCTTCGTTGAAAATGCCGGTATTATCCCCGGTATCATTTATCCAGGTCGAACAGAATTATTTGTTCCTGAACACGGGCTGAAAAAAGTCAATACATACATCAAGGTAAAATCATAGACGAATAATTATTACAACCATGAAAATTATTCAGTACAAAAGTCTACTCTTTCCATGAACAGATCACGAATAAACACAATAATTTATCCATTCATTTGTTTATTCATAATTGGGATACTCGCAGGTAAATACCCACAAAGAGAAGTGGTTACAGAAATATTCGGTGTCGAAGAGTTACAAGGACAAAATAATTTTAAAAGTATTTAATGACAGAGAAAACATCTGGATTACTACAATATTTGTTGAGGGAAACACACATCCTTCAATTTTTGCCCAAATTTGTGTTGAAACTCGGATTGGCAAGTAATTGTCTATTTCTGGTGTTTCTTCGAGGAACATGATAAAAAATCGTTGACACTAGATTGGGTGAGTCGTGTTACAGTTTTGTAAATAAAAACTGAATCTCCTCCGTTGTCGAATTTCGCTTATGCCAACAGTTAAATAAATCTTCGATATTTTGAATGACAAGAACCTTACGTATTTTATGTGTATTATAATGTGGATTCCATATGACATTCCCAAAATTCAGCTTGCTGTAAATAAATCCATGATAAATAAATTTGATTTCTGCCTCATTATCAAAGTCTTTACATATTCTGCAGAAAAATCCTAAAGCTTTGCGAATTTATTACATAATCCAAATGGGGGTTGAAGGTCATTTTTGTGTAAAATAGATTCCATGATCACTAATTTGGTCCACTCTATTGATACTATTAGTTCCTAACCAATATTGAAAAGTGATCGGTATATTCTTTCTACTGAAAAATATACATGCACATGTATTGATGTTTCAGTTTGTTGTGGTTACAGTATTCTGAAAATGTATTGAGGTCTTCTTGAATTTTTGAGCAGTCTTTAATAGACGTTACTTTTCTGAAAATGTTTAAGTGATCAGCATATAGACGTACTTGTGAATGCTTGAAGCAGTTTTTCAAATCATTTATGAAGACTGAGGGACCTCCGAGGTAACTACAAATGGAGCCGATCTGTATCAATTTACGCTCCCTAGCTGACTACGGTTATGAAGATAGGACGAAAGCCACGTGAGCAGATCTCCTTGCAAACCGATTCCGAAAGTTTTGAGAAAAGGAGGTTATGGCCAACTTCATCAAAAGCCGTACTGAAGTCGGTATACCGTGTGTCAACCTGTGTCCGACTGTCCAATGCATTTGAAATGTAGTCTGCGTATATTACTAAATTTGTTTCTACAGCTCTTTTGGGAAAAAAACATGGCTGGCATTTTATGATTATACTTGATACAATGGCACATAGTGTCATAAACAATGCTTTCAAGCAATTTGCGGTTCGTTTCAGTTAAAATATTATCAGTTGTCCACGTCAAAGTACTTCTGAGTCCCTGAGGATGCCAACTTTGTTGGCGAAATGCGCATTGATCGAAATTACCGTTGTTTTGGGTAGTTTGCTTGAACGGCACCCTATGTTTCCCTAATCATCTCCGGAGTGTCAAAAAGTATTTTTTATATTCTCGCTATTATTCTGATCGATGACAAAATTATTGATGCAATTACCCAAGGATATCTCTCGTAGCTGAATGTTATGCTATTGGTTATTGTTGAAAAAAAATGTGTTCATTTGGAGTGGTGCTGTAGGTTTTCCGGGTTTTACTTCTACTGAAAAGTGAATACGCCACCAAAAATCAGTAAGTCGCCCCGAAGCGCCACGGCAAATAATAATAGCCGTCCTCTAGCGGCGCAGGCTATGCCTTTGAGTACACTCTATGAGTGTTTATGAGAGAGTATTATTATTATTCTCATTATTTAGCTTATGGGGTGACAATGGCAAATTACTCTGATCATCAAATTGAGAAATAACGCTGGTGCCTTTCGAATATATGCAGGACCTTTAAGGAAATCAATCGGTGTTAGTTGGTGTCAGCTGGTATTCCAATATTTGTTGGGGTATATTTAAGTGTTTTATGTATTTTCTGAACTGACTTGAATCGATTATAGTCAAAGAATAATGCTATGTTTCAATAAAGTGTTTTTTCCATTAGATATTATGCAGTCCGTACAGAAATGCATTCAGATGATATCCAGTCACTGCAACAGATTTCCAAATAAAGACAATTGGAAAGTATTTGGTTAGAGGGGGAATTGAGAAGAATAATTTTTTGAACATTGGAAGAATAGCTTACCAAGGAGAAGTAGTTATCGGAAAAATCGTGACTAACTCACCAGACTTCCCTGACACAGCTCCGATGTTTTTTGCAGACAAAAATGAAGAACACAAAACCTCAACTAATGAGGTTTTGGTTTACAAAAAAAATATATTAGCAATATACTCAGATCAACATGGATATTTGCATTCTCTTCTATGAAATTCCTGATCAATTCAACAAACAAATGTAGTAAAAATAAATTAACTTATACAAACTCGCTCCATCACTCATTCGTTTCATTTCACTTGGCAGTTGTGTTTTTGTGGTAACGATTCTAGATTTACAATAAATTCGCCATTCATCTAATATGAAGTTAGCCAGCAAAGGTGAAGATCTCGAGTATGTAAAGCAACTGGCTTACAGCTATAAACTGATGATAGACTCTCCACCTCAAGCAGTTGTGAACGGATACAAATTCTGGATGGTCAAATGGCAGAGGAATCCCAACGTATGCCCATTCCAGAAACAATACCTGAGCTCATTGAAAAATGTGACGTAGAAATGTATCCAAACATTTAAAAATACTTGAGCATTCTTGCTACACTAACTGTTAGTATAGCTACGACAGAGAGTTTTTGTCAACTCTCCGTCGATTGAAAACGGCTTCGAGCTTCGATCAGTGAAGACCACCTCACAGGACTGGCACCACATCCATATAAACGTAATAATTGACGTAGAAGAAGTCAGCATTGAGAGTTTCGACAAAAAAAAATCTTCTGCATACATTCGACATGCATGAGGTCCCAAAAACAAAGTTCAGAATATTTAATGGGTTAGTGTAATATTCAAATTAATTCAGTATTTTTTTGTTCTTTTCAGCACAGATAAAAATCGAAAAGCATACTGATATTTCCTCTCTATATATGATATATAAAATATATATGGTATCGTAAGTGACTCTTTGTTGTTTTTGGAGCCCGTGACTCCCCTTACGCGAATGCTGAATCCGTCCTGGGCGTGACGCCGATGACTGGTCGTCACCATTGGGGGCAGATACGGTGAAGTAATCTTTAAGCGCATGCAAATACCCCTGAACCCAATCAGAAGCTGGTGCAAAGGAGGGAGTCAATGTAAATCCTAGCAAAATAATGCTGGTCCTATTCACCAGAAGGCGAAAGTATGAAATTAAAGAACTCAAAGAAGTGAAATGCCTGGGCGTTGAAACTGACATGTAACAGCTAAGTCAGTCACATTCTTTCCAGGGACTATAGCGGCAAGCTGGACATGCCGCAGAGTCTTCGGTAAGTCATGGGATCTGAAACCTAAATGATTTATTGGTCATACCAAACGATCATTAAACCTATGGTCACCTACGCATCACTGGTATGAATGCCAAAAATGCAACAAATTTCAAGTCAAAGTCAAGCTGCAGAATTTTCAGCAAATAGCTTGCCTGGGAACCACATGAGCAATAGTTACTGCAGCTCTATAGGGCAATGCTTGACCTTATTCCATTGCACCTATGTGTAATGAAAGAAGCAGCAAATAGTGCCTTCAGACTGTACCAGACAAAATTCTTGAAAGCAAGGGATCTAATCAGACATCTAAATATTTTGGTACACATCTCCCTAGAAGCCATGCCAATCAGGTACGACTTCGAAGTGCAGTTCGAAATGGTCATAAACAGCCACTAGATTCACAAGGAGAACGGGCCTCAATTGGCAATGGAAGCCTCAGTGTCAGTGTAGTAAACAGATGGATTTAAGATGGACGAAGGGATTGGAAAGGTCGTTACAGGCTCTAATTTAAGGCTTTCGGAAACCCTTGGTAGGACCCGAACCATCTATTGAAATTGGTGCCCAGGAATGCCTTGAAAGTAGCAACCAAAGAGCATAAATCTATATATCAGATAGCCAATCACCACTAAAAGCTTTGAAGTCACACACTTGTGTGTCTAAGCTGACTTTGGACTGTAAACATACCCTAAGACAACTGGCAGCAAACAATCAGGTAACCCTGATGCGTGTGCCAGGTCACAGGGGCATCAAAGGCATTGAGGAAGTAGACTACCTTGTCAAAGAAAGGACAAAAATACCACTTTCTGAACCCTTCTGTGGACTCTCCCAAGCCCACTTGAAAGGAGAATTTTGAAACTGGTCGATTAAATGAAATCTCACTGGAATAAAGTACCAGGACAAAGACAAGCGGAAAGGTTAGTCAGCCTATCGCCAAGGAAAGCTAAACAGCTTCTCGAGTTGAACAAAAAATAATTGATATTGAAATTGGTAACGGCACTGCCCTCTAGAGTATCTCCTCAAGAAGATGGACAATTCAGAGAGTTATAGTTGCCACTACTGCAAGAACTTCGCGGAAACTGCAGAATATCTGTTTTGCGAATGCCCAGCGTTCTTCTGCAAGAGGTGTCACGCACAAAAGACCTTGCAGGTCGAGGTGCTGGTGAAGCTGGTGAATATGCCTTTTTACGGTACAAATCTCAAATTAGATCCGTATTAGTCCAGCCAGGAAACTTGCATCAATTTTATAAAGTAGGCTATGGAGAAAAATTTAATGGGTAATCCATGATAAAAATTAAACATGTTTAAAAAAAATTACAAAAAAAAGTTGTCAACCTCACTCAGTTAAGAATTGAAGAGTGTAAAGTTAAACAAAAACACTGTATCTAATAAATAAACACAAATTGTGAATTAGAATTTTCTGAGCTATACTCAACTTCACATTTCTGTATATCTTCCTTTTCTTTGTATACATAGCATGGTTGTTCTGTCTACATCTTTTACTGAATTTCTGTTGTGTGATTGTATATTCGCTACACAGTCCCAAATTTCTGCTATATGCTACTTAAGAATTATCAACAAATGTATGCTTTGAGAAAATGAAATATGCTGCTAAAAATTTCAATTATAATTGTTGCAAAGTGGACGTATTTCGTCAAATATTCAAAGTAGGAATTCATTTAAATTGATTCTTTCAATACTGAAACGATATCAAAGTTATCAATAAAAATGTCATAATACTAGTTCAGGTATCGAACAAAAATTCATGATATTTTAGGGAACAAATTAATCTCAAATTTAGTTTCACTAGCCCAGGTATAGTAGAACACTGTAACTGAAGATTTCAATATATGACACCCAGAAAAAAATATACAGCAGTCGACTGTTAGTAGAATTTTGACAAAATTCAAAAGTACTGGTTCAGTTTTAACTGATTTCAGAAAAACACATAATCTTTCGGAAAACATTTATTTATTTATTTTAAATTAAATGTTTGTTTAGATATTACACAGCATTGAAAGTCCAGTATTTCTCGAATCAGCAGAAGGACGGATGTAAGCGAGAGCAGTGTAGTAAGAATTCTAAGAAAAAATAGATTCAAGTCTTACAAGCCAAAATTTATTAATAACCTGAAGTAAAGCGACTTTGATGTCCGATAAGGTAAGCTCGGGTAACTGTGAATTTGGGACAAGTGTGAGTTTGCTCGCTATCTTCGCTAAACCGGGCGACAGCCCAATGCCTTCTACTGACTAATAGGCTACACTCATAATGAATCCATAACCATCATATAAAATACAAAAGAGATCTTGTGAAATCCAAATATTTTCCCCAATTTTCTAACCTACAATTCATCAACCCGAACGAGTATAAAGAGTTTATTTCAAGCTTTGAGTGTATTGTTAAAATCTAAGGTAAGAATCCGTTTTATTCACTTTTCTTCTGCCTAAACAATGAATCTGACTATAGATTGCCGTTTTTTCATGAAGTTGTTTTTTTTTTAATTTTTCCATTGCATGTCACACTTACCCCGAAATTAAATGTTATTGGGGATAGTGTGACCTATCTGTCGGGGTAAGTGGGAACCTGGTTCATTTGGCCAATCTAAACAGTAGGTAATATTTTTTCAGCTATAGTACGAAATTATATACAGAAATCTCAGAGAGCCAAACAATATACCTGGCCAGATGTGGAAGACATTGATACACTTTCAGAGGATGAAATAACAACTGTGCTTTCATCACCACTCGTCAGAAGATGGGGACCAATGAAATTCTCATTCGATTTTTCAGAGTTCTACCTGTAAATTTTTCTTTTCAACAAATGTTCACTTTTTGTTTTTTTCCAATGGGGCATTTTAAATTCAATATTAAAAAGTTCCTAACTATGTTTTGAATAAAGATATCTCGAAACAAATAAATTGTGGTGAAAGTTCCTTTAATGTTTACTCACACCTGCCCCAAAGAGAGATTTACGTGCATTAATATCTTTAAATTTGTCCAGAATCACACTTGCCCCAAATTTCCGGGGAAGTGTGACCTATGGAGATGAATATCTGAATATATGAATAAAATTCATAGAATACGTTTTTCAACAGTTTTCTGTGGCATATTACAAAGACTGACCTTCGAAGTAAATACCTGCAAAAGTTCATTTTATATTAATTCAGGTTCATCAGATGGACTAAATTCAATGCGAACTAATGAAAATCACGGTCACACTTACCCGAGCTTACTATATGGGTTTTTCCATATAAAATATTGTGGACCGATGAGGCTACATTCACTTCAAACGTAACTAGCTCGAAAAATTGCAGGTGGTGGTCTCAGGAAAATCATAATTATTTTATTGAATGTCACGACCAGTACTCGTTTAAAATGAATATTTTCTGTGGTTTATTGAACAATCAAGATATCGGACCATATTGTTTCAGATGAAACTTAAACACTGCGCAATTCTTGAATTTTTGAGAAATGTACTGAGTGAAATTTTAGACAATATGCCTCTTCAAATTATTGAAGATTGGTGGTTTGAGTTGGATGGTGCACCTGATCACAACGGTAAAATAATAGGTAATAATTGGGAACATCATTGGCCACCTCATTCTCCTGACTAAACCCCACTGGATTTTTTCATGTGGGGTCATCTGAAGCAGCTGATATACAACCACCGGCCATTTAACAATATTGATCATTTCGAGCAGACCATTTGGGAATGTGTAGCGAACATACACCCGCAGTTCATCAGAAATGCAGTGAAAGATGTACACAGAAGAACCATTGAAAGAGAGGGTTCAGCAAATTTTCACTCACAATTTGTGTTTTTAATTTTTTTTTTGTTTGACTACTCTCTAGAATTCTTAATTGAGAGAGGATGACAATTTTTTTTTAAGTTTAAATATATTAGATTTTTATTATAGATTACCTATTTCATTTATCTCCATAGCGTACTTCACACAATTGATGAAAATTTCCTATCCGGATTAGTAAGAATTAAATTTGAGATTTGTACCGTAAAAACTTGTAAACTTTGGTTAGTTACGTAAAGTAGTTTTATTATGTTTTAAATCATAACTTTGGTATCTTTTCAATAGTGAAAGAGACCACTTAAATGAATTTCTATTATAATGTAACGATTTCGAGACCGGCCCTAATCATCCAATCAGTCGACCTCAAAAGCAAACAACTTGTACTGGCCAACGGATCGTCGAGAACAATGTCAAATAAAATCGATCTCTTCGATACGGTTCTACGAGCCATCTAGATGAATCGTCCTATACTCCCGAATAATCGAGAGCCGTGGATGGAATCTGCTTGGGAGCATATAAGCTGGATAGCCGAGGACGACAGGGACAGTCACAGAGAGTAACCAATATAGTTCCAGAGTTCGCGGATAGAGACTGACACAGTAGAAATAAAATAGCGAAGTAAATGTTTGAGTGAATAATTGTTTTAAGTAGTGTTTTAAATAAATTAGAAAGATTAGTTAAGTTCAGTTTTACTACAATAAATGCTTGAAGATACGCACGTCAACTTTGCATCAAATGTAACAAAATGTTTAGCAGTAATTCTCATTTTCTTGAAAAAACATATTTTTGCTCATGTTTCCTGATAAAAAGTTAGTCGCATATTAGAGCGACTGGTATAATACAGTTTTGTCGAAGTTACGATTTTTTTAATACTGATAAATTTCGTAATAATAAAAGAAATGCCAAAAAGTGAAAGTTGCGTAGAACGTTCAAATTCGAGATGTAGGTGTGAAATCGAAAAAAAAACTTTAACTTCTTTCGAAATTCGAATACATAAGCCTATTTCCAGCGATTACTTTGAAAAAATATAACTTTTGACTAGGGCTTCGCGAGACCAAAACCAAGACCAAGACTGATCAGTCTTGGTTTTGGTCTCGAAAAATAAATGTAGTCTTGGATCAAAATTTCTCTGGAAATTTTAATTATTTAATTCAACTGTCCAACAATTTATATGCATATAATAGTTATTTCGTACTTCTCAGTCTTTAACAATTATCAATTTGTACAGATAAAGTAAGCGAAATAAAAATTTCTCATTTCACCATCATAATATAATATTTAAGAAATGTAATAATGTAATAAATATATAATTAGACCCACACAGCACACAGGTCGACGCCCGACAGGCCAGAAAAAAGTTGGTTCAAAATGGTTGAAATATTAATTAGATTTTTATTGACCTCCGATCAAGCAACACAACTTAAATGAGTAATACTCGAATAGAACTGAAGGTAACATCTTTTCAAAATATAATCCCTCAAATCATGATATTATTGCCATGTCGCAATTTTTTAAGGATACAGTAAGCACGTCAGCTAGATTTTGATATCTGTTGGGTATATTCATGGCAACGAAAACCCAAAAATACTATCTTGGATGAAATATATAGCAATAAGAAGGTAATTGAAACGTTATTATTTCCATCGCCGAACGGAAACTCTTCGTTGTCGATATAGTCTGGTCAGTACGGCAACACTGCATTTGGAATATCGAATGTCAAATATGACAGGACAACAACAAAACATCTCTGTTTTTTTCGTCTTTGGCTAATTGGAGTGTTTATTCGTCAATAAATGGCAAATTCTGGAAATCAAAATATGTCATTTCATAGGTAAGCTACCAGTACCGTAACTATCGAGAGAGGGGAAACCGAATTGGAAAAGAGTAAATTGAATGAATTATGAAAAAAACATGTCAATTAGAGCATCGGCTGTTCTCAGAATCCTGTGGAGATTATTCCATCATAATTTCAGGTTTCCATTCCATATTGGGTTTCCATTATTTCTATTTTATTGAACCTCAATATTTCTGTTAACAACGCACGACACTGCCGTTTGGGGAAGATGTTCCTTACACACAAATTTTAATGCGTGTGCGGCGAGTTACTCATCTAGGTTGTGTAATTTAATCGGATGTTTTCACAGTTCACTATTTACTTATGTTTGGTTTATAGATTCAACTAAACTAAAAATTATGAATTGAGAATTAAGAATTATCGTTACCATTTATTGACCATTTTACAATGGATTATTTTGTGATGAGCAGTAAGATGCGATTGCGTCAGAGTGGTGGAATTGGAATCTGCGACGTTACAACATACACCTATTTGTTGTAAAATCTGTATAACTGCAATGCAGATTTTGAAAAATAAATAATTGAAATAAAATGCCATAACATTTTTTATCAAAATTTTCTTAATATTGAGTAGATTTAGCTTCACTATTTTTCTTTTGAGACCAAAACCAAGACCAATACTCTTTGGGGAGAGTCTTGATCTTGGTCTCGAAAGTCAAGTCTTGATCTTGGGAAGATTTATTAAGTCTTGATCTTGGTCTTGTATCAAGACCAAGACAAGACCAAGACTGATCTCTTGGTCTCGCGAAGCCCTACTTTTGACAGTACGTGACCACATCCGAGTAGGTAATTTTCCATATTTTTAGAAGCACAACCTAACGCCCAAGTTGAATTTCAAAATAAATTATTAATAAAAGTTTTTTCCATATGTTGAGAACTTTATGAAGGTTAAATGGCAATTCTAAGATTTCTGTCAATACCTGGACCAGTAATAGTAACTAATCTGGTCAGATAATGGTTTCAATTTTCACGGAGCGAGCAGAGAAGTAATAGAAACTGTGGAAGTCGCCACAAATATCAAGACATAGGGGTAATCAAAGTATGTATCCTTATCATATATTCCTATTTATCATATTCATCTTCATTGTTTATTCATATCCTCATCCAACCTACATCCTGCCGCTCTACTGTTATCAAAAAGTAGATATATCATGAAATGTCATCATAATTGGGAATACATTTAGCTTTTGATTCATCTTATTCTTTTTCTAGAAGTACTTCCAATAAGGAGAGAATTCATTATATATATATAACCTGAAACAGAATTATGTCATCGTTCTCTACCAACGAAAAACAATTTTTCTCACACTTCAAATTGAAAATTGAATATTCATATACTGTCATATACCAAGTTTCACATCTTTTACTTTCATTTTATGTTTTTATATTCAAATTTATACCTTATTTGCTGTGAGTTTTCCTTTTCATAGTATGTACAAAGATTGTATAAATGTATTTTTCCAGTTTGCCCTGAAGAAGCTTTAAAATAAAGCGAAAGCTTGGCATTATTGTAAATAAAACTTTAATTTGAGAAGTTTCAACTGACTGCTTGCCCCACTATCCCCACAGAAGAAAATACCTACCAAACAGTCGCTAATTTAACTTTTATATATATATATATATATTTATGTTTGAAGCAGAATTTATTTCAAAATAGAGTAGGTATTTTGTGGGGTTGCAGCTGCTTTTCAATCAAACTCTTTTTTACTTTATTGTGAGAGCTTTAGAAATTATTTAATTTCTTCTTCAGTCACTCTAAAAGAATAGGTATAACTGCTAATGAACATATCAAATAAAGGTACTTACAGTATATGAGTATAAGATAAAATAACATTCAGAAAAATAAATGGTTTCAAGACAGAAACGTGAAAAGTCAATTTGAAGTTTATGAATGATGGATATAGGGTGTATAGAATTGGTATAAATTTTATTGTAAAAGGTCGATTCAAGTTATTGATGAAATAGATACTCTATGATTTTTATTGTTGCTCAATTTTATTTCAATATCTAAAATATTAGAATTATATTTAAATTTTGAAAATCGGTCTTCTTATTCATTGAATCTTTTTCATTCTTTATGTAAACCATTTCTAAAAAACATCTTTTGAATAAATTATTTTCTTTAGTTAGAATTGAAATATTTTTAAACGACTCCTCAATAAATTAATATTTTCCTCTAATAATTTTCCAATTCAAATTAGCAACAATACCAATTTCGCTAATAACCAAAATCCTGTAACAAACATCATTAAAAAAATTCGATCCTTTCCATATATAAAAGAACTCACTTCCAAAATTAATAATGTCAATAAATTATTTACCAAATTGAAAGATAAAACTCCTATACTGGATCAAGCAGGAGTTGTCTACAAAATTAACTGTCGTGAATGTGAAAAAAAACTATATTGGTGAAACATCAAGAAATTTGAAATCAAGGATTGTTTCCCACAAAAGTGATATACGTTTAAGACCCAATGCTTGCGCTTTATCACAACATGTAAATGTTACAGGACATTCCATTGATTTCAAAAATATTTCAATTCTAACTAAAGAAAATAATTTATTCAAAAGACGTTTTTTAGAAATGGTTTACATAAAGAATGAAAAAGATTCAATGAATAAGAAGACCGATTTTCAAAATTTAAATATAATTTATTCTAATATTTTAGATATTGAAATAAAATTGAGCAACAATAAAAATCATGGAGTATCTATTTCATCAATAACTTGAATCGACCTTTTACAATAAAATTTATACAAATTCTATACACCCTATATCCATCATTCATAAACTTCAAATTGACTCTTCACGTTTCTGTCTTGAAACCATTTATTTTTCTGAATGTTATTTTATCTTATACTCATAGACTGTAAGTACCTTTATTTGATATGTTCATTAGCAGTTATACCTGTTCTTTTAGAGTGACTGAAGAAGAAATTAAATAATTTCGAAAGCTTTCACAATAATGTAAAAAAGAGTTTGATTGAAAAGCAGCTGCAACCCCACAAAATAACTACTTTATTTTATATATACCGGGTGGCTACGGAAGTATTGCCTACGGAATATCTCAGTTATTGTATGAAGTAGGTTTGTGAAATTTGGAGCGTCGATATAATGACATAAGAGCTAGAATTTGAGCATATTGACATGTCGAAGTTAACTTCCGGTCTGACCGGAAGTAACATCAACTTTCTTATTTTAAATGGAAACCCTATTTTTTTTTCTTTTCGCTTTATTTAGCATTTAATTCCCTTTCTAATGACATATCACAAGTTGGTATCTAACCAGAAACTAGATCAGAAAAAAATTATTATTGAAATTCACCGAGTAGGCCGTGGAAGCAAAATGAAAGCCAAAAATTGAAAAGTTGGCTATGGAAACCATACGTCACTTGATAACAGTTGCTACTACTGTGATATTTTATTTTCATTCGTCGGCGTTATAAAAAGCCGCCAAAAAAAATATTGGAAAAATTGGGAAAAAAAATACTCTGTAGGTCCATAACTTAAATAGGAACATACAACTTTTTCTTGCCTGTACTATTCAGCATAACCATTCCTTTCTAATGATATAATAGAAAGTAATTTTTTGAAATGAAATACCAAAAAATCCAATTATTATTATTCAAATAACAAAACAGATTATCGCCATACGCAAAAATAACATTAAAAATAATCTGGAATGATAAATTATATCCTGTAGGTTCTAGGTTAAATAGGAACATAAACGTACTTGGTCTGTGCCATCGTCCATAGATATTCTAATATCTACCTATGGCCGATGTTTGTGCTATTCAGAATAATCTTTCCATTGCAATAATCATTCGAACCAAAATATTAACAAGTAGGCTGATTAAGATGTATTTTGGAATGAAACAAAAAAGAAACGAGAGCTCTCACGAACGCTGCTATCCATATTATTTTGACGTTCGAAGTAGTGTTTTTGATTCTGCCATTTTAAAAGGGTTTGGAAATCGAAATCAGTTAGTGGAATATTCAAAAAATGCCCCGTTATTCACGAACCGAACAAATTGACATGCTTCTCATTTATGGTGAATGTTTAAAAAATTCTTATGCCGCTGAACGATTGTATTTAGAGCGATATCCAGGGAGGCAGCAACCGTCAAGAAGGTATTTCCAGTGGCTTGAAGAAAATTTAAGAACTGAGCCTGATGTTCACGAAGACCAAGAAGCATTTTTTATGAATGAGGAAACTGAAATTAATGTATTAGCTTTAGTACAATATGATAGCACAATTTCCTCAAGGCAGATTGGCGCCAAATTAGCTATAAGTAAGGACTCTGCTAGGAAAATTTTGAAAAAACATCGATTTAAATCCTTCAAGTATCAGTTGCACCAACATTTGTATGAAAATGACGGTGAAAGGCGCCTGGAATATTGTAATTGGTTTCTTCGACAAAATGCTGAGAATCACCTATTTAACTATTATATCTTGTTTACGGACGAGTCAAGATTTACCAACAATGGATTATTTAACAGGAATAATACAAGGTAGGTACTGTACTTTATTTGGATTATTGTCGATAGTCGAAGTGTAAAGTGCTAAAAGTGTGAACGGTCTTTTGTTTCAGGTACTGGGCGATAGAAAACGAGCACCGGTTTCGACAAGGTGGCTTCCAGGAGAGATTTGGTGTGAATGTTTGAGCAGGAATAGTTGGAACTCATATTGTTGGCCCCATTCTTTTTCAAGGCCAACTAACCGGAGAGAGATACTTAAATTTTTTAACGAATGAAATTTCGGAATTAATTAACAACCTACCAGCGGAAATAACTGAGATAATGTACTTCCAGCAAGATGGCGCCCCTCCGCATAATTCAAGAATAGCGAGAAATTATCTTCAAAATCGCTTTCAAGAGAGACTTATAACAACCCATGGTCCAGTCAGGTGGCCACCAAGGTCACCTGATCTTACTCCGTGCGACTTTTTTCTATGGGGGCATCTTAAAAATAGGGTGTATTCCACACAGCCTGCAACTCTACATGAGCTAGAAGTAAAAATTCGTAGAGTTTTCCAAGATATCACGCCCCAAATGTTGAGAAACGTTTTACATGAAAATATCACCAGAGTCAATAAATGTATTGACGCTGAGGGAATGCATTTCGAACATTTGTTTTGAATTTATTTTATCTTTAATCCTATCAATTTGAATTTTTTTTTTTCGATAAATCTGTTTTTTTGTTATTTGAATAATACTAATTGGATTTTTTGGTATTTCATTTCAAAAAATTACTTTCTATTATATCATTAGAAAGGAATGGTTATGCTGAATAGTACAGGCAAGAAAAAGTTGTATGTTCCTATTTAAGTTATGGACCTACAGAGTATTGTTTTTTTCCCAATTTTTCCAATATTTTTTTTGGCGGCTTTTTATAACGCCGACGAATGAAAATAAAATATCAAAGTAGTAGCAACTGTTATCAAGTGACGTATGGTTTTCATAGCCAACTTTTCAATTTTCGGCTTTCATTTTGCTTCCACGGCCTACTCGGTGAATTTCAATAATAATTTTTTTCTGATCTAGTTTCTGGTTAAATACCAACTTGTGATATGTCATTAGAAAGGGAATTGAATGCTGAATAAAGCGAAAAGAAAAAAAAATAGGGTTTCCATTTAAAATAAGAAAGTTGATGTTACTTCCGGTCAGACCGGAAGTTAACTTCGAAATGTCAATATGCTCAAATTCTAGCTCTTATGTCTTTATATAGATGCTCCAAATTTCACAAACCTACTTCATACAATAACTGAGATATTCCGTAGGCAATACTTCCGTAGCCACCCGGTACATATATATATATATATGTATGTATATATAAGTCGTCATATTTCATTTTCAGTGTCGTGATTATCCTGCTCTTTATCTATTTTTCTGTAAAACAGTGTTATTATAATATGAATGCATCAGGATTTACTAATGAGATCACTCTCATCACAAACGTAGCAAAACTATTATTTCCTGCTACTCGACCTTGGCGAGATACCGTGTGAAGAGGTATACCAAATTTTAATCATGTAAAAATGCAAATTTCGAGCAGACCGTGCTGAAAATAACAATGGTTTCAATTAGCTTTTTTACCATACATCGACTTCCTTGACCTCTGCGTTTTCTTGGGTACGTACTGATAAATCGAAATTCGCATTCATTTGTTACTTCAGCGGCCAAATATTTTTGGTTGTAACGAGTCTCAAAAATTTGAATCACATAATTCTTTCCCAAGTCATAAATATAACTGGTTATCGAATTTGAATATTCTAAACAGTTAACCCAAATAGCAGATTTTATTAATAGTCAGAGAATTGTTTACAACTTCAAAGACGAAACGAGTTCAACGGAATAAGAATGAATAAGCAAAACAAGATGAAGGTCTTTCAATATAATAAATTATAATTTAGTATTTTCCTCTTCTGTATTTTTTCATGCTGCAAAAAAATATATAAATATTGCAGTAAATTCTAATGAGCAGATTTCGAAGGTAAATCCGAGGTGTAAAGCTATTTGCCAATTAAATAGATATTATCTCCAAAAACTTGTACTTTATTCAAAAATTGACAAAATATATTTCAACTTGACTTTTCTCTCTTCATAATGAATTCAATTGTTTGGTAACATACGACAGAAATAATATAACGAGAGTTGAAATAAAATAATGGAAATCATAAAAAAAAACTGTTAAAATTCTTCAAACCGTCTTCAACACGAGTAGTTCGCAGAAGAGTGGCAGAATAGAAACGAATAATTTCGACTATACAGAAACAATTCAGATGTGAGACAAATATTTGACTGGAAAAATTCCTTTCCTAACTGATACCGCGCCAGATATTGAATAATATTTGTCAGATACTTTTGTATGTTCCCTTTATTCCTGTGGCAAAATTTTAGTGGTTTACTGTCAAGTTTTGAGCATCACGGTGGATGGATTCAATCACTAGATGTCTGGAGTTGCCTAACTTAGGTTATGTGATGAGGTACAATTCCCTAACGCCATCCGATATAGAAGAGTGACCGTTTTCAGAAAACAAACATGTATTTGGTGATTTTTGGAGAAGTGGTTATAATTATACCTTTCAGTACCTACCCGTACAGTTTCTATCACTTCTGAATTGGATTGAGGTGCACAGTTGATTGGTACTTCCTGGAAAAATTTAGGCAAGTATCAGCACGAATACCTACAGATCCTTTGGAGTTATGAAATTGCATCAAGAGAAGCTGCGACAACTCGACGTGAAAACTCACAAAATGATACATATTCATAGGAGCGTGCATGCTAAATCGTCTGTTCCACGGTTACACTTCTTTAGACAATGGAGGGGCCGTGGACTTTCGAGTTTCTACACAACAGAATGGATCTGGAGGGAACATATGAAGTTATCAGGAGATCAGATCCCCTTCTTTGCATCGTCTGCGACCATGGAAAAGCAGGGATAGGAGCATTTATTTTCAGTTGTAATATCACAAGAGAGTGAGAATAAAGTGAAAATAATTTGACAGATTTTTCGAAAACTTGTTGCCAAATGGCAACAAATATTTTCTCTATCGTTTACCTGATATCTATTACTGCCTTCTGTTTTGAATTCATTGACAACATTCTTGGAATTAATTACTGATGATTCTTGAAAAATTTGTACTATGAACTTGAACAAGAGGCTGTATGGTATTGGGCCCTTATACGCATTCATACTATTTTTACATTCTGAAATTTCTAGACTCTCGAATGCATCGAGCAGTCTATCGTCATGTACCTGTTTAATTAATTTCAAGCTTGTATCATCAAATCGATGGTCGTGATCCAAAGCATGTTGGGCCACACTCGATTTTTCTGGTCTCGAGAAACAGATATGAGCAATGTGCTCCTTGAACCGTACTTTTAAGGCCCTCCTAGTTTGATCCACATACTTCTTTTCGCAGTCATTGCAGCTAATTTCATAAATCCCCGACTTTTCTTTTTCGTCTGTCTTATCCTTGGAAGTACCTAGGATCTTTTGTAGTTTATACGAGGTTTTATATACCACCTTCATATTAAGGGACTGTCGAAACCTCGAGTGAATCGATATATTTCGGAGGATTTTCCTTTTTTCGAAAAGTCGAAGAGCCATGAAGGGTTTTCTTGAATCTATGTTTATGGGCCGCGGTGGCTTGCGGGTTCAGTTCTCGCTCCATGAGCCAAAAAGCATGAGTTCGAATCTCAGCATTGCCACCGGTCTCGTGCATGGCATCACACGAATTGAAAGGAAAGGGCTACGTCTTCCCCTAGCTCGCACAAGTCTCTGACTTTGGAGGGTTGCACGAAGGAGTGCAACCGGTTGACGGATATAACTTTTTTTTAATTAGTTTGTCTACGTCTACCAAATCTACAGAATAACTGTTCAGTTCAGCTACCTCCCTAATGATGATTTTCTCAGTGATGAATGTCTCCTTGTTGAGTGGAAACGACAAGAGTCGATTCACCAAGAAAATCAATCTCCCCATTTTCTGATGTGTGAAATGGTGGGAGTTCTCAAGGATGTAACTGAGTGTACCCGTGCCTTTTCTGTAGACATCGAACTCAAGCTGATTTTGGTTGTTTCTAATAACTTGAAAATACTGTTGAAACCCCGATTAAATCGAGGTTCGTATGGGATAACCCTTTCTTGATAATCGGATTTATCAAGAATCACCACCTTATTTGCCTATATCTGCTTTCAGATAGACAACGTCATGTTCCTTAAATCTTTTGATGATTTTCTTATCTTTGTTCGAACTGCTAACATTTTTTACTTTACTAATATTCACTGCAATTTTATTCTTGCATGCTTGGAGATTACCACCACCTCCTCTAGATACCGATCGGGGATACGTATACCAAACTTCAGGCCTCTGTTCAGAAGTTCCAGTTCAGTGTCATCAAAAGTATTCAATAATGTTGATGACTTTCGAGGAATTTCTCTTCGGTTTTTCACTGATTAACTTCTTAACTTTTCCATTCAAAGGGTTTATCTTTTTGATGTACTTAGTCTCAATACCTATAAATGAATTCCTCATTTATCCCATTGTTCTTATTCCTTATTGCTAAGTTTGTTATAAAGGTAGTGTGCTTGAATTTCAAGCCTACTTCGTTTCAAGCATTCGACCTTTACAAGAAACTTATATATAGGCTGAGCAATAAGGAACAAGAACAATGGAATGATTTTCAGAAGAATTTATTTATAGCTATACAGCTATACAGTAAAAAAATAAACACTTTGAATGGTAAAGCTAGAAAGTTAATCATTGGAAAATCGAAGAGAAATTCCTCGAAAGTCATCAACATTGTTGAAAATGTTTCTTTTCAACCTTTTGACAAACGGTTAACTAGATAGTTACGTTGATGTAAGTTCATTGTTTCCAAGTGTACCGATACCGAAATCCTTGGAATATTTGATATACTTACTGCTTATCAACGGCCTCAGTAACGAAACTGTCAGAGATTATAATATGAGCCTCACCAAACTTTGCATGAGGCAGAATTGCTACTGCTTCTACGAACAACTCAATGTACAGCTATGGGTAACCCTCTATCTCCCTTCCTAGCCAATTTGTTCATGAATCGAATCGAAATGGAAGCAAGAGAGGGCTTCGACTATTTTCCTAGGATTTGGGTAAGGTATGTGGACGACGTGTTCGCTATCTTTGATACAAAACAAGTTGATGTAGACAGTTTTGTTTTAGAATTGAATAGCCAGTTTCAAACCATTTCGTTCACATATGAAACTGAAAACAAAGAACAGCTGCCATTTTCAGATATTTCAGGTATTACAAACAACCAAAATAATCAGCTTGAGTTCGATGTCTATAGGAAAGGCACAGGCACGAGTACACTCAGATACATCCCCGAAAGCTCCCACCATTTCACACAACAGAAAATGGCGAAAATGAATTTCTTGGTGAATCGACTATTGTCGTTTCCACTCAACAAGGAGAGTTTCAATACTGAGAAAATGAACGTTTATTCTGTAGATTTGGTAGACAAACTGATTAGGAAACACAGATTCAAGAAAACCCTTCATGACTCTTCGACTTTTCGAAAAGAAGAAAACCTTCCAAAATATATCGTTATTCCATACGAACCTCGATTCACTCGAGGTTTTGACAATATTTTCAAGTCCCCTAATATGAAGGTGGTATATAAAACTTCTTATAAACTAATACAAAAGATCCTAGGTACTCTCATGGATAAGACAGACGAAAAAGAAAAGTCGGGGATTTATGAAATTAGCTGCAATGAATGCGAAAAGAAGTATGTGGGTCAAACAACAAGGGCCTTGAAAGTACGGTTCAAGGAACACATTGCTTATATCCGTTTCTCGAGACCAGAAAAATTGAGGTAGACGATAGAGAAAATAGTTTGTAAATTGTAGCAGGTTAATTTAGTCAGGTATAGTTATAGGCAATGAGTGCAATTAGCCCTTAGATGCATGGTATAAATAATATTACGATAGTATTTAGTAGTTAGTACGCTTTTTGAGCTCCTGAGGATGCCAACTCAGTTGGCGAAACGCGCGTCGAGTGATTTTGACGTTGTTTTGGTGTTTTTGGGTTTTCCCATTTCTTGAATATTTTTAGATGCCCAAAATGCAATTTTCTGTATTTTGTTTGATATAAATCTAAGCTTACACAACGAACAGGAACTTTAGTTGTAAACACCCTGCATGATTTGATGTTTCACATTTCTGAACACCATTTAATATCCCAAGAAAAAATCCTAGCAAGATTTCATGAGCCATTTCATCGTGCTGAAAAGGTTATGACAGCATAACCAAGTCTAACAACTGAAATACCTTAATTGTGGTACCCCGTACCTGAAGCCATCCTGTTTCCTGCAATCTATATATTAGTTACGATACTGCATGTCACGTTCGAACACGTAAATATTTTTTTCGCTTTTTAACAAGATAATTATTTCCATGTTTTTTACCGAAACGCAGTAAGATTTTCGATCAAAACCAGACCCTGACTCAACAAAATTTATTCTCAGTATACGATGAAATGGCCATCTCAGGAAAAGTTTATTAACATAAAGATTATTTTTCAATGGTTGAACTAAAGGCGGATTTTACGAAGTCATAGAAGAGAGGGCCACTATTATTCAACTTTTTATTATCGTTACTTCCGAGATACCGAGTCAGGATTCTGACTTAGTAGCACTTGCAATTGGGTCTTCTTGGAAGAACGTTGCACAAATATTTGTCAGATGTAGTTCAATGTCCGTCGTGGTATTAGTCAGGGAAGTAGTTGTTTTCTGACAGATGTTTGCCTTTTATTTTCCACTTGGTGGAAATGCTTAGAGAGAAGGGTACCTCCTATTCTTTCACATTGTCTCTCTGACACAATATATTCGAACTCGTTCGAATTTTTACTAATTCCGAGCTGTTAAGTCTGACTTGGTATCTCGGAATTAGCTAATTCTGAGATACTAAGTCGAAATTCGGACTAAGTATCTCGGAATTAGCTAATTCTGAGATACTAAGTCGGAATTCTGACTCAACATCTCTGAATAAGCTAATTCTGAGTTACTGAGTCGGAATTCTGCCTTAGTATCTCGGAATCAGATAATTCTGAGATACTAAGTCGGAATTCTGAAGTATTGAACACTAATCAAAGATATGCAAAAGAAGAACAAAAAGATAAATGAAAATAGAAGATATATGAACATGATGAAGACTGCTGAGGTGCAGTAGACGTGGGTTTTTTCCTTGAAACGTCAAATATAAGTCGTTGAAGGCAATTTTTATCAATTCGTCTCAGGGCAGGATCAAATATACAATCGGAATAGTTCAGTTTTGACAATACTAATGATTCACAGAGTTATTTTTGTCTTCCTGGTCAGAATTTCAAGATTACGATATTTTATTTCGAGATTGCGGGAAGCTTTTTTTACTAGTGCGGATTTATGTGCTGATGAAAAACAAGGCCAAGGTTTTTTTTTCGCTACGTGATTGCTGTAAGAGTTCATTATTGATTCTTATTGAGACAGTGTCAAGCTTTTCCTTACGTATTTTTTTACGACAAAACAGCTACGCTTTGGATTTGAAACTGTTAATTTGTAGGCAAACCTTTTGGGAAATCTTCAGGAAATTATCCAAATTTTCATTTATTTTCTGACAAGCCCTCTCCGTTTCTTCTCCTTCAAACTCTAGATAAATCTGAGTATCATCAGCGTAGAATACTGAATGGTAAATTACTTATATATGGAATTCAGATATATAGATTGTAGGACCCATGATCGAAGCCTGTGGTACCCCTCAACTAACAAGAGTGGATATGATTGTAGAAATTATTTGTTGGTCAAACTAAGAGGGACATGAAAACACGTTTCAAAGAGCATATCGCTCATATCACATGTCTGAGACATTCTTTGGGAAACCATCACCGATGTGATGACATAATGCGGATGGGCTTGCAGTAGTTTTAACCGGTTAACTTTTATGCAAACTTTCATTCGATAACTCTCAAAATAACTAAGAAAAAAGGCGGGTTCATACATTTGAATAACTCTGTATATTTTCGCCCACCAATTGAGCAATTTTTTTTCCTTTTTCAACTTATCAATCCTATGTACATGTCGAAAAATTATCAATAAATGTCTATCTACAAAAACTAAACAGAGACTTGGTTAAATGTTGGAAAAATGGCGTTTCAAGAGCGAACATGATGAAAGTGCTTTCTGTAGACCCACTGAGAACTTCGTTTTGGAGGATATCTTTATGGAAGGCATCGAATGTAACATGAACGCATATTCAGCAAGGTTATTTGTTGGGAAAAATAATCGCTGGAAACATGCGTCGACATTGAAATTTCAGTAATGCGAAAAATTCCAATGAATTTGAACCTTGTGTAACGGTAAAAAGCGCATGCGAGACCTCTGAAATTACCAATGAAATGACATTTCATAAGTTGGCATTGGCCTTGCACTAGAACAAGTTTTTTATATCGGTACCACTGAACTCTGGCGTATGCAAATGCCTTATCATTTCTTGACCCAAGATAACAACAATGAATGTTTGTTTCAAGAAACAAGCGCAAGGTGTGGCGATGTGAAAAATGGCATACATTAAGCAAATACTGATACTGACTAATACATTGATCTAGGCGAAGGTAGTTCAGGTGGGACTATCAATATTTCGAATTTTGTTTCTACTATACCTACCTTCCACGAAGTGGAAAATTTGAAATCATTGATTAAATAGGTATGTTTGAAACTCTCCGACACACTTTTTCGAACCCTGTTCGTTCTCAACCAGATGGGAGAATTAACGTTCGCAATGGAGTCCTCCTGGAGGAAATTTGCCCAAACAGATGTCAGATATAATTTAATCTTCGTATGGGAAAGAAAATGTTTTCTGACAAACATTTTGCTAAAAATTTTCCACTTTGTGTGTGTGTGTGTTTTGATAGTGTGGAGAGTATGAATTTTTTTCGAATTCAAATACTTATTGGAATCCGAATTGTGAAGTGTATCATGAGTTGGAACATTTCGAGAGGAGTTTAGACTATCCATAGAAATGTCACTTTGGATAACTTGCTGTGCTCAATATTCTACAGGACATTCTGAAATCACTAGATCGTTTCTTTTCGATTCAGTTGGATATCCACTCTTAAAATTTTGGAACTTCCAGGAAATCGAGGCGTTTTGAATTATACATTCATCTCTTCTTATCGATGACGATCAAATGGTGGGGTGAACATTTTCTGGTAACAGGAGTTTGAAATCGCTCATCAAAAATAACCAATTGTAATAGTAAGTAATAATAAAAGTCCTTTGAAATAATGAACTGTTATACCTGTAATATCTGTATTTTTTTTTCTCTTATATGTTCTGTTAATCGTGAGATTATCTGAATACTTTTCAAATATGGCGCAAAATTTTTTGTAAATAAAGAGGAACAGGCTCTGTAAATAGTTCTAACTCGCAAAAATATCCAAATACTTGTGGGAAGTACCATCGGTACTGGAATGTTAGTTTACCTTACACAGATAACGTCGAAGATGAAAAATATGCAAAATAAGTGTAGCAATAAAATTCAGAGACATGAGTACATGTATGATCCATTAAACTGAAATTCCACCGTTCAACTCTTTCAACTCGTGCGTTAAACACACCGAACTTACTCAAGTGATGAACTGAACTGAAAAAAAAGGTAACACTCCCAAATGAAAATTGAAAAACGTTTTTGTTTTTAATGAAAAAGACCTACAATAAAAATGAAAAATTATAATTTTGTAATATTTTCTATCACTTTTAAATGAGATGAAGTCATAAAATACAACTTAGATTGAAAATGGAGTTGGAGATATCAAGGTAAATATAAAGGAAAAAATGTAGTACACTCATTCAGCACATCGCATGCACCATAAGGTCAAAAAACGGCTCCTAATGTAATCGATATCTTTATATAGAAATAGTCAGATACAAGAAAAGTTATTTTAAAATGTTATAATAGAATATAATAATAATAAGAAAAGGATCTTCATCAGTCCTTAAGGGTGGTGCAAGAGTACACGCATGCTATCGGAATGGAGTTTGGGATCGACAAATGTGCCACGGTTCATCTCAAATGAGGACGATGCGAGGAATACGGAGAGGACGTTCAGCTCGTAAACTGAAGCATCTTTGATCATACTTAGGGGTTGAACAACGCCACACCCAAGAGGTAGCTACTGTTAAAAACTCTCTCCGCGGCAAGCATCAGCACAAACTCCGACAAATTTGTTAATCAGAACTGTCGGGGAAGAACGAAATTGCTGAAAATGAAATGGACTCAAAAAGAGCTGCGACAACTCGACGTAAAAACTCGCAAAATGATGCATCTTCATAGGAGCTTGCATCCCAAATCGTCTGTTCCACGGTTATAATTCTCCAGACAACGGGGAGGCCTTGGACTTTTGAGTTTGGAATGTCTACACAACAGAATGGTACTGGATGGAGCCTGTAAAGTCATCAGGAGTTCAGATCCCCTTCTCTGCTTAGTATGCGATCATGAAAAAGCAGGGATTGGGGCATTTCTTTTCGAAGCAGCAACCTGTGCATCCGATGAACTTGGTCTCGCATTCGACACTGAATGGACGAATCCAAACTCTGTCACCGAATTGAAACCCGTTCAGCAAAAAGCCCACGTGAAAGCTGAGGAGTGTGAGAGGCTCTCACAGCTACATAAGGATAAGCCAATGCATGGGGTCTTCTTCAAGAACATTGAAGACCTTCGCTTATCCAGAAACCTGACCTACGCTTTCCTTAGGTCAAGTGGACTGAAGTCGGAAACCTGCCAGGATGGTGTCTTCAACACCCTTCTCTACCGAAGTCGCGTGATGGGTATAGAGGTCCCTGACACTAGATGCAGAGCGTGTCGTAGAGCAGCTGATACCATAATGCATTTGCTGTCAGCTTGTCCAGCTTATGCGATCTCAGCCTATATCTACAGGCATAACGCGGCCCTACGAGTGTTGTACTACCACCTACGACATTCGTACGGTATAAACGAGACAGCGGTGTTGCCTTATGCTCCGGGGATATTGAGTCCGTTGTGGAGAATGAGAAGTGCCGAATCTATTGAAACTACTCATTCCCCACCTTCAGGCAAATACAAGCCAATTCAATACAAGCAAATAAAAAATACAAAAAAAAAGAATGCTTTCAGTCCAATCAAGAATAGTTTCGTTCATGTGGGAGATAAACAATGTGGGTTCGAAAAACTATTACAGTTAAAAGAAATGAATCCTAAATTTTTAAAAGTAGATAGATAAATGAACGAATAATTATATAGTTCATTCCATCATGCTATTTCACAAGAACATTTATGATATGTTGAAACCGTGATGAATACAATTGGAGGAGCAATGTCGGCATATGTCTAGTGGTAAGAACTTATTATTTATTAAGTTTAAAAACACCAGAGAACAATACCAAAATAATATACATATTGTGTTCATTTCGTTGAAGAGAAATCATCCTAACACAATAGTTTGGCATTAGCAGAAATACCATACAGTGAGACTTCAATAATATTTACAGGAATTGTATTTAAAATGAATCCTCGTAATTTCATAATATTTATTATATAATATACAAGCTCTTGGGGTTTGATATCAGGCGAAACTCCAGTGTATTAGTTATAGTGTTGCGCTATGGTAAGGTGAAGCATTGCAATGGGGACTATATTTTTCCAACTACCTGTGGGAAGAATAAATTGAAATGGCGAACCCAATGAGGGGAATTGATACTCTTGACCCTGAGGAAACTTAACAAGATATTGAGATAAAAAATCTGAATTCACGAGAAAGGCCGAACATCAATCCTACGTATGCACCACCCCAACTACTTATGGGGTGGTGCATGGTTGGGAATAACAGTAACCCGCCTGAATAAATCCTTCATAGTCTGAAGGAAAAAAAACTGAATAATCCTTCATAGTCTGAACAAGAAGAAACTGAAGGCTCTTCAGACTTGCTTTCTGAAATTTGTGAAACTAATATTTGATAATGGCACGTAGATGAGTTTCGAGACCTGTACTTTCAGGCCTGAAAGGTTACTAATAACATGAAAGTTGAAATCCGTTCAAGCCCAGAATCTTCCGCCCAGATGATGAACCATGGTCTGAAGACTTTGGTGTTGGGTACTATACCAAGAGAACTCAGACCATTGTCAACATTTGCCATGGCCTAAATGTTCCTGTCGCCTTTGGAAAAATTTTAGTGGGCTCATTACTTTCGTGACAATACAAAAAATTACCTTCAGTCCAATTGTTGGCTAATTCTTGTTCTCGGCCCGATCTTCTTGCCCTTGACCTCTAGTCCTTTGGAGTCTGTTGTGTGAGCCTGTCCCTGAGATAGTAGGAACAAAGAATTGTGTTTTACTAGTAATGTCATAGCCGTCATTGAAAAGATCGGTACAATTTTACTCCATATGCCCTTTACTGCTTGTTCCGATTTAGCACCTGATATTGCTAGCTTCCTGCTTATCTCAATTATAATTTCGAAAAGCAACTTTATAGAGGATGAATGCACTGAAAGTGTTTGATGGGATTTTTATTGATGTTTTGAATATTCCGACTCATTAAAATTCATTGATATCAGCATCAGATCTAGAGCCCGGGACTTCTCAAGAAATGCAAAAAATACTTTTTCGGGTTAGATGAAAACGGTAGTTTTATGATTCTATAAATTTTTTATATAAGAATGATTTGTTATCGATACACAGGTATTCAATTTATTCCTAACAGAGGTTCTTCAAAGACAGATTCCGTTTCAAAAACTAGGTCCCATGTGATTCTAGTGAATTGATCTGGGATTCTTTCCTTCCGAATAATATATCAGTGTACTACGTCAATTTTTAGTCGCCTTTCCCCTTTCCAGAAGTCGCATACCAAAAGTAAGAAATGAGTAATTCAATAAATCAACTGGTCTGAGTTTCTTTCGAGCTTTCAAGATATATTCGGACAATGGACCGTTGAGATACTCAGTTTCAAAAACGATAAAGACAAAAATTCACAAAATTTCCAGATTATCTAAGAAATTACTTCTATAATTGCGTCCCAAACCTATGTGAATTTCTGTTAACAATACGTTCTTATCACGAACCTATAATACTGACACAATTTAATTATTCATTGAAATACCGGGTATCGTGGAAGTACCGCCTTAACGTTTTCATTTTAAACTACAAGCCCAGGCCAATTTTGGGGGGGCTCATTTGACCCAGCATGAATTATATTTAGAATTATAATGCAATACGAAACAACTCCTTTCCGTACTGTGCCGTCAGTTGTGAGCGGTGCGGATGAGTACGCAGGTAAAAAAACCTTCCATCCAGAGGAGGGATTTTTCGGCAAAAGATTCTTGGCGGCATTTCTCAAGATGATAGATAACTGAAAAATAATCAAATAGGACAGAAAGAACGGTACTGAAATCCAGGAATTTTTTTTATTTTTCGCAAATTCTTCTTATGAATCCAGGTGATTTTTTACTGTACGGCATTTGTACAATTGAATTTGTATAACTACATAGATTAATTTTTTAGCAACGCCGTACATATTTGCCGGTACAGGGGTGGGGAGCGCCGCACCTAAATTCATACTCAGACCTGTATGTTTCAAGATCATTGGTTATAAATGCCGTACGGCAACCGGTTTTTAGGATAAATATTTTTGTTTTATGTAATAGCAAGTTATAATTGATGAAACTAAATAAAAATATTGATAAAAAAATTGCACTGTGATTTAATAGAGAAGTAATTTTTTTTTATGTAGTTATAAAAATTCAATTGTGCAAATGCCGTACAGTAATAAATCACCTGGATTCATAAGAAAAATTTGCGAAAAATAAAAAAAAATCCTGGATTTCAGTACCGTTCTTTTTGTCCTATTTGATTATCTTTCAGTTATCTATCATCTTGAGAAATGCCGTCCAAGAATCTTTTGTCGAAAAATCCCTCCTCTGAATGGAAGGTTTTTTGACCTGTGTACTTACTCATCCGCACCGCTCACAACTGACGGCACAGTGCGGAAAGGAGTTGATTCGTATTGCACTAAAATTCTAAATATAATTCATGCTGGGTCAAATGACCCCCCCAAAATTGGACTGGGCTTGTATTCTATCTCCAAATTCACATTCAATTGAAAATTATATATGACTAGAGAGTCTTAAAAGGACCGATTGGAGATTATCCATTCTTACACCAGAGAATAGGAATACCATATTAGTTAGGTCAATCTCAGTGAAACTATTGAAGGTGAAACGATGATAAATACTTCAGTAGATCGTCACCAAAGAAAATATCTATGAAAAAGGGACAGTTTGCTCACTTTTCTGCGATTTTCCAGAAGACAAATGCAACTGGTTCTCTTTTGGATGAACTGTAAATGTTGTAGTGTACGAAATACTTGGTCACCCTTGATGAAGGCTCATAAGACGATATTTGAAAAGCAATAGTTTTTTCGTCAATACTAAAATTTTTGCTCAAAAAATGAGTGCGTTGTTAGAAATAAAAAAAAAATATATTTTGTTATGGAACACGCTGCATATATTTAGTTCGAAATCCACTATTGAATTCAAAAGTGTGAAAAATACAGAATGTTCAATTGAAGATAAATAAATATTAAAGACAGATATTTG
Organism: Chrysolina americana; assembly: GCA_958502065.1. Classification (NCBI taxonomy): domain Eukaryota; kingdom Metazoa; phylum Arthropoda; class Insecta; order Coleoptera; family Chrysomelidae; genus Chrysolina; species Chrysolina americana. Next base: position 17,352,438 of record OY293411.1, on the reverse strand, counting down.
AAAAAGAATAATGTTGAATATCGCCCAAAAAGAGTCTGACTTTCAACCAAGAAAGGGTTAATGAAGTTCATGTATGTGGCACTAGAAGAAAAATAACTGAGACAACTTGAAGGAGTTGAAATCTTCAAATAAAGCTGAAGGAAAATTGAAGATTATGTTGAAAGAAAGGTTCAGTTTGCAAAAAATATATATTGCGATAAAAAAATAGAATTTTCAGAACAGGAGACAATCAGTAATCAAGATTACATGGAAAATTCCGCATACGAAAATGTTGAGAATGCTGATGCCAGAAGTGCATTGAGGCAGGGTGCAAGTTCAACTTTTGCAAAATAAGCTTTCTTTGTGTCAATCATAGATAATGTTCTCTCAATTTCCATGTTCATAAATGAATTGAAAAGTGTTGATTATTTATGTTTTTCAATTCACTATGCGCTTGTAGAAAATAGTAATTGTTCTACAAGTAAGGAAAGAATGACTTTCTCGCATTCGACTACCGTTACTCGAACTCAATATCTTTGAGCATTCACAGATGTTGTCTTCCAATTCTGACAGATACTTTCCATAACTCATATAATAAATATTTTCCTGAAATTGGATATTATCTAAAAGTTTGTCATTTCGGATTTACGTCCTATCTGTTTCTTGACATAACTTTTTGGGTATTTTAACCTTCCACAGTCTGAAAATAAATATTGTTGATTCAAAGTGATTTGTACAAGGGTATAAGGGCAATGAATCAATTTGCCCCGATTTGTCATAACCATATATCAAATTTTTTCCAACGGAGACAGATATAGCCACCAAAACGTTAACACATTATAAGTATTATTAGATAAGTAATTAGAATTTTTTCAGATAGGCAAATTCAGAATACAATACGTTACTGACAAAAGTGAATAATTGTTTCCAATACAGCAGTCTTCTAACGCAGTAACGCACTCACTTATCAGGGCAAATTGATTAATTGCCCTTTTACACTTGTACAGATTACTTTGAATTAACTATTTTTATTTTCAGACTTTGGAAGGTTGAATTTACAAAAAATTATGTCAAGAAAGGAATATCCTCCACAAAAACAAACTTTCGATCAAGTCCTATCTACCTATACTTTCCAAAGCATTGCAAAAACATTATATATCAAAAAATATATGAATTTATCAATAGCAATATAATTTTACCGAAAACTCATTCGGGCTTCAGAAAAGGACAAATCACAGCTTCTGCACTACTGGAAGTTTGTGACAACAACCTACAAGCGTGTGATGAACAAAAAGTTGGTGCTCTTGTTTTGCTGGATACATCAATCATGTTCTACCGCTCAAAAATTTGCTTAGTGTTACCAAAGAAGTTACCCAGGGATCAATACTGAGTAGGTACTTTCATTTATTTTATTCACTGCAAATATATTTTCTGAAACAGACCACTGTAAATTCCACCTATATGCTGAACATATCTACAAAAAAAATTCCGTCAACCAGCTACAACCCTCAAAAGTCTTCGAAAGACTTGTCCGAGCTAGGGAAAACGCAGCACTTACCTTTTAACGTGTGATGACATGCACGAGACCGATGACCATGCTGGAAATCGAACCCATGACCCTTAGTTTGAGAGACAAGCGGTCTACCATCACGGCCATTACCCGGAAAAACACGCAATTTGTGATAACTCTGTTTTTCAAAATTGAAAATCGGTTGAAAAATGGAGAAGATACAGTTAATTGTTCATTCGAACAAAGTTGGCCATGAACATCAAACTCAAATCATCACAACTGATGAACGGCGTCAGCATTTACGAGAGGAAGGTTCGAGGTAAGATACAGCTGAAAATTGAACTTCTCATGTAATTGCAGCAACCATATTTTCAAAAATTTCCTCAAAACGGAGAAGTGCCCATAAAGAAATTCTCACAATTTTTGAGCGTGTCCACCAGTCCATGATGGAGCGCACCAAAGCATGCATTGAAGTTGGCGGTGGCCATTTCCAGAAGTGGCTCTGACTTATCAATTCCAGAACCTTTTCTAAACTCTCCTGAAAAATTAACTCTATGCAATCAGGGGTTTGATGGAATTTGTATTCGAGTCATAAGATTTTCTCCAATTTCATTATGTTAACCGATACTGGAATAATATTTTCACATAACTCATAGACGGTACAAGTAAATGAAAAACATCAAGACAACAAAAGAGAAAAAAAAATAAACGCCACTGAACAGCCCTTTTTCAAAATATGCTTATGTGACGGCAAACAAAAATTCTTGGAGGGTTGAACAAGGCATGATCAAAAATGAGGACCCTGTGGATTATTTGAGAAATGAATGACATTATGTAGTACGCACTGTTGGATGGATTATATTTGTCCAATCTGAATTTTTGATTGTCGAAAATGTTGAAGTACACTATAAAAAACCTTTAATGAAATCCAAGCTTTTCAGGACATGTTCATATGTACTTTTCATCCTGAAATTTCTCGTAGAATTCGCGTACTGAATAAACACCCTGTATACATATCAGTCAACGACTTGAACTTATAGATACCTTTAGGAAGGCCGAAACACACGGTACCAGAAATAATCTAGAAACTTTGATTTCCAATCATATCCTTAACAAAAAATTCTGAAAGATTTCCAAACTCAAATTCATCGGCTCCACAAAGGAGCGTCTTCGACTTGACTGTAGAAATTTATAACACACGCAAATTTGAATTCTTCGGCAATACCTGACGCACGTAAGTATATAGCTCATGATGATCGCATCTTCTTCGCGAATACCAGCGTGCAAAAGACTGGGGAGGGGGATACTATAAGTATAACGACTACCTTATGGCAAACTCTAAGTATTGCATGTTACTGTGACATCTCCAAAACTTTGCAAAATTGGAGCAAGTGATTAAATACACAGAGAAACGACTGCTCTCATATTTACTTTTTATATTCAAAGGGTTCGAAATAAGTTTTCGGTTTATTTATTCAATACAAGAATAGTTTCGTTTTGCGATACGGAATTTTTTACTACTTCAATTTCAAGTTAGGTTTGGAGATTTCAACGAGTGTCAAGAACAGTAGTGACCTGCTGAATCGCCGACGATTTTCACAGTCGCGGAAGTTTTCCGCGCTTTTCTTATCCAGATATTGGTAAGTCTTTTTCATACATTTTAATGACTTTTCAGATATACCTCTTTTAATTCAAGTTTTGAATTGAATATTGTTTATCATATTAATTGAAAAGAGTGAAGGTTGATTTCCAGGATTTGACAAATGAACTCGATACATTTTCTTTCATTAATTTGGTATTTGTTTGACTACTAAAATATCGAATTAATATCACGTTTTCGAATTATTTTGAGACAGTTTCATACCCAATCTGAATAGAAGGCTCAAAAACCCAATATCTAGAAAAATATATGAATTATCACATGCATATCTTTTCGTAGATATTTTAAACTACTAAAATATTATACGAACAACCGATATTGCAAAACAATATCACGATATTTTTATCGTTGATACGTAATTGAATGATTAACCAAAAATCACTTGCGAGATTCTAAAATTTTGAATTTCTTTCAAGACAGTTGGTGAATTGTGAATCATGTTAGAATTTCTATGGAGTTGTTTGAAAATAATATTTTATAAAGATCAAAGTAATCCCATAGCATCTCACAAATCTCATGATTTCAATATGTAACAAAGTATAATTCTTGCAAAAATCACTACCCATTAAACAATAACTCTGAAAAATCGATGAATCCCGGGCATATAGAAAATAAAAAAGACATTGCAAAAAAGTAGTCTTCTGGCTATATGCTGCGAAATAAATTAAGGTAATTTTTTTTGTATGTGCCTTTCCATAATATTAAAATTGTCAATGAATATTATCTGTTTCACCAATTTTTAGCTTCGGATAAAGAAAGTGACGTGACTCAATATCTACCGCGAAATTTTGCCAGAGGAGTAGTTATTTGAGGTATATACAGGGCTATTCAAATTCGAATTTTGGCATGGGAATATCGGAATCCTATACAAGGATACCCTCAACTTTATATCTTCCAGTATAGAGCTGTATTTTTTATTAAACTTTTTTAAATACCAGTAGTCATGTTTCATATTGGAAGGATGATTCATCTGAACTACAGAGTGGTTTGAACTATTGAACTTTCACCTGCAAAATTTCAACATTTTTCTAATTCCATAACAGTGGTAATTGATTCATTTCTTATTCTCTTTCGTTTACAACTGTAATGGAATCAAAAAATGTTTCGATATTTCACTGGTAACAGTTCAATGTTTCCAAAACACTTCGTAGATCAGATAAAAATACAACACCAATACACATTTGTAGAAATGGAATAAAAAATGCAACTGCATATTTAAAATTAAAAAGTTGAGGATTGCCCCATTTGTACGATACTTTGTATGTAAGTTTTATTGGCATTTATGGATAGTCTCAGAATACTGCTTTGGCAAAGTGCCAAAAGTTTTGAAGAATCTCGACAAAATAAGAAGATATAGGAAAAAGAATAAATTTCGAAATTTTTTATTTTTTTCTGTGTAACTCCAGAACCAAAGCAGCTAAATCAGATTTTTTCATTTCACATAATTAACCCTTCTTTCTTTCATCGTTACCGAGATCCCAATGCATAGAGCCGAATTTGAATAATTCTGTATGTATGTATCGGTTTGAAAAAACCGCATTAAAATGGCTTACATAAAGAGTTCGTCCCATTTTTGCAGAATATTAATTTTTATATCATGATGGAAATGACAAATCATAAAAAATCCTTAGACTTTTTAAATTGCTTTCAAATATACCTACAAATAAAACCTTGATATTAATGTTGTTCTTGGGTGACGGTATTTCGTTTATGGTTGTTTGAGAAGAGTTTTTCTTTACTGTTTCTTCTTGATTATTGATGATTGGAGGCTGTGAATTCCTAGCCAAAATATTTTACTTCGCTGAACAATGAAAGATGCTGTGTTCAATAATACAACTGAAACAGCCGATCACACAACGGTCAGTGTACCTATATTTATGTATTCATACCAATGAAGTCCTCCACTTCCATTGGTATCACCATTAGTGGAACCCATTTATAGGAAATACATGTCCATTGCCAAAGTTGCATCCCAAAAATTTCGTTTTTTGTCTCGTGCCAAGAGCTATCTGATTATGATTTATAAGGCACATATCCAACCTGTCCTGAAATGCTGCTCCCATATATGAAGTGCAGCTCCCAAACACATACTGAGACTTGAAGATTATATCGAAAAAAGAGCCATTCGTTTCGTCGGTGATGCTTCGCTCACAAGCTCGCTGACTTCTTTGGAATACCGCAGAAAGGTTGGCGATTTGCCTCTGTTTTATAGATATTTTCTGGACGATGATTATAGCATCAATCGTTCCACCGTTAGCGGTTTCATCGGGACTGACTCGTCGTGCTTAGTCTCCACATCACGTTGAGGTCACTTTGAAGACACGCTAAACTTTTTCTTTCCTGGCTTGTTCTTTCAACGAACAGCGATTAATATGTCTAGATGGCAATTTCGACGTCCGGTGCTTGCATGGAGTGCGCACCGACCACCCGAGGTGGTGCTATAGGTTTTTCTGGTTTTCCTCTAGCTGAAAAGTGAATGAGCCGCCAAAAATCAGTATGTCGCCCCGGAGCGCCAAGGCAAATGATAATAATAGCCGTCCTTTATCCGCACAGGCTATGCCTTTGGGTACACTCTATGAGTTGTTATGAAGGAGTATTATTATTATAACAAAAGTGAGATCTATCACATAGTTTGAAACTGATATTTTTTCAAAATTCTCCACACTCAAATTGAAAAAATGTTTTCAAACCGATTTTACAGACCGAAGGAGTCTTTCTTTGAATCTTCCATAATTTCAAGTTGTGAAAGCCCGTGATGAAATATAAAAAGTTTAAATTTTCTCCATTCCTACTGACATCTATCAATGTTACATGTCTTTTTCTTATTCTCTTCGGTATATTTCTGACTATGCTATATCATTCCATTCTTCCCTTTCGGAATCTGGCTTTCTCTTTGATATGTTCATATTGAATGCATTTTTGAAATAACATCCAGAGATCATATCATTTATCAGCATTGGTACTTAATGCCTTTTCATCAAAAAGTTTTAAGACATGGTAAATATTTATTTAAATTTGATTTGATATAATTTTTGATTGAATGTCCTGAATCCTGAAAATATCTTTTTTGCTCACTCCTTGTATAACGAGCCTAGTTGTGCAAAAATGTATTCTCATCATTCTGAAACCAACAGTTGTCATTTTACTGAATAATATCACCTCAACGAAACACTCTTTGAATAAACATTCAGCAAATGATAATCCACGCGATTGAAAACTATCAGTGATTTGCATAGTAATAGAAATTTTAACGAAAGATCGTACCTAGTTAGCAATGGATATAACCATTCCCCAAAATATAATACATATGCATGTCTTCAATTTGGCAGTACTTTTTAACGGAACATACATTTTTGCGTGATTATCTGAAACAGTTATATTCGGTTTTAAATTATTGGATTTGACTAAATCAGCCATTAATAATGAAATTGCTGTAAAAGTGACAACTTAAGATTCGGATTGGAAATCCTCGTGCAAATTTTACAGCATGGGAGGAGTAGGTCAATAAATGAGTTCATTGTTTTTTTAGAGTTTTTGAATTCCATTTGGAATTAAAGAAGAAACACTGTTGTGAATGTGTCAGATGACCATATTTACCAATGAATGGTATTTGAAGATATTATAAAATCACATTTTGAAATTTGGTATTCACGTATTTGTTCTCATAACATTATATACACGAACATTTTTCAATCTATGGCTTCTACCTATATAGATTTTCCTAATCACACACTTCGATTTGTTAATTGGCTTACAATTAACATGATTGAAAAACTGAGTCCAAGTTTGAATTCTAAAACGAAAATTTAAATTGTTGTGAAATAAAATATTCCAGTTCTTGAAATATATAGTAATTTGGGATTTTTTATAACTTATTAGAGCCAGTATGACAAGATCTTCACTGATGAAATATTTTTAAAAAAAGGAATGTGTAAAAATTCTCAATTAACATTATCTCAGGTGAGCACGAAATTAATAACAAAATCATATCAACCTTGTGATGAAGTAATGATTATTTCATTTTACGGTATCATGTAAACACTTAAATTTTTAATCGTTAATCAATATTTATTGTGATTTAATTTCTACACTGAATATTGGATTCGAGAATATATCGAAATATTTTGAAGACATTGACCCTAAATGACTAAATGATTATAGGAATTAGCGATCACGGGAGAATTATATGTCAATAACAGGACATTTCAGATCTTCATTTTTATTGACTCAGATTCGATTTCGACATGAATAATGATCGGATTGTCTGGGTAATCAAAATTTAAGTGATATAATCTTTGGTATGAACAAAAGTTCATAGTCCCCAGTTTTCATACATTTCCAATAAAAATGTATCTACAGTAAGATTGTAAACTAAGTATATGCATTTTTGAGAAACTCAATCAACATAATTAAACAAACCACTCCCACTGAAAGTATTCATTAGCAAAAGTATCTTCAGTCTTCGAACAAATATTCCTTATGTTCCTTAAGAAATGTTATACCATTTCGCATGAAACTTTGAATGATGATCAACTATAATTGTTTACTTAGCTCATTGATTGTTTGTATTGTTCATTTGTTTCAATCATTCATGAACTGATTAATTATTTCATTGGTAAACTATCAAAATTTTAGAGGGGGACAAAAAACAATATTTCGTCAACATATGTCAGACATATTTTATAATTGGATTTCATGCTATTATATCTAGTGCAAATTTCATCCGTCCCCCGCTGAATACGAACATTTTGATTCAGTAATCGATATAGTTATTATCCAGTCAAATACGGGATTTTCTGTAACAAGTTTAATATGAAAAAAAACGATACGAGTGAAAAATCTCGAACACGAGTATATTTTCTTCACAACCAGAAAGTATGAATCAAAAACAATAAAATCAAATCTGAACAAAACAAGTATTTTTGTTAAAATTCTTTTATTCCTTGAAAATTTTTTCGGAATTACTACATACTTTAATGGTTGTGGAGAAAGCACCTTTTCGTATGAGTTCGGATCAAGATTTTTTTCTACAAGCGCAATAAAAAATTGAATGTAACGCTCTTGAACTAACTTTCGCGTGCGAAACACTCAATTGAAACAACTTTGGCATGCGGAAAAATGACACTTCTTAAACTAAATTGTGGATATAGGATGAATCACGCAAGCTTGTAGAAAAAATATATTAACTGATTTATTAGTTGACTTTATCAAAACTGTATTCACATCCGTCCACTCCGAAATTTGGAACCGAGATCCAGTATCAGTATGGATCTCTTTAATCGAAAAAAATTGAAAAATTGTTAAAGGTGTAATTCAATTTTTCTATGGCTGTTGAAAAAATAATAATTTTTATTTGACATTTTTGTTGAATATCATCACACATCACAGTCAACAAGCCACGCACCGTTTGTAATAAATTATTTCTCACGGGCTGTAGTTAATCAGGGACAAGCAGATTCATTACTAAACAGTTGTTATATAGTATATGATTAAGGTAACAGAGAATGTTCGTAGGTCAATACAGCAGAATTTTGTGGCTCAGTTGGATAAGTTGATAATGAGGAAATGCGTAGTGTGAAATATTGGTGAGTATTTTCATGATTATTAGATAAACATTTCTGAATGATAATATGTAGTCGTTAAAATTTATTATAATAACAACAAATTCAAAACTAATTCTATATGATGAACAATTTTTATCTCAGTATGCCCCCCTCTGCTTTCTATACATAAAATCAGTATATGATATCTCTTTGGCAACGCTTAACAAAAAATTTTAAGAAATTTCTCCAAGTGCTCAATATTTCAGAAAGTTCTGAATTTATACATAATATTTGTCAAATAGCCCCACAATAAAAAGTCACATGGGGTCGAATCAAGTGAACGTGGCGGCCAATGAATTTCTGAATATCTATCAAACAACACATTTGAGTTGAGACATGAATAAAATGCATTTTTGTGAATGATCTGTTATCTCCAATTTGTCCCAGCAGACAAAAGGAAAAATACAGACGTAAATTGTAGTCCTTGTCCTTGAGCGTGTAAATAAACTTGGGTTTATGAGTCTTGAATTTGTTTTTTATTTCAGCAATCTTCGAATAGAAGTTGAATAATTTATGAACTGAGGTTCTTGGAGATTCAACTACACTCTGTATAACTTCAAATTGTGTTTTCCCAACAGTTACCCAATGCTTATCTTGTTTTCTGAATAAATTTTCTACGGATCCAGTAATTTTGAACTTGGAAATAGTTCTCCCACAGTTGGTGCATTTTCTTTCTATTTTTTTTTATGGGCTTCACTTCGGCATATTTAACCAAAATCTTGTTGGTATTATAAACGTCACTGTTATAAGTAGTAAAATAATATCGATACGGAGTTATTACCCAGACATTTGTTGCAAAATATTTTCTGTCACATGAAATCCATGAGTATCTTTGGGAATCTTGGTGAGATTTTGAAGGAGTACGACAATGTTTGAATCAAATATTATTTCAATATTTTTTTTTAGTTTGGATTTGAAACCATATCTCCATGGTTAAATTTTTTTTTGTTTTTATTTGACAAAGATGAATGAAATTGTGCGTCAAATTGGAGAGGTCTATAGTTTTCAAGTTTATGTGCGAAGTGAAAAGCCGAAACCAGTCGTAACAAATGAAGTCTCAGTGGAAATTAGACTAAAGTAATTTTCTTCGTGGAGTATATCAACATGAATTTCTATATAAATCATCAGTCGAACAAGTTTTCATCTAGATAATGGATTACTCCCCAATTTAAGTTCACTCAGACAAAAAGATTTCTGGTAAATAGCGGAGATACGGTTAAAATGGTATAAAATTACGCGTTTCAAGGTTTGGTATCATTACCCATAACGAAGGTGTTCACCGAAATATCCTAACCAGAAGTATTCTGTTTTTTCGTTATTGACTGGTGTCTCCATCCGCATATGCACTTCTCTCTCAAAGTAGCTTCTTTGTGTATATTCTGTAATGTTTTTTTTGGAGTGAATCAAAATTCCATAGATTACTCAAAGATAAATGATTTGTTGTTATATCTTTGTGTATATAAAACCAAACAGTTATACAGAGTGAACTACGACCACTTACAGAAAATCATACAGTGTGCCTTCCCCATCAAAAGATGTGGAAAAATATGTAGAATTTGGAAATTTTAAAATAAAATGAATACTTGTTTCAACATTTTTACTTTTTTTAGAAATTTTAATAAAAAAAATTACCTTTCATAAGTGTAGGAATACGCTATATCTAGACAACAAGTAGACAGCAACAATCCCTTTCTCTCTTTCTTTATTGAACGTGGGACTGGAGCTGGTGGTTTGAAATGGAGTTTTAGCATAATTCTCAGGAGGAATTTGCAGAAAATTACTTTTTCAGAACACAACCCTGCACGTTAAAAGTGAAAGTGAATTTTCGACTGTTGATGTCGAATCATCAGTTATACTAAATTATTCAGTGGGTATTAGTTGGGAATGGGTGTACAACCAACATCAATTAAAGCAATGTTCAATAAGATTTATTGATTCTCTTCTATTCTGCACTTGGCGATCGTAACATGAGACCGTGTGTGCGACAATTCTCATTATTCAGCTGCGTTCCTACGGCAGTTGTCGTTTAAAAAAACTCACAAGTATGAACGCGTATAGCACTCAAACTTTACAGATGCTTTCGCACATGACAGACCAATACCCTTATAGGTTTTCGGTAATTTATTTATTTATTTAAGGTAAAACAAATGGGTTGGACCCAGTTACATGGTTTTCATTTACATCTAAAATTCCAACTTCAAATATTTCGAGAAAGAAAAGTTAAATTTACAATATCATCACATACATTTACAATAAACCACTAACTTATCTACCAAAATAGTCATCTATAACGAGGATACGGCCCAATATAGAGTAGTCATTTTGAGGCCAGAGTTACTTCATGTTTGAAAAGAGGGAGACTGACGTCGAAAAATCCACTTTTTAGGTTTGGTGCTAATCAATTACATACTAATAGGATGGATTCTATAATGGCGGTAGTTTTCCTGTATATGAATAGTTCATGAATTTCATGAATATATGATATTACGTATTTGGAATTTAGAAATAATTGAATTAAAAGGCCTTAACTACTTGCAACTCCCACAACTCTATTATTTATGTTTATGGTAATAACAAAAAATACCTCCCCCTCACAAACATTTCCATAAATGTACCTTGTACAAGTCAGCTCGGTAGCCAGTATAGTGTTCCAACAAGTAACCCCACTAGAATGTTTTATATACATTTAGACGATAGATTGTCCTTCGTCGAATATATATCAGGCGGAACTGTAGCTCTTTTCCATTTTTTTGTATTTGAAGATTAAGTCTCCTAGTTTTTGGAAGGCACTTTGAATAATATTTCTTGCAAGAGGGATTTTTAATGGTATAATAGCATACTTGAAAAATCTACCTCTTCGAGTCCTGACTATGAATTACTTGAAAGTAGATATAATGACGAAGACATTTTTTTCTGAATCATATATTGTAGCTGGAAAGGTGGTTACACATACATTACTTTTTCAAATACCCGTATCTAGACAGAATGATAATGGCATTGCTCCAGTAGGGTAAAGACCTGTTTGAAAAACTTGGGATGGTACTCAGGGAGCTTAGTGCTGGAAGCCGTTATTGAAAGGTATATCTTCTTCCAATATCAAAATAATGCAGATACATCAACAGATATGGTACTTCACCACTTAAGGATGGAAGTGCGATATTGATAGCGCTTTCGACAGTAGCAGTCCAACTTCTATCAACGGGGCCACTAGAGGTCATGGAATTGATCGGACAGTTTGAAAGCAGAAGGAAGAGGAAATTCAACTGTGAAGGCAGTGCGCTTTTGCAAAGTGCCCTGCACGAAGTTTCAGACTGAACAGACAAGAGGGAGCTCAAAGTGAGTCCTCAAAAAACTAACAGAAGCATTCACCAGCAGAAAGAAAATAGAGTAACTAACTTAAAAGCTTACTTAGCACCATAATGAACCTATGGCAAGACTTGGAGACAGGCCTAGTATATGATATAATTTATCTATACCATGATAGTTCATATGTGGCCTTTGTGAGGTGGCTGAATAGTCTTAACAAACACAGGGACTATTGAGAGCCACCATCAGCGCGTCACGCCGAAAAGACGAATTTCTTCCCCACCCCGCGCAGCAAAAGTCTGTAGACATATATTTATGAAGCATGTTAGAGAAGATAATAAACTCGTGAAATCCTAATTCAATGCTAATATTATATGTAGGGGGTAGCGCTAATCAGGAATAAATGTATGTATCGTAGGACCGTTTTTTTGCAGAAACCATTGATTTCATGAAATATATATTTTTTGTATGGGCCAGGTGATCCGATTAGAATTCGGGAACTTGATAATTTTTTTCTTTTCATCATGCCTTCCAATTCGTTACCAAAATTCACTAAAGTTCCCGATAAAATAAGAATAAAAAATTCTTAAACAAAAACTGTAGGCGTAAAACCGATTCCCGTTTTACCAAGGTAGTGTTTGCTCTTAAATACTAAATAGTGCATTATTCCAGGCTGAAATTGACGCGATACAATCGTCAGAGAAAAGATGAGCAGAAATTGTAGATAACAAGATCCACATCTCATTTAATAGTCAGGTGACATTAAAGGCTCTGATGTGCCAAAAAGTAATGTCCAATCTGGTATGGAACCCTAAAAGACTTGCTGAAATAGAATACGGTGAACTTTCTGAATTGGGCTCAGTTACTCAATTTCTAAATCCTAAACTCATACTTACTACACAAAAAGGTAAAATAGGGATATGGATACATAAATGGATCCAGGGTTTACCATAGAAATACTGAAACATAGAATGTTTATTGCAGAACCGTGCGGAAAACTAAATCAGCAGTTACTAGTTATGCATGAAAAAATTCCCCACATAAAAACCAAATCATTTGAAATTTTATATTGTTTATACTCAAGCGGATTTATCAAGAAGCAAAGAAGCATTTCTAAGGAATCCAGGCACTTGGGGGGACTTAACGGCCCTAGTATTCGATGTATTAATTTGCTAGGAATCACACGTTAAAAGTTAAGACCTCGTTAATCCTTAGCTCGCACAAGTTTCGACTTCTGAGTGCTGTCGTTCGTAGGGGGATGACAGCTGGTTAACGGAAAAAACAATTTTTTTTTTATTGAACCAATATGATAGATGAATTGTTTTGGAAAGCCCATTTTCAATATTCGCTTATGGGCCCAAGTGCTCTTGCCCCGCCAGTGTTAATGATAACTTCGAACGCGTCTTTTTCACATAAATATTATCTGAAAGTTCAAAGATTACTTGAAAACTTCAAACAATGGTTCAACCGAATCAACAAATCACATTATTGGACTGATTATCTCCTTATATAATAGCTCACGCTCTTGCTTCCAAGTATGCAGTTATCCTATAAGAAAGTAATTCCTTCGAGATGGACCAAACCCTTCTCAATTATCGTCGAAGAAATCTCAAACAGTTGGCTGGAACAGTAACAAAGAAAAAGAAGACACATAAATTTCATGCCAACCAGACGTACTAGACGCCTACATTTGAGACGAACTTGGTCAGACATTCGAGAGAAGAGAGGAATGTGGGGATAGAAATAGGACTGAAGCTGCTTGCTTCTGATAAGATGACCGTTGGCTTTGCGAGTTTTGAGTTGAATCATAAAATACCGCTTAAAATGAGTCACAGATCTCGGGAAGCTTTTGCCTTGGTTAAAACTGTAAATTTAACTGAGTATAAATATCAAATGAGATTTACCTCGGGCAATTTTACTCCATAATTATACATAAAACACCTTCACTAGAAATTATTCATCGAGGTTGCCAAAAATGTTAATGAGCCTCTTACTATAGAATACCCCAAAGTTCAGCTGATGATGACTGGGTGTTCAGACTGAGTAACTTTACGAAATAATCCAGAGAGCAAATAAAATAAATTGCATGTACCTAGTGTATACAAGGTGGGCTATCGAAACGTATCACATTAAATATTGAACATATTGAAAAGTTACATGAATAATGTCTTTTTATGTGAAAATGGCTCGAACACTAAATATGATACTAATATGTTGTTTGCCCTATAGCAAAGTAAATAATAAAATAATAATAAAAATACATTTTAATATTTTAATTATCATTTATATAATAATATAACAGTAATTTTGAAATTATTGCCAAACACATTCAATATATTATCTAGTACAGTGATCCAGTGATCGTTTTGGATTTTTTCATTTGTTTTAAAAAAAATTCGCGATAAAAGTAAGATAAATTGAAATGATGCTTGGTTGTAAGTTCTCAAAATATAATATTATGCGTCATATATCGAATACATGTGGGGAGGCATTGGTGAGCGTGATATTTTTTGTTCATGCTTTAATGAGTTTGATTCATATTCCTCTTTGGAGGTTTCATTTAACTATATTTCTTCTTGAAACATTCAAAGAGCCTTGATTGGGTGATAAATTCCCAATTCATACTTTACAATTATTCAGGTTTTTTTTTCATTTGTGATTTTTTGTAAATTAGGACTTAGGTAGATGAGGTATCTTATTGTTTTTTGTCGTTCCAACCTATTTTGGTAGATTGATTTTTCAGTATAGAGTTGTATGCATGGTCGGTTCTAAAGCTCTTATTTGTGTTTGTGATGGTCAGAGAAAGTTAGTGAACAGAAAATCGTTTTCAAATATTATTTTCATCTGCCATTTTTTTAGTATTGTTATTCATGTTGATTCTTATTTTACTATATGACTGTAAATTATTATTATATGAAGTGAATGCAATAAAATGAGTTAAGGGAAAATTTATTGCTGGTAATTTACTGTCAAACCAATGCAATTAGGTTATTAAATCTCATTCAACTATAGCTTTTAGGTTATTTCAGTCCCTGCCTCGATATAAAAGAGCAGTGTCGACAGCAAAACTGATGATATTCGCTTTCACGCTAATATCAAAAATATAATAATAAATGTTAGTTTAGATCAGCCCAAGAGCCGTTCCTTGGGGCCATACATACTATGTTTTCTGTTAATATATGTTGATATTTTCTCGAATCCGTTAGGAATTTGCTTTCCATTTATAATATCTTTTCATTTTACAGCTGCAGATAAAACAAATTAATCAAGTTTCATTGAAGAAGTATGGTGTTTTATTCTATATTCGAAATAGTTAAAAATAAATTAGATTTTGCTGTTTCATCAAAGGTCCAGTGATCAAGAACTCAGTTTTTTCAGACGTAACCACCCAGTAGACATTTTCGTTATTTCGTCTTTTCACTTATAGAATAAACTTTCAAAATTCTCCATCCACCCGATTTTAAATGAAGAGCTCAAATGCGCATCGTTACGATTTTTCATCAATCCAAAGAATTACAAAAAGGAGGTTTCCAATTGAGAAGAATATATCTTCACGAAGACATCGTTTTCAGCTAGCACGAACTTCTCCAAGACCTGTTCATCTCCGATGTTGGTCCATATATAATAATAATAATAAATTCATGCATTGAGTGATCATTTTACATAATACAACACTATAATATTCGTTCATTAACTCACAAACTTATTGAATGAGATCATGTTCAGTGTCAAAATCTAATCAACGGATTTCATTGAAACCCTGTTTCTCCATCTATGGCTTTCAAAAATTCCAAAACCTGAAGTAAACTGATAACATAATGTAAAGACATATGATAAAATAAATGGTATATTTGAGAAATATAGATGAGATTACAAATTATATTTGCTAATCAAAGAAAATGGATACATTTATATTTTGAAATCAATACCCAATCTGTTCTCTATCAAAAGATTGAACAGACTTTTCATTACCTTTTTGAACTGATGTTCTTCGTAAGCTGTCAGTTATCTAGGAAAAACATTCATTGCTTTGCAAATTAAATAGAAAAATGACTTTTCAAATAGGGATGTCTTGTGTTTAGGAAACCTCAGCTCTTCCACATTAAAAGACCTGTAGATCTGAGTCATCTGCATAGAAATAACTTTTGCATTGACTCAAGCTATCTGTGGAAGAGAATGTATATATTGTAAATTACAACGGCCCTGAAATGTATCCCAGAGGTACGCCACAGATGGTGTTCTGTTTTCAGACTTTTTGTTTATATAACGATTTGTGAACGATTCATCAAGTTACTTACCATTGGGGAAAATGTGTTTTTTTCAAAATCTATGATATGGAGTTTAGCTAGAGTAACACGAATAATGTAGAAATGTAGGCTCTCACGGCTGGCGTCAATGTTTTGGTTGTTTTTTGGGTTTTGCCGTGTAAAGCTAAGTTTTCATGTAAACGAATTATTCGTGTTTCGTACGAAATCTGTCAAAAGCTCTTCAAATATATTTCGTGGCGGCAAATTTTAACTGATGGTACGAATAAATTCAAGAAGTTGAAATGAAGTCAACTTTTCCGAAATTTTAAAGGAAAACAATGATCAGTGCGGTTATGTGTTTGTTTCCAGGCATAATTAAAAATTTTAATGTTAAATATGGACAGCAATCTCATGATTAATAATATAAGGATAAGAACAGCCGTAATATTTAATATTTTACTGATTTTGTTAACGTATTGGAATTTTGAATTGAAAATAAAAAAGAAAAAGGGCTCGCAAACGCTTTTGGGTGAGACCCATTTTCAAGCTACGAAAATTACATTACAATTACCACAGCTTAATTAACGAGCTGAGGAATTTACTTGAGAAAATGGACGGTAAATTACGGGATTGACGTTGAATATTTCATTTATTCCATGAAGACATTTCGCACAAATGAAAACCGCTCAAAATATCATTCGTACGAAAAAGTGACATTTCTTTCAAATTTCCTACGAAAAACCGATAATTCGGATGCATGAAAACTTAGCTTAAGTCTTTGGTTTAACGATTTATTCTATCAAAAGCTTTAGAGTTGGTAGTCTGGAAGTTGATTATTAACGGTGGCAAAGATAATATCATCATTTACGGTTAGCAGGGTGGTTGCCAAATCATATTTTTGTTGGAATCCTGATTGGTTATCAGGAAGTAAATAGTTATTTTTCAGGTGTAATTAATCTATTCATATATTTTGGAAAGAAAACAATATATTCTATTGAGTGGCGGTTGATAGATATTCAATTGGATTTTTTTAGCGTTTTTGAGAATTACATTCTAGTTTTAGTTTAGTTTCAGGGTTTCCTCCTTCCTATTGAAATTATTCGTAAGTTGATGGATTTCTGATGTTTTCAGTACGAGTCAGTGGTAATACCCTTCAATGGGGGAAGAAATTTCACGTCTCCAGAAAATATTCTCTTCGCTGACCGTTTGTTGAGCTACTATCAATTTGTCTGTTTGACCCAACCTGCAGTATCTTCCATGTTCTTCCAGCCTAGTACCCATAGATGTTTTAGTGGTTCTAATGTACAAGATCTCAAGGTCACTTGGAGATGATCTAGTTTTCCATAAGAATATTATGGTTCGCATATTTTTCGAGCACATCTGTCAGAATGGTGATAATTCTTCGCTTCTGACTCGCTTACAATTTGGATGAGAGACTGGTATACATAGGAACATTCTCAGTAGCGATTCTTAAGTAACTCGAATCAAATCTGGAGTTGAAAAATAAAGAAACCGCAGTCGGCAAAGAAAAATCAGATACATATACCGTCAATACATCTTGAGACTTTCTGTTTTTCTTCAAATACTTTCCACCAGCTCAAAATA
This sequence comes from Chrysolina americana, assembly GCA_958502065.1. NCBI lineage: Eukaryota > Metazoa > Arthropoda > Insecta > Coleoptera > Chrysomelidae > Chrysolina > Chrysolina americana. The sequence goes on along the minus strand of OY293411.1, from coordinate 17,334,528 downwards.
TAGACAACCTTTTTCAGTCAACAACATCTCTGTCGTTCATTCAGTTCAATTAGCACTGACATTGACTCACTTCGTGAACTTTCAAGGACGTTTATGGCACGGCAGACATAATGCTATTATGATGTAATTGTTAATCTATTCAGTATCATAATAGATATTAATTCCATTCATAGATTCCACTTTTACTCACTCTCTCAAACACGTAACGAAGAAGCTTCGTATTCATTCATTCAGTCTCAAGAAGCTCTTATCAGTGAAATTAAATTGAATTACTACTTTCGACAGTTATTCATTTTGGGATTTATACATAGCATCTCTATACTATTTGAATGGAATAATCTGGAAATAAAAATTGATGGATTCAACCTACCTATTCATTGATTCGTTTATGAGAAATTTAAATTTGTTTGGACAGATCCACAGAGTTTTGAAGCTATGAAAATAATACATGTGATTCTGAATGGAAGTATTGCTGCAAGTACTCCTATAGGGTATTGGGTAAGCACTTTTTGTTGGATTCTTCATGTTTTTAAAATGGTGGTTAATATATTATCTACTATTAACCACAGGTTCCAAGGTAATGAATAATTATTAAACAACTAATTAGCTCGAAAACTAATTATATTGAAGCTGTTCTATCACGGACTTATATCAGTGAAGAGAAATACTCCCAGTTGTCTAAAATCATTATATTACAGTAGTTGTACGAAATCGTGTCGGTAGTTGGTATGAACACTTGTCAATATTTTTTCCTAAAAAACAAATATGTACAGCTTTAAAATGAAAACATACTAAATTTAAAAAACAAATTCTGAATGGTCAAAGATCATCTATATTGTGTTCAGGTTCACAATATACAGAAAAATAAAACAATGAGAGGCAGAAACTAAACAAGACTTGAAAGCTTGGATCCTTCGTTCAATAGGGTTAACCTCCGATCAAATAATACAACCTGTTAGTAACTCGCCGCTCACGCCTCAAATTTTGTAAGGTACATCTTTCCTCACCGACAGTATCATGCGTTTCAACACAAATATTGAGGTCCAATAAACTAGAAATAATGGAAACCCAATATGGAATGGAAACCTGAAATTATGATGGAAGAATCTCCACAGCAATTAGGATTTTGAGAACAGCCGATGCTCTTAATTGACATGTTTTTTCATAATTCATTCATTTTACGCTTTCCTAATTCGGTTTCTCTTTCTCGATAGTTACGACCCTGGTAGCTCACTTATGACATATTTTGATTCCCAGCATCAAATGCTCTTTTACACATTTCACAATGCTTCATGCTTAATAAAAACTAACGATAGTTTATCAAGAATTGACTCAAAATTTGCCCCTCAATTACGAAAAAATAATCCAATAAACGAAATATCAAATACAGCGTTGCCGTACTGACTAAACTATATCGACAACGAAGAATTTCGTTCGGCGATGGAAATACTATCGTTTTTACATGCTACCAACAAGCTGCAATGAACGTTTCTAAAGCCTTCTTATTGATATAAATTTCATCCAAGACAGTATTTTTGGTTTTTCGTTGCCATGAATATAGCCGACAAAAATCAAAATCTAGCTGACGTGCTTATTGTATCCTTGAAAAATTGCGACATTACAACAGTACTAATTGAGTATTACTTGATCGGAGGTAATGAGTAACTATTATAATAATAATGTCTTTATGAATGTCGATTTTTGCACCTACTCTTCGAATGAAGAATAAATTTGTTGCAAAAGTCTCGCAAAGATAATATATTCCGAAGCTTTCTTTCCTATTCAGTAAATAAAGGACTCCTAGTATAGAATCCTTCATGAGTCTTGAGTTGAACTGCAACAGTGGGAACGGGATAGTCTAATCTTCCGACAATCCATGAAGTATCTGAAGTATCTGCAGAAAAAGAATTTCTGTACAGCATTCGGAAGCTCTCCGAGAACTATTCAATACATCTTTGAGACAGTGAAATGTGTTAAATATGGGATGAACTGAAAGTTTACAGATTCTCAACAAGGCATTCCCAACTATGAAAGGTACAAATCTCCAACTAGTAATGGTCTTTCATCTATGTGTAACTAGTGAATATGTTGTGTGTGTGTCAACTTGGAGGTCAAAATCATCTTATGAATCAAAATTATTTCATCACCAGTTGACATTGATAACATTTTTTAAACTGACGAGTTGACTATGTCATTTGAGTTTGACTCTGTTGGTAATGGGACTGTTTCAGATTGTGAGCTTATCTGAAACAGTCCAAGTGAAAATGAAGTCGAAAAAGGAAATCAGACAAAAATATTTCAAGACCCTTGATACTGAAACCTTTTTTTAAATAATGCCACAGACCAATAATCTATCACTTCTTTGACAACAAATTAGACAATGAATTAATTCATGTGTTAGGTGATCATCTCTCTAGATAACTTCATGAAATATCAGCCAATTGGCCAGTTTCACAGATAAAGCAAGATAGAAATGTTAGTCAGAAAACAGGGAAATCACGATGAAGCCTGAGCTTCTTTCTTGAACTAAATGAACCAGTATTTTCGGCTGAAATAGATTCAAATAACAACGAATTGTGGAATAGAATAGACTACCCTTCTCTATCAAAAGAAAGAAGGCAAATGAGTTTATAAAATGTTGACATTAGAATGAAACAGGAAACAATGAAACTTCTTGCTCAGAATCTTGGAAAAATAACATCAATCAATCGGTACTTCTATGTCTCCTTGTATACATTCACCTCTAGACCTTGAAAATAAACCAGAAACATCATACCACATCGCAAAAATAGTGGATAACAGAAGTCTAGATGAATTTGAGAAAATAATTTTGGCCCATAGTCATTCATACAAACACGGCTGGAATATGGAAGAGTCTTGTTTTAGAATTAGTCTCTACAAAAATCGAACTAGTCATTTTATTTTTCATCTAGTATGACTATACCTTCAAATTATTCTTTTGATTTTCATACTTTCCGATTTAAAATAATAAGACTATTGCTATTATTTTTCTTCAGGAATGTCTTGCAGGGCCCGAAGATCTTCAAGAGTAGTTCTTGATATTTCGTCTACTCAACTCTGATGGTCAGGGAGAAAAAACCTCACTCCCATTTGCTCGATTTTGCCTGAGGGAGGGAAATGAGTAGTTTTAATCAATTCTGCACTTGGGCCGGCACACCAGTTGATCAAACAATTTTAAATCATTCGACTTATGCCGGTAGAGAGTCGGTTAGATGCCAGCCTTCGAAATTTCCGCTTGCATTTGGTCAGGTTCGAATCCTAGGAATGGGAAAATTTTTCTCCGATTCATAACAGTCGATTGGCAATGTAACTTATCCAGATGCCAATCCCGACGTCTGGTGCTTGCTTGGAGTGCGCGCCGACCACCCGGGGCTGTAGGTTTTCCAGGTTTTCCTACAGCTGAAAAGTGAATACGCCACCAAAAATCAGTAAGTCGCCCTGAAGCGCCACGGCAAATAATAATAATAGCCGTCCTCTATCCGCACACGCTATGCCATTGAGTACACTCCATGAGTGTTTATGAGGGAGTATCATTATTATTATGTAGCAGTAGAAGGCAACATCCTAACCTCGGCTCCAGCCCACTTTACCTGAGGAAGACAAATGGATCAGCTAAGATCGTCGATTTCTTTGAAGAAGACCCGATCTATTGGCTAATATTTATGAAGCTGCAAGAGTATTTCAGTCTCCGGAGCTTTGATGTGAGTTTTCTTCCAAACACGTCCCAACTCAGTTACAATTCACTATGGAAAACAAGACCAAGTTGATCATTGTCACGGGCCATGTGAAGAAGATCTATACCCGATGACTGTCCCTCCTCCACCCAGTACCTTCTTCCCTGATGTACTGGAATCAAAAAACAGACGATAAAGAGTGCAAGTTCCGATGAAATCTATTTTGCTAGTATTTCTGTCGAAATTGAAATCGGAACGGCAATCATATTTTTTAGAGCAGCAAGTTCATATTTCCACAAACGATTCTTCCTTGGAAGTGAACTTGTTTCGTCCCTAGGTAAGTATACGTACGTCTTGCTGGCATTGGGGATGATTAGAAAACAATGAATATAATAATAATTTGTACTGAAACTTATACAACTGAAACCATAACCTTCCGACAGGCATGACAGTATCATGAATTCACCTTCATTTTGTTCGTTCATTTCCGTTGGTGTCGATGACTCCAAAGAAACCAGTGATTTATTTTTTCCATGAAGATTAAAAAAAAACAGGATGAATGTTATTTTCATTGTTTTTATTGAAATCGAAATACCTGAGTCGTTACTAATCCGAAGCGTTCAAATTCCACTATTATCTTCCTAACCAAATGACGATTCAAACCATTAGCAGTTTATAAAATAAATTCCCACAAGTTGTGTATACGAATCTTTTCATTTCATTTTAGCATTTTGTAACAGGAAATGTGCAAATTAGGTAACAGCATAATAAAATCTCTCGTTTTATTGACAAAACAGGTTATTCACTGCAAACTTGCATGGACAAAAATAAAAATATCTGGAGTCAAGTTCAGGTAGAGTTCAATCAACCTACTCTCTCTCACTGATTGATGGCTATATGGTAATATCTTTTGGCCAACGTACCATTTTAACATCGTATTGTGACTAATAAAAATTTTAACTGATTTTTTCAGATCGTTCTAAAAGCTGGTAATATATTTTTTGCGTATCTTCTATTGACTATTGTCAACGCATATTACTCTTCTCTAGACCTTACTCTTCTCCAATATTTTGACAGAACAAGTTCAACTGGCCGCCATTCTTAGGGCGAATTGTACAAACCAAGTTCACCAACCTTCCTTAGCTACTGAACTCGGTTTACCTAAACTGTTGATGAACTTGTCTTGATTAGGATCCCATGAATATGGCTACCCTTATTTGGCTGCTGAAGGTTTGTTTCTCTCGTTCAGCGATGAAACCTATACCAAGTTCATTGACGGTACGTATTTGTGGTCGTAGATATTAGATAAAGGAGAATCCAGACTCCTGAAGACTCCAGAGCTTCCATCACATTTGCTTCCGCGTGAATGAAATTGAATGTGCAAGATGTTGATGCCGAACGGAACCGTGACAAATTGATTGGGTCCGAATCTGATAGATATATTCTATTCTATTGTATAGAAAGTCCCAAGCTTTCTCTTCAAGTTGTTTCAGCTCATTCTGTATCAAACTGACCACTTGTGACCACAAGTTCTGTGGAATTGATACTTGTCATGGAGGGCTTTATCAATTCGTTTTCCTTTCGAACGCAAAGTTTTGTATCTTTAGGTGAATATTGTATGTATCGAACCGTATTTTTCTACACTGAACTTCATACCAAAATTAAGATCTGAAGCTCATGCCTCAATTGTTCAACTCTAATCTCTAAGAAAATTATTATTATTATGCAGCGAGGCTGGCCATCGGCCAAAATGCAGGTAGTTCTGTGTAGAACCTTCCATTGAAGGAATAGGTTGGGGTCATTTTCTCACATACTTCGATTCTTATGACCTCCATTATATTGGAATGGCCTGAGTTGTTGCCGCTTTATTGGTCCAGATACCTCAAGAGGCTTCTATCCTCGACTCCTATAATGTGCCAATGCAGAGGTGGGAGGATCAGAATCACCTCCAAGCTCAAGTGACTCCGAGCAGCTCCCCTCTGGTTGAAACTTGTTCTGACTTTAGTCACCACGAGAGTGACTCTCCTGACCAAAGATTCGAAGAGCTCTGTTGGTCTCCGAGTTTTTTTTTATGGTGAAAGGGAAAAATCATGGGTTTTTTGGAGGTTGGCCTTGAGGTTCTCTCCTTCTACGTCAAAAAACGCTGTGAGAACAATCTCTCTATTCGAGAATGATTTTTCAATCGTGTGGACTAGACTATGGAGCGCAGTCTGACAGGATTTTCCTGGTTGATAGGCGTGTTGGTACTCCAATGAGATAGGATACTCTCTATCATCATCTCGGATATTTCTAACAACTGGTTCTTCCATCGTTTTGAGTATGAACGATAAGAGCCATAGGATGGTTTCCACAGCTTCGGTATGAAGACCACCGTGGACTTACGCCAGGTGTTGGGTACGTACCTGTGAGCCAGGCTCGCCCTGAAGAGCCTGACTAGGTAAAGAATCAATAGGTCTGCGCCTCGCTGTAACAGTACAAGTTAGATTTCATCCATTCTACCTTCCTGTATAGGTGATGACTTCTTTTGCCATGTCCTAGGTTTCCCTTGTGGGCCTGGGTCATTTGTCCCCCTAGAGTCAGGAATTTGAATATCAAGGAGTATCTCTAGAGATTCGTCAACATTCTGTTTAGTCGTGAGAATTCAGCCGTGCTCTCGACTTCGTAGAATTGTTTCCACGCCTTCCTTTCCTCTATTTGTATGGCTATTTGGTACAGAGAGAGCGCAGAAGGAAATGATAGAGAGAAAAGATTTTTTCATGCAAGACCTGAAGTGTTCTGTTTCGGTTCCACTGTCAGGTACCGCAAGTCATCTGAGTGAATGCTTGATGATAATAATAATAATACTAATAATCTTCATTCACAAAAATATTCCAAATATATAATGATTAAGTGAACAAAGCAGCAGAAGCCGATAAGTGTAAGAACACTTGTTTCAGCATGAGGTCATAATCTATAGAGCTAATGCTGACTAGAGTTGTACTTGATATATGTCAATGTTATGGTCATCCTTGTACCCTGGACTCTGCTATCCAACCATCTGGCTGGCGGAATGTGGAAACAAAACCTTATTATTAATTTGATTTGAGCTTAGAGCGAAAATTAAATCGTATAAATCTGGAAAAAAAATTATGAAATAAATGGTACCTTCCAATAATTTTATTTCAAAAATGTTTTACTCCCCCGCCCTCCTGAAAGCCAGATAAGAACCGCGAAAGTCGGGGCGTGACGCAAGTGGTATGGCGTCTGAGTTTGGGGCTAAATGTCCCGAGTTCAAGCCGCAGTCGGGTCTGGGATTTTTTCAATTTAATTTCACCTATTAAATTGTTAAAATCGCGTGGCATGACTGTGGTGAGTCCTGCACGATTCACTGTTGCGTTTAAATTGACAGTGCTGCTCCTAAGATGTCATATGGAGTTAGTAACACATCCTACCCAGAACACATAGTGGCTAATGATCTTAGCAATCGATGCCACTATCAACACCCGAAGAAAAAAAAGAACCGCGAAGGATGGAAAATGCTGCAGAAACTCGAAAGAATTAAATCAGAAAATCCTGTAAAGATGAAGTGAAATCCATCAGACCACCGCATGCTTTAATTTCAGATAATTTCACCCCCCTTTCTGTCTGAAGGCTAGACAGAGGACGCATAGGAATTTTGAATATTTTTAGACGGTTTATGACTCGCAAAATTATGATAAACATATTCTGTTGAGAAGCTTGGACCCCTTCTAATTCTCCAAAAAAGTTGTAAAAACTTATGAAAAAAAATTTTAAACATTTAGAAAAATTGTTGAATAACAAAATAATGGATTTAACATACTTCAAAGTTCATTTTCTTGTTAGAGCATTTGAATTAGAGCTTTTCTGAAGTTTTTTGGATTCATTTTCTTCTTCGTCAGAAGAACAATTATTCTTTTTCAAACACCTCATTTGAAAACTATCTTTTCCTCTCTAGTTTTAGGGTTTGAAATGGCACTTTTCCAGTTGTCCTCCCTAAAAGTTTAATACTGTTTCACATAAGTACGGTTATTTCTTTAGTTTATATTTTGATTACATTTTATTTTCAACAAGTACATTGACAAAAATTAACAATTTTGGGACTTGAAAAAAAATTACAATTTTTAACATTGCTGTAATTAATTGGAAACGAGAATTCGGTGAGTATCTTATTCATATTGCAGTTAAAAAAAGGGTAGAGGGATAAATTGTCGATGAAGGAGTTGCTTCTGTTGTTGATATTGCAATTTCTACTACTAACTATTTGATAACGGCTGAGTAGGAGTACCTGTCGCATTTTGTATTCAAAATGCATTTGAAACTTTCAAAATATTGATTTTTTGATACAAAAGCCTTACAAATCCAATGGAACTTACAAAGGAGGCAAAATATTTGTGATATATCAAGTTCACACCCTGTTACCCTGTATATGCATAATATCTGGTTTTTCGTGGTATTCTGTGATGCTTTGATGGCAGTAATTCTAAAAAATACTCGAACAATTAAGGATCGTCGGATCGTCATACAAAAAGCACACGGCATTGCTTCAATCGGAGACTGATCAAGTTCAAGTTCAAGTCGGTTTACTTTTTGTATGCGTGCTAGTTTCGCTTTCGATGCAATTGCAGTCGCTAACTATGTTAAATCGTTCTCTTTAGGTCTGCGGATACATACCAAGTCCATCGGTGTTGAAAAACTGCAGAGATTCCTGAAGAATAATAATTATATATACTCGTAAAAGAAAATTATGGTGAATAATTATTCAGAATGTATGTAATGATGTCATAATTACTAAGTCGCTTCTGTCGTTTCTTGATGAATCTGCAGTCTTTTCCCATAAAGGTTGAAAATATGATTATTTTCCAAAAAACTACTTCTTGAAGACCATTTGGAGAATAAATTTCAATAACTTATGAGAATAACATTCATGTCTTCACTGGGTTGGTGACTTGAATTGTTCTAGCTGACATCATAGACAGAATGTTATGTTGGTTTGACCAAACTGACTTATTTTCTTCCTAGGATTTGATTGGAACATTTTTCCATGCAGTTTGTGCGTGATATAGTTTATAATGACTTGAAATTGAAACACTGCGGCTATTTATGACAATTATACAAATTATATATGATGAAATGTAACAATATGAAGTATACTCAATATGAATAAATCATTATTCTAAGTTACAATAAAGATAAGAGAATTTTGAGTGTACCTACATATAAAAATCAACATATAGGAACTGAAAGCGTAGGTATTTTTGGAAAGATTTCTTCAAATAATACACAAATTCCAAGGAAAAACATGGAAAAACCTCATTTGCAGTCATCTTCAAGAGGTTCACGGCACTTCGAATGGTACAAATTTTTCATGTTAAACGTATCAATGAAAATTATTCTGGTTTCATTGTTATTTCGTCATTCTGTCTAAGAATATAAATTTGGGTGGCAAAAGAATTTTCTCAAAATCGGAGATGAGAAAAGTTGAGATAAAATATTGAAAAGAGTCTTCAGTTTCAGTAGTTTTTTAGTTTTAGTATTTTAGAAAACTTTATTTCTGATAGTTTCCATCACTTCGAAATTACATATCTTAGAAACGCAACATTCAAAGTTGACCAAAGTTTCATATTTAATAGTTTCATAATAGTCAGACTAAAATAATGTCCAAATTGACGGAACAGATTTTGAGATATTGAATTAAAACATCGTAAGTGACCTAAAAAAAAATTAAACGCTCCCTGTATCTAAATGAAAGATAATATTGAACAACTCAATTCAGCAGAGAATTTCCTTACCTTTTATTCAATCAACAATGGCAATATATATTTTTTTTGTATTCAAAAATCTATCAATTATTTTTAGTATAAGGGTATAATGGGTATAATCCAAAATATTAAAAATTCTTATTTCAAACAGAGTCATCAAGAAACAAAACATGTTTTTATCGTCTAGATATAGACTGAAACTATGATATTCTACCAAAATATAAATTGTTGGTTCAGGACTAGTGTTAGAGAAAAAAAACTGAAAAACGATTGTTTTGACTATGCCCCGTATACACCCTAAAGTACTTTCATTAATAACGTTATAATAGGACATATTAACGAGTTCCGATAAATACATTTTTATTCTGAATTTGTCTTATTTTGTCTATCAATACAGTTTTTTCCTTTGTCAAACCTACCCAACTCCGACGTTTTTTTTTGAACTTTGGATGCTTATATCTCAGAAATAACATATACAAAATCATTTAAACTCGCACATTTTCCTAATTACCCATCCCACTATAACATAATAAAATTTCAAACAAATTTGACCGAAGGCCAAAATACATGTGTTTTCGTGCGGGGTCCTTTCTTGGTGAATCGACTCTTGTTGTTCCCACTCAAAAAGGAGTGATTTGAAACTGAGAAAATGATTAATAGTAATAGTAGTAGAACTGATTAGGAAAACCCTTTCGAATTATGTCGTTATCCCATGCGATAGGTGGTCATGATGGTAGAGTCTATCAATCAGAGGGACGTGGGTTCGATTCCCAGCTTGGTCACTGGTCTCGTTCTAGGAATCGCACGTTAAAAGGAAAGACCTTTTGAACGAAGCTCAAGTTACGAAATTAGCTACAAGCACAGCAAAAGTATGTGGTTCAAACTACCAAGGCCATGAAAGTACGGTTCAAACAGCACATTGCATTTTGAGGCCAGAAAAATCGAGTGTGACCCAATATACTTTGGATCACGACCACCGATTTGATAACACAAGTTTGAAATCAATTAGACAGGTTCATGTTTCTCGGTACATTCGAGAGTCTGGAAATTGCAAGATATAAAGATGAGTGCGGAAATGATTGATTATTGGACTTTACCGCAATGGTAACTTTCAACCAGGAAGACTGAATAATATCCAAAATTCAGGCAATTCGCACAAAGATCACTTTTCCATAAGTCTTGAGCGGGGACCTTTTAGGTGATAGAAAGATGTAAAACTTGCCAAGAACTTCCTGAAAAATTTTATTCACAATTCATGGAGCATTCCACACGATGAAAAGAATTTCTATGGATTAAATACGATTGCAATCGTTGACAATGCATTGTTACCATACAAAAATATTATTCCATATTAATTGAGAACAATGCTTAACTGTAACGACGAAGGTGCGCCAAAATCGAACCATTTCGCGAAAAATTCGAATAGTTGAATATTTAAAATCGCATCCGAGAATAGCGGAACGAGGAATTGGGCCATCATCGGTGCCAACTCGATTATGATCTCAGTTCTTAAAATTCATCGAACGTATTGTAGGTTACAAGAAATTATTACCTGTTTACATCAGTGCCTACAAATATTTACATATTTGAATCCGAGTTGGCACATTGGGTGATCGATGTCTACGGATACGTGGGATGAATAATCACCGACATTAATCGAAATGAGAGACTTGAGGCGGAACAATTCTGGGTATGAAGTAGGTCACTAGCTTCTTGTTTTTGTAGGACTTGATGTTGCGCTCGAAAAATATTGAAGCCATTCGACTAATCCCAAAACATATTTTTGATAAAGCATACTGAAAATAGACGAAATTATTATTCTATTCTGTTCTCGAATATATTGAAAAGTTCGTTGAATCTTTCTGCCTACTCATCAGTCCCAAATAAAGGAATGTGTCAAGATGGTTGTGTTTTAGATAAATCTACGAAGCGAAACCCATTCAAATTTGGCAAAAATCGCACACTGATTCAGTGATGTGATTCCCTAAGGAACACGGTTAAATTTACGAGTAGCTGTAAAGCTATCTGATTAAAGAAAATTGTGGAAGCTTGTTGGAGAATCTCTAATGTTATTTCACATAAATAATCCAGTACTTTTTCGAGATTGAATTTTTCAACCACGTGAAGTTCCAAGTATCCTTAGAGAATGATAGAACCAATAAAATAATATGTGTATTATGTGCAAATTCATACTTTTCGCATATCGTGCAGTAGGTCATAGTCAGTGTTTGCTCTTTAGTTCAGCACAAGAAGATTCACAATATTACTGTCAATGACTGTCAAATAAATATCAATATTTTACTGATAGTTCTCATACCAAAACTGACGAGCAAGCATTGATGATGACATACCATGTTAAAAGCGCTCTGCATGAAATATAGAAATCATTTAACTAATTATTACCATAAACTTACATTGTGTGCGAAGTAATTTTTCAATCTGTTTTATCTAACCAGAATGAACTAACCTTATGTGGATATTTGAAATCAGAACGAACTAACCTTACGTAGAGAAAATTGAAAACATACATTTTGTGAAGTGGTAATTTTGCAGGCCCTTCTGACCAGGAAAGTTTCTATATTGACTTGAATTTAAGGGAAAAAATATGAACTCAGTTTTAATCCTCCCCTTCCTGAATTCTTTCTCATAAATTTAGTAACACTCTCTATATTAAAACAGTGGAAAAAGTTAAGAATATTGTGTTGAGCTTCAGAACGAACTTAACAAATTCTGTTTTGATGTTAATGATAATTTAAGTGTTAGTGCTGTCCATCATAGGTTCCGTACTTGACAGAAAAATCAAATAAAATTCTTTCTCGTTACTTTTTTCAGTGCATTTTACTTTGATAGCCGTATAGAATATATCTACATATGGTATTCGAAGGTTTCATAGGAACTTGTTTCATAACAAGATTCACCAGTGAATTGATTCTTATCACATTATAGTTCCGTTTTTTATCTAGAATCCGTCACATTTTTGTACAGAAAGTACAAGATATGCTTTGGATATGAAGGATAATCAGCCTTATGCTGTATCATTTCCGTTGAAAATAACGTCACCGTTATTCACCATTTCCGTTATTTTGCTATTACATGATCATAACAAATGTCTTATTTCGACTAATGCTTTAATTAAAAAAAACGATTTAATCCTGTTCTATGTTAAAGATGGATTCTTATGAAAACTTGGAAACGATTTCAAAACTAAATACTTATTTTATGACGTTTATTTGCATATTCTGATTTAAAATTAATTTTTAAGAATTTAACCTTGTTCAATAAGGCATTGTGTACATTTTGATTTATATCCCCCAAAGCACTACGATAGAGATTGTGATTGTTACACAAAACTGACTATTAGAGAAAGAAAAAATTAACAGTGAGTTGATTGAAATATCAAAAGAACAATGAGGTAATAAAAAACACTCACATTTGGACTGTGAAACGTTATTTTTTGTGATAATTAGATCAACATGAATAGAATTATAAAATGAAGTCTTCAAATCCGATATATCTCTGGACTTTCATAGAAGCCAAAGAAGATATTCACAAACGTGGCCTTTTTAATTGCATTCAAAAGCAAAAATATCCATAAGAAGTATTCCACAAAATTGAAATGCAAATCACCAAAAGGACTCCAAAGTGGCATAATATATAAAATACCTTGTGAAGAATTGAAACCAAGACTATATTGGACAGGCAGGAAGATATCTCAAAACTAGAACCTCAGAATATGATCAGGTCCTGCGGAATATTCAAATCAAAATCTATACAAATTCGATTTTAAAAATACTGAAACTGTGGGAAAGCAATGAAACTATAAACACAAAGCAGGCAAGATATTATTACCATAAAAAAATTAATAACAAGAAGACCACCAGAACCTTATGGAGGAATGTTGAAAGTAAATAAGTGTTCTATGGAATAATCCAAAAAAAAAACACAGTTCCGATGTAACTATAATTCATTCAGTTGTTTCGATCATTTCCCAACCAACTGTTATAACCAGTCAGTTCAGAAAACATAGAGTATGACAGGACAAATTCAACGTATTCGTTAGTAGTCCAACACATTCATCGACTCACCCTTTGATTATATTCGTCGTTGTGTTAGTCTTCCTCGGCGTTTTTTCTTCAATTATCATGCATATTTTCCTCTCTACCTCAGAGTATAAGATTACGAGAACTATTTATGGCACATTCCATCTTTAAATCTGCGGATTCGATTGCAGATATAATTCAGACCTCTACCCCAGCCTGTGGGTCCTGTTTTATCTGTCTCGATGACCAAAGACATGTCTATTCACGGAATACCACAAGACTATAAATATTAATGCATGCGTGAATATACTCTCAACGGGAGTCCATGATACCGAATACCGTGTAGGTTTTGATAATAAATACCTATATGACAATATAGCGTTATAGAAATAAAATACCAGTTCAGTCATGAATAAACGCATCTAAATATAATCGTGCAAAATGTATTCTCTACTAGCAGAAAGCGGTGATACTATGTTTTTGGCGATCAGTAGATCAAGTTGTAGGTAAGGAATAACTCCACAATGGTTCAAATCATGCCTAGGTCGCAGTGAGTGCCTCAAGGATCTATGTTAGGTCCTATACTTTTTTGACTGGTGAATGATCTCTTACCACGTTTGCGTAGCGTAGTAAAACAGTCCAAGACCTGAAAGAATAAATATCTAATTATTAAATAACGAACAATTTATGGTGCGACTCAAATGTTCTTTCATCCAATTATCTTAAAAAAATTGCTCATTTGATAATTTTTCTTTGGATAACGTGTATGTTTATATTTTGACATAATGATATTTATTAGACAGTTACATATGGGTATATTATTTTCTACTGTTCTCAAGTTGTTGACAAGAAGAAATTCCTTCTTACCAATTGAGTATATTCATTATTATTTCCATTATTAGTTTTTGAATGTTTTGAAACGGGTCTACCCTTTTGTAACTTCATTTCTGTCTTATAGAGTTTATTTTATATTTCACTCAACATCCGCAAATACAATCTTCTCGGTAACTTATAGAAACAGCTATTACTGACAATGCACATTTCAAAATTCTGAACCAAATTTCGAAAAACTGTGTTCTGAATTGTGTTCACTTTTTGTTCCATATTTTTAGGGTATGCCATTCGCTGATTCATCAAAGTTTTTCTCATATTAGAATTACAATTACCCGTTACTCAAATTTTCTTGCTATATTTCCAGTTGATATTGTGGATATCCTTTTAAACGTATACGTTCAGAAAATGTCAAAACGCTTTCAAGACAAAAATTAGATAACCTTACAAATATTGTTTGGTAAACTATGAGTTGATATAGGTCTTTTTCAGTATTCGTATGAACTTGTTTTCATCACTTCGCTCGATATCCTGTCAGATGTTATACCTCTTTTGAGTTTGAAAAAAAATTCCAATATATTTTCATCAGGAGAGTGAAAAAATGGATAGCTAACAATGATTCATTGGTATCATGAATACTTTTTCTACAACTCCTGATAATAGTCATTTTTTGACCAGTGTTGGAAGTGCATATTTTTCAAACGACAACAAGAGCAGTCTGAAACTGCAACTCCTGTCAAAGGCTGCAATTTTTTGAATTCGACAATAAAACTTTCGATGCGTGTTACGTATCCACATCATGTTTTCTATACTTTTGCATGAAAAAGGCTCGGAAAATCATTGCTGAAAGCTACATGTTCGGATTTTTTTTTTAATAAAATTCTTTCAGAAATACTTCATCAAGAAGTTTCAGTACACTTCGCGAAAATAATATTATCGTTATAGAAAATTAAAATGAAGGAGTTAAGATTTATGAAAATAAAAATTTTGTTATATCTCGAAAATAACCTACCATTTTCTCTTAATCTTTCCAATTTCAGTAACTGAAAATCAGTTGAAGGTATCATTGTGAATTGCTTTTTAAAGAACACTGGTCCATATTTCATTATTGTGCAACACATTTTCTTTTTCATCAACGTAATCGAAGAGTTTTCTCATACTTCAAAACACAAGCATTCGGTTTTGTTGTATTCAGCTTCAAATACAAGAACAGTTTTTGTGATTTCTCTGAAGCGTTCGATTGCGTAAATCACGGAATACTGCTGCGAAAGATACATCGATACGGTTTCACAAAGAGAGAACTCCGGTGGTTTGAGAGTTACCTTTCAGATCGACAACAAGCTGTGAAAATATACAGTGTCTCGAAAACTTCACGAATATAACATGGTGTTCCACAAGGATCAGTCCTAGAACCTCTCCTATTCCTCCTCTATGTGAATTATATGGCTTTTCTTGACATCAGAGATAAAATTACGCTATTTGCTGATGACACCATTATCCTCAGGCAAGAAAAGAATGAAATCTTATTACACAAAACATAAAGCAAGATATTAGAGTCATTAAAAAATTGATGTGAATCAAACCTTCTATCTATTGATATAAAAAACAATATTCTGACCTTCCACTGCGACATCCCAAACCTATATATCGTCAATGAGGAAACTGAAAGTAAATTATCATCCAGGTTTCTGAGATTATTCGTAGATAACAACCTAATTTTTATAGAACATGTGACGGCAGTGTGTGAAAAACTAGGCCATCAGAATTATCGCCACGGAATTAGTATATATTCATCTGCCAAAACAGACTACTTTGCTGCAGTTGAATCCCACCTATGATATGGAATAGCATTCTGGGGAGCCTGCAGTAAGCAGTTATTCCAAAGAAGTTTTGTCTTGCAAAAACGAGCCCTGAGATATGTATAAGGCACAATCTAGATCCTTCTGTAAAGAATTATTCAGAAAATGTAGAATATCAACTGTAGTTTGTATATAAATCTTAGAAACCGTTTCTCTAATTCATAAAAACAAAAATGTATTTCAGCAAGTATCTTCAAATTACAACACAAGACAAAGTGGGCAAATCAAATTGTTCAAAAGTTTCATACCAAGGTGAAAGCATTACTTATCTTAAACCCTTTATATCACCTGGATGAATATTTTTCACAGGAATTTTAAATTTTGAATCTTATACTTAATGTCTTGTAAACGTCTCATACATTATTTTCAACTATGGCTTTCTACGAGTCTCAATTTGTCTTACAACTCAAATCATCTTCGTAAGTTTATTAATTCTGTTTTGATTGTTTGCAATTTTGTTGTATTATCTATATTTGTACCGTTTCTTCATGTATATGTTTGTATAGCTATGTATATTCATATAACAAGCTTTGTCTACGTGTGTTATATGTACTTATGACAATAAAGCATATTATTCTGATGAGACCACAGGAATAATGTTTTGGAGTGCGATTCGAGATAATTTTTTTATATGAGATAAAAACTAAGTAAGTGTCTGTTTTCAACAGTAATATTATCACATTTACATAAATAATTCTGAACAATAATACAGCAGAAAGGAAGAAACCAATTTTACTTGAACAGAAGGTCGGCAATAATCTTTTGAAAATTCATGAATAATTTGGAAATCTATAAGAACTTCAAGCGGTGATCGTGATAATAATATCCCACGTATAAATACCAAAGATAACCTGTGAATTCCATGCCTTCTCATAGTGATCATTAAAATAAAAAACTTCAGTACCGTTTGTAGTTTGACACTCGCGCGTAGATCGAACCATCGTGTGGGTTGGAGTCCTGCCAAATATTTTATGGCCTGTGGATCGCCCATACGGGTGGCAATAATCGGACCCATATAAATCTTGCAAGGCTCGAATTGGGAAACGTATTTCACGGATTACAATCCTAAACATTCGGTGGACATCGCGTGTAACATAACTATAGTATTTATCACTAACTTACGACATGATGATTTGTATTGGCTAATAATTACCAAACTATTTTTATTCACGGAAGAATGAGTTTTTCTTTTTTACCCTCGTGATGGGGTAGCAGATATAATGAATAATTTATCAGCAATAAAAAATGTTGAAAAAATACCTACAATAAAGTAGAGGTGGTGCACAGTTCTTTTCATCCGCAAAATTTGAGAAAATCTCCAGCAGTCGGGTTTAAGTCGGTTGAAAAGAAGAAAGCAGAGTTTTTATTGAAACTAAAATTTGGTGAAGAGCATTTTCATTGAGTGTGCCGCTTACTTAAAATCAAATAAATCTAATTATACTTGAAAACATAAACATTAATCTAAATCAAATCTCAAAAGAACTGAACATAACTATGATACGAGACATCGACATCAAACATATCTACCTCCCTTCATGATTAAAACTATAGGTCAAAAAAGCTACACATATCTTGGCCCGAAGCATTACAACTTCCTACCTGAAATGATTGAAAATATTATGTCCCCTTCTATTTTCAAAAGAGAACTAAAGAAGTTCATAAAGTCACAATCACGAGAAATTATACACAGTACGGTGGAACTAAGATGAAAATCAAAATATTTATATGTTAATTAATTCCATTGCCACACATGCATGTGTGTATATTTATTCATCTGTATATCCTGCCATTTTATTTCTATGGTATATATTAATATAAGCCTTTTACGAAAAAACGAATTCCTTTAGATAACTTTTTATACAATTATTTTATCTCACACTCAAATATATATATCTGTTGTATTGCTAATCTAATAGGTATATTTATCATTTGTATTCATTATTTGTATTTACTACATGCTCCACACAAGTTTCGACTTTCGGAGTGAATACATGTTTATTGAAAATTTAACATTTACTGTGTTTTTTTTACCATTTTTATTGAATAAACATTATATTATATAATTAATAATTGAGTTCCTTGAGTATTGGTTCCAGTATTTTCCAAGAGTGTATCTTGACGCGATGTTTTGAAATGCATATCAGGCTGCCTTTGAATTGTTGGTTGTGATATATCTTCTCTTCATTTAACATTACTGCGCTGCTTTATTTATAAGATAAAGATAATAAATAGTTCAATTCCTTAATTGAATTTAGGTCCAGTATTTTCCAAGAGTGTATATTGTCGCGATGTTTTTGAAATACATATCAAGCTGCCTTTGAATTGTTGGTTGTGTTATATCTTCTCTTCATTCAACAATACTGCGCTGCTATATTTACAAGATAAAGATAATAAATAGTTCAATTCCTTAATGGAATATTAGGTCCAGTATTTTCCAAGAGTGTATATTGTCGCGATGGCTTTGAAGTACATATCAAGCTGCCTTTGAATTGTTGGTTGCGTTATATCTTCTCTTCATCTAACAATACTGCGCTGCTGTGTTAACAAGATAAAGATAATAAATAGTTTAATTCCTTAATGGAATATTAGGTCCAGTATTTTTATATATCAAGCTTCTCTTCTTTTAACAACTAGAAAGCAAATTTATACCAATTCGCAGCAACGTGTTAGCTTGGTTGTTTGTTTGATTGTGATTCCAACTAATGTAAAGAATGCAAAAAACAGATCTAACTCTTCTCAAACCCAGTAAAAGGAATTTATATGTGTCTGTCCAGTGCAACAAAAGTTATATGGAAATTCGTAGGATGAAGATAAAACTTTTGTCTAATTTCCACTAAGAAATTATTCAATATGACCATGGTTTCGGTTTTTACACCATTTTCCAGTAAGTAATACTGGCTTCATAAATCCCTAATATATAGTGTGTTTCACTTATCATGGAAACACCCTAGTATCTTCCGTAATTTTTGACGAAGAATAACGAAATTTTCAGGAGCGATAGATACACTGAAAATGAACTCACTCTACAAAAGGGTCATTTGACGTGATATACACTGCACGCCAGTAGCAATTAAACCCATTTGGCCGGAAAGTTATATTAGGTGGCAAAATTAGCCCGAAATTCCTTCGGATTCGTGTTCTGGGTCCCCAAATTATTACTAATACACCTGTCTCATGAAAATATTTTAGTCCTGAAAAATTCTTATTTGTTTCACTTCTCATGGAAACGCCCCTGTATCTTCCGTAATTTTCCATGTAGAACCCTGAAATTCTCAGGAGCGATAGATATACTGGAAAGAAACATATCAGAAAAGGGTCATCCTACGTGATATACACTGCACGCCACCCATTTTTTACATTAGGGGGCAAAGTTGGCCCGAAATTCTTGTATTTTTTACGTATCACATTCGAATCGTTCAATCGCCTTTTTATTATTACAGTCGCTTCGTTAAAGTAAACTTTACACTTACTTCAGAACTAGTTGACATTTGATTCGTTTGCTACAGTAGTAACATGCATCAAACATATTCTTTTCGACATGTGCATTTGAGTTTCTGCCTGTGACTAACAAAGCCCACAAATTTTATTAACCGAGAATATAGTAAAGCAATGCTAGAAGTACAGCTACAAACGTAATAATTTTTGCGTCCCAACTTAAATTTGATATGCGAATCTGAAACTGGACCTCATCTCACCACTTCGCATCGCTTCCATGCGAACAAATACGGCCTGATCAGATAAGAAGTAGCGTGTATATAATAAGTGAAAAAAAAATTAATAAATTGCTACCTCGGCACTTAAAATGCTATACATAATGAAATGTGAAGATAAGACATCAAGGTAATACCTCCCAAATGTATTCAGCCAGGTCAGCAACCGTTTTATGTTTTTTTTCTCTGAGTTCTCAGTATTTTTGCATTGTTTCAAACAACTGTATCAAACTCAAACGAATATATGAGTCACAAAATGCTTAATATGTGAATTTTAGAATTTAAAATCAACTTTCAGCAGTAAGCAGAGCATTTTGTACGAACGGGGAAATAGTTTATCATTGTTTTTTACCTTTTGATTTTCTAATAATTCACTTTTTTGAAGTGAAGGAAAATTTCTGGATAGTGACAAAATATGAGAGAATAATTTCGAATACTCCATAATCCTACAAGGTAACCCACTGAATAATATAATATACAGTGCGGCTTTAATAGTCTCCCCCATGTTAACTTTTGACGTACAAACATAAAATACATTTGGAGGGTTTCACCGATACTACGGGGGGGCACATTGTTGAAAGGATAATTCAATTCTCTTTTCAACCATCTGAATTTTATATATTTTGGTTCACAGGTTTTATTTCAATATGCATTTGAAATGTCAGAAATTTTTAGATGGTTGATAAGATGAATTATCTTTTCAACGATGTGACACATGCTAGGAATCACACGTTAAAAAGTAAGACCTCGTTAATCCTTAGCTCGCACAAGTTTCGACTTCTGAGGGCTGTCGTTCGTCGGGGGATGACAGCTGGTTAACGGAAAAAACAATTTTAAAACAATTTTTTTTTGAAACAATGACCCCCCATGACATAAAATTTTTTTTAGTTGATATGCTCCTCCTCGCCATCTATCGAGTAATCACAATGTAGTATCGGTGAAACCTTTCAAACAGTTTTTTATGTTTGTACATCAAACCGTTCAAAAGTTAACAGGGAGGACTATTAAAAGCCGCACTGTATATTACATGATTTAAAAAATAAAATGAAAAATCGTTTTAATTTTTTTTGGTCCATGGCTCCTTATTTATGATACACTAAAAAACAAAGGAATATGTACAGTAATTTCTTTCCATAGTAAGATATCTAATTTGTTTGTTCCTCTTTCAGAAACCACTCAATTTGGTTTATCATCAGAATCGTGGATTTTGGTAACCATTTTTTATTAGTTGAAAAAGGGATAGAAAATAATGTAGTCTTTCTTGCTGGAAATATACCAAATGAAAATTAATATCTATGTAGCCGCTTCATTTATGCAATGAATCAATGAACAATAATAATTTAAATGAACCAACACTTGACTTAAGGAAAATGGCTTCACCTTAATTTTTTCAAATTTCAGTATTTTGTATTCAATCACTTTTTCGAAAGTGTTCATAGACCCAACACGATTCTATAAACAAAAATAGGCTCAATCGATAAATATTATTTACGACTAATTCATGCTGGTTGGCTCAGTATTTTTTAATCGTCCTGTATATTTCGAAATTTTCCTCAAAAGACCAATTCTGAATCAATATCAATCTGAAGGTTCAACTGTTATGAGCAAAACAAAAAGCCAAAATATGTTTTTATTGAAATAACCCTTAATTTCGTCGGTTAAATTCTTCGGGATATCGTTATTTCATTAAGTGTGCATATTTCAAGTTCAAAATTGTATATACCTTTTGTGGCTACATTTTGAATTACATGATTTTCAGAATACAACCTACGCAAAAGTTAATATTGCAAATTACTTTGCAACACACTGTACAGTTTCACGAAAAACTCGAAGTCATCTCCACATCTTAATATCGCAATCGATCAGTTAGGTAAGGGTAGACTGGTAATTACCATAGACTAGTTATTGGAAAAGGTACGTGTTTCGAACCTATATAGGTTCATCATCAGCTGAAGTTAAAATTCTACAATAAAAGAAATACAATAACGTAATTGAAGTTAGTAAAGTACAATAGGTGAAGAGAAGTGTAGGAGGGAAAAACTTATATACGTCACAAATAAATGTTGAAAAAAAATAATATAAAATGAAGTTATACAGAAAAGTTTGTCATCAAACTATTTCTCCAGAACATTTTACTAGTGCATTAACGCCTTTAGCCAAATGAACAGACTGAACTACATGTCAATTCTTGAGAGTATGAGTGATGAATGACCATACAGGGGGTCATCCAATGACAATATTTGATTTCTCTATGGGGTCATCCAACATGGAGCAGTGACAAAAGAATGCCATGCACAGAACCCTGTAAAAAAGGGGGCGTAAATACAAGCAGAAGCAAATAGTATTCTGTGCAGAAAGCTCAAATGTCAAATATCAATGTTTGAATAGTTATACAATTATAGCGTAGATTAGAACTTATGCGTGTTAAATTAAAGATCACTACGTTAATGACAAAGTAGTTATTCCAATCCATGCCTTGAAGTGCAACATCTATTGAAGAAGGATGTAGCACCGCACAGAACCAAGCAGTCTAACACCTATCCAAAAGAACAGATCCACAATTAACACAGCCATCAGTTTTTCAAGGTCAAGGTCAAGGTAAGAAAGGAATCTAGAAGAACATAAGGGAGTTGAAAAACTTTTTGCAATCAAATTGGAGTTATACGTTAAGAGAAACAAAATTCGGATTAATACTAGTGCACTGATCTTAATAATTTCAAGAGCAAAGAATCTTTTTGGCAAACGTGCCAAATATTAGATTATTCAAAAGTGGACTGGATCAGAAATCCTTTCTTGGGAACCTCACCGAATGAATTGGAACTAAAAGAAAGTTTTATCGATCTCACAGAAGATAGTACCATGAAAGATTATTTTAAAGAGATATCTTTAATTAACTTCTGGATCGGATCTAAAAGCGAGTACCCTTCGATCTTCCGGCAAGCTCTGCTAATTTTTGATGCCATTTTGTAAAGAGTTACTTGTGTGAGAGTGAATTTTCTGAACTCTTGTACATAAAAAATAAACATAAAAGCAGAATGAATGCAGGAGAAGACTTAAGAGTGAAGATAAGTTCCATTACTGCTTATGTTGATATTTTAATCTCTGTTTCGTACTAAAGACTATAAAAGTATATTTTGTATGATGATTTATTTTTTGCTTAGTTTGTTTTAATTTATTATTTGTATGTTTTTAGACCTATAATGATAACTAAAATTATAAATTAATACCATTTTAATCTTTTTATTTCACCTTTATTATAAGCATGTTATAAATAAACAAATATCTAACCAAATTTTATTCGAAAAGCCTTTGATCACTTTCAGAAGAGTAAATATTATACGTTTATTAAAATATTTAGGTTTGGTGGTACGCCAAAATTTCTCAAAAAGTCAAGTAGTACGCAATTGCAAATAGGTAGGGAACCCCTGCACTAGAGTATAAAGTGCTACTTCATACGGTTCATAAGTTTGGATAAAACTTCAACTATA
Organism: Chrysolina americana; assembly: GCA_958502065.1. Lineage (NCBI taxonomy): Eukaryota > Metazoa > Arthropoda > Insecta > Coleoptera > Chrysomelidae > Chrysolina > Chrysolina americana. Next base: position 17,311,146 of record OY293411.1, on the reverse strand, counting down.
AGGTGATTGTGGATGAAAAAAATTATTTGTTCTCATCATCAGATGAACTCAACGCGTTATGGAAGTGGACAAGTAAATATTTTCCTTCTTAAAAATGCATTAACAAGGCTATGTATCCCATCAAGTCGTCCCGTTACCATTGCTCCGTTCAAGATTAAGTTATCCGGTTATTAAAAGCATACATGTGCAGCGGAATAATTTGGAGATGATTTATTTCGAATGTCAACGGACAAGGCACTATCCTTACTTCTCTTTATACTGGCGCAGATAACTTCACGACATTTTGATATCCCACAACGAGTTATTTGGACAGGGACTTAATAATGCTATCTTGAAAAAATTACCCTTATGGCTTCCATATCAGGCAAATTTCTATAAGGAATTTTGGAGGCACATTCGTGGGTTCCATTTCTCAAATTGCCTGAACGCGCAAATAAAATCATTAACGATCACCATTAACTTTACGATATCGTTGCTGAGTATTCCCATCAACATGGTTAGCTTGATATAAATTTGTTGGATGAAAGCTTTTTTATGATTCTATAATATATTGATACCTGAACCACATACATTGTATTACTTATATCAAGGGTAGGAAATTCCACTCACAACTCACCTGGTATTAATATATCATTTGAATATTGGATAAATTCAATCCGTAATAGAAACTGTCTGAACACTTGATTCACTCATTAATTTCTGACTCCCTTACTAGGATGTTTTTTCCCAAGAGTTGAAATTGTAAGCAGACAGAAATATTTATGTTCTCTTTTACGAGCAGGAATGCACTGAAGGGCATCTTTGAGACGTTATTCAGTTTTCCTTTTTTTTACCATACTCAAGTTAACTTTTTCTAAGTTCAGTAACCTTACTGATGAAGAAAACTTGGTTAACGAAATGCGTGTCTAGGAATCACATTACTAGTGTGTAATCAATGGTTGTATTGCTGTTCGTATCTTTCTCGTGATTTACTAGGTAACGGGTATGAATTTGCCTCATCTGCGGCCTTTAAAATTGCTTCTGGGAACTCTGCGTATGACGAATCGATTGTAATATGACTTTATTGAAAATAATTTAAAAAATGCAGAATCTGTCGCTTTGACAACTCTTCGACTTCGAAAATTTGACATCTTGATGACAACTTGGTTGTCATAGCAGATCTTTGGTTACCACATCAAACAACTGACTGAGCTTAGTTTGACTGTTATATAGATATATTTTGAGAAATGTATTGGATAGGGTAGATATTTAAAAGTATACCAATTTTTATTTAATTCCAATAAATATAAAATTGCGAAAACAAGAAAAGTAGTCTGTGTTAGATTGAATATTAAAACCTACATTAGTTTGAATAGTAATATACAGATAGGTAGCATCAATGAAATGTAAATATAATAACGTTAAATTGACATATTTTACTTTTGAAGGCGACTTTTCCGGCACTAGTGCGGGAAAGTGACACTTTCAAAAATAAAATGCATGCGGAAAAGTGGGTAAAAACACACGGTAGTAGGAAATAGTTATTTACCTAACAAGTGCGGAAAGTAGTAGAAGTAGTAGTATACTTTTCCGTACGCGACGGTAGTTGCACGAACGACGCGAAACAACATATCCTAATAATGCTACAAAATGACACATAAGAATAGTTACATAGATCATTCAGTTAGTCCTAAATATCTTCAACAATACAAAAATCTTGCGGAAAAGTAGCTTTTCAGCAGCACTAGTGCGGAAATAGTATATTACATTAATATATCGGAAAGTGTCATTTTTCACACGAGTGGGAAAAATTGTGGCACGAGGCGTCAGCCGAGTGCGGTAATCACACGAGTGTGAAAAATCACTTTCGCACGAGTAATGTACACTATTTTTCCTACGACCACATAATAATTTTACCAAATAATGTATAAAAATATTATACTTAAAAACGACATAGTTTACTGTATGTAAAAAGTAATGATAACTATTATTAGGAACAAGAACAAGAACGTTTTTTTCTTAAAAAATATTAGGCTAAAAATTATAATGATACTAATCCAGAAAGTTACTTTCCGCGCCTGTGTGGAAAATATTTCCGTGTACAGTGCGATACACGTTATTTTCCCATGTGGTCGTAGGAAATAGTTAGGAAAATTTTTTCCCGCACTAGTTCGGGAAAAACTCACTTGAAGTGACATTAGCGTGCGGGAAAATTTTTCCCGCACTAGTGCGGGAATATGACACCTCTCAAACTAAATTGCGTGCGGGAATAGGGCGGAACACGCACGCTTGTAGAAAAAGAACTTTTCCACACGATTTTTTCATGCACTGAAAAGTACAACTTTCAAAACGAAAAATCGTGCGGAAACGTTGCTTTTCCGCACTCTCGTAGGAAAAATACTTTTTGTTTTCATCGATATTTGAGAAAATAATGAAATTATATTGAAAGAAACAGATTTATTTTCAGTTGTAATATTACAAGAGAGTGAGAATAAAGTGAAAATAATTTGACGGATTTTTCGAAAACTTGTTGCCAGGCCATAGACACGAGAGCCCGAATGGCCAAATGGCAACAAGCTTGAGAAAAAATCTGAAGAATTATTTTTTACTTTATCGAACTCTCGTGTGGTATTCGATAGATTATTTTTTGATGCCCCAATCATAGACCTATTCGCTATACATATAACATTTTTATTTCAACAATTTACTTGAATCACTACAAACAGAATGAAGTTTGGAATTTGAAGTTCTCATCATGAAATATACAATTATTATGGATGTTTTGTCTTTGGCTGGAGGATTCCGTAACATTGTTGTGTTCTGTTGCTATTGCTATTGCTTTTTCTCTGTCCCTATGTTATCATTTGAAACTGTTTCAAAATTGACTCGTTACTCAAAATAGTATTCATACAAGCATTTTCGTTGATTTTCTTCAAATTTCATCGAATGATGATGAACTAAACCGTTTTCGAATCATTTTTCATTTTTCATGCAAACTGATGACAGACGTCAGATAAAAAGTATCAGTTGTCACCTAATAAAAACAAAATACCACAAAAAACTTCCCGCGGCAATTTTCAAGGTAGGTGATTGGCCTGCAAGAATTGTCAAAAAAATATTAAGAAAATATTTATCGATGTACAAAGATTTTCGGAATTTCAAAATTTCTATCATGGAAAACTATGAATAATTAAATTTTACTGGTTTCATTGATCCTTTCGGATTGTGGGAATGCATAATAATAATATAATTATACTCCCTCATAAACACTCATAGAGTGTTCCCAAAGGCATAGCCTGTGCGGGTAGAGGAAGGCTATTATTATTATATTCCGTGGCGTATTCATTTTTCGGCGGTAAGAAAACCCGGAAAACCTACAGCCGGGTGGTCAGCGCGCACTTCGAAACGACTGGATTGGCATCCAGACAAATTACATTGCCTATCGACTCCTATGAATTAGAGAAAAATTTTCCCATTTCAAGGATTCGAACCTGGCCAAATGCAAGTGGAAGTTTTGAAGGCCGGCTCGCTACCAAGCATCCATAATGAATATGTTCCCGTTAAGACGTTTTCTTACAGTATATCGAATAAAAATTATTTGATGTTTCTTTCCATCGAACAGTAATTTCGGCTATTCATAATGAACAATCAATACAGAATGAAACAAAAGCACGAATCAAACATATTTCAATGAAATTCGGGGGGATTCACAAAAGGAAATGAATTTCTGAAATGCATACTAAATTGTAGAATGCAACGATACGGATGTCTACACGCTAATACGATAGACATGCACATTTAATTATTAATCAATTGAATTAATTGAATGCGTCCCGTGGTTCTTAATTAGATGCAAAAAGTTGATATGCAGAACCTGATGTAAGCGTACACCGAGTGAAATGATACGTGGTGTTTTATTTTTCGATAACGCCACCAATTCATGGGCTCTTACCGACAACATTAATTCTTTGTAATTTATTTCTGCTCGTCCTTCTCTGGCTCCATAACATGGTTGACAAAAAAATGAATAATGAATAATTATCTTTATATAGGATGAAAAATCCTTTTTACTTATCATTAAAGTGATAATTCCACCAACTTCAGATTCATGTGTCTTTTTTCAACCACTCAGACTCAGATGTTCAACACTTTTTTAACTTTTTTCAGTAATTGAATTTAATTAATTTAAGAATTTTAAGGTATGTTTTATTAGACGCAATGAGCATAAACAAGTTTTCTTTCCTTTTTCGCAATAATCTTGTAGAACAGTGTCCGCCATGGAATTGCATACATAGGGTATGGAAAAAAAAATTTATTTTTGGTTTCTTAGGTAATTCAAATCTTGCCACCTCTATTTTACAAGATATCAAAATTGTTCAATAGAAATGCTAACGACGAATGACAAAATCTCCCCTGATCTGAAATTTTAGGAAGAAGCTCTAATATCTTTCAAAATTATAAACATTGTCAGTTCATAAATCGGTAAAAGGTAAGATGTTATCCAAAAATGTAAGATGTCGTCCAATGAAATGATATAACAGAAAAAGTGTAGATTTCGAATGAATTTTTTTTTTCATTTTTGAATAACCGTGAAAACGGTGGTTATTTCGTGATTCAATTACGGAGAGTGTAGGAATTGTGTTACGTGATATGGGAGATGAATTTATATCTTTTTTCCAGTTCTGTTCAATTTGTTTATTTTAGCAATATTAATGTTAAATAATATTGCATTTTTTCTTCTAGTACACTAGTCGTAGATTGTTGTTTTTTTGTTGTTTCAAAATTGTTTTTTCCGTTAACCAGCTGTCACCCCCCTACGAGCGACAGCCCTCAGAAGTCGAAACTTGTGCGAGCTAAGGATTAACGAGGTCTTACCTTTTAACGTGCGATTCCTAGCATGAAATAAGGTATTACTATAATGAATTGTTTTCATTACAAAACTCGCTTGCTCTTAATTGTAATAACCATCGGGAATAAATGTACTATGATTATTTTGATTGATATTTTTCGACACCCATAACTGTGCTGGTATTGTCACTATTTATCGATTCACGAACTGAAATTATTATGATTATTTCTTTCCTAAATCTGGAAAAATATTATCATTCTTTGTAATAATTTCTGTCAAAAAACTTTCGATATCTTGAAGAAAAGAGGTAGTAGTTGTTGGCAATTTTTAGATATTTGTCAATTTTCGCTTTTTTACCATATTCACCGTCGCCATATTGTCGTGCCACAATACCAACTACCCAGGGTTCTCAACTCAGAATAACGAATTTTACTCATTCCATACGAACCCAAAAGTTTAAGATGGGAATACTTATTTGGAAGCCACATTTCTGGGAAGTAGAGTAGAGTAGAAAAAAGTGATTTTTATTGTTTAGATGAATATTAATAGTTATGATTCAGGAGCAGCGCATGACCAAATGAACGACAGCCCTCAGAAGTCGAAACTTGTGCGAGCTAAGGATTAACGAGGTCTTACCTTTTAACGTGCGATTCCTAGCACTTCAATATAATAGCCCTAGCTCGGACAAGTCTTTCGAAGACTTTTGAGGGTTGTACTCTTGAGGGTGTGCAGCTGGTTGACGGAAATAACAATTTTAAACAACAATAAAACAAATAAGGACTATCTTTCATGTGATGGCACAGTCGGTTTTCAACGAATATTTTTGTTGAAAAATCACTCGTTTTATGCTTTATGTATTGGAGTAACTGCCAACTTCTTTGTTTATTCTCTAGCCATAAGGCGGTAATAAAATAGTTGCGCTCCACCTTACCGGCAAAGTGAGAAGCAATTCTCCAAATCATACAACCGGGAAAGTGAATATGCGATATCGAACACTAATTTCAAGGAATCTGTAAGAGAGTGACTGAATTTATTCAAATAAATTTTGACGAGGTCTATTTATTATTTTAATATATAAAGCAAATATCTTATGAAGAAACTTCCTTGGCTGATACCGCGACAGACATAAGATGACGTCTCACTTATTGTATCAAATCAAAACACTAGTCCACAAGAATCTATTCAAATGAATTATTGTTATTGTCGTTGAATTTTTTATATCCATCAATCGGTTGCACTCCTACGTGCAACCCTCAGCAGTCAGATTTGTGCGAGCTAGGGGAAGACGTAGCCCTTACCTTTCAATACGTGTGATGCCATGCACGAGACCGGTGGCAATGCTGAGATTCCAACTCATGCTCTTTGGCTCATGGAGCGAGCACTGAACCCGCAAGCCACCGCGGTCCATTATTGTCATAATCTACTAATTTTTCAATCAATTTTATTCGAAAACCTGAAAATGTTTTTATAATATCTGGGAATATTTCCAAATCCTAACTAATTATATTCATTTAGATCTTCTAGTGGGCCGCGGTGGTGTGCAGGTTGAGTTCTCGCCTCATAAGCCAAAGAGCGTGAGTTCGAATCTCAGCATTGCCAACGGTCTCGTGCATGGCATCACACATATTAAAAGGTGAGGGCTACGTCTTCCTCTAGCTCGCACAAGTCTCTGACTTCTGAGGGTTGCACGTAGGAGTGCAACCAGTTGACGGATATAACAATTTCAACAACAACAACAACAAGTTCCTTTTGTTCTGCATACAGAAATTGTAACCCTACCAAAAATTTCACTAAATCATTGAGACAAAACTCTGCGTGACACCATTGCTTTCTTGCTCTACTGTTTTTTATAGTTCTTTGAGATGAGATACAAAGTGGTAATTATAATTCCTTTCGTTTTCAGATAAGACAAATGAGGTGGTGTAGTTAGAAACTTTTCACTATGAAGCTCCACAGAGTCACAGTCCTCTTTACAACGATAGTGTGCGTGTCAGCGACTTATTCCGAAGGTAAGCATAGCAATAAGATTACCTCCAAGGTTTATTGTACAGGTTTCAGTACAAGAATGAGCATCCACATTAACTCCTATGGAATGAGATATAATCAATTTGATTGCGCGGCCATATTTTCAGTATCCTCTAGAAATGGAGTATTTGGCTAAGATAGTGAGAACGATGGTCCATTTTATTCAATATTCCATCAGTTAATATAATATATACTTAAGCTTGATAAGTTTAATAAACAGCAATCTTACATAAAAACAATTTTGAGTCAGTAATCTTTCATTCGCTCGTATGTAATCACCAATGTAAATTCCAACATGTTTGGAATAGTATAAGACTCTTAAACGTTGCGAGTACTCTGAACACGTGTATCTGTATCATACGCTATTTTTTATTATACCAGCAGAGCGATTTCAAAAACAGTGCTAAAAATTTTATTCAAATTAGGAAATTGTTCCTTATATTTTGTTTCATCTAAAAAATTAGTTAATGGACATCTGACATGGAAGCTTAGTGGACATTTCATATGATAAAACTGAAAACTTAGCGTTGTTATCTAGCAACAACCTTCCTAGCATGGCTTGTTTTAAGATTTTGCATACTTTCAAAGATAATTTGAATCAAATATTTCCTACTCTTGATGAATTTATTCTTCGATCCAGATTCGAATCAAATTCCTACGAATTACCAGCAACAATTATTGTAATATTTTTTCATCTATTTGATAACTACTAGAGACATACAAATAATCACTGATCAGTCTGTCCTTTTTATAATTACTCATAGTCAACATATATTTTCTGAATTCATGGAAATAAGAAAATCTTATTGAACAATATTTAGTGAAAAAAGAGATTCTTCATTGCACTAGTGCAATAATGTTTTCATTGCACTCATTCTGCTACAGCATTTTGCATAACATAAATATTCGATTCGACGCCATATTTAGTCCATTTTCTGAGAGATTATTTTACATTTCAAACAATTGCATATTTTATATCATTTTCAGTCATATTTATCACAAACTGAATTACAAAACAACTAGAAAATGAATTATTGAAAATTACACAAATTTTTTTTAAATATCAACTTAATTGCAAATATAATTTTTGTATTTAATGTTATCTAACCAGTTGACACCAATGATTACAAATTATAGACACAAACGTAAATATTTGGAGTATTCGCGCTCACGGATGAACTTTAAAGATATAAATGAAGTTTGAATTGAATTGTCCCTAACAAATTAGTTCCTAACTTTCTCAACGCATATCATAGGGCTAATTAATTTTTATATTAATATTTTGCTTATAAATTAGTCTTTTTATTTTCCTACACTTAGTGTCATCTATATGAAATATTGTTTCGTTTTTTATCTACTGAAAAATGTTCCACAATAAAACAAATTATCAATGCAGAAAAATTGCATTCACCAGAAAACTACAGACATTGTTCTTCATAGATTTCACAACTTTCCTATACCTACCTAGGGAACCGCGATTCAGTGGGAAAAACTTGCCTGTTCTCATGACCACCAGAGAGGAACATTAAAATCAAAAAATCATTGAAATTTTTTGGAAAAAAAAAATATTTCTGATACTGATATTTAATCGTGTCACTTTCATATGGATAATTTGCGTTATTTTGCTATTACCTATCAATGGCAAATTAAAGGAAATGGCGAATAACGGTGACGTTATTTTTGAAGGAAGTGGTACAGCATAGGGCTGAATATCGAAGAATGATAATCTGAGTTTTCGGAAAACATTTTTTTTTTCTGACACATCATCAGCTCAATTTCTTCTAACACATGCCAGTATTTTTTGTTAATTCAGGAACCATGCCCTGTTGTGGATTCACATATCATACTCTGATATTTTTGAATTACAGCTGTTAAAGATATGAATTTTTTTTGAAATTTTACTAGTAATAGAACAGTATTTCCAAAACACTCTATAGTTGTTCAGATGAAAATACAACGCAAATATAAAACATAACGCTTAGCATTAAAATTTAAAAAAAAGGACAGATCCGCACTTGAAAATAAAAAGCTGAGGGCAGCCCAGTTGATACTACGTATATCTATGTATATGATTTTTATTCACTCATTTGGATATTCTACAGAAAATTGCTACAGGAAAGTGACCAAAGTTTTCAAAAATCTTCAAGAAATAATAAGATATATGTAAAAGATTTTCGAAATTTTCTATTTCCCTATATAACTCCAGAACTACAGAAGCTAGATCAGATTGTTTTCCTTAATTGACCTCTGAAATATGCATCTTTGCCTTCATTTAACCACCCCTCTATCTTTCACCTTTACCGAGATCCCTATGAATATGGTAGAATTTGAATAGCCCTGTAAGTAGAAAACCCAACTCCATCTTCAGTAACAAACCTGATATTGAGAAGGAAAAATTAAAACCACTCATACAACGAGGATGAGTGAGTCCAACACCTTCTAACGTGCTAGGAATCGCACGGTAAAATGTAAGACCTCGTTAATCCTTAGCTCGCACAAGTTTCGACTTCTGAGGGCTGTCGTTCATAGGGGGATGACAGCTGGTTAACGGAAAAAACAATTTTAAACAATTTTAAACTGCTATGTTTAAAACAAATTCTAGATATTACGGAACAAAAACAACCTAAAAGAAAAAGAACAAATCAAGCATTGAAAAACTGGTAAAAATGTCCTTTTGATATCTGACACACCGAATTGTAATCAACACATATTATCGGCCCTGGTACGTACGTTCGATCAACTTTCGTTCTGTAATTGTCGTAGTTGAATATCTCTCATGTCTGTAATTTGAGCGGGAATAATGGATGTTGATACTCTGCAGGAACGAAGCACATGAAATAGTACCATACATGATGAACGAGAATAAAATAATCACTTCTCTTTTGAACTACCGACTGTTTCAGAATTTTTATTACCTTCAAAAATGATATATTATTATATTATAGATGTAGTACCAATCAGTACAGCAGGTTCAAGTGTATCATTATGAAGCCCAGCTTTCGATTCGTCTTCATAAACATGTGTTACTAATTTGAATGAAGCAAACAAAGATCTGTCGTATGTTAGTAATGTATTTTGTTGGCGTTTCTTATAATCACAGTAAATGGCGAAGGTGCCTGAAACAATTATAATTTGTTTTATTATAACCTTTTTGAGTTCTGAAATATCTTCAAATATCTTCTGAAAAGCTTTGAAACGTTTTGAATTACTCAACCAGTTTTTACTACATCCATTCACTTTCTTGTAGCATAAAAGGGTTGAAGAAGTATATACCTACCATCTATATGAATTTACTAAGGTCTTTGTTCAAGAACTTTCTCTAACTTTCTATAATCTTCACACTATTTTATAGATTCACCATTTTTAGTAAGAGAAAATGCTGAAACTTTTCATTATCTTTTTTTCATATTATTGTCATATTCTGAAAATATCTGGAATTTTTCATGAAGGACCCCGCACTAATCTTATGGAAAACCGGTTTCAGTGAAAATCTCTGAAATTTCAATATGATGCAGCCCATGCCATCCTGAATGAAAGTTACCATTGCGCCAACTCTCTGAATGCCGGCGTTTGGATTCTACAGGGGGTCAAAGTTTGATATTTTGACGATTTTTCAAAAAATCTGGAATTTCATTTTCATCGTATCGATCTGAATTTTATAATGGAATAGTCCACAATATGTACATCAAAAAGTTCAAATGACAAAAGTTTCTAGAATCAAAACTAGCGGGTATAGAGAGGTTGTTTCTGGTAATTTTTAACGAACTTTGTTCGAGAAAATATTCGTTTTCCTGCAGATTCATATGCAATTGATGTTAGTTACAGTACATGAGATGCATTTGAACCAACCATCCAACATTAAATATTTGGAAGATACGGGGCGATCAAAAATATATTTTCAATTTCGGAAAAATGTATCCCTTTGTATAGTCAAGTTCCACCAATATATTCAGCTGATTTTTTTTAAATTATGTAGCTTATATTTAAACAAAATGTTTCAATGTCTGTGCACATTATTCTGAATCCAAATAAAATTGGGGCGGTGGTCCAAAAAATAAGAAGAAGGGTTGTGTCGGGATCATTTTGAAATGATTTCTAAAATCATCCGTGAATTTTTTTTATTTTCTGAAATAATGTAGATGAGTCATTCTTGATCAAGAAGTTCCGGAGTGCCTACCTCGTGAATGCCACGGTTTGAATTATACAGGGGTTTGAAGTATAGAATTAAATCGATTTCTCGAATAATCAATAATTCCTTTTTAACGGAAAATTATATTGTTTCCTCAACAAACTTCGAAACATTTCCATGACAAAATTATCTGAAATGAGAATTAATGAAAATAATAACTTATTCTCGAAAAAGATCGTGCAGGAAAACGAATATTTTCTCGAAAAAATTCAATAAAAATTACCTAAAACAAAGTTAAACCCTCTGTATATCCGCCAGTTTTGATTCTAGACTATTCCATTATAAAAATTCAGATCGATACGATGAAAATGAAATTCCGGATTTTTTTTAAAATCGCCAAAATATCAAACTTTCACCCAAGAGTTGGCACTATGGTAACTTTTGTTCAGGATGGCATGGCCTACATAATATTGAAATTTCAGCAATTTTCACCGAAACCGGTTTTCCATTAGATTAGTGCGGGGTCCTTCTACATTTTCATAATTTATTAGGTTCAAAATAGTCCTTGAATGTTCTTTACCTTCCCACGGTTATTGGTGCTAAAATGTTTTGAGCAGATTAACAATCTATGTCGGACACGTGACAAAATGTGTCCAATGGGATCAGATTGAGAATAAATTCGATATTATTAACTACCAAAATAGTTGCAGTCATCATCCAAGGTGGATTCACAAAATATTCGATATTTTGCTTTCGTATTTTTTGACCTAGTTTGAGTTGGTAAAAACTCATTGATTCTGGCCATATCAAGCTGAAGGAATAGAAACTAAGGAAAAAATCCTGAATTTGCACTGGGCATCATTTCCATTACTTTTTATTATATTTTGAAAACCTTACCGTATCAAACAATCTGCAAATACTACCTTAATGTTAGTACGCAACTAGTTTTGCCACTTTATCAGTTTCCGCTTCTCTTGAATAACACATACCTACAAAAGTAATATCATTTAAGTAATAGATATTTGAGAAGAAAGACATAAACTCTCCCTCTAAAGTGCTGTTCTGAAGATAAGCAATCAGTGTTGCGTTAATATTTATTTGACATGGAGGACACGAAGAAAAAATAGATACACTGTATAGCGAAGAAATTTGCCCGACAGATATATAGAAAACCCGTCTTGCTTCTATATATTCCGCTATGTAATCGCAAGCTGTCGTTAAAAAAGTTCTGAGAACAACCTTGATATTTTTATAGCAGTTTGTTGAACTAAATGAAATATAGGATGTGACTTAATGAATACTAATTACGGAGTGAAATTTGCCGATATCCAACCATCATCGAATCAATCATGGTAAACATTGGCGTGCTTGATTCTGATTGAATTGAAAACCAATTACTTGAAAGACTTGATATATATTTTATTTATAAATATGTATTCTTCAAGTTCTGTTCGAATTTTCTCTGAAAATCGTGATTGCATCATTATACTTTTCGACTATTGAATACGTGAAACCAGATTCCAAACAGATATAATATTAATTTTATTCACAATTTTTTGATCTCAATAAAGTTCTACATACCTGTTCCTGAATTTTTTACTGAAAATTGTTTGAGTTTTTCCTTTTTTTTATTTGAAAACTTTATCCATTTGTTAGCCAATGGAAAATACATAAAAGTGTTTTACATGCGATCATATTCAAGTGTTAGTGTTTTGACTGGCTAACATAAGGCTTTTCTGTCGAAATCTTCCAAGTATGTTTGCGTTCCTCGAGGTTTTAGGAAAAATACAAAGCGTATATTACAACATGTGATTTTAATAATATGGAACCCCCAAAGTTATGGCAATAATATGAAACCGAATTCTAAATTTTTCATATTGCTTCAGGTGACATTTTTAACTCAGCCAAGTGTTTGTCCAAAATTCCGAATAATGTTCTATCCGGCTGTTGTCTTTCCGGATATAATTCAAAATAAATTTGTGCTGTTTTCGTACTATTCCTATCAAATTTATAATAAAGTTTCAACATATCTCGTTTTTATTCATTTGAGAATGAGGACTTTCCGACTGAAGTATTTGTGCAAACTTATGATGTTTAATGAGTTCTGACAACTAATGTTTTTTTCGATGGAGTCATGACCATCTCAGATGAAGTTGTTTTTTTTTAATATCTGTTCTGTATTTCAGAAGTGAAAATCATAACAAATTATGCATCAATGAAATCAGAATGAGAATCACTATTTTTCTGTACAAAAAAAACAATATGGCGCCCATAACAGAAAAAAAAGTTGATGATGAATGCCAGAAGACAAAACGTCGGATAGTAAATCTGAACATGAAAACGTGTAGCTGAAAAAAAGTATCAATGAAAATGTACTTTTGGTTTTGAGCTATATTGTCAAATAACGATATAAAAAAATAAAAACGAAAATTCCGATTTTCAGTTTTTTCCTGATATTTCCGGATATACTCGGAATTTTCCAAGTTTCAAAACAGTATTTTGTTGAGCACCAGAATACGCAACTTTGCTCCAATTTAAGCTTCGACGTATCTTTTGTAGTTTAGGAGATCCCAATGGTGGGGGTCAAATTTGAATTGCCCTGTATAATAAAAATTTACAATGTTCATCATCAACTAGATCGTATTTCTTATTGAATAATTTTTAACTCACTCTATATGTGTGTGACTATATTTTTACCAAAAAGTCTAAAATTAATGCCTTATGGGTGTTGTAAAACAATAACATTCATGGTGCTTTCTCGAGATCAATATTACTTCAAAAAATTTTGAGGTATTTGTCTTCTGAGGCATAAAGTTCAAAGTCATTCATTCTAGGTGTGCCGTAGTTCTTCTAGAGTGTATCGAACAATAGCAATCACAGAAAAGAAGAGAGCTAAAACGAGCCCCTTCGAAAAACTACCTGGTCTCTTTGGATTCTAAGTTGACCCAAGCTCGTGGTAAAACGGGTCCTTCTGTATTACTTTCGTTCGTATTTTCGTTCCTTAGAATCAACCAACATATGGGAATTGAACCAATTCTCTTCGAACCAAAGAAGAAGGAATATCTTTGGAATCATCTCCAGTTTCAATTTTATTGCTGTTTAAAGGGATTGAAAGAAATGTGGCCTTTCGGTTCTGACATATTACAAATGTTATCAGTAGTTTTGACCCAATATTGATAATTGTTCGAAAAAATTTATAACAGATTTCGAAAGCTTGTTGCTTGGAAACAGACCAACGCCGCGCGCCGTAAGCAAGAAGTTTGAGAAAGTTGTTGAAACATTTTTGAGCATTTATCAATGTTCGAGGGTTATTCGATTAGAAAAAAATACGAAAAAAAAACAATAATTAATTTCAAGGTGCAATTAACAAAATGATAACAATTAGAAAAGGTAATTGAACATCCAGACGTATTCGTTTCTATATAACTGATGAAGATGTTTTTCCACTATACGCATGCTGTTAATGATTTCATTATGGTTCTTCCTCAACATCCAAGTAGGGTTTTATTGAGTTGGCATTGTTATGACCTGTCATCTTTATAAAGTCTTGTTTTCGACTTCTTATATACCACTTCTTGCCAATTGACTAACCATAGTCGATCTAATGGAGTGATTAGTATTTTTTTCCTTGGTATCCAACCAATAAGTATTATAATGTTGTTCTGATTGATCTCAAATTAACTAATTTCATTGGATTTCTGCTCGAGCAAAAAAATTTCTCATTAATCCAACTAAGATGCAGGATATTCGAGATTTCATCATGAATAAATCGGTCGTATATAACAGACACCCACAAAAATACTAACCTATGTCACGATGTGAGATGCAACGATAGAGAACACTTTATAACCTATTTAGTTTCACCCTGACCTTGAGAAGCGGCACTGAGCAGATTTATCGATAAAAACTCGTTAGTTATTACTTGTCCTTCATTGAAACACGTCGAATAGCTTTTGCAAACCTTTCATACAAAGGTTTGAGAGATGTATATTTCATGATTCTTTCAGTGGTGGAGTCAGGTTACAGTAACCCTCTACCAGTCCAATTCAAAGCAAGGCTGAAACTGGTTGTTATAACATAGGATCTCAAAGCTTTTTTGGCAGTTTTTCACTTATATAATCATATACAGATGATTTTTGTTTTGTTATCCTGACAATTTCCATTTGATCATTTCGTAATGGTACATTTTGTAACATTATGATTCTTTTGGTAACAAGTGTTCAATGAACTAGTTGTCTACGAATTCATATTAAAACAACAAAATTGTATTTTCAAGAGTAGATTTTTTCAGGTCACGACAGTTTTAATAGATACAACAAGACCTGATAGTTGCGTTTTATTTGTTTGATTCCAACACCTATTTTTATTGTATTATTCGCAACGTTTC
The DNA here is from genome assembly GCA_958502065.1 of Chrysolina americana. Taxonomy (NCBI): domain Eukaryota; kingdom Metazoa; phylum Arthropoda; class Insecta; order Coleoptera; family Chrysomelidae; genus Chrysolina; species Chrysolina americana. Next base: position 17,295,777 of record OY293411.1, on the reverse strand, counting down.
TTATTCTCGTTACAGGAATTACTGGAGTATCTGTCATTCATGTAATACATGAGCAGAAGATATTGTTCGTTGTCAACTATCAGCTTTGATTAATCGATGTTTTATAGTGGAAAAAGTGTCTCTTAAAACCCGATTTTCGGACCAGTTATAGTATAAAGTGCAATCCATCTATAACAGTTGAAGTTGTTAACAATAAAATGAACCTTATACCTTAAAATTACCAAACAAGTGCAACATTCCTAAAGGTTTTTATAAGGCGAAGTTTTTATTCCCATGCAAAAAAGGGAAGCTAACCTTGCCAAAGATAAACAATGTTCTGATGCCTTGATATTTTATGGATTGAAGAACAGGACCGGCACCAAACTATTTCAAAATGATGTGCTCTAAATGCAAAGTTGCAGAAACAAAAGAAGATATTCTAGCAACTTGTGATAAATGTGGCTGTAAACTATGTCAAACTTGTGCAAAGCTCTCAAGTACAGAACATAGAGCTGCAATACTAAAATCTGCAAGAGTCTTAATATTTTTATGTCTGAACTGCCGTTCATCAAGCCCTCTACCTGATGCAGATAAAGTAAAAGAACTACAGAACGAAATCAAATCACTCAATAAAAAAGTCAGTGGGATTTCAGTAGAACTAAATAAAATTGCTTCATTGGTGACTAACCCAGTATGTAATCAGGATTTAATTAAGGAAAGTTCACAATATCTGAGAGATGAAATACAAGATTTGAAAAATGAAATGAAAAAAGAAATTGAACAAACAAAACTTCAAATTGTAGATCTCAAAGACTCGAACAAAGATTTAATAAGATTATTAACATCTGGCAACAGTTTCAGTAAGTCAGTCCCACCAAACAAATACCATGAAACTAATACACAAACAAGTCATAAGAAATCAAATTTTCTAAGTATAAAGGAAACACAGTCAACAATGAAACCCAACACACCAAAAACAAAACCTAAAAGTGAATCACAAGTTCCAAACGAAAGAGAAATATTTCAACCTGTTTCCACTGATGACAAAAATGACAATGATAACTTTATAGAAGCAAAGAAAAGGCATAGAAGGAAGAAACGTCTTGGTACAAATTCCGTAAGTGAAGCAGAGGAACACGGTTTTGAAGGAAGAGATAATATGGTATCCTCAAATAAAAACAAAAAAATATGGCTCTTCATATCACGTATAAAGGACTCTGTAAGTGTAACAGAAGATATTGTCAAAAAATACATATCTAAAAAAACAGAAACACATGTTGAGGAAACTTCTGTAAAAAAACTTGAAACATATCATAAAACTAAAGACAACAACTGCTTTCTAGTTGGGGTGAATCCATCTCTGAAAGAGACAGTATACAAGGAGAATTTTTGGCCAAGAGGTGTTGCCTTCTCTAGGTTCAATTTTCAAAAAGGACAACATTTCCTGGATAATTCTCGTCAAAATCATAATGAGGGTACGGATGACAACTCCTTCAACACACGAAGCTCAAATTTTTTAGATTCACCAATGAATCACTGACCCATACCACTGAAACCACACAGTCAAAACATTACTCGGATCACAATCACAACTCATCTGTACCTCATGATCGTTCCGAACTCGGACACAAGGAAGAATCTATCGCTGTGCTTCATTTAAACATACAGTGCATCAGAAACAAAATACTGGACATAGAGAGATTTTCCATGCAAGAAAAATCTTTGAAAATCATATGTATTACGGAACATTGGTTAAGTACAAGTGAAAATTCTTGTTATAATATCGATGGATTTGAGATGGTGAGTTGTTACTGTCGTACTATTCATAAAAATGGAGGCGCAAGTATATATATAAGGGACGAACTAGATTGTCATGAATTAAATCAAATTACAAGTTTTTCTGTCGAGAAAATTTGTGAATTGGCAGCATGTTATGTAAGAAATTTAAACTTGTTTGTAATTACAGTTTATAGATCACCTGCAACAAACAATATTGAACAATTTTTAAATATATTATCAAAAGCACTTGAATATGTCGAATCCTACAATAAGAATACTACAAAAAAAGTCCTTTGTGCTGGAGACTTCAATGTAAATTTCTTAGACAATAGAGATATTAGGAAAGACAAAATTAAACAAATATTCCTAACTTTTGGTATGAATCAGGTTGTTTTTGAGAATACCAGAGTACAAAACAATAAAGGTAGTTGCCTGGACAATTATTTTGTCAACTTTGAATATTCTACCATATCCACTCTAGAACTAGGTTTGTCTGATCATAATGGCCAATTCTTAAGTTTCTCCAAGGATTTCCAACTCACTCTTCATACTACTAGCAATAAAAGTTACACTCAAGATAAAGTTGACACATTTCTAAGTTATTTAAGTAAGGAAAATTGGGTGGAAGTATACGATTCCACATCGGCCCAAGGCAAATACATTAATTTTCATAATACATTCTTATATTATCATGATATATCTTTTTCAGTACCCCCTAGTAATAAGAAATATAAAACAAAGAATTGGATCACAGATGAAGTAATAACAGCTAAAAATAATCTTCTCTTTCTTCATACATTCTCTAAACGACATCCAACTATAGAAAATAAAAAAATTTACATAGATTTCAAAAAAGCATACAATCGTATCTTAATATCTGCCAAAAAAGCTTACAATGACAAATCATTGAAAGAATCAGAAGATTATAATAAAAAGGTATGGCAAATTATAAATCGTGAAACAGGAAGAAAAAAAAAGATAGTTCAGCCTACTGACTTGTCAGTAGATGACCTAAATGATCATTTTGTAAGTAATGCGACGAGAGCTGTTCTAGAATTAGACAAAACTGATATTAGTGCCGAATCTTTATTGGATAATCTGAAAAGGAATTTTATCAATTCTATGTTTTTCACACCAACTACACCCGATGATATCAGAGTACTCATTATGGGACTCAAGAATAAAAATACTGAAGACATATATGGAATATCAACTTTTATTTTGAAAAAATGTGTGAATTTTGTAATGGATCCATTATGTAACATAATAAACCGTTGTCTAGAACAAGGCAATTTTCCTTCAGAATTAAAAATTGCAAAGGTACTACCCGCTTATAAAAAAGGAGATCCATCTATAACAAATAGTTTTAGGCAGATATCCATACTTCCAGTATTTTCTAAAATCTTGGAGAAAAAAATGTACAATGACTTAACATCCTATCTAGATACTCACAGTATACTCGTAGCAGAACAATATGGATTTAGGAAAGGAATCTCGACTGCCAATGCTATAATGTCTCTTACTAAATTTATTGAAGAAAGTTTTGAGAAAAACAAACACTGTCTGGGTATCTTTACTGATCTTACATGTGCCTTCGATTCAATCAATCATTCAACTTTGTTAAACAAAATGAGCTATTATGGCATTCGTGGAACCTGTCAACAAATGTTTACTTCGTATTTGACCAACCGAACACAGCGAGTGGAGTGCCAAAATAATAAAAGTCAATTTCTACAAATTGAAAGGGGAGTACCTCAAGGTTCAATTTTGGGACCTCTGCTGTTCCTCATTTATATTAATGACCTACCCCATAATATGGCTTCACATAACAGATTATCTGTACTATTCGCAGATGACGCTACATTTACAATCAGTATAGAAAGGGATGAAGATTTCAAAATAGCCCAGGATGAGGTCAGACAACAAGCACATACATGGTTCGCCAGCAATGAATTCGTATTGAATGAGAGCAAAACTGTATGCCTAAATTTTGATTGTAGGGTAAATAATACTGCTCATCACGAAGCAACTTACGGAAATGTGAAATTTCTAGGTGTACAAATTGACAGTCACCTCCAGTGGTCACAACATGTGAATTTTTTATGTACTAAACTCTCCAGGGCTGTTTTTGCTATTAAAAAAGTTCGAGACCTTGTAAATCAAACAGCAGCACTAACTTCTTATTATTCCCTATTTCATTCACACCTCCAGTATGCTACTTTATCTTGGAGTAACGCAGCTCAAACACACATAGTTAAACTACTAATTTTACAAAAGTCTGCCATAAGATGTATTACAAAGTCAAATTGGGAGTCTAGTTGTAGACCTTTATTTCCGGCTCTAGGAATAATGACTGTTTATGCCTTAATTATATACCACAAATTAATATATATTAAAAATAATATTGAATGCTATGAAACTCATGAAGAGATACATGAATATGATACAAGGTACAAAAACAGAATAGTTGAACCAAAAACAAGGCTTCATAAAACAACCAAAATTGACACGGGACTCTATAACAACTTACCATCTCAATTTCGAGATCTACCTCCAAAAAAATTCAATTCCAAATTGAAATGTATCTTATCTAGTAACTGTATTTACAACTTCCAAGAATTTACTCAATTGATCGCTGAAAATCGGCATTTGTTCATGGATAATCACAGTGATTGAATAAAATTCCCCAATTTTATTGTTACATTATATCTATATTTTATACATTTGATATTCTATACATTTTACACTCTATATGCATACTCTATATTTTTTATACATTTTACGTTTTATACATTTTACGTTTTATACATTTTATACATTTTAAATTTTATAAATTCATAATTAGTCATCCCTTGAAATGTATTTTATCTTGTAGATTCCATATCACAATTATTGTCAACTTCGATCATATACCAGCACTACAAATTGTTTTATTCATCAATAGTATTTAGGTTAAGGTTTGGACGTGTCTATAAAATGTAAATTTTCTTGAGACAAATAAAAATGTATGTATGTATGTATGTATTTGTCGCTTTTGTCTGTAATTTATATGTCTGCACCGCAGTTAGATATCAGGAACAAATAAAACGCTGTCAGGCGAGTTTTCAACCACTGAATCTGTCAGTAGCCAGTGAAGTATTTGAAGAATGGAGTTACCATGGTAATGTTTTTGAAAATTTGCCTCGAAGACAGATTGTAAATCTGTGATTATTCGTTTATTCAGCGCGGTACATATCCATAAAGGACAATCAATATGGGATTTTTCCGTAATACTAATATAAAACTGAATGTGCCATCACATGACAGTCCGTAGTTATATTTTGTTATGTTTTGGATTCGCAATTGTAGTTTATTAATTTATTATAAACATATAAAAACAAAAAAGTTAAAACTTATACAACAATCTGGTTGCTCTCCTGAGATAAATTGTAGAGAATTGAAATACGAACGAAATGAGAATTTTACGACCCGATCGGATCATTAGTAATGGAGGAAAACTAGAAAATACGTGAAAATGCTTGCAAACATGGCTGAAAACGGCCAAGCCCATGCTAGCGGCCGGGTAGTAGGAGAGGCGAGGGAATACGCTTCCCCTCATCTAGGAGAGGCCGGAAGATGAGGGGAAGCGTATTCCCTCGCCTCGCCTCTCCTACTATTCGACCGCTTACATGGGCTCGGCTGTTTTCAGTCATGTGTGCAAGCATTTTTCACCCATTTCGCAGCATTGTAGAGCAAAATGAGAATATACGTTTCGTGGTACTATATTTCTACCTTCAAAATCTGTTTGAGAAATTAGAATCGCACAATTACTTGAGCTTCCAGGTACGCTGCAAATGAAAAAAAAAATTCAAATAGCAATTGTGCCAAAACTAATGATCCGACAGCGCCTGTTTTGTGCACACACAAAGTCCACATGATTCAATACTTTCATTAGAAGGGCGGAGTTATGATTTTTTTAAAGTATCACAAATTTTTCTGATTTTTTCTCCGTTGCTAATGATCCGATCATCACAATTTTTTTCATTGAAGCAACCAGATTGCTGTATGAATTTTCATTTTATAAGCAAAGAACTAAAAAAACACGTTTTTATTTTCAAAACTATTTGTAACAAATTAATAAATGACAAGCAGTCCAAAACATAACAGAATATAACTACGGACTGTCTTTCATGTGATGGCACAATAGTTTTCCTACTAGTATTTTTGTTAAAAAATCACTCATTTTACATTTTATTGATAAATATATATATATATATATATATATATATATATATACCTTCTTACCTTCTGTTAAGGGGTGTGAAAATGGGAGACGAAGCTTCTTTTAAATAATTAATATCTACAACTGCCTCAAATAGGAAAGTTTTCGTACCGGAAAGTTCAGTAAAATGTTTGGTTTTGGATTTTTTTAGAAGACCTTCATTGAGAAATTATAATTATAATGATAATTATAATAATAAGCGGTTTCATAGAGTGTACACGAAAGCATAGCCTGTGCGAGTAGATGACGACTATTTTATCATTTGCCGTGACGTACCGGGCGAGTTACTTATTTTTAGTGGCTTAATCACTTTCCACTTGTAGGAAAACTCGAGAAACCAGCAGCACCACCACGCGTGGTCAGTGAACACTCCAAGCAAGCACCAAACGTCTAGATAGATATATTATGGAGTTATTGTTCATGCCCTTTTATATCTAATCAATGATTCTTTGTGAACTGGATCCGTTCCTGGACACTATCGTGCCAAAATTTCTAACTCAACTGAGGCTTCCAAGTTTTACCCAATTATTAGTTTTCCCTAGACCGGAAAAATTTTTGAAATCGTGATATATAATCAACTTTCAGAGTATTCATATAATAACAATATTCTCACAACAAATCAATTTGGATTTCGACCCAAACACTCCTGTGAATCGTCGTCGTTGCCTTCGAGACTGTGGATAGAAGTGTTTTGCTTGCAAAACTTAGGACTATGGGCAGAGGGAATGGTCTACCAGTGGTTTCAAAATGATTTAACAAATCAAAAAAGTAACGAGAATACAGTTAATGATTATGGTGTACATCGAGGCAGCGTTCTGGATGGGCTACTTTTTTGTGTTAAGTATAGGTATCAATATTCAAACATATTCGATTTGGGCATATTTTTAACAACTGTTAACCAAGTTTCAGCCCAATATCTCATAGATGTTAATTATATGATGACAAATTTCCAAATTCTTGCTTCTTTGACTGACCCCCTGTGAAAGTCTATGAACTTTACAGAAAAGATGCTGTAGCAATGGAAGAATACTTAGGAACATATAGTCAGGAACGAAGTTACATATGGTGCTAATCGTTTCATGAAGTTGTCTCTAGTTTAACCATAAACAACAAATCAAAAGCTGAAAACATGTATTTAATTCAAGAACGATAATCAACAACTGGAATAAATGGAACAGTTTCCTCAGATATTGGTATTTCCAATATTCTTATAACGCCGTGGCGGGTCATCCCCAATTGGTCTGGTGTTATTCCACCTCACTTTTGCCTTATCCAGTCCTTTATTTCGTTCAAGTTTTGTGGTCTGTTCTCATGAACACTCTCTTTCAAAATCTCCACAAAAAAATTCTGATGAAGTCAGGTCTGGTGATCGAGGGGGCCAACAAATAAAAAGACTCTTTCCCCCAATCCATCTTCCTTGAAAAAACAGACAACTTATTTTCAAAGCCTACTATGAAAAATATAGTATCTGGCTCATTGATCTATTCTTATGAATTGGCCGTATGAAATTAAATGATGAGAATTTTGCCAAAATCTGTCACGGGGATGAAAAAAATGTTTCGAAAAAAGCATATAAAAAACTTGAAGGGATATTTTTACAATCATTGATTGACTATTTATGATTCTAAAAAACTAAACAATATGGATAATTCTTTTTCAACTTTTGATTTTTGGTTGAACTAGGGATATCTATTTGTACAGTTTACGATGATAAAACTTCGTATCTGAATAATAGACGTGTTTCTTATGTATATAGCAAATTCATCTTTTCTTTAAAATGTGCACTTCTTCATACAGTGTTAGTCAAACAGCATGGATGTGAAAACTTGCCATCATATAATTAACACCCTATTGAGATATTGGACTGAAACTTGATATATAGTAGTTCAAAATTTGCTTGCATATATCCTGACTCAAACCCTTTTGTTAATTTGCTGCAATTTCTGGCTGTCACGAGCTAGATGTCGACATATTTTTAACTCTTTGGGAATAGCATTTTCCGAATGAAGAACTATGTAAGCAAGTAATGAATTCTCACTAACCCACTGAAGACAGGAAAACATTTTACAAATTGAAGCCGTCCCAGAAATAGTTTTGAATATTGAATACCTAAACTGTATATTGATATAGGTGCGCCGCTGTTAATTAAAATCTTTTACCATCCATTTATGCTAAATCGTAATAAGTCCTTTGCGAATATGTAGCCAGTGCCAGTGCCATTAAGGACTGTGCTGTAAAGGATAATGGTGTGCTTGGTTTCAAAATAATGTTTATGGGCATACTCGAGTTTGAGACGACCTTTGTGTAAAACAACTCTGCAAAATTCCATTCAATCGGTATATCAGTAATCAACATTATTTTATTACCCGTATTTTCAATGTATAGCATGCAACAATTTTTAAAATAAGTTTAATGATATATGAAACCCATTAGGCCCGGCACTAAGGGGATGTCGAGAATCCATTTTTAGGTCCACGAGGCAACTTGACGTTATAATACGTATTTTGGGTCGCTAATTAAAAATTTTGAGATTACCAAGCCCAATTCCGGTCCCATTTTGAACATGGCCCATCTTAGGCCAAAAACGCGAATTTTGGACTATTTACCTGAAAATTTCATTTCTCTGAAACTGACATTATTCTTGTAGAAAAACTATTTTCAAACAATTTTTGTTCCATAATAATTTCTCATTAAGTTTATATTTGGACAATAAAACGAACAAATGAATTGAAATTGAAATGTGCGCTGGGAATGTACAACTATTTCTCAAGTCAGAGATAAAAGATATTTCATTGGCTGTTATTACACATTATTCGTAGATGGATTCGGATTTGTATGGATTGTTGCAAGAATTTGTTGATTTCTATGTAAAGAACGATACCCCAGACAATCTACAACTGCACTGTTTTGTGTTTTGCATTTTTTACAGCTAGATTTTTTTAAAAACATGAATAAAAATTTCCTTCAAAAATATTCAGAAAATATTATTCCCCATAAGAGCCTCTGCTTATCTCAAAATCATGATGTTTTTTTAAATAATGATTATTTGATTTCTCATCTGGAGGAACTTGAAAAATATGAAAGTTGCTCAGGAATACATAACTCTCGTTTTATTATCATTTACAGTAGTGTTATCCAATAAAGCGATTGTAACTTAGAAGTTTGAAAACAGTTACAGTGAAGTATTGATATTTCTGACCAAATGGAAAGTTTTCTCAAATCAAAATCAGTGGTGACCTCGTATCATCTATCAACTATGCAAAAACAGGTATATATTTTATTATCGAGAACTGTGACAAATGCTCTCTGCGATGCAATAAATTGATCATAATTCCGTTGTAACAAATTCAAAAGCCAATTTTTGTATTATTTGTAGCAACAACAAAGTCGTTTCTGCAATAATTTAGACCAACAATATTTTTCTTGCTATAGTTGACAAAACACCTTCCTCTCCTAGATGGCATATTTATATTGGGACAACATAAAAATATTGGCAAAATAATCAAACGCAATAGAAGCCAAAAATTAACATTTCGAGATCTTGGTCCAATGTTACTTAAATAATATGGGTGAAAAAATATGCTCGAACCAACAGTGGCCTCAAAACATTCAGCGATATTGGTAAAATATTATTAAAATAATGGCAAACTATTCAAACGTAATATAATGGGCGAAGTATTGATGGAATATTCTTGAAGCAATATTGGCTTCAATATATTCAGTGATATTGGTACCATATCATCTGGATATATTGGTAGAATACTCAAAGCGAATGATTGAAAAAAAATCAAATAACCCGACAATTACAGTTTTTCTTCAACAAAATTGTCAACAGAGTTTGCCTTTTGATCGCCATAACCATTTCCTCAAGTGTTAGCTGACTTTCTATATGTGAAACCACCAGGCGATTTCTTACAACATATATTTTAAAGAAGTTCGATATTCGGCCAATATTCAAATCAATGTGAGACAAATATTGTGATTTCAATATTTTTTATCCCAAGGTAAACCCGTTGAAGTGTGACCTAGTTGTTTTCAACGAGCTGATTTGTATAATACATATAAAATATTTTGGAGATTGCTAAGGACCTGATATTTGTTACCTATGGTCTTGAGGGACTTGAATACACACTTTCAAATCTAGGTATTTTTATAAAATCGCATATAGAGGTTATCCATATTTAAAATAAATCATGGTCATGGTCACACTTTCAATTCTATTCTTTATGCAACATATTTTTTCTTTGCTTTTGTTATTTACGCTCTGTAAGCTCTAATTTCACTGTTATGTGTTTTTTTTTAGTTCATATGAGTATGATATCAAAGTGTACACATTTTTCAGATGTGTACTCTTCTGTCTCAATTCATTTGTATATCATCTCTTAATTGGTTGAGGATGTGGTTTATTAGTTAATTTTACCATGGACAAACACCATTTTATGGTAGAAATTTATTGTAAAGAGTATCCCAGTTATTTTTATCCAATAAAAAAATCAAATGTTCATTTAATATTTGACATATTTCGGATGGATATTGTTTCGTTGCTACTTCCAATAATTTTGTTGGGCGTATTGTCATTATTTATTCTGGAGTTGTTAGCAAAGTGATCTCAGAGTCCCAAGTTTTTAATCACCTCCAAAATTACTTGAGACCGCCAAATATTTTACTCAGATTTTTTGTTCAGGAGGCCAAACTACGTAAGTTCCAAAAAAAATTTGTTGATAGCTTGTGGCTATTACGGCATTTTACCTTTTTATTGTCAGAATAATTAATAGTCCTATACAGCTATTACCAAATTGCAATATTTCATTGATTTGCACCGTGAAAAACTCTTTATTTATCAGTGGTCAGGTTTTGCACAAAAATTTTACGAAATAATTTTTTTCGTGAAAATTGTCACGAATAGGTATATGGAATCATCGGGAAAAGCTCGAGGAATCCTACATGAATTCCAGAAACAAAATGATATACAGGTAATACTTTCTGATTCGACAATACTGTATTGACAAAAATTTCAGACAGACAGAGCATGTTTTATTACCCATGCCCACAATTTTTTTGAATTATCTGTCGTTTCGTTATCCAGATACTTCTCATGTATGAAGCACCCAGTAATTAGTCAATGTGCTGGTATTTCACCGGGCGATGGCTATACTTTCATCGCCTCTTACGACAGGCATACAGATAAATAAAAAATAAATACCTATCCTCATAAATCTTTTTTCAATTTTACTGACATTGGTAGAAAAACAGGGATGGGCTCGTCCACAATTGAACCAGTCCACATTCAAACAAATTGTGACTTTTTTTTATTCTCATATTGTTAGTTGATGATGAATTGAACGCTGTCTCCGAAGCTCCGATACAGCCGGAGGGCGCGATGGTGTCATTTTCCAAGAATCATGTGCCCTGAGCAGACGGAGTGATGGAGAGATTATGAGCCTTATATCTCGAGGTCTACTGTGAGGGTATCCTGTCACCTCATATTTACCAGGATAACTCACTGAAACCTTGATCCCCATTGAGTCTGACTGTTGCCCGCGGTGACACTTAGGCCTGGAGGCCCATTGCACCTCTGTTATGTGATCATATTACCCACTTCAGTACTTTTGTGCCTTGTACAAGTCTGTATAAGTCCTGTACTGGAGGAAAACGGTATAATTCTGGACTGCCAGATGACTGTCTGAAAATTGCCTGTCTTTTGCGGTCTAGTGCCTCGCAGCAGCACAGTTTCTGAATCCTTACCGCACAGTCTGCAGTCCCATCTTGTTGAGGTGGCTCCTTCACTGGTCACGCACCAGTCAGGACTCCCATACTACTGCAAGCTGGTATAGCTTTCAAAATCGAGAGCATTTCGTCCATGAACCCACCAAGGACCTCTATTTCTATTATTATTATTATTATTAATCGGCTAATCACTGTTCGAGCAAATCCAGTATCCCTTTACGCACTAATAAATATTCATTTGACGATTCCTTTTAAATGACTTCCTATTCTCGTCTTTAGTTTCATACTCAATCATTATAATATATGACGGCTACATGTATACCTACATGAATCATAAATTATGGTATGTACGTCATCACTGAGGATCGGATAATGCTTCTTGCAGATAAGCTTTCATGTTCCATGATATATCAAGATATATTGATCACTTATAAGCACATTACAAGGGAGCTTGCTGTCTGAATTTTTTCGCGAGATAGAAATGCCCATATAAAAACAATTAACAACTTGGTAAGCTGCCCAAACGAGTAACGTATATTTTGAGTTTTTATTTTCATTCAGTACAGTGTTTATGGTTTGCATGGACTGTTGAGCCAATTACATTTTTTTTTGTTTTGGTCTTGTTGATTGATAAGTGTGTTGTCGATAAAAACAAGCCGCTGAGATTGCATTTCAGTCGGAAATGGGCTTATGTTGATGAACCTTTGGCTTTTTGTCAGTGGTTTCATCATATAATAACTTCTTGTTAACACCCATCTCATTCAACAACCCTACTTCCAGTTCACCTATATATGTATAGCCTGATTCGAAATAACAAGTTTATCCAGTACTTCTTATAGACTTCTACTGTATAAGATTCATGATGGATGGAAACAAAATTAAAATATGATGAATATGAAATGGAAAATTCAAAAACTATTAGAAATCATGATACGAAGAATAAAACGTTCAAGTTATTCATCGATATAGTTGGGAAAGTGGATGAAAATATAAATGAGATTAGATGACATTGAACCCTATTGAATTGAAAACAAGTGTATATGATGTCCAAATCGAGCGGGGCAAAGTTTCAAAACGACACTTTAGGAGGAATATTGAATTGTTCATGCTCAATATGGAAATATGTCTATTCATGTTGCACGGTCTTCTATTTCAAGTTTTCACTTCTTTTTTGTAGGTACATAATACTCCACTTGTGGCTGAATGAATAACAAAATGTCAAAGCCAAAAATATATATATATTATATATGAAAAGTAAGTTGTGACATCTACAGTCACTAGTTTGAAACTTAATTCGACACTACATATATTATATATGTACAATATATTCTTACAACGATACGTTAAGAAAATAGCCTTCTTAAACGATTGAAATCGTGATGGACGTTATCAAAGTGAATCATTTCGTTTCAATCATATTACCAAGAGAAAGATAGATTTGTCAACCATATTTACAAAAGGAACAGAGCTCGGAAACTGTATATCGAAGAGTATCAATTCAATAAAACTAATAATTTTGGTAATACCGATGTTCTCACATTCTCACGAATTGGAAAAGATAAGGCAACCTCTGAAAAGAAACAGCTACTTCTCTCTTTTAGACATTCGATTACATCTGACGTCCATTTGTGCATCAACGTTCTTTGCAGTCACGGAGGAGGAAGAACCGTGAGACATACAGGTAGGCCAGGGGACTGGGCAAATTTTATTCATTCAAATCGCCCGGACTATATGGAATCTACCCAGAGTCCTCCTACACCAAATCTGCGTAAAATCTTTATTCTTCATAGCTTGCTCAACCTGGAATACATACCAACAATGCGGCATAGTATCAGACCTTACGATCTTACACCCTATCAGCCTATCATCATTCCAGATGGATAGGCATTCACAGATCGACCCTTCAATGTTCGTCAATATGCGTACCAGCTAGGAGAGTCAACATCACTTGATGATCTCAATACGCTGCTTTCCAAGTCAATTGTTGACAAAGATTTAGCAATATCCACTTTTCTAGAAGGAGAATTCAACCCACTCTGTGCTGATAGATAAAGGCTAGACTAAAAGACTAGTCGATAATCAGAGACAACCATAGAGGCAGGAGCAGGCAGTTGTCCTCCAGTGAAGTGGTCGTGGTGTTAGAGCATTTGCTTTCCACCCAAACGTCGTGGGTATGATTCCCACCGCCTGCCACTGAGCTAAAGTAGTTTGCAATTCACTATTAATTAAACTATAGGTCCCGGATCTCCCTTGCTCACACAATCTCTGCTTTCGGTTTTCTCCAAAAACTTGGGTGATTCGTAAAAACAAAATTGGTTTTATCGCCACCGCTGTGGTTGAGCGCTAAATATAGAATATAGTTGGAAAGTGGTGCGAACAAGGTCTGAAACCACTTCCACCTACTAGAGTGGATATTCAATTCACTTTGAGGGAGTCAAGTACCAAGGAGTAACGATTAATCACAAGCTTACATGGTATCTTCACATCGACAAGACCAAATTGACAATAGGTACTTGTAGAAGGTTGTGCGATCAGAATTGGGGTGTATAGTATAGGCAGTATGGTTCAAAGGTGAAAATGATCAAGACACAACATTCGGGTAATCGCCGGGGATGATTTGGCTGCTGACTGGTAACCAAAGGCTGGTGTGCTGAAGTGCTATCGGTGCCAAGAGAACAACCACGACTGCTACTCTCGAGTTTCCTCTGGACCCATCTCCACTGCGCATTTCCATTCAAAAAGATTCTAGGTCTATGAGTCATAGACTATTGCAGGGGCAAACCCCAATAAACCTAATACATGGGGCAGGCCAAGGTAAACTATGAGATGAAATGAAGGCAGATATTCATAGATTCGAAAGAATATTCATAACAACTACTCCTAGCAGAAAAGATTGGAAAAAGGTCCCATTCACAAAAAAGGAAGAAACCTGGTACATAGACGGCTCAAAGACCTGCTAAAGAGTAGGGGCTGGAATGTACGGGGCTGAAAGTAGAATCAGAATCTCGATTAGCCTAGGACAACATGCAATAGTATTTCGACCAAAGGTAGTGGCCATAAAATTGTGTGTCAGAGAAATAACAATAATAATACTCCCTCATAAACACTCATAGAGTGTACCCAAAGCCTGCGCGGATAGAGGACGGATATTATTATTATATCCGGGACGACTTACTGATTTTCGTTGACGTGTTCACTTTTCAGCAGTAGGAAAACTCGGAAAACCTACAGCATCAACCCGAGTGGTCGGTGCGCACTCCAAACAAGCACCAGACGTCGAGATTGGCATCTAGACAAATTACATTGCCTATTGACTCCTATGAAATTGAGAAAAATTTTCTCGATTTCCAGTATTCAAACCTGGCCAAATGCAAGCGAAGGTTTCAAAGTCAAATTAAACCATTGCCATTTACTCTGACAGCATAGCAGCTATAAAGCGCTCAGCGTATACCAGATTAACTCTTGGCTGGTATGGAGCTGCTTTAGTATCCTGAATGGATTGATTAATAACAAGAGTCATGTTGGCCTGGGAATTCGGATATGAAGATTATCCGGGAAACGGAGAGCGGTAAGATTTGGTTTGATTCCAGAAATGCCACTTGTCCGAGAGAGAGTATGAAATGCTCTATACAAATGAGTACCTACAATCCAAAATACACCCGCAGATGATGCAGGCGAAAGAGCTCGAAAGGGCCCTTGCCCAAATTCACTGAAAACCTGCTAAGCCACAAACTGAAGGATGTTAGAATAATGAATAGTCTGTTGATATGCCATTGCCGCCTCCATAGGCGTAAGAGCCTGATGAGTTTGATGAAGAAAAGCCTATGCAGGTTCTGTCAGGAAGCAGAAGAGACCCCACTTCATATATTAGATCATTGTGAAGGTCTACCAAAATCAAGGCAAATACAGTGGAAGGAAAAACCAGAGCTTTAGAGTCTAATTGGACAAAGAAGGTTCTAAATCAGATTGAGCTTCACCAATACACTTTCAAACTGATGAGGTATAGAATTGAATTGTTTCATTACAATTAGCACTTGCAGTTCTATCTGTAAGAAAAGTTGCACAAATGGACGATAGATGTAATTCAGTGTCTATAAAGGAGAAGTTGTCTGATATTTAACTCAAATTTTCTGTGCGTCATCTCACACATGACGTGATCTGCACTTGAATTCTGCCTTTTGATAGGTTTAGGTTTATAGTTCCTAACTCTTCATGTATTTAATGTATTTTGTTCACAAAATCAGTTTTTTTCCCATTTGGAATGTACCAGTCAGGCCCTGTCATTAACCCCAGCAAATACTCCCCACGTCCGTGGGGTGAATGATTACTGGATCCGAGAATCATTTGCCCTGAGTAAACCGAGTGAACCAAGAATAACGGCCTTCTGCATTCTTCCGGCTAGGTTTTCTGCCGCATCACGGCAATCCGGTATGATTTTTAGATTCGAGAGCAGCGTGTCCATCATTCCACCAAGTATTCCTATGGTCAGAACCACCATTTTGAAAGAATGGTTTGGGTAAAGCCTGCGGAGTTCAAAGAGTAAATCTCGATATTTTGTCCGTTTTTCCTCCTCTTTTCGGACGATGTTAGTTTCGCCAGCAGCTGAGAACTCGATGACGAAAATCGTCCTACTTTGATAGTCGAGGAGGACTACATCAGGATTATTGGCTTGTATTTGTATGAGGGTGGGGAATGAGTAGTTCCAATAGATTCGGCACTTCTCATTCTCCACAACGGACTCAATATCCCCTGGAGCATAAGGCAATACCGGTGTCTCGTCTATACCGTACGAGTATCGTAGGTGCCGCGTACTCGTAGGGCCGCGTTATGCCTGTGGATAGAGGCTGAGATCGCATAAGCTGGACAAGCTGACAGCAAATGCATTATGGTGTCAGCTGCCCCACGACATGTTCTGCATCTAGTGTCAGGGACCTCTATACCCATCACGCGACTATGGTAGACAAGAGTGTTGAAGACACCATCTTGGCAGGCCATTATGAATCCCTTGGTTTCCGATTTCAGCCCACTTGACCTGAGAAAAGCGAAGGTCAAATTTCTGGATAAGCCAAGGTCTTCAATGTTCTTGAAGAAGACCCCATGCATTGGCTTATCCTTATGTAGCTGCAGCTGCAGCTTCCACGTGGGCTTTTTTCTGAACGGGTTCCAACTCGGTGACAGAGTTTATGTTCGTCCGTTCAGTGTCGAATACGAGACCGAGTTCACCGGCTACACGGGTTGCTGCCTTGAAAAGAAATGCTCCAATCCCTGCTTTTTCGTGATCGCAAACCAAGCAGAGAAGGGGATCGGAACTCCAGATAACTTTACAGGCTTCATCCAGTACCATTCTGTTGTGTAGACACTCCAAACTTAAAAGTCCACGGCCTCCCCGTTGTCTGGGGAAGTATAACCGTGGAACAGACAATTTAGGATGCAAGCTCCAATGAATATGCATGATTTTGCAAGTTTTTACGTCGAGTTGTCGCAGTTCTTCTTGACTCCATTTCATTACTCCAATGGAGTAAAGTAGAATCGGAACGGCAAGCATATTTTAGTTGCAGCAACTTTGTTCTTCCCCGACAGTTCTGATGACTAGATCTGTCGGAGTTTGTGCTGATACGTGCCGCGGAGAGAGTTTTTAACAGTAGCTACCTCTTGGGTGTGGCGTTGTTCCACCCCTAGGTAGATATACGTCTGTCTCTCCGGTATCCAGATGATGTAGGATGCTTCCGTCTACGAGCCGAACGTCCTCTCCGTATTTCTCTCATCGTCCTCTTTCGAGATGAACCGTGGCACATTTGTCGATCCCAAACTCCATTCCGATAGCATGCGTGTACTCTTGCACCACTCTTGAGGACTGATTAAGATCCTATTCTCCGGAGTCATAAAGTTTAAAGTCATCCATGTAAAATAGATGGGTGACCGTACGCCTCCGGTTGCTGGGGGTGCCACCTGCAGAAAGCTTCGAATTGCGCTAGGGCTGGAGTAGGTATATCTACGTTGAGTGGTTGCGGAAATTCGTTAATGCCCTTCCAAAAGGTTTCTACCCAATCAGCCGACGGCGGGTTTGCCCCTACGACCGTTGAATTATATCTGTTTAATACTTGCCAAGGTTTTCTACAAGAACAAACTTTGCAATGCATTTTTTGATTACGTAATTGTTTCATTCCTGTTTTTTCGATAAGGGTCGTATCTTCATCAATGAACTCCCTCACGGAATAGAAGTAATGAAATAGCAAAAACTTTCATTATTTATATACGGGAACTTATTCAATGTGTGTGTGTGCTAATGAATTTTATTTTAGGGTACCTGGGCGATTTCCGAGGTTGACTCCTACACAGGTAGTTCTCTCAGTAAACGGAACATAGGTAAACTAAATACATTAATGCAAATGATGTAATTCATGATAAAGCTTGATTTATCGACAATTGTCGATGATTTTCGTCATACGATGGTGTAGAGTGGCAAAATATTATCGAATTCTACTCATCGTTATTAATTGAGAAATATTCTGTTGTCCTTATTTATTTTTTAAGTTTCGTTGATCGTGATATTATCTGTATACTCAAAACTCTCAAACAAGAAATCGAAAATATCCCAAATATATATAAATGAGATAAGGAAAATTTATAAGGAATAAGAAAAAATATTTAGATCAGATAAACTGCAGACAAATCTTTCTATCTTAAATTTTAATACTTGTGTAATGAGTACCGACCTTGAGAAACATTTATATTCTTCCCTTTTCATTTATGTGTGTTGAAACTCGTGCACTGAAGCAATAACTTGAGCTTATTATCAACTTAATAGGCTTTAAAAAGTAATTCAGTTAAACCGCGAGGCTGAAACGCATCTTTGCACTTTTGTTGACCTTCCAAGGTCAGTCACGAAAGGTGGATCCCTGTAACGCTGAATGCCCCATACAAGGTGCCTAATTAAAATACCTGTTGGCAACTTCGAGATAATATATTACTTTTAACTACGACTGCGTTGTGGTCGGTTTTTTCGACTAAAATATTCGGGTCGACGCGTCGGATTGTTCTGCCGATATAGTGAAAATCGTTAACTGTAAATATGGGAACAAAAGAAATATTTACTCGAACTGCAATGAATAAATGTATTCTTGAAAACTGTCTGAAGTTCTATCGTTACAATCATGAGACCAAACAGTTAGAATTTTAGGAAAAGACGAATTACAAAAAATAAATAGTTTCCTTTCAGATAAACGCGAATACCTCTATTACTCAATAAAAGTCTCGGTAATAGTCAGGTCAGATTTTCAGCTCATTAACTCGAGAATAGTAAATTGTTTAACGCGTTCATGAATATAAAATTACATAGGTACATGGGTCATACTTTCATACTTTTACGTCTTTCAAAATCCGTCGTTCAAAACACCTCGATTACACTATCTTTTTTTATTTTTCACACTCACCTACTTTATGAAGCAAATTACACTGAAATGAACATTTCGATACAGCTATCCCTTTAGAAATAAAAATTTGATTAACAACGTTGTAGAGGTTGAAATTTCAATGTTTCGTCTTAGTCGAAGAGAAAATTAAATAAAACCAAAATGGCAATAATCCACGTCTGAAGTAACTTGTGGTGGTGGTACTCAAAAGCTCATTTTTATATATGGATTGGTAACAAGCTATAAATATATAGCTCTTCACTGCTAATATGCTTGCTTTGACGATATATTTATGAATGAATGAACGCTAAAATGGATATATTTGTTAGGTTTAAATATATATTGGTGTCAACTAATAAATATATGGTCATCAACAAATATATTTGAGTAAAAATAAAATATATGAAAACAACTACTTTTGACACTAACGGCGCCCCATAAAAAGCAGTGAGCACTATGGTCACATTTTTCTCCTAGAGATAGTATACAATTGAGAAAATACATTTATAAATATTCAATTTGGGTGGGATAGGTAGGAATATCAAATTCTGATTACAAATTGGTTTAAACATTTTTATTAAAAATAATAATAGAAAACAACAGCTATTATGTTATTAATAACAAATCAAGCCATTAAATTATTACACATTGTATCGATGGACTCATTTTATGATTGGTCAAAATACAAATGCGTCAAAGACAGTGCCTACTCAACAAGTGATTCAGAACAGAAGTAAGACAATGTCTGTGAAATTATAACTGTTTAAAAGAAACGTTTTGAAAAAAGACCTCGAGCCTGAACAACTTGCATTTGTCTGTGAGATCATAGCACTTGATCTCTTACTAAATCATTCTCCTGAACTGATTTCACCTTCATTTCATCGAACTATAGAACAGCAGTTTTTCCACATCCAGCTAAATATCCCCCAGCTACGTTCATTACCAACAAAACATTTGAACAATCCTGGACCAACACCTAGATGAGTTACATAATGCTTCAAAGTAACTATTGAAGGAACAATTAAAAAAATTCCAGAGATACACGGCATTTTTTGCTCTTTCTCAAACTGAATGCCACAGATATCTCTTACAGCAAACCATTTTTCTATGATGAATAAACTTAAAATTTGGTTCAGTATTGAAACTTTTTCCAATAATTTTCCATATGTAAGAGACCCAAGTATTGTTGTAGAAAGTAGGTTGTGTAAAATTTATCTTTATAATATTTAGACATTGTATTCAAGTCTTTAATTTTTTTACTAGATATTTCTGCAGTAACGATTCCTATTTCTTTTTATAACAAGTTTCAGTTTGAGCAGGTTTGTCTTCTTTACGTTCAACATGAATTGTATGGTAAATATTGTATAATTCCTCCAACAGTCCTAACATCATACAAATCCTGGGAGGATTCAGAAATGGAAACTTCGGAGCTCCTAGTAAACAAATCATTTTTGTTTAAATCTGAAGCAAAACTTGAAGAAGCCATAAGCAGATGATGCACCACCATTTCTTAATTCTTCTTCTTGATAGCTCTTTTTTCACGAGCTGATTCTTGTATTGGTTCTTTATAATTGTCTCCCAAGTTTACTGTGAGCACTGCAGATTTTTTCTTTCAAAATATTTTCGTAAATGAAGGTCTAGAAGAGATATGCTATTGGAAACTATAGGATTCGATTTCAATAACTCACCTGATGATTCATGAACGTTATTTGTGAAATGATCGGAGCAATGCTCGATGAATTAACATTGAATGCATATTATGCTCTTTTGCACTGATCACTTCTTACATTCAGTGAAGATACCATATTTATTTTCGACCCCATCCTTCTTAGAATTTTTTGGTTATACTCGCAAGAATCTACAGGTAGATATTCGACCAGGCATGACCTGAAAAACAAACAATTTGGAATGATAGTGCCTAAAAAATCTTCAACATGATCTCTCAGTTATTTCCAGTTGAACGGTAAATAGGTCTAATAAGAAAGGAAACAATCAGTAAATGAAGCTCAGAATGCAAAAAAGTCGATTAATTTTCCATAATGGCCATCAAAATAAGAGTTCACAGTACAAACTATGGCCAAAATGATTCAATTACAAGTGTACTAGAATAATCAAATGAAAATAGCGAAATAATTGATTAATTCGATACATCCTTATTGGCATTCAAAAATAAAAGGAGACACAATATGTTGTAACTAAGATTACGATAATATTCATTGATAACGTTATGTGAGAACTGTCTCTAATTATTCATGTTTTTTGTAAATTTGGTCGTCCGTATATAGATGAATAAAAAACAAAAATGAAAAAATCAAACGCCCTCTTGACTACTATTTTTGGAATTATTCCACTGGTGGTAGTGATCTTCTCATTTATTTGTTGTCTTCAACAGAGCAGCAACTGTCGAAACTGTCACAGGCAGTATATATGGCCTAGACCTCTGAGAGCCTTTGGCCATGTACTTAGAATTCTCTTGTTGGAGGTTAGTTAAGTCTGCGTGGCCTACTTTATTTTGATTTGAATAAGCCTGCAGTGCTCACGTTAACAAGAACCTCAAGGACAATTTCATTATTCAGTATATCCGTTAAATAGATATTATTGGGAAAATTATTGGGAACCGACTGTAATTTTTTTAGAGTAAAATTATTTATTTCTACCAAATAAGCCCAAAAATGTGGTTAACTGTGAGATACTTCAAAAAGAGATAATTGACTTCATTGCGTAAAGTACCAGTGCCCTTTTTCATTGTACATGAAACATGGTTTCACCTCAAACGTGAAGGAATGCCTAAACTGTTTTGACATTAGACTGATATAGTTTATCTTTTTCAGAATTTCCCTCGACACACTTAACCAAGGATATATTGGAGTACAGCTCCAATTTCAAATGTCCCAGTGAAGGTTTTCACGCTGACCCTCAGGATTGCAAAGGATTCTACAGATGCGTATCAGATGGAAAGAACAACCTCAGTGCTATCAGGTTCCAATGCGGCGATGGGACTGTATTTGATCCAGCAATCAGTAATTGCAATTACGCATACGCTAGCTCTAGAGAAGAATGTGGAGGGAATGGAATTGAAGGAACCCAGGGACCCATTCAAAATCAGAACAATTCCACTAGTTTCAATGAGCAGATCGCGATTTCTTCATCTACGCCAAGCACGACATCTGCACCTCCTACAACAATTTCTAGTCAAGTAGGAAGTAGCTGTACTCAGAACGGTTTCCTGGGAGATCCTAATGATTGTAAAAAATTCTACAGGTGCATACAAAATTCCCAGGGCGGCTTCACAAAATACGAATTCAGTTGCGGCACTGGAACTGTTTGGGATCCAGCTGCATTGTCCTGTAATTATCCTTGGGCTGCAAATAGAACCAATTGCTCTTCTGAACAAGGTACCCAAGAATCACATTTATCTAGGAGTACCGTTGACAGTAGTTCCAACCCTTCAAACTTCTCCTCGCAGAGCAGTTCTCAAAACTTTAACAAAAATGGCAACAATATTAATAGTAGCAGTAATAGCAATAACACCATCAGTAGCAGCAGTAGTAGCAACAGCAGCAGTAGTAGCAACAGCAGCAGTAGTAGCAACAGCAGCAATAGTAGCAGCAGCAATAGTAGTAGTAACAACAGTAGTAGCGGCAGCAACAGTAGTAGTAGCAATAGTTCTTTTTCAAATGGTAGTTCTTCTTCTTTTCAAAATTCTTCAGCACACAATTTTTCATCTTTAAACCATCAATCTTCCACAGGCACACAAGGATCCCCGACAAATTCAGTGGGCCAACAGAGTTCCAATCAAAACCAAGAGACCTCTAGTTCAGGTAGTTCGAGTTCCTCTAGTCAAAACCAACAGAATTCAGGTTCTAATCAGCAAAGCTCAGGATCTAATCAAAATCAACAGAGTTCTTCGGGATCGAACCAAAACCAACAAGGTTCTTCCGGTTCGACTCAAAATCAACAGAATCAACAGAATTCATCATATTCCAATCAGCAGAATTTAAATCAAAATCAGCAAAACCAACAGAGTTCATCAGGCTCCAATGAGAATCAACAAAATCAACAGAGTTCCTCGGGTTCAAACCAAAATCAACAAAGTTCTTCAAACTCCAGTCAGCAGGGTTCCAACCAAAATCAACAAAACCAACAGGGTTCTTCCGGTTCCAGTGGACATCAACAAAATCAACAGGGATCTTCGAGTTCAATTCAAAACCAGCAGAACCAACAGATTTCTTCAGGCTCTAGTGAAAATCAACAAAATCAACAAGGTTCCACGGATTCAAACCAAAGTCAACAAAATTCTTCGAACTCCAGTCAGCAGGGTTCTAACCAGAATCAACAAATCCAACAAGGTTCCTCGGCTTCCAGTGAAAATCAACAGAACCAACAGGGTACCTCGACTTCCAGTGAAAATCAACAAAATCAACAGGGGACTTCAAATCCTAATCAGCAAAATTCAAATCAAAATCAGCAAAACCAACAGAGTTCTTCTGGCTCCAGTGGAAATCAACAAAATCAACAGAGTTCTTCCAGTTCAAACCAAAATCAGCAGAATTCATCCAACTCCAATCAGCAGGGTTCTAACCAGAATCAACAAAATCAACAGAGTTCTTCAAATTCCAACCAGCAAAGTTCTAATCAGAATCAACAGATCTCTTCAAATGAAAACCAGCAAAACCATCAAAGCTCTTCCAGTGCTACCCAAGGTCCATTGTGCGTTGTCGATGGATTCATGGGTGATGACAGAAATTGTAGTAAATTCTATCGGTGTGTAAGTAACGGCCATGGGTTTGATAGATACGAATTTGGATGCACATCTGGAACAGTTTGGGATCAAAATGCTCTGACTTGTAATTATCCCAGTGCTGTTGATGGAAATTGCAGTAACCAAATAAACCAGGGTCAACAAGGTAGTGGACAAAACATTCAACAAAATCAACAAGGCGGAGATCAAAATAATCAGCAGGGTCAACAAAGTAGCGGCCAAAATAACCAACAGAATCAACAAAATGGTGGGGAACAAAATAACCAGCAAAACCAACAAAATGGTGGACAAAATAATGAACAGAATCAGCAAGGAACTGGGGTGAACAATCAACAAACAGATGAGCAGGGGCAGAACCAACAGAACCAGCAAAGCGAGACGCAAATTAATCAACAAAATGGACATGAAAACCAACAAGAAAATCAAGGAAATAATCAACAAAGTCAGCAAGGAAGTGGGCAGAATAATCAACAAGGAACTGAACTGAATAATCAGCTGAACCAACAGAACCAACAGAATCAACAGAATCAACAGAATCAACAGAATCAACAAAACCAACAAAATCAACAAAATCAACAGAGTGGAGAACAAAACAACCAACAAAATCAGCAAAGCAATAATCAAACGAATGTCGGTGAAATTATTGATGGCAAGTGTACCTCAGAGGGATTTGTTGGAGATAAGAAAGACTGTAAAAAGTTTTATAGATGTGTGAGTGATGGAAAGAGTGGATTCATTAAGTACGAGTTTTCATGTGCTGAAGGAACAGTATGGGATAATGCATCGTCTTCTTGTAATTATCCATCCGCAGTAACGGGAAGATGCTCCAATAACCATAACAAACCGATCGATTCTAATCAGCAAGGGTCCAATCAACAGAATAATCAAGACTCGACACAACAAAGTCAACAGGGTAGCTCTCAAAGTTCAAATGAACAAGGGACAAATTCCCAGAACCAACAAAGTAGCAATCAAAATTCTAACCAACAAACTAGCAATCAAAATTCTAACCAACAAACTCAGCAAACTATCAATCAACAAAACTCTTCTCAACATAACTTTTCCAATATAACTTCAGGACAAATTCAAAACAATGTTTGTGTATCTGAAGGATTTGTTGGAGATGCAAATAATTGTCAAGTATTCTACAGATGCGTCACCAATGGAAAAGGGGGATTCATCAAATATGAGTTCAAGTGTAGCGATGGAACAGTATGGGATAATGCATCATTTTCTTGTAATTATCCCCAGGCAGTAGGAGGAATCTGTGCCTCAACACAAAGCACACATCAACAGAATTCCAGCCAAAATAATAATCAGCAGGGTTCCAATCAGCAGAATGAAAATCAAAATAATCAGCAAAACCAAGGTAGTCAACAATCATCTAATGTAAATAACCAACAAAATCAACAGAACCAGCAAAGTAGTGGAGAGAATAATCAACAGAATCAGCAAAATCAACAAGGTGCTCAACAAAATATTGAACAAAATCAACAAAACCAACAGCAAAGTGGAGGGCAGAGTAATCAACAAAATCAACAAAACCAACAAAGTGGCGCACAAAATAATGAACAAAATCAACAAAACCAACAGCAAAGTGGGGGACAGAGTAATCAACAAAATCAACAGAACCAACAAAGCGGCGGACAAAATAATGAACAAAATCAACAAAGTAGTGGGCAGACTAATGAACAGAACCAACAGGAAGGTGGAAGTAACCAACAGAATCAACAGAGTGGTGAACAAAATAATCAACCAGGCACAGGCCCGAATAATCAACAGAATCAGCAGGTGCCAACCCAACAAAATAGCACTCAGAATACGCAACAGAATCCTCAAAACGGACAAGACAAATTATGTGTATCTGAAGGATTTATTGGTAGTGAGAAAAATTGTTCCAAATTTTACAGGTGTGTAGCTGATGGAAGAGGTGGCTATATCAAATATCAATACTCATGTGGTCCTGGTACAGTCTGGGATGGAAATCTGCTTTCATGTAATCACGCTTGGGCAGTTTCTGGTAAATGTTATGCACCACAGCAAATAAACCCATCCGAATCTACGAATAGCCCGCAAGGTATTGATAATCAGCAAGGAAATAATGCTCAAAATTCCAATCAACCAAATGAAAGTCAAAATAGCCAGCAGAGTCAACAAAGTAATGCGCAGAATAATCAAGGTAATCAACAAACAAATAATCAACAGGAATCGAATAACCAGCAAGGAAGCAATAACCAACAAAATGGTAGTCAAAATAACCAGCAGAATCAACAAAACAATGGCCAAAATAATCAAGGCAATCAGCAATCAAATAATCAACAGGAATCGAATAATCAGCAAGGAAGCAATAACCAACAAAATGGTAGTCAAAATAACCAGCAGAATCAACAAAACAATGGCCAAAATAATCAAGGCAATCAACAAACAAATAATCAACAAGAATTGAGTAACCAGCAAGGAAGCAATAACCAACCAAATGGTAGTCAAAATAACCAGCAGAATCAACAAAACAATGGCCAAAATAATCAAGGCAATCAGCAATCAAATAATCAACAGGAATCGAATAACCAGCAAGGAAGCAATAACCAACAAAATGGTAGTCAAAATAACCAGCAGAATCAACAAAACAATGGCCAAAATAATCAAGGCAATCAGCAATCAAATAATCAACAGGAATCGAATAACCAGCAAGGAAGCAATAACCAACAAAATGGTAGTCCAAATAACCAGCAGAATCAAGAAAACAATGGCCAGAATAATCAAGGCAATCAGCAATCAAATAATCAACAGGAATCAAATAACCAGCAAGGAAGCAATAACCAACAGAATTCAGGTCAAAATAACCAGCAGAATCAACAAAATAATCAAAGTAATAATCAGCAATCAAATAATCAACAGGAATCGAATAACCAGCAAGGAAGCAATAACCAACAGAATTCAGGACAAAATAACCAGCAGAATCAACAAAACAATGGACAAAATAATCAAAGTAACCAACAAGGGTCTAATAATCAGCAAGGGGCCAATCAACAAGGAACCACCGGAGGGAATAACAATCAAAATATCCAACAAAATAACAACAACCAAGGATCATTGAGTGGTGATAAATGTTCCAAAGAAGGGTATGTTGGTGATGCAGAAAAATGTGGTAAATTTTATAGGTGTGTAGGGGATGGAAATGGTAGATTCCAGAAATATGAATACACTTGTGGACCTGGTACAGTTTGGGATCAGAATTCATTGTCTTGTAATCATCCTTGGGTGGTATCTGGAAAATGCTCCTCTTCGTCAAGTACCCAGTCACAAACTTCTAATCAGGAGACGAATCAAAACGGAAATAACCAACAGAGCAACACCCAAAATAGTAACAATAACAACCAAGGTACTAGTGGTAATCAGTCAAATGGAAATGATCAAACTGGCAGCAATGGCCAAGCCGGAAATAATCAGCAGAATTCCAATGAACAGTCCAACAATCAGCAAAATCAACAAGGTACGTCTCAAGTTGGTAACTCTAATACGCAACAAAATAATCAAGCCAGTCAAAACCAAAATCAAAATAGTACCAACAATAGCGTTCAGGGTTCTTTAGATGGCGGAAAATGTTCTAAAGAAGGTTATGTAGGAGATGAAAAAAACTGTACCAAGTTCTACAGATGTGTTGGTGATGTTAAAACGAGATTCCAAAAGTATGAATACACTTGTGGACCAGGAACAGTTTGGGACCAAAATGCATTATCTTGCAATCACCCATGGGCAGTTTCTGGAAAGTGCTCCTCAAATCAAGGAACGAATAACCAACAACAAACCAACAATCTCGAGAATAATCAAAGCGATAATCAACAAAGTAATAGCCAGGGAAGCAATAATAATCAGAGTGGTAGTAGCCAACAAGTCAACGAACAGAGCTCTCAAGAACGGAATAACCAAACACAGATCAACCAACAAAACAATCAATCTAACATTAACCAACAGGTACGTTAATATAACTCAGTTTATGAACTGAACTAACTCGGCTTAAAATTTCAAGGGATCTTCGTGGAATTCAAGCATCGTATCTAGCGAAATTGGAACCCAATGCTCAAAAGAAGGATATCTTGGCGATCCAAACGATTGCAAAAAATTCTATAGGTGCGTTTCTAACGGTATGAATGGTTTCACGAAATTTGTCTTCATTTGTGGGCCTGGGACCATTTGGGACATCTCATTAGTCACATGCAACCATCGCAAAGAGGCAAATCGTACTAACTGTGAATTCACGTCACTTTCATCACCATCTCATGCAACATCATCATCGACTTCATCGTCTATCCAAAATGGATCATCTTCACCTCCTCACTGTTCCTCAGATGGATTCATGTCTGATTCACAAAATTGTTCTAAATTTTACAGATGTGTCAATAACGGCAACAATGGTTATACACGGTATGAATTTTCCTGTGGAAAGGGTACTGTTTGGGATGCTGATGCTATCACTTGTAACTATCCCTGGGCCGTTTCCGGAAAATGTTTCAATGCTAACTCCGAAAATGTGGTATGTGTCATAGACTCGACGATTATAAACTTTGAATAAATATATTTTTTTTATTTTCACAGAATCAAAACATCTCAGATGGTGGTGGTACTACAGAAACAAGCAGTACCATAGACATTGGAAGTTCAACAGAAATCAGTACAAATACTCCTACATCAACGGCAATAACAGATAGTACCACCTACTCCACTACAGAAACTTCTACTATCACTCTCTCGACGGATTCAAGTTCATCTACTGAAAGTACCACACTTTTTGCCACAACTGATTCAAGTAGTACAGATATTACTCTTTCCACAGCACAGACTGCTTCTGAGACATATTCCACTGAATCCACTGGTTCTTCTGGAAGTACGACACCCTTTACAGAAAGTACCACAGTTACTACTGAAAAAAGCACACTTTCCACTGGGATCAGCACAGTTGTAACAGAAAGTAACACACTTTCAACTGAGAGTAGCACACTTTCCACTGAGAGTAACACACTTTCAACTGATAGTAGCACACTTTCAACTGAGAATAGCGTACCTTCAACTGAGAGTAGCGCACCTTCAACTGAGAGTACCACACTTTCAACTGAGAGTGGCACACTTTCCACCGAGAGTGGCGTAGTTTCAACTGTGGGCAGCACGCTTTCGACTGATAGTAGTACGGTATCGGCTGAAAGTAGCACGGTGACATCTGATAGTAGCATGATTTCAACAGACAGCAGTACCATTTCAACAGAAAGGACCCTTTCCCCTATCATTAGTAGTACGTTCGTTACTGAAAGTACCACTTCTCCAAGTGATCTGAGCTCAGTTTCTACGGAAAGTACTGGAACGTCTACAGTGGTAAGTACTAGTTCATTCACGGAGAGCAGCATTTCTACAGATAGTACCACATCTTCCTTCGAAAGTAGCACTGTTAGTGCTTCGACAACTGACTCCTTCACCCCCACCTCAGAACAAGAATCAACCACTGAAAGCACTACGATAACATCAACAACAACTGACGGTAGTTCCTCAACGAATGCTAACTTCACGATGGAACCATGTCCAATTGGACAGTTAGAAGGAGATCAGGTTGCATTGATTTGCCCAACAGGATTTAGGAGACATCCAAAGTACTGCAACTTATTTTACCAATGCACGAAAGGACAGAATAGTCACGACTACAAAATACTAGTTTTGAGCTGTCCTGTAGGGCTAATTTATGATAATGATAAAATACAATGTCTTCCACCGAATGAAACTCAAAAGTGTAGAGGAGAAATAGCAACTAGCAGCTTATACAGGATGTTGGATGTAAACTCGATGCCTCCAGTAAGTATCCAGTAGAATTTTTACTAGAAAAAATGTTTTGAATATCCTGAATAACAAGATTTGAGATTTTTAAACAAAATTAGAAATACCTAATTTAATATTTCTAAAATATGCCATTCAATAAAATCAAGTAAAAAATATTATTTGTATTTCTGAATTGATTGTATTCAAAGAAAGTTGCATACTTACAACCACAGTCACTGCTCGATTTAAAGATGAATAACGGCCATATCAAGCCAAAACGAAATAAGAAAATCTTTCCGAAAACTGTTGGCATCAGCTTTAACATCACTTGAAGCTATTTATTTATAACGGCACTAATTTTTATATAATCTGGGCATATTCCATACAGATATATTGATAAGATGTAACGAATCCATCAATCAATTAATCTTTATTGTCGTGAAAAAAATGAAAATTCTTGTGGACAAAGCATTTATGTAATTAAACAAATAATAAGAGTTATAACTGGTCGAATCTAACCAAATGTGCCATGATGGTCATGATGGTAGAGCGCTTGTCTCTCAACCTAAGGGTCATGGGTTCGATTCCCAGCATGGTTATCGGTCTCGTGCATGGCATCACACGTTAAAAGGTGAGGGCTGCGTCTTCACTAGCTCGGACAAGTCTTTCGAAGACTTTTGAGGGTTGTACTCTTAAGGGTGTGCAGCTGGTTGACGGAAATAACAATAACAACAAAATGACAAATATGGAACAAATCACAGATGAAATTTCTCGTATACACATATTGGTGTATACGAGAAATTCAGATAAAAATTCACAACATAATAAACTCAATTAAATCAAAAGTATCAGGTATTTTTCAGTAATTTTGAGTCTATGACTTCATTACTTGATTTTGTTTAATGATAATTCAATTCTTTTACACTGGAAAAATGTTGTCTAGTACGTACATTCGAATTTTGCCCAGAATTGATTTTATCAATAATATTCCCAGTACTGTCTACAAGGTGGTTGTTGAAACAATTTTCAGTTGCGAAGGTATTGAAATCAATTGATCCAAATTCTCATATACAATGATGTCACAGTAAAAAGTCCGCATCATATGGGATTTTTCGTTATAATTCAGTACTTTGGAAGTAATGAATGAAAAATGATGTTGCTATCGATCCTATCGATTGGCTGTATCTGCGTGAAATTTAAAGTTTTTTTCAAAATATTGAAGTTGGGTTATTTCTTGATATTTCGAAATATATGAAAAAGTTTTTCATTTTTCGATTTGTCAATCTCGCATACTTTTCCAAATTACTAGACCTATAATTTTTTATTTTTTCAATTTTGTATCGTGATGCTGATAAAACTGATAAAAAAAACTATGCTATGGAATATGCATATTTGCATCAAGTATAACATATTTATTCAGCATATTAATATTTTTTGGAAATGTACAATTAGGATAATTTTCAATCAGTAAACATTTCTCCAGCAGATGAGTTTATTACATCTCAACTCGTATTTATGAGTATCACAAACTACCTTGAATAGGGGACGGTGTACCGGACTGTGTATTCAGAGCAGTTGTTCTCGTCTTTCAGATGTTCAACATTCCAAACATTTCCTGGAAGAAGTTTGACTCATAATTTCTGCTTGGGCTGGATGCAATTTCAACGGAACACCAAATCGACATATTACTCTTTTGCCAAGACGTCGGCAACGGTGATGGTTTCCTAGTAAGGCAGGGCATAGGCTCCGGCCCACTTGCTGAAATAGTCCATGGCCAAAATTGTCAGATTGTGGAAAAGTGCCAGCGATGTCTTCGGCGCCTTAAGTCGTGTTGGAGATCCATTGCTGGCAGCGCATAGAACTAAACTTTCTGCATCAGTCCTTGACGTCAGCTTGGCCATTGGCCTAATGAAATCTTTGCCTTAGTTTCTGGAGGGTCTTTGTCACTCCCAGATGTCCTCCGGTTACCCCATCATGGATTTTTCGGGGCATTTCATGTCTTCTGCTCCTGAATACTACTGTCGGATGTCTGTCTTCTCCACCATCCTCAGACTCCAACACACGCATTTCGACTCGATTGTCTAGGTTATGGGAGTTCCATTAGACTTAACGACTGGCGAATATCTTGCTATTTCCTGCCACGACAGTCTTCGATTACTCTTCTTCCAACCGATTACTAAACCAACATCTGGATCTCTCTTTCTTGGTCTTTCTGGATCTTATTGTCATTCCATTTATCATCTACGGCCATTTCCTATGATTATCAACAATGTGAACAGTCATCTAAGCATTCCGCGATAGAGCTTTCTTATGGCTGTCCTGCTCGATGTTCAATATCAAAATCAAATTCTTGGAGTCTCTCAGTCCAGCATGCTACCTGACCCTTGTGGTTTTTGAACTATAGGAGCCATTTAAGAGCTGCATGGTCAGTTCTCAACAAAAGTCTTCTTCCATGCACGTATTAGCAGAAATCCTCTATTCTTTCGACAATGTCCAAAAGTTCCCGAATGGCGAAACAGTAATTGCGCTCCGATTCACTGAGGGTCTTACTGAAGTAACCGATTACTTTTTCCAGTCCCTCTTAGATCAAGGACCTAACAGGTCCAAGTTCTATATTGCTCGCGTCCAAAAAGAATTTGTAGCTCAGAATTAGTGCATTGATCAATGCTCCTTTCAGCTCCCTGAACGAATCTTGCCATTCTTCGGACCACTGGAATTGGGTTTGCCTTTTCGTAAGTTTGGTCAGTTGTTTGGCGATGTTAGCAAACCTCAACAAACATCAGGAATAGTAAGTCCACAAACCAATAAAATTTCAAAGCTGGTGTATGTTTCTGAAATGAGCAATTCCTTGGAGGCTTTGATCGTCAGCTCATCTACTGCCACGCCAGAAACTTTTTTTGAAAAAATAGCATTTATTGGGGCTTGATTTCAATCAAAATCGCAGAAATACCTCCTACAGATTTTCTTCTTTACCTGGTCCCCGAAAGATCTGCCAACCACAATTATGTCGTCGAGGTATACTAGACACGTCTTCCACGAGAGTTCCTTTAGTAACGTCTTCATCATTCTTGCAAATGTGACTGGATCATTGTAGAGACCGAATGGCACAACTGTGAACTACCACAATCCTGATCCAACAGTGGAAGCTGTCTTCTCTCGATCTACTCGAGCCAGCTTCACCTGCTAGTATCCACTCTTCAAATAAAGGGTAGAAAAAGTCGTAGAACTTGCCAACGAGACAAGAGTGTCGTGTAATCTTGGGAGTGGGTAACGGTCCTTCTTCGTCACATTATTCAGTTGACAATATCTACACAAAAGTGAGTTGATCCATCCTTTTTCCTCACTAGCACAACTGAAGAGGACCAGGGACTGTTGAATGGCTTGATAACTACTTCTTTTTCCATATCTCTGACGATGTTGTCAGCCTCTTATCCTTCTTGGTGAGAGGAAGTCTTCTAGCTGATTGTCGAATTGGTCAGGCATTACCAGTATTAGTTTTGTACAGAACCACCTCCGTTCTACCCTCTCTGCCTTGTCTGGTATCGAAGATGTCTTGATATTGTTACGATTTGGTAAATAATAATGCCGAGCACACTACTGAACTGTTTATTTTCTAACTTCACTAAAAACATATAACTACTTCACTGACTGATTAAACACTTGATCTATACAACAATACAACTAGCTAAATATTCCAAACACTTCTTCAAAAAACTGCTTATCACTTCTTCATGAACTTCTTAATTTTAATCCCAGTGAAATCTCTTTATATAGTCCATTTCTGCCGACTGGATCAATCGCAAAATTTCCTAGAATACTTGGGACAGAAGGCCGTCCAAATAATCACTTCTTAGAACTGCTCGATTACCTTAATACCTGCGGCGCTTCGTCAACACATTTGTATGCGATTTGTTTTTATGGATCTCTCAGCGGCGTAGATAGGGGAATTTTTATCAATGTCGTAACAATATTGCTTGACTCTCAGTTTGGTTTTGCTGAGCTGGACCCTTCTTGGATGAGATGGCAACCAACTTTTCCAATTCTGCTAGCAAGTTGCTGGCTTTGTCAATAATTTGCCACGTACTTGTCTAATCACACAATAAATTGACAATCTGTGCCCAAAATTGTTTCTTTTTTCAACCGGGTGATAATTGACATTCTTTGCCCTCACCAGCACAAATTCATCAAAACGCAACAAGGTCTTCCCTTGTGCGATTCTTCTTCAAATTTTCTCATCGTGAAGCTTGAGCTCGAACATTAATTATAACGTATGGATTCAGCCCGTTCAGGTATGCTCATATCTTCAGCCAACAGGATCCGAATCATTTCTTCACATCTTCCATGAAGTACCAGCTCTTCTTTGTTGAAACGAAGGGCACCGTATTTGAAATCTAGCTCAAACCCTCTGGTATTCATCATGTCCATTCCAATTATTGCGTAGTCTTCAATGTCTGCTATTAATGTGTTTTACTTCAATGCCGCATCAATCAGTTCAAGGATTGTCTTAGTCGCACCTGTATCTAGCAGGAAGGTGCAAGGCTCGTTGTTGTTGAGACCGTCTACGAAGACACTTCTTTTTTGTCGATGAAGAATAGTGATATATTCGTTATTAACTGGGGCTTGCTGGATACAGGCTGACGACTGCCACTCCTCATCGACCATGTTTAGTTTTCCTGCGTCGGTAACCAATCTTTGAATGTTGGACATTTGCTAAGCACATGCCCGATCTTTTCTGTCTTTTATCAGACAACACTTCTTTATCACGTTTTTTTATGAAAGCTTCAATATTATCAGTCTTACGTGGATCTTCCTCAAGCATTCTGACTTCACTCTGGCTTCTGCAGGATTGTTTCGCGGCCTGAAATTCAAAGATACGTACCGAGGCATCTACGAGATGTCTAGAACAAGCTAGCGGCAATTCTTGCTTTATTTCTTGGTTGAAAATACAACCTTTCGCTGAATCCTATACATCCGAAATTTTGTCTGCGACAGGAAGCAATTATTGTCCATTACGTCCTTTGAATTAAAAAATACTGCTATGGTATCAGTGTAAAAACTAGATGTTCAAAACTCCCATGTTCTCGATAAATAAAGAAATAAGATTATATTTGACGTTTTATTGATGTCTTCAACTTACTTAATTCATACACGTTTCATTGCAGATTTCTGTAACCAGCCGACGACCTCTATGCCCCGTTGAAGGTTTCCACGAGCTTGAGCCAGCTGCCTGCAGTACCAGTTTCCTCCGGTGCTCAAGATCTTTCAACCCGAGAGGTAGGATGGAAGCTTTTATGTACCGGTGTCCAGAAGGTTTTGCGTATTGGCAAATCAGCAGGAGATGCGAACGAACATCAAGACTTTTGGATTGTAAAGAATTTGAACCTCTCCACTCAAGATGGGACATGCCGATCGAAACTGTTAACATTTCTCTGCGGAGACGAAAAAGTGCATATTTAGGGTGGTGAAAAGTAAAAATATTTGGTCGGTACCAATACGAACTAGCAAGAACATTCTACAAATGTTTGCGATGTAATGACCGATTTAATGCAATCGTAGCTTTATTATTAGTCTGAAAAATATGTGGGTAATTCCATAGACGTATCCCTTGGAACGAATAGTTTTAACTCAAGAAGATTTGTTCATGATCATCGCCATTGCTGTGAAATCTTCATGAAGAAATCTTTTTTCGATATCAAATTATATTTGACTGACTTTTTTCTCGCCGAACTAATCAACTGGTTCTTTGTGGAAAAACTGCGATAACTAAGTATTCAAACTTGGATATTGCGAATGGGTTTTTGGTTTTGGATTATTTATTGTCTGATATTTATTTTGCTAACAACTTCATCCTAACCGCTTTTAGTAATTTATTTATGATTAGTTACTAGATTCTCAGTGTAATTAGGATAGGTCGAAGAACAATTGCCAATGTACGTAAGAAATTGTAGACATACAATAAACGACTTTTTTATAATACTGTGCGTTTCAATATAACTGTTGAATTATATCTATGCCTATCTACAACGCTCAGCATAATTATTTTTATTTTTTTTTCCATACGGAATGTACCAGTCAGGCCCTGTCTCCGGCGCGCTGGTGTATCATTAACCCCAGCAAACACTCCCCACGTCCGTGGGGAGAGTGATTACTGGGTCCGAGAATCATGTGCCCTGAGTAATCGAAGTGAACGAAGAATAACGGCCTTCTGCATTCTTCCGGCTAGGTTTTCTGCCGCATCACAGCATGCCGGTATGATTTTCGGATTTGAGAGTAGCGTGTCCATCATTCCACCAAGGACCCCTATTATCAGAACCACCATCTTGACAGAATGGTTTGGATAAAGCCTGCGGGGTTCAAAGAGAAGATCTCGATATTTAATCCGTTTTTCCTCCTCTTTTCGGACGATGTTCGTTTCGCCAGGAGCTGAAAACTCAATGACAAAAATCGTCCTACTTTGATGGTCGAGAAGGACTACATCAGGCTTATTGGCTTGTATTTGCCTGTGGGTGGGGAATGAGTAGTTCCAATAGATTCGGCACTTCTCATTCTCCACAACGGACTCAATATCCCCCGTAGCATAAGGCAACACCGGTGTCTCGTCTACGCCGTACGAGTGTCGTAGATAGTAGTACAACACTCGTAGGGCCGCGTTATGCCTGTAGATATAGGCTGAGACTGCATAAGCTGGTCAAGCTGACAGCAAATACATTATGGTCTCAGCTGCCCCACGACACGCTCTGCATCTAGTGTCAGGGACCTCTATACCCATCACGCGACTACGGTAGACGACACCATCCTGGCAGGCCATTATGAATCCCTCGGTTTCCGACTTCTGCGTAGAACCTTTCTGCTCCCCGCTGTCAGGGTTATTATCTCGCGAGTGCTCCGGATCTTCTGACGAACTCATGGAGATTTCTCACGAGGTTTCCCTGTGGAATGATATCTTCTGCACTACAACGTCCAAAGATATCCATCCTTATGCAAACTAGAGCTTGGCATTCAAGCAATGTATGTGAAACTGATTCGTTCTTCTCATCACAGAACCTTCATAGAGGTCTTCGTGTATCCTCAACTTTTGCAAGTGTTTTCTCAGATGGCAGTGTCCTGTTATCAGTCCTACCACCTTCTTGGGGTAGTTCCGGCTTAGTTCAAGAAGATGCCTTGATGGCCGGTCAGTTGGCCCGATTACCATCGTTTTCTCGTGAGTATTGCTTGTGGCGTCTTCCCCGGAAGGTTGATGGTGGTTCTTTACCCATTTCTTCGTGTTCAGCTTGATGTCCCCTAATGGGATTCCACAGGCTGGTTCTGGTCTAATGAGAGTTATTGTTGTCCCCACTCTTGCTAGTGCATCTGCTCACTCATTTCCCTGGATGCCCTTGTGACCTGGTACCCAGATAAGTTTCAGTCTGTTCTGTGATCCTAGGACGTCAAGGTTTTTGTGAGTCTCCCTTACTAATTTGAAAGTAAACCTGCATGATCGCAGAGCCTTAATTGCCGCCTGGCATTAAATGGCATGAATACTGGGTTCTACAATATACAAGTACACAACAGCTGTTGTCTTGCCTCGGTATGCCCCATTTCTTGTCTGTGTACCAGAGTAGCCCCCTTGACAGCACTGGTAGGGGCCTTGATGTGACTTCCTCATCTTGAATGATGCTGGTAAATTTTCCATCAAAGAAGTACGTTGGGATCATATTGTCCGACTGCATCTCAGATGTGTCGATTTTTATGATCTCCATTTCTGGAGGCTTCTATCCTCGCTACCTCTATAATGTGCAGATATAGAGGAAGGAGGTTCAGGATCACCTCCAGGATAATCGTCAATATGCTGGACATTGCACTAGTGACTCCGAACCGGGCCAGTTTTTGAAAACTAGCCAGCTTTCCTCTGGTTGTATCTTTTTCTGACTTTGGCCACCACAGTAGGGGTTATCGAGTGCCTCACCATCGCTGTGTATATCCAAAGTGATTGTTTAGATCGTAGTCCCCATGTTTTGCTGAAGGATCGCCTGGCCATCATCACTGATATCCTTGACCTTTTCAGAACTTTCTCCAGTTGTTTATTCTAGGTGAACTTCAAGTTTAAGTTCACCCCCAAGTATTTCGACTCTCCTGACATCGTTGAGCTTTCACCAAAGATTCGAAGAGTTCTGTTGGGCTCAATGTTTCTTTTTTCTAGTGAAAGGTACAATCGTGATTTTTTGGGGGTTGGCTTTGAGGCCACGTTTGTACGTTTGTGAGTGTTGAGTGCATCAGATCCACATAAACCCCCATATACTTCCCGCTCACCATTATGACGATATCGTCAGCGTAGCTCTGGGTATATACTCCTCCTCAATTGAGGTCTATGAGGAGGATGTCTACTACGACTGATAGACGCATGTTATTAAACGTCCCTTCTACGTCAAAAAACGCTGTGAGTGCAATATATTTATTCGAGAGTGATTTTTCAAACCTGCATGTTAGACAGGAATTTCTGAGTTGATAGGTTCTGGTACTCCGAGATTATATTATATACTGCATCATTATCTCGGATATTTTTATGAACTAGAGGCAAATTGATCTGAATGCCTTGGCCTGGGTATAGGATGGTTTCCCCTTCTTCGGTATGGAGACTACCTAGGGAGTATGTGATAATGATGACCTATACTCGGTGATAAAAAAGATATCACCGGTTCTTTGTGGAATATTGGAAAGTTTCAGTAAAATTCTCAAATCAGAGTCGAAACTGAATTTTTGGTAGTTTATAGTATCATATTGAGCATGACCGTTTTAGAAATTTCCCTATACCGGGTGAGTCTGAGAGATGGGGCATCCCTGTTTTTGATTCAAAGCACGAAAATGTAATTTTTTGAGATAGAATATAATTCTGTAGCACTTCCGGTTTCGCCAGAAATGATCTCAGTATTAGTTTTTCAATCTAGAGAAAATTCTGAACATGATAAGATATATTTTTTATTAATTTCTTTTTTTTATTTGTTTTAGGGATGATGATTTTTTACATGTTGAACGTTCCTCTCCGATGCCATGTTGTCGGAGAAAATGAAATTAGCATTTTAATTACAATACTTTGCCACCAGCCGCCGTTTGAATGTGGCAAAATCACATTTTTTCGATTATCTTATGTTTTTTAAATGGCATCTCTATGGAATACTCTGTGCAACAGATTGTTTCGAAGGAAAGGAATCGAATGATACCAAAATTATAATCTGTCAATTATTTTCAGATTTATTACTATTACAAACAATGTACCAAAAAGTATTGTGGTCGCTGGACTAATAAAAAACCCAAATAATAACATTATTTGAAATTTCACTTACTATACCAATAAGAATAATTGGCAAATTTGATGCATGCCTTTCTAATAAATGCATACTCCAGAAAAATGTAATGAAAATTCTGACTTGATACCAGCAGATATTTCATTACGTCTATAATTCACATTTTGAAAGTAAATCGTCTTCAAAAAGACTACTAGAATTCCCATGATGGACCCATTATGGTTGATAGGAACACATAAATCACACTATTCATTTTCACAGATTCTGAAAGTGTTTAATAGATTAATCTGTTTCAAAAAAGGAATGTGTTTCCATCGTCAACTCCAAATTTTGTCAAAGTCGCCTTTGGATAAAAAAATGAATGAATATCTGCTGTCAAATAAGTATCAATATGAAATAACAGCTATCTCAGTCCAATCATTATAACTGCGTCATGGATAAATTTATCCAAAATGAAAAATTGACATGCTTTTAATTTACGATGAGTGTCTGAAGAATTCTACGGCTTCATCAAATTTGTACAGATGGAGGATTCCTGGTAGAAGACATCCGTGTAGGACATACTTCATGAAACTTGAACGTCGGTTGAGACAAGATATCGAAATGTAAATGTAATTCTTTAAAAATTGTTGTTTACAATTGTTTTTTCCGTTGACCAGCTGTCATCCCCCTACGAACGACAGCCCTCAGAAGTCGAAACTTGTGTGAGCCAAGGATTAACGAGGTCTTACCTTTTAACGTGCGATTCCTAGCGAAGATGAAGAGATAGATATGTAGAGGTAAATCCGACTTCTTCAACACGAGAATTAGCTAATGAATGTGACGCAAGTCAATCGGCTGTACTTACAGCTAATATAAATAGCCGATACCTACATCAAAGGCTTTATGGTGGAGACGATGCAAGAAGACTTGAATACTGTCGATGGTTTCCTCATAATGTTCGCGAAAGTAACGTCACCGTTATTCGCCATTTCCGTTATTTTGCTATGATTGATAATAGCAAAATAACGGAAATGGCGAATAACGATGACGTTATTTTCAATGGAAGTGATACAGCATAGGGCTGATTGTCAAGGAAGTAGTTATTAGCTAATATAAATCACGCAATTTAACAGATTATTTTTTGACAATTCCTGCAACCAATCGAAACCATCAATTCAAAGCATTCATGTATGTTCAGGCCAATCACAGCATTATTATAGAGGAAATTTTCTACCTTGAAAATTGCCGAGAGAATTTTTTGTGGTATTTTGTTTTTATTGTGTGACAACTGATACTTTTGATTTGAAGTCTGTCATTAGTTTGCATGCAAATGAAAAATGATTCGAAAACGGTTTAGAACATCATCATTCAATGAAATTTTAAGAAAATCTACGAAAATGCATGTAAGAATACTATTTTGAGTAACGTGTCAATCTGGAAACAATTTCAATAGATATCCTAAGGAAAAAGCAATAACTTTCAATCCAACAGAACAAAACAATGATACGAAATCTTCCAGCCAAGGACAAAACATCCATAATAATTGTATATTTTATGCTGAGAACTTCAAATTCCATACTTCATTCTGTTTATAGTGATTCGAGTAAATTGTTGAAATAAAAATGTTATATAGAGAATGGGTCGATGATTGGGGCATCAAAAAATAGTATATCGAATACCAGAGAGTTCGATAAAGTAGAAAATAATTCTCCAGATTTTTTCTCAAACTTGTTGCCATTTACTAATAATGAATTATGGTGTATTACGTATTCCAATCTTCCGCGAAAAAACTATACAATAGGTATGGTCGTCGGCAAGTATTCAACAGAAAACAACTACTGCCCCCTACGACCATTGAATTATATATGTTTAATACTTGGCAAAGTTTTCTACAAGAACCACTTTGCAATGCATTTCAAATATCAAAGCTGAAATTATTTTTCGATTTAATTGGGGGAACACCTCCGTACCGGTTTCATGGTCATTGCCAATCATCAGCGAAGGCTAGTTCGACCCAATTGAATCGAAAAATCCTTTCATCCTAATTGGAAATCCCTGAGACAAACACTGAAGTATGAATTTAGCGCCATCTCTGGGTTCCAGATTAAAATCATGGTCGTAGGGGGCAGTAGTTGTTTTCTGTTGAATACTTGCCGACGACCATACCTATTGTATAGTTTTTTTTGCAGAAGATTGGATTACGTAATCCACCATAATTCATTATTAGTTTTATGATCTTCCGTCAAGTAGTGTCGCCCATCTTTCATGATGTTTCTGGCTTCATATTGAAGTCGACACGTAGTCGGAGTGCATTTTAATCTGGAACCCAGAGATGGCGCTGAATTCATACCTCAGTATTTGTCTCAGGGATTTCCAATTAGGATGAAAGGATTTTTCGATTCAATTGGGTCGAACTAGCCTTCGCTGATGATTGGCAATGACCATGAAACCGGTACGGAGGTGTTCCCCCAATTAAATCGAAAAATAATTTCAGCTTTGATATTTGAAATGCATTGCAAAGTGGTTCTTGTAGAAAACTTTGCCAAGTATTAAACATATATAATTCAATGGTCGTAGGGGGCAGTAGTTGTTTTCTGTTGAATACTTGCCGACGACCATACCTATTGTATAGGTTTTTTTGCGGAAGATTGGATTACGTAATCCACCATAATTCATGATTAGTTTGATGATCTTCCGTCAAGTAGTGTCGCCCATTTTTCATGTTGTTGCCATTTGGCAACAAGTTTTCGAAAAATCTGTCAAATTATTTTCACTTTATTCTCACTCCCTTGTGATATTACAACTGAAAATTTTTTATATTTCCTATAGCCCTTTTTCCGATTGTTTACTTTTGAGAAAAATATATGCCGGCGGACGGACGCCTTTGCTATTCAAGAATTCGAAGATATAAAATTTGGGGAGTTTAACTACAAAATATTAACATTATTCACTTTGCAACTAGAACATCTGTGATTGTTATGTTTCATACGTAGTTTCCAAAATATTTACAGTTAGAACGCAAACATTATTTGTTTTCTTTCTTTTATTGACCATCGTGTCACGGAAACTCGACAAACTCGAAGCAGGAATCTGCAAAGAAAGAATAATACTTAGTGTGAAAGTATCTTCGAAAATAAGAGTTAGATTAGTAAGAGGTGAGTTGAATTTCACTAATTTTAATAAATTTAAAGGTAGGTATATCGGTTGGAGGCCCCTTAAGAATTTTCAGTTATGCAGTGCATCGATCAAAATGTCAAATTTTTTGTTAGCTCATGTCAACCCAACAAAGTTAACCATAAACGTCCAATCTCAATTTTTAGCTGATTTTTTTGAGAAAAATTAAGGAATTTCATGGATGGAAATGTTCATAATCCACAGAATGAATATAACATTAGTTACAGATCAAATCGTATATTTTGATACGCCATTCAACATCGTGTACTATTTATATACATGTGAAACTTAATTCCATTGGAAAATAACTTTAAAATACTTCTAAGTAATCGTC
Source organism: Chrysolina americana (assembly GCA_958502065.1). Classification (NCBI taxonomy): domain Eukaryota; kingdom Metazoa; phylum Arthropoda; class Insecta; order Coleoptera; family Chrysomelidae; genus Chrysolina; species Chrysolina americana. Next base: position 17,253,284 of record OY293411.1, on the reverse strand, counting down.
CACAATTTGCAATGAACAAGTGCATAGTGTAATTTTTGTCAATTATAGGTACTTTTCATTTCATTCGTTGACTTGTTGCTTTAAAAAAGAATTCATTATAATGTGTTATATTGATCTTCCAACAATAACAAATTGTTCTTCAATGTACAAGTTCAAAAGTTGAATATACTCTTTTTCAATATCATATTAAGTACCTGGACGAGGAGTAATTCCTTGGGTGAGTTTGAACAAAAAAAATCATAAATACTTGTCCTCAACGGATTGGAATATAAGGTGATCAAAATCAATATTTTCAAGGTTCTGTTGAGTTTCCTTTCACATTTCCAACAATCAATTCAAATTGGGCAAAAATGTGTTTCTGAATTGTTTGTATTCCTGTAGGAGATGATAAATATGAAATGAAGTATGATAAGTATTTGATGTGGGATTCCATATTCGAATCTCAAAGATAACAAATATACAAGGTGTACAAAGTAGGAAACAGTATTACTTAGTATTATTATTACAAATGAGGCATTTAAAAAAATCCATGATCCTAGTAGAACAGCATGGACTGAACTGAAAAATTTGACCATTTCAAACTAACTTTGAAAATCAGTATTGGCAATAATGAAATTCAAACTATTGAAAATATTAAATATTTGAGTGTCATAATAGACCAAAAACTCACATTCAAAGACCATACAACATCTGTAATCGATAAAATTTCAAAAAACACCAACTTTTTATCAAGGGTAGCATCATTTCTGAGTCGATAAAACGGTATATAATACCATCATCATTCTACATTCCATATTCAGATTTTCAATACTGAATATAGTAGACGAAAATGAAAAGGACAGACTTCAGAAACGTCAAAATCAAGTAATGCGGATGATTTTGGGTATTCCTTAATATACAACAGCATAAAAATATGTCGTATTTTAGATTTGATGTCAGTCGAAAATTATTCAGTATCAAGCTTTGATTTTTTTAAATGAAATGAAAATATCTCTTATTCCTACGTATTTGTCGTCTAAACTGATATTCAACAACAGCTTTCAGTAACAGAAGACAAAAAAAATAATGCACAGAAAAATAATTATTGATGTAAAAGTGTATAATTTGCTACAATACACTTCATGAATCTTTGAAAACATACGATGCTATTAGTTCATTGAAAATAAAGTTGAAAAAATATTAGTGGACCAATGTCATGGACAAAATTGTTGATAAACATACTTATTTATTTTAATTGTAGTGACGAACGACTTGTAGAATATTATTTACAATTTTTTTTGTGTTCATTGTTTTTTGTTTGTTTTGTGAGTGTTTCATATTTTGGGTAATTCAATAGATATACATGTATGTACAGTAATTTTGTAAATTAGTATTTTCGCTGAATAAAGAACTAATAATAATAAAAATAACACGGAATTCGCATAATCTCTGGAAAAAACAGTTGAAATATTCACAAGAATACTCCGTTGATATGATCTCAACAAGGGTTTCGACTATGTCAATCAATATCAATTCATGTCAGAGTTATTTATATTCCTATGGCAAACAAGATGGAGTTTAAAATAAACTAGTGAGTTCACCACTATTACCTATGATTATGAAAGCTTGAATGTGACGATCTTTGTATCACAAGAAAATGTTCTGGGTCTGATAGTACTTTTAGTTTACATAAATCAATATAAAGCTTCATCAGACTCATTCTTAACTATACAACGCGATAATACATACATGATAGCGTCCGATCATATATTTGTTTGAGAAGTGTGGAAGTACTCTAAAGTCAGTTGTGAATTGGTGCAAAACAGAGAAGAGGGATATCACCCCTCTGACTGAGAGGCATGAGCGACGCATTCACAAGATGAAAGCTAAGGTCAAGTCGGCAAAACAAAACGCGTCTCGTGTCCAGTGTATGGCGGACTACGTAGCGGCCGGCCAATAGACCGCGGGCACAACTGACAGACGACAGAAAACTACAGTTGTCAATCCAGCCTGCTGGACAAAAAAACGAATCTACAAATGTGTATTGTGCATTTATGTGATATTGTTTATTTCTCGATAATGCCTCAATTTTGTGCGATTGTGAAATGTGGAAGTAGAAGTGACAGAGATAAGGTTTCATTCCATCGATTCCCTTTCATTTTCGACAAAAGAAAAATATTATTCCTCTTGCTGAAAAGAGACGTGAATTGTGGATTCAGGCAACTAGAAGAGCAGATTTAACTACTTTTATAGGCTTTGAAGTCTTCCCCTGTGTATGCACTCTTCTTATATACAAAAAAGTTTATAATATCTCTCCTGACAAGGTGGTGAAATAATCACTTTTATCAGCCCTCACAAATAATCTCGTTGCAAGCAGGAAGAATAATGATTTCAATATCAAATTACATTCCAACATTCCCCTCTTTATTTACCCGTAGTATACCTGAAGCTTTCAGGAATACTAAGGTAAATAAAGAGGGGAATGTAATTTGTGAAAGTTCCAGGTGTACTAAGGGTAAACCCATCGGAATTCCAATTATAATCTCATAAAATTACCATTGTTGTTTATTGAAATACGGTTTGTTGTCCAGCAGGCTGATTGACAGTTGTCATGTGACGTCACATGCCCGCTGCCTATAGGCCCTTCACGCCCGCGATTGCCGCAAAATTATGACGAGCTCACCACTCACTAAATCAAGGCGTGCTGTTTACCATCAAACAGCACTGCCTTTACAGGATACGAATGCTGGTGGCTGCAAAGAAGCCACTTAACATTGCGGAAAACATGAAGATCCACCATGAACCTTCTCGCCTATTCCAAGAGCCTCCAGGTGTTGTGGATAACCCGCCGGCGCGGCGGCTGATCGGGTGGAAAAATATTTTGAATTTCCGCAACCATTCAATGTAGATACTCCAGTCCTAGCGCAGTTCGAAGCTTTCTGTAGGACGCTTCGTCATCCCATAACTCCGGTAGAAGTTTGACGAGCCCTCAGAGGCTCAAAGAACTTTGCTACTCCAGGCCCTGATGGGTTGAATAGCTATTGGTGAAAGAAATATCACCATCTAGCAACATGGCTAGATGGGGAGCAACACACTCCAGATTGGTTTGTCAACGGGCGAACCGTGCTAATCTGGTCCGAATGCATGCTTGAATGCATATTATAAGATGTTTACCCGCATCTCATACATGCGAATACTCTCCGCAGTTGATGGGGTGTATGAACGGATATGACCTTGATCGATTATCGCAAGGCGTTTGATACAACATTACATGAGCTCATTATGCATTTGATACCGCTCTGAAGGTCTCGCTCACCAAAACGTCCAAACAGAGCAGGTTATATATTTAGGAGAGGCGTGTTTCAGGGAGACTCTCTCATCACTCTTCTGTATCTTCCTATCACCATTGTCCATCGCACTACGAAAAACCCGCGGATACAACGGCTACACATCCAGCAATCGGGGGCATAAGGTCACTACTATGCGATCATGAAAAAGCAGGGATTGGAGCATTTCTTTTCAAGGCAGGAACCCGTGCATCCGATGAACTCGGTCTCGTATTCGACACTGAACGGACGAACCCAAACTCTGTCACCGAGTTGGAACCCCTTCAGCAAAAAGCCCACGTCAAAGCTGTGGAGAGTGAGAATCTCATACAGCTACATAAGGATGAGCCAATGCATGGGTTCTTTCTCAAGAACATCGAAGACCTTGTGTAATCCAGAAATCTGACCTTCGTATTTCTCAGGTCAAGTGGGCTGAAGTCGGAATCTGAGGGATTTATAATGGCCTGTCAAGATGATGTCTTCAACACTCTCATCTACCGTAGTCGCGTGACGGTAATAGAGGTCCCTGACATCAGAAGCAGAGCTTATCGTGGAGCGGCTGAGACCGTAATGCAGTTTCTGTGAGCTTGTCCAGCTTATGCGGTCCTGTCTATATCCACAGGCATAACACGGCGCTACGAGTGTTGTACTACCATCTTCGACACTCCTAAGGTATAGACGAGACACCTGTGTTATTAGGGTTACAATGAAAAAAATTAACAATTAATAAAATAAATTCTCGGAGCAAAATTCAGACATCATACCGAAGTATACGATTTCTGCTCTCAGAAGCTTTTTTCGAGCGACAATCAACTAAAGAGATAGGTAATTCACGTTGAAACTCAATGTCCAATTTTTCTATAACAAAACTTGAAAAACTTCTTCACGGTTGGGAAAGCAAAGTCTACAGAATAACTGTAGATAGCTTAGATATTTATTATGTATGCATTTTTAAAAACAAAATACTTTTTGTTGGTTGAAAATTTATCGAATTCAATGTCAAAATAGTGACATTTACCGTGTCATTTTAATGACATGATTTTACAGAAAGTTTTTAAAATAGAAAAGAAAAAGTAATAAAGATTTGAAAGGTGCAATAATTATTGTAAGAAAAATTACAGATTATCCCCACTGAGATCTCATTTCAGGATATTTTCAGAATGTAACTTGAAAAATGTCCAAAATCAATACAGAAGAGAAATCTCCATTGCTGTACGTATTGGATGAAAAAGATGACAATTCGAAGACGAAAAGAATGTATTTCGAAAGATCGAGATTGGACGGAATTACTTCAGGAGCCACAGCGGTTTTTACACATTTTCCAAGTTAGTATTTCAATTAACCTAATTCATCAAATGATACCAATAATAGGCATCCAAACCTGACATTTTCCTATAGGTTAAAAAATCTTCCAATGAGGTCATTCTTAGGCCACAGGGCTTGATTTTTCAGATATAGAAGAAATAAAAGAGGGCTTCTTAGATGTTGTGGAATTTTTCATAAAAAAAAAAGTTAGCAAGCAATGTTTTCAACGACTTTTCATTTCATCAAATTGTATCAACAATAAGTTACTTCACCTAGCTAATGGCTGAAATCATTTATGAATATTCGATTAAACCATTTCGAGACTCCGGGTACACATAAGTACTCACACTATTTTTTCATTGAAAATGACACTGTTTATGAAATAACTCATCCTTCTTTTATGATTAGAAAAACAACAAATTCATGGTGATCTCCGCACATGAGAGCAACTTTTATTCATGTCAGGTTTGTAACGACTGGCAGCTCACGTTGCCAAATTTCAGAAAGTCATCAACATATGAAGGTAAAACTGTCTGGTAATTTATAAAATGCCAGCGCAGCGGGAATCTGCTTTGATTCCACCTTCTCATACTAATTAGTGGTCAAATTACCAGCAGCCTGGATAGCTAGGTTAGTTAGGTAAGTTAGGTTACTTTGTGTCCCCTTCTTTCACGTTCAGAAATAAGGTATATATCAGAAAAGTAATAGATTCTAGAATCGTCAATATTTTGAAAACTAGTCACGACACAAATGAAAATTTCATTTGGTTTGCAGAAATTTAAAAAGAACTGACTTGATTGTTGAAGCTGAATAGCAGTGCAAATATGCAAAGATCCGAAGTTACCAACCTAACTTGAATAAATTCACTGAACATTATGCATACATTTGTTGTTTTTGAAAAAATGTTGAATTTTTTGATGAATAGTGCCGTTTTTTTTTTAAATGTGCAAAACGAGTGAATTAGGGTCTGTACGTTGTGCTAATGTAACGAAGGAAAAATGTTTGATCGCTTGTGGCTATAAGTTAATGGATTTTTACCCAAATTTGTGACATTTCTACTGAATATAGAGAAAATTTGTCGGGGGTCCGCTTTCAAATGGGAAAAAAGTTATTATACTTACGTAGTTTTGTACGAAGTTCAAAGTGGCAATTGTTACTTTAAAGTGGTAATTCCAAATGTTCTGAAAATATTTTGTTGTTGGCCCTTTTACGCGCCTTCATAGTCTTGTCTCCTGAATACGAATCCGAAGAAAAATCGAGGAGGTCTCAATTACGTTTCGGGTACCTCCTTTTCTTGTCAATACTTCAGATGCAAATCTACCTAATTACACAATTACTAACACCAAAAACAAACACAAAAATTTTACCTTCTTATAATAATAATATTAATATTCCCTCATAAACACTCGTTATTATTATTATTTGCCGTGGCGCTTCGGGGCGACTTACTGATTTTTGGTGACCTATTCACTTTTCAGCTGTAGAAAAATCCGGAAAACCTACAGCACCACCTCGGGTGGCATCTAGACAACTCACGAGATTGGCATCTAGACAACTCACAATACACTTGCATTTCAACAAGGCATGCGGTCGCCTATCCGATATAAAGTAGATGAAAAAAATTCTGTTGTACCTACATCGGGTTCGAACCTACTATCGCTATGCTGGAGTTTCGAACGGCCTGTGCATTAGACCGCTGATCCTCCGACCACTCATATAATCACAAACATAACCTACTTTTTTTAGTAACTTTCATTCTCGCGGTAAGTTGATCTCTTAGAATCTGCTCCGCCGACTAGTCAAATATGAGCAAATAACTTCCCCTTTCGCAATTGTTACAATTAATAACGATTTTATAAATTAATTTAAAAAATTGACTAGAAAGAGATTATAAGACTGCCTAAAATTCAGAAAAAAAGCTGGCTTGTTGGCATCCTCAGTACACTACAGTATCCTTTTTTGAGCTCCTGAAGATGCCAACTTTGTTAGTGAAAGGCACGTCGAGTAATATTCTGCCGTATGAAGGTAAAGGGCAGTAAGTAACATTTTTGATAAAATGCAGATATTCATGTTGCAGACCTCTGCAGTAACTGCGCTAACTCCACACAGTGTTTGGTGCACATTTATAAATTAACCAATAATTATTAGGTAAATGGCAGTATCTGACAATGTGACGTCACTGTGTTATGGTAACTAGCAGTATCTAACTCAATAACCAATTACTGCTGTTTGCCTACACAATAAGTTGAAACATAATTTCAAATTTGAATGAAGTGTCTGCTTCTTTTTTTATAGTTACTGCCTTTTGCCTTCACATTTCTATTTGATGTCTGTGTTTTGTCAAAACATAAGGAAGTATGTTGCTTGATAAAAAAATTCACTAGCAGAATTGTGGTTTTTCATCATTAATGGCAGACGTGAAGAGTAAGAGCATTAAAAAAACATTTCAGTCTCATATAGCATGAAGCTGAAGCTGGTAGGAAGAAATGAGAAATTGCATCTCCATATTGTAGAGCTTTGGTTGAAGAAAGAAATTCCCTGAAAAGGTCGTATTGTACAGACAACTGCTCTGCCCTTAATGAGAATAGGTGCTATGTTTGTCACAATTGTGAACTCGAATATAACTACCGCGTCTGAAATTACCCTTGAGTATTTTGAGACTGGCCACACATTTATGAGTGTGGATTCTGTTCATCATGGGGTGGAACAGATCACATTCACGTAGCTGACTTAATTTATATGAATCTGGAATGTTACTTACATTTACTGCTTTAAAACAAATTGATATTGTACTACTGTTAAGGCAAACGGCAGTAACTGCTGAATTTTCAGCAAAAGCCAAAGTAAGAGCAGGGTTCCCACAGACCTGGAAAACCTGGAAAACAGGGAAAAGTCAGGGAAATCAAAAAGTGTTGAATAAATCAGGGAAAAGTCAGGGAATTTTGGAGTTTTCAGCAGAAGTCAGGGAATTCAACGAATGTATAATGAAAACCAAATCGGTATACATAATTCTGTATCAGTTGATTTCAGATAAAAAAATTAATTGAGCTATCCCTGTTGTCTTCTTCATGAATTTTAAATTTCGCGGTCTTTCGTCGGGCACTGCTTTTTACTCGCACATGATTGGCAGAAATTTGAATACGCCTACGATGTTTACTTCTACCTCGTGAGTTTTCGGTTTCCCTTTGTCGGAAAGCAAAATATGATCCCTTTTTTATGTATAATCCGAGGATCAAGAAAATAGTAACGTCAAAGTGTGGTAATGTTTTCTTGATTTTTTTGTGAATTTTCGGTTGGCATTGATACAAGCGAATCGTTAATTTCGAATTTTTCACGAAATGGAATATTGGTGGTTGTTGCAGCATTGAAATACCTGTTCGATGGTTTTAATTTTTTTATATATTGAGAATTAAATTTTGATGAACACGAGTTTTTCATTTACTTAATTGTATTAATCACTCTATGAAAGGTGACTTCTGGTCCTGAAAAAAGTTTGTGCAAGGTCAGGGAAAACCTGGAAAAGTCAGGGAAAATTTTCTCGCTTCCAATGTTGGAACCCTGAAGAGATTTCTTTCTTTTGTGGAGAAATAGTACTTAGTTAATAACGTCAGTGAGTGCTCTTTGAATAACTCAAAATAATCATTCTTGCACACGGTAGTATTGACATTTGGTTATCATGAGGTATTTGGAGGTTTACCGCAAAGAACAGACTATTTGTTAACACAGATTTGCATTAAAACATCAATTTAATATCAAATGAAGTTACGAGGTTGACTGATTAAGGAGGCGATACCTATTGTGGAATTGAGTTCATCTGAAAAAGTTAATCAAAACAGATTCATCTGAATAAATAAATTAAATATCTTCTGCGTTTAATGAATTTGTTATCCCATCTAATATAATCAAACACTATAAACAAATTGTACTGGACAGCATATAAATATAATGAAATATCTGAACCATATATTACTTATGATATCCTAAGCCTCTAATTAGGCGAAATAACATCAAAAACTCACCTCGATAAAAATATGAAATATGCCCTCTTCAATGCTTCAGCACAATTCCTACAAGATTCAGATTGAGTTTCGTGCCTATTTTCTGGGTATTCAATTGAAATTATTTCAAATCACTTTCTGAAAACAAAAACACCTATAAAACTGTCACTTTTTACGAACGAATAGGAGAACCACCACCACTTATGCCAGTTGTTCGAACCTCCTGAGTTGAGATTAACTTTAGTTTCTCCAAGATACTTATCTTGTTTCTTGATCCTTGCTCTGTGACATTGGTAATGTATTATTTTTTGAAAGGTTCCATATTTAGAGCCTAGCATGTCACAGTAAGGTCTTACTTCCCTGAGATTCGACCTGGTGTCCCAGAGACATTCCCTGCAACGAATATGTTCTCGTTAAGGATATCTCACAACTTGACCTATGGGATTTTTTCAACTTTCCTGGTCTGGATTCGTCTGGGCTGTTTTGCAGGTAGCTTCTTCGGAAGGTTTGCCTGGTCCTCTCTGCTATTTCCCAAGGGTCGGTGGCAATAAAGAAATAAAGAAAAACAAGCAATAGTCACGTCATAACAATCCAAAACACTAATTTCAATTAAAAAGTCATCATTATCATCGTTGACCTCAAACTGCTTCGTGTCAACTATTATACTGCCCTGGTATTGTTAGCTCCGATCAGAGCAGACGTGTTTTTAATCGCTCCGCTAAATATGAAGTTTTGATCGTGTTCATCGCTCGAACGGGATATCAATATCAATAAAAACATACGAAAATAATACTGTGCCGTATCATACACAAAAACAATAAATAAACGGAAAAAGCTAATTACGGTGTTCGTTAAGTGGCCTCACACCAGATGCAAATAGCTGGCAACTGAACAATCGCACAGTTGCCAGACCTCTCAAAAATATGGAAGCTCTAAGGGAAGAAATTCTGAAGAGCAAAAGGGAACTGCAACAAAGTATACAAGCAAGTGAAGTCAATATAAAGCTGAAAATAGAAACAATACTGAACGAAAAAATTAGAAAATTGGAACGAGAAAACGAGGATCTCAGACAGCAAGTAGAAAAGTTGGAAAGGAGTGATAGAAGGAACAATATAGTTATATTTGGATTACCAACAGAAGAAAATCAGATAACTGTAGAAGAACTCTGCAGAAGTTTGAATGACCTATTAGGCACAGATATAAATTCACACAAAATTAATAATTTTTACAAACTTGGAAAATCCGAAAGAAGTCCAATCAAAATAGAATTTATATCAACACTTTCAAAAACAAGTGTACTGCAAAACTGTAAGAAGCTAAAGGGAACCAAAATCAGCATAGTTCCAGATCTAACGAAATTACAACAAGAAAAGAACAAAATCCTAAGAAACTATTTGAAAGAAATTAGATCCTCAACTCAAGATCACTGCTACATAAGAGGCGAAAAATTATATAGGAACAACATAGCGTACACAGTGGAAGAAATTCTAGAATTCGAAGACAAAAACGGCATTAACAACACCCAAAAATCAATAAGCGAACCTCAGACACCCTCCAAAAGAAATTCCGAGTTTTTTGAAATAGCAACTCCACAAGATTATATAGAAATTAACAACAAGAACGAACAAAAGAAAGATCCAGCTGCAGAGAAAAAGAAGAGAGAAGAAGAAGAAGCGAAGAACAAAACAAGAGAGAAAAATATAGCTCCAAATCACACACAAACTAGAGACAGAAAACCATCCCTCAGGTCCCAAAACAGAAATTAGATGAATGGATAGAGAATGCAAAAATGGATCCATATATAAAAAACTACAGGAATGAAATCATACAGGGACAACTGATCAACAATATAAACAATTTTGATTATAATCCTCAGAGTAATAGTGAATGTAAACTCAAAATCCTTCATGTGAATATCCGCAGTGTAAGTAAAAACTTTGATGAATTACTCATTTTCCTGAACCAATTCAAACAACAATTTGAGATCATCATTTTAACAGAGACTTTTATTATCACAAGTGAAACTTATAATATACCGGGCTATGACAATCTCTATAGTCATGGAACATTGAATAGGAATGATGGAATAATGATATTGATCAGTTCGCAAATAAAGTATCAATATAAGACTGTACAAATCGCTCTAAGTACTGCTATAGAACTACATGTTGTCGTTAACCAAATCAAACTAGTCATAACAGCTATTTATAGATCACCTAGTACCGATAAAAATATCTTTAATACAGAACTTTACAACTACTTGGATTCGAAGAAAAAAAATAAATTCCACATAATTATCGGAGACATAAATATTGATTTGCTCAAAAACAACATAAATGAAATAGAAGATTACAAAAATGTATTGAATTCATTTAATTTTATATCTTATATAAATAGAATAACAAGACCGAGCAGCAAAACATGCCTGGATCATATATTTGTGAAAAATCCCAATAACGAAAATAACTTTAATTCCTATGTATTCGACTACGACATTACTGACCACTTTCCCATTTCCTTGGAGTACAACTGCAGCAAAAACACAATCAATGACCACGAACAAAATAAATATAAAAAGTACACTAATTATAATTCTTTAAGAACCGACATCAGTAATGAAAACTGGACTGATATATACAATACACAAGACGTAAATGAAATGATGGACACATTCATACAGACTTTAAAACGATATATACAAAAACATACAAAAACTATAAAAATTAAAAATAACAAAGTAAAAAAAGCCTGGATAACACCGGAAATATTGAAAAAAGCCAATGAAAAAAATAATATGTACATTCAATTACGTTCAGATCCTCATAATATTAGGCTGAAGGAAAGGTACCGAACCCTCAAAAACAATCTTAGACAAACTACAAACACAGCAAAGAAACAATATATGAACAAAATCATAGAAAAGAGTCCGAACACATCCAGCGGCTTATGGAATGCTATTAATGACATCTGTCCTAAACCAAAAACAAATACAAAAATAGAAACTATAGAAATTAATGGAAAAATCATAAAATCTAAAAAGGAAATCGTGGATCAATTTAACATTCATTACAGTGAACTAGGAGAGAAATATGCAAAAGAAATAATCAAACCTACTAATTTCACAGACAATATTGATAACATTGAAAATAGTATATACTTGAAACCAACAAATGAAAAAGAAATCATGGACGTCATCAATGACCTAAAACCCAAAAAATCACCTGGATGGGATCTAATTAGATCTGAAACAATCAAACAACTGAGTAATCAAATAGCTGTTCCTCTGAATTTTATAATTAATAAATGTTTTGAACTAGGTAAATTTCCAGATTGTCTCAAACTAGGAATCATCAAACCCCTGCACAAAAACGGAAGTAGAGAAAAAATAGAGAATTACCGTCCAATCTCCTTACTGTCTGTGTTTTCTAAAATTTTTGAAAAACTTATGAAGAAAAGAATATATGAATTTCTGGAAAAATTTGAAATACTATCTAATAATCAATTTGGATTTAGAGAAGGTCGTAGTACAGAAGATGCCATATTAAATCTTACATCGGATATATATAAGGCGCTGGATAAAAAACAACCACTTATATGCATTTTCGTGGATCTGTCAAAGGCCTTTGATACCGTGTGCCATCAACGTTTACTACAAAAAATCTACTCCTATGGTATAAGAGGTCCAACCTACAATCTACTGAAAGATTATCTGTCAAACCGCAAACAAATAGTTGAGATTGATGGGACTAGAAGTGACTCGAAAACCGTCACTTACGGTGTTCCACAGGGGACGGTACTCGGGCCACTATTATTCACACTTTATGTAAACAGCCTAATGACATTTGGATCTGGAGGTAAACTCATCAGCTTCGCAGATGACATGGCTATTATCTATAAAGGGGATACCTGGGCAGATCTGAAACCAATAGCAGAACACAACTTGAAGCGAATATGTGACTGGTTCAAATTCAATACGCTGACCATGAACAATCAGAAAACGTATTACCTTCCTTTCACCTCCTATTCCAATCACTTACCCGATCTAGGCCCTCTAATAGTGGACAACAGCACGATCATTAAAGAAAAAGACCGATCAAAGTATCTGGGAATCACTATAGATAGACATTTGAGATGGGACCTCCACACTGGGAATGTGAAAAACAAATTGAGGGGTTTACTGAGTAAGTTCAGATACCTTGTGGAATACCTGGATAAGAAAAATTTAAAAACATTATATTATGCACTCGTACAGTCTCAACTGAATTACGGAATCCTGGGTTGGGGAGGCGTGGCGGAAAGTAATCTGTATAACTTGACTATTGTTCAGAAATGGATTTTGAGAATCATATATAAAAAAAACATAAGATATTCCAGTGACTTGTTATATTCGGATAATGCTATTTTCGATATAAGGCAATTATTTTGCCATCGAATACTGACGAGTATTCATAAAAATAAAATTAAATTACAACCAGTTGAACATCAATACGACACTCGAGCAAAAAAGACATCAACATTTGTACCGAATCGAGAAAAAACTATAGGTCAACGATCCGTTGAATTTCTAGCACCCAAGTTATACAATTTACTACCGGAAAATTTGAAGAATATGAAAAATTATAAAACATTCAAATACAACGTCAAATTATGGATAACAAACACGGAGAGAAAATTTCTTAACGACCTCATTGAATTGAAATTTCTGAATTAATTTTAGTCTGCATTACACAAACCTGAATACACCTCATATAAAATATACGAAAAAAAAAAAAAAAAAAAAAAAAAAAAAAAAAAAAAAAAAAAAAAAAAAATCCTACGAACAATCAATATATCAAAATAAACAAAATCCGACCCAAAATACCAAAATACCCAATCGCGACCATACCCGATCTACGACTACCCAACAACAAGACTGTAAAATGAACTCTACATAACCAAAAATTAATTAATTATCTGTCCTATGATATACAAGTGTACTTGTTATGTATGTATTAAACAAAATTCGACTCAAAATACCCAAACGCGACTATACCCGATATACGACTACACAAACAAAAAAAAAAAAAAAAAAAAAAAAAAAAAAAAAAAAAAAAAAAAAAAAAAAATGTATCATGAACTCTACCAAAAATTAATCAATTATTCACACTATGAAATGAAAGTGTATATGTTAAGTTTGTTATTTATTTATTTACTTGTTTTATTTTATTCAATAATGTTTTTAAATAATATAAATGCATAACTAATTTTAGGCTTCATTATATCAATTATCACATACAAGCTTCTAGCTTCAGTGATTTATCATGTTTATTTTTCCTACTGTATTACACCTTGTAAACATTTCTTTTTTCTTGGAAATAAACATTATTATTATTATTATTATTATTATTATATTATAACAATAGTGTGACAAACAACAACTTTTCCACTAAAAATAAGGAATAATTAAATTTCCTTTCGTCTCCGTCCAACGAGAACTGTCATACTATTGACCTTGCTGTTATTTGCTACCCAATTAAACATCGCTGAAGTTATTATAAATATATAAATTGCAAATATTTTTTTCAACAGGTAGGTACGAAATTGTCAAGAATAAAGTTGGCCATGGAATAAAATATGAAAATGAATCAATGATCTATATCTATAACTTGCACTACACTGATTGGAACTTTGATGTAGTAATTAATACACTATTTCTATTACCTCGGCACGTGTTTCAGTCACCGAAAGACCATCTTCTGGTGGAAGACTGAACTGATTTATGGATAATCCTAACACTGTGAGATTGGCCTTTGCTAGAGAAAATATATGCTTGTGGTTTAGTTGCATTGAATTTGACCAAATTGTTGGATCCCTATTTGAGAATTGTTACTAAGTTCATATTCAAATCGGTCACGTACACGTTCTCCTCTTGTTCTTTTTTGTATTCACAAGATGATATCGAAGCTTCGGAAGGGAAAGCGATATGAGACATACCATCATCCGCAAAGCTGTGCACTGGGCATGGAAACAGTTTCGGTGCTAGAATGAATCCCTGTGGAACAACAGCATAAAATTCCATCAACCATCACGCAGAGTGATCTCACTGGGAGAGAGCTATAGATAGCGAAAAACAAAAATTGGGAACAAACCATAAGATAGAAGCTTGGCGAGGAGTCCCTGATGCCTAATTCAACGGCAAACATATTATCGATCATTCACAATTCCTGAGCGTTATAAAGATTTCATGAGCTCAAAGTTGATAAGTTTTTCTATGATTCTCGACATAACAAATAGCGATAGGTCTATTTATGGTATCTTGGTAGGATCTTTTTTCCCTTTTCTGTGGATTCGTTGAATTTTTCAGTTGGTCCAAAATACCACACAATTATAATGAATATTGATAATTAGAAATGCCAAATCTATTAGAACTATTCATTCCCGATCCACAGGCAAAAGTTGAACGATTTTTGTCATACTGTTTCCAGTTCCTGACTTAACCTAATTATTCGAACTCCGCAGGCTTAACACAAACCATTTTGTTGAGATGGTGCTTCTAATCATCGGGTCCTTGGTGGTTGTCTGATCCGAAAAACTACAGACCGATAACATGCTTGAACGAATGTTATAAGATGTTTACGCGCATATTATACATGCGAATACTCTCCGCAGTTGGGCCGGTGTATGAACGGATATATGAGTAAAGAGAATCAAAGAAGGGGGTTGCTGGCTGCAAGGAGAACCTGCTGATCGACAGATGCATCTCGCAGGACTCTGTGCAGTATAAGCGTAACCTTTCAATGGTCTGGATCGATTATCGCAAGGCATTC
Organism: Chrysolina americana; assembly: GCA_958502065.1. Classification (NCBI taxonomy): domain Eukaryota; kingdom Metazoa; phylum Arthropoda; class Insecta; order Coleoptera; family Chrysomelidae; genus Chrysolina; species Chrysolina americana. The sequence continues at coordinate 17,237,870 of OY293411.1, read as the reverse complement.
GATACAATATCTCAGGGAGACTCCCTCAGCCTTCTTCTCCTCTGTATCTCACTACTATACCATTCAGCCCTATGCACTTCCGTTAAAAATGACGCCACCGTTATTCGCCATTTCCGTTATTTTGCTTTGATTATGTATTAGCAAAATAACGGAAATTGTGAATAAAGGTGACGTTATTTTTAACGGAAGTGATACAGCATAGGGCTGATTGTCCGTTGCACTACGAAAAAACCCGCGGATACAGCTGCGGCACCCCCAGCAATCGGAGGCATAAGGTCACCCACCTTTTTTTACATGGATAACCTCAAGCTTTATGCCTCTGGGGAAAATGACCTTCACCAGTCCTTAAGGGTGGTGCAAAAGTACACGCATGCTATCGGAATAATAATAATAATAGTCTTTATTCCAGATTGTAAACAGGTAATTATTCTGGAATGGAATTTGAGATCGACAAATGTACCACAGTTCCCAGTTCATCTCAAAAGAGGACGATGCGAGGAATACGGAGAGGACGTTCAGCACGTAGACGGAAGCATCCTACATCATCTGGATGCCGGAGAGACGTATACCTACCGAGAGATGGAACAACGCCACTCCCAAGAGGAAGCTACTAATAAAAACTGTCTCCGCGGCAAGTATCATCACAAACTCCTTTAGAGTAATCGAATGGACTCAGGAAGAGCTGCGATAACACGACGTAAAAGCTCGCAAAATTCTGCATCTTTATAGGAGCTTGATCCTAAATCATCTGTTCCACCTTGAGTTTGGAGTGTCTACATAACAGAATGATACTGGATGGAGCCTGTAAAGTCAACAGGAGTTCAGATCTCCTTCTCTGCTTGTTGTGCGACCATGAAAAAGTAGGGATTGAAGCATTTCTTTTCAAGGCAGGAACCCGTGCAGCCGATGATCTCGGTCTCGTATTTGACACTGAACAGACGAACCCAAATTCTGTTACCAAGTTGGAACCCGTTCAGCAAAAAGCTCACGTCAAAGCTGCGGAGTGTGAGACTCTTTCAGCTACAAAAGAATAAGCCAATGCATGGGGTCTTCATCAAAAATCTTGAAGACCTTGGCTTATCCAGAAACCTGACATTTGCTTTCCTCAGGTCAAGTGGGCTGGAGTCGGAAACCGAGGGAAACATAATGGTCTGCCAGGATAGTGTCTTCAACACCCTCGTCTACCGTAGTCGCGTGATGGGTATAGAGGTTCCTGACACCAAATGCAGAGCGTGTCGTGGGGCAGCTGAGACCATAATGCATTTGCTGTCAGCTATATCCACAGGCATAACGCGGCCCTACGAGGGTTGTACTCTACGACACCCGTACGGTGTAAACGAGACACCGGCGTTGCCTTATGCTCCAGAGGATATTGAGTCGGTTGTGGAGAATGAAAAATGCCGAATCAATTGGAACTACTCATTACCCCCCCTTAGGCAAATACAAGCCAATAATTCTGATGTAGTCCTCCTCGACCATCAAAGCAGGACGATTTTCGTCATTGAGCTTTCGCAACGAACATCGTCTGAAAATAGGAGAAAAAACGGACTAAATATCGAGATCTACTCTTTGAACTCCGCAGGCTTTACCCAAACCATTCTGTCAAGATGGTGGATCTGATAATAGGGGTCCTTGGTGGAACGATGGACACACTGCTCTCAAACTTAAAAATCATACTGGCTTGCCGTGATATGGCAGAAATCTTAGCCGGACGAATGCAGAAGGCCGTAATTCTTAGTTCACTCCACCTGCTCAGGGCACATGATTCCCGGACCCAATAGTCACTTACCCCACCGCGTGGGGAGTGGGTATTGGGATAAATGATCCAGCACGCCCTCCGGTAGTGTGTCGGGGCTCCGGAGACAGGGCCTGACTGGGATTTTCCTGATGGAGTGGAAAACAAATATTTAATGTAAATATTGAATAAAACTGGTCCTAGAACTGTTCCTTGAGGTACACCATATTCAACTATTCGATCTATACTTGTGAGTTTTGGACTTTTACCCGTTGTTTGTTAAGTAACTAGTCATCAGATCCAGTACTGTTCCCCTAAAACCTATATTCTTCATTATTTCGAGTAATTCATGGTGACACACTGTGTCAAACGCTTTTGCCAGTTCAACGAAAACACCTAATGATATTTGTCCTCGCGATTTGTATATATCTTGCATCTTGTTTTGTCTTGGCTTGGCGAAATTCATATTGATTACATGATAGTATTTCGTATTTTGTCAGATATTTTTCCATTCATATTTTCAGTATTTTTTTCCAGTATTTTTGCTATATGGCTGATATGAGAGATGGGCCTGTAGACGGCTTGATTCATTTTATCACCTGATTTTTATAAGGGTTTGATTATTGTATATCAATCAACGACTGTAGGGAACCAGAGAAGTTAGTAGTGTACAATAAGGGACCTAGAATGCTTCCTTGGGACACTCCTGATTTTGCTTCTGAGGGTAACAGGGGTAACAAAGTATTATGATTTATCATTTCGAACGCTTTTGAATAGTCTAATAAATTCAAAATATAGATTTCCTTACTTCTATATACAAACACGTAAGATTAGCAAGAATATCAAGGTTGTGGGTAGAGTTCCTAAAATATCTACAAATGTGTAGACGTGTAGTAACGATATGTTTTTAACTTTTTCATCATCTCATCACATTTTGTTGTGGATGGTATACTTTACATATACTCCATCAAAAGGCGGAACTAGATAACTATAATCCATTATTTGTAATTACCAAAGGCAATATAATTTCTGGTGTAACAATATGACTAGTGTTATTCATCATATTCATCTGTCTATTTCAATTCACAAAATATGTATTTTTTATAGATTACATCGGGACTTGCTGGGTGACAACAGCTCTCTGTGGCCTCGTGTTCTTCATGATGATTTTACTTCTATTATCAGCCATCACGACGGCCAGCATCAGAGTTCCGAGATGCGTTGCAGCTACGGAGATCGACAATAAAACTATCCATCTGGTGCACATTCAGAACCAGGACCATTTGAAATCATCCGAAGTGGAACTATTAGAGCAAATCATTGAAGCATACCCTTCATACAAGGTTCGTCTTATTCTGATGGAAGAACAAAAACGTCTGCCCAAGTTTGAGAGAAATATTGTGCGTGAAGCAAATTCAATTCCGATTTCTACAACCAGTGCCGAAGTAATTTCTCTATCCAATGAAATCAAAGATGATAAACCCGTTTCACCCCCTCAAAGGAGAAAAAGGAGAATCGATGACGTACGTTTTAATATCAATATGGAAACGAAGAGACTCATCGACATGTTGCTGCATGGAAAAGTTGATGGAAAAACTGACTCCGACAAAATACAGAAACCAACCACTGAAAAATCAACCACCACCACCAAAAAAACGACTACTACTACTACAGAGAAACTCATAGCCTCGGTTGACGACCTGCTCAATGTATACCCGAGTCTTGTCGTAGAACACCTGACATACAATCAGGCGTTTTTCTCTTCACCGCTCTATACATACTGGCATGAACTGAACGATCAGTTGAAGATATTTGCAGTGAGAGTGCTTCAGCTTTGGCAATTTGGTGGCATGAGCTTCGATCTAGAAGCTGCAGCGAATGATATCAAAGAACTAGACATCAATGATACGAAAGCGGGAGGTAACAGAGGAAGAAAAGTCAAACAGTTCGTCATTTCTGAAAAAAATAACTACGAGGATCTGCCTGTTGGAGTTGTTAAAGTAGATGATCGCGCCTTGCACATGGAAAGCAAGGTTCCCTGCCATGCATTTTTTGGAGAAATTCTGTTGAATCTGAGAAAAACTCATCCAGATACTACCGTCGAAGACATCATGCGAAAATCGATCAAAGTATTTTGCACTCATTTCTCTGCAAGTAGAAACTATTGTAATATATTTAGTAATAACTGATCTCGAATGGAAGTATTGTGTATAATTATATTTTTTAATAAATATTGGATATTCTCATAACTATTTCCTACTATTTGATAAAATTGAAACTACATGCCTCTCTAATATAATAGGTACTTTTGGAGAAATCAACAGGCCCAGACGAAATCTTTCACTAGCCAGATCTATAGATTCCATGGAATTTATTCAAGTTTTTTTATTCATACCTTTATTAGTCAGTCTACAATATTAAATTTCAAAAATAGTTGGCTAATAAATACAGATTCCTGCAAAAGGATAAATCTTTGCGTAGGATTAGTGTAACAATAATAAATCGACACTCCCAACGAACAAAGACGTAACTCATTTTTCATCATATTTCAGGAGAGCCGAAATACTGATTTTTTTTCAATATTTAAGTCGAAATACAACTTTTTTTCAAGTAGATGTCTTCGTAACTACTTGGTCTAGAGATACGGCTTTTTTATCGTCAGCATCAGTTTTTTAAACTGAATACGCCTACACCTATAACTGAAAATAGCTGTAATTTTAGTTACGGCTTTGCTCGTTGGGGTATCGAAATATGCTTTATTGTCTAAAGAATGAATCTTACTGACAAAGTGATATGTATTAATCTTATATAGATGTATAAAAAACATGGAGTCATTTTTGAACAGAGCACGAACACAATAAGAAATGTAGGAAGGCGTAGAAGGGCCAACAACAAAATATTTTTCAAAAAAGTTGGAATTGCCACTTTGAAGTAGCAATTGTCGCTTTGAACTGGCAATTGTTACTTTGATCTGACAATTGTCCCTTTGATCTGACAATTGTCACTTTGATCTGACAATTGTCACTTCGAACTGGCAATTGTCACTTTGAATTTGACTGGGGGTTGGCAAAAAAAGTGCCAGTTCTAAGTGACAATTGCCAGGTAGAAGTGACAATTGTCAGGTCAAAGTGACAATTGTCAGTTCAAAGTTACAATTGCAGTTCGAAATGACAATTGCCACTTCTAAGTGACAAATGCCATTTCAAAGTGATAATTTCCAGTTCAAAGTGACAATTTCCATTTCAAAGTGACAATTGTCAGATCAAAGTGGCAATTGTCACTTCAAAGTGACAATTCCAACTATTTTGAAAAATATTTTGTTGTTGGTCCTTCAGCGACTTCGTAGAAATGAATGATTCACTGTCTAATTTCAAAATCCATCAGAATATATGGAAATAAATTATAAAGTATAGAAGTTGTTGCATTATTGAAATGATGGGCCTCGTACATCTTGAGACTATTGCAAACTATAAAGTCTTTAACGAGAGATGATGTAGGTATAGGGATGTACTATTCAATGACGCTCAGAAATTTGCGCCATCTGTCTCTTTTATCAAGATATGATCATCATATGAAATATCAAATGTATAGCCTTCAACTTATATTTCTTCATCCGTCAATGTAACATTCAGTAGGTCAAGGACTCACCAGTATATAATGAAATATTGAAATAGGAAGGTTTGCATTTATTCGTAACAAAACGATTGTATCACATTAGTCAAAGTAGACACATAATTTAATAGGTGTTCTAAGTGGAATGCAGGTGTTATTTCTTGAACAGCACGACATGAACTATATATGCCAAATAGTTATTTGTATACTAAGGCCGTAAAATGATTTTTGTCGTTCCGAGAGAGATATCGCCGAGGCCGCTCTGGCCGAAGTACGATAATCTCGAGGTCGCGAAAACATAGTAGCGGCCATAGTATACACAATATGTTTCGTGCAACCGTAAAATAGTTATTTTCGTGCAATCGTATAATATATAATTACAATAAGCATCATATCGTTTCTGGAAAAGAAACTAACCTGAAACATGCATCTGCAACATGTAATCAATAAAAGCAAATCATCTTTCATGATGTGCAGAAGAGCTTTTGGGAAAACATGGGGACCGAAACCGAAAGTCATGAACTGGCTATACACTGCAATCATAAGACCCATAATTACATACGGCTCGCTGCTGTGTGGTGGCCCAAAGTAAAACAAAGACAGGCAAAACTCAACCTCGGTAAACTTCTGAGGCTCGCTTTCTGTGTATCACGAGCGCCACGAGCAGCACTCCGGCCGCTGCTATGGAAATCGTCCTAAACCTTCCACCTTTGGAAATCACAGTTATGGGAGAGGCGAGGATGAGTGCATACAGACTCATACAAACGGGTAATTGGAGATCTCAACCACAAACTGAGCACACCAAAATCATTCATGAAGTCAACATTACCGAACTGGAAATCATTCATGAAGTCAACATTACCGAACTGGAAATGATATGCTACCCCAATACTCATACGAAAAACCACTCACACTCACAGCTGAAGTGGGACTAATGGGACTCGGGACATCTGGAAACATAATTTGATACACAGATGCCCAGAAACAGAGGTAGGAACTGGAGCAGGAATACATGGAGTGATGCCAAAAAGGAACGTTACATGCACTTCCACTTGGCAACAACACCACAGTATTCCAAACTGAGACACATGCCATAAGGACATGCATACAGATGAATTTGTTTAAAATTGTTTTTTCCGTTAACCAGCTGTCATCCCCCTACGAACGACAGCCCTCAGAAGTCGAAACTTGTGCGATAAAACACATCTACATTCTATGTGACAGCCAAACCGTAATAAAAGCTCTGAATTCAGTACAGATTAAATCAAAGCAGGTTTGGAAATGTCTACAGAGCCTCAATGAACTGGCAAAACACAACAAGGTAACACTTGTGTGGGTGCCTCGACATAGGAGAACAGAAGGTAATGAAAAAGAAGATCAACTTGCAGACGTGCATCTGAATTAACATTCACAGATCCGAGTGTTTGGAATTATCAAAACCCGATGCGGAAACCTAATAAATGAGTGGAATAAAACAAAACACCAAACATATTGGGACCAAATCGAAGGGCTTCGACACATCGCAGCCATGGTGAGGCACTTAAGCCAAACTCTGACGGCTGACACTCTCAATCTAAGCAGGTCTGCGATACTCACAATCATCGGCTTACCGGATATTGCGGCCCTAAGCCGTAAACACAATGGAAGTTTTATGTAATAAGTTTTAAGTTTTGGGATTTTGAATATCAATTTCACAAATTTATTTTTTTTTTATTGGCTTAATTTCACAAATAAAACAAGATGCAAAACAGAATTGAGAAATGAAGCTTGAATTTTACCAAAAAAATTGTTTATGAGGCGTGATCAGAGTAATAATAGCAATGATTGTTTCGCCTAAAAAAATATCCAAAATTATGAAAATTAAAACTAAAAACATAAATCTTCCATTGTGTTTCAGCCTTTAGGAAACACCTGCACACTATGGAAGTAAACAGAGCCAGTTTTTGAAAAACCGCGAACCTGCCATTCTAGCCCATCTGTTAATCCGAAAACTGACTGATGATATTCACAGATATAATATGAAATGTTTCAGACAAACTTTTATTATTTATTAATAAAATAGAAAATTAGGTAGTATTAAAATAGATTTTAACTCTCCGCTCTATCCTCCACATTTCTCTTAACTCTATTCTCGTTCCACCAAATCTCACTCAACTTCTTTCTCTTTTCTCTCTCTTTTACATCGTCATTTTTCTTTTCTTGATGCTTGATGGACCAGTCTGGGGGTCCTCGAATGTAGTAGGCTGCATGTCGGGTGGATGTTCAGCAGCAGATCCTGAGATGTCTTTCTGCTAATGTAATCATTTATCGAGAAAATTGATAATTATTTTGACTTTCATTGCCTAAATAAGAAAGAGAACCCATAGTTCCATGGTTTCAAGTCACGAAGTTTCGATTATTGGGTATCTACAATCGTTTTCAACTGATTCCCACCAGTTGCAAATTGAGGCAAATATCTATCAGACAACAACTACTTTCCCTCACGAAAATGTAATTAAGTAAATATGATATCCATTCAAATGCCACATCAGGGAATGAACAGACATTTGAAACGTTTTTCCACTGCAGTATCGCAAGTTACTGAAAATATTTTATTGCTTCATCTTTCAACAATTTCCTTATGGAGGATCCAAAATAAGTAATAAAAACATAACCATCAAAAGCAGAACTCGTGTATTAGATTGTACAGTAACCCGATATGAATATTTCTTTCTAACCCCACAAACATTGAAAAGTAAAGCTTCTGCCGGATCCGATTTAATGAATAAAGGTCATATTCTCTTCAAAAAAGTCACTTTAAATCTTTGAAAAAGGAAACATATGTTGGAAGTTGCGGTAACGGCCCCTCTTCCACCTTCCAACATTTTTAAATGCCCATTTTTCAATATTCATTTTCATAAACTTGCTCTGAAAAAAACTGCAGTTCAATGAGTTAGTGTATTTCTTACTATTATTATTATTCAATCATATTCGCCCTCATAACGCCCTCAAGATTATAATGAAAAATCCTCCACTTTCAAATGACAAAACACCCAATTTTAAGTTTACAATTATTATTAGTCACATGGAACTACGTTGAATGTGCCTGGAGCTTAAATTGAATAAAACGGCGATTCAGTAAAATAACATATTTCTATACAAACAAGGACCAACCCAAATTCTCACTAAGACCGTTCAACATATACTGAAATGTCAAAATATCAACATTATTTGTTCCTTCTCACGACATTCTGAAAGACCCTCCACTGTCTTATTGTAGGTCGTAAGCCATTAAATTTATTAACACACAAAGAGTGACCTTTTTTTTGTTTATACGAACAGTATTAACAGATTTCGTTAAAAGTTATGGATCCTTATAGAATAGAACCTATATAGAAATACAAATAATTTCCTTAAATCAAAAGGATCGTTTCATACAGGGCACATCATTAATAAACATAGCAGTGCTCACTGTTACAACTTTACGGATTCATTTGAGTCATGGACAATATTGTAGATAGATCTACTTATTTTAGGCGAATAATACAAAAAAGATCACACCAGACTAAAAATAACTATATTTGAAGTTTATAATTTTTATTCCTATACATCACATCCTGTTACCATCTGACAAAATACACAGAAAACAGCCGTCCAGTTGTATATCATAAACATAGACATGATGAGCCCATATTTCTTGAAATCTATTCCTTCGACGAAAGCTTTGATGACGAATATGAAAGCTTCCAAGAAAATGATCACCGAATAGAGTACCAGAAACGGTAAGAAGAAAATAGGATTGCCCTGCAATACTATAAATTAATGTTTTAAAAATATAAGAAAGGTGCTCTTACTGTCGACAGACCAACAACCAGGAAAAGGTAATATTCCGAGGACAATACAAGAGATATCAATTTACAATCCCTTTCAGCTTCTGGAGTAACCAATGTTCCACTTTTCAGTCTTTCTCTCCATAGGAATCCTGGTAGTACGGGTCCACATCTTACTATTCGTACAATGTCATAAATACTCAAAACCTATAATCGATATCATCAGTAATAATCACGAGTATACCAGTTCATTCTGCGTACCACACCAAGAATTCCTAAAACAGCCACATAAAACATAGAAAATTGCATGATAGGGTGGGCACAGAAAACTCTTATAGTTTTGTGGTTTCTCCTCAACAGTGGCCCTAGTAATGTGTGGAATGGTATTTTCATGATGGCAACTTGAGGCTTGAACTGTATTACATTTCGGCTTAAAATTCAATTTTAGGTATTTTTATAGTTTTCATGAGGAACTTTGACACTGACAATTTGAAGAGGAAGTTCTGAAGTTTGCTTTGTTCGTCTGAGTGACGTTTTCAAAATGAATTAGAACAATTTATTATTTTATCACCTTATTCTAAATTCAATATGAGCTCCAGCACAATAGTCATAAAAACTCCGTCGCCTAATTATCCAGAAAGCATCATGAAAGCTAACCATTTGGAACGAAAATCGCCCAAGCTACTGGTCTCATCCTTATGGTTGTTCTCTTCAATATTCTCAGCAGCAAAAATTGATTTCAGTTCAAATATAACGGGTAAGTTCACCAAAGTTATCTTCAATACCTATTTTGAATTTTCACATGATAGCAACAAGCACTAACTTTTACCTGGGATGTGATTCATCCAAAGGTAAAATTCCATCAACTAACAGCAAGGAGCTATCAATTTTCTTTTTGTACTTACGAAGTTTGGTCTGAACAAAAGTCCAAAATAAATTTATTTTGGTTTCAAATAATTTCCGTGATCTGGGTCTATTTTTGAGTGATAACTGGCATTTTCTAGCACATATTCCTCTCAACTCTCAAAATTCACACTAGCACAATGCACACACCCTAATTCACTCGTTTTACACTATTTTTTAATAAAAAACGGCACTGTTTATCCAAAAATTCAACCTTTTAATATCATCAAAAACAACAAAGAACCCCGCACAAACCTTATGGGAATCTGGCCCTCTGTCGAATTAGCTGTAACTTTGGGAAAATGAAGTTCTCGGCATCCCGAACAAAAGTCACCACGGGCACAATAAGATCCTATGAGTAGTTTCGGATACATGGGACCTACTAGTCCCAGACTTTTGATGATGTTGCGCCTGTAAGTAGACGCTGTGAGTAAAACTAAACTTAAGCTAAGGCTGTTGAAAAAATTGTATTTTTGAACCCTAATACCGTTTAAAGGTAAGTGATGGATATGTCGGAAAATACGGGAAAACCTGAAAAATCTTGGAAAACTCGCTCAAAATCTATCGCTATCGAGATGTAAACAGTCTAGATTATTTGAAAAAAAGAATTCTTTCTCAGAACTTGAAAGCTCTCGCTTAATACCAAGGAGTGGGAAAATCGAAAAATCAATGAAAATACTGAAAAATTTAGAAAACTCATTCAATTTTTTTACACGAGAGGAAAAAAAATGTCTTTAAGCACGTTTTGCCGGACTCGGGTACAGGTTGCCCGGTGTTACGCCTCCTAAATCGCTGGTCAGTTGAAGATATGCGACCTTGGCTATTTAAATGTCGTTACCAATACCGACTGAAAAAAAATCTTTACACACAGCTTGCATCTTGCATTACACAAGATTATCAACATTTTGAGCGTTTAAAATGTTATGCAACAGTAACGTGGATGGATATTGTAGGTATAAAGCTAATAGAACTTTCCTTTTTGATTTTTTTATATTTTCTGAAATAACAATTCTATTCGTAAAAAACCGAAACCAGCATTTTCAGTTTTTCCTGTATAAGTTGGGAAGGGCGAAAATCCCCGTAAATTTTCTATGACCAATTTACTGCTCACTACAATAGTTACCTTTTTTCCCATTTAATCGTGTTTGTATCTATTACGGTTTAGAATATAGCAATGTTACCACATGATAAAAGAAACGGCCTGTATATATATATATATATTTATATACACTATTACACATATATATTTAATAAGACAGCCATACATATGTATAGGAATGGTCAAACATAAAAAACAGTATGCGAAGCGGAACAGAACAACATCATCATATTGTCATCACATTATAATATTCATTCAAGGAGTAAAACAATTTTCAATAAGGAATTATTTTAGGGCTGCGGTAAACTTCCTACTGTCATTGGTATTTCTAATCTCTTTTGGTAATTTGTTATAAATCATAGCATCCATATATGCAAGTGAGTTTTGTTGTTGTTTTGAAAATTATTTTTGTGTCTTGTATTTACATCATGGAAGTTCTTATTCAGAGTAAATTTAGTTTTGTTCTTGAAAACATAAATGCATATTTCATAAATGTACAAAGAAAAGAGTGTAAGTACATGATATTACAAATAATCCCCTACAAGAGTAGGTTGAGGGAACGCCTGCCACTACTCTTAGAATCCTTTTTTGCAATATGAAATCATCTTGAATAGAAGTCGAGTTACCCCACAAGCATATGCCACACCTAATTCTAGACGCTACCTGAGAGTGGTATAAGGATAATAGCTGATTCTCTTCTAAGACTGGTTTGAGACTCCTGAACAAATAACACAAAGAGTTCAATCTCTTATTCAAGTATACGCAATGATTTTTCCAGTTGATATTTTCGTCAATCATCAATCCAAGGAATTTTGTTTCATTTGTATTTTCTATTAATACATCGTTGACGCAGGCAATTAATGATGTACATTTTTTTGTGCCAGTTGTGAAATTTTACAATTTGTGTTTTAAAAGTATTCAAATATAGAAAATGCAAGCTACACCATTCATATAGTTCAAGGCTTGTTCACTTTTTTGTTGTGTTTTAATTTCGTCCTTATCCGATACTATCAAAGAAGTGTCATCTGCATACATTGTTACATGGGACTCTGTCAAGTATTTATCAAGATCAGTGGTGTATAACAAAAATAAAATTGGCCCTAGTATAGACCCTTGCGGAACTCCTATGTTCACTAATTTAGTTTCGGAATTGATATGTGTCACTACTCCAGAAATGAGTTCTGGTATGTTCACGTATTGAAGTCGAGAAGCTAAGAAGGAAGAAATCCAGCCAAGAGCTGAACCCCGAATTCCATAATTGTATAGTTTCGACAATATTTCTCCTTGCTTAACAACCAATCAGTGGATTTCAAATTTTGAAATTGAGCCAATAGAATCGGAATTACAGTGAAAATATAGCTTGTCGCTGTATTTTCACGGTGATAAACCTGCTTAGTTTTTGTTTACTAGCTGTCAAGTGAAAATGATTTAAATTATAAACGTCAAATTTATGTGTTTTGACTAGTTATATTTCTTAATCAATATGACAGATCATTGGGGACAAATAGCCATTGGTATCATAGATGAAGCAGTGGAAAAGAGTGTTCCGTTGAATACGGCCAGAAATAAATAAAATCAATTTACAGGCAATTCGACAATTTTTGCACAAACCGGGGTTATATTGTCCTAAATATAATTCGTGGTATAATTAATAACCTATAATTTTTTGGAATATCAATTCATTGGCAATCCCAATGCAAGAAAATACAACTCGTCATGCGGACTCGTTGTATTTTCAGCTTTGGGATTGCAATCCATTAATATTCCAAAAAATTATCGGTAATAATCATACCACTTATTATATTACCCCTGATAATAAAAGCTGATGTTTAACGCCTTACTGAGATCACAACAGATCCCTGCAGGACATTCTCCTGCTTCAAAATATTCTGCAACTTTTTCCAAGAAAGAAATTGCAGCTGTATTTGTTGAATAATTTATTCTAAACCCGTGTTGGTTTTTGCAAAAAATATCAAATTTTTTTAAAAATTTCAAAAGTCGATCCAAGAATGAGTATTCAAAGTTATTTGAGATGCTAGACATAATTGTTATCTGCCGATAGTTGTCCATAAAGTTAACTGGGCCCTTTTTATGAATAGGAATGATTTTTCCTGTTTTCAGGGTATTGGGAAATTCACCAGATAAGAAAGAAAAATTCAATAAGAATGTTATGGGTTCAATAATACTATTTAAACATTTTTTCAATAGAAATAGTGGTATTTCATCATTCCCTGCCGAATGTTTATTTTTCAATTTGATTCTCAGTAGTATATCTAGTTCTATAGCAGCAAAAGGATTGAGAAATATGGAAAAGGAATTGAGTTCTATTCTTGGATTTTCTCTATCTTCTATTTTACTTATATCAATTTTGTTAATTACTTCTTTTGGGGCATTCAAAAAATGATTGTTGAGCAAATTTGAAACCTCACAGGCATTTTCGTACATTACTCCATCTTTAATAATTTCAATATTATGGTGTAACTTGACCTTTTTGTTACTCAATTCTGAAATAACCGTACATGCTGTTTTGTTAACGTTTGTTGAATTCGCTATTTTATTCTGATAGTATATTTTTTTAGAATTTTTTACCAATGTCTCGTGTCTTTTTTTAGCTACATTATATGCTTTACGTAATTCTGGATATTCAACCTGATGTAAGTGATGAAAGTATTTTAATTTAATACTAGATGATTTAACATCATCTGTGACCCATTTTTTATTGTTTTCCTTTATATTGTAACATTTTCGTAGGGGAAAGTACTTTTCAAAATAAAAAAGGAAGACTTCCAGAAAAAAATCGAAAGCTTTGTTTAAGTCGGACATATTATAAAATTCAGACCAATTTTCTTGTAGAAGGGCTGTATTAAAACAATTAATCGCCTGCCCATTGTAGCTTCTCCTCATAAGGAAAGAACCACTCTTCATTACAATTTGTTCAGGAGTCTCAAGCAGTATAGTTCGGTGGTCTGATAAGTTATTATCAACGACGCAGACAACATAGTCGGTCCAGTTAGTAAATATATGATCGATTATCGTGGCTGAATGGTATGTTACTCTTGTGGGCCACTCAACAACAGGAGTCATGTTGAAATTATACATATCTGCTGAATTAGCTGACGAATCAAATCCCCCACTAAGGTTATAAAACAGTAAGGTTTATATTCTTCTTCTAATACTTTTGAAATATTTTCTAAGAAAGTGTTCATATTACCACTAGGAGAACGGTAACAAACTAAAATAATGTTATTATTTTTGCCATTTTTATATGACAATCCGCAAATTTCAAAATGTTTGTCAGTACAAACGATAGGATTCAAAAATACTATTTTTCACTAGCCTTAGCTAAAGCTCACGTTTATTTTGACTCCCAGCTAAGTCTTCTTACAGGCGCAATGTCATTAATAGTCTTGCAAGTCCCATACCTTCGAAACTACTCATAGGATCTTTATTTTATGCCCATGGGGACTTTTGTTCGGGATGCCGAGAACTTCATTTCCACAAAGTAACAGCCAATTTGACAGAGGGCCAGATTCCCATAACTTGATGACGGCTGTGTATGAAGTGAAAAAGAAAAATGAATAACCACCTTACCATTACAGTGCCCAGCATAGATTCTCAAATAAAAATCACCCGAAGTCCATTACCTCTCGAAACGTTGAGATACTTAACATAGCGTCAAACTCAGATCCAAACCAGTCTTAGAATACAGCAATTTGTCTTGTCGGTGATACCTCGCTCACAAACGTAATAATTTTAATGAGTACCAAAGGTAAGTTTCGTGGACTTCTTAACGAATCAAAAAAAAGAACTTTCACTCACGTGGTTTTATCTCTCGAAAAGCAATCAAAAGAAAAACTTTTTCATAGTATATAGTATACCCAGTAAATGCTTTTTTACACAACCCATTACGAAAAGACTTAATTATGTAATAGAATACCTTCAGCGAAAACGTGATTTCCGTCGCAAGTGAGAGAAATTTTCATAATGTTAACTTTCGTTTCTTACGAAGGCGTAGAAGGGCAACTATTATTCAAATTTTTATTTTGTTAATTCCGAGATACTCAAGACAGAATTCTGACTTAGTAACTCAGAATTAGCTAATTCCGAGACACTAATGGATTCACAAATAATAGTTTAGCTGCCCTTGTATATTTGATGAAATAGCTGTTGCATTAAAAAAAAAATCGAAAAATAGTACCTTCTTGAGAATATCCATTATTTAATTCATGACAAGAGCACATATTTTTCAAAATAAAAAGTAGGTATCTGAAAATCATTTTGTTGATGTAGCATCAGTAGCGAACATTATTGCAGAAACACCTTTATCCACTTCCATTTTTTTTTTGCGTAGGAGCCTGTAACTATAACTGGACTGACGCCGGATGCCGGTAAACTATGTAATAAATTTAAAAGTAAAATCTAAACGATGTTTACATTCTTTTTTCAAGAAGAAAATGATGTTGACATTCCATCACGTGACCGCATATTTGACGCTCAAATCCAGCGTCACATGAAAATAGGTACTCTCCGCTGATAATTCTGAATAAAAGTTGCATAAGTATTATTACTATTTTGATTGTCAAAAATCACGTACAAGCTTCATTATTGTAGCTTCTGTGATATTCCTTATTTATTCTAGACAATAATATACCAGTATCGGAAAGAATATATCTTGGGTATTATGGTTTAATGAGAGCGTAAAGAATAGCTAAATATTCAAATGAAAGAAACTTCGATATAAGAGTGAGATGAAGCAAGTTGGGGCATGGGGAAAAGGGGCAAAGTTACAGGCTTCTTTCGATAGATGCACCATCTTACTGGAACCAGTTTTAATCAATAGATGGTTCTCGCGATTTCATCCAATTGTGCGTTCTTTATGGATACTGACTATATATATATAGATATCTTTAGACAATACCATTTCATTTTACTTAATTATTGTATTGGATCCCAATGAAGTAACTGAAAACTTTTCAGAGTATATCACTTATGGTCGGTTGTATAAGTTCAGTTTAAAATCCGGATTGACTAACTGATGGTTAGAAAGTGATCAGTGGAACGACATTTAATGAAAGGCACTCACAGTCTAAACCATTGGTAACTCCATTCCTAGTTTAACTGTACCTATACAACTGGCCCTTATTCATATATATTTTGTATTCTTCATTTTGTCACAATCTATAGTTTTGTAACTTGATTCTTCTTCAATTAATATTATTCATTGTATGCTGTTATTTGTAATCTATTAATCGATGTCTATTCTCTTTGATATGATTTTCAGAAACGCTAATATTTTGAATCAATGTAACGAACTTCAAAATCTGATTTCAAATGAAAATTACACCTGAAATGAACTATTGCTTCTGTTTCAGGTATTTCAGTCTCATTCAATATGCAAGACGTCGTTCTGGTATCTTTTGCAGCCTGGATGCTTCATAAAGGACTGGCCACGGTAATAAATATACTCACCAGTTCGTTACCACATATTAAACTGAGAAATAACATTTACAGCGAAACGTTGCTCTGATAGTTCCCTGGATTGTTGCTGCACTGTATGGTCTTTATTACAACCACTATAAAAGTTTGTCCCGAATGGCGGCGATTTTGAAACATGTCAGGCATACCACTGCTTTACCATGGATTGCGCTATCTACGACTGCATTAGGACTTCGTAAGATTCTTTCAAATAATGTCGTTAAATAATAATAATAATAAAGTTTATTCATAATAAATTACAATAATTTTTATAATAAAATATATAGTCGTATGAATAAACACATTCCCTCACGAAGTATAACTTGTAGTGAGGTGAAAAATTCAAATGAATACATAAATATATTTAAAGTACTTGAATATAAAAATATTAAAATGAACAATTTTTAAAAATAAAATTAATGGAATAATTGAATAATTGAAATTCATACATTAATTATGTCTTGAAAAGAATGACGATTTTTTTTAAATATCCAATCTTTCACTTTGATTTTATACGAATAAAAAGATTTAGATTTTTTCATTTCTTGTGAAATTATATCAAAAACTTTTTTAATAATATTTGTATAATTTATATTTATATACCGTGACTTTGATATTGGTTTTTTGTTTCAAATGCAGCAAGGTGAAATAATGTAATACTTTTTTTCTACAACCACTTACCAAAGTAGCAAACACCATGTTATCGTTTTTGTAGTCCGCTTCCTCAATGGATGTTTTAAAAAAAGATATCACCAGCAAGCAAAGGAAATGACACAACACTAAACTTTCTGAACCATGATATGCTATCACTACTAAATTCTATCAGTTTCAGAAATTTTGACAAATTATAAAACATGTTTATTGATGAATCAATAAAACCAGAATGAAATAATTCATCATCATACACATAAACTTCATTAAATCAATAAATATAATTTTTGGCAACATTCTGGCTGTCTGAAATTTCAAAATTCCATTTGCAGTTTGTTTTAAATGGATGATTGTCTCGCACTGTTTTTCAAGTATAAGGGTAAATGGTTTAGTCTGTGTTTATTAACAAGACCGTTTTTTCTAAATTCTGATAAGAATCACATGAATGATGTTGAAACAGGAGCCTTCACCTCCAGTCCACCATTAAATGTATCAATTTTTTGTTACTTCTACCATCTGCTACGAGTTAGGATATTAGGGCATTGATGACTTTTGCCAAGTATTTTAAATTTCGAAAATATACGTGGGTTTATTCTGAAATTGTAATAATTATTAGATAGGTACAGAAGATTGGAAAATTTGTAGAATCATTCCACAGTTCTAGAACACTTCCATCTACCATGTGAAAACTCACATTGCGGAATTCAACGCGCGAAAATCTGAGGATTGATTGATTACCTTCTCAACATATTGTGATCCGAGACCAAACTTTTTAAAATTATTCAAGTGTTCGAAATTTTCAAAAACTTTCAGAAAGTTATAAGTGTTCACGAGCTCTTTTTGTCAGTGCTTGATGCAGCTTTGGTTTTTCTGATATTTGATTATGAATAGTGGGATATCCTTCTGTAAACAAAGAAGATTTCATAAAACCCAACTCAGCTCCAAAACTGTCTGGAAATATGACTACCTGGTGCCAACCACAATTTAATCCAAAAGTGCAGCAATCTATTAGCTGGAACGAATCAATATTATTTCACTTAAAACCCTGGGTGAGACAACTCACAAACATAAAAAATGTTTCATGCTTATAAAACCTCCTTATGGCACCACCTTTGTTGGCAAAATCACAAGCCAAGCTGATTAAACTTATTTTTGGTGTTTTCAGTCGTTTACTTGGTTTTATAAGTTAATTTAAATCCATAAATTTTTTCAGTTCTGAGAGTGATTCTCATCATGAGGATTCTGCAACTGTCTGCAAATCTATGGTACAGGAAGAAACTAGAGAAAGAGCTGTACGAGCCGATAAACTAAATCAAATTGTGAAGGTCCAACAAAATACAAGTGTAAAAATGAAAAATTGGTTTTATTATAGTCATTAAAATTGTTCAATAAAATCTCACATGAAATAAATAATACACAAATGAAAATAGTTCCTATACCAGAAATATTGAGAGTGACTTGGAAAGACGAAAAGACACTGTTATTTCTTAGCGGGCCTATCATCTATGCTATCTTTCTCATCTGTTATTTCATCAACTTTTCTTTTTCTCTTAACTAGATGCGTGATATTGGTGACAGGTTTGGAAGAGCTCGCCTCAGAAGTTGATGACTCTCCAAGTAGTTTTACTTCCGTTACAGCAGTTACAATTTTTTTGAGTGCCTAAAAATTGAAATAATTGTATAGCCTAATTATTCTACAGTGTTCTCGAGTTTGAACAGCTACCTTCACAGTTCTTCAAAAATTGGATTATTCGAAAAATGAGTTCAACACAAACTGCTTATAAAGTTTTCCAGTGAGACGGAAATAATTTCCAGTACATATTTTTTCTTGGCCATTGGCCAATAAAATTATGGAAAAATATGAAGATACATCAATTTTTCCTTCATTCAGACAATACATTTCAGATGTATTCTTTTAACAACTATACATGTTTCAATGTTTGTATCAAGTCAGAAAGTTTCCCCAAAAAGAAGGTAAATATAAGGTAGAAATAGCCAAATCAAAAATTAGTTCTTAGGTTATTGAAATATATAACGGGTTGTTCAAATAAGTATGAGCATACTTTTTCGTTTCTTTATAAAATTTGTTTTTACGAATCACCCAGGTTTTCGATGAAAACCCCTCAATATCAGTGCTTGTGAGAGTATGGGAGATCCGGGACTTACAGCTTATGTACAACCACTTTAGCTCAGTGGCAGACTGTGGGTAAACCCATGCCGCCTGTAAATTTTAAAATCCAAAGATGAAAGCGGTTTTCATCAAGAAAACATGTTTCCAAAGTAGATCCTACTTCAAGTTATTGTGTTAAAACTAATGAAGGAGTTCCACAAGTATCAAGTATTGGCCCAATACTCTATCTAATTGATGTCTAATCTGCCTGTCAATTACCCAACTACATTATAAAATGCAAAATAATGCTATTCTCGAAAGTATAATCAATGATGACTTGAGGTTTGAAAAATGGTTGGTTTCGAAAATGTTTTTGTCATTATAAATCAAAGAATGACACCGTCAATATGAAATGTCAATACCAGTACACGAAACTAACTATTCAGGAATCTGGTTAGAATATCAATAAGTTATTTAGTATATTAATTTTTAGAGGGACAAATTTTTAAAAATTTCCACCCTACACAGTCTATAAAAACTTTTTTAGGCATTCACAAGATTGAAAAATTTACTACGAATTCATTTTTGTAATCAAATGGGGTTTTCATCCTGAACTCACAAGTAATAATCATAAAACTACACAGCAGTAATTTTTGCGATTTAAAAAGTATAAACGTGAGTTTTTTTAAATAACTATGAAATCGGGAGAGAAAAAATTGTTTCAATTGCCAACATTTCGAATTATATTTCATTCATAATCAGGAGCCGTATGTTTGAATTTTAACGCGTGCGATATCAATGTTATATCTCTTTTCAATACGTGGTGTTTGTATCGCTCTATGTCACTTCAAACGCCTGAAAATTATTTCGCATGAACTCAAACATACGGTTCCAGGGCTCGAAAATGTGTTTTCCTGGTTTGTTAGTATTTGTCTTCTACTTGGTAGGTGTTTGTTTTATTTTGTCACTTTCAGTGTCAGTTTTCAAATTAATTTAAGGTTTTCAAATAGAGGAAACAAATTTTTGAGCACTGATATATAGTTAGAACCGTTGCAATATAAATAATAGTTTCTCTCCAATTTTATTGATCCACATTTATTACATCATTAAAATAAATTTGTAAGCAAAATGTAGTAATGTTCAAAGCAAAACAATAGATTCATCCTTCTACACTTGTATGAAATTATTCATGGTGATATCAAAATTTTTTTCTGATTGGTATTGAGTGAAAATAAGCAAAAATCAATGAACCAATGTGTTATGGAAGCATTTCATTTGAAAAACTCATTTGCAGTACCTAGTCTGAATACACAAAATCTTAATTACAATTTAATTTTAGCTACCTATCAAAGAAATTTTAAAAATAATTTTTCAAGAAAGTCATTATTTCAATTACATTTTGAATTGACAATATTTAAGAAAACAGGATATTTCTTTTTCATTTCCAGTAGACAATTATTCTAAACAATGATATTGGTATTCATTTTCATGAAATTTTGTTCTTGTGATGATACAAATAACTTTACTCAGTTTTTTTCATTCATACTATACCTGATAAAGCCATAGTTGAAACCTTTTTTTTTACATTAATCTGGAGTTCTTTGAGAGAGAAATTTTTCGATTCGAAACATTTTCTTAAGAATTATGAAGGTGCTGTTGCCAAAACATTGTGAAAAATCCCAAAAAGCTCTATTTACAATTGAAAGCTTAAATCGAATCAGATCCGAGATTTTTTCTAAGAAAAAATGTAAAATGCAGTTCCAATGTTACTTTTTGAATATTGTCAAGGGTAGTTGTGCATACATGCATACATTTAATTTGATTAGACGTGAAATTTACAATTTGGCCTACCAACACAAATATAAATAATTTTAAAATTGATTTACAGATAATAAAATGGTAAGAGTATTACTGTACAAACTAAATTATACATTTTTCAATTAGGTTGTTAGCTAGTAATAATCTAAAAGTCAAGAAGTAACACAAATTTTGATAAATCCTTCTGAATTTAAAAAAACTTCAGATATTCTTCAATAACCATATTTAATTATTATTCGTGAATCAAATGTGAATATATTACTTAACGAGACTGAATGAATGACCACATAAATAAATAAAAGAAAATAAATTAGCCTGGGTCAGTTCTATAGAGAAATCAATTATTGCATTACCAATAAATAATAACTTATTAAAAGTAAAAATTTTGCTAATGAAATTTTAATAAATTGCGTATTGACCATTGCTGTAAATATCAAAAAAGTTGTATCAAGCCTTCATTAAGTATCTGTTTTTCAACGAAGTGAGAAGTGAAAATAGGACCGGGTTTGAAAAGAGGCGAAGTTGTCATCGAAGATGAAGAGTGGCTGGTAAAACCAATTTTTTGTGTCAGTACACGAAAATATCCATTCAGTTTGTGAGACACTGAATTTTTTATATGAGCGAGTCCCATCATAGTTCACGTCAATGTGGATATAAAATCTAGAAATATTCTAAGATATATGAATTAGCAACAGCCCTCTAGGGCAAAATCATGCATTGCAATGGAAATTTAAGATAGATTGAACACCCCTTCATATTCACCAAGTCCAGCTGAGTATATCAGCTATTTCTTCAACGGATGGAAAGTTTTGAAAAGGCATAAATTTACTTTTAATGACAATATGGTAAAACCTATGAATACCAGATTTGCAGGGTAAAATAATTTTTTCTAGGCATATACTGCTGTGCTAAGCAAGAAGGACGTATCTGACAATTGTGTGAAAATTTAATTTAGGTTAGTTATGGTTTTTCTGAATTGAGTTCCTACAATTTTTGCTACCCATAGTTGTTGTATTTACTTGCCAAGTGATGTCGCTGAAAGGCACCATCCTAAGGTCCTGCTGTTGAGTTGGGCGTTGCCACATCGGTCTGTAATAATTCTTTATCAACCATCAACACTAGCTTGAACTCAATTGCCAGCGAATTTCAGTCAGTAACTGAACATTTTGATCCATTTATGAAATTAAACTCGGCATTATACATTCTATAATCGAAACTAGTGAAAATTTGAAAATCGGTGCGAACTTTCAAAAAATTCTGTACTGTCCGTTAAAATGCTGCACGTGCGGCAACGCTGTTGAAGTACGCTTTGTTTCTCATAATTTTTTGGTTGTTTACAAATTTCACCACTATATGTTGACATTGTCTGTCATATACGGTATTTGTGAAAATATTGGTGTTTTGTTGCGTTTGGATTAAAATAGTGAAAGAAAAATAGATAGAGACTAATAATGGTGCTTTACTGTTGGGTTTACAAGCAATCCAATTGTTCTAACAACCAGAATCTCAGCTTTGATACATAGATACATAGATTGTTTACAAATATTAGATTGACGTTCATATTCTTCAATGGCGTCACAGTGGGTTTCAAATTTCTATGCATACAAAATGAAATGGTACTGAAATCTTGTTACTTTATATGAAGGAAGGCTCATATGGGTATTTTAGGAACACATCAGATCGTATCTAACAAGTTTTGGTGAAATTTTCATAATCATTTATGAAATTCCACATATTTTTTTATTATTAATACCTATATCAGTTAAATTGCGTACGCCACTGTCGTTAGAGGGTAGGTTACAGTCTATCGCAGGTCTCCTCCTTCCCCGCAACCCGCGCGCCAACGAACAAAGCGGCTTCAAAACAAACTGTATTGCAAGTATGGGATTGCTTAAGTCCATTATTAATTTATACGTCCATGGATGTAACAAGTTGTAATACTTTCTGAGGACGAAGAATATTTTTATATCCATTTTGAAATATATAGGGATTCCCAACAGAAAACTTTAGGGCTTTGCATTCGTATTTGATAATTTCAAAACAATATTTAAATTCTGAAAATAAAAAAAAAGTATTGAGTAAGAAGAGTTTAAAACAATCTACACTATTTTGAATTTTCCAATTATTTCAGCAAAACTGATCTCAATCGTGATTTTTCTACTGAGGCTTTTTAATTCATTTATTTATACCTACTTGGTTTACTTTGAAAAAATATCTCAATTCGGGTATATTTATTGTAAAATAAAGGCTCATTAATCATTAAAAATTTTATTAAAAAACTAATTTTCATAAATACAAGAGTGTAAAAATAAAGCCAGATCGTAGAAAAACTCAGTCTCAATCAATAATTTCATCATGATTAATCACATCAAAGGGTAACTTTCTTCATGGCCTCCTCAACAGTAGGCTTTCTTTTCACTTCTAATTTATTGACAGTTCTTTCATCAACCGAACGAAATTCTGGTTTGCTGACAAAGTTTTTAATAGTTGTTCTTATATCACACTGACATACCTCATCTTTGTAGCTCTTCAAATCCACAATTTTCTCCTCAATATCAGGAATTAGATTTTTTATTTCTTCGATTTCCTCTTCAACTCCAGTTTTCTTATCTTCTTTTTTCTCCAAATTTTTAATTCTATTTTGAAGGTACTCCAAAGAACTGCTGTAATTTTCTATGGCTTCTTGTATCTGAGAATTTGTAGAATAGGCCATACCCAACTTATAATAAGTTTCAGCTACAGTGCGGCTGTCTTTCTCAAAAAGCTCTTTTTGTATTTGTAAACCGTCTTTTATATCATTGATAGCTGCCTCGAAATTTTCACTTTCTAGAGAAATCTCTCCCAAGACGATGAGAGTTTCAGCCAGGTTTTTCTTGCCACTGTCGCCAAGCTTTTGGAAAATTTTCTTCGCCAGTTCTAAAACCTCCCACGCTACTTGAAGGTCCGTTGGATCCTCGTCGGTTTCGGCTTTATCTTCGGAATCGTCAGCTGGTGCTGAAGAACCTGGGGAGGAATAAAATTATATCTCAGGCATGCATACAAATTTGCGTGTCTATTGATTCAATCAGAACTACGAAAACTAATCAATTATCCATGAAAGTAAAAGACAAACTGGAAACTGTCTACTGTTTTATGCCAAAATATATATTTTTAAAATAAAAAATCAAGATTTGTGGAAACATAGTCGGGGAAACATGTAATCAAATGTATATTCTTACCAGATGCTTCAAATTTAGATGTTCCATTAGTTGCAACTTCAGGGGCCTTATCTTTTTTCTCATCAGTATTCTCAGTGCTCTCCTCTTTACTATCCATTGTTTCCTCTACTGCTACTTCAGATTTTTTTTCAGATTCTTCTTTTTTTTCAGTTTCCGCATTTTCAGCAATCTCGTCGTTTTCTTCGCCATCACCTTTCGCTGCCTCGCCTCCATCTTCTTCATCAGATTCTTCATCGTCATTCCTAGGCACCGCATCACCTGAGGTAACGAAGATCTTTAGTAATGTGTATTTAAAGGAAAAATATAGTAATGTGAATAAAAAATACTGAAAATGCTATTATTGTGTCACATTAAAAAAACACATATTGATCTGTTCAAGCAAAGTACTTTCAACAGAAACCACTACACTCTTTTCTGTTCCAGAAAGTTTCTCATAGTGTCTAGAAATACCACTTTCAGCTTTAAAAAATATTCTTTTACTACCGTGCGCAAAGTAGTACTTTTCTGTATACATTTGCGTGCGCAAAGTTACACTATTCCGCACGCCGTGCGAAAAAGATTTTTTTCTACAAACTTCAAAAAATGAGAAGGTTCGCGCATTGACAACAATATGCGAAGTGACCCTTTTTTTCATTTTCCTTCGTTACCATGACACCGTGCGCGAAGTAGTGTGCGAAATACTTACTTCGCACACTACATGTAAACTATACCATAGTTACAGTAATTACTCGATTTGGAAAAACAGTTTAAGCCAGTTCAATACTATTTTTCATATTAAGCTAAGCATATTACATATTTTAGAACAATATTTTTGAAGTTTGCAGAAAAAATTTTGTTTGCATCTCATGCGCGAAATACTTTGGTGATCTCGACTATTTTTTTTAACTCAGCTGCGCCTCGTTAAAAAAAAATCAGTTCTCGATCACCAAAGTAGCATTTCGCGCACTAGATACAAAAATAACTATTTCCGCACAGTGCTTTTTACACTTATAGGGCCGTATTTCTCCATAACAGCAACTAATTAAAGTGTTATTGTATATTATTACTTGTTATTACTATCACTCATGACCTCCACTCACACTAGCGCTCTCTGGCGGGAGCGATATCTGCCATTGGAGTTCCAATCGACCATCATAATTGACTAGCACTCTAATGCTAATCAATACAGGTGTGATGTGGGTGTGTCAAATATGGAAGATTTGAATCCAGTCACCTGCAAAGTATTGTTCCAAATTCTGAAGAAGAGGCAGAGCATAGTGCGCGGAATATCAATTGATTCTCCAGATATGTTTGGTGATTTTCAATAATACAAATCGACATGGGATTAATTGTGTGTTCCAAATACACTAGGTCTGTATGATTGCCGACTAAGAACAAATGTCCAACAATACGATCACCAAAAAGTCCAGCCCACGTATAATTTTTGGGGTGTTGATGAAATATGCGGGGATTGATATTGACAATTATTGGTACTTATTGCCAGCTCACTGATTATCTCGCAGAATGGTAAACGAAGATCGAAGTCAAGAGCAACATGGTCTAAAATTTCCACTTTTGTTGCCTTATTTCTCATCGACGGTTCGATGTGCCTTTTGTTTTTGGCTACTGATTCAGTTTCGTCGAATTTTCCAAACAATTCCATAACAAACTGCTGAGATACATTCTTCTCATGCTGTTATTTGAATAGTTCAGCAGCCCTGTCAGCACATCGATAGTTCCCATAACATAGACCAATCATCTAAACGCTCTGAAATTGTACACGCCGTTTATTCTCAGATAAATTGGGAACATACCACACAATAACGTTAATCACGTTAATTGATCAGTTGTGAAACGGTTCCTGAAATTGTGCTCTATCATTGGTGAATGATACAGTGAGAGCCAAGTGTGCAAGCTTTATCCAGTGACGAACAAAATATGTGTTACTTCTAAATAGGAAGCATGTTCAATTCCGAAAGAAAAGTTTTGTTGTTAAAAAACAGTTTATTCGAATTGAGAAAACTACATACCACTGTTTAGAGAATTTGAAGAGTTTTTGAATGATAGGCGATTCTACCCGTATTCCCTATTCAATTCATAAGAGTTTGAGGGTTGAAATGTTGATATTGCAAATAGAAAAAAAAATTGCCCTCCGCAAACTAAAATCGACTGGTCCGAGCAATTTTTACTAATTACATTAATATTACCTAAAACTTTTGTCAACTTATGGTTGAACCATTCTGTATTGTAGTAAAACTGAACTAACTAATTTTCCTAATTTATTTAAAACACGATTTACAACAATTATTCACTAAAACATTTACTTCAATATCTATTTCAATTTATTTCTACTGTGGCTATCTATCAGCGAACTCTGGAACTGTAACTAACTCTGAATTCTGACTGTCCCGCCATCTGGTATACAGCGGCTATATATAGTAGCATTTACAGTTTTCGATCTTTCCAGTCGGTTCGGCGACTTCTTAAGGGTTCTTAGAATGTTCGGTTAGAACTTCGCGTCTCTTCCACGGATGAGTCATGTGTTTGTTAAGAAGAGGACTTGTTTACATTTCGAGTGTGGAGTGTAATTGGATGATCAGGGCCGGTCTCGAGGTCAGTCTCGAAATCGTTACATTGCCCCCTTCTCAAAGACTTTTCGTCCCGAAATGACATTTTTGGAGTATGGAGATATTTGCATGATTCCCTATATCTGCACCTTGCTGTTTGATGGAAGTAGCACTCTACGGTCTTCAGGTTTGGTTGTGGACGATGATTACAGCATACCAAGATCTTGACGCCGGTGGATTGGAATATCGTCTCCAACATGCTCCTTATGACTCTCCAGTCCAGTCCGTCGAGCCCGCAGGACAATTTTGGGATTGCCAGGTCCACGAGATTCTGCTCCACCATCAGGTCCCTTAATTTCTCAAGGCTGTTCCATACGTCTTCATAGGACGGTTTGTCTCGAGACTGCTTCTTGGTGACTAGATAGAAGATGCTTCTCTGGCCTTTCCGCAACTGTAGCACCCCTCCAACTTCTGGGTTTTGTTGCCGTAGTTCATGGAGACGATCGTACTTCTTGGAGAACACCACAGCGATGCCTCTGGACATTTGAAGGTCTTCTGCTACACAGTGGGCTAGCGCGAATCCGCAGGCACCTTAAAAAGGTCTCGTGGTTCTTCTCGAGTCACCCCATGTCGAACTTTCTGTCCGTTTGAGTACAAGGACATGAATTTCTGGAACGTCATCGCATCCTCCGGTGGTCTGAGGGTGCGGACTTGGTCGTGGTTTCCAGCGTAAGGGGCCAACCTATTGAAATGGACGACTCTGGGTTTTCTTCTAGGTGGTTTTTTAATTCGGTAGACCACGTCATTTATCCTCTTCAAGATCTCATAAGGGCCTTCCCATGAGTTCCGAAACATTGGTGATAGGCCTCGACGACGTTTGGGGTTGTACAGCCAAACCAGGTCACCAACCTTAAATCCTCCGGCATCGGCCTTGATTCGGTCGCTGGCATTCTGGATGTTCAAACGGACTCTTTCGTGGATGTCTTCCATTCTCTGCCGAAGTTTGCTGACATAGTCCTCTCCCGCAGTGTCTTGTCCTGGTGGCGTCCCAAACTTCAGGTCACATGGTAGTCGCAGCTCTCGGCCCATAATAATACTAGCAGGGGTTTGGCCAGTCGACTCGTGTACTGCAGAACGATAGGCCATCAGGAACAAATGGAGATACTGGTCCCAGTCTCTTTGGTGGTCAGAGGCTACCTTGGATAAGTGGCGGTTCATTGTCCTGTTCATCCGCCCCACCATTCCATCGGACTGCGGATGTAAAGCCGTAGTTCGCGTCTTCCGGATGTTCAGCATTCGACACAATTCCTGGAACAAGTTGGACTCGAAATTTCTGCCTTGGTCTGAATGCAGTTCAAGTGGGACACCAAATCGACAAATCCACTCCTTTAGCAGGACGTCGGCGACGGTTATGGCTTCCTGGTTGGGCAGGGCATAGGCTTCAGCCCACTTGCTGAAGTAGTCCATTGCCACGAGGATGTATTTATTCCCGTGGTCAGATTGTGGAAACGGTCCAGCAATATCGATGGCGATTCTTTCAAATGGGCTGCCAACGTTGTACTGACGCATTGGTGCCTTAGGTCGCGTTCGAGGTCCATTACTTGCGGCGCATACAGCGCACTTTCTGCACCAGTCTTGAACGTCTGCCTGACAATTGGCCCAGTAAAACCGTTGCCTTACTTTCTGAAGAGTCTTCGTTACTCCCAGATGTCCTCCGGCGACCCCATCATGAATTTCTCGAAGCACTTCCGGTCTTCTGCTTCTGGGTACAACTGTCCGACGTCTTTCTTCTCCATCATCCTCGGTCTCCAACACACGCTTCAGAACTCCGTTGTCGAGAGTAAGGGAGTTCCATTGAGTCCAGTAGGACTTGATGGCTGGCGAATATCCTGCTACTTCCTGCCATGTCGGTCTTCGGTTACTCCTCTTCCAGCCGATAACTAAGCCAAGATCTGGATCTTTCTCCTGGTCTTTCTGGAGCTTGCTGTCATTCCAGTTATCATCTACCGCCGTTGTTCTACAAACTGTCGCCTCTTTCTCCTCTGCTCGTCGTCAGTGCGAACAGTCGTCTGGACATGGTCTTCGCGATAGGGCATCCGCATTCTTATGGCTGGTCCCGGCCGATGTTCGATCTCAAAGTCGAACTCCTGGAGCCTCTCAATCCAGCGTGCCACTTGACCCTCGGGATTCTTAAACTGTAGGAGCCATTTGAGGGCGGCGTGGTCAGTTCTCAGCAGGAATCTCCTACCATACACATACTTGTAAAAGTGCTCTACTCCTTTGACCACAGCTAGTAGCTCCCGTCGGGTGACACAGTAATTTCGCTCCGGTTTACTGAGGGTCTTGCTGAAGTACCAGATGACTTTTTCCTGTCCATCCTGGATCTGAGACAGGACAGCTCCAAGTCCCACGTTGCTGGAGTCCGTGTCCAGAATGAATTTTCCGTTCGGAAGAGGATGGAGCGTTGATTAATGCCCCCTTCAGCTTCCTGAACGAATCTTGGCATTCCTCGGACCACTGGAACTTTGTCTGTCCTTCCGTGAGCCTGGTCAATGGTTTGGCGATGTTAGCAAACCCCAGCACGTACCGACGATAGTAGGTACATAGGCCAAGAAAACTCCGAAGCTGATGGATATCTTTGGGGATGGGCCAGTCTCTAACAGCTTCAATCTTCTGGTCATCTACTGCTACTCCTTCCCCAGAGACAATGTGGCCAAGATAGTGGACTTCTTTCTGAAATAGGTGACATTTTTTAGGGCTCAATTTCAGTCCAGAGTTCCTCAGACGCAGAAATACCTCCTCCAGATTTTTCACGTGCTCTTCGAATGTTCTGCCAACTACGATTATGTCATCAAGGTATACCAAGCAAGTCTTCCAGGAGAGTCCCTTCAACACAGTTTCCATTAATCTCTCAAAAGTGGCTGGAGCGTTACAAAGTCCGAATGGCATAACGGTAAATTGCCACAGCCCTGAGCCGATGGTGAAAGCTGTCTTTTCTCGATCTTCTGGAGCCAGTTCTACCTGCCAATATCCGCTCTTCAGGTCCAAGGTGGAGAAGATTGTAGAGCCGGCGAGCGTGTCCAAGGTGTCATCTATTCTAGGTAGTGGGTAGCTGTCTTTCTTTGTCACGTTATTCAGTTGTCGGTAATCTACGCAGAATCTTGTCGATCCGTCTTTCTTCTTTACTAATACAACTGGAGATGACCAGGGGCTGTCAGATGGTTCAATTACTCCTTCTTTCCCCATATCGCTGAATATTTTGTCTGCCTCTTCCTTCTTGGCAAGAGGGAGTCTCCTCGCTGATTGACGGATTGGTCGGGCATCTCCAGTATCAATTCTGTGCTGGACTACCTTCGTTCTACCCCCTTTTCCCTGTCCGGTGTCAAAGACGTCTTGGTATCTCCTCACTAAATCTTTCAATCTGGGCTGCAGTGCCGGTTTTATGCCTCTCGATGATATGACAACTAGCTTTTCTAATTCTGCGGGTAGATTGTTGGCTTGTTTATTGGTACCGCGTACATTCCTGACCACAGATGAAATTGGCGAGCAGTGGCCCAAAGTTGTTCCTTTCTTCAACGTCACTGAATGGTAATTGACGTTCATGGCCCTTACTGGTATAAGTTTATCGGCGCGCAGTAAGGTCTTCCCAAGGGCAATTACTCGTCCGATTTTTTCATCATGGAGCTCGGGCTCGAACATCACCACGCTCCCGTTGCTCACTCCGCCAAACATACGAGCCTCCAGAATGGTTTCAGCCCTCTCCGGTACGCTTACGTCTTCAGCCAGCAGAACTCGAACCATTTCTTCATTTCTCCCATGAAGTACCAGCTCTTCTCCGTTCACACGAAGGACGCCGTCTTTAAAATTCAGCTCGAATCCTCTAGAATTCATGATGTCCATTCCAATTATTATCTCGTCCTCGATATCCGCTACCAGAGCCCGGTGTTTCACTGTAGTGCTTCATGATGTCCATTCCAATTATTATCTCGTCCTCGATATCCGCTACCAGAGCCCGGTGTTTCACTGTAGTGCTGCCCAAAGTCACTTCAATTGGAAGTTCACCATACACAGTTGCCGGCTCTCCTGTTGCTGTGCGGAGCTTCCAATTCGACGATTCGATTCTTGCCGGTGTTTTGGCAAAAGTAGGTCCAAGGATTGTCCTAGTCGCACCCGTATCAAGGAGCATGGTGCGAGGCTCGTTGTTAATGAGACCGTCTACGAAGACCCCTTTGTCTTGTCTTTGAAGTACAGCGACATATGCATTGTTAACTGGGGCTTGTTGGATACGGGCTGACGATTGCTCCTTCTTGATCTTCATCGTTGATGTCGATTTTTTCAATGTTGGACATTTGCTACGCACGTGCCCAAGTTCTCTACAATTTCGGCATCGAATCAGTCTTCTCTCAGGCACAACTTCCTTCAGCACGTTTCGCATCACAGCTTCCATATTAGTAGGCTCCTGTGGCTGTGGGTCTTCCTCGATCATCCGGACTCTACTCTGGCTTTTGCAGGATTACTTTGCTGCTTCGAATTCCAGAGCGCGTGCCAATGCATCCACGAGATGTGCGGGGCGAGCTAGTGTTAGGGCTTGCCGGATTTCCTGGTCACGAAGTCCATCCAAAAATGCCTGGACCGCTAGTCGCTCCATTACATTTTCCGGTGTAGCTGGGTACGCAAGACGAACCAAGCGTGCAATATCTGCTTCAAATTCTTGCAACGATTCGCTTGATTTCTGGCATCGGTTCTTCAGCTGTGAGTGATATCGTGTTCAAGGTGGGCTTGACCATAGCGAAGTTCCAGATGTTTTACTAGCTGTTCATAGTCCTCCTGTTGTTGGGCGGTGAGGGTCTGTAAAATGTTGTTGCTTCGCTACGCAATGCCAGTGTCAATGATAAAGCTCTTTCCCTAGCGTTTGCCTTCGCAGCAGCTTCGAATTGTCGTCGGTAATTTGCCCATGGAGTATTTCCGTCAAACTGAGGCGGTTTTAAAGAGAGCTTTCCAGGTTCAGCATTGACCTTGAGATTTTTTATGTCCTCCTGAACTTCCTCCAAGTTCATACTCGTGTCCAGCATTGAGTTTTTGTTGTAAGATTCGTGGGTATGCGCAGAATCCATTCGCTTTTCCAATTCACTGAATTTTTTCTTTATTCTGCCGATTTCTGTCTCGATTCCGCCTTTTATTTCATCATGGAGCGTTTCCTTAATTTTTTTTATTTCTTCCTCCATGTCATCTTTGATTTTCTCTGCTTCAAAAGTTCCCATTCGAAGTTCTCTTCTCAAGCCTTCTGAGTTTTCTAGAAGCTTCTCTTCTAGATTTTTCGAATTTTCGTGAAGCTTTTCTTCCAGGCTCTTCACATTTTCTTGAAGTTCCTCTTTTAGACAATTCGAATTTTCTAAAAGTTCTTCTTTCAGGCTGACAGAATTTTTTTGAAGCTTTTTCGAAAAATCTTTTTTCAGAGTATTCGAATTTTCTAGAAGTTTTTCTTCTAAATTTTTCGAAAGTTCTTCTTTCAGAGTATTCGAATTTTCTAGAAGTTTTTCTTCTAGATTTTTCGAATTTTAAAGAAATTTATCTTCCAGACTCACCGAATTTTGTTGAAGTTCCTCCTTCAAACTCACAGAATTTTGTTGAAGTTCCTCCTTCAAACTATTCGAATTTTCTAGAAATTTATCTTCCAAGGATTTCGTGGTCTCGTCGAGTTTATTCATTATGGAACTCAAATCAATTCCAGAAACTTCGAATAAGAACGTTTCGGGGTCTTCTCCTTCTTCAATCAGTCCATCTGCAAGTCTTTTCTGGAGTACGGCCTTCTTTCCAGTTGTTTCTAACTCACGCTCCTCTAACTCTTGCTTTAATTCACTGACTTTAAGGTCAACTAGGTGAACTCTTCTCGGAAACATTTTGTCTCTTATTGTCTTTACCGAGATATCAGTCTATTATTTATTTCACACAAAAAGTTTTCAGTTTATTGTCCCGCGACGCGCAAAACTGTCCACTAACTGTCTATTAGGCGCGATATACGTCTATCAGTTTTTAAACGGCGAACACTTTAACACTTATTTATTTTAAACATCCGACTTCTCACAACAAATGTAGTAAAACTGCACTAACTAATTTTCCTAATTTATTTAAAACACGATTTACAACAATTATTCACTAAAACATTTACTTCAATAACTATTTCAATTTATTTCTACTGTGGCTATCTATCAGCGAACTCTGGAACTGTAACTTACTCTGAATTCTGACTGTCCCGCCATCTGCTATACAGCGGCTATATATAGTAGCATTTACAGTTTTCGATCTTTCCAGTCGGTTCGGCGACTTCTTAAGGGTTCTTAGAATGTTCGGTTAGAACTTCGCGTCTCTTCCACGGATGAGTCATGTGTTTGTTAAGAAGAGGACTTGTTTACATTTCGAGTGTGGAGTGTAATTGGATGATCAGGGCCGGTCTCGAGGCCAGTCTCGAAATCGTTACAGTATATTCACAGAACGTACAGAGGAATGATGCAGGAACCACTGGCTTCGTTGGAATTTAGATCCAACAAAATTAAATTCATTGTGCGAATTACCTCAGGTTTCGACTCTCCTAAGCTTTCGTCAATGATTTGAAGAGACCTGTTGATTTCTTCTCTTGGTGAAAGGTACATTGGTAGTTTTGGGGGATTGATCTTGAGATTCTCTCTGATGCATCATGTACTGTAATGTACATAATGACAATCAGCTCTGTGATAGAAGCAAATGTTATCTACATTGAAAAACCGCTGTGAATGCAACCTCTTTATTCGAGAAAACTTCTCTATCCTGTCGACTTGGCTAGGCTATGCTGTACACCGATCCAATTCTTCTTATTCTTTCTGATGAACCTCTCGCATATGGCAGGTACAGGGTAGGCTGTGCTTGTCATCTTTTTTTTTTTCTATGTTATCTCTTCTGCGTATCAAAACCTCTCCTATGTTTAGCCAGATACCCATTCTGTTCAAGATCTTTCTTGAAGCTATTAATTCGATGAGTGTTGCAGAGGCTGTAGGCACGATCAACCAAAGATCGTACAATTCCTCTCTTCGTCCCTCCATGGTGATCCAGAAATTGTCCAGTAAGAGTCGGTTTCCAGTAGACTGAAGTTCGAATTTACGTAAGGCCTCTTCCAAAAGCTGACTCCAAAATTTGAAACTACCGTGTTCCTTGCGAATATGGTGCGGCTTACGTTGGAGAAACTAATATCAGAATTGGCGAACATAAGGATAACCAACGGGAAGAAACAACGAAATCAGGGATGACGTCTCGACGAATCAGCATAAAAGAGAACAGTTTTGATAGAAAATTCAATCAATTGTAGCGGTTCGCAATTTGTGGACACCATTAATTGGCCAAGTAGATCAGTTGAGGTTTCGATAATCCAACCTTGTCGTACCTGAAAAATCGGTAACATGTTTACCTAATAGTAGCTAATCTTTTCGCTATTTACGCTTAATAACGATTATAGATACTGAAAGCCGAAACGTCGCGACTCAAACACTAAAGAGAATTAATTTTCTTTGTTCTCCAGATAATGGAAATCCTTAAAAATTTCACTCAAACTATTACAATGTGGTAAGTATCAAAAATAACAATATATGATGAGGCAACGTATGAAAACGATGTTTCAAATTTGAAACATTAGCATCCTACTAAGTTAAAGAAAATCAACCGGAAAGTACTACTCAGGGCAGTTTAAGTGAACCGGGTTCAGTTGCTAGGGATTAGCTAATGAAATATCTAGTTCCTTAGCAATTTAACTCGGCTCACTTGGACCGTTGGTGAACTCGTATTGTACAATTCGGCCTCAGGGAAGGTTTGTACAAAACAAGTTCACACCCAGTTCAACTGAACCGTGTTCAGTTGCTAAGGAACTAGAAATGTCTTTGGCTGAACCCTACCAACCGACAAGAGTTTACTTAAACTGTTGGTAAACTTGTTTTGTACAACCCGCCCTTAGTGTCCAATTGAAAAGACATGAATCAGCACTTATGGACCAGTAATAAAGTAATATCATTTACCTAGTGCCTCATTTTCTTCCCTAGATAATCCAAGAAGAGATTTTCCGTAATAAAGATACACATCACCAAGTGATTCGTGAAGATCATCGCCAAGTTCTGAAACCATTATCTCGCTGGCTTTGCTCAATGCAACCACCGCAGCAGTAAAGTCTTGAAGGACGTAGGCTCTAACGCCCTGAGCGATGAGTTCTTTGGAGTTTATGTTATCGGCGTTTACTATTACATCAGCCATCTGGAATGAGAAGCAAAATTAGCTTGTAAGGCACTGGCAATAAAATGGCGATCGAGGAATTTCAAGTATATCACAGAACAGACTGAAAGTTAGCACGTAAGCCGTAACATTCTCTAACCAAGCTTTATCATCTGAAAATCATATCATATCATAGGCCTATCATCAAAAGTGCCAGAGGAATATATTACAAAAGTAAAATTGAGATGGCGAAAAATACAGTGAAAAAAATTGGGTTACTGTGAACAGTTTTATAGGCAAATCAAATTCGCTACCAAAGCAAATCAATTTAAGTTCAGATACTCTTAATAATTTTCACTGTACACTAGCTAAAAAACTAACATCCGCTATCAAACCTACATCAGATTCTATGGACACCCATGCACAACCAAACGGTTTCAATGGGTTACCTCTGTGTATCATCTCGAATAATTTTATAAGAATATTATTTGACTTGAATAAACGGTATCAATATGTTTTAAAACATGTTAACATCTCTAACGACTTCAACATAGAAAATACTAATTCAACTGAGTTAAAAGATACTCTACAGTATATAAAAAATAAAGAGTGTCTAGATGAAATGTTATTCAAAATACTCATCAGCGTCCCAACTCATACAAATCAAAATTATAAATGAATATTTTCCCCTCAGACAATTTCCTTCCTGAATGAAAACAGGCCTTGTTATCGCACTATTCAAAGGCGGTAATACAGAAGATAATTTTAGAACAATTTTTTTTTCTGTCATTACTATCATAGTTAATAAATAAAATGTTGAAAAATAGTATTACATTTTTAAATACCAATGATATATTAATCAACACGCAATTTGGATTTCATAGCTCAAAAGTTACGAATGATGCTATTTTTCCTTTCATGAACATGTTTACACCAATCTCAATAATGAAGGAGCTGTAGAGGCAGCATTTTGCGAATATTTTGAATGTAGATTTACCGTGTTAGAAAACTTCCACATACATATGTTACAAAAGTTATCTGGAGAATTAACACATTTACGAGAAGCCAAATGTCTAATGAATTCATCATAATTTTACAATTACGACTTAATAGTCGTAATTCCGAATTACTTTGACGTAATTCCGAAAAACTTTGACTTAGCGAGATATAAAACATAATACTTGGGGAAAGTTGTACACGGACGAATTTTTCCGAACTATTCCATTATAAATCTCACATTCCAAAAGGCGATGATAATCAGATATTTTCTCCGGTGGTACAGAAGGCAGTTTTATCATTTGATTGGTCTTCTACACGATCTTCATCGTTGGGTTTTTCGGTGGTATTCCATGTTCAATGCCACTGTTGCATTTCCTTTGTCAGTATATATGATATATAATAATTTCATCTATATTGAAGATATTCATCCTTATGAGAGCAAGATCTTCGTATTCAAGCACTATGTGGGAGCCTGTTTCGTCCACCCCATCACAGAACTTGAATAGTGTGGAGTCTTGGTGTAGCCCACAGCAGAGACGGATTTTTTCCAGGCGGCAATGCCCTGTCAGGAGTCCTGACAGAGATTCGGCTCAGTCCGACCAAGTGTCTTAATAGCCGGTCGGTTGACTATTTCTCCATTGGGATTCATTGTTTGAGGCATTCTCCCAGGAAATTGATGATGGATCTTCACCCATTTAATCGTACCCTGCTTAATATCCCCAAACGAGATTTCATAGACTGGTTCTGGTTGAATGATAGTTGTTGCTGCCCCCGCTTTTGCAAGGGCATGTATCCTCTCACTGCCTGAATGATCGC
Source organism: Chrysolina americana (assembly GCA_958502065.1). NCBI lineage: Eukaryota > Metazoa > Arthropoda > Insecta > Coleoptera > Chrysomelidae > Chrysolina > Chrysolina americana. Next base: position 17,200,850 of record OY293411.1, on the reverse strand, counting down.
TGACTGTCAAAGAGAATGACTATGGATTGGTTTTAGGACCCCTCCTTAGAATCTCTCCCTTGGGAACGGAAGTAGCTATTACCTCAAAGAAAAAACAGAGTAAAGTTGCAAGAACTTTAAGGAATGCCAAACCTCCTCAATACAAAAATTCAAGAGACGAACAGGCTGTTATAAAAGCCTCAATACCGATAAAAATACTAATATTGATGTTCTACTGACAAAAGAAATGCAACAGTGGTCCTAAACAACTCGGACTACAAAAGCAATCATGACCTTGTTGATCAAGAAATGTATAGACTACCAAAACAACCAACAAGAAAGATCCAATCAACTAATGAAACTATCTTCATTACCACCTGAGACAAAGACAAAGAAAATTTGTTGATCCGGCGCATTACCATCAAAGCATTTCGAAATGTGAGGTTTATGTGAGAAAATGCATTCGTCTGCTACTTTTCTCTCGAATATATGTCTCCTATTTCGTAATTGCCTCTCAATGGGTCGGGATTACGAGTAAGTTAGTCGTTATTTGACAATTACGATCATCATCTTGTAATTACGTCCTAGAAAGTCGTAATTACAACTCTGTAAGTCGAAATTATGAGTAAGTCGTAATTTTTAAATTATCTCGATATTGTATGTTAATTAATCGTAATTATTGATGAAATAAAAAAATACACATGGCCCTTCTACGCTTCCGTAGAATGCGTTATTATACTCTACTGTTACTTTAAATCTTCTATAAGTATAAAAGACGTAAAAGTCCGTGAAAATTAAACAAAAATCTATCAATTTTGCATATCACCAAAATTGTTTAGGTTTCGAATATTTTACCATTTATATTTTGAGTTGGTGCATGGGTTCAAATCAAGCAAGATCACCAGTCTAGTGCATGGCATCACACGTTCAAAAAGGTAAAAGCTACGTCATCCCTAGCTCGTAAGGGTACAGCCGGTTGACGGATATAACATTTTCAACAAAAAAACAATATAACGACTCGTTACACATAACACTTCTGAATAGCAATTAAATTAAACTCAAAGCGACAAAACTATCATTTAGAAAACTGTGTAATGAACACTTGGACACAATTGTGCATGCTTGGGCATACAGTGTGTGAAAGCTAAATGGAATAAATTCATTATTTCGGTTACTGTACATTAAAATTGCCCTCAATGAAAAAGGGACCAATGATATGGTTTCCAACAATCCCTGCCAAAACATTAACCTTTTGATGGTATTGCATGTGTTCTTCTTTCATCCAGTGAGGATTTTCCGTTGACCAGTAGCGGCAATTTTGCCGATTAGCATGACCGTTAAGTAAAAAAGTACACTCATCAGAAAATATAACACAACATGTCCATCATTCGCTCACAAAAATAAGTTCTCCTAACAAAATCGTCTTCCATAAGCTCCTGAGTAGGTATAATTTTATAGGGATGCATTTTATTTTCTTTCAATATGTTTACTATCGATGTATGGCTAACATTGAATGTAGTGGATGCCTGTCTACTCCATGTATGTGGGTTTTCCTCGAACGCAAGCAACACATCTTATTTGATTTTATCACTCAGTGCATTGGCAGCTTGTTTTTTATCTGCCTTACATGACCAAACTTGCGAAACTGCTTCTCTATTTTACCAATTATTCCTTGGGATATAGGCGGTTCAATCTCTGTAACCAATCATTTGTAAAACTGTTATTTTATGTATTTCCGTTATCTAACTATTTTTCAGAATTGACGTTAACGAATTTTAAACTTAAATTATAATACTGCCAACTTAAATGACACTTATGTAAACAATTTGCCAAGGCGTTTTAAACAAACTGTATAACGTTGCCACGGAAACTATTTAAAATATTTTTAATGGATACCATTTCTATGGTTTTTGCTTTATTTCTTAATATCAAGACCTAAACGGGAAATAAGTATTGAGTATATTGTAATAAGTTTTCAGTATAAACTTGAAAGAGATAACATTTCTGAATAGAGAATGAAGAGAAATTTCAAACGATATATCACAAGCCTATACTTCAAATTCAAAAAATTGGGGGTTTTACCTGTCATTCGAAGGGGGTTGAATGTAGGGGTCGTATTTTCACGTTGGAGAATGTCGAATATAATTTCGGGATTCTTTATAAATATGTACAGTAACCGAAATATTGAATTTATTCCATTTGGCTTTTACACGCTATATATCAGATAGGCACATGATTGACAGGTTGACAGGATGAATTTTCATGCAGTTGAATTTTAATACTTTTAGGTAAAATGTGTGATTATTTATTGTAGTAAATTGCATTTTAGCAGAACATAAATAACCGAATAGGTCGAAAATTAAACGAATAAAACTGCTTCCGGACACCGATTCTGTAAATTTGAATGATTATGTTTATTTATTTTATGCTCGTGGGCAATACTTGAAACTTCTGTTGATGAAAATTTACCCTAACAAGAAAACCGACGGTGGCGGTTCACGCAAGCATCGCAGGATACTTGGAAAACAGAACGGGACTTCATTTGTTTTCTCGTAATCAAGCTAGCAAATGTCTCCAGTTTTATTCTACAGTTCTACAGGTATAAGTCCGGAGTTAGGCATCTTTGTAACAAGATAATTATATTCTCCATTGTTGATTGGATTCCTGGTTGCCCATGGTCATGGAAGGAACAGTGCTTTATCAAGATACCGCAGATATGAGAGATTCATATAGCGAGTGGAATTATTCCAATCGTCGATTCATTATATTCACTACAACGTATTTTGAGTTCAACGACAGTGAAACCCATACAAACTCCAGGATTTACCATAAACGGAATTACTATATCGATTTCAACATTCACGTGGACGACTTCTACACCACCAACCGAAGTTATGTAGCGTGATAACAGAAATCTTACCGGTTATCGGGGCACTATCAATATAAAACATCGACCCCACGAAAAAACCCTCGAAACCCGACTGAATCGGCATCTCTCGCCGTCTCGGCGCTTGCTTATATTGACGTCGTCGTCACTCCAACTACGCAACGCGGATAAACCAAACAACCTTTCAGTGAGGTGAAGAGCCGAGCCGGGTGAAGGTTTGCGAGGAGAACCTCGGGAAAAGCTACTGGTGAAATGTGAAAATTAAACGCTGAACGCGTGAATCAGCACGCACATGTCAACTCCGATCCAAAAACAAATGCACACCCGTTTCTAACGCTAGAAACTAGCCGACAGTCCAATAGTTAGCGTCGAAGTCAATTATTTTGAAGTTGGTGCTCTTGATATTCTACTTCGTGTTTATTTGAATTTGATAAATGGTGCCTACGCATTTAGATTAAGAAACATATGCGGAATCATTGCTATCGCTATTGTAAATTAGGTAAGACGTTAAATTAATATATTCAATTAAGTCTCGTTGGCGCATTCGCCAAATATTTGATTCCTGTCTGATTCAAAACAAAAGCATCAAAGTGAAGTAGTGTTCAACCACCGTTAGTTACATTTAGTTGTTGACAACCGCATATCATCCCGAAAACATTTCAAAAAACTCAGCACGACGCTTATTGAAATTGAGAATATAAATTATTGTCAAATTCCATTGAAATACCGCCTGGCGCATTCGGTAAATATTATGAAAATAGTATGAAGTTTTATAGATTGTCAATTCAATACTTTCCATTATTTGCCTCCGTGATTGAATACAAGCGTAATTTGGGACATGGCACAGTTAATATAGGTTTCTCATGTTCTACGAATTTCTTTGAAGATTCAATATGTGATGTAGATAATGAGGTAGCTGATAAAAGTTATCTCTGACCCGAAAGGGGGACTCGTTCTATTTGGCTTCGATGACCAGCCAACAAGAGAAATTATTTGGTGGATGCACCTAAGGAACATTTACTGAATAATATGCTTCTTATGACTTGGCCACTCAGTTGCATGTTTTATCCAGCTTTCCTTCAGAAAGATTTCTGCATATGGAAGTCGATGTGGTTACATATAAAATTCTAGCAGGTGTTCTGAAGCGATCCATTCTGGCATCACCTTTATTTCTAATTCACCAAGAAGATATGAACGATAGAGAAATATGAACAAAAGTATAAACTGCGCATCAGGACATCTACTGTGTTACAGGTGGTCGGTAGCGCAGCGGTTTGGTCATCATTCAACCGTTGAGAAAATAATTATTTTCAACCTTACAGTTACTACTTCATTCCCCACTGCAGACCACCATATTTACGGTTACTGTTTCAATGAAAGACTGGCATACTCATAGGCGGGCACTTTCAGTGGAAATTCTAGACCGTGCTTGGGATCGCACATTAAAACGCCTAGCCATTCCCAGCTCGCAGTCACCTGAAGACTTCGGAGGGTTGCTCGTATGGGTGCAGCCGGGTGATGGTTAGAAGAAAAAAAAGTTTCGGTTTCTTCTTCAATTTCTTCGATACATTTTTGGCAATATTTCTAAAGTACTTCGAAAATATAAAAAGTTTCATCATGAGACATGTAAGATATTGCAATTCACCTCCATCTTTCCATAAGCGTAAAAACACGATCATGGCTCTCAATAATATAATTCAAGTAGCGTTTTTCCATTACCAATTCCAATTAATTTCGAAACTCATCTGCGCCTTCGGTAGAAATTAGTTTGGTTTACCAAATTGTATTCGTATAATTGAAATTGGCAATGAACACATTATCCTTCTACCAGAAACACTAGTCATATTCCAGTTTTTCAGTTACCGAGTTCAAATTGTTTTGCCTCAAACACTTAAAATCTACAGAAGACTCCATGAGAGTTTTTTGTAACGTACATCCAGACGTGACGACCATTTCAGATATTCTGAAAACTTTGTGGGCACTTAATCTTGAGTAGAAGTTGGAAATAAGTTATAAAAACGAATGGATTTCGAAATTGTAAGCAAGACTACTACAGTGAATGAATGATGATATTCTATATTGTATACTGCAAAAATACTTCTTACGAAACTGAAAACCTTTCTTTTCTATTTTCCATTCGTTTGCTGTCACCAAGATGTTGAATGGCTCAATATTGACAACACACAACAAGACATAAAAAACATCCATTAGTGAGTAACTGTCGAGGGGGTTTTTCAAGGAACTAATGCTCTCTTGAGTTTACGACAGGTGTCAAACTGATGAGCCAAATGGATTTTAGAATCTAACTAAGCTCGAAATGAAAATATGATTGCAGTGGTAGCCGATGCTGACTAGATTGACAATTATTAACTGAGCACCACGATGAGAACTGTCCAACCACACTCCCTACTTATAAATTTTTTACTTTTTTCAAACATGCATGATGCATACTTCAGTGTACTTTTCTTGCTTGTGTTGTGCTGTTGAGAAGATCGAAATATAACGATATTTCGAAATTCATTAACATTTTCACATTGCATAGACATTACAAATGCATTACAGGGTGGGAAGGAATTTTTCTTCAAAATCCAAATATACGTCTAGATTGTTTGTCAGGGAGGCACATTTTGACTCAAAAAGCATAGTAAAACCTTCAACCAAGTAGGGGTGTCATCCCAATTTTTTTTTTTCAAATGGGAAGGGGGGTCAATTGATACCTCATTAAAAGGGTCTTGTCATTTCCTATAAAGTGCTGTGAGTTTTTGAAAATCGATCCACTCTTTTAGAAAATATGAGGCGTTGAAACTCCAACAATAATGTGTGACGAAAAATGCAAAAACAGATTCAATTGTACTTTGAAACTTATTTATTAGTCAAGTAAATGCTCGAATTGCTGTCCGCTAACCTGCATACAGTGGTACAAATTATTTTCAAACCGTTGTCGTACATTCAGGAGCATTTGCGGCGTCACTTCGCGACATACGTTAAATTCTTCTTTGCAACTCTTTTGATGTGTCTGGTGGTGTTTTATAAACAATGCTTTTTAGATGTCCCCACAAAAAAAACTAAAGGACTTAAGTCGGGTGATCGAGGTGGCCATTCAATTGGGCCCCGTCGTTCTACCCATCGTCCTGGAAACGTGTCATCTCTAATTTATACTACTAATTTCTAACATTTTGGGAGTAATGCGGAGGAGATCCGTCTTGTTGGTAAATCCGTTCCTGTTCATTGTATGCGAGATCGTTCTCAATGATATTTGTTAGAGCTGGTTCGATGGCATTTTGTAGTAGATCCAAGTACATATCGCCTGTTGAATTTCCAGGATGGAAAAAAGGTCCTACAATGGAATTTCTAAAAGAACCAGCCGACCAATTAAACTTTTGGGGGTATTATAATAATAATAAGTATACTTTGCTTTGCCCAGATTCCTGGTGTTACCAAACAATTTTATCTCGTTGATTTCTGACAAAATCAGTATCGACAGTTCTGCAAGCACTAGTGGTATTTATAATTGCACTCGCCATATGAAACTCTCTTCCTGCGATATGACGTCAAATTGCTTTGAGGTGACACCACTCGTGATGTACTTCTAGTGTTACCAAGCAATTCGATCTTGTTAATTTCTGACAGAATTACTATCGACAGTATTGCGAGCATTCGTGTTACTACCCCCGATAATTTTGTTAACTTTTGAATCAATTTTTTTGTGGATGGTTTGTGACAATCAAAAGTTAATCAGTCGAAACGAAAATACCATCGCGGTTTATTCCGTAGAGTCTCGTTTAGGATGGAAGAAAACATGTTTTTCTAACTCCGACTGTGAAAGAAATGCGGCACTGGTACCCTCAACACTCCCTTTGCGAATTAAGGCATCGATAACAAACATACCGGAACAGATAAACCAGTTTCATATACTCCTTATAATTTGCACTAAAGTAGTCCACATTGAACATAACCTCTAAAATGAGAACTCTGACAAACGATCATAATCTTTAAAGCAGGTAGGTAGGAGGCATATACGATACGATTGGCGATGCCTATGAGCAGGAATCTCAGGGAAAATTGGCAGGGGGCGCAAGTGACTATGTCACATCTAGATATGTGGTATGGCAAACGGGTTACGTTCGTAATTTCAACACCGAACAGCAGAGTCCAACCCCATTAGATATAAGTTACGTTACTGTAAAGAACAGTATGGCTGCAAAATCTTCTTCTTCTATTTGGTTTTTTTGGATTTCTGACTTAGTACGAAATCAATTTCTCCAGATCAGGTAATTATGAATCAATGAATGAATGAATCAAAAATTCAAGACGTTGCTAAAAATAAAGATATCATTTTGGGTTACTGAACCACTATTGGAAGGTTTTCTGTTGTAAAACATTGAATAATGATATCTTTATTTTTAGCAATGTCTTGAATTTTTGAAACGCATTGTTCTCAAAACATCAAATACGCACATTCGTGACTTTGGCATTGGACCGACGAATTATATCTTAACTAGTTGTATAATAAATTGGGAGTATATCTATATTAATTCTTTAATTCCAATGATTAATGTCCTCCTCACTCCTACAAATCCGTTGTCATCTGGCCTATATACCACCGTAGAGAGCAAAGAGGATGAACAAATTCACTATAAATTTTAAATCTTCACACACATTATTAAATATTTGGAAATTAAACAGTATAACAGTCACACACATTAACTTGACTTGAGACCGAGGACGCCATCAGTCCTCCACCATTGCCGGAAGTCGAATGGGCTGCAAAATCAACAATCACACTTAGATATTATCCATGAAGTTTGTATTCATATGCAGCAGATATCCGCTCGCTATGAAACAAAGGCCGAACTCGCAAGTTTCTAAAGAACTCATTATAATAGAAAAGTTGATAATCGGTTTGCCGTAAGCTCCTTGTGCGACATTAAGATTCTAGAAAGTTTTTTCAAAAAGTATCCTTTTAATGGAAAACGACAGAACTGTAAAGCTAATGACTGAATTCACACAATTCTCGACACCGGTCAAACTAGACATTTTTCAACTAGAACATTTCGGCGATTTTCTTCTATTGAATTTTAGAGTTCAAGATGGATCGTTAAAAATAAATCAAATAGTTTCTGTATCCGAACGAAATCATAATGCTTTCCCTTGAACTACATTTCATGTCTGAATTCCTTTGACGGACTAGCGATGTATCTCTGGGGTAAACCAGAGCTTCATTTATATTGTTATACTTGAGTGAATATTTTGGATAGAAGCCAAGTAGGCGCAAAATGAGTCCTCTGGAGAATCGAAGCATAAACTCCACCGCTATACTGTATACAGCGCAGAAAATTGAAACTGGTCAGAAGATTGAATTTTTTGGCATAAAAGAGAAAAATTAAAAGCTACCGCTTTAAATGGCGTAGTTTTGCCATTCCCACCAAGGACAAATTTGCCTTATCATTTTCCATTCAACCATATATTGATCACGAATTGGTATTCGGTATAGTACAATGTTTAGTAGGCTTTGAAATTCAAAGATGAGTCAGCCGATATTATCTCAAGTTTTTCATACCCTGATCAATTCCTGTAGGTTGTTAATAACTTCGTTGATTTAGAAAAAAAACATTAAACGTCAAAACATCAATCAAACCCATAAAAATGTTTCCATGAAATTTAAGTATCTAATTTGGATTTCAAGTTTTCCTATTTTTGTTATTTGTACACATTTCTCAAAGATGTATTTAGTGTTTTTACTGATTTCAGTTTGATCCCTTGTTCACTTCCACTGAAGATAAGCATTACTATGCTCAAAAACATGTTAAGTACATATGGTGGAGACGATTTTTAGCATTTACTACTTTATTTACATTACCTTTTTTTCGACGCTTAATTAAAATTGCATCTATACGATGATAGTCGGGCCTAATTAACAAAAATGTTAGTAGAAAACCGACTGTGCCATCACATGAAAGACAGTCCGTAGTTAAATTATGTTGTTTTGGACTCGCAACCTGTCATTTATTAATTTGTTATAAACATTCAAACACAAAAACATGTTTTTTTTGTGTTTTGCTTATAAACTGAAAATTAATACAGCAATCTGGTTGCTCCAATGAGAAAAGTTGTATGGAATTAAGATTCGAACAAAATGAGATTTTTTACGACCTAATCGAATCATTACTAACAAAGAAATATTGGAAAATCAGGAAAATAGAGCGAAAATAAAATTACAACCGCCATTTTTCAAGTTGCAAGGTTGGCCATTTTCATAAAATATTGAATAATGTGTACTTTATGAGTGAACAAAACAGTCGCAGTCGGATTATTAGTTTTGGCAGAATTGCAATTTGAATCTTGCAGCATGCCTGGATGGTCATACTTCAATTTCTCAAAGATTCTGGAAGTGGAAGTATAGTACCACAAAACGAATATTCTCATTTTGCGCTACAATACTGAGAAAAATGATGACTGAAAACGACTGAGCCGGCGTAAGCGGTCGAGTAGTATGAGAGATCGGGTGATGAGGGAAAGCGTATTATCACCTAACGAGCTCATTAAAGTATTTGATGTTTCCATTAGAATAAAATTCTGAAAATATGGAACTTTACATAAGTTAAAATAAACCATCGATCTGAGTCGTCGTCAGTGGCGTAGTACTTTCGTACAAACCGGAAGTGGACACAATGTAACTTCCTCATTAAATTTTTCTAATATACGTACTAAGTTATTACGATTTTTGTGAAACGTTTCGAGTTTACGCTAGTATCTTCAAAAATGCATATCAAGTTTCAACACCGAATCTTTCAAATTTCTACCCCAGCTAGTACGCATAATGACCGTCAAAGTGAGTTTTTCAATTAAATTAGAATTTTCACAGTTCGGCAAAAAATCTTTTTTAAAACAGTGAAAGTAATTTTTTTCTAATGAAAGTCCCCGACTGAAATGTTTTCGAGTTATAAGGGTTTCTTAGTGGAAAAGTCATGAGAATGTTCACAAGCGATACAAAACATTCAAACATTGAAAATTAGGTCAAAAAGTGGGTGAAAACAATTGGTGGCTTACACTGTACATTATGGTGATAATACTACTCACTACTAGATTTATAGGTTTGGCTGAGATAGAGATGGGTTTAATGTACGAGTTGTATTTGATCAAAATACTTCCCACACCGGATGTAGATCAAAAACAATTCGGTGAAAAATATCAAACCCCCGACAGAACGACCAAGCTTTGGCAAGCGTTGCCTGATGAGGTTTTCCCAGAAGCATACAGCATTCAGGAAAAAGCAACAATTCTTATATCCTTTCTCATGTTTCTCATGATGTTCCTTGAGACCCAGAAACTAAATCAACAATTGTAGATTCCTAGTTTGAAATACACGAATCAACATTTGTAATACAATTACTAACAAGATAATACGTTGCCGCCGATGCGACTACCAACACTTCCGAGATTGTGCGCCCATCCGCATCCAACTGCAGCCATTTCATGTTCTAACCCCATTAATTAATCCGAATTGGAACAAACAGAATTGCCACTGGCGTTGAACGAGAAAATTTCATTACTTTCCCGATGCTATAGTTGGACTTCCTCATTAGGTTCAATACTTCTTTGGCCTCTTCAATTAGTTTCTGTTAATTCCACCGAGTTTGTCTATTCCATCAATTCCATGGCTTGATTGTGTTTCAGTTTATGTACTTAGGGAAGAGGTTACTGGTAATATGACTGACGATTATTTTCAGAAGACTGCCATTGATTTTTTTGCTAACGTAAGGAATAAAAGTTGTTGAAATAAATCAAAAGACAGACTTAATTGTATTTCTATTATAGTATTTTCAATATATCATCCTCTATATATGAGAGAGTCTGTCTTAGGTTCGATGTCATAAGGAGCTTAAAGTATCATTTACTTTAAAAAGGTGTTAGAAATTGTGAGCACCAAAATTGAGATGCAGTATGCAGCTTGTGACGTCGGAGTGGAAGGCAATCAACAAGCAGGCACGAAAAGGGGTATCAACGCCACTGATCGGGCCAGAACCATTCTGCGGACTTACTTAATTTCAAGAAGAACTCAATAAAATTGAAGAAGCAACATACTGGGCTAAGGCAGGCCAAAAATCTCCTTGGCAACTTCAACCGAGCAAGATCGAAGACACTGATTAACCTCAGCAAAACTAGTCTAAAGACAATCACGGGATTTCTGACGGGGCACTGCACACTCAAAGAACACCTAAGGAAACTAGGCTTGGAGGAGGATAGCACCTGCAGATTCTGTGGGGAACATCCAGAAACACCACACCATATATTGATGGAATGTTTTGCTGTACATCACAAGAGATTGAATATAATGGGAACACACCAGCTGACCGTTGGAGAAACACCACGAATAGACCCTCTCAAAATCCTTAAATTCCTCAAGGAATTGGGGCTTGAGGGGCTGCTGTAAACAAGAACACCTTGAAATAGCAGAAGAAGATGGGGTACAATAGATCCAATATGGTCACAGTGCATCAGTCACCATTCATACCTACCAATACCAATGCAGCTTGTGTGTGTACTTCAATCTCATTATGAAATCGGGCCTGAGTTACTTTTCGGCGCGTATTTCAGTTAAAGAGATACACTTTCACATACAAAAAGAGAAACTTGTGAGAACTAGGTAATGAGTAGTCCTTACATTTTAACGTGTGATGCCATGCATGGGACTGGCGACCGCGATGGTATTTGAACCCACGTTGATTTAGTTGAGAAGCGAAAGCTCTACCATAGGGAATATTAATTACCTATATATACATACACCGGGTGACCACGAGGTGAGGTGGTACGTCCTCCATTTTTTTCAAGTTTCAAAGATACAGGTTTCAAATTTCGTATGTCGAACTTAAATACGCCTATTTCGACGTTACATCATCTCCAAGTTATGATGAAATTCCTATATTTCTGATAAGGAAAGTAATGACAGTATTGATGAAACTATTTACATATCTTGTAAATCTATCATTCTTAACCGGAACTTATCCAGATATGTTGAAATTGGGTAAAGTAACTCCAATCTACAAAAAAAGACCCCCATATGCCAGAGAACTACAGACCTATCACGGTGCCCAGTGGTTTTTCTAAGGTTTTCGAATATTCCTTTATAGGCTCTTTAAAACAAGAAAATATTCTCTCATAAACAAAAAATCTGCAACAACAGCCATCCACTCCTATTATAGTAAATTTGTAGAGTAGGTATATGAAGGCGGCGAATGCCCTGTCGTCGTTTTTTGTGACCTCAGCAGGGCATTCGACTCATGATATCATAGAGATGCTATCAAGAAATGGAATACGAGGTATACCCCCTGAAATGGCTTTCAACTTCCATGAAAAATCGAAAACAATATATTTATCTGAATAATAATAATACCTCATCGAAAACGAGACGAGACCATACGAGACTCTCGTATCAATACTTAGGGTGCATTTTATGATGAAATTTTGATCGGTTAGCTCATTGGCAATTATTTAAATCTATTAGATTTCAACTTTAATCTGCTTACTATAGTTTGTTCAAATTCTTATTTGCTCCTGTGTGTTACAGTCGTGGATGATCCGCGTCCATTGTCTACGACAGGTTTAATTTTTTTTGCTTTTCAACAAACTGACAGTTTATTTTACATTTGTAAATGATCTGCGTCATGGTTTCATGAGTGTGCTTTGGTCGGAGAGGATGGAACATTTCACAGACTCTTTCAATCCATGATCAACAAATTGAAGGTATTTTCATATTCAAAAAATGAGTTACACAATTTTCGAGCAACCCGTATAATTTTTTTGAAAAGTTTTCGAAGATTTAGGAAACTTCAGGTCTTATTCAGGCAAATACTGGCAATTAATGACCAGACTCTCTTTGTTTCCAAATAATTGATTTTTTGTGAAGGGCTGCATCAATCAGAATTTTCAGGAGAATTCAATCAACTGAAAACTGAAGCCCTTTAGATAAAGGATGTTTCGAATAAGGTTACATTGAAATTCATCGTAGATTCTAAAAATGCAAATAAAAACAGGTTGTTCGATTTACAAAAACAAAGTTGGGATCCACTACCGGTGTAAGTCGTAGGCAACAAAACTGAAAATATTTTAACTGAAACGAGCTCCTCGGAACACTACCGTATACACATTTTCAGAAAAATACTCCTAGTAATGGTATACCCTGTATATACTATAATTTGTCACCTAATCTTTAATCTAACTTCGAAAAAACGTTTCACAAACGCATCCATCACTCGAATGAGACCAGGCAGAAAGCTTTCTTTCTCGACATTATATAAAAAGTTCCACAGCTCGAAGGTCAAGGGATATCAATAAATCCTGCAAAAGGAAAACGACACGGTCGTAATATACCGTGACTGGGACTCCCGATCAGGATTTCTTAAGCAATTTAGATATTCTACGAGCAGGACATTTGTAAAAGATGTCCTATCATAAATTGACATTTATTCTTTCAAGAGATTCATTTTATTTAATTCATTCAATTGAAACAATTTATCGTGTAAGAATAACATTTGGAAAATTTTGATTTTCCCCAGTATTTTTTGTGTTGGAAACCTCGTTGAAGTTTAACTATAGTATATTATGTATCTAGTAGTAAAAGCAATACATTCCCGGACGACAATGTAATTGCGATAAGCCGAGACCAACAAGCATTGAAGTCTTGGAATGTGCTTTTACTACGAGGAACACATCCGGAAATCCGGGAAAATTTTTGAAAGCACATTCCCAGACTTCAATCCTTTACATTGTCGTCCGGGAATGTATTGCTTTTACTACTAGATACACAATATACTATTCCCGTACAGTTTAGTGCCGAAAACGGTACGGGAAAGTTGCTTAGCAACGGACTAAAATACTAGATTAGCGTATTTTGAGGCCTGAAGTTGCTCCGAGAAAGTGGGCATTCTTGAACGATTTCAGAAAAATAATGTTAAGTTATAGAGGTAAATGATAAATCGGAAAATATTTCAAAATGTTGGACGGATGGACGGACATAAATGTGATTTTCATGTATCTAGTGGAAAATAAATTAGCAATACAACGGCCCATTCCTAGTTCTGTTGTAGTTATGATTCGTCAAAATGTACTCTTGAATATGATGTTTGTCTGAGGGTAGTGTCAATATTGATCACTTTTTGTGTATCAGCATACTTATTTTGAATATAAAGGGATCACCATTTAAAACGAAACAGACGAAATATCTGATTCCAGGTTCATTTAAAAAAATTCGCTCATACAAGTAATCACATTTGTCAAGGGGGAAGTTTTTTGTTACCATTTTTAACACTGCAACTTCAACCCTCTAAGGAGGGTAGGGCCAACCCTTACTATTTCAAATGGAACAAGGGGTCGAGTGATACCTCTTTAAAAAGGGCATTTAATTCTCTTTCAAATGACATCTCATTCGTGAAATTTGGTAAAATAGTTTTCGAGATAAGTATTTAATTGTGTAATCTAATTATTGGACTAATAAAATACTAATAATGAAATGTAATACAGATCGTACGTAATTATTTACACAGTTGTTCAAAATGACCACCACCGACTTCCATGCAATGATAAAGGTGTGATTCAAATTTTCCACTAACTGCCTGTAACATGACTGGTGTTATAAGCCGGCATTCTTGTACAATTCTTTCCCGTAGATCCTCTAAATCGTTGGGCTTAGTTGCATAAACTTTGGTCTTAAGATGTCCCCATGAGAAAAAGTCGAGTGGCGTTAGATCTGGAGACCTATCTGGCCACTCAATGGGCCCCCTCCGACCGATCCATCTTCCTGGAAATGTCTGATTTAATTAAGTACTCTCTTACCCGTACATAATAATGCGGAGGGGCCCCATCCAGTTGGAAAACCACTTCCTGTCCTATACGATTTTCATCTCCCTGTGCTTCCCTTATAATAATAGGATTTATTGCATTTTGTAATAAATCACGGTAAACTTCTCCAGTCAAGTTTTCATTGATGAAAATGGGACCAATAATATGGTTGCCAAGAATACCCGCCCATACATTTAATTTCTGAGGTCTTTGAGTACGATGTTCTCTGTTAAGATGAGGGTTTTCATCGGACCAATACCTGCAATTATGTTTATTAACTGAGAAACAGATATTGTAGACAATAATGCGATTTTCTAATATGCGATTTGACATAAGTTCGCAAAATTCTGTCCGGTGGTCATAGTCATCTTCGTTGAGCTCATGAACAAGATGGACTATATAAGGATAATACTTTGCAATTTTCAATATCCTGCGAACTGAAGTTGCAGATACCCCAGATCCTTCTGACAATGTTCTTAGACTATTGAATTGAGTACTGTCGGTTTCTAAAAGTCCAAGAACCCCTATTTGCATATCTTCATTGGTTATCGTCCTGGCTCGATTGTGTTTTTTATTCTGCACCGAGCCAGTTTCATCAAATTTTCTGACAAGTTCCATCACATATTTGGCCAGAACATTCTTGTGGAAACTGCGCGTTGAAAATTCTAGCAGCAGCTCTAGCGCAATCATTGTTGCAATAATACAGTTGTAGCAGTTCCTTTCTGTCTTCTATAGAGTAAACCATTTTTAATATCTCACTCTCTCAAATACAACTTATAGGTACAAAAACTCAAGACTGAAAATGGTCAAAGATGACAAATACTCTTGGTTGTTGCTACCGTCACGATAGTCTTGCAAACAATATCACCTAGCAGATCGTTCGTTTTGTTTCAAACATGAAATGTCACGAAATGTCAATTAACAATGACAGATACCTACTTATTTAATAATATTTCATTCTCATATTAGTTTTATTGCATTTTTCGTAACAATATTGTTTGCATCTCGAATGCGAAATACTTTTGCGTTCTCGAGGCTATTTTGCCTCGCTGAAGTTCGGCAAAATAACTTCCATTCTCAAACGCAAAAGTATCATTTCTAGATACAAAAATATCTATTTGCTTTCGATGCAGTGGCGGCGCTAGACCTCTTTTTTGGTTGAAAGAGTTCCGCCGGAGAAGGATTAGCACTATTTTAGAAAAAGAACATTTAAACTAATTTTAATTAATATCTCATAAACTATCTCACCGAAATTCACGAATGAGATGACATTTGAAAGAGAATTAAATGCACTTTTAAAAGAGGTATCACTCGACCCCTTGTTCTATTTGAAATAGTAAGGGTTGAAGTTGCAGTGTTAAAAATTATAACAAAAAACATCCCCCTTGACAAATGTGATTACGAGCGATTTTTTTTTAAATGAACGTGGAATCAGATATTTCGTCTGTTTCGTTTTAAATGGTGACCCCTGTGTAAGTGCTTGTCAGGGTGACTATTCCGTGGTCTTTGAGAAATGTTCTGCAGAAGCCTCTATAACTCAAACCAATTAATACACGAATGGCTCTTTTCTGGATCCCAAATAAATCTGACGCGTATATGAAATGAACCAGTATTGTTTTCGATAGGTTGGTATTCCTCTTGACAGTGAGTAGTGCAAAGATTGACCTGTTCAATTTAGTCTGAAGGGTAGATATGTGATCTAGCCAGTTCAATTTGCTGTCAAAAGTTAATCCCAAGAATTTGGAAGAGTGCACGTAATCGATTGAGGTGTTTGGTCACATCGTCAACATCTTTATATGATCTTAATGAAACGTTATTCGATTTGGAAACGTTGACACATTTTATTTGCCAGAAACCACTCCCTCCATTACCTCTTTAGGTGATGTAGTGAGTAAGCCCGTATTTTTCTCATGAACTAATAAGCTTGTGTCGTCAATAAACAGTGTTATGGAAACTGTTGGAAAGCTACAGATAATGCCGTATACATAAGTAAATGAGAAATAACGTTGGGCTCATACTGACCCCACTAGGACAAGAGCCTGAAAATGAGTGTTCTGTTCTTGATATGAGACATTACCTAACGTTTCATGTTTGACTCTAACATATATAAATCGCTGGGGTAGATATGAATTGAAGCAATCGTTGAACTAACCTCAGATTTCATAGTACTCTAATTTCTCTAGGAGTAATTGTGATTTACGTAGTCGAATGCCTTATAGAGATCGCAGAATATTCCAAGTGTAAGAATTTTTTCTACCCAATGATAATCGAAAACGGATGTGACTATCTACATAGTTTCACAGTTCAACCGACCATCAGTGCAGACTCGGTCACAACATGCTAACAACGATTTCATACATCGAGTTGGCTGTAATCCGAATTCGACAATAGTACGATGCTTGGTAGGCTTTTAAATCCAAAAAACATCATTTGTCCGATATAATTGTTTGAATTAAGAAAAAAACTCTGAAAATGGCTCCCGATATTGAGAAAACTCAGGAACATATTTTTTCAACTTGACCACTTGTTAAGAAACTATGTGTAATTTTTTCCTTGTAGCCATAACAGTATGTTTCCATTTCGTTGGCTAAGAGTGTCAACCTGCTAAGTCCACTATTGACTAAAACTGCAATTTTTTATCAGTTCATTCGATTATGATTAAGTACTGCATCATATTCGAAAGCTTATTTTGTCCCCACAAATATCTGCTATCTGCAAACGCAGTTTCAATTACCGTACGTGTGATTTTCGAGAAGCCTACAAAATCTAGAGAATTTGACTTAGCAGGTTTACACTCCTAGTCAACGTTTGGAAATATAAACTGAAATTACGTTTGTCGTGTATAACTGTTATAAATTTCTTCTTGTCTTTGTCGATCTAGTAGGGTTAATTGTCTTAAAGACATTTTGAACTTTTTCTTTTTCAATAAATTATTAACCATATTTGGAGAATAGCTGTTTCTTACTGCTCTTTGGTGGTTTTTATTTATTTCTGAAAAGGTTCATCATTAAGTGGAAATTTCAACGCCCTATGAACAAGAGAACTGAAACTAGCCATTTTGTGCTGAATGTGGTAGTTAGAATCAACAGGTATTAGAGTTAGTTGGCATTCTATCTTCCAGCTCCACTGTGAATACTGAATTCAAACTATTCAATAAGTGATCTATATACAATATATACGCTTCAAAAAAAAATCATACACCTATCTGATTCTAATTTTCGGGAAAGAATCGTTGCGTGATTTATGACAGACAGTTAACTATCAAATGAAAAACATTTTGTATACACTCATGGGTCGTAGTGGTCGTGATGGAAGAGCGCTTGTCTCTCAATTACAGGGGCGTGGGTTCGATTCCAAGCATAGTCACTGGTCTCGTGCATGGCATCACACGTTAAAAGGTAAGGATTACGTCTTCCCTACCTCGCACAAGTCTTTAAAATACTTTTGAGGGTTGTTCTCGTAAGGGTACAGCCTTTTGACGGAAATAACAATCATAACAATAACAACAACAACAATAGGCAAAATAATACTAAATATGAGGACAATTTTGGCCTGCACCATAATATAACACTGAAATAAATGGATTTATCACTCCTGCAATTTTGTACAATGGCTCACCAATAGCAGTTCTTAAGTTTTGACACCATTTCTCCGCCAAACATATCTCTTATCAGAACTCCCACATTTCATCAACGGCAAATCTACACAAGTTCAGAAATAATTTCTATTACCTTCTCTCCCTATACCTTTGGCGTACGCCACATTATCAATATAATTTTCATTTTGCGGAAATCTGCAGACTGCAGAAATGTTTCAATTTACTAATACTCATTCGCAGACATTTATTGAATTTCACTGGCGAGACGTCACGAACGGCACGATATGATGACAAGCGAAAAAGCGAGGGTTCTATAAAAATGAATATAAAATACCTACCTGCAAAAATTGGGCTGTATGGCGAGGCCAAAGGATTCAATATAGAAACGTGACCATGGCCTAGTGGAAAATGGAACATCAACTTTATAACACTCCTGTTATAAATTCATGAAACGAACTAACGATGACTCTTCGAAATATGCTCATGAAATTGAAGGAAACTTTAGAGAATATCATTATGCAATGCTATCTTTTTTTAACAGTGTCACTATTGAGTCTCGTTCAATTAGGTTAAAAGGTCGGATAAATTACGAAAAAGTGAAGACTGGTGCATCAAACACATGCACAACACAAGCAGCATGTCCATCATTCCACAAAGTTCCCCTATGATCAGAACCACCATTTTGACAAAATGGTTTGGGTAAAGCCTGCGGAGTTCAAATAGTAGATCTCGATATTTAGACCGTTTATCCTCCTCTTTTCGGACGATGTTTGTTTCGCCAGAAGCCGAAAACTGACAAAAAACATCCTACTTTGATGGTCGAGGAAAACTACATCAGCCTTATTGGCTTGTGTTTGCCTGAGGGTGGGGAATGAGTAGTACCAAGAGATTCAGCACTTCTCGTTCTCCACAACGGACTCAATATCCCCCGAAGCATAAGGCAACACCGGTGTCTTGTCAATACCGTACGAGTTTCGTAGGTGGTAGTACAATACTCTTGCGTTATGCCTGTGGATATAGACCGAGACCGCATAAGCTGGACTAGCTGACAGCAAATGCGTTATGGTCTCAGCTGCTCCACGATACGCTCTGCATCTAGTGTCAGGAACCTACAACTACGGTAGACGCGGGTGTTGAAGCCACCATCTTGGCAGGCAGTTTTGAGACCCTCAGTTACCGACTTCAGCCCACTTGACCTGAGGAAATTGAACGTCGGGTTTCTGGATAAGCCAAGGTCTTCAATGTTCTTGAAGAAGGCCCCATGCATTGGCTTATTCTTATGTAGCTGTTGGAACCCCTCACTCTCCGCAGCTTTGACGTGGGTTTTTTCAACGGGTTCCAACTCGGTGACAGAGTTTGGGTTCGTCCGAGAACGAGTTCATCGGCTGCACGAGTTGCTGCCTTGAAAAGAAATGCTCCAATCCCTGCTTTGTCATGATCGCAGAATAAGCAGATAAGGGGATATGCACTCCTAATGACTTCACAGGCTCCATCCAGGACCATTATGTTGTGTAGACACTCCAAGCTCATAAGTCCACGGCCTCCACGTTGTCTGGGAAGTATAACCGTGGAACAAACGATTTAGCATGCAAGCTCCTATGAAGATGCATCATTTTGCGAGTTTTTACGTCGAGTTGTCGCAGCTCTTCCTGAGTCCAGTAGTGAAATGGAATCAGAACGGCAAGCATATTAGTTGCAGCAACTTTGTTCTTCCCCGACAGTTCTCATGACCAGATCTGTCGGAGTTTGTGCTGATACTTGCCGCGGAGAGAGTTTTTTGTCCACACCCATTTTTGCGAGAACTTCTGCTTCTTCATTACCCTCCATTTCAACCTGTCCTGGAACCTAGGAGGGTAACCGTATTATTCTTACCCCACACTTTAGTATGTCTCAGAACCCCTAAATCCCCAGGAGGGCAACAGTGTTATTCTTGACTAGTTCATTTAGTTTCTCTAGGCACTTCTAGACCCTCTTGGAACTCATCAAATGGGAATACAGCGCATATATGGCTGCTTGACTATTCATTTCTGTAATATTCTGTTCGATTATATTCTATTATTTTGTTCTAGGTCCATATACTCCTATCCGAATTCCTTTCGTTGTTGTCAATTCTTTTTTCAAACCATTTGAAGGTATTTCTCTAGAGTTTTGGGGCGGCAATTTTGTCCCATTCACTTCTGTTACGTAGCTCTGGGTTCAATTCTTTCAAAATCTTTTTTGATATCTCGACTCGGAGCACGTCCCAGGTTTGATGATTTCTAGGGAAAAATCGAAACTTTGATTTCCACTATGTTACCCTTATCGCCATCCCCTCCATTACTATGGGAATGTTATAAGATTGAGTATTACTCCAAAGCGACCGTTGGGTACGTTTTCATTGTACCTGTTGAGTATTCATTGACTTCGGATTTTAGTTAGAGAGAGAGAGTATCGGATGAAATTCCTTCAGCCACCACGTAGAGAGATCGATTCGAAAGATTACTGGGGTGGCGTGTCATATGATGTAAGATTGGCAATGAATCACAGGTGTCCAATGCAACGGCCAGAGTTTTACTTGTTGTTCCAGTATTCGTTCCAGATATATGACTTATGGCTTCCATTAAAGAACCTTTCCGTCTGATTCTATGGTATGAAGATTGTTGTTTTTTTTTTGAGAAGCCATGAAGGAAACTAGGGTGGTCTTGGTGTGGTTGAAGCTAAGTCCTATGGATTGACATTATTCTTTAGTAGGGTTAAGACCTCTTTGAACTATGTCATAAAGAGTACTCTCGAACTTGCCTCTTGCAATTATAATGCAGCCCTGGCACGATATACCGACCTTAATCAAACCGCGGAGGAGTCGATCAACTGATAAACTGACTAAGGCTTTCGAGGCCGAAATTTGAACTATAAGTATTTCTTTCCTGGACTCGATTGGACTGGAAGGTGCCCATGGCCGTGACAGGCAAATAATTTCTTTTTAGAATTTTTCTTGGTAGATATTGGAATACGATGATTCAGCTCGAAATCATTATACTGTTGCCGTTTATGCTTCTCATCGCCATTTCTTTTGTTTCAGATAAAACAACGCACAGATCGCTTCAGCATTCAGTCTCGCCCATTGGCGGGCGCCATCGCCAAAACGATTCAGTCTTTGATATACTTCGTGCGCTTCGTGTGGGAGGCCATCAAGCTGAAGCACGAAAAAGAATACGACCTCCTCATCCTCGACTACGACCCCCTAATGGAAAACACGGAGACCGAAGACGAAACGGGTTGGAATTGCAGCGTCCATCCTAGTGTATTTTTTCTACTAGGTAAGATGTGCGTTTTAGCACAGAAATTCCATAATCGCCCCATTATATTTTTAACTCATTAGCAACAGGCGCAACATAACATTCGTACAGATCAAGTTAGAACCAGGCATGCATACGAAATATCTAGTAAATAGACTACTAGACCTAGTAAACTAGGAATTGTAAACCCGTCTCGTTCGTCTGCTATAAACAAACCAACTCCATTTAAAATGCATTTCCGTGAGACACGGTTGAATTCGAGTACAGAAAATAGTAATGAGACCCAACAGAACTTAAGTTTTTTTTTTTCAGGTACTCTAGTATTAACCACCTGTGCTACAGGTATGCTTTGTGCTGCCATCATGACAGATCATTGGGAAGAGGTAACATGGGATAAAACTAGTCTGGATCGTTTGGCAAACAGTACGGTTCGGCTTCAATGGCTTTTAGATAATACCGTAGCTAAAGTATTGACGAATGACTTGAAGGGTAGGACCATAGCGTTCTTAGTACCGATGCATGGTGGCATTTGGACTCTTTGCGTCACTTTAACAGGTATGGTTACTATTTATCATTCTTTGTTTGGATGATGATGGGCACTTGCTTGATCGATTGTCTAAAAATTTCGCAGAGTTATGGTATGTATAAATTTTTTCACTGAAGCTATCAAGTTTTTCGGTTGAATACTAGCAACGAATTTCTTTGATACTCCAGGATATTCTACAGGCAGATTTTGATAAATTTTGTATATTTACAGTCGATTATTTACTACGTATAACTAAACTAGAAACTTTCCTGTTTTCGTTGAATATATCATTGAAACAGACGCTTTGTGAACTAGCAGGAGAATATTTTTGTTTCATTTCAGTTTTTATTTGATCTTGTCCATTCAGCTGAAACATATCTACAAAAATATTTTTTGGGAAATACCAGTTGAAGTATTTGGAATGATTTCAAACCTATTTTTTAAAAGTACAATCACTGACTTCATCAACAGATTTTCAATAAATCTTTTCATTACTCACATTGTACTACTAACATGTTCAAAAAGCCCACATCTATTACAAATGAATCACTTAAGTTATTCCTCAAGACAATCATATGTAGGTTATGTCAAAAAGATGAGGAAACAGCTGGGCATATATTGTGTCAGTGTGAAGTTCTGATAAGGCAAGGTTTTCAATATCAGGAGAGGTGAGAAACCACAACCTCGCAAGTACTTGGGAGAGCTCCGTAATTTGAACACCCGGTATCTTAGAAGTGACGCGCTTGCAGCCATATGTTACTCATAATTTCATTTTGTATTTATTATGTTAGATATCTAATACCGATTACCAGCTGATATTGTATAAGGAAATTTCAATGTCGTCTTCTTGAGTAGCATTTGGACGATTCGTAAGCTCAGCATGAAAACGATTTAAGATGATTCTGAACTTCCACCCACAACTGTAAAACGTAAGCCAGGAATTAACTAGAAAACTTTCAAGGCACTAAACTTTTCATTCCTACTGGAAATTCTTCATCGCCGTAGAGATTATAGAAGTGTTTTTTCATAGTCCTTCGAAGTTTCAAGTTTGAACTCAATTTCATTTCTAGCGTGAGGAATAATTCACAGGTAGGATGCGAACTTTTCTTGTTTGTTCCAGCAATTATAAAAAAAGCTTCTATTTGTGACTATATTTCTTATATCCTTATGTGGAAATTTAAATTTTGAAGATTGATACAAGGTGATAAAATGACGACTCACTTCATACTAATGCTTCAAGACCCAAGTTGGCACCCTCGTGAAGCCTGGGTTAGATTAGGCTGGTTGCCAGCCACTGTTTACTAAAAGCTGCTAGTAGCACCTGCAAGCAACGGCTGGAAAGGCCTCGGTCAGATTAGGCTGGGAGGTTACCAGCCACTGGCTACTAGTAGTTGGTAGTAGCACCTGCAAGCAGCGGATGGTAAAGACTGGATCAGATTAAGCAGGAGTCAGATTAGGCTAGTTGCCAGCCGCAAATTTAGTAGCAGCTAGAATCAGATGTCGATCAACTCAATGTGACCACTGGCATCGCCCACCGACGAGTATTCGTGAGCGGCTGGCGAAGTTACACGAGTTCAACTATTGGTAGCAGGCAAGGCAACCAATAGACTGAGTGACCGCTGTCACCAACTGGCAACTCAGTGTACCACTTATTATCAGTATCAACTACCACATGGTTTGAATAAGTGTTATAATAATATGTTACAATGAATGAAGTAAAGTGGAATAGAAACGAAATTATTTCGTTTTTAAATATATTCATAAGTCTTGAAAATGCTCCTTATGCTTCTCTACTTTATATCCTGGCCTAACCCTCTGTCGTCTCTTAGTGTTGTTCAGCTAGTTGATTATTTCTAAAGAAAGCTTCCTTACACCCTTCCTCAACAACCGTTTTATAGCAGCCGACAGTGTAAGCGGGTTTTCGATCGGTGCTTGCTCGTTCGACTGCCGGCCACGGTCATTAGCTGGTCACCAGCAGCTGATCACCGGTAGCTGATCAGCAGTAGCTGATCAACAGTAGCTGATCATCAGTAGCTAATTACCAGCAGCTGGTCACTAGTAGCTGATAAACATCCTAATCTGACCAAGGCTGCTTTAGGGTACGTTCAATTTGCCATTTGGTTCTCTAAATCAGATAGTTGGTGCCGAGAGATATACGTAATGTTCAAACGAGATTGGCCACAATGCGCATTGGCACTGAATTGTTCATTCTAGTTTCCGATTACCTGGCGCACGGATCATGTTATCCACATGCATTGGTGTGTATCTATTTGTGTTTTTTGCTCGACTGACCTGTTTTAGTCTGCGCTAATATCATGCCTGCACCAACTTGCTCTATGGCTCTAAATCCAGTTGCTCCGGGATATAGTAGATGATTTCACCCATGAAACCCCAATAAACTGATATTAGCTAGTACGCAAAACAATTCCCCTGCATAACTTGGAAGAGACAGGAACAAGACCAAGCTGAGACCAAACCACCCACGAGCATATAGCTCACAACAACCCCTCCCCCTGTGGGTAGAAGAGAGAGTGTTAAGCTGAGTATTAATAATTTATACGTCGGTTGTTATATTTTTACAAATATATACACAAATAAAATTATTTGCTCTTCCTTTTGCTTTCTGCTTCTGCAAATAAAATTATTAGCTTCTGCTTTCGCTTTGTTTGCTCTGTGGCCACATTCGTCAAGTCAGGTTGTCGTCGCTGGAAATCTGCATCGAACCATGTGAGTGGTCATATGTTGGAAAAGTGGCTGGTGAGTTGGCGGCAGTTGAGCAGTTCTTCAGCTGCGCATGCAATTCGTGGTTAGTTTCAAATTGGAGGTCTTGTCACTAATTATGATGGACTATCCACGTTGCTCGAAACGTTTCCTGTAAGCACTTATTCACCTATCGATCTTATATTCAAAATATACAATTAAAGTACATTTGTGATCAATTGTAACTTAAGGAGCTTTAAACAGGAAAAAAATAAATGTGTAATTTGGGAACACGTTCGAAATGAGGGCAGCCCAATTATTCAACAAACACATTTTTATGAAAAATTTTAAATTACGAATCAGTTATACACAAATTGGTCTTGTTCCGATTTAATGCACATTTGTGCTGTGGAAATTATAGATTCGCATTTTTCAGTACTTAAGTTTATGACTTTTGTAAGTGGATGAAGTAGGTAATCATCATTAAAACATGGATGTTTGCGTGACTGTTGATGATGATTAAAAATCGCTTTTTTTCATTCGGTCAAGGGTTGTAGGTTGTATCTCCATATTTAGGTCTCGTGAAGGAAACCAGCTTTCGGAATGGTTTTCACTTGATAATAATGAAATAATACTTTGAAATTTTCAAAATTGAAAAGACGAGGTCCTGATTACTAATTCTACTTTTTGAGACTAACATAATCCGTTTCCCGATAAAACATTCCTGTTCCTGAAACATTCTTCATATAGCTTGGCAAATCGCCTTTGTATTCGAATACATTTTATTGATACTTTCAAGGCCGATGCACTTCCGAAATATCTAACAATCTTCCACTCACTTGTCGTCAGCGTGGAGTCTTGACTAACATCTATCAAAATTGAAATGTCAAATATCAATTTCCACCTTCTGGCAATATTTTTTGGAATCTACCACTGCAAAAACTCGTTTCAATTCAGCTACATGTTTCAATCCAGTTCCAAAAAAAGTATTTTCTGTTAATTTTCGTCTTTTCCAGGTGACCGTGGGTGCGATTAGATTCTGGATGGGTGACTGCTATACTTGACGCGACATCATAGGTAGAATTCTTGACCGTACATGAGATCGAAACATAATATAAGGCTATTGCACTATCTCGTAAAAGTCTACCAAAGAATTTTGAGGAATGTTTGTAAGGGTGCAGCCAGTTAACGGAAATAACAAACAAATCAATACAGGCGTTTCCCAATGTCCTGGCTCCCACGTTATTTCTAATTAAAAGTATTCACCTGTTGATCGTGACCCACAATCACTTATGCCCCTCTTAGTTACATTGGTTACAGAGCTCCAATCTTAATATAACACATAGACTGCACGATTCCACAGGTTGACGCTGACCATTAACGAAGATCTTGGAACGATCAATAAAAGGTTATCCCATAAGGCGAAGTGTTCGTAGTGTTGAAGCGTTTTCCTCTCACCCAGGCGCCGCGTGTTCGATTTCCACCGCCTGTGACAGAGCTAACGTGATTCTGAATTCACTTGTACGTAAGCTGGAAGTCCCGGATCTCCTCTGCACACACTTTTACGGACATATAAAAGAATAAAAGACGTATTAAAACTCTCGCTACAACCACAGGGTGAGGATAGGTTCGGGTTTCAACCGTTTTCAGGGTGAGAGAAAGAGAGAGTCCTGCAATCCTGTTTCCAAGGGGCGACAAAGTCGCCCCATATCTGTCCGAAGACAGACCCCACGTTGTTAAGTGGATCATATGCACGTAGGTGGTTTGGTCTCAGCTTGGCTGAATTCTAGCATTATTTCACTGGTATTATATGGATGGATTCATCTGCTCAAGTCCCGGAAAAACTCAGAAAAACCGGTTAGACATCACAGCTCATTTTCTATTTATCTTCTAATCGATCGTGGAACAGGTCCAGCGCCTGGTATATCAGACCCTGATGCTCGGGTCATTATAGTAGCTTCTGATCCTGGTGATGATTCTGGTCAGGATATGTTGTCTGTAGAATCTATCTGCGACCTTTTTTACGTATTCAGTGATCGTTTTGACTTTGGCCAGCTCATGCAATGCGACTAGCCTAAGATGTCTAAAAACCCTGGTGTTTGCACTTATACCTGTAAAACTGTTTGATCAAACAGAAGACACCAGCCTACTTGATTATGCTTGATTTTTGACAATTACGGCTCAGTTATGTTTATACACAAGGTGCTCATATTTTCGTGCCAATTTTTCATCCACGACCTGCGGCCCTGCGGCATGACGATAGAATAGACATCTTGTCGCCAATAAATCTTGACCGATGGTGATCGTTCGTGTTCGAGTTTTGGACTGTTAGGAGTGGTTTGATTTGAGTGAGTTCAGGTGAGTTTATTGTTTATAAATTACGGCAATGGTAGGAAATATGGTTAAATGTCGGATTTGTACAAAATTTTCACAGATGGGTTAAAACATGATGAAACACTATCAAAGCAAGAATTCAATTCCAGAAATATTCGAAATAGGAATATTTTAGAACAAGAATAAAAAAATTAGAAACATAATTTGCGAACATTCTGAAAACAGGTGAAGATGTGAACTTCATGGAATATATCACGCCGCAACCTGACTTGGCACAAGGGAAGCCAGCGTTATGAGGGCGAAGAATGCGAGAAATTGTTTTCGGTAAATCTTCGGTTCAGTAATTGGTATGAAAAAGTGAAATCAAAGCAGGTGCTCGCACACAACCTGCGATAAACTTATTTTTACCTTGCTTACCGACTAGACCCGACGAAACACGAACAATCCCATTCTCATTTTAGGTATGTGGATTAAAGTCATCAAGTACGTTCTATTATTTAAAAAGTAGTCTTCATTTTTGTATCTCTCTCTCTGTGTTTACAGAATAACACTACTTATTACGCATGAGTGTGCGCATAATTAACGCACATGTGTATACGCTGTTACGATAGAGGAGTGAGCTGGCATTTGCCCTTCAAATTGATTACATGTCTATTGAAAACTATTTACTTTTTTTAATTTTTGTGGATTACTTTACTCATAAATTGCTACAACTATATGTTTGAAGTATTTTCGTCTTAACACAGTGCATTTCAACCAAAAAGATACAATGAAATACGATTCCAATGAATTATGTTTGTGTTTTGAAAATTAGTATGGCATATACTTTTAAAAAAGAAAAATGTGAAAATGAGGTTTCCGCAAAAAAATTCCAATGGATATTTCATTTTTATCATTTTTAAATAAGCCATCTGTGGAAATTTCGTATGAATTCGACATTCAATCATATTTCCTGCTCGTTCCGAAACTACAATAACTAGACGAATTATATCACAACTATATCAGAAATTCAAAATGACTACGGAAATCTGACTGACACAATAATAATGTTAAATGCATGACAGCTTCAATAGTTTTTGAAGAAACCAATAAGATAACAGAATAAAAATAAAAGTCGTGAACGCAAAACGCCGTTATGCGTAAGCTGCCTAAGAGTTTTCTGTCAGCGATGTAAGCACAGCGTAGCGGAGAGTCGGGAACTAGGACGTAATGCAACAGGTGGTTCCGTTCGAAAAGATCAAAACAAAATCGATTCATTGAAATCACCAGGGTTTTTAGACATCTTAGACTAGCCGAATATACCTATTCGTGACGATACGAAGTACTCTATTTTGCATGCTCTTCTGCCGCAGCAGAATATTGGACAGGCGTAGGTCATCGATGGCCTAATGACCTGTTGGTGAATCAACGCTTTGTTTTCCCTCGCTATCAACGGGTATGTCCGTTTTAATACACCCTCAGCTTGTTGAATTACCAAGCTGACGTGTTTGACAAACGTCAATCTCCTGTCCAATTGTACCATCAGGTACCGCACAGACTTTGCCTCCTCCATCCGGGTTCCCAAAACCATAACCACCTCCGTAATCTCCAGGTTACTACGTTTTCTCTTCTAAGTGAAGTTTATGAGCTCTATTTTTTCGGATTTCCACTATATTGTTACTCGCTAGAGTACCGCAAGACCTGCCCATTCAGGTGCGTTGCTACCTGGGCAGCGACGATATTGCTCTCGCCTGCCTGGCCGAAAATTGCCCAATCATCGGCGTATACCGCCATGCTCGTTTGTTCCGACATCGAAAAGTCACGCGTATATACCGAGTACAAAAGTGATGGCAGGCAGTATTCTGACACTGAAATCCCTACCAACCTTTTTGGAGTCTAGGAGTCTGACCATATGCCTAGGCATGCTAGCTCTAAGCATCTTCGCGACAAAACCCTCCGTCAAGTCAGTATTGAAGGTCTCCTGCACGTCCAGCAGGACCATCACTGTTCTGAGACTTCGCCTGAGAGGGTATAGAGTGACTTCTCCGGAAGCCGAACTGCTCATCCGGAATGAGTTGAAGGTCTTCCTCGAGATTCTCAACTCTTTTCAGCAGGATCCTGTCACTCAGCAAAGAGTATCTCTCTATCATTTCTTGAGGCTTTCACGCTTTCAGTATCTCTACATGCTTCAAGCGTCGCGTTTCCTCTTCTTGTTTTTCTTCCTGGCGCCGCTTTCCCTCTCCTTGTTTTACTTCCTGGATCCACTTTTCCTGTTCTTATTTTTCCTCCTGGCACCGCTTTTCCTCTTCTTGTTTTTTTTCCGATAGCCAAGCAAACGTAAGCGCGGTTAGATGTTTGATGAGTACAACACACACACACACACACACCAATGGTCGACCGGAAGTGGAATCGCTCGACATCCCCAGGTCGCAAAAATTATCGGAAGACTTCCGAGGGTTGCGCATAAGGGTTCAGCTGAATAGCGGCAAAATTAAATTCTTGACCAAACACATTTTTGTATATCAAAAACAGTTGCAACATAACTTGGCTTCCTTTTCGTGCGATCAACATATTATATCGATAATTACATCCAACCTTATTCAAAATTACGTTCGAAACTCCTGAGAGGTGAATCAATCGATCGTTTGTTCGACGATTTTATCCTCAGAAATTATCGAACATCGCCAAAACATCCGAGAAAAACAAAATATATCTACTTATTTCTCTCAAAAACAGGGGTGCCCCATCTCTCAGACTCGCCCGGTATATTGAGTGAGAAATGAAAAGGACTGTAATTTCAATAAAACAAACATGTGGTACAATTTGAAAAATCCAAGTTTCGGTTGGTTTCTCGGGGGTTGTTTGCCCGGCGGGGGGTGGGTTACAACAAATATTTTTTTTTAACCTTTTGATTTTTTTTTTCTGGAAATAACTGGAATATCTGCTAGCCTAAGAGCTCTGAGATACCCGATACATAAAAACAACTTTTTCAGTTTTGGATAGATGTCAGTAAGGAGATTAATAAGCCGTAGAATTAATTGTCTCGGTGCTGGTAAAAGAAAGGTTGTTATTTCAAAAATATATATGACGTTTTATTTAATAGGAAACAAATCAATATTTCAGTTAAGACGAACATATGGAATCCCATACCACAAAATTTCAAACACTCATTTGGTATGATTATTCAGATATTCCTTTCAAACTTTCGTCATGAAAGACCGTGCATACTACATCGTTTTCCCAAAGTCTACTTAACTTCCTCATTTCGATTGCGACAAACTTGAGAAACTAACTTCATTACTGCGATGTAACTCACCAGCATTATTGCATAATTAAATTCCAATCTTGTCCCCTCTGAGATACCTCGCAGCGAATCGTAAAATTCAATTTGATAAACAACAACATGCCGAGTTTGTACAATCCATAAGCTTAGCATGAAAACCATTTAAGTTTCAGGGGATTGTGAACCTCAACTCGGGTCACGATTTAATTGAATAACTTCGAAAGCGGTGACAATCTTATGCTATAACCAGAAATCGATTGTTTAGGAGTACTCAAATATGTCGGATCGGGTAAAAAAAAATTCGGGCAATGGCAAAGTGGTTAATCTGGATGAACCTGCTAACGGTGGAGCGACCGAAGATATTTCATAGAAGCATTATCATTATGGAAATATCTATAAACGATAGCATTCCAGAAAGTAAGCGAATTGGTGAGAAAGAACGAGACGAAATGCAAAATTTCAATGCTATGGTTACAGGGTTATTCAAATTCGAGTGCCACCATCTCGGAAACTATAGGAGATACTATGATAGTTAAATTACGGCACAATAACAAATTTATGTAATTTGAAATATGCCGTCGAGAAAATTTCGAATTTATGAGTATTTCCAGAGATGTATTTAAAACTAGAACTGTTGGAAAATTATTTTATTCTAGCTTTATTTGATGAAGAATATCAATATCACTGCATTTTCAGATGCCCCCCCATCTGATGTTTTGTTTGTTGGCCACCATCAACAACTTTACTTTTTTCTCTGAGCGACATATTGGATTTTTACGAATAACAATAGCATTTTTATTTTGATTTCAACGATATATAACATGTAACTTTGCTACCTTACAACCTTGAATATTTCAAAAAAAATAATTGTCGAATTAATCGATTTGTTGCTAATCCGTCTGTCACGTCTGCTGTCACCTTTTCAAAGTAATTATGAACCCAGAAAAAAAGAAGCATGACGATTTTTTTTTTAAATTTGACAGGAATACTACAAGAACTTCAGAAATATATCTACAAATATATTCAGAAAGAATACAAACTCAAAATAGGTTGAACTTCAACCCTAGAATATTCAAGTTTTTTGAAGTTGTCTGTGTATTAGATAAATATCAATCCGTCACACGCAAAATTTCTTCGAACTCAATATCCCCTGGAGCATAAGGCAACACCAGTGTCTCGTCTCGTCGATTATTATCATTATTATTATTAGCAGCACCGTCTGCCTTCGTTATCCAGGAATCGAAACTTTGAACCCTATAGAAGTGAACTAAATTTGTGTATCAATCTTTTTCTTTTCTATATTAAGTAACAGTTGAAAATGCTATTTTAAAAGTGTTTTTATTTTTATCGTGGGGTGCTCCTCTCAATAATGCTCATTTCACAATATTTCTCATTCACAAAATAAAATCTCACTTCTTGTAATCATAAATAACTATTTCCTACTCTTTGCATTTGACATTTTTAGTAGAATTACTTTGTGTTCAAGACGCAATAACTATCGATCTTTACTTTTTTCTTATTATATGGCATCGAAAGATTATAAGATCTACTGAACAGTGCAATTATGATATATCTGTTGATGATTTCTCAAAGCGAAATACTACTGGAGTATGGGCTCTGAGTACTCACAATTGGTCATGCCAAATCTTTAAACAATAAATTCCTTAATTTTTATTACTGATTACAACTTGTAGATATGTACCACGGTACCCCTTCAATACTACCCACGATATATGCCAGTAATTCGTCATGATTGGAATTTAATTTGTAATCAAAATATATTCGGTAGTTTATTTAATAACATACATGATCACAAATCAAGACAAGCAAACTGTTTAAGTCTCAGCAATTTCAGAAGTAATTTTAGAAAAAAATCGATATACCATGATGGTATAGATATCTACAATTCACCACCAAATAAAATTAAAAAAATAAAAAAATTGCCGATTTTCTAAAATATAATAAAAAACCATTTTCTTCGTCAATTAGTCTAAAATGACTTTTTCTATTTTTAGGTTGATTATGAATTGTACCTATATCAATTGTATATTATTTTTTCTGTAGATTTGTTATTGATATTATTATTATTATTATTTTGTATCCCTAGCATAAACAAACCTGTTTCTTGGGATATTATGAATAAATTATTAAATTATTATTAATTACTATCATTACTATTAACAAAACCATGTTTTGTTCCAGATGAAGAAATAATTCTTCTCGGAAGAGTTGGTTTTCCGTCTGTCCAATCATGCGTAAATTATTTGTCAGGTGGAATAGAAGGAATCAGAGGATACGAACCAAGGACCGACTGGCAGCATAGTAAGTATTTGATATCTCAATTATTCTACAGTTTCGTACGAGTCTGAATAGCAAGCTTGGTTTGACCTACTCATGTATAAAAAGATATTCCAAAATTTGCACTGGAGTTATGCCCATTATTTAAAGAAATAACAATATAAAATAAAAAACAGTTATTACCGGTCATTCTAGTTGTTCCTTTCAAATTTCATCAAAATTTACCAACATGAACTGAACCAGAACCTAACTTTTGTTGAAAAAATAGTGATATGATAAAGAAAACAAACAATTTTAATTTTTTTTAAGGAGTTAAGTATTTCAAGTGTAATGAAATTTTCCGCTATAGTTAAAAAAATATATTTTAATTTTCAAAGGTTCTTTGTTTTTCATACACTAAATATAATTTTTTTTATATAAAGTTAGGTTCTGGTTTAGTTCATTTTTGCAAATCTTGATGAAATAACCGGAATTACTTAATATTATTTTTATTTTTTAGTTCAATATTTTATTAATAAAATATTTTTCATGAAAGATTCGTTCGTTCTATTTGGAGTAACTACTCGTTGTTTATGTTTTGTACCTTTTACCAAGAAAATGTGTAATTACCTGTTTTAATAGGTGCGCAGCCTTCTAGGGGGGCACGGTGGTAAAATTTTTTGACCTAAAACATTTCGACCATGCGGTGTTTCATCACTACTTTCACGCATTTTATTTTCGCTTCATTTACGTAACTTTTTCAACTCCCCAATTGACATTTTTCCACAACGGTCGGTAATTTTTCGAAATTTTTAATCGTTCTTATTGTATACTATATCGTATATTATTGTCATCAGTTCTTAAAACATATGCAAAATTTCAGCAAAATCGGATTCCAGCAAGTGCTTCAGAAATTGATTGAAAATTTTGAAATGGAAAGACAGACGCGACAGACAACTGTCACGGACTAAAAAATCTCAAAATCCCACCTTCAAAAATGACACTCACTTCACTTGGGGATTTTTTACAAGAGGTAGTGGATTTTATCAAGAGCTATGACTCATACAGTAGCAGAGGACAAATTTACGTATCGGCAATGAGTGTGAGTGAGAGATATATTCAACGTCATAGCTCTTAAGAAAATCCACTACCTTTACTTTCCAATCGGTAAATTACTTACTGCCTTCTGATCCGTAAGTGACGATAGTTCTTACCCATCGGAGATTTGTAAAAACAACCAACTATTGTTTAAATCGAACCAGTGAGTACTTTAAATTGACGAATCGTGCCAAAGTTATATAAAATTTAATTTTCCTATGACCGTACAGGAAAATGACGTACTTTCCGCACGAGTGATTTCTGTATAGAAAAAAATTTAGCACCTATGTGAATCAATCCCGCGTACTACCAACTGAAAGTTCAAAAAGTAACATTGGTTTACCAACTGAGCTAATTGGCCATATATATTTCTTAAAGACTTACAGGGTGTTTCTAAATAAGTGGCGAAAGTTTTTAGGTGGTGATTTCTTGTCAAAAATACAGAAATTAAAGAGGTCGTTCATGTAAACAAAAGCTCTATCTTTGAAAGTTACACGCTTCCAAAAATAAATAAAAAAAGGGTTTTTGGTTTTTCCTTAAAAGTCTACCTATAACTATGTTTCGCATTTCATTGTGATCTTTTTAAAGGGTGAAACATGCAACCCCTATTCCATTTTTTACCAGATCTTTCAAACAAAAAATTTCTTAATTTTTTCAACATTGTTGTTTCCGTGAAAGCAATAGTTCCTTAATACAAAAAAAACCTTGCATGAACGGTTCTTCTGCAAATAATAGCGAAGAAATCTAGCAGGTGGCTGTCAAGTCGCGTTGATTTTTATGTGGTTTTTGACAGTTCAGTTCGCTTAGATTTTTATGTGGTAGTTGAAAGTTCCATTGTGTCCTATAAATCTTCAATATGAATAAATACACTAATGCTGAAATGGCCGATATGTATTTTTATGTATGGTCATGCCAATGAAAATTGAAAGCTAGACGGCTCTATCCAGAGATTAGCGCGTGATTCCTTATCACTTAGTCTTCACAAACATTTTTGTGAAAGAGGGCCCTTTCGAAAACGAAAAACTGATTGTAGTCGTCCACGAGTAATACGAACGCTGGCACTGGCAGAAGAGGTATTTATTTATTTAATATGACTAAATATCGTCCGGAATTGAATACAAGGCAAATTGCTAACACACTAAAAGTTTGCAATAAACTAATGGGCAAACAGTATATCCTTACCATATTCATCGAGTCCAGGCAATTTTACTGCGATATTTTTCCATCGGGTACACTTTTGGCAATGGAATCTTCAAATGATTACCCAAAATGCTCAATTTTTAGAAAACGTATTAGTCACTGACAAATTTTACTTTCAAGGCAAATAATTACAAATTTTCGTAACAACCATCTACAGGCCGGAGACAACCCTCATGCAATTCAACAAGACCGTTTAACTTGTGGATAAGAATTAGTTATTGGCGAAAATGTTATTGGACCGTTAAATAGGCCAGCACCTCAACCTTGGCCTCCCAGATATCCAGACTTAAACCCCTTGCACTTTTGCATCTGAGGTCATCTTAAGTTTTTGGTTTATACAGCCCCCATTGAATGTGTAGATGATTTGAGGAATCGCATCATTGCATGCTGCCAATCTATGAGACGAAGACTTGATTCCTGTCTAATGGTTGGAGGTGGTCATTACGAGCAGTTTTTTTTCAACTCTGTTTCGTTTGATCATCTTGTCTTTTTCTTTATTGTAATACACATATAGTTTTGTTCATATTTTTAATTTAATAGTTTATTAAAACAAAACATGGTACTGGAACATGCCTCAACTAGAAGTTAAAACAAGAGAAACAATTTTAAAATACTTAGTATGATTGAAGTCACAATTTGTGCAAACAAAACAGTCATCTACTACATTTTTTTAATTCATTCACAAAAGATACGTCCATGCACGATATTGTATTACTATTAACTATTACTTTTAAGAAAACAACACAGGAGTTGAAATAGTTTTGAAATGAATTTCTTCTCAACAGATATTTTTGAATTGAGAAATGTTTTTCGTTGAAAAGTTCTGGTAAAAAGTGGAATAATGGTTGCATCTACCACCCCTTTAAAAGATCGCAACAAAATAAAAAAAATATGTATAGATAAACTTTGTATTGGTAGAACACGTCTACAAAATTCCATTTCTTCACTAAAATAGTTTTTTTGTCATGTTTTGAAGGGTGTAACTTTCCAAGTACAGGCCTAAGAGCTTTTGTTCACATGAAACACCCCTTTAATATTTGACAAGGAATCTCACTCTAAAAACCTTACTTACTTACTTATTTGAACATCCGGTTTATCTTATAATAGAATATTTTGTATTTGTAATAATTATTAATCGATTTTCTTGAACACATGTCAATCACATCGATATTAGTTGATAAAATTATCTCGCGGTCGTTGGAAAAATAGTGTACATTACTTGTGAAAAAGTGATTTTTCACACAAGTGGAAAATATTGCAGCATGAGGAGCACGCCGAGTGCGACAATCACGCTTTTCGCACTCGTTGTATAATATACTATTTCCATTCAATAGTTATCTCAGTTTTACTGTTAAATTAGTGAGATATCTTAGTTTCATTCAGTTACATTATTAAAACTAATCGGGCATTATGCATGTTTAATGGATCTATTGTTGTACTACAGGAAACTGGAATCTACCTATGGATCTGGTTACAGTACTGCTTGACATTTTCAATATGTTTTCGAATAAACACCCAGTATTATAATAAGCATAATAACGATCTCCAACTAAAAGCATTCCCATTCATATATGTAGGTCAAATATATCACATTCCAGTGAGCAAACAAATATAATTTTATTATGGTCATTGTTGATCCCCATATCCGGCAACTACGGATATTGAGACCAACATAGAATCGACGTATGAATATAAATGATGTTTTTCAGGAATGCAGAATTTGTCTATATCCTGCGCTTTAGTATGCCTCATAGTCCTGGGCAGCGCGGCCCTTGTAGGAACCTTTGGAATTTTTCAGCACCAAATAAGTGCCGTCTTGGTTACCGGAGTCATGTATTTACTTGCAGGTAAAAATCAAACTATTCCATTTCATTATTTTCAACAAACAAAAAATAAGGACTAAAGGCAAGTATGACCTGCCCTGGGATTCCGACCTTTCGATTCGATCACGAACGAACGATCAACGATCCGAACTTCAGACGACAAGAAGTAATCGGGTGTTCTCGGTATTTGATGAAAATGGAGGTAACATGATCGTAGAAAATAAGAAGAAATTAAAAAATGAAGTAGCATTAATTGAGTTTAAAATCCAGAATAAGTTTTTGGCATAGCAAACGGGAAGGTGAAAATTAGAAGTGAATTGAAAAAATGTGGACCAACCGGGATTCGAACTCGGGACCTCTTGGTTTGATTGGAAATTTCCTGTAAATACCTACCAAAATGACATTCTTGGACGATTCGACTATAATAATTGATTCCCCATAAAATCGTCGGGTGATTTCGGTACTCGATCACTCAACACAATAAAATCAAATTGGAACGGTAAGATGATGAATTAAACGGCATTAAACATAAAATTCTGAATTGATAATTGACATAATCTCGATATTCTCAATATTTTTTATTCAATCTGCTAGTTTGTTGTGATTTTAAATTAACATTATTAGCTGAAGGAGTCCAGAGTATTGACTGAACAGTTTATTCTGTAAATAAGGAAATTAATTTCTTGAATGTTTGTTTTTGTGGTTAATTCTACCTTGTATATAGGTAGGTACCTAAGGTTTTCTTGAATCTAAACTAGAATAACAAGAGGAGAGTTATTATACTGAAATTGCAAATGTATTAAATAAGTGCAAGTTTGTTACAACTTTCATATACCTACTCTGCAAATTTGTTGTAAGAAATTAGTAATCACTGCGCATACCTGTAGGATGCTATAAAGTAAATGTTCTATAGCTATTTTTATTCAGATTATTCAGAATATATAAGCAAGTTATAGTGAAGTTTTCATGATAGGTAGGTGTACCTCTACCAATTCCAATTAACTTTGAAAAGATAATCGTGACCGTTGTTCATTGTTCAAGAAGTCGAAATGTATTTAAAGAAAGTTTGGAAATTTCCAGTTGTCTACACTTTCACTGAATTTGTTAGACAAATTGCCTTACTATTTCTGTAACCATCCATCCGCTGTTTTTGGAGCATTTAAAAAATAAATAAATTTGTAATCGCAATAGGTAACCAACCTCGATATATAATACTTTTGAAGTAGCGTCTTCTTTCATTGCTGTGTATAAATTATATTACTGGCATAAAATTTGATATTGCAGTAAATCGGGATAGGTAGGGTAGACCGGGGACAAAAGTAACATTTTGGTTTTGGGCCCTTGTAGTAATTACGGGTTTGTGTGTATTGTTAACTTCATATTTTTTAACTTTATAAGTATGTTTTTTTCAATCATCTAGCATAAATTTGAATTAATTAAGAACTTTGTAAGTCAGATATGAGCAATTTTGTTCGCAGGTGCAAACTGTTACAAATGTACCGAATCCAGGGACAGTTGTAACAGGACCTAGGGACAAAAGTAACGTAAGTTTTATTGTTTTTTAACTGAGTTACCTGTAGATAAATTGACATTTTTGGTATATTAAAGAATAATGATGATTCGCATTTAATATTAAGATGAAAATAGCAAACTATTCCAAATAAAAATGTTTTATTTTCGTTGAGTTTAAAAAATACATGAAAACGATAAAAAAAATAGTTCAAGT
Source organism: Chrysolina americana (assembly GCA_958502065.1). NCBI lineage: Eukaryota > Metazoa > Arthropoda > Insecta > Coleoptera > Chrysomelidae > Chrysolina > Chrysolina americana. The sequence continues at coordinate 17,162,327 of OY293411.1, read as the reverse complement.
GTTAACAGATTATTCAGATTCACAATTTTGACAATTATAAAAGATGTCACCACTTGTACATTCTTCGTGAGACCAACCCTTACACTCACGGCATTGCACCAATTCTTCTCCTGCTTTACTTTAGCTGAAAGCCTCTGAACACACTATAGTCTAGTTCCTAAATCGTAGACAGTGACTCATCGTACATTTACTGGTTTTTACGGGATTTGAAAGTGCGGGGGGATGTACGAAAGTGACAAAGTAAAACCAAAGTACAAAGAACATAGCGACAAAAGTGTTAGGTACTATTAAATTTTAGGGGTAGGTAAGGAGGTTGAATATAAGACAACAACAAATACCTCAACAGTTGTCCTTGATACGTAAATTGACGTGTTTCACCAGATTTTCATAGTGTCATTAGTTCCAGAAATATTGAATGCTGTTCGTTTTCAAATTGTCACCCGGTATGGTCCGCATTTACAGGCTGGTGTCGTGAACAGATGTAATAGAATTCGCAGTTAGAGTAATATGAATCGCAGTAGCAGTATTCATTGATTGAATCAACCGCAGGTTTTACTCTTCGTGGAACTATAAAATCGAGTTATCATCTCAATATAAAACTGTGTATTTTGTGAATTCAGAAATCCTCATTCCCCAAGTCACCAGATCATTATAAGCTATTGTACGAATTCGAATCACGTTCTGTTCATGCCAGAGAATAAAAAATTTTATTTTACAGACTCGCAAGATCCACATAAATTTTAATGAAAACCTGAAAGAGAGTTCGCCTTGAGCTCTACCGCTCGGATGAATTGATATTCTGGTATATTAAGGAAACAACCAAAAAAAGGAATTATCAAAACTAATTGTTAAATTCGAACAAGTTCGAAAAATATTTCGGAGAGTTACAAATAAATGAAACGTATTATTTCGACAATGTCGAAATACTTCCTCTCCACATTATCTACAGAATGAAAAATTTAAGGCAAGTGTTTATCAGAATACAACTACTTCCCCATACGAACATTGAATTACATCTAACATTGTTTGTGCAATGTTCCTCCAGGACGACAACACTACTGCAAGTGCTAACTGTAATAGCATTCAATACTATCCCCCATCTGGGAATGACCACCTGAATACACGACATGTTTCAAGGTTGTTTCCTCTCATGATAGGATGGGTCAGACACCATTAGAACCATCCTGACCCACCCAACGAACGATAACACCCAAAGCTGAACAGCAAGAAGTACTCCTCAGTAGCATAGACTCCGGGAAGAGTAAATGCATGAATTTGAACAAAGTTACCAGATGTAATTCAATGTTCGTACGGGGAAGTAGTTGTTTTCTGACAGAAATTTGCCTCAAATTTTCCACTTAGTGTGTTGGTGTGGGGAGTAGGGGAATTTTTTTGTTTTTTTTAGTTTATCATGACAGTTTCACTTGACAGGAGGGTTTCCAACCAACGAAATCGAACAGGCACTCATATTAATGTTGCTTTGGTAATGTGTTAAAAAATTTGATTAACACATAGTTGGTGAATGTCTGATCAATCGGTCATTTAGTTTGGTATAGAGTGGGCCAAATTGGACACTTTTAAAGGGAAAGTTCTGTTTTCAAACTGAATAGATGAAAACTGATGGCTGTGTCTGAGGGTCAAATTTTATGATAAACTTAATGGTGAGAACCGCATATCGATATCTATCATCGTTTCTGAGTTACAGCATGTTTTTCGGAGATGTGCATTTTTGAAAAGATTAAACAGAAAGGAATTGTTCAGTGTAGTAGCTATCAAATGTTGAGAAAGCTTTTCACAGCAGTAATTAAAACTCATAGTTTCAATAAAACTGATAACAATTTATACTGTATTGACTACTAATAAATGAAACTCCAACAATGTTAATAATAAAGAACAAACAATGAAATATATTTCTTCAGAGGTGATCAAAGTGTCTACCAGCTTCTCCCACACAAAGACGACACCTTTTTTGAACGTTTTTTGCCGAATTAATTAGTTCAATAGGAGTGATTGAAGCAAATCTTTGCATCACTGCCGCTTCCAATTCGTATCTAGAATTGTTCGGCAATTTAAAAATGATATCTTTCAACGTTCCCCAGAGTCCATAGGCGTTAGGTCCGTTGACCTGGCCGGCCAACGGTTGGGTCCTTGGTTGAAAACATATTTTTCTGAGCTCCATTAGTGGCAAATCATCAACAAGGGGTTCAATATTTTGCCATAAAATTTCTACATACCTCTGAGATGTGAGAGTGTCATTATAAATAAACGGGCGGATAATTCTACTCCTGAAAACACCTGCCCACACACTAAATCCAAATCTTCCCTGACTTGTCTGCTCCACAATAGAATGAGGATTTTGTTGTGCCCAAGTATAAGAATTGTAGCGGTTGAGAATGCCGGCACTGCTCACATAAGCTTCGTCTGTCCAAATACAATTTATCGAAAAATCACGCTCTTGGTTACAATTTTCGAGGAACAACTAGCAAAAAATCGATAAGATAACAGAATAAAAATAAAAGTCGTGAACGCAAAACGCCGTTATGCGTAAGCTGCCTAAGAGTTTTCTGTCAGCGATGTAAGCACAGCGTAGCGGAGAGTCGGGAACTAGGACGTAATGCAACAGGTGGTGTCGTCCGAAAAGATCAAAACAAAATCGACTCATTGAAATAACCAGGGTTTTTAGACATCTTAGACTAGCCGAATATACCTGTCACTATTCGTGACGATACGAAGTACTCTATTTTGCATGCTCTTCTGCCGCACCATATGGTACGCGGGGAGGCTGTAAAATATTGGACAGGCGTAGGTCATCGATGGCCTAATGACCTGTTGGTGAATCAACGCTTTGTTTTCCCTCGCTATCAACGGGTATGTCCGTTTTAATACACCCGCAGCTTGTTGAATTTCCAAGCTGACGTGTTTAACAAACGTCAATCTCCTGTCCAATTGTACCACCAGGTACCGCACAGACTTTGCCTCCTCGATCCGGGTTCCCAAAACCATAACCCCCTCCGTAATCTCCAGGTTACTCGCTAGAGTACCGCACGACCTGCCCATCCAGGTGCGTTGCTACCTGGGCAGCGACGATATTGCTCTCGCCTGCCTGGCCGAAAATTGCCGAATCATCGGCGTATACCGCCATGCTCGTTTGTTCCGACATCGAAAAGTCACGCGTATATACCCTCCGTCAAGTCAGTATTGAAGGTCTCCTGCACGTCCAGCAGGACCATCACTGTTCTGAGACTTCGCCTGAGAGGGTATAGAGTGACTTCTCCGGAAACCGAACTGCTCATCCGGAATGAGTTGAAGGTCTTTCTCGAGATTCTCAACTCTTTTCAGCAGGATCCTGTCACTCAGCAAAGAGTATCTCTCTATCATTTCTTGAGGCTTTCACGCTTTCAGTATCGGGACAACCTCTACATGCTTCAAGCGTCGCGTTTCCTCTTCTTATTTTTCTTCCTGGCGCCGCTTTCCCTCTTCTTGTTTTACTTCCTGGATCCACTTTTCCTGTTCTTATTTTTCCTCCTGGCGCCGCTTTTCCTCTTCTTGTTTTTCTTCCGATAGCCAAGCAAACGTAAGCGCGGTTAGATTTTTGATGAGTACAACACACACACACACACACACCAATGGTCGACCGGAAGTGGAATCGCTCGACATCCACAGGTCGCAAAAATTATCGGAAGACTTCCGAGGGTTGCACACAAGGGTGCAGCTGGATAGCAGCAAAATTAAATTCTTGAACAAACACATTTTTGTATATCAAAAACAGTTGCAACATAACTTGACTTCCTTTTCGTGCCATCAACATATTATATCGATAATTACATCCAACCTTATTCAAAATTACGTTCGAAACTCCTGAGAGGTGAATCAATCGTTTGTTCGACGATTTTATCCTCAGAAATTATCGAACATCGCCAAAACATCCGAGAAAAACAAAATATATCTACTTATTTCTCTCAAAAACAGGGGTGCCCCATCTCTCAGACTCGCCCGGTATATTGAGTGAGAAATGAAAAGGACTGTAATTTCAACAAAACAAACATGTGGTACAATTTGAAAAATCCAAATTTCGGTTGGTTTCTCGGGGGTTGTTTGCCCGGCGGGGGGTGGGTTACAACAAATATTTTTTTTAACCTTTGGATTTTTTTTTCTGGAAATAACTGGAATATCTGGTAGCCTAAGAGCTCTGAGATACCCGATACATAGAAACAACTTTTTCAGTTTTGGATAGATGTCAGTAAGAAGATTAATAAGCCGTAGAATTAATTGTCTCGGTGCTGGTTGTTATTTCAAAAATGTATATGACGTTTTATTTAATCGGAAACAAATCAATATTTCAGAACTAGCTTGTATTTTAGGAGCAGACTACCAAAATGCGTTTTGTCCAAATTGCATAATTATCAGGAAATGAGAAAGTTTACTATGAAGAATCAAATAAATTTAGGTGAGATTTGAGAAACCGGAAAAATTTCAAAAAATATATCCTCTAATATTGCATTGTTGCCACAAATCTCCTTTGATAGCCAATCCAGGAATTTGAAAAATGAATGAACCTAAATACGTCCATAATGGACAAAACTCGTGCTTTGTGCTTTCTCAAAATCCGCCTAACGTTAGTTCTTGGTAGGCCTGTTGATATTTTTATATTTCGCGTTGACGTTTTGGGATTATTTTCAATAGCTCCTAAAACGACTATTCCTTTCAACTCCTTATCCCTATTTGATTCATATAATTTTGGCCTTTTCTTTTCAAATTGACCTCCATTAATTAGATTGTGTCTTCTTTCTGGAAACCTCTCGAGACAAATTGCTTGCTGCTTCTGCATTTTTCCAGGTTTGTATAAAATTGAACAAAAACCACTAATTAAAGAGTGTATTTACTGCTTAAATCAAAATTTAACAGCTACCAGTAAATATTTGCATTCTGTTTCATCGACGCGTCCTCCAAAGCCTACTTGTTCGAAGTGTGCGTTTCAAAGTCTACATGAAAAAACCTAAAAGCTCTATATTTCAAATATAACTCTAGCAAAACATCAAGTCTGCCACATTTTTGGAAAGGTAATTTCAAGCTCTATTGAAATATGCTGGAATATACAGGGTGTCTCATTTAAAAAACGTATTTTTCCATCATCTACTATGGAAATCTTATTTGAAAAAATAAGTTAACTACACCATTGAATTCTACGTAAAAAGTGCTCTAGAAATTTTTTCATAGAAACAAGGAATTTTTGACAGGAAAAAAGTTACAGCAAATTGCCGATCAATTCTACTGATGCAAAGTTTTGATTCAATCACTCCTATTGAACTAATTAATTCGGCAAAAAACGTTCAGAAAAGGTGCCGTCTTTGTGCGGGAGAAGCTGGTAGACACTTTGAACACCTCTAAAGAAATATATTTCATTGTTTGTTCTTTATCATTATTATTGTTGGAGTTTCATTTATTAGTAGTCAATATAGTATTAATTGTTATCAGTTTTCTTGAAACCAATTACTGCTGTGAAAAGCTTTCTCAACATTTGATAGCTAACTACACTGAACAATTCCTTTCTGTTTTATCTTTTCAAAAATGTACATTTTTAAAGAACATGCTGTAACTCCGAAACGATGATAGATATCGATATGCGGTTTTCACCATTAAGTTTGTCACTCTGTAAATAGCCTCGTGCAAAAAATATATATTTGTCAATTTATCCTAGAAATTGTGCTAACAGTTAGTAGCAGTGGCTGTAAAATCAAGTTTGTTAGAGGAAGTGAAAGTAATCACTCTGCCACGAAATGCCCACACTGTATGATTGTTACTTCCTAATTGTTTATGAAATTATGAATTACGGCTTAAGTTAATTTGGTACAAAAAATCAATATTCCAGTCTGTAGTTACATAAAGTAACCCCCACTGTTAACTTTTGAACGGATTGAAATTTATCTTTGATTTTTTTTTTGTCATATGGTAGTTTATAGACTAGTTTTTGACAAAAATTAAGAATGTTTACTTTTCAAAATGGCGTCTGGAGAACATTTTTGAAGAATTTTTAAAATGGCATTGGAGGTCGAGTGATACTTCATTCGAACCGTCTTTCAGTTCTCTATCCAACAGAAAAATTTCAGACAAAAATATTCATTCAAAACAAAATGGCGGTACATAACGGTACAACTCTCATATGAGGATCCGTTGAAAAAGATGGCTATTAACGAGCTCTAGCATAATAAAAAATATTTTTTTGTTATTAACAATAGTGCTTTGTTCCTCAAAATTGCAACTAACTGCCATCTTCAAAAGAAATTCAAATGACAAGAGAGGTAGAGTAATACCTCGTTTAACTGAAACTCCGCAAAATTGAAACAATCATTTTCCATATGTAGCTCATTAATTGCCATCTCTTCCTCTTAGGAACGTTGTAACAGTTGTGCCGCCCTTTTGTTTTGAGTAAATATTTTTGTCTGAAATATGGCTGTTGTATAGGGAATTGAAAGAAGTATCGAATAAGGAGTCACTCGACCCCTAACACCATTACAAACAAACATGACGCCATTTTGATAAATAGATATTTTAATTATAGTCAAAAAGCAGGTTGAGAACCACCATTTTAGCAATAAAAAAGGTCAATTCGTTCAAAAGTTAACAGAGGCAGGGTTGCTTTATGGAGAGTCTGTATATATTTTATAGGAATTTTATACGTGGAAAGTTCTCGTTATTAATTTTTTTTGTAAACTTCAAAATAGTGTTTAAAATTTTTTTTTACAAATTTAAGTGAAAGAAATATTTTTCATAATCTAATCAGTTATTCTCGATCTCATAGATTTTATATTTCAGCCTCGTTCGCCCTATTCTCCCTAACCATAATACACTTCAAGCGGTTACACAGCAAACCCCACATAGAGGATACAGAAGGCGCAGTGGATGGCGTCGTCAGTCCCACAGGAGGAAGAGGGGTCAGAGAATTGTTACCAGCCAGAGTGTTCACAACATCATGGTCATTGGATTTGGGTTGGGGAGGGGTCATGTTGTGCGTTATGACTTCTGTTCTTTGGATACTTTTGTCAAAAATAATGAGATTCAATCCCATCTCAAGTATGATCAACTACTGAAAGGTTCGCATTGGAAGATTACAACGAAACACAACGAAAATTTCATGGCAGTTCCATTTCACAATTCATTTTTCTTTATATTGTCATTATTGAATAAATGTTGGAATTCAAAGTTGTTTGAAAAATTCAAATTTTTTTACAAAAGAAATTCTATTCAAGTAAATATCTATTAATTATTCTTGAAATTGTCAATTTTTTATAAAAATTGTATATTATAAGATTAGAAAGATCTATAGAGATAGAATAAGTTTAAAACTTTAAATGAGTATGGGACAAAAATATTGGCAATGGTGGATGAGCTGATGATATTTTGTCCGCTTTTATCATAAACAATAACGTTGCAACTAGTTAATATATACAAAAATTATGTATATTTATCACATGAACCACTGGTGAAAAAGTTAAATAAATGGATAAAAGTCATGCTTGACACCTAAAGAAGTACCATGCCAACCTTTTCTTATTTTTACTAACTGTAAAAGATAACTGGAAAACATTTTTAACATATGGGTATAAGGTTATCCTCTATGTGTTTAATTTTATGTACCTATTGAAAGAATTTCATGGTTGGCAGTATCAAAAACATCTGCCACGTAAATAAATACCCACCTTTTCCTAATTTTTAGGAGATGACAATCATACAGTTTTGCAATTAATGACATTCATAGTACATAGTCTCCGGTTCATAGTATTTATAAAAGTGTAGATAACATGTTCTTTTGTATTAGTTCACAAGCCTTTATTTTTCAATCACTTCTCAAATATTTGGGTGAAATTGGAGTGGGTATTGGAATACTGACATCCCTGAAATTTTCCAAGAAGACAATACTCCAAATACCTACTGGAAAAATAAAATTTATGAACATTGATTCATTAACCGAACAAGGAGGCAAAATCAATTCTTATAAGATTTCATCAATCCTTTGATCACCTAGGCATTTGAATGAATCAATAAACATGTTAATCAACTTGATAAAACAATTACATACTCACAAAAACGTGAAAGTGGACCTAATTGAAAATTTTCTATTGGGACAGGTAATATTATAATATAAAGCTACATTTGTTTCCTGACCTTACACCCCTTGACTTGACGTTTGTGGAGTCATTTTAAATCAATAAATTACCAAACCTAGTCAAGAATTTTCAAGATCACAGCACCAGAAGAGTGAATGGTTTCAAATAAACTTCTAAAAAACTTGGAAGTAACATTTGGATATGAAAAAATATGGAACAAATTTGTTGTATCTTTGTCTACGATTTTGATTTTCGATTTTAGTTTTGAAATCTTGTGATTTTTTCAAAAATAATAGGTACGTAACTGATTTCTAGTTGTATTGGTGGTGATATCATTCATCAAGAAAATGAGGTGAGTAGAAACTCCAGAAGATATACAGATATGATCACCGAAGTTCTATCAAGGAAAAACAATGCATTTCATATCTGTATAATGGTACAGATAGCAAGAGCAATTATTTGATTTTGACTTTCACTGCAAATTCATAGTTTTCAAATATTTTCTTCACCTTGGCACATCACAACCTAACCTGATTTTTCATAACAACCATACAAATTATAGAAAAAACTCACCTCGGTATAAAATTATAACAGAACTTTCCAATAATCGACAATCTTAAAAAACTTTGAATTTATTGAAAGAAAAACGATCAACGATCCAACCAAAAAAATAACCGGCTTTTTATGACAGTCGATACAAAACATAAAATAGAAAACACAGAACCACAGAAATCACATTTTCGCAGATGATCTCAGAACACAGAATTAATAGAATCACAAAATAATAATATACAACCACAAAACCCCGACAACTATCTAACTGAAAACATAGAAAATTATTCAATATACTGACTATTATATTTCTGACTAACAGGACAAACTGACTCTGCAAGTTTGAAACTTCAGACTGTACCTTCAACCTTTGAATCATTGTCTAAAGATATATCAGGAGATAAAACAAAAACTATTAATAAGACCAGTCCAAATTTTCACAGACAAATTATATGTGAGCGTCCTCACCATCCAATGAATATTTTCTGTGTTCCAATGTCTAGTTTCTTTAACATGACACACAGTTGAAATTTCATTACTTTTTGTGTACTGGCGGCCATTGTTATCGCATAAAATGGTATTTTTTCCATCTTTTTTTTCCGAGTTTTTTTGTCAGTTTTTTTTTCCGTGGGTGAAACAAACGTCCGATAAGATGAGATTGAGGCTAGAATTCCTATACACCAGACTTCACATAGGCGACCCGCATGGATCATTCACGATATGTGGCGAAACGGGTTGATTATTTGATATTAACCAAATGTGTACCCGGAGGTAACATTATCGGATAATCGTATCGTCGCATATCGTGAGTGTGAACAGTAAGCTTAGAGACTATTCCACATAATGGCAGTAGCAGTGGCGCCACCCCACCGCTACTGTTGAAATAACCAATGGGAAACATGCTTTGACGACGCTGAAAATTCAAGGTCGTGCTGCCAAAAGTTTGATACATTAATACTTTTTGCACTAAAATCTAGCAGTGTTCGCATTTCTAACCTTAACATTATCTTAAAATTGAGGTTATACCAAATATAAACGATCGAAAATTCAACAAACAATGACTTTAAAATTATATTCAGATAACAGCGTCAAAAGGGGCGGATTCACTGTCACTGCTAACTGCTACGCCATTATGTGGAATAGCCTTAACACGCCTGATCTAACCAATGTGAAGTTGGCTGCCAACCAAAACTAGCTGCCAAATTTTCCGATCATTCCCGTATTGATCAGTGGCGTTTCCTCCTTTTCGGATTCGGGTACTGTTCAGGATTTCATAAAAACATGATAGCGTGAAACATAGGGACATTAAATTATTGTAATATTCACATTATATGAAAGCGATAAAAAAATCATAAAACTGAACTGATGGGTTATAGATGAAAATGTATATGTATTTATCATAATTATATACGTATTTACTAATTATATATGGTATCCATGCCCCAAATGATCGAAATGAAATATACAGGGTGTCAAATTTTTATAGAATGCAAATCAAAGCAATGATACCCTATATACCCCCTTATATAGTAGTTTTGTCTGTCTGGGTGGCACAATTTTACACCTTTCTAATTGAATTTTTCAGTCAAATATTGCTGACGGATTATTTAACATTAACATATTCCGCCGACTGTGGGAAATGTTTTAATGAGAGAATTATTTCTTAGCTGCTTTCTTTACGAATGTGTATTGCTTTGAATTAGGTACTATACAATCATCATGCCAGTATAAACTTGAACATTTCGAAAATATATATACCGATCTTGAACTTCTGGAACAACTAGGCATTTTTCATTCTAATATATATTTGCTTTCGGCGATGATTACGTTATGAAAAAATTATTCCTGGCAAATTTGGTATTATAGGTTGGGCGGGGTGGAAGGAAATTTCGAAAATAAACGTTTTTGAACCCCTGGAACAACACTTATTTTTTGTTTTCGGTGTAATGTATTGCTTACATAGTTATAGAATCACGATGAAATGTGCTCTGATGGTTGCATTGTCACCATTTTAATAAAATTTTATATTAATTATTATATCATTCACGCAGACTACTATTGGGTTGCCATAGAGGATCAGATGTATTCCTATTGGAGGTCTAGAAATTACGCCATGTAGAAATAATTCTTTGCAAAATGGAAGGAATTATTTCTAAATAAAGTGGTTCCTACACCACAATAGAAATACTTCTATCATGTCACAGTTCAATTGTGTATATCTTATCAGTTTATTGTATTATGTAAAATAAATAATTATTCCACGTGTGGATTTAGGCGTACTTGGCATAAGGCGATAATTTCATGAAATGAAAATAGAATATTAAGAATCTAGCCTTTCGCAAAATTCATATACTTATCTAAGAGTTTTGTCAACCCTATATAATTTATGAATCGCCTACCCAACCTGGCAAAGTTTTTTACGATAATAGTTTGCAACGCTTTCTGTAATAACTATCGATTATGGTTAATTAAATCAAAAAACTATCTGTATACTATTTTCACGATTGTGCTGATCATCATCAGTACAGACCCGGTCAGGACGAAGAGTTTAATACTATTTATCTTCCTGCAATTGATTTCCATTAGCTTTTTATGATACACGACAGCTAGTCTTGTGTAATTTTAACCACCACTCTTCGTCCATGTTTCTTAGGCCAGAAAATATGTTTTTATCTTCATATCGCAATAAAGTTCGTATTCCCAATCTGACCAATAAAAGCAAATTGTTTACCAAAACTGAAAACATTACTTATTACTACCCAAAAGAGTAGAATAGATGAATATGACTCTCTCCAAAAATTTAATCCCCACCAAATATTGTGTTCTGTCGAATACTGATGTTTTATTTTTCTCTAACCATTATAAATATAGTTATTAAAAATTATGGTTCTGATGATATTTCAATTTATGTACTGCTGTGATCACTGGGTTGCATAATATCATGACGAAATCAACATATTTGGTAAACAATAAATTGCAGGTTGGCATCCTTTATTCAGGGTCATCGTGGACTTTTTCAGTATTTTGGGAAAAAAAAAGTTTTATTTCCAACAGGTTTACACCCAATAACAGGAAATGCTATAAAATAATTATTTTAATTAGAACTAACTCTGTGAATTTTGTAAGTTATCATGTTATTTTTATGTAGTCCTTCAACAACTTATATTCCTTTTTAATTGAAGCTTTTCCTGAAGAAGTCAATAAAGGTTGACGAAATATTGAAGATTTAAATCGAATGAGTTTCATTGTTCAACAGACCGCTACCCGAGAATTCCTACTTAGTTAATAGAGTTCGGTCGAGAATACTTTGTTATTATATACCTATATATGTATACATAATATAGATGAATCATACAATCGTTATCATAAACGCATGTAGTAGCTGTTACTCGTGAATAAAAAAATTCAACTCATAGCTTATTAATCACGTCTCTTAGTGTGTCGTGATTTATATCACATAGATGAGAAATTTGGTTGAAGTTTTCACACATAAAATAAATTGGGGATTTCATCATCATTCTAGTTTTAGTAGCAACATTGTAGAACATGTTTGATTGCCGACTGTTTGATCTCGGAATGAGAAAATTAATTTGATTCAAAAGTACAGAGCAATCAATTTGGTTATGAATCAATTTATATAGAAACTACACACTCAAAATTTTTCGACGTCTTTCCAACGACATCATTCCGAATCTATCTAGGAGAATTTGGTTAACTATTCCTCTAAACGGGTAAGTCCAATTTCCTTCATCCACAGATATTTCAAAAAATTTCTTTGAATACTTTCAATCCTGCTTGTATTGGGTTATAGGATACTATATATAAGTATATCATATTCAAGTTTTGATCTTACATACGAGTAGAAAAGGAGTTTAAGTGCGGTGTTGTGCTTGAAATTTCTACAATTCCGGTAAATGAAACCTAACATCTTTGAGGCTGCAGATATAACGGTGTCGATATGATTGCCAAATGTGAATTTCGAGTCATATAATACCCAAGTCTTTAGTTTCCTCATTTTGTTTCAGTAAACTACTGTTCATGAAGTAGTCATATATAGAGTTACATATTGTTTTCTGGAATATGTCATGCTATTGCATTTGGATACATTCAGGTTGAGGCGATTCATATCACACCATTCAACAATTTCATTATTTAAAGACTGTTGTAGGATGTCACAGTCTTCGATATCCTGAATGGAACTAAACAATTTCAGATCGTCCGCAAAAAACAAGCTGGGACATTTTATCGATGTTGCCAAATCGTTTATGAATATCCAGAAAGAGAAGAGGACCCAGATTCGATCCTTATGGAACACCAGACGAGACTGCATATATATCTGACTTGATACCCATATATTCAACAAACTGCTGCCTACCAAGTAGATAGCTTTAAAAAAGATTCAATAATCCATCGGAAAATCCGACCGCTTCTAACTTATTCAATAATGCATAATGATCAAGTTGATCGAAGGCTTTCTTAAAATCTAAATATCTAACGTCTACTTGACCCCTGTTGTCCAGCTGTTGACAAATAAATTGATTGGGACATGCTAAATTGCTTATACATGATTTTTTACTTAAAAATCCGTACTGATTTGGTGAAATTATCATCTCAACATTGGTATAAGCTTGATTATATATAATAATTTCAAATAATTTGGAAAAATTGCTCAAAATGGAAACAGCTCTATAATTTTGAATAATACTTCTGTCCCCTTTTTTAAAAATTGGACATATACCCTGGCAACTTTCCACCTATTTGGAAACGTTGAAGACGACAGAATCATATTGAATATGAATACCAGCGGTTCAGTTAGTACTCTGATACAATCCTTTACAACGAAACTAGGGATCATATCGATACCAGATGTTAATTTGTCTTTCAATTTTTCCGACGCTTTAAGTATATCCTTCAGTTATCATATACATTGAAATATAATCCGTATAAAGTGGATTAATTATTGGAACGTTAACTATATTGGTTCTGATTCAATGTACACTACGAAAAAATGTCCCAAATGCGTTTACTTTATCTGGTGGCTCATCATAAACAACATCTCCATCTTTCATTATGCCCGGTATTCGAGAACATCCTCTCCTGCTATTAACAAAGGACCAGAAGTTGGACTAGTCCGAAACAATACGATTTTCCGCTGATTGAACGAAATTTTGAAAAGCCGTATTTATTTTTAATGTTCGATCTGATTTCCTTGAATTTCTGATAATTATAATTTGTTTTAAGATTTTTATATTTCTTATACAACTTCTCTTTAATTTTGATGTTTTTTATTATGTCTGTATTGAACCAAAAGGTGGAAAACTTCTATTTCTTTTAACTTTAAGAGGAACGGATTCATCAAACATCTTATACAACGAGCTATAAAATTCTTCACAAGCAGTTTCTGAATCTGAGCATGAATAAACATTATTCCAATAAGTAATCCTGATATAGTTATATAATGACAGTAAGTTGGCTTTTCTGAAGTTATAACATTTATTGCCCTCGCTGTTAGGTTTGAACTGCTTCATGGAATGCACATTACAACTAAATTCCACTAGCAAGGGAGGATGGTAAGGATCCACCGTAACAAATGGTAATTCATTTTCCAAAACTACAAGTTCATCAATATTGGAGATAACTAAATGTAAAGTACGTTCGTTTGCATTAAAAACATTATTGAACTGTTTTCACTGAAGAATATCCATCATATTTGTAATCAATTTGAAACGCCCATCTTCAGAATCAATGTTAAACTTGGGGATATTAAAATCGCCAATGATGAGGATTTTTTTGTCTATGATATAATCAAGAGATTCTAAATACTCGGCCAATATTTCATAGGTTTCTATATTAGTTTGAGGAGGTATATATACAACAAAAACGTATATGGTTAACTGACCAACTATAATTCTGCCACCCACAATTTCAATGGTAGGTAGACTTTGATGCAATGAAGACAAGTTTAACTGAACCATATTCAAGTGAATCTTGGCTGCCAAAAGAACTTCTCCGCCTTTTGTCATAACGATAGCTTCCAGATTTCTATCACATCGGCAAACATCGTAAACTTCGGGAAAAAGTTCGGTCATAAAAGTACGTCATTTTGAAGATTGGTTTCGGTAAGACAAATAATTTCCATCTCGCCCACTGATACTGCGTTGAAGAAAGGTATAATTTTTGAGTTCAGTCCCCTAACATTCTGATAATAGCATGTGATATTGATAACTCTGGTATTGGGTGTATTATTTAGTTTAAAGTTTTCTTGAAAATTTTTGGTATACCATTCGTATGCTTAGTATACATATATCTGATTCTCCCTTATTTGTTCTATCTTCCAGTTCTTTACGTACGTCTTTGTAAAATTCTATTTGACGAGGTGTTTTATCGAATGCTAAATGAATGTGGCCGTATGCCTTAGAGTTCTTCAATACCTTTGCATTCTTTATGAACTTATGGACAGAGTCAGCCTCCGCTAAAGTCAGCTTTATTGGACGTGGTCTCACCTGATCGGGATTGAAACATTCCAGACGTATAGCTTTAACGATTCTGCTATCAAAGGAAGGTAAAACAGCTTTGAGTAACTTGAAGACTTCATTCTGATCGGCAGCTGATCTCTCTTCCTTGTTAAGGTCATGCGGTTGTTCATTAGATCCAAAAACTATCAAATTACATTTTCTCGTATTTCTTTCTTGTATTTCCTGAATCATCTCCTCGAAATAATGATTAGGATTACTTTCGTTGAATTCATCCTTTCTGGTATTTTTCAGTTCCTTCACTTCGGCCTGCAGAGCTAATATAACGGCTTTCAAATCGTTTAAATCGTTTCCGAAATTTTGACATTGATTGCAAGTCCAATTCATACCTTTAAGTTAAGTAGAACTTAAATTAACTAGAACTTAAGCGTAGAATATTCGTTAGAAAAAACATGTTGAATATAAAATTCACAAATCTGTTTTAGAACTTCAAACTAGAAATATTTCTGAAAAGTAGACCATTTCAGATTCTACAAAGGCGTAGAGGGGCCATCTATTGGTAAAGAAATTATTTTTGCTAATTCTGAGATATTAAGTCGGTATTCCGACTTAGTATCTCAGAATTAGCCAATTCCGAGATGTTATAAGTTAGAATTCTGACTTATTAGTATCTCGGAATTAGCTAATTAGATACTAAGTCGGAATGAGCTAATTCTGAGATATTAAGTCAGAATTCTGACTTAGATACTAAGTCAGAATTAGCTAATTCTGAGTTACTAGTCGGAATTCTGACTTAGTGTCTCGAAATTAGGTAATTTTGAGTTATTAAGTCGGATTCTAATTTAGTATCTCGGAATTAGCTCATTCTGAGTTACTAAGTCAGAATTCTGACTTAGTATCTCGGAATTGACGAAAATAAAAATTTAAATAACAGTGGCCCTTCTACGCCTTCGTAAGATTCAGCAGACACAGATTCGGTAATTTACTACAAGATACACTTTAGGGTGACTAACTCTAACTAAACAGTTCAATTTATATCCCTGATGAGGTAAAAATTGGTAGGAGAAACGTGTGTATGCCCGCCAATTATTCTAGATATTGTGTGATCACAGAACAATGAAACATCTTTCATTTAATATCATGTATTTTTTTTTTGAATAATTGTACAAAGCAAATAATAAATCAATATATACCAAGCATTTATCAAACCCAAATATCATAGTTATTTTTCAATAAAGATATATTTTATTAGAATATATATAAAAAATACCTGAATTCATAGAAATTCATTTTCAAATTGAATAAAGGAAAAATGAAATTCATCCTTTCAATCAAGTAAGATTGTCACATAATTTTTATTAGTAATTATTGTTTCTTGCATAAGCTAGACTAAAATGTATGTCCAATGAAATGACATCTTTGTTATTTATAAATGTTCATTAAATTAGTAGCAGTTTCAAAGTATTAAATCCATTGCTCATTTGTACTATTACTTTATTAAGTTTCAAAAATTATTGAAATGTTCGTGTAATCAATCAAGTAATATTGGAAAAATACTGTACAAAAAACAATTAAATTATTCAAATCAATATCAATAATGAATTTTGGAATACTAACGAAAACTTTGAAGAACCGCTAATACCTAGTTATTTTCAACTGCATAAGAAGTGATTTTGAAAGTGAGTATTCATTCATCAATGTACAAATCAATTGTAATTTTTCCTTGCGCCGTAACATACGTCATTCGGGATGTTAGCTATAATAAAATAAAATGAAGTATTTGTAGGGCCCTAAATATTCTTCAGTTATGAGGAATTCTTAGTGGAATATTTATCCTTTTAATGATGCTTTTTATCTAATTGATATTTGATACACTTTTTACGATAATATTGAAATAATTGTGTGACAATGACAGTAATAAAATTGAGTTGTAAAAAGTCATCACAAGAAACAGCGATATTTCTAAAGACTTTCATTTTACTCAAATACTGAAAAGTGCAGAAGCACTGTTACGTTACACTTAGGCTTATAAAAATATACTGTTAATTTGATTACCGTCAATTCAAGGTAGCATTGAAATTTGAAATGCTTTCAGAAAACAAGACGAAGAGTTCATGTATTCATCAACTTTCAGCTTTGAATATTGAATGGTCTTCAACAAGTCTGACCAAGTTTCAGGCATCTATAATTCAATGTGTAAATTTAAACAAATAATTTGGAAAAATCATTCATCACAGGTATTTAAACCAGATAAATTTGAATCGCTTTGCGATCAGATTTTGAAATGAATTATATTTTAAAATAAGTAACTCAATTGGAAATATTATATAATATATCTACACCAAATCTGATCGCAAAGCGATTCAAATTTTGAAATGAATTATATTTTAAAATAAGTAACTCAATTGGAAATATTATATAATATATCTACACCAAATCTGGTAAAAATCCTTCAGCCCATTTACAAGTGTCAACTGTGTAATTTTCGTATATTGTCAGAGAACTGAATATTTTGTAAATATGTTTTTTTTTTTCAAATATCGATAATGATCTGAAATGCCACCATCCATAATTTGTTTTTTATTTCAAAATCATTCTTAGTATTGGTAAAAGCCCAATAAATTTTTTCGATTCAAGGTCGAAGGGTAATGATTCTTGTAATGACAAAAAAATACTAATAAAGTTTTACTCATAATTATATTTTCAACCAAGAATGAATACTGCGGTCAAAGCTTCTTTCTCAATCAATGGAAATTGGAAGTATAAGGTATCAGATTGTTGGGAGTTTTTTTCACACTCCAATCACACCCTATATATTTTTTGTCTTTTATTTTCTTATTTTACTCTATTTATAGCAAATTCTATAAAATTATAAACTCACCATGCCTACATTGGAAAGTTTTTCTAAATATATGCTGATTTGTGCAAAATTTCCAATAATTTCCGTTTAAGCAAATTTTTCAGTGCCTACGAAGTATGTTGATGTTTCTAGAAACCAACAGATTTATAATGAAATTCAAAATTAAAATGAATAAAATTGTATTATGGCATCTGCAATTGAATGAAAAATAGTTATACTACAAATATATAAAACAAAAGGATTTCATATTTTTTCTACATTTCAGTTTGATTTTCACTTTCAATTATGATTACTTTTCCTTAGTTGAATATTGAGACGTTGAAGTTATTATTCTTTTCATACCTGAGAAAAAAAAGGAATCAGAAACGATTTTTTTTTGATTGGTGGAGGAATGTATGAGTGCATAGAGATAAAAATAAAAAAAAATATTCTTCAAGTATTGAATGAATAAACAATATATTTCCCCTCATTCTTGTACATTTTTGTTCATTGCCACCATCAAAACGAACGAATATTTTTGTGTGGTTTTATTTCAGTATTGAAATCCATCATTTACTTAGTTGAACGACTAGCTCACTTTTTTTTTTTCGAAGCTTTAGTTTTTGTTTAAATGATTTTACAAGAATGTGTTGTTTTCACCGAAATAAAACCTCACAAAAATATTCGTTTGTTTTGATGGTGGCAATGAACAAAAATGCCCAAAAATGAATGGAAATATACTGTTTATTCTTTCAATATTTAAAGATTTTTTTATTATTATTTTTATCTTCATACACTCATACATTCATCCATTAAAAAAATTGTTTCTGACTCCTTTCTCAGGGATGAAGACCGTTAAATGAAAAAAATTTAAAAAAATACGATATTTACTATAGCCAGGTTTTGTAATACCCTCTAAAATCCAACGCAAAAAATCAAAATAGAAGTAGATGGAAGCCAAACTCATAAAAAATTAAAATTCTTTTTTGGAACCAAACTTTATATAAAAAGACAACACGGCAAAAAATACTTCTTAGGCAAATGAAAGAATATTTTTGCAATCAATAATTATTTTCACCCATTGTCATTCGCACGCACTTAATTATATAAAAATAAATAAATGTATAAAGAGTACAAAAACATAAAAACTTAAAGCTTCTACATCATCATCTATATAACTGAAAAAACAATAAATATAATGGATAACAATTAATATTTGTACTGTACTTTTGAAGCAAATTTTGTACCATAAAAAACAAACTTATATGCACAGAGTATTATATATAAATTTTATCACAATTATTAGCAATGAGGTAGTCTCAAAAGGACTAGAGGTTTCTACTCATACTCTGTATGTGTAATTCTAGTACTCAACAGTAACAATAAAAATGTTAATTTTTCATATATAACAGTAAATTTCGAATTTTTTATATCCATACATTGCAGGTATCAAAATGTCCCAATCGAATTTAACGTAGATTAGATCTACAGACTAACCTAGACTAAATAAAAAGTATCACAGCCAAAATTTAGCAAGCCAATCAGTTGTTTAAGATCACACTGAGTACTAGAATTTTCAAGAACAAAAAAAAAACTGGAAAATGTACAAAATTTAGGAAATCATGCCTGCAGAATTATTATTGTTATTTGGTGCAGGCACCTGAAGATGCAGTCCTTGGGTAGTTGTACCTGAAAACGAAGAAAAATTCTGATAATTTGGTAATATTTTCAGTATTTCTGAGAACAGCGATGTAACACATTGCATTTGCATGATTATATATAGGTACATGTTTCTGTTAATATTGTAACAATCCTAGACCGGACCTGAACGCTTTCCGATTTCTTCTTGTCTTTCGTAAAAAATGTATGAGTCACGAACGCATTTCGATTCTCCAGAGTTCTAAATGGCTCTAGATTGTTCCTTCATGGAGTGTGAATAATATGTTAACCCATACAGTGTCACACAAAATAAAATTGAAAATTTCCAAAAAAACTGATTTTTTGAGGATTTTCGAAAAAATTGTTAAATTTGACAGGTTTAGAGTAGCTCATGAAAAAAGGAAAGATGCTGTATTTTACTCATTTTTCAAGTACAAACTAACTGCGAAGTCAAATTTTCTTTATATCAATTAATAAAAAAAGCTTCCATATCGCGAATTTTATGTGTGACACTGTATATTAATTAGGTGGTCGTTGTGTTAGAGCGTTTGCTTCCCACCCACCGCCAGCCACTGAGCTGAAGTGGGTCGGAATCTACTGTTATTTTTTGCTGTAGGTCGCGGATCTCCCTTGCAGGCACAAGCTCTGCTTTTGAGGGAATTTCTCCGAAAACCTGGAGATTCGTAAAAAAAATGTTTCAAAAAACAATTGACTGGCAAAAATATCATCAATATGCAGAACGTTCATCAGGAAAATTGTTATGCTTTGATGTATGCAAGTTTTTTCTGAATGTGATTTCAGTTCCATTTATAACGAATTACATATTTTTTTTGAAAAATAATCTGTATGTTAAACTATATTTGAGATTCATTTCCATTGCCTTTTTTTGACTTGAATTGCTCTGCATAGTTTCAGATAAAATTGATATTCTTTCTTTTTTTTAAAAAGCAGTTCACTGAATATACAGGTGGTTTGTTGAAATTTCTGGAATGAGTTTGGAATTTGTTTTAATACTATAAAGCATTATATCAGATAATTTCTGATTCAAAGGTTTAACAATAAAAGTACAGGACTACTATACAAACTGCTGTGCTTGCTCTGTGTGTCATTTTAAAAAAAAATTAAATATATTTTGTTGATAAATAAAAAAAAGCTCTATTTTCAAAGGTACTTACTGTTGTGATTCAACTCTAGTAACTGTTGTCAGAAAAAATTGAGTGAAATGGGTACGTTTTTTATATGAAATTTCACTTGAATCTACTCACTTTGCTGTGACAGTTCTGCCTTCACTCTCCTCGCAATATGCGACCTGGTATGTTTTCTCAAATGGTCCTTTCTATAAAAACCTTTTCCGCATTCAGAACATATGTGCCTCTTCTCTCCAGAGTGGATTACAAAATGTAGTGTGAGTTGCTCCTTTCTTTTGAAAGCCTTCAGGCATACTGTACATACGTAAGGTCTTTCTGGGTTATGAGACTGCTTGTGTCTTGTCAAGTGATCTTTTCTCTTGAGTCCCGCACCACATATGTCACAAACAAAACGACGCTCCAAAGTGTGTCCTACCAAATGCTGCTCCAGAAGCTCTTTTTCAGGGTATGCCATGTGACATTCCGGGCAACAGTATAGAGTTGAGCCATCCAATGCTGTAGTTAGCCGAATTTCCCCTAAAATGATAAGAATATTAATTTATTCACAGAAATAATCATTGGAATATATTACAGTATAAGGATATGCACGAATACAATTATTAAACTCAGTCATTCGAAAAACCCAATTTGAATGACAGCTCATATCCTCCAGCTACATTTGGATTAATTTCTCTACCATTTGTGTTATTTGGTGTTACAATAATTTTATTTTTATGTTATTGTGATTATTAGCAGTGAATATTCACGTACAGTACATCAGCAGGATATCATCGACCTTGTTGTTTGTCTTTTTCATATAATTTTATAAGCTTGAACTGTCTCAGATTTGAGGGGGAATATCTGCCTAACAGAAGATCAAATGATCAGCAGCAAAAAAAAAGTCATATCTAATTTTCAGAAACTACAAAGATTTGAAAATGAAAGTGTCATTGTTCTCTTCACTTCATAATAATAATATATATTTCGGAGAATGTTTTACATTTACAAACAAGAGACAAAAGAAAACATAAAACGAAACAACGTCAACATAATTGTACATGAAACATAATTTCGCACATTAAAATATTTATGAATTGAATATGGTTCCAAATCGATCAGACACCTTTTAGCAAGTTTAAATTTGTTGAGACTTTCACAGAGGTTTTGATACAATACTATACAAATTTATTATTCATCACTGAAACATATGATGGGTGTTTCTCAGTAAGTGTAAATCTATGTATAGGGTAGCTTATATGTTTGCGCTACGAGTAGGATATGAGTGGTTTCCACTAGATTCTGAAAGTTTGCTTTTATTCTTGAATAAATAGACTACACATTCACAAATATAAAGTGCATATATTGTCAGGATGCTTTTCGTTTTGAACAAACCTTGACAGGATTGACCATACCATAGTTTGAAAAATATTCTCATTACTCATATGTAAGATCACGCTTGGAATATGGGTCATCATCTGGTCTTTGATAAGGTTAAATCACATTCATCTTCTGGACTCCATTCAATATATTTAAATCACATTCATGGTATGGAGTCCATTCAAAAGACATTTATGAAGAAAATTTCGTATACAATGTTGACGACCAGAAATGCCAAAAAATGCCAATGTTCAAAAAAGAAAAGAGGAATGAATATTCTTTCTAATGATTGAGGTTTATCCATAATAAGCTTAAAACGAGTGCTTCTTTTCATATCATTCTACTAAGTTTTACCACTGGCTACCCAGTATATATAAAATAACGGCAGTACCAAAATTTAAGAATAAAATATTGAAACAAAGTACATCATTTATATTCTCATGTTTATTTTTATAGTGAGTGCTGCAAGAATATGTTATCTTAATATTATTATTTGCATGTCAACATACTTATATTTTAATGTAGATTCAATATGAATCAATTTTTCATTAGATATAGTTCATAATAAAAGACCTCTGCTAACAATGTCAATTTTGTTAGTAGATTAATCAAAAAGCAAGACTAGACAAATAAACAAAATCCGGCATCAACAGACTTGAATGTGGTGAATGTCCCTCTCCTAATGTACGATAAACTGAGAGAAATTTTCCAGTACAACATTTTTTTTGTGAGCAAACCACAAAATGAACAAGTCATCAATCATGATAGTATACATAATACACAGAATAGGTCCATGAATTGATCTCTGAGGTGCACCAAAAGACAACTTTTTCTAATAAATCTGGCTGAAGGTCTACCAACTTCACTATTCACCATCTATTGGCTAGATAAGATCTAAAACATCATCAGTAGCCTTCACAATATCGCTGAAAAATTTGAGAGAAAGATGACTGTACTGATGTGACGCAAATTTTTGAGCTCATTGTGTTTACTGACTACAGGTAATAGTATGACAGTTGTATTTGACGCAATTTAAATAAGAAATATGATGATAAATAACTACCTGGTTTTGGTCGAGGTTTTTTCTCTTTTTCAGGTCTTTTCTTCCTCTTCTTTTTAGGCGGACATATATTTTGAAGTTGGGCAGTGTTGATTGTAGTTAATGAATTCAAACCATTCGAAGCCATAGTGTTGATTGCTGCACTGGAACTATTTATGTTCAAATTCCCGATGTTCAATGAACTGTTGTGTAATAAATTCGAATTTGTTTCATTGGTACTTGGAATGGTCAATTGTTGTACATGCTCTTTTTTAATGCTCTCTGCTGAATATTTGAGAAAATGATGTAAACTCAACGGTAGAGTGGAAGACGGCAAATGAGACAAGTAGTCAGCTACTGTTGAACTTGAGGTAGCAAGCGATTGCCAAGCTGGGGACATAGTAGTTGCCGTTTGGTTCACATGTTGCGTTGCTTGACCATGAGATTGCTGTATGATTTGCTGTGGATTTTGGGAAGACTCTTGATTTCTCCTTTCTGGATCTTGACTGTCAGGTTTGACCTGTTAACAAACAAGAAACTACTTGGAACATATCTATTCACTTACTTACGATGAAAAGTGCTATATTTTCACACAAATACTATAATAATAAATTTATTTCATTGTCAGGAGATAAAATCTTGTTGACAGAGCTTGGGCAGTATTAAACTTATAATTGAATAAAAAATAGTGTACAAAACAAAATTGCTTTGGTCAACGGAGGTTAGAGACTCGAAGAATGAAAATGGTATATAATGGTAAAAACAGCAAAAAAAGTTGACAATATTGTTAAAAAGTAAATAAAATCAAATGTACCTATAAAAGAGTAAACTTGGGACTTTTACAGTGAAACTCCTGTCCTAATATTTATCAATATTTTTTATAATATGCAATGATTTTTGTCAAATTTTGAATATATCGCGTTGATATAAATCAATATAAATTTACGATTTTTCATTAATAATGTTTTATAGTAAGCTCGGGTAAGTGTGACCGCGATTTTCATTAGTTCCCATTGAATTTAATCCATCTGATGAACCTGAACTAATATAACAATGAAGTTTTGCAGGTATTTACTTCGAAGGTCAGTCTTTGTAATAAGCCACAGAAAACTGTTGAAAAACGTATTCTATGAATTTTATTTATATATTCAGATATACATCTCCATAGGTCACACTTCCCCGGAAATTTGGGGCAAGTGTGATTCTGGCCAAATTTAAAGATATTAATGCACGTAAATCTCTCTTTGGGGCAGGTGTGAGTGAACAGTAAAGGAACTTTCACCACAAATTATTTGTTTTGAGATATCTTTATTCAAAACATAGTTAGGAACTTTTTAATATTGAATTTGAAATGCCCCATTGGAAAAAAACAAAAAATAATCGTGAAAGTGAACATTTGTTGAAAAGAAAAATTTACAGGTAGAAATCTGAAAAATCGAATGAGAATTTCATTGATCCCCATCTTCTGACGAGTGGTGATCGAAGCACAGTTGTTATTTCATCCTCAGATAGTGTATCAATATCTTCCACATCTGGCCAGGTATATTGTTTGGCTCTCTGAGATTTCCGTATATAATTTCGTACTATAGCTGAAAAAATATTACTGTTTTCATTGACAGATACGTCACACTATCCCCAATAACATTTAATTTCGGGGTAAGTGTGACATGCATTGGAAAAATGTAAAAAAAAACAACTTCATGAAAAAACGGCAATCTATAGTCAGATTCATTGTTTAGGCAGAAGAAAAGTGTATAAAATGGATTCTTACCTTAGATTTTAACAATACACTCAAAGCTTGAAATAAACTCGTTATACTCGTTGGGGTTGATGAATTGTAGGAATTGGGGAAAATTAATTTTTGGATTTCACAAGATCTCTTTTGTATTTTATAAGATGGTTATGGATTAATTATGAGTGTAGGCTATTCGTCAATAGATGGCATTGGGCTGTCGCCCGGTTTAGCGAAGATAGCGAGCAAACTCACACTTGCCCCAAATTCACACTTACCCGAGCTTACCTTATATAATGTATAGTAATTATTTGTACAAATAGAGTATATATTTGAATTTGCATTCTTACCCTTTCATTGTTTTTTTCCTGCTGGCTTTGCTGCAGCACAGCTGCACACAATTCTTGAGCAAATTCTTGTGGCTCAAAGTTCGGTCGTTTTTCTTGTCGAACATTGCTTTGTTGGGTGTATATTGCTTGATTCAAATAGTTGCCCTGATATTTACCACTATTTAGAGTATTCAGCATTTGCTGCTGTGTGGCATGATGGTGTTGGGTGAAAGATGGTACTCCGTTTGCCGTATATCTATTGCTATTCTCCTGAGTGGGGCATGAAGTACTTGAATTTTCCTGAGAAAATTTGGCCGCAAACTGGTGAATTGTAGGAATTGCAGTGGAAAAATGGCCTCCAAAAGATGGAAAATTCATGATATATCTGTATTCAAAACATTAAGATCAACTAATTTGGCCACTAGGCTCAAAGTTCATTTTAATTCATATCATTTAAAACAGAAGAAGAATCCATTGATTAAACCGAAATAAAATTCTCTTTAACATATATACTCATTCAATTGCTTGGATTTGTTTTATTGTTTTCAAGTCACTTTTTTTCGTAGTGGTAACATTAATTTGAAAAAGTTACAAAGAATTAAACTAGTGGTATTAATAATACAGAATGTCCTCTTGAAGCAGTCTATTTCTGAGGAATATTAAAATCCCATTTAAAAATTTGAATGCTTGTTGTTTCAAATCAATAATAAACTAGTACCCTGAACAAACATAAGATTTAAGTTACTGTACATACTAATATTACCCTCCATAACATTAAAGCACAGGCAAAAATACTTTGAAAACCAATAGTTAGGGCTCCGAGGTGATATACCACTTAACAAGTGGAAGATACTAGAACAACATCCAAAACCAGACCAGTAAAGTGCTATTTTCAGTGCCAAAGTATAAAGGCTTATAGCAAGGAAGCCCCCAATTTTAATCTGATCTTATGTTACAAAAATAGTACAAGCCCAATCGTTCATAAATATCTAGTGTCACAGCTCCTGGTTACAACACCGTGGCAAGAATGTAGAGTACTAATAAACAATGCTTTATTTTTATCTGTTTAATGTCTTGTAAAGAAGCTAATTACCAGGAAGCAAACATAATCTGTAGGTGGTACTAATGCTGTAAGATTATGTTAAGATCACTACAACAACTATATTTTATAATGGAAAAGAAAACAGAACTTTCATCATATATAATTGCAAAGGAGTGAGAAACTGTGTTATATTATAAACAAATGAATTCTGAACACTGATGTATTTTGCGACTTTTCAGTTTCTCGGGATACCCTGTATATCTTTATATTAATTTGAAAATATTTACAAATTCTTTGAATAAACGCGTTTTGTTCAAAAGCTGCACTCAATAGGTATTTTTTTTGGCTGCTGCTTTTAAAATCAATCGAATAAGACAAGACAGATAAATAGATAAGAAAATGCCAATTCTGCACGGTCTACAAGATACCTAAAAGTATAAAATTCCTCACCATATTTATGTTACAATATAAAATCGTTGTATTGTCATTAACCCTTCGCTTGGGCTTGAATAACTGGATTCGCCATTCCCCTTTTTGGATGGAACGCGAAAACTG
The DNA here is from genome assembly GCA_958502065.1 of Chrysolina americana. Lineage (NCBI taxonomy): Eukaryota > Metazoa > Arthropoda > Insecta > Coleoptera > Chrysomelidae > Chrysolina > Chrysolina americana. The sequence goes on along the minus strand of OY293411.1, from coordinate 17,135,498 downwards.
CGAAACGCGAAAGGATTCCCGAGGGTTGCGCATTAATCAAATCAGTAGCGGTTCTCGAAGGGGTTGCAAATTCAAATCTCTGGCGGGAAAACAGTTACAGAAAAAGGCAATTCATAAAATGGATCTGAAAATTGAAATCAGTTAAACGTGTTCAAGAGCTTCTTAATTTACATGGAACAAAATGTATATTGATTTCTATATTCTTGATATATTTTTTTTTTTTATTGAAGTGATAAATTCAAAATAGAACAATTGCTTTCGGTGGGTATTGCACCTATTCAAGAACAATACAGATAATAGTAATAATAGTAAATTATATAAAAAGGGGCTGATGTGCTTCGTTTAAGTCTGAGATTGGAGTGTAGCGTCCGAGTGTTTCCAAGGATAATAGTCACCCCAGGAGGCATAAAAAAACACTTTAGCCCTGGGCATGTAGGTATATATTCCAAATTTTCTGCTTCGACGAAAATTAAACTTTGCGCATGGTTTATTCGAAAATTCAAACAGATTTATGCATTTTCTGTAAAAACCCTGTTATAGATATGGCTGGTTCGTAGAACAAACTTCACTTTCACCATTTCTTCAACTCAAAGGAGTGAAATTGACCACGCCACGTCGATAAATTTGGGAATTATAAAAAATGGTTACTATCCTAACAAGAACAGAACGAGTACCTTTCCCGTCTGCAGTTGAGTGCGGGATAGTACCTTTCTGTATGTGTAAGGATCAAGATTTTTTCAAGTGCATTGAAACATCTTTATTATGTAGCGCTCTTGAACAAATTTTCGCGTGCGGGAAAAATTATTCCCGCACTAGTGCGGGAAAAACTCACTTGAAGTGACATTAGCGTTCGGGAAAATTTTAACCGCACTAGTGCGGGAAAATGAAACCTCTCAAACTAAATTGGGTGCGGGAATAGGGCGGAACATGCTATTACCGCACTAGTGCGGGAATAACTTACTTTGAAGTAACTTCAGCGTGCGGAAAAATGTTTCAATCTCTAGTGCGGGAAAATTTCACCTTTCAAAATAAATTGCGTGCGGGTATAGGGTGTATGAATCACGCACGCTTGTTGTTACGTTCACGATTTATTTCTTAAAGCACATTAAAAAATCTAATGTAGCGCACTTGGAAAAACTTTTTCCTACGTCCACATATTGCACTGTACAGTTCACATGGAAAGTAGTTTATACACACACGCGTGCGAGAAGTAGGTACTTTCCGCACTCGTGTGGATAAGCTGTCAAATGTGTAATTTCTGTATAGATTTAGTGCTTTAAGTTACAAAAAACAAAAAAATTAACATTGGTGAGATTCGATCCCGCGTAATTGCAAGTTCAAAAATTCACACCGTTTCACCATCCGAGCTTGATGGTCATATGTAGTACTTTCAGATATATACATCTCTCCATGGACTATTTTGGACCTATTTGTAATAATTATCAATAGTGAGGTGTGTTTAATTATGATTTTAATTATGATTTTAGTCTGTCTTTGCCAAAGAAAATATTTTGCATTTAAAAATAATTATTCAAAATTGATAAGTTAGTTGAGATGGTTCTCAGTCAGCCTCGATCTTAGATTTACTTGCACCCATATGTCAATTACATCGATCTTAGTTGGTAAAATTATCGTGTGGTCGTTGGAAAAATAGTGTACATTACTTGTGCAAAAGTGATTTTTATACTCGTGGGATTGTCGCGTTGTAATTCCCATTTCTGTGAAAAATGTCAATTTCCGCACTCGTAATTTAATATACTATCTCCGCACTAGTGCGGAAAAAACCTTAGCGTGAAAGAAAATTTATTCCAGCACTAGTGCGGAAAAATGACACCTCCCAAACCAAATTGCCTGCGGGCATAGGGTGAATCACGCACGGTTTAAAAAAATAGGTATTTCATTGCTACAAGTTTAACCAATGAATAGAAAAAGGAATTTCAAGCATTTCAATACTCTCAAATGAGTTCACGAAGAAAAAATTGTTGATTATATATATTAAAAAGTAGTAGCAACTTGGATATTTTGAAATAAACCCCTTATATACTCGCAAATGAACTGAAAATCTATAAGCCTCTTCTTTGGCTTGGCCTCAACTACAACAAAACTAGTGGATCTCACGGAATTCTGCCGATCGTTCTGAAGAGATATGCTCCCGAACTAAAACCAGTTGTTTACAAGTTATTAAACATCTCTTACAGTTTGGGGACATTTCCTCTTCTAACTGGAAAATTACAAGAGTACAACCAGTTCAGAAAAAACGATAATAGACCCTACAGCAACTAGAGACCTATCGCACTGCCATCTCTGTTATCACAAAAAGGCTATGAAAAAATATTATCATCAAGTTTGTGAATGATTGAAAATATGGTTTGTCGTTGCAGAGATCAACTGGTGATATACTTGCTTATGTCTCACAAATATGACAGCATTCTTCACATGAATGGTTTGTTGGCAGCTACCTCATCCAGTGCACAGAAACCAGGAGGCAACGAGGAAGGAAAGTTAACGATTTAAATAAGGTTTCTAGACGTTCGATGCTCCAGTACGCGAAAATCTTTTTTCTCAAGTACATAAGTCTCTTTAGGTGGCCACATGGCCACATGCTTTGTTGTAAATCAAGTGTGATGTGAGTTGTCTAGATGCCAATCCCGACATCTGGGGCTAGCTTAAAGTTGGCACCGACCACCCTGGGTAGTGCAGTAGGTTTTCTGGGTTTTCCTACAGCTGAAAAGTGAATACACCACCAAAAACATCAGTGTGTCGCTCCAGAGCGCCACGGCAAATAATAATAATACCCGTCCTCTACTCGCACAGGCTATGCCTTTGCGTACACTGAAATTTGTGGATTATGTCCAAAAAAGAGCCATTTTTCTCGTCGTTGAAACTTCGCTTGCAAGTACGCTCACTTATTTGGGATACCAGAAATATTTGCGATCTGTCTGTTTCATAGTTATTTTCATTGACAATACTCTTCTGAAATATCATCAATAGTTGAGGTCCATGTTCATTCGGCGATCGACTTCGACATACCTCCGAACTAACACTTTCAGGCATTCGTTTATTTTAGACGTATACATCAGTATTTATAGTCGACTGAATACGGCAGGCAAGACACAATATCTGGACGAATTAGTTTGTATAACCTCTGTTCAATATATATGAATATGAATACGCACCTTTAGCGGTCCTATCGAGACATCTCTTTCCCATGTCACGTTCTTTCAATTCTTCCAACGAGCGGCGATGCTTTGGAACTCTCTGCCTCGGGAGGTGTTTCCCGAGGCATACAGCCTGCAGAAATTCAGAACACCTATTCTTACCTACTTTTCCTCGGCTCTCACGATGTTCTTGAACATTACAGGTTTATCGTTTTCGTGAAAAAAATTACATAAAATACACGTGTTTATCATCGAAACTTGAATTTAATCAGAAAAACGATGTTTTTTTCGATATCTTACCCCACTTTCTGCCTCTTCACTTTTTTATTTGCCGCCATATCAGTGATCACATGAAATTGAAATTGATTTTGAGGTTACAAATTAATCAGCCAATTTTTTTGGCAATATTCAAATATTAATCTTTTTTCTTCTACCCAGACAGCACACAATATTCTATGAATATTCTCACAACGTTTACAACATACCTCCTATCGAATATTCTACAGAAGTTCCGTAGAATGTGATAAGTATGTTCTGGATATTCTAGGAATGTTTCCAGGAATGATCATAGAATATATTATTTGAATATTCTTAGAAAGTTTTAGAATATGTAACATTCTTAGAATATCCAGGACATACTTATCACATTCTACGGAACTTCTGTAGAATATTCGATAGAAGGTATGTTGTGAACGTTGTGCGAATATTCATTGAATATTGTGTGCTGTCTGGGTATTATTTGAATATTGAAAAGAAGCAGAACCTTTGAGTAAAGTTTAAAAATATTAATAAGTAGTTTTGTATTCAGCTACTGTTTATTTTGAGAATTATAATTTATTTTTCAGAAAATAAATATTATATTTTTACAATTTTTGATATTCCTATTCATTTAAGGAATGCGTCTATAATAAATATTGGAATTAAATAAATCGAACAACGTTCGAAATATGTTTCATCAGAGTTATCATATAAATAAATGAAAACAAATGATTTTAACTAACGTTGAAAATGCCTTTCTCAGCATTTATTTTCACTAAGTCTTTGTGGGAATTTTTCCACAAAATATGGAGAGGTTATTTTGAACTTTAATTGAAATTAATTGTTTTCATTCATATAAGGACTGCATATATAATAAATATTGGGATTAAATAAATCGAACATATATAAATTAAAACAAATAAGCCTAAGTTGGAAATACCCTACTCTCACAGAATGTGGAGAGAAGGGTATTTTCAACTCAAATTGAAATTATTTGTTTTCATTTATGTGTTCGATTTATTCAATCCCAATATTTATTATGGGCTCATTTTGAGAATATGCTGCCTGAACTATTTACTGTTCTTAGAATATTCTTAGACCATCCGAGAATTTGTCCCACAGATGTTCTGCTTATAACATGTTTACAGGATCTACTTTGTAGTCTTGAATATTCTCATTACTTTTTCCGAAATACTGACATTCCAAAAAAATGTAATACTGAATACCTGTAGAGATTTGAACAAACAAACAAAACAGAAATAAGTATGTTTAGTCCTTTTACGAATTACATAGCATTCCTACAATAACTAACTCAATTCATAAAATGTGTTTGGTCAACCTCTGTGAGATACCATACATTGATTGGAGTGGAGTTAGCACCATTGATCCCCTTTCAGAGGCCAACGGTTTCATTGTAATGACTCCTCAGCTTCGTCTGATTTATAACCATGATTTTTTGCTTCTGTAATGACTGACACTTTCAAATTAACGATTCAGGACCGACAAATTGATAAAGAACCGGATCTTAAACTTTCCAAGTATTTGTAACTACAAAGGGCAATATACTGATGGATTCGTGACCATTGAACCGGAGTTTTTTCTCTTGTATCAGTAACTTTTCTGAATAATGGATACTACTCGATCGAAGACGATTAACTAATGAAAATTGGATTGAATAATCCTGTCTTCCTCATAAACCTATACAATTTTTTTTTAAATGAAAGTAATAGTTGAAGACCACGTTTTTTTGGAAAAAAAATTAACACGAAGTCGTCTCCACAATAATTGAATTTGACCAAGATCAGGTTAGAGGTCCCAATCTTATCTAGACATGTTTCGAACATATATATGTTCATCATCAGTAGTAGTACATCAAATTATCAAACTAGAAGAAAAACATTGAAAAATATCAAAAGAACGCACCTAGCCTACTCACAATCGTGGAGAGAAAAAATTTGGTTGAAAAATTGATATTCTATAAATGTTTAAACCCCTTGAAGGGGGAAACTAAATTATGTTTAACATAATTTGTTTATTGCAATCAACTTTGTATTTGGGATTTGATCCCCACATAAGAGTAATGAAACCCATAATCTTGAAATTCACTATCAATGCACCAGGTTGTACATAGTAATGAAACAAGATGGAAGATCCACTAGCACTAGATCCACCGACCGAAGGGGATGGACTCTCAAGAAACAAGAGGCAACGACATCTGTGAAGAAACATCTCAACTTAATTGTAACCACAAAAGTATTCTGTTAAAAAATTTACTCTGAATATAATTTTAAGAAAATATGATATTTGAATAATAGATATATAGTCTTATTGATTCTATCGAGTTGAAAAATCGATGAAGACATTATTTGGTTTAAGGGAAATGCAAAGAATTTAAAAGGAACATACAATCAAATTGAACCTGGTCGTTGAGAGAACAAAAGCTAGCATTATTTGAGTTTTGGTTGAAATGGAAAATTTCACTAATATTCATAAAATGACCTTTGTTGCAGATATGTAAAATCTCCAATTCAGTGTATGGGTTAAAACTATGGTTGTAATTAATGACATGCTTGGTAAAAGAATTATTTGTTATAATTTCAAAAGAATTATCGTAGATTTTACGTTTTTGTATCATCCGTGTGTAATCTTTGATCCTTGTTTTAAAACTTCTACCTGTTTGTCCAATGTAAACACAGTTGCAACTCGGATAAGAACAAGAAATTTATAAATACCCGACTTCTTTATTGAAGGAATTGTATCTTTATTATGGATGAAATTTTTGCCTATTGAATTGTTCATGTTAACAGAAATACAAATGAATGGTGCCATATGCAAAAGGTAGTATGTGCAAATTTTGAAATCTTACAGGAGGCACATTTATATGCCGTAGTTTACTTTAGTAACAAATACGAATTATTCGTGGCTAACTCTGGTATCGTTTTAGACACACGCATATAATATATAATGTATATTTTGATGAAACCAATGGCAATTATTTTGTTATTCGGCATCAATTTTCAAAACGTAGTATGTGCATGTCATAAAATTGCACATGGGGCAGTGAATGCTTAAAATCGTGTTATGAAATACAAATTCCCTAATAATAAAAAGCGTATTATTTGTATTATGCTTTTATTACTTGAAACAGTTTGTTATGTATTTTAGGTATCAAAATTCATTCCTTGTGTAAGGATTCTTGCTTTTCAACCAGGTCTTCATAAAATTTTTGATTAGCTGGCGAAATAAATGGGATCATACTTTTAATCTCTTTGATTTTTTCTTTCTTCAATATACGGGGTGTCTGTTCAATCAGTTCAACTTTCAAATTTTCAAAATATTGCATTGTAACATTTGTTTTGAACACACGCACTTTGCGCCATGGCGCGATATCTGTATACGACGTTTTTGACTTAAATATGCCCTAAGCAGTCCTTTAGATATTTAGCATAACAGCCTGCGAAATACCTAGGTTGGATGTTATTAGGGTACTTTTCGCAAGTTCCATCCAATTGATAAATCTTCTATTGAAATTTATTACAAACGGATTTTCCAATCGGGCACCAGCCATTATACGCACCAAGTCCATTGGCACTTCAGGCTTGAGACCTTTTCTGGCTTTCTCTATGCAGCCAAAGTCCCGATCAAATGACAAAAATGTGTGGCCACATTGTGGAAACGTGTGCACTATTTCATCAAAATAACTTTTGGCTTCCAGAGTAATATAAACAGCCAAAATTCACTGATTCTTGTTCTACCCTCGGCAGTTATCGGACCACAGAACCAATTTTCGCTTTGTAGTTTTTAGCTGTTCTGTAACAATCATACAAACAATTGCCGATTTCATTACATCCTCGTTTCCCAACTATTTAATCCCACAGGTACATATAACCTTTGCCTTCATCTTCTAAATGAATTCCCAGATTCATACAAGTAAACTGCCTGCTGTAGTACATCTGGGTATGAGTCAATGCAGGAATATACATCTGCTTTTGTAAATCGTAAGACAGCACACATACATCAGACTAAGGAGTCTTCTTATCTAATATATTTTGGGACATCATTTTTTGAGCGCTTTAGTTGTAATTTATCCTTTTCCGAGTCTTGCTAGCAGCTATAGATATTTTGTACTTGTCGCAAGTAGCGCAGGTGTCCACTCTTGGGGCTCCAAAGGCTAAACTGAATTCTTTCTTGAAAATTGCATTAAACCACTGTCATGAAATCAATAATTTTTTGTTTCCAAAGTGTTTTGTTTCTGGCAGGGCGTTTGCCACCTGGTTTGTCATGAACAGATATGCCAGTGGACAGTAATCGCTGGCTAAGTATCTCCAATCTTCTTTGTGTAATGCCAAAAGTTAAACAAAATGTACTTTTACAAAACTGAGCATCAGATTCTCCAGGAAGTGGTATACAATATTTAAAAGAGTGTTGTCGTCTGCTCTGGTTGGGATTTTCGTAATTTCCATGTCTTCTACGTTTGATTAGAGTTGGTCGAATAAGTAAAAAGTTCTGTTGCTCATTATAATCTGCCAGTTTCCAAAACTGCTCAAACAATGTTTTCCTCGCAGCAACTGTGATTACTTTACAAGCGCACTTCACCTGAAAGAATATTTTGCTATAATACATAAAATCCATTCGTCCAATATTTGCTAACCTCTTCAAAAAGAAACCAAACTCCAAAATGAGGCTCCTATAATAGTCTCCACTTACCTCTTCGCAAAAAACTCTTCCCGGTTTTGGTCGCTTCTGCTTCAAAGTCTGGTATGGACCTCCAGAATTTTTATTGCGTTTTGTGTCTTCTCGCACATTTCCAGTTCTCTTTCTTATTTTGGCACGTATAACCTCGGGAATATCCATTTTAATTGAAAATAACTTATTTTATACACTGAACATAGCTCTGAAAGTCTTACTAGGTTATATTAAACTAAACAGCTGTTAGTTGGCACTTACTCCGTTTTGATATTTAAATTCGTATATCTCCGTTTGGCAAAGCGCCACCGGAATGATTTTTATTGTGCAAGTAAACCATGGCACATACTACCCATTTAGCTTAAAACCCGCATTTGACGAAAAGTGGCACTTACCATCTTTTGTATATGGTACCCTCCAAATATTCTTATAAAATTTCTTAAAAATGTTTTTTATATATGATATTTTACCAAAAAATTAAATGGAGCTGAAATTAGTGAAGTTAAAAGGGCTGAGAATATGATGATTAACTTGTTCGAAAACGTTTATAATTTTTATCTATCAAATGGAGAAGAAAACCATCATTCAAACCTATTTGTCTAAAGTTCTTCGTCAAAATTCTCAAAAAACGGTTAATAAATTGGAAAAAAAATTGCTTTAGACTGTGTCTAGTGAAAGGCAAATGTTTAAACAATTATTAAAATTAATGTTAGCATTTTTTTTTCTCATACAGTAGCACACCAGCAGTGACCATAGCAGAGGGGAGAGAACCCCCCCTGAGGGCAGCCCCTTGCTGGCTTGAAGCTGACACTTTCCCCCTGTAGAGAGGTCGTTATAGTTCTGTTATGAGTTCTTATCCAGTCACTTAGTATTGGTTCAATTCCTCTAGAGACAGTGGCCTCATATAGGGAGTGAGGTAGTGCATTGTTAAATGCTCCTTCTATGCCAAGGAATGCGGCGACTGCTACCTCCTGGTGTTCCAGGGCGTCGTTTATTCCTGAGACAAGGTTGTTGAGAGCAAGTTCTGTTGACTTACCAGCCTAGTATGCATACTGGTGAACATTGAGTGGGTGCTTTGTTAGTACACCACACATCATGTGCCCGTGTGGGATAAGAGTTTTAGATATTTTGGAGGTCAAGTCTTTCGAGTTCTTAATAGAATTGGGGGATATAGTATCAGGTGGTTTGGTAATTCATTGTGATAAGTTTTTTGGATTGGACTCATAATAAGAAACAGTATCTGATGTTATATCTAGAATAGATTTCGTACAGAGAATGAATTTGGGAGTAGGATTATGAGTAACATTGGAAAAATCATTATCATCCAAGAAACTGATGACTTTGTCAATGTAGTACTGATGTTTGAGATAAACTAAACAATTTCCTTTATCAGCTTTGGTAATCATCAAGTTATTATCTATTATTTTTTATATTAATTAGGATTCTTTTGTTGAATTTATGGCGTTGGTTGTTGAGGTTAGGAGAATAATTCAAATTATGGTTAACAGCTGAAGTTATTAAGCCACTTATCATATTTTTATCTTGGAAATTATTGGCTTTGATTACTTTCTATAGCTAAAATATTTTTTTAAGTTATATCTTTTAATCATATGCAGTGAACACAGCTCAACTCAGCAATAATATCGAGGAAAAATGAAAGGCAAATATATACTCATATTGTATTAATCAAAAGATTGTTCTACACTTTCTACAAATCACAAAAACCAAAATATTCACAAGACATTGTTAATCTAATTGATCAAAATTTAAAAACAATTAATATTGTCAGTATTCTTTGCAGAATCAAGCAGGTATCAAATCAACATCACACAATATCGTTAAAAAATAACGAGAAGAAATGATATTCCATACTTCTTAATAAAATTCAAAAGTGATGTTTTATAAAATCAATTGACTAAAAATTATAGAACATACATCAATGAACTGATGTTAATACTATGCATACAGGAATATCCACAAGTATTGCTTCCATTTTCCATTCTGTTTATGCATGTTCATTCATTGAGAGTAATTTGCAAAATACCAAGTGAAGAAACACCCAATAAATTTGGATCACAGTCTAGTCCTGTTTTTAGCAAATAATCCAGAAGCCTAGTTATTCTGAACTTGGAAACCTAGTTACTGGTTATATAAAATTTCATCAATACAAAAGGAATGCAAGACTTATGGGTTTCCAAAATTGGAGTTCATGATGTTACATAACTATGATTGTAAACGTTTCTTGCCAAGTTCTGAAACAAGCTAGAGCCAACTAGAAATCTTAAACCACAATAAAAATCCTTAAAAATAACATTCACATCATCAAATATACAAATTAATTATCGACATGGTCGAGCATAATGACTGGCAATCAAAGGGAGACACCCCACTTCATTAAAGTGCCGAAAAAAGTTTGGAAGTATGTACTAACTTTAGCTTGTTATCAAGTAATCTTGCTGCTGTTCTTAATTAATTTCAAGATTTCTAAAAAACGTCCTTGTACTAAAAACAAAAAATAATTTATCCTATACTATCTTCAACTTAAAAAATGTATCCATAATATATACAAGTATACATAACATAATAAAAGATGAATCACACTGGCACTATTTCTTTAACAAATATCATAGCGGCAGTCTCCTAATTCGAAAATTAAAAGTTAGTAAACTTCTTACGACCCTTTTGTTTGGAATAAATGAGAAGTGAGATAGAATTGACTGACTATCAGATTGCACACCAGAATGATCAATTTTGAGCAAATATATTGCATTGATAATAATTATGACTTCCATGTTCGATTGATGATCGATTTATTTTATGGAAACACATGATGAATGTAGGATAGAGAAGATAGTAATAACCATTGTCAAATTTCCACTACGATTTTTTATTGTTACGAGCGGTTTCGGTTTGTTAAACTTTATTATTACATCGAGTCTTCATTATATGTATGTAGATCAAATACAGTGATAATGTTCGTTAGGTAGGAACAATGAAACTTTACCTAAGATAACAGAACATTTTTGTAACTGAAATATCATAAACAATTTATATCAAAACATTTCCGAATACAATCCAAAATAATTAGTGAAGTAGGTGTCTGTGGAATGGCTAGCTATCAAAATTCTCATATTCAAAAGAGGAGAACTGTTCAGTTCTATTTGGTCATTGAAGTTAGGGTTTTCATTCAATTTATTCATTTCCATTGCTTCGAACAAGTTAATTTCACTTCCATCAATGCATGTATGCAGGATTTTCACGTTTTCTTCAATTATTGTGTGGTTTGTTTCTTGTAGATGTTCATAAATAGCTGATTTTTTATCAGATAACACATGCTCACGGTACCTTATGTTGAAATTTCTCCATCTGTCTGGCCTGTATCAGCTGCTAAACAATCCCCACATTCTAATCTATATATACCTGATTTTTTCGTTTATCCTTTTTGGGTTTTGTGTTAAATAACATGTTCCCTAAATTATTTTGGTTAGTTATGTCAAATTTTGATAGATGTTTTAGGAGTCTTCCTGAGTAGTTTATACTAGCATATTTGGAACTACTTCCTTAATGATAATTTTTTTACACTAGGTTGACAAAATCATCTCCAAGAATAAACAAAAAATTATCAAGGATGAATTATATCAAAATTATGTGGAACCTAAAGTGGATAGGAAATATGCTAGTCAGGAAGACTCTCCGAAAACATTAAAAATTCAATATCTTGGAATTGGCTAATTCTAAGCTAAGTCAGAATTCTGACTGAATATCTCAGAATAAGCAAAAATCATTTTTTCCTCAATAGGTGGCCCTTCTACGCCTTCGTATAATAACGTCATTTACTAGCAAAAATAATTTAGGAAACATGTTATTTAACACAAAACCCGAAAAGGATAAATCGAAAACAAATCAGGTATATTATAGATTAGAATGTGGGGATTGTACAGCAGCTTATACAGGCCAGACAGGGAGAATTTTCAACATACCGTGAGCATGTTATCTAATAAAAAAATCGGCTATAATGAACATCTAAAAGGAACAAACCAAACAATAAATAAAAAAACGTGAAAATCTTGTATACATGCAGAAAAGGAAGGGAATAGAAATTGTTGGAAGCAATGGAAATAAATAAATTGAATAAAAAGCCTAACTAAAAAACTCTTAATTACCAACTAGAACTGAACAGCTCTCCTCTTTTGAATTTGTGAATTTTGAAAACTAGCCATCCCACATACAGCTATTTCACTAAGAATTTGGATTCTATTCGGAAATGTTTTGATATAAATTGTTCATGATATTTCAGGTACAAATATTTTTTATCTCTGGTAAGGTTTCATTGTTCCTACCTATCGAGCATAATTACTGTATTTTATCTACATATAATGAAGAGACCCGATGTTAGAATATAGTTTACTTGATAATGGTTTAACAAACCAAAACAGATCGTAACAATAAAAAATCGTAGTGGAAATTAGACAAAAGTTATTACTATCTTCTGTATCCTACAAATTATAATTCCATTTACTTTTTGACTGCACCCCTATGATGAATTCTCAATTATTCCATGATATAATTACGCTATATCATTTCTCAAAGTTTCTCTACTGCAGAGCAATATTTCATGAAATAGCATCGTGATTTCTGATTTGGAGAATAAGTCTCACCTGAACAATAAAATGGATCCCTCTGGTACACTATGACCAACCAACACAACATACATAGTATCTTTCAGTTAAGTTAGACTTTTCAACTCCTTTTTTTTGGAGCTATAATAACCTGCCAATTCCATCAAAGCCAACTAGGACACTAGAACAGAAAGCTGACTTAACAAGAAGATATCAACTCAGGAGTGGCGAAAACTGAATATGTGTAATTTTTTAATTGAATGAAACAAAACCATACATATAGAAATTAATTGGAACATTATTCGGTCAACAGCGGACTTATAGAGTGGGGCTTTGGTGGGGTTCCTATAAGCCTTACTCAAAAAATAACGTATAATATTAGTGGCTCAAATACCATTCCTAGTAAGCAGTGTATGCCTGGTATATATCAACCAACGGAGTGGTGTGGGGTTTTCTCTCACCAGCTGACATTAGAATCACAGAAAAAATCGAGTTCACCACCTGTACACTAATTTGAGTGTTTTATAGGGGAGAGTATTGATAATTATTCAAATAATTTTTGAAATACTTCTACTTCTAATCAAACAGTAAAAGCCCTTTCCAAGTTGCCTAATATATTTGGAATTGCAGTTACTTAGAAAGAATATGACTTAAGAGCAACCTGAGCAACTCTCTTGGCTACATATCTTTTATTTTTGCCTGAATGAAAAAAAAATACGAATCTGAAAAACCGACATGCCTAGCTACGAGTTAATTTTCAAATCGAAAGTATCACTCTATGATAATGGTAACATTTTGTAGTCGTCTAATCTACCTCACTTGAAAAATTAATTTTGACATGTTCCAAATGCAAACTGGAAGAACTTTTTTTATAGTTATGAAAATGGGGCATTCTGATACGTAAAATAAAAAGAAATAAGGTAAAATGCTACTTATAAATAAAACAAATATGATTAGATGCCGTTCTCATAATTGTTATCAAAGTCTTTGAGCTTCATTAGGACAATTTCATCTATAGGGCGGAATGTGTACCAAAAAGGCTGCAACTTCAAATTTAGATTGCTATTATTACATAAATAATCCATTGTTTCGATTGATTAGGGTGACACTAATTAATAATTAACCATACTATTTATGGCAATATCTAATAACCTTAAACAAAGATTAATCATGTAATTGATGTCATTGCATTGAAATCAATAAAATTACTTTCTGAATCTCAATCTAGAGCAGGTCGGGTGAAAATATTCACCATAACACAATACAAGTAAGAAACAATTAGAGAATAAGAGATTAAATATATCAGTCTTAACATGGAAGGAAATTCAAAGAAAAATTAATGAATCTACACATACATTACAGACACAATTTGAAAGAATTGGTAACTCCTATATTTTTTTGTCTATTTTGTCAATTTAAATAATTGCCACATAACATTAAATTAAGCTAATTCTGTTCAAATACGCCTGAAACAATAAATCTCGAATGCAATGTCTTGATACCCGTCTGTATAAAAAAAATTTCAATATTTAAATTTAATTTGAAAATGTGGCTTGGAGAACCTTTGTGCTGAATGAAAAGCAATAGCAGTGGAAATTTCAACGCTTTCCATGTCTGGGATTATAAGTATGGGTGGTTTTGTTCATTTTATATTGCACTAGTTTGATAAGTCTTTCACATAGCATTACATGTATTAGTAGAAATCTAATCAAGTAGTAATAATAAATGTATAAATGACTAGGTCGAATAAAACATCTGCTTTATGTTTCAGCTTCAAATGATAGAAACAAAAAGAAACGTTTTTTCTTATATTGAGTTATATGATTTAAAGTCTCTCGGACATACAATTCATTATTACTGATATTGTAAAACAAACAGGAATTGATTTGAGATATAAATACAAATTCAAAGCCATCGTTCGGATTTTGAATAGTTTAAAAAGGTCTGTAATCCATAAAAAAATTAAAGGTTAATTACATGAAGTTGTATCAATTTTTAAATACAATCTTGCAAATAATAGTACATTTTGATAATAAATATCCGATATTATAGAGTTTTTGATATAATAGTTCTACTACACCATATACAATTCTAGCATCTATTATATAATCAATTATATGGATTCATAAAGACACAATTAAAAATTTTATCAAACATGTTGAATTTTATTTTGTTGGTAGGTTCCAACCAAGAAAATCAAGTATGCCTGTTACACCAGAGATTTTGTTAATTTTGGTTAAAACCTGTACTTTTTTAGTTTTGTTAAAAAAAACAAACCACCTGGTTTGGACTCATTCTACTGAAGCCAATCTCATTGCAGCATAAACCACAGTTGAATAGAGAATTGAAATACATTTACCTTACCGTAATGTAAAAAATACCTCTCTTAATGTTATTGTCTACAAGTATGCAGGGTGTTAGGAATATGACAGATGTAATTTCAAGAGAGATGATTCCTTGAATTCAACCAATAAAATTATACAGAATGTTTATTCGAAGCCCAAGCTTATTCAAGAACAAAAAGTTGCAATCTTACTGTTTACAGTACTAAAACGGGCAAAAATACAGAATATATTTTCATTATCATCAAATTCATATGAAGAATTTGTCCAGTTCGCTGATTCAAATACAACATCGAATTTGAGAAAAAATTATTTTAGAACGTTGAAAACACATGCTCCGTTAACTTATAGACCAAAATTTTGTCGTTATTGAAAAAATACATCCCAAAAACAGTTGAGTGTGCAACCTATGTTATATGGAACTAATTCGTCTGATCAAGTTCACGCCATTGTTACGAAATTGATAAAAATAGTTAAAGCAGTTCTAAGTGTTTCATGTGTACATGAGTATTTTCCAGTTGCAATAGCGAATGTGAAAATTAAAACCAATGGTAAATTATGTAAGAAAGGGAAAAATAGAATAGGTAATCATGCTAATGATGATATTTGAGTTACAAAACGTCATGTGCAGTGTAAAAATTATAGCTAATAAAACGCTCATACAATAAATATCTTGCTTCCTGAGAGTTGTTTCTATTTTCTCGGTGATTAACCTTAAATCAAATTAGTTTTTCACCGTGTTCACAGTATCTCCTCATATTCTTGCATCGCCATAATACACCAATTGCAATGGATGCATCTACTGAAAGTTAGTGGTTGAAGCAGCTTTTCAAAATGTTTCTTTTGAATCTTGAATCTGTTAGACATTCTTTTCTGATTCTAGCTTCGACATAAAATTAAAGCTTTAAAAAAGGTGCTTTTCCCACTCGCATCGAATTTTTATTCTAACCTTATTACAGACTATCACAAAATTTGTCAAATCTGAAATAAAAATAAAATGCTAACATTACCTCTGTTGAGACTGGGGAATTATTCTGAACTTCTGTGCCTATGCAACCCGAATTTTGTTATATTATCATAACAGTTATATTATCCTAACAAGTACGGAAAAAGTACCTTTCCCGCATGCGACTGCCGTTACCCGAACGACGCAATTGGAAAAGCTCAAATTCAATTGAAATAACTTAAACTGGCGGAAAAATTACATTTTCCAAATTAAACCACGTGCGGGTATAGGGTGAATATGCAACGCTTGTAGAAAAAAATATTTTCACACTTCTGTTCCGATAATAACGTTAGCCTCGACTGTGATTGTACCGGCAAGATTTGATTCAGTGTCAAAATTATTGTTCGTTATATATCCGTTTGTCAATATTTAAAATTTCTAATTATGGAGAAAATAGAGTCTGCGTCTCTCAAAATAAAAATTCGTGCGGTTCGTAGTCTCTCACACTCGCCTGCGGCTCGCGCTTGGTACTTATTATCCAGGTTTCATGGTTGACAACCTCATGAAAGCAACAGGAATTCACCTACTTCAACAAACAAAATTACAGTTGCTGTAAGCAACTGTAGTTTGGTTTGTTAGATTTTTAGGTTGATAATGGACGCAGTTCAACAAATTCAAGACAAAAAAAAACACGATTGAAACAAAAAAAACACTCTTTGCCAACACTGCGATTTATGACATTCGACAACAAAATAATTGTTGTAATGACATTGACGAAAGAGAAAGTATAAATCTCAAACTCAATTCATAACCCACACAGTTGAAACAAGTTTCATAGGCTCAATCTGTGAACAACTATTCCAACACTCCTTTTCCAGCAATAAATAATCTAGTTGCAGCCCTTTCATCAAAACCAGCCCCTAATAATAATAATAGTAAAATTACCAAATTTCAGTCACTCTTAAATAAATAAAACTACTCTACTGCCGATATACCGCCGGCATTGCCACACCATTTCCTGGTTTCACATAGTCCCCGATCATCAGGCTGGCACTAACTGGATAATTCGCCATGGCAAGAGCTTGCTGTTGATGTGAGGGAGAAGTGAAGAGCGATGGAGAGATGGCACCGCCTATAAGTTGAGCTGTATGAGTCGAAGTGGGACTGGCTGCTACACGACCTCGTCCTGTACTGGATATGCACCCTGGATGAATGTTGGGTTGTGGTGCATCTATTATGAGAGAATGAGATGTTTATAGTATGAAGTGTAATGCTATGATATTATTCTATTCTTCGGGAGATAAGACATCTAAATTACTCTAAAAAATGCTGAGCTTATAATTTATTTTTGCAAAGGTCATAAGTGGAAGATTTTTATTAATTCAGATTTTTTTTCTTAATTTTCATCAATATTTTTTAAATCCTAATTAAATCTATAGCTAATGGAGAAATATTTTTTTTTTTTTTGCAAATATTCATAATTTTTTTAAATTATTCCGAAATGAATACCTAATCAGTATCAAAATTGTCGATTACCTTTATCACGAGCTACAACATCGTACCGCACTTCCTTTTTTAAGGCTAGTAGTAATTTAATATCCAGTGGTTGAAATATCCAATTCAGTACAATTGATTTCCTTATTATTATTATTTTACTCGGCGGAGCATAGAACCGATTTCTCGCGAGGTTTTCTTGTGGGATGGATTCTTCTGCACCATATTGTCAACAAAAACTTCGCATTCAAGGCATTATCCCATGACGATTGATGATGTTTCAACCCATTTCTTTGTGTCCAGCTTGATGCCCTCAATCGGGATTCCAACTCAGTTTCCGTTGAGCATCTGCCCTTTCCTTCCCCTGGATCCATGTATCGTAGAGCCATCCATGTACCAGATTTCCCCTTTGAGAACATTTAAAAAACCTTTTCAAATAGCATTATAATAATTATTGGAGGCCGCTGCCGCAGTTAGGCAAGTAGGACCTCAGGGGCCCTTTTTGCTATTACCTGTTCTCAACATACCTTCATTACATCTTTTATTGTTCCTTTTCTAACCTTCGTGGTCTTCTAATGAAGATTTGTATGTCCGTCCACTGCAAGTCGATTAGCTCGTCTTGCTGAAGTTTTTTAATTTAACTCGCCAAGAAAGTGAGATGAGATATGCGGCAAGTGTGGTTGTTTTCTATTCCTATTAGTGATAGGTGTCTGCCAAAGCACCCCGCAAATTTCTTACGGGAAATGAGTTTTCGTGAATTTGGCTGAATTTTTGATATATTGTAGTTCCTAATGTGCTGATCAAAAGTGTCCATAACCACAAAGCTCAAAAATGGCAGATTTCGAGATAAGAAGCTTTGAAAATGGATTTTTTCATTTTTGCGGTATTTAATACTCATCAATCTGAGAGCTCTTATTTCGGGTTGGGATTGAATTTGGATGTTCGGCAACGAGAACCAGACCGACAAATGTCGTGAAACGAGATAAAAATTCCATGATCTTCCATACGTCTGTTCACGCTATGAAATAACTCTACAATAGTTTTTAATTTTTGAAAATGATATATTTTGGGTATATTTTGAAAATAGATCGAATTATTATTCGATCCAATATGTGCTCCGAAATGTTCATAACGAGATTCAACGAGCCCTAAAGGGGGAAAATGGAAAAATAATCATATATTCTCAGAGATAACAATTATGGTCACTGTTGGTGTTATTTTCGTACGACATATGAATTTTTTCTTATTAATCTTGATAATCTGGTAATGAAGTGCTGACATCCAAACAAATCAGAGAAAATGTCTGTATCTTTGATACCAAATAGAATGCGGGAGTTTGGGTATAGGAAACAAACTATGAATGGAATTTTGGATATATACCCTAAAATGTTTGGAAATGCTATATTTCTTGTAAAGTTACATTACAGTTTGCACAAAATGTACTGATACATCCTTATGATAGTTGCCAAAATGAATGAGTTGATCAATCAATAACAATACAATAATGAGAATAAAATCATTCATAATATTGATAGTACTGATAAACAAAAAATAATTATGAACTATCTTGGCATTCATGAATTAGATCTAGGGCAAAATGAATCATTTGGCAATAACAAAAATTACTATTACTATGATCGTAACTGATCTTTGTTGACTCTTTGTTTATAACGAACACAACCTAGGAAGCACAACACGCTAACGACATGAGCGCAGCATCCATCGGTCCTAGCACCCAAATATTCCTGTATTGTCAGTTCATTTTCATTAGAGAGTGCGATATCCAGAGCTAATACTTTTTTGAGTTACGAAATCTTGAATAAACTTCTCTCAAAAATCAAAGTTCCTCAAGTAACTCATCGAATTGTAATATTTACTATTGTTCTCTCTGGAGTTTATCTTGTACATAAAATCGTTCTACTGATAATGAAATATCTCATCTAGGCCATATTTATTATTCGGAACCGTGGTACACACTGTTGATTCAAGAGTATCCTATTCCCTTTCTTCAAATGATCAAGAAGACAAAGTAGTACCGAAAAAGCTACTAAAGGTGGTGCTGTAGGTTTTCCGGGTTTTCCTACAGCTGAAAAGTGAATACATCACCTGAAACATCAGTAAGTCGCCCCGGAGCGCCACGGCAAATAATAATAATAGCCTCACAGGCTATGCCTTTGGGTTTACTCAACGAGTGTTTATGAGGGAGTATTATTATTATTATCAAATACAGATTGGTAACAAAGAGCAGATGAATAGTGATAAATAGTCTGTTTCAGTTTTTTTTTCTAATACAATGTTAATGCCACAAATTTCCAATTTCACACATACCGAATAGCTACAAGAAGAAAATGAATGTTTTTGTTACACCATTATTGTTATTAGCATTATTAGTGTTAATGTTGTTACTCTTATAATGTGATTGTTTGTTCTACTCATTCATTTTGCAAACAATCATATGTGTAAATTTTAGCGCAACTATATCAAAAAATAAAGCAATTCAACAAGTCAGGGTTAAATATCGTTCCAATCATAGTTTGCTTCCAGCACCTGAACTTCCCTATTCTGTCTGGAAGGTACTATGAGCTGCCAAAGATGCAGATAATTTGTCGGAATTGTCTGGCATTTTGAGATGCTCTCAACTATTTCAAGTCATTCTGACGAAAATGTCCATTGTCAGAACATCGAGATTTGTGAGCAGAAAGTCATATATCATACGAAAATCACATCAATAGTGATCATAGTTGTTATTTCTCTGAGAATATATGATTATGATTTTCCCGATCTTTGAACATTTCAGAGCACATATTCCATATTATTGGACATGAGATATAATCAGAATGAGTTATTTCGTCTATCTTCGAAATATACCCAAAATATATGTCATTTTTGTAGAGTGTATTGAAAATAATTGATGGCGGTACCTAATATAACAGAAAAGGACCATTTCCCAAACATCCAAATTTAGTCCTGACCAGAAAAGAGAGCTTTGTAGCTATGGACACGTTCAATCAGTACAGCGGAGCTACACCATATCAAAAATTAAGCCAAATTCACGAAAAGCCATTTCTCATGAGAAATGTGCGGGGTCGTTTGTATGCCCTGTTAGTATTCCTAAGGGGCGGTCTAGTTCTTGGCGATTTCTGTCTAAGAACTATGCCGCCCTCGACTTGCTGGAGCTGACCATTTGGCTTCTTGCAATATCTAGCACATGCTCTGGCCCACAGAACAGCGTCGCGGAACTGGTTCTAGCAAGTTCATCTGCCACCTCTCCGCGCACCCCTCTGTAACCAGATACCCATACCGGCTGAACTTGCTTCATTTCAGCTAGTTCCTCAATAACATATAAGCATTTCTATATAAGTGCTGTGCTTGAATTAGGATGACACATGGCTCTTAGAGCTGCCTGACTATCTGCCTGTTTGTCAGTCAGATGTGAACCGTCCGTAAGACATATTAGGCTTCCTGGGAGAAACTCCACTGTATTTCCTTCCCATTGTTATCTGATCGGAATAGTGAGAGTAAATTTTCTATTCCATTGCAGTCTACTTTACTTGTTCTACCTTTGGCCACTACAGCAGGGCACCATATGGTATCAAGGGCTGCACTATCCTATCGCTGAGTATAGCCAAAGGGATCATGTAGGTCTAAGACCCCCATGTCTTGCCCTTGTATTTTCCAGACTCTGACAGGTAAATTGTGTTTGAAGTAAACAGTTTGCAAGAAGAGGAACAGTAATCCATTCGAAAACTTGAATCTCCATCGCGTATTAATATTTGTTATATTTTGTACTGGTAGACTGGTTACACGAATTACCAACCAAACGAATCGGAAATGCTATATGCCGATATTTTACCAGATCTGTAGTTATTTACTAGTTGCTACAGAAAGTAAGAATTGTCACTTGAACAGGCTTTCGTTGTCACTCGGATCTATTGCCTTGTGACAACCGTGAGATAAAGTTCAGTTTTTTTATGTACTTTTTTTGCCGTTTCGCACTTTAGACAGACACAAACTACCTACACAAAAAAGCACTTTTTTGAGAGTTTAATTAAACCATTAATTTACAAAAAAATCATGTTGATGGTTTTTAATCAATTTAATCATCCTTGTGATTCGAATAATTAATAATCATGGCCTCTGTTTTATATTCAGTTTGTACTTATGCATACATTTACGTTTCAACCAATAGTATTTATCTCAACATTTTTTGGAGTAATTATAAAAATTTGAAGTTATTAAGTTGGGTACAGTTTGCTAAACATAACTAAATTGGCTATTTTCAAATCTAATGAAGAATTATAAAAAATGGTTGTGAGGTTTTAATGATTTCTCATGTGGAAAACATGATTTCACAATGACTAGGTATGCTTTCCCCTCGAGAGACAAAATTAAAATAAAAACTGAGTTTGGAAGAACAAGAAATGAAAATATATGATGATCAATCAAATTAATACAAACATGACACTTTTGATTCACCAACACACCTTTCAAATCAACCTTATATTAGACAAGAATATTATGGCTATTATATTTTATTTGTGAAAACTATTCCAATCAAATGGACTTTATTTTGCAAGATACTCAAATCCTACTGAAAAAGGTAAAAACAAATTTTGATTTTCTTCAATATCAAGTCAGACAATGTCTTGTCACTATAATTGCAGAAACTGAAATATGTTGAGGATCTGTCAATTCTATGGTCGACAATTATGTCAATGAATTTAAACATACTGTCATCTCACTTTTTCGATAAAAAGTTGAATTTTATGGTACAAGGAATTCCACCTCAGAATATACTTCAATAATCTGGTTAAATCTGATAATGATATCTGTGGCATTTTGTGGTGAATCATAAAAGTTTAGAATGAGAGTATGATGTAGACAGGTTTCAATACAACAAAAGCTGCAAATTTGTTTACATTATAAAAACAATTCAGGAAAATGTTGTTCAATTCTCTAATAAAATTTTCATATATTTTCAAACTCAAACAACACTGACAAAAAATGTATGCAAAACCCACCAGGTAATCCGTTCCGGTTTTTTTGACTTTTGACATTGTTCACCATAAAAATACGATTTAAATCAACCATGTTAAAGAAGCTTAAGGTCTTAAAATTACATTTTATTTTTCAAGATATGAAACTTTAGAAACAGTAAAGATAGCAAGAAGTTACTAGTGATTATTCTTTTTGTTTTATAAGTTATATTAAGAAAATAAATGTGCGGTACACAGGTGTCCCTAGATGAGATTATACTTCTCTGCATTGTAGTAAAATAAGGAGAGATGTTGGTGGACTACCTCACTGGCAAAAATTGAAATTTTTCAACAAATTCACCATCAATTCATACGAAAGACCATTAAATTACCAACGAAAAATGGATAACATAATCCAATCTTTCGCAATTCTTGCAATGGTCTTTTGTCAAGTAGTGTCATTTTTTTTTTGTATGATAAAAGAAGAGAACCTAAAAGACAGTATTTTGTGAGTGATATTTTTTCTAATTGAAAAGTTTGCCCAAAGGTTATAATATAATGTGTTTGGTGAACCTGGTTCGGTGAAAGTTAAGAGATATAAATGCACACACACGCCACTACGAATGAACCTGTTCAATTCAAATAGGATTATTGAAGAGCACTGTGCTGGACATTCATTTCAAGAAGCTGGCATTTCCATTATGATTGAATTCTCAAACTATGAAAATTATATAACAATTCATGTTTTACATGTATGAAGAACGATTTTAACGGAAGAAGTGAAATTTGAAGAATAGTGTTTACCTCACCAAAATATTTTATTTTAACAAGATGTATATTTTCTTGGTACACTGTGCCATACCTGCCATATCGATACCAACAACGAACAAAGCCGTAACTAAAGTTACAGCTATGTTCAGTTCTAGGTGTAGGCGTATTCAGCTTAAAAAACTGATGCCGACGATAAAAAAAACGTATTTCTAGACCAAGTAGTTACGAAGAAATCTACTTGAAAAAAGTTGTATTTCGACTTAAATATTGAAAAAAAAAATCAGTATTTCGGATCTCCTGAAATATGATAAAAAATGAGTTATATAGATATAAGACTCAATGGAAAAATGCGAAAAAATTACCTTAGTAAGTCAGCCGTTGTGATATCTTGAAAATTATGATTATCTTTATTAAATAACTGGGAATTCAACATCAGTTTGGCACTTGCATCTGATTTTGAATCACCAATAGCATTGGCAGGCAACTATAGAGATTCCAAGGTGAAGCTAAAGTGAAGCTTCCTCTTATTTCACCCATATATTTAGAACTACAGAAATTTAATTTGGCTGTAGCATTTGGGAAAAGAATAAATTTTTTTGATATACAACCTTTCTTGGCAATAAATTCATCTCAGTCTTCGGAATTGTAACTAAAACTAATTTGATTAGTTACGTTGTTAAAAATTGCTTTGTTTCGTGCTCTCCTACCTGCGACTAGTCTTAATTTATTCAACGTAAAAAAAACATTAAATTATCAAAAAAATAGGATTGAATATCAGCCAGCATTTGCAACACTTGGAAATGTTCATTTAACGGAAAATCTGAAATAAGAACTCTTTTCAAGTTGACCAAAGAGTTTACCTGTAAAATGTACACTGATACATACAATGACAAATTTATTTATTTTCACTAGCAGTTACAGGGCAAAAGATGTGAATGGAAAAATAAGCAAAAAAATCACTTTTGATGCAAGCTCTTCAACACTACTAATACTTCTTGAGAGCACACATCACGAGAATTTCAAAACAGGTTTTTCAATCGCTTGAAACCCGCTGGAACATGATCAGATAGAACAAAAAACTCGTACCTGTTCAAATGGTTGCAACTTCTAAATTTTGTTAGCAATTTGGTTGTGAATTTCATTTCGAACGAATGTACATTCTCTTTATCATTCTCATAAAATTTTTGGCACAATTTATTTATATTTCAAGTGTTAAAAAAAATAAAATTCGCCCCTTAACTTTATTGCATTTATGCCTACCACATACTAATGAAAACAATACTATTTTGATGAAAAATAAAAAAATGTAGTATTATTCATTTTATTGATTATTATTGGTAAAAGTTGAATTTTGAATTACATTATTTTCATCTAAATAATAATTTTTCCCAATTTCCATCTTTCAGCGGCATATGTTAACTATATATATAGTGTTTATTAAACTCATTACGTTAAACTAGGGGATTAGGTGCTACAAATGAAAGTCGTGAGCAACAATGATCTGAATTCGACTGGAATATATATTTATTTATGTAATAATAATAATAACAATAATACTCCCTCATAAACACTCGTTGAGTGTACCCGAAGGCATAGCCTGTGCGGATAGAGGACGGCTATTATTATTTGCCGTGGCGCTCCGGGGCGACTTACTAATTTTTGGTGGCGTATTTACTTTTCAGCTGTAGGAAAACCCGGAAAAACTTACAGCACCACCTCGGGTGGTCGGTGTGCACTCCAAGCAAGCACCAGCCGAGATTGGCATCTAGACAACCCACAATACACTTGCTTTTCAACAAGGCATGCGGTCGCCTATCGATCCGATATAAAGTAGATGAGAAAAATTCTCTTGTACCTACATCGGGCTCGAACCGACTATCGCTATGCTGGAGTTTCGAACGGCCTGTGCGTTAGACCGCTGGTCCACCGACATTTACATTTCAACAAAATATACATACATTATTATCACAATATGTATATATGTGGAGTAGTTCAGGCTAAAGAGCCTTCATATAATTTCAACCTATTCATTCTTTTATGGGTTTCAGTTGTCTCGTAAATTTTCTTGCATTAATTGAAGGCTGTTCCGGTTTGTTTCAAATTTTTTAAGTGTTGATTCCATGCCTAGAGACAAGGATGATTTATAAGTGTTTTGTCTCTTGGACAAAAAGTGTTTCTATCCTGTTGAGTACTGCTGATCTTATACATTCTAATACTTTCTCCTGAGAATTTAAATATAGAGGTTTTATGAAGGTTCAATGTTAGTTCCTCCTCTATACATCACATGTCGATTATATTTAGAGCTGTAAGCTCTGAGAGCCTCTTCGCCTCTTGCAAGGGCAAAGGAGGCCTGGATCTAGCACTTTTACAGGAAACTTCGCTAGAGAAGCAGGATAAAAACTCAACCAATGTAAGATACTATACAATGAAGGTAACAAGAAACCTCGTCGTTCTCATAACTACGCCAACAGAGGTAGGAGGCAGAAGCTGGATAGTGAGCTCAGTATATTTCTGAGGCGACGAGGTATGCCCACCAACCATATTATGCAAGTCATCGTATAGGCTCCAACCACAGGATGCGATGCAAATGTATACCATACACTTTGTGAAACCACATACATCAACATGAGAGATGAGTCACTATTACAGTTCATTCTAATAGTAATGTTGATAATGGCGATTATAGATGATGAACCAATTTTTTTTACAGCAGGGGAGACAGAAGTTCAAGTCAGAAAAAACGTATGATATTATTGTCAAACCTTAGTGTTCGCACATTAGACAGAGCAGATTTAATCTAGTTATCCAATTGCGTATTTCAATAAAATATAAAAATCTGAGAAAGACTAACTAGGATAGATACTGAATACCAATCAGTGAATTTCTTTAAAAGGTCACAACTGAAATAAGGAACAAAGAAAGTCTTGCGAGGTTGGTAGAACAAGTAATAAGACAAAAGTTGCCTGAGTGAAGCTGTCCCAAAAAAACAAAATAGTTTTTTAGAATAAGCATCTAGATACTCATCGAGGTGAGGTGCATAGGACATTCAACAATGCAAAATCAAACTAAGACTGAACTAAATACAAGGTGTTACGCCGCGTACAACAAAGAAATCAGAAAGTCAACAAGAAAATTGTGGAAGAAGTTCTGTTAGGAGTTAACAGATACCCCCAAGTGCTTGAAAATTCACAAATTCACAGGTATTAGCCAAAGAAGGCATATTTCTTGAAAAAAATTATAAAAATATGTATATACTTTTCAGCCTCGTCAATTCTACATGCTCCTGCTTTGGAATGGAGGCTAGTTACGGAAAAGTCGGAGCAAAAAGTATTAAGTGAGCTGTCAAGAAATGTCAATCTTATAAATCTCCTGGAGTAGATGCTCCATAAGGACAGGAAATATCAACTCCAGATTATATTTAAGGCTTATATAATACATATCTTCCAAACGTAAGGAGAATTCATGACAAGAACCCCAAGTCATAAGTCTAATGTCATTCCAACTTAAAAATGCTTGGAAAGGGTCAAAGACAGTTACATAAAAGATGAGGTACAAGCAAAGTTCGATAAGCAAACTCCAATGTGTGTATCAGCCAGGTAAGTCAACAGACATAGCATTGGACGATTCTTACAGGCTACTAACAAGGTCCATGGAAGATATACTTATGCCATTTGTAAACATCAAGGGTGCCTTCCAACGCATCCACTGAACGTAAGTCACTTATCAAAAAAGTAGTTTTCTACCAGTGTATCAATATCAATTTGAAAAACAGGGTAATATGATATCAATAAGCGAAATAACCTCAGAAATAATACTGACAGCAAGAACAAATATTCGCAAGGAGAGGGATGTTTACAAGGAGGGGTGGAGTAAAGAGGAGAAACTAATAGTAAAACCCCAATAGTTACATTCTCATGAGAAAGTACTAGGTCTAAGATCACTAGTACTATTTTTGTCCAAGAGGTAAAACAATTATGAAATCATTTTTGACCATAAGCATAGCATCAAAAATTGAAGAAACGGAGTAGCTTTCAATCTATGTAGGGAAACATAGGGAACAACTGAAACCCGTGAAAGTATCAATAGGATGAAATTATACGACGTCTCAGTAGGATACATACATACATATTGTGATTATAATTTTAAAAGGCCACGGCGTTGAGGCTTGTAGCAATTTAACCTGAGGAATATAATAAACAGGATATATGGACAACATATGCCGCCGTAAGTTGGATATTGCGAAAAATGGGTCTATCATGATAAAATATAATTCTACTGGTTATAAAGTTAAATCTATATTCTATATTGTTATAAAAAAAGTTTACCAATAATAATTAAAATAAAGAATACTACTATTTTATTTTTATATTTATTTTTAACACTTAATATATAATAAATAATCAGTTTTTATTGTACAGTCCTTTCAATATTTATATCTGTCAGAGGTTTATACTTCGATTTCATCTTCAGAATCGTCTAAGTCTTCCTCGACTTAATTGTCATCAGTTGATTTGGCTTCTGTAAAATATCAATTTTAGATTGAAAATTGAGGCAAGAATTTTATAATAATAATAAAGAGAATATACAATCACTCAAAATCAAATTTAAAACCAAATTGCTTACAAAATTTGGAAGTTGATCTCTATCAAACCATTTGAACACGAATAAGTTTTTTGTTGTATCCAACCATGTTCCAGCAGGTTTACGAGGCGTTTTGGAGAGAATTTTTCCAAATTCTCGAGATGTTATGTGCTCTTAGGAAGTTTTGGGTAAAGTTCACTTTCACACATGTTTATTTTTTTGCGGATCTCATTCACATCTTCAGCCCTGTAACTACTAATTAAAAGATAAACTTGTACCGTCCACGCTTTATTGCACATTCGAAAAGTAATCTTGATTTGAAAAGTTTTAAATTTCCGATTGATTCGGCCGTTACTTGATGAAGATCCACAGTAATTTGTAGAAAATACCCAGGAAACGGTTTGATCGTCACAACTTTATTTTAAATTATTATTATTACTTGATAAAGCTAATATTTTAGCGAAACATGTCGTGATATTTTAAATGTGATAATTTAAAATAAAGCTGTGAAGATCAAATCGTTTCCTGGGTATTTTCTACAAATGAAAAGTTTTATTTTAGATTTTCCGTCACCAAGAGTTGCAAATGCTTGTTGACATTTTTTATAATGTAATTGGTATTTTTTTCCTCATGAAAAAAAAACAGGACTGTAGTCACAGCTACTAAAAATAACTTACCAAATTATTTTTTATACATGAGTAACAATTCCAAAGAGTTAGATGAACTAATTTATTTTCAAGAAATTATGCTATTTTATCACTTTGAGAATACACTATTTATGGAAATACCAGTATCTTGAAACAAATGTCCAATACATTCACAACATCACTCATCAAGAAATTCAGTAACGGCTATTTGAACAGCTTTATGAGTAGCCGTGTGGCGCGTTTATATTTCTTAACTTTTACTGAACCAAGTTCATCAAACTCACATTATCATTGTAACCTTTGGGTATTTTTCGACAAGGAAAAATTTCACCGACGAAAATACTGAAGTTATTTAGAAAGAATAAACCAATTTAAGATCAAATAATTTCACTCTTTCACTTTTACTTAAAATACACAGAATAAAAACATGATTCAAGAAATAGTTTTTCTTAGAGGCCACTTTTTACAAATTACCAGTTTTATTTAGATACAAACCCATGAATAAGAAAAAATACCTAAAATACTTCATGGATGAAAAATAGAAACATGAAAATAGTTCACTGTCTACAGCATCCACAATTCAATCAAATACTTACCATGATCATGGAGGCAATATTATTATTATTTCTGTACCATTGGAAAACATTTTAAAAATTTGTGGATTGAATGTTTCAACAGATTTTCAGACATAAATGCAAATTGTCCCTTCCTAGCATAGAAAGAAAATCCACGGTTTTGGAATTTTGTCATCAACACGTATTTTTGAAATGTTACCTCTTAAATGGGACACCCTGTATACATCAGTGTGTATATTTTTGATAGGAATGAAATTGGGAGGGCAAGTTACTTGAAAAGGGAGAAACAAGTGAATAGGATTCTTGATTGCAACAATTACTTACAATAACTACTACAATCATTAATAGTCAGACCTAAGTAACATTTCAAGGCATGTACTTAAGTTGATTGAAACTTTTGACAAGTGAATTATTGGGATTTAAATATTAACTGAAAATTTCACCTATGTTATTATTCAATGAAGGTTTAAGCTTTAAAATTAATTAATTTGACTTCTACCTATAGACAATCAAGTAATCATTCATTCAACAAATTTAATATTACTATACAAGGTACAGAGTAATGCGTTCAAAAACTATTATATCGTTTGGAACATGGTCACAAAGATTCAGAAGTATTATACTTGCAATATACATCACATACTGAGTGACACAGGGCACAGGGTATAGGGCCATTCCTGCCACTTTCTTAATCATAAACGAGTTATTCTGAAATTCAATATGTTCTTATAGGCGATCAATCGGATTTCAATATAAAAGTTATTAATATTTCTGGTAAAGTTTTGGTTTTTAAACTATTCTCACTGCAAGCTGACAGAGTATCATCAGCAAAAAGTTTGATGAATTCACAGTCAATAAATGGATCAATATATTTCAAATGCAGTTTAAAAAATAGTGGTCCTAGTACACTTCCTTGAGAAGCTCTCATCAGTTATAATTTCGGATGATATACTCTCCGCACACTACCAGTTATACCATAGTTACACAATTTTGTTTGTCATTAACGTTACAAGGCCGGTAACAAATAACGGATGAGGTTGAATATTGTAATCCGAGGCGCAGCCGAGGATTATAACAACCGAATCCGATATTTGCGTATCGGCAGTGTGTCGTTCAAGACTTTTCGTAATCCCACTGAAAAGATTACATTTTGATTCCGAGGATTTTAACGACCGCCGGCTGTTAAGAAATCTTAACGACCGCCGGCTGTTAAAAAATCTTAACGGACAGAGGCTGTTAACATTAACTTTTCAATTGTCATCTGAATACCGATAAATCAAAATAACAGTATGGGTTTATTAAAATAGTAATTTTTTCCCTTTTTCTTTTTCAGATGTAAAAAACACTTATTATCACATATTTGTTGTAGGCCAAACATTTTTACATTTAAAAGTGAGTTAGATGGTGAATTCACAAAAACGTTTTTTTCTAATCCTGATTGGATATTCATCAGAAATCCATTGCTGGCAATATGTTTCATTTCTTGTTTATAAACAACTAGCTCTTATATTTTATCGATTGGAACCAATGAAAGTATTAGTAATTTTCTGGATTGGAATTGACTGAGCCAGATGTTTTACCCATATCAAGAGAAGTGTCAACTAGGTTCCATATGACATGACCAATTGTTTCACAAATTACTTTCAACATTTTGGGATTGACATTTTTTAATGTGAGGTATTAACTATCCATTGTAATTCACTCAGTGATACCAATTAAACCTATCATAAAACCCTGTGTCACCCAGTATAACGTTAACTGTTAAAAAACACGTGGAAAAGTTGAAGTTTTAAAGAAAAACAAAAAATGAACAATAAGCGCCACTTGACAATAAGTAATACAACAAATGCACATAATTACAATCAAATTGCTGCAATTCTTTCTTTAGAAGATCTAAGTGACATATATTCTTTATTTCAACACTAACTTCTATTTTTGTCTTCGGTTTCTGAGAAATTCAATGAATTTTAGGAAAAACGAACTACTCGAGGATACATGTTTATGATAGAAATAAGCTCTGGAACCTGTTAACTATTTCCACATCTATAGGTAAAGTACTTCATGTTTCTCAGTTATTTGGCACATATTTTATTTTAAACAAGGTGTTTTAGGGTGAAGGAGAGATATGGTATCAAATATACAGGGCAATATGGCTGTTAAAGACTCATTATTAACAAGTCTCTAGCTAGCTCACAACTGAAGTGAGATAATCAGACCAAATCTGACAACAAAAACTGTCTTGCAATGAATAAAATGAGGTACATCTTCAATAATGATCTATTGTGTATAAAACATCTCCACAATTTAAAATAATGAAGGATGTAGCAAATAAGAAACACTAGTATAAATCTTGCTTTTTGCTGAATTTCTGAAATTTCAATTCAAACTTTAAATTTGGTTGTTTGAAAGATGGACACAGAAATATAAATGGAATTTTATGAGGCAAATATGTGTTTCAGAGACAAGCACCTATTACCGTGAAACACCCTGTATAAGTCTATTAATTCTCAGCTTGCAAATTTTGCACTTAATAATAAATAATATATTCTTTGTGCAGCAAAAATTATCTTCTGACAACTACTGGAATACAAGGATGACACTCCATGATGGGCTCAAGTGGTGTGTTGGCTATACTATCAACACTGTCACTGACTTGAAACAATTCTTGCAGTTTGCGTGAGCTCTGCTCAACTTTAAGTACAGTTTATTCCTGATAAGACATATTGCATGGAAAACTCACCTCCCATGTGCTGGGGATCCACTAAGGCAATGAGATTACTAGCCATTAAATTATTGTTCAATAAAGTCTGAGTGGTGTCCATTGAAACTTCTCCTAGGCCATTCACCGACATGCCGTTGACCATATTAACAGCATTACGAACCCCTTGTGCATCCAATTGGCTCCAGTAACTTTCACTAGGAGAAACATTTGCTACACCTAAAAGAAACCAATAAAATTAAATAAAATATTTTGCAACAAATGGGACTATTTGAATGACTTGTTGTATGCCTGAATTATTGCAATTAATTACCTACTGGCTTGTTCGTAAACCCTCCCAGTGTCTACACTAAAAATAATAGAATGTGACAACTGATTCACAATTTTAGTATTAGCTGTAAAAATATAAACAGTGTGAGGGTTTACAAAAGTTCTTATAATATGAATACTAAATACAAAGTGAAAACAGAAATTCAAATTGATGATATAATTACCTGGAGGTGGTTGTACAGGAGCCCCAGTATACCTAAAATAGGGGTTTTTCAAATCCAGCGTATTCTTCGAAGTTTGTGTAGTACCTTCCACATTCAGTTCTATGGTAACATCATAACTTTGCCTCTTATTCGCTAAAAGCACAACCCTACCAGTCAACACTTGACCTTGTTTCAGCAAGAGTGGCTGCTCCAGCAAACATCTAACTTGATACCAGTGAGTCAGTGGTTCTGTAGGTGCTGTACTCAACCAAATTGTCTGTTGTGAACCAGTAAATGCAACATCAAACCAAAATGCCAGTCCATGACACGTACCAGACTCTAAAATATGGAATTCCAATGGTACGTCAATTGTATGGAGATCGGTTTCTTCTGCCTCTAGGAAGTCTACAACATGCCTCATAGATTTACTCATACAAATCCTAACATCGAACGTGTCCACTATAGGTTGTCTGAAATATTCTTTCACAGCACAATTCTGAAGTGCTGATAAGTTAACTCCATGGAAACAAGTTTGAAACCAGAAATTTGCTTTGCTATATTGTTCCATATACAGAGCATCATCTGTAAAAGGAGCTATATGTAAATCTCCTCTTGAAGGGTACATTTTTCCACCAGGAACAAGCCATTTTTTGGCATTCAAATAAGACTCCAACATTCGCTCATTGTACAGCATATATCCCATAGGTTCCGATATTATGACATCCACTTTTTCAGGTAATTCAATTTCTTCTATTTTACCTGGAATGACTTTAATGGCGCTGGATAAATTATTAGCTTCGACTAACTTTTGTGCATAATGTGCCATTGTTGAAGCTTCAACAGCATATACTCGCTTAGCTCCAGCTTGGGCAGCGAAAAAAGATAAAATTCCTGATCCTGCGCCTACATCTAATACTATTTTGTCTTTGAAATCATCTAAGTTACATAATATTGCTCTCTGATAAGTATAGGTTCTCACAAAATCCTGAAGCATATTCTGTTGTTGAGAAAGGTATCCATAAAACTGGAAATACTGCGTTGCTGAGGAATCTTCAGTTCGAACAGAAAATACAGATGCATCCTTACCAGATTTAACTTTTGTTATTGCTATGGTGAACTGTCTAGCTTCTTCTTTATTACTGAATTTAACTAATAATGTATCGTTGTCAATGGTAAATATATACGAGGATGGACCCACACGACAACATTCTGTACTCGAATCTACAGGGAACTCAAGAAGCTGGTTACACTCGTCAACGTCTAAAATTCTTATGCTGATGCCTTGTGGATCATAGTCCGCCCTCAATTTCACTTTCCTATTATATTTTGGAACTGTTTGGTTGTCTTCATCTACGTTAAACACATCCACAATCCACATTTTAAGCGCCATTTCCCAAAAATGTTCTCCAAACTAAGGTTATCGTAGGTTTAAAGTAATAATTAACGTAATGAAATCACCGGCAGTGACTAGAAGTATGTGATAAGGATTTGCTGTTTTGTCATCTATTCTATTTACACGATTTTAAGTACTAAATATACTTATATTTATTCAGAAAACAAACACCAAACACACAAAGCATTTCTCTTAAGACATTTTAATTTTTATAAACGCAAATCACAAACGACAGAACGAGCAGTGTTGTCATTTGGTAGTTGATATTTTAGATTTGTACTAAAATATCGAAATACTTCGTAATGGATTTGAGGGTAACTAGAAATTTGTAGCACTTTCGTACACTCGGTGTACTTTACACTTGATTAGTTCATTTGCCGATTGCTTTGACGTATTAATTTGTTTGTGACCGCACCGCAACGAACTGCACTCAGAATGAACTGTAATTTACACTACACTTCGAAGTAGACTGACGACTGACCATTTTAACCAAGGGACGGTCGTCTTAATACCATTTCAAAACTTTTCGATTTGCAACACTGAATTGTATATTGCAGTTTTGCCAATATGTATTTGATACAAGTTTTGCCAATACAAATATGATGCCAGTATTGCCAATATGCATTTCATGCAAGTATTGCCAACAGTACATATCATATGCAGAATCTGCTTTTGTTTATCACGTTTCTGAATTGATGTTAGTTTGGAGTATTGGGAATATACAACAATAGACTCCAAATGATTTTTCAATTCACGCCGTTTAGGGGTCACAATAGTTTTTTACATTAGACTTTATGCCACTTTTGGCGGAGGAGAAAAAGTATAGTGTTGCTATTTGATGTCAATATTTCCTAATTTATACTAAATACAAAAAAAAAATGTAATGAACTTGAATGTAATTCAACAACCATATTATACTCTGTTCGAGTTCAAACATTCGCTCTTCCTGGAGACAGAGAGGGGCTATTTTTGGCCGTTCGCAATGTAAACGAACGAGTACTCAAATATAAGAGTTTGAATGACATTAAAATGTAAAAGAAGATGATGTTTTCTCTGATACCACGGTCACAGAAAATATTATTAAAATTTGAAGCATTACATTTTTGTGAGAAAAAAATTCTTCACACAAAAATACTGAGTGAACTCTATCACGCCGGGTGAACGGTAATCCAAATTTTTGTGCCACGCACTGTTCAATCTCAGCTTCAAAAATTTTATTTCCAAAATTACTGGTGAATCTGTTAAAGTGATTTGAAAATGGAGCTTTTTTTCTTTTTACGCCACGCAGCACGCATTCTGATTGGCGAATTTCCGACAATCGGTATTATTCGCTAATCAGAATGTATGAATTGCCGAGCAAATTTGCCCATCAGAATGCGTGAAGAAGGATCTTTCATGCATTATACAGTTTGTCTCACTAAGTTATTGGAACCATATGGAAAACTTTTTTATTATTCATTTTAGGAAAAAAATCATTTTTCATAAAAAGTTCTGCATATTCTAATATCTAAAATACAATCATCAGATATCAAATTTTTTCAGTCGTATACACGGTGTGACAAAAAATATGAATTTTACTCAAGAGTAAACCTTTATATTTGAAAATATCGGAAATTCTTATAGAAAAAAATTGTTTAGAACTAAAAATTACGTATGAATATGCAATTGCATCCACTTATATGAAAAAATATTTTTTTCTCATTTTGTCAACAATAACAATGCATATGCATTCATTGTGTTTAAATTGCAAAATTGTTAGAAAACATTGGGAAACGGAAAGGTGATCATGTGTTACATAATCAAAAGATATAAATGTTCATTCAAAATAAAAAATAACATAACCCGATTTTTCAATGTTTATGGACGTAATTATATATTTGAACGAAATTTCGAATTCTGAACAACTTTTCTTTATAAGAATTATCGATATTTTCAAATATAAAGGTACTTTACTCTTGAGTAAAATGCATATTTTTTGTCACACCGCGAATACGACTGAAAAAATTTGATATCTGATGATTGCATTTTAGATTTTAGAACATGCAGAATGCAGATAAAATAAATATGCTGAAAATCATAGAAATGACATTTGGAAATTATTGGGGTTCAAAATCCGGGAAAAAATATATATTGTCCCATTGCAGGTTTCGCAGGCCAAAGTTACTGAATCTTGTACCGACTTTCTGATATGTGAATGGATAACAGTTTATGGGGGCCACTTTCGAAGGGTCGTATAGAATAACTTACATTTACAGAAACTTTTTTTCATATTTGGGCATGCAGAATCAGTTCATGATTGGCAAGAACCTTGAAACTGATACGTATAGTTGTTACCCCATTTAAATTGAAATAATTAATATAAATGGAAAGTAGTTCTTGTGAAAATTGTTGCCAAGTATCAAACGAATATAATTCAACAGTCATATAGGGCAGATATATATAGTTATCTTATGTTAGAGACTTGTTGACAAATTATCTATTGTACAGCGGAAGACTGGATTATCTTATCCGATTTTTAATATTAATTTGTTGGTCTTCCGCCAAGTAGTATCACCAATCATTCCTCTGGTTAACCATTAAGGTGATGTTATATATACATTTATATTGTGGTAAGTATATTTCCTTCAACAGAAAATCAATCAAAAAAGAAGGAAATCGTAATTATCAATTTCGGAACGGAACTGAGTCAAGATTATGCAACCGAGCTAAATGAAAGAAAAGAAGAAGTGGTCTGTGAGTTCCAAGTTCCAACTTCTCTCCTTCTTACAAATGGCATTCATTTTCCTTATCATTTCCGACTTCTTGTTTTTCAAAAGGTTATGTTAACATTTTATGGATAATTTTTACCATGGAGGGTTCTTAATATAATATATTATAATATATATTAAGAACCCTACTTTTTACTTGAGAATTTGTATGTGTTTATGTGACGAAAAATGAACGACCACAAGCAAAGATGTATTTGTTCCCGATGTCACTCCATTGAGAAAGTTGAAAATCATCAAAATATTTAATATTATCACTGATAAAGTGATGTGGACCTCTACTAGGAACTTGGTTTATTGGGAGAATATTTGCTCTCATTTTTACTTAATAAGTTTTTTTTAAACCATCCTCATAAGGATTTCTCAGGCCCACCACTCCAATATAATTTATGATATATTACTTTACAACTACAGAATTTAAAAATATATATTACTGTGAAGAACCTCCACCACAGTTCCTTCCTTGTAATATTTTTCATCCTGTACATATTTTCTGGCTTCATTTTTCAAGTTTTCATACTTTAATATGTAATTACTATAGCTGTTACTGCATGTCCCTTGGATTGGAATTGAATTAATTGGCAGTCTGGTTCCAACGTCAGGATAATATAAGTATATATAATGCCTAAAGGACAAATTCAAACTCATGCATGCCTATTTTTGTCCCTGCATGAGAAATGCATGCCTATAGACATACACACATGTTCCTGTCGGCGTGCGTGTAAAATGCAGGGTGAGCACGCACGAAATCGGTATGTTCTAGTTTACATAATGAAGGATACAGTAAAATATATATGATGAGGTAATTTGAAAAACTCAAATGGCATATAATAAATCAAATGATCATAGCTGAAGAAAGAATCTTGCAAGCAATAGTCCATAGACAATACCTATATAAATTTAAAAAAAAAATATAGACAATGATCATTAAGATAAGTTATTAGAATATAAAATAATAATTTTAAATTAACTAATGATTACATAGTTTATTTTTTTTAAATATAGTCAGTAAATCAAACTTAAATCAAACTGTGCTTTATTGTCATTACAACAGTAATTTTTATTGACCAAGTGTCAGAAAGTTACATGCGGTAAAGAAATCCATGTCCAATTGAAATGTAATAAATAAACATAAAAATGAAGTCAATATGAATATAAAATATCAATAATATAGGTATCAATTTCACACAATAAGAGAGATTTCCCCTAGCATGAACACTTGAAAATATACTTAAGTAAGTTTTAACCTGCAGAGAGAAAAGCAAAATCAAATAGTTTTCAATAATTTATTTTGTAAATGTTACAAATACAGGATTTTCAAAATTCAATGGAGATTTTGATATTAGAATAGAATACATCTATTGCTTCAAAAAACATAGTTTTATAGCAAGGTTCCGAGGGTATACAGTGTTGACATAAATCAGAGGTTTTTGATATTCTTCAGGCATCTTAGTTGAAAATATGATATTATCTTTAGCCAAAAAGTATTTTCTTGAGACAATGAACGAATAGTATGTCAATTGCTAAAATATTTCATTAATATTTCAATTTCATATGAACCAACTATAAACTTCAATATTTTTGAAACTATTTATTAGTCTTGCGAAATGATCTATAAACATTTTTCTCAAATTTTACTACCTGCATTTTTGTACCTATATGTCCGTGTTCATTCACTGTCAAATCTTCATCACTTTCCCATATTCCTCTGGTATTTACATACCAAGCCACTATTTATGGGTATGACAATTCTGGCACTGCCCTGTATTTATACAGAGTGTTTCCTAACTGCAGGGGGTGATTCGTTAGGTCATGTATTTTTTTTACAATATTTTGGGCTGTGGTGCCCACTGAGACGCCACTGGCCCTAATAATTTCAATCTAGTTAGGGCCTTGTTAGTTCAAATAATGGCACCAAATTTCAACCAAATCTGTTATAGGATATTCATGATATTTTATAATGACCGTTTTTTTTATGAATTTCAACGCCTTGTATCTCAGAAACGAATAAGCAACTACGGACATATGTTCATAGCAACTTTTCTTCTTAAAATGGCCTAATGAATCACCCTCTGCAGTTAGGAACCGTAGTTAGGAAACACCCTGTATAATGGAGGCAATCCTGTGGGTACACAATAACAAAAATACTAGACCAGAAATAAAGATTTGTACAGATTACCTCTTGTGAAATATCATAAGATTGAGGAGCAGACTGAATATTTGCTTTTGAAATTATATAATCTCATAACAGTGGAATTTGGAAGGATTATTCATCAAAAAAACTGAAAAAATCATTGCTTACTAATCCTATATCAGCGATATTTTTACACATGAATGGATATAAAACAAATTCATTTCAAAACCTACCCTGTTTTGTACTTTGAAAAGTTAACGATGTGTTCATGATCATTTAAGTAAAATTTAAGGAATGAAAACTACTCGAAACACCGTCAATAGCACTCGACGCGCGTTTCGCTTCTGAGGATACCATCTTTGTTGGCGAAACGCGCGTCGAGTTTTATTGACGTTGTTTTGGGGTAATGGGTAATTTCTATTTCTTGAATTTTATCCTCACATTAATTATTCATGTAGTTGATGTTGATGTTCTTAAACAAATTGTTTGTGTTACAGTATGATATTTTGCATGTTTATATAAACCGATTTTATATTCAGAGGTTAATATGATCTTTAAAAATTGTGTACCACTGCTGAAGTAATAATTTAATAATTATAGTCATTTTATCCAGAATCTTCTTCCACGTCC
Source organism: Chrysolina americana (assembly GCA_958502065.1). Taxonomy (NCBI): domain Eukaryota; kingdom Metazoa; phylum Arthropoda; class Insecta; order Coleoptera; family Chrysomelidae; genus Chrysolina; species Chrysolina americana. The sequence goes on along the minus strand of OY293411.1, from coordinate 17,096,331 downwards.
TGAAGAAATCGCTCACGAAAAAAAAAAAAGTGGTACAAAAATACGACTCAAGAATCTTAGCTCCTGCTGCATGCATTCGATACTAAAACGACTTATGGACGAGATAAACACTATTATAACATGATTATTAATCCAGAATACAACCTGTTCCAATATATTTTGAAGACCTATAATTTTTTTCATTAATTTTTCTTCATGAAAATTGTGGCATATGTGAAAAATGTTGTTAAAATTTCCTATTCCATTGAAAAATTAACAAAAACAACATTTCATAAAAAATTTCTTAAAATATTTGAAAAAATACGGAATTTTCAATATTTTTTTGTATATATGCGTACAAAATAAGTTGAGAACTTTTAAGAACTCTGGATCAAAAGTCTACACAAGAAATCCTACATACAAAACACAAGAAATGCTTTTCTAGGTACTTAATATGACAAAAGTGTTTCAACTTGCTTGCAAAAAATAAAGAGTTCTGTAAAAAATATATTCAATGAATATCAGGGAAAAATAATGATACATAGATACAAAACAATACACAGTGTAGAGTTCTTTTTATTTGGAGTAGGAGCATTACATAAAAAATGATTAATTATTCAAGAAAATGGTATATTTATTCATTTGAATTAAAAACAAGAATCTTGTCTCAAGTCTTAACAGGTCTTTTCAGCTAGGCAATCCATTTTTGTATATTTTCATAATGAAAACTAGTATATTCAAGGTAAGATCTATGTACTGTGCTTATCTGATCTTCGAATTTCTGAATTAATTTTATTCAAAAAACTGACACAAAAACGTTAAACAAAAATCTGAAGCAAGATTTCTTCACTTTTGATTAAATGTATTCAAATATTTCAGAAGTCATCTAAACCTCGAGTATTTTTGATCCATAATAACAATCTGATAAAATTTTTCTTAATTTTGGTAATTACCTTTTTGGTTGGGCAATGGTTTTCTCTATAAATGCTGTACTGTAAAAGCACTGTAACCTACCAATATATAATGAAAATCCAACTCTGTTGAGAGTTGAAACAAGATTCACAAATAATAGATATGTTTGAACACTTGATAAATATACACCATACCAATATATTCACTTACTAACTTGAAGAAACAAGCAAGTCAAACAAAGAAAAAGTTTGAAGAATAAAGATGAATAAGTTATCAAATCTGATGACATCCTCTTTGAACCCTCTGAATATACATTTCAAATAACAGTTTATTAATGTTAAAGTAATGAGGATTTTGATTCTCACTCAGATCTGGAGAATATTGAGGACGATATTGGGGCATGTTATAATCATTATTATGTTCAGCTGTAGGGGAAGTATTGGGCAAACTGTTCCCATAACCTGGTGGTCCTGGACCCCATTCGATGCGATTTAATGACGTATTATCCAGTAACATTGGATTATTGATGTGAAGATTGTTTATTCTCTTTGATAAGGGCATACATTCAACTTCATCTTCTAAAAGGTTTCGTCCACGTTTCCTGGAATTGAAGTAAATAATGATTATATTTCATTTCAGATACCTGCTGATGTGATATTTCTTTAAAAACATTGCATGTTGAGTACCTACTTTCAAAGTTAAAAACAAACTTCTATTTTACCTGATCTGTGTCATCATGAATATATCAGTTTTTCACTCGTCTGACTATTTGACTGTAGTAGATTAAACCAAACTTATTTGAGAAACTATTTCAAAAATCACAATGAGCGAACTGGAACTGAATGAAATAATTCTCATGCTGTCATCTTTAATGTAATATTTGTAAACATTCCACAGATACAGTGTTGCCAAATGAAAATATTAAATATTCTTCTTCTCTTATTCTTCGAACAACTTGTCAATCGATTGCCAGCTCTACTCTAGCAGTTCGAAATTCATCCATCGAAGTCAGAATCAGATGTACTTATGAATCAATAAGGCACATCTCATATTTATGAATTAGGCATTTTTATTTGCTTCATGGTGTATAGTAATATACACTACGTTTTGAATCGTGTGTAGTTACTGTACATACCTCTTAAAAATGTGATTTATTCCTATCGGCTAACAATGAATGAGGCACCGGTATCACGCACACTTTTCAGATATCAAATCGAGATAATATTAGCTTTCACCTAAGAGCTTTAATAATGACACCATTGGTAGTATAAGTTAGGAAGACTAATAAATATTACACAATATTGCATTAAGATGTTATTATATCATTGCAGAAGCGAGATTTGATTTCAACAGCATAATATAAGTATTATGTAAATTCTATGTAATACGTAATTCAGTCACAACCAGAGAATTTCTAGCAGAATACAATGGTTCCAAACCTGAAGACACCCTCTTCTCTTCAGTTTTCTCCCAACTGTGGACAACAGTTTGTCACCTGAGAATAAATAAAAATAAAGTATTTATTAAAATCATACATCCCCATCTCCCTATAATAATATTGCTGAACTTTTCTAGCAAACGCAAATAAAATATTTTTGCAATCAAAATAAAAGATTCAACATCCAAAGATATCTTTCAAGTTAGTTGAATCGATATGGCGAAGGCAATGAAGGCATGGAATAAATTGATATTTATTCTGTTGTTCCGTAGTTGTGAAGTTCGAAGGTTACTGTTCACACTCACGATATCAGACGATACGATGATCCAAAAATGTTACATTTAGTTAATTTTTTTAAATTAACCAATAGTAACCCGGAGGTAATATTATCGTATCATCGAATTGTGGGATATCGTGAGTGTGAATAGTGAGTTAAAGAATTGAAATAGTAGCATTTTCAAAGCCTTCGGTACTCAGGCCAGATGACAAAGGATTTGTCGGAAATAGGGGTTTCGTTTGTGGAAATATCAGACATCTTGACCTCTACGCTGGTACCCAGGCCAAATGACAACACGGTTTCAATGAGTGAAGATCATATAAAGTATATAATATATATTTAATAAATGTGAAAATATTTCGGGCATTCGTGGCATCACTTCGAGTGAGATTCCCAGTTTGCCCATCAGATAACCTGACGATGGGATAACGAACAATAAAAAAAAATTGTTTTTGAGATTCCGATTCTTTATTTTTATAAAATATGAGTATATATATATATATATATAATATATGACTTATTCTCAAATTCTCCTGGTCAATAGGAATATGGTATATGTACATAGGCTGACGATGGTTTATTCCCCAGATGCTAAAATAAAATCACCTCCTCTGGCGTATAAAATCTCAGTGTTAAAAATATTTGTGTCATCGGACTCAAAATAAATTTTCTGCAAAAACAATCATATGTTTTCAATTGATTTAAGATCTTAACAGGCAATTTTGAAACACATAAAATTGGTTTGTTGGACGTTCAGATGCCCTATTTAACAAAATGACTAGATATTGCCATTTGTCCGCCGTTTGCTACCGCGCTTTTTACAATCTTGTAACTCATAGTTACATCAATGACACGCTCAGCTGTCGTTCCCTTACGAACGGCAGCCCTCAGAAGTCGAAACTTGTGCGAGCCAATGATTAACGAGATCTTACCTTGTAACGTGCGATTCCTAGCACTTCCAATTTGAAGTTCAACCGGTAACTAATTCTTTTATCGTTTATGTTGGGAAAGGATTACCTTGTTTAAACTATAGATTATTTTCAACCGGGACCAATATAAAACGTCACTTTTCACATATCTTATTGATTTTCGCATATCTAAATTCCAATCAGATGTTCAACAAGAACCTTTGAAACTACCTTAAAGTGAGTTTAAGTATATTACGTCGGGTTGACTCAACAGATTTTAATTCTTGAATAATATTTCAGTCTTCATCGGTTGCAATCGTTGATACACAGAATAATAAAACATTCTGCGCTCAGAGTAGTTCTGTGTTCTGTGGTCTATTTTGTGTTCTGTGTTAATTTGTTGTTGGATGTTGGAGGTTGTAGCAAGGGAATAAAAAAGCAATTGAAAGAGAATAAATAAAATTATCAACATTTACGTATGAAGAAGTCAAAACGGCACGTTTTATGAATGAAAAAATAATTCTTTATTTCAAACTGAAGTTCGGCATAGAACTTTTATAAACTATTAGGAGTTTCTTACAATTTTATTATAAACTTATGATAAAGTTTGGAAGTATTTGTTTCAGTATTTTTATAATTATTTTACAACTTATATGTTATATGTTGTATATATTTATTTTGTCATACTGAGGATTTCTTGAACTGAAATCAACAAAACTAATATTTTTGGCGCGAAAATTCAAACACTAACTGTACATATCACATGCCCTCTACGTCTACGCAAAAGCAGAGTTCTTGGCAAGCCTCGACATAACTGACATGAAACGTTCGCTTTGACGAAGTTAGTGATGCCTTGTGTTCGTTAAGGAGAGAGATTCCACAATAATAATTTATAGAAGGTGAGTGGTAATAATTTGTTAAATTTTTGTTAGGAGGGTGTCCTACTCCTATCGCAGACAAACCTTTTCGCGGGTCGTGGGTGTTTTTGGGGTAGGGAGCTTCGTCGCTGTGATGTAGAGTTTTGTGGAAGGGGTGCTCCTAGTGTATTCTGGTAGGATATATTCATCCCCACATTCTTCCAAAACCACCACCACTTGCCTCCACCACGTTCAGCGTCATCGCCATAGATACGAGAATTACGAGACACGATTCACATCTCTCGGAGTTTGGATATGTCCAGTTATTATTTAGTTCATTTCAAGGTCGTTCACCTAACAGAATATTTTGTAAGGACATGGTGATTAAGAATGATTTATAACTTTCCATATACAAGTAAGAACGATTTTGTAACTGCGTACGTTCAGCATTTGAAGAATGTAATGTATTCAATTTATAATATTGTGTTTGTATTTTCTAAGCGCAGTTGATTCAGTGTAATATACAACCATATGCTCGGACCATTGCCTTTGTTCTTCAAGCCCATTTTACTGCGGCTTCATGGTTCCGTGACGACCGTGACTACTCTCTAATCCGATACAAACTCACCCAGCCATAAGGGGTTGATTTTGTTTTGGTATACAGGATGGTTCAACTGACTGGACAGCTGGACACTCAACTCAATATTTTCATTCAGTATCAGTGGCGTACGGTGGTTCAATAATAGTTACTATTAAATCATATGTTTTGAATTTTTTATAAAGAGGTTTCATAAAAGAGTACCCCATAATTTTCAAAAAAACACCATGTAATCCGGAATAGCGACCAAACGGTGGAAGTAGGATTTAGAAGTTTCAATTCTCTTTGAAGGCTTGAAGAATTTAGGACTAGTGATTTGTACATAGATCTTCGGCTGGTATCCAGTTTTACTAAAAGTAGTTCTAATTGAGACTAGGTACTTGTGGTTGAGTGACACTGTAAATTTTCAAAGAAAAATCGGTCATGGGAGTCTCTGTAGTTCTATTTTTTGAATTCAACTACTTCATGGACCAGTGAATAGAATGAAGTGAAAGAAACCTATGATCTTCACACCTAAGCATATATTCACATCTCCATGTGATCATATATCATGATGAAACAGATTACTTCATTCAGCGGTCTGATGGAAAACACAAATTTTATAATTATTTAACATCAATGATGATTAGAACTTTGAGATTCTTCGAAGAAAAATAGGTATTACATAGGTTTCAAATTATTTTAGAATTTTGCATGATGGGCTAAATGGCAGGAAGATGCAGTAAAATGAGAATTTAACATTCAGTTATATTAGTTTTCGAGAATAGAGCTTTCTAAATGTGGCTTTAGGAATGAGGAGAAAAAATGTAAAATACCTACATAATTTCTGTGAATAGGAATTGTTTCTACCACTAAACTAAAATAACAGACAGGATATGAAAACTATAAGAATTGTTCGAAAACTCCAAACTTCAGCCATTCCTATTTTTATTACACTTTGATTATTAATTGAATCAGATCAGATCCTACCATGAACTTTGGATATTATCGCATAATATTTTAATGGACGTAAATATGGAATGTTTTCTGTTACTGTCTATGTTACTGATATGCATTTCAATTTGAACATCCAGGAAGACATCAGATTCATTCAGTTGGATGGATTAACAAAACGGGTAATTGAAAAAAAAGTCATTTCAAGATCCACACTGATCATGATCTTTGGAATTATATTTATATTATCTATATTACCTAATTATAAAAATGAAGTGGTGTCTGTTGATATTTTACGACAAAACTACTCTAGGTACCCTGTATCTATTTAACTTTTATAGAAGAAAACGCGACTAATAATATCCTTCACAGGTTTTCTTATTGTACAATCAGAACAGCTTATAGGTATAAATAATAACTCATTTAATTTTTTTTACATTTAAGATTATATGGATTATTATCTACCTACTCTCCTAATTCAGTATTTCTTCTATGAAATATACAAGCATATGAAACATAGAAAGGAGCTATAATGGAACTCTTTGAAATTATTAATTTTTAATGAGATATACTTCCCAATTTTTGTTGTTGTGCTGTTTCTATACAATTTTATACAACAGTAAGAAGCCCAGTGTTATTTTGGTTACTTCGACTTGCTGAACTATCAATACCAGAGGTTCACTTTCTCCTTTTTTCAGAATAATCTAAAAATAGACTAATCTGATGATATAAGGAAATTATATACATATTGTATATGTATTCCTGGTCCAACCTGTTTATAACAATTTGTTTGCCCACAAAAATGCAAACGCCTCACATCTTAAAACTCAGCTAAAAAAAAACAAATTGAAAAAAAACGTACAAAAATATATAGATATTGATATGAATTATTATGGTACATTCGAACAATTATTTAACTCACGTGTTCTTTCTTCCTCAAATGTATTCTCCGAATCTTATGTACATCCATTTATGTAAAACTGTATGTAAAATATCCCATTGATTGATTATCTTTATTATACAGGGTTGAAATGTTGTACCACGTCTTTAAACCGATCAGAAGCTTTAATTATTATGACATTATCACTACTATATCAATATTCGTTTTTTTTTACTCATGATCACTCACCGGAAAATTGATACGTTGAAATTTCCCTCGTTTAACAGCAAGTAGATTATGTGGGTACATAGGTATGTATTTTATGATTTAACACCATTTCTCATATTGTTTTAACACAACTAAAGCAGTGGGAATTCAAAAAAGAAACAACTAATACGTATTTTTCCTACGAGTTCCATTCTTTTACTTCGTTTTTATTCTCAAATACTATTACTTCTTTCCTTTCACGCCGTATTAAACACCAATCTTATTTCTAGTAGACATTTTTCCACAAATTATTTTTCTAGGATACGACGATAATGAATAACTCAACTTTCTAGAGTTCTTTGTAGTCATCACAATCTGTGTAATAACAATATTATTCCTTTCAGACCTCTATTAACTCATTGTTTATTACTACTTAGTATTCGAGAATAATTACTAAAAATAAATAGTAGAAACGTCATAGTAGTAGGCCATGGCTCTCTTAATTGGGTGGTACAGATATTTTTTATCTGTTTTCCGAATCATATCGTATACAATTTTTTTACCGAACGAATTACCTCGGTCAATATGGATAATGCATTTTTTAACTTTCATGCTGATACGACTATAATTTTATTTGGAACTAGTTCATATAAGATGTCTTGTTAACGTTGATAGTCTGTATCTGGCGAAGATAAGATAGAATTGTCTTGTCGTATTTCAGAGCTGAAACAAAATTAGAAACACTTTTCAGCAACTTATAAGCCTTCTCCTAATGATATCAGTTTTTCTGTCCGACGACGTTTCGTTTTCGATCAACTATCACTACTAACTTTTTTTTTAAATACTGCTGTTTTGATAAATAAGTACAGATTTTATTGAGATTTATTTGCCAACCTCCTCAGTACACAGCTTCACAGATGATTCTTCATACTGTATAAATCTAGACTTGGCCAAAAAATGGAGATTCAATAACTTGCTAGAATTCAATGTGAACAAAACTCCTAACATGTCTTTTCTCTAGAGAATCCGTTCTTAAAGTGCCCAGAGTCTATTTTGATACTCGTTAAAATACCTTCAGTAAACCCACGAGGGATCTATTGCCATAAGTAAAACTCAAAAGCTCGGTTTTCGGAACTATAAAGCACAGATCCGACCTGTCATGGAACTCCAAAAAACATACTTACACTGAAGCTTTGAGATTCTGCCCAAAAAAGAAATACTCGACAAGTTGGTGAAGTCTCGCTCATAAACTTGCTTACTTCTCTGCAATAAAGCAAACATTTGCTTTCTTCGTTGGAGAAACGTACGTCGAGTAAACATGATTAATATAGAATTTTGCTGAAACCATTCCTCAAATTATGAACACTTATGCATCATATTAATTGATCCCTTATATCTGATAGTTCTTTCTGCCATTAACGAAGTATTATTGGAAAAACGTAAAGTGATGATGTCAGTATGCACCATGATTAATGATTGAGTATTATAAATACAGAAGGAAAAGCTTCCTTGTCCGCGAAATACATTTCAAACCGAAAAATACTGTTGCGATGAGATATATTATCATTATTGTATCTCAATGCAAGTGTAAATAGTTAGTTGGTATACAGACATATCGAAATGCAAAATTTAATCAGGCCAAATAGATATGATAATGTGAAAAAATTACTGCTTCTGAACATAAAGGATTAGTGAATTTGTAATATCTATATATGGTGCATATTCTGTTCTCGTCACCTTTTGGGAGGGGGGTCAAATTAAATTTTGATTGAACACACCGTCACTACTAGCATGCTAGGCAAATGATTGAAAATATTACTGCATAAAACAAAACCTTGAAATGTTTCTAAAACTGTTACTTAAGTTCTAGTGACTGGAGATTGAGAATTGGATTCATTCTATCAATTTATTTATGCCTATATTTAATCTTTATAAATTTGATAATTTTCAATATGTACCTTGCGCTAGTTCTTGAAACTTTATGAAAAGTAAGCGATGTGGTGAAAGAGAGTATGGGGAAAATGGAGCATTTTGTTTTCGAAAAATGTGAAATAAAACTCTCTTTGTCACTTATATTTGTGATACTAAAGTTAGTTTCATATTTGCAGTAATAGGAAATAGTTGTTTGATAATTCTACTTAGTTATTTCAATATCTCTCCAGCGTTAATCTATACATGAAAATATCATCAATACATCGGTCGGTGGCTCAGTGGCTAACTTCTAGCTCGCATCAGACAGACGTTTCAGGCTCGGGTACGGAATCTTTTTTCTCAAGTACACGGGTCTCTTTAGGTGGCCACATGCCTTGTTGTGAATCAAGTGTGATGTGAGTTGCCTAGATGCCAATCAGTGTTGCCAACAAGTTGACCAAGCACTACAAGCTACACTAGGCGAAAAATTCCGCTACATTACAGCCAAAGCCGCTACGGTCGTTATGACGTAACGGCGCCTGCGCATTGTCCTCATGTCTCAAAAATGCCGCGTTTTTTTGAAAGTATTATTTTTACCTTTGAATAATTGAAATTCTAAAGCCCGTGGCTCACGGTCAAATAGTTTGGTCCAACTGCTTTCAAATGGCGTCGTTTCTAGTGGTTTGCTTCAAGTTTTGTGAAATAAACTGATTGTAATTACGTCACTTCGGAGCAGTTTGATCAAACTATTTGACCGTGAGGCACGGGCATTATAAAATCATGAAAGATTGATAAGATGAGATAACTCCACACCGGAAAACCAAACAATTACACAATGGTATTTGTTTTGATACATATTTTGTGACTTTTGACAGTTGACATAGGATAGATAGAACTCTCAACCTCAACTCTTCTTTAACAGGTTTGATTTTTTACCTCAGCTACATGGTTTCGGTTACGAATTCTGTGTTCGTTGCTCTCATTATTAATAACAACTCATACTGAAATAAGCGACACTGAAGTAAATAGATTGAAATTATGAAGTAGAATATTATCTGTCATTCATTCCTCGAACATTTCAGGATATTCCGCTACTTTATCATCGAATTCCGCTACGCCGCTACAGGGTGCATAAATCCGCTACGGTAGCGGAATTCCGCTACGGTTGGCAACACTATTGCCAATCCTGACGTCTGGTGCTAGCTTGAAGTGCGCACCGACCAACTGGGGTGGTGGTGTAGGTTTTCCGGGTTTTCCTACAGCTGAAAAGTGAATACACCACCGACAATATCAGTAAGTCGCCCCGGAGCGCCACGGCAAATAATAATAATAGCCGTCCTCTACCCGCACAGGCTATGCCTTTGGGTACACTCTACGAGTGTTTATGAGGGAGTTTTATTGTTATTATTATATTGGCAGTGAAGATGAGTAACATATTTATTACTTGATATCACTGCATGTATAAAAAAGAGCTTTTGAGTTCCACAACTGGATGTTTTAGAAACGTGTAATGTTGATCTGCATTGCATTCATACTTTTTGTAAATACGCAATGAGGAAATGTCAAACATTCCTCCAATTATTTTCAACATAGCTACCGGGTTGAAAAAAATTGGGTTACATGGCGCCATCTAGTAGTGGAATTCAGAAGCTCATTTTCATATATGCATTGGTATCAAGTAATAAATATATTACTCTTTGATGCTAATATGTTTTGACGATATTTTTATGTATAAATAAACGGTTGAATCAAAATATTCGATCCGTTCAGTTTTAGTATATATCGTTGTCAACTAATAAATATATGGGTCAGAGCAAAAATATTTTTGGGAAGTCTTGATATTAATTTTATTTTAATTTGCAAGTTGATTGGTTATGTGTAAACGAGTTAAAAACGATCCATTTTTGCCTATTTTATTGAAATCAGTAATACAAGGAATTTGTTTGCGATACGCAAAGCTTAATATTTCATTCCTTATTGCAATTGTCCATTGACACAATGCCAGTCGAATAGAACCTACTTTTAGCGAAAGATAGCTAAAGTATTGGGAGCATTCATAACATCTTCACCAACTTCTATATTGTTGAAACAAATTAAGTCGCAAGCCTTGAATAACTAAAGGAATAATGCTGCAAACTTAAAACTTCAGCATAAATCCAGCATAACTTAAAGGTACAGCGAAAGCGAAGCAAAGGTACGCTATCTCTGTCCGGTACAGCGGAAAGTTAAAGCGTGTGCTTCGTTTCGGTATAAGTTACAGAGTTCCACCCCAGATCCTTCTTATTCAGTCACAGTTTATAGCAAAAAGAATCAGTTCGCTCACTCGCCGCCATCTTGTGTACAAGATAGAATAAGCGCAGGGGAAACAAATTCGGGTTGCGCAATAGATTTGCACACAAACTTACATAGTTGTCAATTCTAATAAAAGTATTCTGTTTCCAGAAGTATATACATTTTGCGTGTTTTATTTTTTATTGAAACAATTTCTGGGCTCCTATAGGAAACTGCAAACATGTTTTGGTACTTCTTTATTCATGAAATACGATAACTTTTTGCATGAAATTCGCTTGAAAACAGATCATAAAAGCTATTTCGCATTCAACTTGCCAGTTTGTGTAGCCATCGTCATTGTATTATAAAGAATCACGGAAGTTATTTCTTCAAATTAAAGTAGTAGGTGTGTCAGTTGAAGAGCCATATTCTATTTGTGATTCTATGAAAATTTTTATACTTGGTAAATACACCTCATCTGTTGAAATCAACGAAAAACAATTTTTCCAAATATAATTTCCCATTTGGAGTGGCATAACTGTCAAAAAAATTGTTGGAATTATTTTATCCATCTGACTCACATTCATATTTTTCCAGGCAATATTCAGAAAATGAGAGTAACATATGCAGCTCAAGTGTTCAGTGCCCATAGATAAAATTTTTTGTTTTTTCTGTCAGTGCCACTGTTTCTGCAGAGATAAATGCATAGAGAAACTAAAAAAAGGATAAATGCTTTTATATCTTTCAAAAAACTCCCATTAGGAGACTTCAAGACAGTTGAATTCATAGAAAAAATTGATAATATCTTTGATCTATTAAATTCATCAAAATTCCACAAGGCAAAATCATTCAATAAGACTTTCATGGGAACAGATACACAAATTTACACAGAACACTTAGTTATTTTTAATGTTTACAATTTAGATGAGAATAGGAAATTTGTGTTCGTTCATTTCATTGCATTTACCCCAATATTTTCGAACTGCTTGTTAGCTTGTTTATCTTTCTGGATCCATAAGTACAATTTGGTTTACCACATTCTACAGGACTCAATGGTTTTTATTCAAGATACTGACATTGAAAAAAATGTATCTTATCCAGTGTTTCGAAGAAGTTGAAATAAATGTGAATGGAAAAATAAAATACTTTCTCCTGTAAAATTACAATTGTGGTAATCACTAATATTGGAATAAATCGTCACATGAAATTTCTCATCTTGCTTAAATTCTTTAACTTATATCTGTTCTCAAAACGAGCTTCTGGATAATTTCGATGCGTCATCGTCAGCTAGAACATTGATCGCAAAACTCGTCTGACAACTTCAAATTATAGAAAAAATACGTATCTAATATTTCCCTCACAAACTCCTACCCAATTTTAAAAGAAGTAAGATCAATAACCACAAAACTTTTTTTTCCATTTGACGCTTTTGTCACATATAATTCGTTATCTTTCTCAAAACTTCGAAATTTTCAGCAATTTTTTAATAGTCAGCCCATGATGCATATATTTTTTCAACTGAATGATGATAATAAACAATATTCTGCAATAAAAAAATCAGACCTCAACACGGTCAAAACATCCGTTGTTAATGTAACTATTTTTAGTTCCAGCAGTGTATACATTTTTATGTTGAGCATTGTATGAATTGCAAGCGCCTGTATGCGCAAGGGATAAGATTGAAGGTTGCGCAATGCACAAAAAGATCAAAGTGCCGACGCCAAGTGAGCGAACTGATTCTTTTAGCTATAAACTGTGATTCAGTTATGAACTGTTTGTTTACCGTTATTATTCCTGTCTATAGTATCGTAAGTCTGTCAATGCTGTAATGCGTGTTATTTCGCTGGGTGCAGTGCTGCGTGTAATTCGCGCGGTGCGGTGGTGCTTACATCTTCGCGCGGTGCGTGTGTAATTTGCGCGGTACGATGTTGCGTATGTAATTTGCGCGGTGCGGTTGGTGATTTAAATTTGCGCGGTGCGGTGGTGCTTGTAACTTTGCGCGGTGCGTGTGTAATTTGCACGGTGCGGTGTATGTGGATTTGTGTTATTAAAATTTGATTTTGCAATGCGTACAATCATACAAATGCTTTAAAGGAAATTTCAGGCTTCCATAGTGAACGAGTGTGTTACGGTATATTTTCGTTTTTATATCATCATTTGTTTCAATTCAGTGTAGACATACTGAAAGTAATCAGAGGTTTGAAGACTTTAAGAAAAGGCGGCCTCCTTGAATTTCCAATTGAACCAGTTTCTCCCAGAATCCGTTGATGCATAGTGCTGGCGTTATCAGCAATTTTCGGTTGGTTCTCGATCCACGCATGATGAACCTTCAACCCATTAAAACGATCGACTTCCGTAACGAGAGTATTCAAATTATCACACAGTACATACAGCTCAGCTACAATTCAGCTCCTCTGCATTGGTGAGTTTGTTCTGGTATCCACTGATTAAAGCCATGAGAACGATATATGGACCTGTCCAAAATTCCAGGATGGAGAAATAACCACCTTGTAGAAATCAACTCGAAACTGAAGCATGCCTATTATTTAGGAAAGACGGACTCCAGTGCCCAACTTCATAATAGTAGGCTACGAATTTTTCAATACATCCTCGTACGTGAGGCTGGGTTTCTTCAGTTATCAACAGTATCCGACTTATCCGCTATAGCTGTCGTCTCGACTTATATTGTGTCTAAAATATACCTACCTTATTTGTTGAATGTCCAAAGTACCTCAGAAATATATAATTTTGAGTTCCTGTTTTGTGATGGGACAAATATTGCGAAAAGATTTTGTGAGGATTTTTTTGAAAAGCATTTTATTTATTAATTCAGGCTCATATCCGTTGTCCACTGCAATGTTTTATTGCGTTGTAATTGAGTTCTTTATTGAAATTATCTACTATCAATCAAGCTATAAGAGATAAGGATAGGTAGTATTGCAATGAATAGTGATATTAGTATGGGAAGGAATGCTTTTTATTTCACTTATTGGCCAAAAAACGTCAATTTCACTCGACGCGTATTTCGCCAACCAAGTTCGCATCCTCAGGAGTTCAATGTTTTGTGTGTCTATTTGAACAAATGCCTGGAATTGAGTAGATTTATCAGGAATCAGGAAATATATCAAATGTTTCATTCAACCCACTTGCCTATATACTTCTGACCAGCTCTCGGTTTGCAGGGCATTATTCAAGTTATATGATGAATTCGTTTGCGACTGTATTAATTATTTATTCATCTAAATACCAGCCGGATTGGAAAAAAGTGCAATAATCTAACATACTTGCACTATTATTGCTGGAAAAGTTTGTGTAAATCTGATCTAGAATTGTTTGTTTGTTTTGTTACGTCATTGTAATACGCGTTGAATATGCAACTTGGTGCAATTCTGTTGATGAGATCATACGCCTCGAGTAAATGGAATAACATAAGTCGCCAATAGAATCTATTGGTTATTTTACCTCATATGTAGATGATAAAAAAATGCATTTTATTAAAAAAAATATATCTGGAGGTTCATCGATTGCAAGTTCCAATAAAAAAAAATTGTTTATCGTCATACTTCCAGAGGAGAGCAATATTCGTGAGTGTCGAAATGTTAACTTTTATTCCCTTATACCTATTTGGTTCTGAAGTGCGACTTACTTCAGGACTGACAAAACTGTTCATACTTATCTCTACACCCCAGATAACTTACCATCATTCGAATGAATTTCAGATTCAGATATTTTTTCGATTGAGTCGATTTCCCCAATTTACCAACATAGTTATCAGTAAGATTTTTGTCAACTACATCTTTTATTACTTCACCTACAGCATATGAGTAGGTCGTATTTATTATTTTCCCTTTTGTAACTTACGTCGTCTACTACCTACCCACATTCGGTTGGTTTGCACTATTTCCTCTGAAACCAGAAAATGTGAAAGAGCCCTATATCTGTCAATTCAGGCAGCGGTAGTTTTTGATGAAAACTATCAAAATTAGAGAATGGACAGTGTAACGAGATAACCTAAGCCACTGCATGACAAAAGAAACCGTTGCAAAGCGACAAGACAATTCCTAAAAATCAAGTCGATGTAAACAAATAACGGCCCCCCAGGCCCGGCTCCCGAACGTTGCAATATGAAATGGGAAAGTTTTGAAACTTTTTGTAGTTGATGATATGAGTACAAGCATTGAGGAAGAATTCTTTTTTTTATTAGAAAACGTTTGTTACTTGCAAGAGATTCTAGAATGGAATACGCCGCCCATCCTATAAAATTAATCGTTTGGAAAAATATCAGTCCCTATTTCAAACGAAAAAAAAAGCACGCTGAGTTGTCGAATATCTCCACATGGATACTGATAGGCGGACATTTTTCGATGATTTTACATTGTCATGACAACCCTCAAAACCAACATTGACTACCAGTAAATGTCATGTCGATACATTTATTGTCGATTTGTTTTTGCTAGGATAAATTTTTGTTCGAAACATATCCCTAAATACCGATCGAGCTTCACAATGTTTCAAATAGTGTTGAAGCACTGAATATATCAATTAACTGTGGATCTATATTCTTCTACCCATAATTTGTCAAATTTGATTCTCTGTAGATCTTCTGTTGAACACAGAATGTGTTCAAGAAATAGAAACTATCCAAAGCACAAAATCAACGTCAATTTCATTCGACGCGCGATTCGCCTAAAAAGTAGGCATCTTGAGAAGCTCAAACCTTTACTAAACTACTTATAATTTTGTCTTATTTATACTATTTCTGCGTATAGGGGGAAAAAGCACATAAGTCAAAATGAGCCACTCAACATAAGTCTGACTTATATTATTATTACCCACCGTATATCGTAGCATTTCGACTAATGTGTATATATACAATCATTTTAACCTGCTTACGTTTCGTTATTGACTTGTGATTTTACACAGTTATAGATTTGCAGTCGTTTTCGACGAATATGACTTAATACAAAAATGCGATATTTTGACTTATGTGCTTATTCCCACTATACGCAGATTTGTCTGAGTGGCTAGTGTCACTCATTATCCCACCATATATCGGAAGGAATGCTTTTAATTTTAGTTATTGACAAAAAAATTATATTACTTTTAATATTCTACTTCAATTCTGATCTCAAATACCTACGAAAACAACGTCAATTTCACTCGACTCGTATTTCGCCAACCAAGTTCGGATACTCAGGAATTCAATGTTTTGTGTGTTTAACTTATATCGACTTTGTTTCGGATTCAATGAAATGCATTCTTGAAAAGTAATGAATGCTGACTTATTGAAGGGAAGAAGCCTTTACCGTACAATAAATTTGAATAAGGTGCCCATATAGCACCTTGGGCCCTCATCCACGTTCATACATTTTGGAATTTTGCAATTTCCAGATTCTCACATGATTCGAGAAGTCTATGGCTCCGAACCTGTCAAATTAATTTCAGATTTGGGTCATCAAATTGGTTGTCGTGATCCAAAGCATGTTGGGCCAAACTGTGCTCTTTAAACCGTACTTTCATGGCCCTTCTACTTTGACCCACATACTTCTCGGAGTCCTTGCAGCTGACTTCATAAATACCCGACTCTTCTGTTTCTACCGAGTATCTTTTGTAGCTTATACGAGGTTTTGTATACGGTAGCGAGGCGGTAAGATGCCGGCCTTCTAAACTTCCGCTTGCATTTGGCCAGGTTCGAATCCTGTCAAACGAGAAAAAATTTCTCAATTTCATAGGAGTCGATAGGCAATATAAGTTGTCTAGATGCCAATCCCGACGTCTGATGCTTGCTTGGAGTTCGCGCCGACCACCCCGGGTGTTGCTGTAGGTTTTCCGGGGTTTCCTACAGCTGGAAAGTGAATACGCCACCAAAAATCCCCCCGGAGCGCCACGAAAAAATAATAATAATAGCCTTCCTCTACCCGCACAGGCTACGCCTTTGGACACACTCTATGAGTATTATTATTATTTTTATTATTATTATTATTTCATATTGAGGTTTTTGAAAATGCTGTCGAAACCCCTATTAACTTGAGGTTGGTAAAGTTAAGTGGAAGAGTAGCGATTTAATCGTGAAATTGAACTGTGACATTTGAGGGTCATATTTAGTCATAATATTTATATCCACTCAATAGAATCATTTATTATTATTATATATTTTGGAGGGTTTCGTTTTCTTCAATTTTACTCACCAAAGGTTCAAAATATTAATTAATTCTACAGAATGTGTTAATTGTTCGGTTTTCATCTTCTGATTATTTCAACTGAAACTGGCGTATTTCAGTTGATACGTCAAAAAGAGTACTTCGACCACGCCACTGAAGATGACTGCCGCGGTTACAATCGAAACGTTTGGAGATTTAAACCAAAGACGATCACGGCAAAACCCGGAAAACAATCAAAACAATAATAAATACTGTTTGTAATCCGGCATAGAAAAAACAAAAGTTCAGCTATTATTAGCCAGGTCTGTAGTTGTTTTAGATGCTTGCCAAAGAAATTGAATAATCAAAAGCTTTGATTTTTATATTAATTTATTCATTATTTTTTTTCAATGGCGGTCCCATCAAGTCATTGCTCCGGTGTCATAATTATGGATTAATTATTTCTTTTTATTTTAATAATTACAATTAAACACTGAAATGGCGTTCGAGATACACAACTCCCACATCACAATGTATGCATTATGGTATATTACGTCAAATACCTACAACCTTTTTCTTTGAAAGTGTATTTCGTCGTAAATGCCTGTATAAAAGATGGTGTCATCTAAAATTTTCAATAGCGATTTTTGAAATTTCAAACTGGCGTAGGTACTCGACTATAGGAGGAAAAAAACGATCTATCATAATTCTTATTGATCATTTACGTCCATTGAATTGGAGTGCGTCCAGCAAGCGCAATTTTGATGCAAAAATAAACATGCTTCTGAATAATCAAGTGAGCTGAATGTTTTTCTTAATAATGTGTGATCGTTCTTGGAATAGAATTCGGAATCCAAAGTGAAAATATACAGGGTGTTCCATTTGAAACTCCTATGTTGGGGTCACTTCCAGTTAGACTGGAAGTAGTGCGGAGGATTGTCAAATATTTTACGAATCTTGAATTCAATGACCCAGTCGAATTTGAATATCATCCCGTCTATAAAATCTGGAAACTATTGCTTGTCTAAATTTGTTACGTTGTCACCCAGTATATTGCTATTGCTTCATATTGGATAAGTTTCTTATTCAATTAATTTTGTGTATTTTCTGCTCTAGATATGTTATGGAAAATGCTCTTTTCTCCGTGACTGATACCGCCTAATAGTTTTCCAGGTCGTCCAAGGGGGGTGAATTAAAAACAAATCGTAGAAGGTACAAATGGCTTTGTACACGTTTCTGCTCAGGATATGTTATGTAGTTTGCTCCTTTTTTCATTCCTGATACCTAGTGGGAGCTTACCAGGCCGCTCGAGAGGGTGCAATAGGGGAGAGTTTCCGAAAAAAAAAACAAAAGGCACAAATGGCTTTGTACACGTGTCGGCTTGGGATATGTTGGGGAAAATATTATATTTTTCATCCTTGATACTACGTAGAAACTAGACTATCCCAGTGGTGAAATGGGGAAGAACTTCTGAGAAAGGTGCTCAAAATGGAAATTGATAGAGGCAGCGGAAGAGCAGTACTGAAGTATCTTGAACAACAATAATAGCGTATTCCATTGAAGGAAGAGCAGAATTAAACAGTTTTTCAGTAGATTCTGGAGACAGCAAAAGTTATTTGCCGAAGATTTTTATGGAGATTACAGGGGTAAGCATTTTGTGAAAAATTTATTCTGGACATCAATTTTTCATTAAAATTGCACCATAAATGTCTGTAGTTGTCCACCAAGTTGGGAGAGGGGAAGGGCCCAAAAATGGATAAAAACAGAATTGGAAATTCTTTGTGGGATCAGTGATGAAGGAAAGAGCATTTCAATAACATTCCGAGCAGAAACGTGTACACCCCCATTGCACCCCCTTGGACGGCTTGACAAACTCCTGGGTGGTATCAGGTTTGAAAGAAATAGTATTTTCCATAACATGTTCCTATAAGAAACGTGTACAGAATGATTTGTTTTTTCTATGATTTTTTTTTCGAAAACTCACCCTTTTTCTACTCTCTTGGACGGCCTGAAAAATCCTGGTATTCTATCAGGGATGGAGCTAAGAGCATTTTCCATAACATATCCCGAGAAGAAACGTGTACAGAGCCAATTGTGCATTGTACATAAAAGGTTGAATTAAAAGAGAAATTGTGTTTTTCGTTAAGTTTTATGCTCTCCAGTCAAAAATTGTATAAATTTTGTCAAATGACGAAATTATTCACACCATTAAAGTTTTTTTAATGGTACACCCTGTATACCATTGAATATTTAAAAAAAACTTCTTTCTGATCACGAAAATACGAAGTCTTAGAAGGGCCACCTATTGATAAAAAAAATAGTTTTGCTAATTCTGAGATCTTAAGTCAGAATTCCGACTTAGTATCTCAGAACTAGCTAATTCCGAGATACTAAGTCAGAATTCCGACTTTGTATCTCAGAATTAGTTAATTCCGATATGTTAAGTCAGAATTTTGACTTATAATCTCAGAATTAGCAAAAATAATTTTTTTATCAATAGGTGGCCCTTCTACGCCTTCGTATTTTCGTTATCAGAAAGAAGTTTTTTATCTCGGAATTAGCTAATTCCGACTTAGTATCTCAGAATTAGCCAATTCCGAGAAAATATGTCAGAATTCTGACTTAGTATCTGGGGATTAGCTAATTCCGAGATGTTAAGTCAGAATTAGGAGTGACAGAAAATATTCTAATTCTGAGTTACTAAGTCGGAACTCTGACTTAACATCTCGGAATTAGCTAATTCTGAGATAATAATTCGGAATTCTGACTTAGTATCTCGGAATTAGCTAATTCTGAGATACTGAGTCAGAATTCTAATTGTGAGATAATAATTCGGAATTCTGACTCCACAAAATATGCCCTTTCTTTCAATTACTTTAGCGCAAATTGTAAATATGATTAAAATTGTAATTTTTCTCGAACATCAAGATACCCGCGTATATTATTTTGTTACCAAGAATTGTCATGGTTTCGCACGAATTATTAAATAACATACGTGAATATTGTTTCCTGGCAGTTTGTTGGTCAATAAACAAAAGTAGATATTCCATAGAAGAAAAATGTTTTATGTTCGATATTATTTATCAATAAAGTGGTAGTATTACAAAAGCTCTTGGAAGATATAGACTGCAATTTCCAGGTAGAAGAGCTCCATCTAAAAAAATATTTTATAGACATGAGTTTTTCGAAACGTAGCCAGAATAGAAAAAAAGCTGTTAGGCCAAAAAAGCGGTTTCAAGGTAGATACTCTGTTAGTGTTTGGTGCGAATTGATTGGTGAATGTGTTTTGGATCGTATAATTTTTTTATAGTTTATTGATTGTCAAGTTTATTTAAATTTTCTAAAAGCAGAAATTGAAGAACGTATGGACGATTTACCTCTAGCCATATGAGATATATAGTTTGGCAACAGGATGGGGCATCGCCACATTGTGTTGTCCCAGTTAAAAGGTTCTTGGATAAGAAATATCCACAGTGCATTGGAAAATCTGGTACTATTAGATGGCCTCCTTATAGTCCCGTGTGAATTTTTTTCTCATGGAGTCACGTTGAAAATATTGTCGATTCTATTTTGTGCTATTCTTCAGACGATCTAAAGATAAGATTCAGAAATGCCATTCGACAGGTGCAAAACAACAGACACTTTGTTGAAAATTAGAGGACATACAGAAAATGTATATATTACGTGCATTTAAAATGAAGGTCTAGCGGAGCAGCACTTATGGGTGCAAAACATTGTTTTAATCGTTTCAAATTGTTTGCTATTTGTAAATTGGATTAATTTCATTTTTCAATGAATTTGTTGCTCTTAGACTTGAGTAATTTACTCGGCGAGTAAGTTTACGAACCAAAAAATCATCTACAGGGTGTTATGTAAGTATGTGGCCAAATTCAAAGGGGTGATTTTTTGAGTGATTGTACGACGAAAAGTTCATATAATCATAGGTCCGGTAATGCTTCGTTTTCAAGACACAGAGTGTCAAAATTTTCAAAAGAAATCGTTTTCATGTTATTATTATTATTGAAATAATTTTGATAAAAAGTCTAAGACTGGAATAGCCTATTTATATAAAAAAACAGTAACATCCCAGTTTTTGATGGTTTAGTAGTTGAAATGTTTAATTATGTTGTCCCATGGACTTCCGATAAAGTGATTTTTTTGTTTTATTTTCAAAAACAAACCAAGATACGATGAAAATTTTAGATATAAAAAATTTGTAATTTCATGGCGCACATTTTTTTGCAAAAAATATTGGTTACCGTGCCTTCCGGGACGCCATTGGACATTATACTTTTGATATAATCAGGGCTAAATCAGCCCTTCACGACCCTTAATAACACTGCCAAATTTCATTAAAATCGGTTGAAGGATTATTAAGATAATCACGAAAAAACTATTTCATTCATAAATTTTGACACCCTGTATCATGAAAACGAAGCATTACCGGACCAATGTGTATATAAACTTTCAGTCTTAGAATCATTCAAAGAATCACTCCTTCAAGTTTGGCCACGTACCTAAATAACACCCTGTAGTATATCATAATAAATGCCCTATAGAACTATAACTATAAAAACCATGACAATTCTTGGAAACAAGATAATAAACGCGGGTATCTTGATGTAGAAAAATTACAGTTTCAATCATTATTACACCAAAAGTGTGGCATATTTTCGTAATCAGAAGAGAGAAGTATTTTTAAATATTCAATGATATACAGGGGGTAGTATCATTTTAAAAAAAGTGAATTGTGTCCATGATTTTGACATTTGACAATTCAGGTATAAAATTTTTGACTATGCAGCATTAAACCTAACGAAAAGACCACTATTTCTTTTTTCATTCGACCTTTTAGCTCAAAAAACAAACATTTTACAGCCTTTTAAGAGTGGGACAAATTAAAATGAAAACACTGTACATTTTTGTGGGCGTGGATAGGTAGGTATTATCGTTCGTTGGGTGGGACAGGACGACTCTGTTATCTGACCTATACTCTAGCACTGATGAGAGGAAACAACCGTGAAAATGCATGTATGTATGCAGGTGGTCATTCCCAACCAGATGGGGGATAGAATTCAATGCTTGATCACAATTAGCGCTTGTTGAAGGAAAATTGCACAAATAGATGTCAGATGTAATTCAATACTCGTAGGGAAAAGTAGTTGTTTTCTGACAGATATTTGCTTTAAATTTTACACTTTATGGGATAGTGTGGAGAGGAAGGGATATCGGCTTTGTCGAAATTATTACAAGTCAAAATTTCGAGGCGAAATTTTGAGATAAAAATCAAAATTTCGAAATAAAATTCGAAATTATGGCGGATCAAATAAACAAATAATCTGTGGACCTTCCACACTTCGGTACATTTGTGTCATTCATGATGATTTCCAACACGCTATACCGTTCGTGTTCCATAGCCACCTTGATAAATTATTGTTATTGAACCGAGAAGATACTCAAACTTGTCTAAACTCCATTATGGTGTTCGTATTGGTTATACAGAAAAAAGTTAATATGGATTAATACCCCATCGATGGTAGGTACTTTCGAATGACATCAGAGTACCATTATGGTACCATTTGAAAAACCGGAGTTTCGATTAGAAAAGGGTTTTGGTATACTTTTTTGGCACACTTTTTTGGCACGTATTTCGAACCACGATACTTTTAAATCGAAATTACGATAGTGTAGCATTATTTTGATTATTTGGAATAAGTTTAGGGAGTTCGTGGCTCTCTAGATTGAAAAATAAAATGGGTGTTCTGACGAATGAAATATCAATTATGAGGTATCATTGGATTCAGAAAATTATGCAGATTTCAAAAATGTAATAATATACAAGGTGTCTCATTTGAAAATCGAAAGTTGTAATTTTCGGAAAAACCAGAAGTTGGATTTTTTCCAAATATGTCAAAAAGTGCCATAGTGAGCATATTCAAAGTTCCAAATTTATGAAATATAGCTAGGTACATAAACAAAGGAGAAAAGAGCGTGTACCATGAGTCTGTGTCACAATGTATAGATTTAAAACAAAAATTGATATCTATGTTATTAACTATTGTAAGTTTCATTTGAGAAACGATGATGGACAAAAGAGGGGTTCCTCTGGGTATTTTTCACCCGGTATAATATTTGAATGCATCTTATTTCTACACCCACGGTTGTGAATCATGAGATGCATTCTCTTTGCTGTAACTAGTTTATTGCATAACTTCTCGTATTGAAACTGAAAGAGAACATTGCTTTCATCGTCCGTATACCTTTGCTGAACAATTAGTTTCAAATGTGTATTATTACGTCGCGGATTACTTTTTCTACACCGAGAACGAGTCTAATGAAGATTTCACTTCTAGAGCAACTTGGAAAGTAAGCTGATGTGACCATGATATGTAACATCTGGCAAGTACGGAGAACATGTACGTCCTCAACTGCAAAATTTTCCGGTTAAGCTCGGAATGCTTTCAACATACATCATGAGAAATATTGTGAGAGATTAATTGTCTTTTTGGCTCTCAAGATTACACTTCTGATTCAAGTGTATCTGTTTTCAAAACAAAATTCGGATACGTATTATTGTAATTCTTCTAATTCATTCCTTCTTCTATTTCTTTCTCGTCATTAATTCCCCAATTACCTTCATTAATCATGCTACGTAGACACACGAGAAATATGAGTGTGAAATTTTGTTATAGTGGCAATAGGGGTCGAGATAAAAACAAGGATTCAAAACATGTTTTATTTTAGTTGGCAAAATAGTTATTTAACTAACAAGTGCGAAAAGTGACACTTTCCCGCACGCGACTGCCGTTGTCCCGAACGACGCGAATCCTATGGGTAATTGCAAACACCAGCGCAGCGGTAGCAAAGCCAAATTCCTACAACTACAGCAATACCTTTCATAAGGCACTCGCTGGCGGTAGCAAAGTTTACCAGCTACTACAGAAACGTAGTCTACTAGCCATAGGTAAATGCACTCCATAGCGGTAGCAAAGTTCGAGAAACTAAGTTATTCGTCAATTTCTATTTATCTCAAGTGAGTTATGATCAGTAAAGTCGACTTTATAACCACAGGTGATAGCTCGCTTGTCCCCTATGCTATTACAGTTTCTTGCTAGGGTTATTGGATTTCCATCAGCTACGGTTAATAAAAATTTTCCTCGGTGTACGACCTCATAAAGATTCGAAAAGCGCATTCAAAATATATATATGTATTATTTCAACATACAAAACTTTCAATGAAAATCCAATAATTATCATTAATATTAATTTTTAAAACACAATTTGTTGCATTCTGCAAATGAGTCAGAATAGCCGGTCCAGAGTAGTTAGTTGGTGGAAACTGGTTGTTAGAAGTAACACTCGTAGATTGCAAAGTGCATGGAGATGACGGAGACGACATCGGTTGCAAGTTGTCAGAACATGAAAGAATTTTATTCGAGATGGTTTTCTTCTGTTCTAAGAAGTCCTCCAAATATCCTTCAGCAACAGCAGTAGACTTCCAGCCTCCAAGATGTTTCATGTTAATTATACCTTTTCCTGAATCTGATAGAATCGACGCCGAGGATAGTCTAAAACTGGGACCTGTGTATGGTTCTGGGTTAGGTAGGCCTAAGTAGGTAGCGATCTCTGCCGGCGTTTTAACAAATGTGCTCACGCCTACGAACTAAACAGAGCAAACCACCGTAGCATTTATATCTTTGGTCAATGCTCATACACCAGATGTTAAAGTCGCCCAAAAAGAGTATGTTGCCGGATACTTCCAATGGGTAAAGGACACGTCCAAATATGAAAAGGGCCTTGAATATTCTTATAATTTGTGAAATATACAGGGTTAACTATGACCACTTGCAGAAAATAAAATGATATACTGGTGTGGGTTAACACCTGTAAAATTTTAGAGCAATCAGTGATGATTCATATCTTTTTTTTATTGGATAAGCCCTACTGATGCAGTCACACTTAGGTTATGATTTCAGATCACGTCCTCTGCATACGATCTCCGAGTTTGATTTCCTGTTATTCAGTCAGTGTGGTGTCAACTGAGGCAATATTTAGAAGTATTTTCGTTGATTGATAGTTCAGGAGACATTGATACCTATGGATCGAATGTAATTCGTGCTCAAGAGGACGTACTGATGGCGTACACAAAAAATATTCGAACATTTAATTCAACCATCATGTGGTGCTAAGTAAATAATTTCTTTTTGCAATTTTCTATTGGGGGTCATGCCAAACTTCAATTTAAAATCACCAACTTCAGTCCCATGTTTGATGGAGTAATAGGGACAGGAATTCAGGATCTCTGTTCACATCTAAGGGTGGCGTGTGTTGCTACATATACAACAAGTTATTTTTTTTGGTCAATTTACTGTCAAGTCAACATTTTCTCCAACTACTGCTACAGATGTACAGCAGTTTTATCTAACCCGCACCTCACAATAGGGAATTGTTGAAATATGTAACCAAATACCCAAATAAATATATTTCAAAGAAAAATAACGAAACCCAAAATATAATATACAACCATTGGTTGACAACCAATGAAAGAAGAAGGACCGAAAAAAAAAATGTGCTTATGAGCAAGGAAGCTGTATCGATTATTCATTTATCGTTTATCACTCGAAATATAAAATTATGGAGAAACTATTAAAAAGTAAGAATACAACTACCTGAGGCACATAAGAAAGTACAGAAACAAAAAGTACCTAGTCAAAGTGATTCAGGGAAAGCATAAGGTAGGAACACCAAGACAAATGGAGCCGAAAAATAAAAATTCCCGGCAGTGAAACGGAAATATCAGAAAGAGAGCCTTCTTGTTATGATGTGACCGATATATTTTGTTTCTACGTCTACTGTAGTGTCTAGCTGACTTCCCAATCCACTGGCTTCTAAGACATTCAACTCTACAACTCCAAATAATAATACCCAGTTGGATATGTGGTTTTATGTCTATATCTTCGCAATAGACAACTTTCTCTTGACGTTTTTTTTTCAGGTCTACATCCCGTATAATTAATAAGGCACTTCAGAATGCAGTTTGCTATAATTAGACTCGATTCACAGCACTCATCACCCGTACTACCCATTAAACCGACCAACAACACAGGTGAAAGTACCAAGAAGTAGGTAACTGTGTTAACATCCCCGCATACGGATTTCTCTGTATCGTTCTCTTTCTATATCGTTTGCCGTTACCCGACGAAGACAAAGAGCAGGAAGACCACATGACCGTTTTCTAACGTAGTACCCCACTTTACCATCGAGTTCTTTCTACTCGCAACGGGTACTGACTGCTATGCGTATCTTATATTCGATTTGACACCACTCTTCAGGTGTAAGATCATCCCCTCTTGACGGTTTTTCGGGGGTACATGTCAAGGACGTCGTTGTCAGTGTTGTGTTTTTGAGTGTGGGAAGGGATTTGGTGCGGTATTTTTTTTTTGGTGCTTCCGATTGTGATATTTGCGTAAGTTTTCGAACCTCCATAGTTTTTATGTCGTTACAGCCTAGGAATGCACTTTATCTTAATGAGCTACCTACCGAGAATTTTTATGTTGGGGTTTGTGAAACAATGAAGTCATTACCTACTTCATTTTAAAAACACTATTTACGAGTGCGCTTTACAAAGTTTTCTTGAGTAAAATGTATTTGGAGCCTTTTTTTTTCATTTGGGTATGTCGAAAGTTGAATGTCGTCTTTGAATGTTCATTATATTTTGTTGAAAATTAATGTCACCACGTAATGTTGGTTGGAAAGGGTCCATAAGCCATATTGAAAAAAAAACAATTGGTAGGTAGGTACCTACCATTTATCGAGTTCATTTCGAATATTTGCATCTCCACTATCAGCACAACAAATTATATCTTGACAATTGTTGAAGTCATTAAATGTTGAAATTACACCCATCAATGTTCTTTATTGTTTACCATGTTGGTTAGTTGGTATTTTATAGAATTGGTCATTGGTCAATCATCTGTCTTTCATCGAGGTTTTCCTCATTTACAAAAGAATATCACCTATTTAAATAATTTTTAGTAGACATACCCCAATTCAACATCAGTTTAGTATCGGACTGATTCATTGTTATCTGTTACAGATCTAATTCAGTGTTCTTATGCGACAGTTGTTTTTTGTTAGATACTTGCCGATGTAATTTCCATTTTATAGGATGTGAAGAATTTATTTCAAATCCACTTGTTCATTATTCATTACTTTGGTGCCTTGGTGAAATATACTAATATTCACGTCACGAGACTAAAATTAAATAGCACTATTATTTCCGGAGGCGTGATCTACCCAAAAAACTAGATCTAGATAGTCAGAGTTGTCTGAATAACGAACAATAATGCGTGGTGTTCCCCAAGGATCTATACCGGGGCCATTAGTCTTTAACTTATACACCTCAAAAATACTGACTAAGGTTAATCTTTGTAGGTATCATGCTTACGCAGACGTTACCCAACTTTATGTATCCTTCAAACCGGTAATGCTGAATGAAGCTGTTGCTGGTATCAGAAGGTACAGATCTTTAAAATATCTATGATTTTTCTATGAATCATGAATTTGAATTCAATCCTTTCAAATCCACGGCAAATAATAATAATAGCCGTCCTCTACCCGCACAGGCTATGCCTTTGGGTACACTCAACAAGTGTTTATGAGGGAGTATTATTATTATTATTATTAAAACACAGGTCCTTTTATTTGGTCCAAAGTCAATATGCCAAACGTTCGATATTTCACTGAATGGTATAACTCCACAACCTACAATAATTTACCCTCACTGAGCATTCCTAAATACTGAGACAAATAGTTATTTTTGTATCTAGTGCGCGAAATGCTACTTTAGTGATCGAGCACTGATTTTTTTTAACGAGGCGCAGCCGAGTTAAAAAAAAATAGTCGAGATCACCAAAGTATTTCGCGCATGAGATGCAAATAAAAATTTTTCTACAAACGTCAAAAGTATTGTTCTAAAATAAGTAGTATGCTTAGCTTAATATGAAAAATAGTATTGAACTGGCCTAAACTGTTTTTCCAAATCAAGTAATTACTGTGTAACTATGGAAATAAAATGGTATTTGTTGACAATTGGATTTTTGCTTGATTGAGGAACATAAAGGTTAAAATATAAAAATCCCATTTAGTTTACATGCAGTGTGCGAAGTAAGTATTTCGCACACTACTTCGCGCACGGTGTCATGGTAACGAAGGAAAATGAAAAAAAGGGTCACTTCGCATATTGTTTTCAATGCGCGAACCTTGTCACTTTTTGACGTTTGTAGAAAAAATCAATTTATGTTATACACTCTTCCCTCTGCTCACCTGTCTATTTTCCTGGTTTAGATGGTGTAGATTTGTATAGAATCACAAAATTCCTGTTTACATTATATCTTTGTTATTCGTAAGTTTCAGCACATTTCTCATATACTTATTCAGTTGCAATGGTTAACAATGAAGAATCGTTTTTTATTGCAATCTCTAACTTTGTTTTATAATATCATTACTAACAAATCACCCAGATATCTTCGTAAAAATTAACATGAAGTGAATATCAGACACAAAGATCTGATAACTGCTCCCCACCACACCACGACACTTTTCAAGAGATCGTTAGTTTTTGTATCTATAACCATTGTAACAGTCTTTCTTGCATATTTGAAAAAAATAAAACCACAACTTTTCAAGCGATATGTTCGCAACTGGTTATATGAACAACAGTCATCGTGCAACTAGTCTCACATAAAATGTTAAAATTCAAGCCATTGTATAATTAATTATGTTGAATTATCTTGTTTGTTTTTTTATTTTCTTTTCTCTCGACACATAGACACTTATAATTCTTGTATATTGGATTAGTATAAGAATATTCTATGATTTATGTATTAGAAGCTCTATGACTTTGCCGACATTATTGCATTATTTTGTTTGTACTTTTGGTGAATAAAAGACATTATTATTATTATATTCTCGATTAAATAATCTAAAAAGATTCAAAAAACAACTGAAGAATTTCACACTCAACAACAAATTATGGCTACTGGTCTTTCCCATGACTAAAACGTCTTATAGGTATACTAGGCAAATCTTCCAAGTGAGCCCACGCAGAACCAGCTCCATAAGTCTTTCAAATGTTGCTGGAGCATTGCACAATCCAAATGGCATAACAGCAAACTAATAAAGTCCGCTTCCAGTTGAAAATGCTGTATTTTCCTTATCGTCTTCATGTATGCCCACTTGCCAATACCCGCTCTTCAGATCTAGGGTTGAGAACCAACGTGAACCTGCTAAAGTTGTTAATGTGTCGTCAATCCTTGGTAAATTGTAGCTATCCATCTTCGTGACATTCAATTTCCTATAGTCCACACAGAATCTCGTGGATCCATCCTTCTTAGAAACTAGCAAAACAGCTGCAGACCAAGGGCACGATGATTCTACACCATCTTTCTTCATCTTGTCAACAAGCTCTTCCACCTCTCGCTGTTTGGCAAATGGAACTCTTCTTGGTGGTTGTCGAATCGGATGGGCTTGGCCAGTATCGATTCTGTGTTTGACCAGGTTAGTTCTTCCTGTTGTTGTTGAATCAAAGATGTCGCTTTCACTTCTGATGAAATCTTCAGCGCCGCTTTTTCTCTTCTTGTTTTTCCTCCTGGCGCCGCTTTTCCTCTTCTTGTTTTTCCTCCTGGCGCCGCTTTTCTTCTTCTTGTTTTTCCTCCTGGTGCCTTCTTTCCAAATCCGCAAATTGATTTTGGATAAATTTCACAATGTCATCCATCGTATCGTACGATGTACTCCTCGTATTCACCATAAATAGTTTCTGTTTTTCACTAATATGTCGCTTCGGACACCACTGTTACGTTTTTGCTAAATAATAATCCCGAGCACACTACTAAACTGTTTATTTTCTAACTTCACTGAAAACATACAACTACTTCACTGACTAATTAAAGGCTTAGAACTATACAACAATACAACTATCTAAATATTCCAAACACTTCTATACTTCTTCAAAAACTGCTTATCACTTCTTCATAATCTTGATCCCAGTCAAATGTCTCGCGTTTATATAGGTACTCAAGTGTAACCAGAATCTTCGCGATGCGACGGATCGGTTATCCCGAATATTCATTACCGGCAAGTATCTGCCTTTTTCTAGGAAACCATATGGACGATACGCGTGCGAGTCGATTCAGCGGCGTAGCTAGGGGATTTTTATCAATCTCGTAACAATATTTTAGAATTGAAGAACCAAAACAAGATTTGATTTCTTGTTAGAACAGGTAGTATTTATAATAATAATATATCCGTATATATTTTAGCATAAATAAACCGAAACAAGATTTGTTTTAATATCTTACCAGAACAGGTATATAATATAATAATCGTGTAACAGGTAATGGCTAAGCTGATATGCTACGGAACACTCGGTACTTACCTGTTTTATTCTTGTCATTACATGAATGTCGTTAGGAAGACGATTTGAAACTGGACTAGGCACTATAGTTATACTTAGGGTCAGTTTATCAATGTCGTGTTAGCGTACTTTGACTCCCGGTTAAATTTGACTCGTGGTTAGAATGAATATGACATTTGCTAAATGAAGGAATTGACTCGCATTCTAACCATGAGTTAAATTTAGCTCGAAGTTAAAGTACATTGAAAAACCGGCCCTTAGTGACTCATACAACTTGCGTCCCCCTCCTATGAAATAAGTTCTGAATCAGCTCCTGAGTAATAAAAAATGTCTTATTTGTTTGTAAATATATAAATAATATAATTGTGAAATGTAAATAGCGACATAGATAGTATTTTTAAATTTATTTCATTTTAGTTTCAATAATATTTTTGATTCACAACTAACTATAATGAAAGCGGTTTTTGAAAAATGGTGTAACACATTGAGTTAATGAATAAAATACAAAAAATATGACGTTGACGCTATGGCAAATGAGCATCAAATTACTGTTCTAGGTTGCCTCTATATTATAATATTTATGATAAATGGGCTTTATTCATCGAGATATACAAAATATTTACATATGTAGGAAAAATGATAATAGTTGCATCAATGCAAGGCGAAGTTCAGCTTACGCTGTTTTACAACTTTTATATGTTTTATATGGTAAGCGCACCTTATTGATTTAGGCACGCTATAACACAAGTGGGCTGGCTATATTGATTAACTCGATTATATCGGTGTAACGATAGAACCAATAATGATAAATATTCCAATTCCAAAAAAATGGAATATTAATTTATGATTACCTACTCAACTATACATCGTATACCCGTACCGTGATATTTTAATTTAACAAATATGTGAAACATTCCGCAAAGGCGGAGAATAATTTTAGTCCATCGTTCAATTTGTTCTGATTCTAATGTTAAAATCTGGTGCAGACTGAAATTTGTGTAATCATTATTATTTAATAATTAAAAGCCTTCATTTAACTTGCAATGTAGGGTGTTAGGTCAAACCTTGCAAGCTGAATTAGTTGAAATGTTGCATTATGGTTCTGTTTCTATAACCATACAAAAATTACTTAGGGATGGTCGACTTCCCCTCTCGCACTTCTCGATATATTCCAAAAATTAGCAAAATTGAAATCGGACAAATTCATGGAAATAGAAAAATATCTGACTGTCGAATTATTTAATTTGAAGAAATTTTACCTCCCTGCCCCAAGGTAGACAACGCATAGTAATTTGGAAAAATTCCCAACGGTTTCAGACGTGCAAAATTACGACGAAAAAAAATTGTTTCGTCTTCTGACTCCCTCCTCAAAAAAAGTTGCAAAAACTCGCGATAATAAAATCCGCAAAAATAGTGAAAAACGTTAAATAGTCTGATAATTCAATTTCAAAAAAATTTACTGCCATCTACCCCTATAGAGAAATCGTAAAAATAGTGAAAAACGTTAAATAGTCTGCTAATTCAATTTCAAAAAATTGTACTGCCATCTACCCCTATAGAGACAAAACATGGAATCTACGAACGTACTCTGTTATGTGCTCTATGCAGAATTCAGGTATCATATACCTATATATATTCAGATAGACAGTGTGATACTTACCAGGGGTGTACAGGTACCATCCGACATAACCGAAAATCCAAAATTTCAGATAGGAATGAACCGATTGCAGTGGTGCCAATTCATATTCCTTGACGCGTCTTGCTGTCTAGACGTTTCTGTCATAATCGGGTAATTACGTATGATTTTTTTAATAAAACTTCAAGACCTTTACTACGAAAGTGTGTAGGCTAAGTTCTTACGCACTGCTTTCTTAATTTTTTGTCGTGATGAATTTCGTGGAGTACAAAAACTAATGAGTTATATATCTCAGAATCTTGAATCACCACATGACTGAAATACCCTCACATTAGTGTGATGGAGTCCTCGCACATTGGCAACACTGCTAACTTACTAATATCCCAAAGGCTAGGTAGGTAATTAAGATGCAACTATCTGTTGAATGTCCTATAATTTGCAAATAGTCTGTTTTCTGTGGAACAAGTGCTTCAGACCTATTAATTTTTTGCTATTCGGGACGTGTGAACCAGTTAAAGTAACAAGTAAGTTATTTGAAATACGTGTTATATTAAGTGAAATTAGGAGATTATACATGTATTTTTAAATAGTATATGTCGAGCGTCAGAATTTATTAAATGATGCTACTGCTAGGAATGCTAGGCTATAATTGCTATGCAGCCATCATATTTTGAAAATCAGTGGTTCGAATCCGGGGGGAGAAAAGAGAGAGGGTAGTTTATCCCCGGGGGCAACGCTCCCTGCTATTTGGAAAGTCCCCCTCCTCCTGATCGTTAAGATTCGATAAGTTGTAAAACTCCCACTTGAGCTGAGGTTATGGCATTTTGATTGTATCAGTTCTGGAACGGATATTTTATTCATATTCAAACTGAATATTTCTTGTGTGCCTCACTGTTGATCTGATAAAAGTATATTTTGTGTTTTCTTTTTATATTTTCAATTATATTCTTGAATATGTTATTATAGGTGTTTGACTGACTTGTATGTTTTTAATTTATGCATTGTATCTATTTTGACATTTATTTTTATGTTATAAAATGCCTAAATCATGCGAAACAAACACTACCTAATTATTCAATTGCACTTGAGTCATTGTTTTCGCAGGCCTGGATTACGAATTTTGCCGCTAAGCAACCCAATTTTGCCGCTTTGAAGCAGAAAATATTTTACCGCTCCTCAACACAATGTTTGGTTGTTATCTACTTATTCGTTTGAAAGCAATGTTAACAGTAGCGGGGTAAGAGGAAGCGCCTTTTTCTATTAGCGCTTGAAAAATAATTTCTAATGGGTATCGTTGGGTATTTTGATTCCATAACCAGAATTTGCCGTTCCCTGAGATTAGTCGCTTATAGTGGCAAATCTCAAAATCGCCTTTTTCTATGAGCGCAAGCGCTGGGAAACTAATTTCAAGTGGAAATTGTAGGATATTTGAATTCCACAATCAGAACTTGCCGCTCCCTGAGATTTGCCGCTTATAATGGCTATTCTCATAATCGCATTTTTTTATAAGCGCTGGCGCTGTCAAAATAATTTCTTGTGGAAATTCTAGGGTATTTGAATTCCACAATCAGAATTTGCCGCTTATAATGGCTATTCTCAAAATCGCCATTTTTACAAGCGCTGGCGCTGGGAAAATAATTTCTTGTGAAAATTGTTCGGTATTTGAATTCCAAAATATGCCGCTTCCTAAGATTTGCCGCGTTTAGTGGCAAATCTCAAAATCGCCTTTTACTATGAGCACTAGCGCTGGTAAAATAATTTCTAGAGGAAATTGTAGGGTATTCCATAATCAGAATTTGCCGCTTATAATGGCTATTCTCAAAATCGCATTTTATTATGAGTGCTGGCGCTGGGAAAATAATTTCTAGTGAAGATTGCAGGGTATTTGAACTTTTTCTATAAGCGCTGGCGTTGGGAAAATAATTTTTAGAGAGGATTTTAGGGTATTAAATTTCCATATTTAGAATTTGCCGCTCCCTGAGAATTTCCGCTTATAGTGGCAAATCTCAAAATCGCCTTTCACTATGAGTGCTGGCGTTGCAAAAATAATTTCTAGCGGAGATTGGAGTATTTGAATTCCATGATCAGAATTTTTCGCTCCCTGAGAATTTCCGCTAATAATGGCTTTTCTCAAAATCATCTTTTTCAGCGCTGCCGGTGGGAAAGTGATTTCTAGTGGAGATTGTAGGGTATTTAAATTTCATTATCAGGATTCCACAAGCACCTTTTTCTATAAGCGCTGGCGTTGAAAAAATAATTTTTAGAGGGGATTGTAAAGTATTAAAATTCCATACTTAGAATTTGCCGCTCCCTGAGAATTTCCACTTATAGTGATAAATCTCAATATGGCCTTTTTCTATGAA
The DNA here is from genome assembly GCA_958502065.1 of Chrysolina americana. Lineage (NCBI taxonomy): Eukaryota > Metazoa > Arthropoda > Insecta > Coleoptera > Chrysomelidae > Chrysolina > Chrysolina americana. Next base: position 17,061,607 of record OY293411.1, on the reverse strand, counting down.
CGCCAGCGCTGGGAAAATGATTCCTAGTGAGAATTGTAGGGTATTTGAATTCATAATTAGAATTTGCCGAGCCCTGAGATTTACCGCTAATATGAGCGCTGGTGCTGGGAAAATAATGTCCAGTGGGGATTGTCGGGTATTTGATTTCCATAAACAGAATTTACCGCTTCCTGAGATTTGCCGCTTGTAGTGGCAATTCTCAAAATCGCCTTTCACTATGAGTGCTGGCGTTGGGAAAATAATTTCTAGTGGAGATTGAAGAGTATTTGAATTCCATAATCAGAATTTGTCGCTCCCTGAGAATTTCCGCTTATAGTGGTGAATCTCAAAATTTCCCTTTTCTATGAGTGCCAGCGCTGGGAAAATGATTCCTAGTGATAATTGAAGGGTAATTGAATTCCATAATCAGAATTTGCCGAGCCCTGAGATTTTCCGCTTGTAGTGGCAATTCTCAAAATCGCCTTTCACTATGAGTGCTGGCGTTGAGAAAATAATTTCTAATGGAGATTGCAGAGTATTTGAATTCCATAATCAGAATTTGTCGCTCCCTGAGAATTTCCGCTTATAGTGGTGAATCTCAAAATTTCCCTTTTCTATGAGTTCCAGCGCTGGGAAAATGATTCCTAGTGATAATTGAAGGGTAATTGAATTCCATAATCAGAATTTGCCGAGCCCTGAGATTTTCCGCTTGTAGTGACAATTCTCAAAATCGCCTTTCACTATGAGTGCTGGCGTTGAGAAAATAATTTCTAATGGAGATTGCAGAGTATTTGAATTCCATAATCAGAATTTGTCGCTCCCTGAGAATTTCCGCTTATAGTGGTGAATCTCAAAATTTCCCTTTTCTATGAGTGCCAGCGCTGGGAAAATGATTCCTAGTGATAATTGAAGGGTAATTGAATTCCATAATCAGAATTTGCCGAGCCCTGAGATTTTCCGCTTGTAGTGACAATTCTCAAAATCGCCTTTCACTATGAGTGCTGGCGTTGAGAAAATAATTTCTAATGGAGATTGCAGAGTATTTGAATTCCATGATCAGAATTTGTCGCTTCCTGAGAATTTTCGCTTATAGTGGCAAATCTCAAAATCGCCTTTTTCTATGAGCACTAGCGCTGGGAATATGATTCCTAGTGGTAATTGTAGGGTATAAGAATTCCATAATCAGAATTTGCCGATACCTGAGATTTGCCGCTAATAATGGCTTTTCTCAAAATCTTATTTTTCTGTGAGTGCAGGCGCTGGAAAAGTAATTTCTAGTGGGGATTGTGAGGTATTTCAATTTCATAATCAGAATTTGTCGCTTTCTGAGAATCGCCGCTTTTAAGCGACTGCTTAACCCGTTTAATAGGTAATCTGGGTCTGTTTTCGAAAATAAGATTATCGTTTTTTAAAAAAATGTTAAATTTCGCGTCCTTTGTTAAAAACTGTATTGCAGAGATTCAATTTTTTTATATATTTGTATCTTCTTTATTTCAGATAAGGCGAGATGAATTTCACTCCGTTTGGTGTTCCTTTATCTGCGGCTCTACCAGTAGCTACTCAATTTTCAGCTGGTAAAATAACCCAAAGCGTAACCACCCCTAATGGTCAAGTTGTTGGGGTGCTGCAGGGCGGAGAGAATGGCGTCCATTACATTCGTCCACTGGACGCCAATGCCTTCGCTAATGCTACATCACAACAGAATCAGGTAACATCAGCATTCTCTCAAGCAAATTTGAAAATGTTGAAGAAGGGTTTACTATAGTTGAATTCAATTTATGAGATTGTTTTTATGAAACTATCAAGAATTTTTAACTAATTTTTGGACGTACCAACGAAGGCTTGGGCATTTTAAATATATATGAAATGTCATTGGACAGAAAGTCAATTTTGGCTTTTAATTCCAAGCCAAGGGTGAGATTCCGTGTACCATAGAATGTTTAAGTCGATCAAATAAGTGTGATATCATTATCATTAAATTCATGTAGAGAAAGAGGCAACTTTTGACTAAAGAATTCTATGATACACGGAATCTCATCCCAGCCTACACTCAATTTTTGTATAGCTGTGGTGGAATTCCGTGTACCATAGAATTCTATAGTCGACAGTTATGTCTCTTTCTCTCCCATGAATTCAACAATAAGGACATCTATCTCACTTTTTGGATCGACTATAGAATTCTATGGTACACGGAATCCAACCCCTGATAGTCCAGTACGTGGGTACCGAAAAGGGGTGTTTGAATGCAAAAGGTGGGGTAGAAGCGATTTTTTAGTATGTTTTTAAGCTTGGGGCCCTCATGAAAAATCCAAGTTTTCGACCTCGAGGCGCATGCGCTCGAGCCGCCATCTTGGATTTTAGGTGCAAAAATTTGGTTTTTTGATAACTCAAAAACGGTGGCTTTTACTACAAAAGATGTTCTATACAAAGTTGAAGAAAACAAAATTTCCTACATTTTTTGTGTCCACATTTTTTTCGTAGCTCACATATGTTAGGAGTTACAGCTCCGTGAAGTTGCTCTATTTGAAAAAAAAAGTATTATATTTTGTTATTTGGCTGTTGATAACTAAAACAAACATTTTAAACATTTTGAAATTATCAACAAACAAGATGCCACGCCAGAGATTGTCGAGGCCGGAGTACGCTTTCTTGTAGCATTTTTATGGTGGCAACATATAGATAAAGATAGTTTGGAAAAGATTCGTTTCCAACGCTTCGCCAAATCTACGCTGAAAAGCAAATTTAATCTTGCCTCTTTGCCACGTACAAAAGACGCGGCGCAATTCCAGGCCTTTAGGACGTACCACCATATACAGAAATGGAGAGGCATAGAGAAAAATCCTGAAGACTGGGGTTGGAAGCATGGCGTTCACGGGCTCATACCCATAACAATGGCGGAAAAAACAGCTCCCGATTCCTTATTAAAAGCGGTATCTTGTAACTGCGAAAAGGGGTGTGGTGGGGCATGCAGCTGCCGAAAGGCTGGGCTTAAATGTTCGGTTGTATGTGGCTTCTGCTACGGACAATCTTACGGAAATATGCCGGAAATCCGCATTGAAAGCGAGGATGACGACATTTTTCAGGCTACGGACCCAAACTATGACCAGGCCACAGACAATTACGATCAGAACACCGACAATATCCAACCCGGACCATCGAAACGTACCAAAATGTATAATATGAATAAAACTCAACCGAAATGAAGTTTCCGCCTTTTTTTTTTTTCAAATAGTGCAACTTCACGGAGCTGTAAATCCCAACATATGTGTGCTACAAAATATGTAGAAAATTTTGTCTTCTTCAACTTTGTATAGAACGTCTTTTGTCGTGAAAGCCACCGTTTTTGAGTTATTATCAAAAAACTAAATTTTTGTACCTAAAATCCAAGATGGCGGCTCGAGGTCGAAAACTTGGATTTTTCATAAGGGGCCCACCCTTTGCATTCAAAAATCCCCACGTACTGGACTATGAATTAACCAGTGGTTATCCCTAATTTGGTTGGGGATGACCACCTGTAGACATGCATGTTTCGAGGTTTTGCCACTCGTCAGTGCTAGGGTGGGTCGGAAAACATTATAGTATAGTTGTCTTGTCTCTGCCCAATGAATGATAATCAAATGTTTAAATATTTCCTCACAAATTAAACTGCCACCCACAACTAAGTTGATCGCTGCGCTATCCTTATGGGAAATCAAGAACAAAATCAAAATAATTCAAATAGATATATTTCAAATCACAATTTTGTGAATAATATGGTTTAAAATACTCTTTCAGAACATAACAACTCTATGTGCGATATTGTTATGTCTATTATAATACTGCAGTTTTTGTCAAAGAATAGAAATGCACATCTTTACATCAAATAATATAATTACCAATATTAATAACATAGATGAATGTATTGACGTGACAGTGCCTACTCATTAAATTTTGGACTGTTCAACCAAATTTCCATTCATTTCGATACATTTTTATCGTATCGTTTTCTAATGTTAACCATAACATTCGATAATTGGTTTGGGGCGATATCTCTGCAAGCCTGTCTTATTCTTTCACGCAGTTCCTCTTTGCTCGTTGGGCGAGTTTTGTATACTTTTTCCTTGACGAAGCCCCAAAAGAAAAAATCTAGTAGTCAAGAACGGGGATCTGGAGAGAAACTCGATCAATGCACTATTTCGCCCTATCCACCAATTAGGAAAATTGTCTTCCAAGCAATCTCTAAAAATCCTGCCATTGTGGATGGAATAGTCATCTAATTGAAATGGAAGATGAGCCTCTTAAGTCAGTGGAAGTTCATCTCCATAGCGTTGGAAAATTCGTTTTTCAAAAAATTCCAAAAAATTTGACCATTTAATTGGTTTTAAAAAAATGGGACAATTATTCTGGTATGTAATATTCCGCACCAAACATTTATTTTTTGTGAGTACTGTCTTCTGCAATTTATTAGGTACCTTCAATTTTGAAAATTAACTGAATTAAACCAAGATTGTAAATATTCGGAATAACTGTCAACCACCAAAAGAGGAACTGCGTAAAAGATTGAGGCAGGCTTGCACAAGTAAATGTATGTATCTACCTACACCAATGAACGAATTTTGATCGAATTGATTATCAAATCGAGAATTGGTTGAAAAGTACGAAAATTAATGTGTAGGTACTGTCGTCTCAATCCATTCTTTTGTTGTAGTTCAATTATGTTATCAATATTGGTTACTATTGATTATTGATAACTGATATGAAGATGTAAATTTCATTTCTTTGACAAAAACTGCAGAGTTCCCATGGAGTTATGTTTGGGAGAAACAAACTCGACTGCTTACGACCCAAAAGAGCATTTTAAACGATATTTTTAAAAAGATTGTGATATATATGACGACTATTCAAAATATTTAGATATGTGGTGCTGTTTCACTACTTTCACTCGGTATATGAGTTTGAATAAAATGAAAAAGTAAGTTGTTAATATTAGTGACATAATTGTCAAAATATGGGTTGATAATAAAAAGTGTAGTAATATCGATTAAAAACCATTATTTTGAATATTAAATAAAACTACAATCAATTATCAACGTATATGTCACTAACATTAACAACCTCCTTTTTTTATTTTATCCAAACTCATATACCGAGTGGAAGTAGTGAAATATATACCACAGATAAAATGATAAGAATTTTACTTATGTGTGCTATATTTCGGTTAAAAAATAATTTTATCGTAAAATTTTAGTAACACCACTTTGAAAGCATTAAAAATACAGTGGCGTCGTTGAATTTTATTTATCACTAGTATGTTTTTTCGAAGTGAGCCGTGAATTTTTATTTTTGTTATTCTATTTCGAATTTATAGCACTCTCCTAGAATTATTGGAAAAAAATATTCTGAATCGGTTAATAAAAAAAAGTTTTAGAGAGGTGGCCCTTTTTCAAATGGGTCATTCTTGTATATAAAAATCATATAACTTCTTCTCATAAATTGAAATTCTGAAGACCGCGACGTAAACATTCTTTAATATTTTCAGTCTCAGTGTTTTCACACTGAATAATAAATGTGACATTTATTATTCAGTGTGAAAACACTGAGACTGAAAATATTAAAGAATGTTTACGTCGCGGTCTTCAGAATTTCAATTTATGAGAAGAAGTTATATGATTTTTATATACAAGAATGACCCATTTGAAAAAGGGCCACCTCTCTAAAACTTTTTTTTATTAACCGATTCAGAATATTTTTTTCCAATAATTCTAGGAGAGTGCTATAAATTCGAAATAGAATAACAAAAATAAAAATTCACGGCTCACTTCGAAAAAACATACTAGTGATAAATAAAATTCAACGACGCCACTGTATTTTTAATGCTTTCAAAGTGGTGTTACTAAAATTTTACGATAAAATTATTTTTTAACCGAAATATAGCACACATAAGTAAAATTCTTATCATTTTATCTGTGGTATATATTTCACTACTTCCACTCGGTATATGAGTTTGGATAAAATAAAAAAAGGAGGTTGTTAATGTTAGTGACATATACGTTGATAATTGATTGTAGTTTTATTTAATATTCAAAATAATGGTTTTTAATCGATATTACTACACTTTTTATTATCAACCCATATTTTGACAATTATGTCACTAATATTAACAACCTACTTTTTCATTTTATTCAAACTCATATACCGAGTGAAAGTAGTGAAACAGCACCACATATCTAAATATTTTGAATAGTCGTCATATATATCACAATCTTTTTAAAAATATCGTTTAAAATGCTCTTTTGGGTCGTAAGCAGTCGAGTTTGTTTCTCCCAAACATAACTCCATGGGAACTCTGCAGTTTTTGTCAAAGAAATGAAATTTACATCTTCATATCAGTTATCAATAATCAATAGTAACCAATATTGATAACATAATTGAACTACAACAAAAGAATGGATTGAGACGACAGTACCTACACATTAATTTTCGTACTTTTCAACCAATTCTCGATTTGATAATCAATTCGATCAAAATTCGTTCATTGGTGTAGGTAGATACATACATTTACTTGTGCAAGCCTGCCTCAATCTTTTACGCAGTTCCTCTTTTGGTGGTTGACAGTTATTCCGAATATTTACAATCTTGGTTTAATTCAGTTAATTTTCAAAATTGAAGGTACCTAATAAATTGCAGAAGACAGTACTCACAAAAAATAAATGTTTGGTGCGGAATATTACATACCAGAATAATTGTCCCATTTTTTTAAAACCAATTAAATGGTCAAATTTTTTGGAATTTTTTGAAAAACGAATTTTCCAACGCTATGGAGATGAACTTCCACTGACTTAAGAGGCTCATCTTCCATTTCAATTAGATGACTATTCCATCCACAATGGCAGGATTTTTAGAGATTGCTTGGAAGACAATTTTCCTAATTGGTGGATAGGGCGAAATAGTGCATTGATCGAGTTTCTCTCCAGATCCCCGTTCTTGACTACTAGATTTTTTCTTTTGGGGCTTCGTCAAGGAAAAAGTATACAAAACTCGCCCAACGAGCAAAGAGGAACTGCGTGAAAGAATAAGACAGGCTTGCAGAGATATCGCCCCAAACCAATTATCGAATGTTATGGTTAACATTAGAAAACGATACGATAAAAATGTATCGAAATGAATGGAAATTTGGTTGAACAGTCCAAAATTTAATGAGTAGGCACTGTCACGTCAATACATTCATCTATGTTATTAATATTGGTAATTATATTATTTGATGTAAAGATGTGCATTTCTATTCTTTAAAAACTGCAGTATTATAATAGACATAACAATATCGCACATAGAGTTGTTATGTTCTGAAAGAGTATTTTAAACCATATTATTCACAAAATTGTGATTTGAAATATATCTATTTGAATTATTTTGATTTTGTTCTTGATTTCCCATAAGGATAGCGCAGCGATCAACTTAGTTGTGGGTGGCAGTTTAATTTGTGAGGAAATATTTAAACATTTGATTATCATTCATTGGGCAGAGACAAGACAACTATACTATAATGTTTTCCGACCCACCCTAGCACTGACGAGTGGCAAAACCTCGAAACATGCATGTCTACAGGTGGTCATCCCCAACCAAATTAGGGATAACCACTGGTTAATTCATAGTCCAGTACGTGGGGATTTTTGAATGCAAAGGGTGGGCCCCTTATGAAAAATCCAAGTTTTCGACCTCGAGCCGCCATCTTGGATTTTAGGTACAAAAATTTAGTTTTTTGATAATAACTCAAAAACGGTGGCTTTCACGACAAAAGACGTTCTATACAAAGTTGAAGAAGACAAAATTTTCTACATATTTTGTAGCACACATATGTTGGGATTTACAGCTCCGTGAAGTTGCACTATTTGAAAAAAAAAAAATGCGGAAACTTCATTTCGGTTGAGTTTTATTCATATTATACATTTTGGTACGTTTCGATGGTCCGGGTTGGATATTGTCGGTGTTCTGATCGTAATTGTCTGTGGCCTGGTCATAGTTTGGGTCCGTAGCCTGAAAAATGTCGTCATCCTCGCTTTCAATGCGGATTTCCGGCATATTTCCGTAAGATTGTCCGTAGAAGAAGCCACATACAACCGAACATTTAAGCCCAGCCTTTCGGCAGCTGCATGCCCCACCACACCCCTTTTCGCAGTTACAAGATACCGCTTTTAATAAGGAATCGGGAGCTGTTTTTTCCGCCATTGTTATGGGTATGAGCCCGTGAACGCCATGCTTCCAACCCCAGTCTTCAGGATTTTTCTCTATGCCTCTCCATTTCTGTATATGGTGGTACGTCCTAAAGGCCTGGAATTGCGCCGCGTCTTTTGTACGTGGCAAAGAGGCAAGATTAAATTTGCTTTTCAGCGTAGATTTGGCGAAGCGTTGGAAACGAATCTTTTCCAAACTATCTTTATCTATATGTTGCCACCATAAAAATGCTACAAGAAAGCGTACTCCGGCCTCGACAATCTCTGGCGTGGCATCTTGTTTGTTGATAATTTCAAAATGTTTAAAATGTTTGTTTTAGTTATCAACAGCCAAATAACAAAATATAATACTTTTTTTTTCAAATAGAGCAACTTCACGGAGCTGTAACTCCTAACATATGTGAGCTACGAAAAAAATGTGGACACAAAAAATGTAGGAAATTTTGTTTTCTTCAACTTTGTATAGAACATCTTTTGTAGTAAAAGCCACCGTTTTTGAGTTATCAAAAAACCAAATTTTTGCACCTAAAATCCAAGATGGCGGCTCGAGCGCATGCGCCTCGAGGTCGAAAACTTGGATTTTTCATGAGGGCCCCAAGCTTAAAAACATACTAAAAAATCGCTTCTACCCCACCTTTTGCATTCAAACACCCCTTTTCGGTACCCACGTACTGGACTATCAGGGGTTGGATTCCGTGTACCATAGAATTCTATAGTCGATCCAAAAAGTGAGATAGATGTCCTTATTGTTGAATTCATGGGAGAGAAAGAGACATAACTGTCGACTATAGAATTCTATGGTACACGGAATTCCACCACAGCTATACAAAAATTGAGTGTAGGCTGGGATGAGATTCCGTGTATCATAGAATTCTTTAGTCAAAAGTTGCCTCTTTCTCTACATGAATTTAATGATAATGATATCACACTTATTTGATCGACTTAAACATTCTATGGTACACGGAATCTCACCCTTGGCTTGGAATTAAAAGCCAAAATTGACTTTCTGTCCAATGACATTTCATATATATTTAAAATGCCCAAGCCTTCGTTGGTACGTCCAAAAATTAGTTAAAAATTCTTGATAGTTTCATAAAAACAATCTCATAAATTGAATTCAACTATAGTAAACCCTTCTTCAACATTTTCAAATTTGCTTTTCACACTGAATAATAAATGTGACATTTTTTAATATTATAATGAAAGTAATGTGGTTTGGTACCTTCTTCGATTTCAGTTTCATTTTCAGGGGACACAAATCATAACCCTACCTATTACCATGCCGGGGGCAAAACCTGGAGATCCCCAACAAACTGTACAAATCCAGGTAGTGAATCCACAGCAAACTCAGGTGTCCCAAGCCAGTCCCGTCAACTCTCCTAAGTATCAGCTATCTCAGATACCTCTGCATCAAGCTTTCGGACAAGGAGCAACTGTACTTACGGTTGCCTATAATTCGAATCAGGAAGGAATTCAAATTGTAAGTAAAAAATATCAACCATGCTATAAAATTCAATATTATCTTGAAGATTTAGTTATACTGCTTTCTGATCGGCAAATTACTTACTTGTTCGATTTTGATCTCTTTTTAATTTTTTTATTGTTTCTAGTTGGATGGTCAAAATGGCGTACCTGAAGGTATGACAGTTGTAGCGGCTCTGCAACCACAAGACATCCAGCTGATTCAAACCCAAAACGAGCCAGATAAGAATGAGAAGGAACACTCTCAAGTCACTATGATAAAGAGTGAAATGAACAAAGAAGACGAACCAGCAGCTTCCATATCCATTCCCGCCCAATACCTCCAAACTACTCATTTGCAAGAATACATCCAAAAGATGCAAAACACTACTTTACCGTTGAGTTTGCAACAGTTTTTGAAATTCAATACCTCAGACATCAAACGGGAAATTATTACAGATGATGGAATGATTGAAGCTGTTAGCATTGCAAATCCTGATGTCCACGGACATCTAATAATGCAAGAGGCTGGCGAGATGGAAAATGAAGAAAGTGTGGATGATCCCAATGACAAAACAAAAAAGAAGAAGAAGTACAAAAAGAAACCCCCAAAACCAAAGAAGCCCAAGCCTGGTGAGCCATAATTTAATAACCATTCCTAGTATACATACATGTCGAATTGATTACTATCTGATTCACTCTTATGAAAATTCCTATATGAATGGCCATCAAACAGGTGACTTAATTTTTTGTTGACAAGAAATTGGGAAAAAAAAACTTTTGGTAATGAGCCTTGCATTTTATGATGAAGCAATGTGACTTTTGGCACAATTAAAAATAATTTGACATTTGTATATGTTATTGTAATCTTTTCATATTTTATGGATATCACCTAATACTAAAGGGTTAAATGAATGGTATGAAAATTAGGAATTGTCTTACAATTTAAATAATAAAACAAAAAGTCATTGTTGTTCGAATTGTCCACTACCAACACAAACATCCACTGAATTTCGAGCTCATTCTGTATTCAAAAGAAAATCGTTGATGTCTGCCTGTCTGTCATCTTGAAACCCTATACTTTGCTTTTGTTAAGAGTCACCTGTGTCATATAGATACTTAATTGAATTCTCTAGAAATAGTACAGAGAAATGCTCCTAATGATCATTTACCCGAAAGAACCAACATGTCCGAGTCATAAACTCTATTCTGAAGCCAAATTATTCGATTTTTGATATTTATACTATTTTGCAGCTAATTTGAAATATCATTGAAACAAACATGTATGATTGTAAAACATGTCCTAAACACATATTGCTCTAAAAGTATATTATTCTTTGCCTGACAATACTAAAAACAATTTTAATATGAAAACGTTCGTTATTAGTTATTTTAAAAAGGCTTTTACGTGTCATATCCAATGAAAGATAGTGTTTTTAATGCCATAGTTTCTCAATTATATTTAATGTACATGCCCGTTGAGATTCATTTACTGATTTCAACATAAATAACGGATCATAGAATTACCAAAATTAATTAAAAGTTCGAGAATCTGTTATTCCAAATAAAATGTCTTCTAAAATTCACGTATTCATAATTTCATTATTGTAACGACGGTATCTATTTATTTTATCTGCTATATGTAATCAATCACTCAATATTAATTTGTCATTTTCGCCTCAAACCAAGTATTAAATCACGAGTACTCCCACTTATTCACTAATATTTATCATTTTGTCTTCACTCACCTATGTACTTCTAATTTACCTATTCTTAAAAAAATGTTATTTGATATTGATCAGTTCGATGTATAAAAATATTTATTCACAACTAGTAATTAATATATCTGTTAAATATTTTATTTTCATCAAATAATGCCATTCATTACCATATAGAATTGAATAATAGTGTCAGTTCGATGGAAAAATATTACTCAATCTTTGTGCCAAATTTGACAAATAGCAAATTTACTTGTCACGATATACTGTCAGTTGGTTTGTGAGTTATTGTGTATCATTCTCATTTCTGGTATCATAAGAGAAATGTCTATAAAGCCGGGAACAGAGACATGCGGTATTCGGCATATCGCGATTACTATTCGCCGAGCAACTCGGTGAACAAAATTTGTATTGGGCAAGCAGGGCAGACACACACGCGGCGTATTTGCCAAATATCGCATCGACAGCTTTGTCTCCTTTGACTCGGCCTAAAATACCGACAGACGATGGGAAAACACCGAATTACACCGAATGGCGAATATTCGCCATTTACAAATATTTGTAATTGCTGTCGATACGATATTTGGCAAATACGCCGCATGTGTGTCTGCCCTGCTTGCCCAAAACAATTTTTTTTTACTGAGTTGCTCGGCGAATAGCGAATAATCGCGATATGCCGAATACCGCATGTCTGATCCCGGCTTTAGTGAATCAGGTTTACAAGATAATGTCTTGTACACCGCTAGACAATTTAAAATTAGCGGCTAGCGCTAAAAAAGAAAATCTCCTACCCTAAGTCAAAAGGTAAATATGATGCGGTGTACAAAAGTTTTATGGATTGGCAACTGGCAAAAAAATCATCGTCTTTCTCTGAAAATGTTATTCTAGTGTATTTTGTTGGACCAAAAAAATACAATTGTAATGTAACTATTAATACTTAATCATTATGTGAGTAAACAAACATAAGTTTATTGTGTATTAATAACGTTACCAGTTACCATCAATAAAAAATATTGTTCATTTGAAGTATATACATATAAATATAGTTGTGGATAAAGTATAGTATTCAACATGCGCATAATGGCTACTACCCACTTACATGTTACACCACTCGCATCCGGCTCGTGTTGCAATTTCATCTTCGTGGGTAATAGCATTATTCGCTTGTTGAATAATATGCTATTAGGTGACAAACTGGAAAAATAGATCACTGAAAATCAAAATAGGTTTTTGTTTCATAGCCACCTTAATAACTCACTGTTATTGAACTGTGGAAACACTTTACATACTCACCTTCGCGATTTTTTTCATATTGGTGACACACAGAAATAATTTATATAGATAGATTTTCTTTTTTCAATCTATACTGTGCTAGTGTGGCATATTATTTTGACCATTTGGAATTCTCAGGGGGTTTTCATGGTTCTTCAATCCTTGGAAAATTCATTGAAAAAATTGTCAAAAAGTACTACAGTGCAGAGTATCCTTAAAGAATCCGGCACAGACCTTATGGGAATCTGGCCCTCTGTCGAATTGGCTGTTATTTTGGGAAAATAAAGTTCATGGCATCCCGAACTAAAGACCCCACGGGCACAAAAATATCCTATGAGTAGTGTCGGAGGTAAGGGACATACAAGTCCAAGACTTTTAATGATGTTGTGCCTGTAAGTAGACTTAGCTGGGAGTCAAATTAAACTATAGCACTGGTTTTAGACAACAATATGCTACTGCTGGGTAGGGTTATATCTGATTAGCGGAACGTGAAAACGAATGGTTTCTCGCATATTATCAGGTGTAGGGCTCCCTTTTTGAGGTATTATATTTTAATAATCTTGGGAATATAAGAATTGAAGGTATATTTTCTGATGACAACTATCTTGTGGCATGATAAGAATTTAAGTAATCACAGCAAAATTACTCAAGAAGTTACTATTGTTGGTGATTGGTGAGTTTGTAATTTGTTTTCATTCAATATGTTCAGAACGTACATCTTCATTCTTCCTCCAGACTTAATGAGATTTAATCTTCAGGCAATAAAGAATATTTTGATTGATTAATCTACAGATTAAAAAATAAAATGAGAATTCATATACCTACTTGGAGTACCAACAATGGCAGGGGATCATTGGATGGAGAAAATTATGTACAATTCAAAAATTTAATATACAGAGCATTCTTTAGAATAATAAAAAAAATTATGTCAATTCCTGAAAATCCCTAATTACAAAAACTACTCTTAATTTTTAAAAGGAATATAATTTTTTCCTCCATCAAGAAGAGAGAAGACATTCTGTTGAAATTTCGCACTATTCGTGTCTTGAGTCGACTGTTACTATTGAACTTCCTTGCATCTAGTGAATATCATTGAGTTATGAATGCATGCCTGTTGTCTTCCATTCAACTTTAATTTTTTACTTATTGATCGTTATTGATCCTTCACTGTTTTGTGAATATGGGTTCTTGTAACAAAGATTCAATAAAATAAGAGACTTTTTATTCAACAGTTTTTTCTTTTTCAAACGAATCAGTAATATTACAATGTTTTTTGTAATTTGTTCAGACGAAACTTTCCTGAAGCATCTCATATTGAGTCAAAAATATTCCATCATCATAGCTGACAAGAATGAAATTGAAGCGACAGTCGCGCTTGCCAGATTTGAGGAACAAGCAATTTCATCATGACACAAAAACATGATTTTTTTTATTGTTGCCAAAATGACTCAGATGTCATTATATGATTTTCTTTCCTCATTATAATAACGGACGGTAAAAACGAAGCAAAGGTGCTCTCTAACATTAACAACCAACAAATCAAATAAACAAATAGCATCAAGCATTATATTATTCCTCTGTATCTTCAAAACCGATAGAGCCATTGTCCTCACTGAACTTGTAAATTTCAAATTACATTACTCAGTCTATAGCAACCTCTCGTTTCCAGGTCAGGTACATATAGCCACTGCACTGGATGGTACTACTCTGTTTTGTTGCCCAGAATGCCATATGGCCTATCCAGAGAAAGATTTGCTGGAACAGCATTTGGTAGGTCACAAGATTGAAAGACGTTTCATCTGCGATATCTGTGGGGCAGGCCTTAAACGTAAAGAGCACTTGGAACGACATAAACTAGGACACAATCCAGAACGACCTTTTGTTTGTTCAGTATGTATGAAAGGCTTCAAACGGAAAGAGCACCTGAATCTACATTTCGTTATACATTCAGGAGAGAAGACGGAAATATGCGGAGAGTGCGGAAAAGGATTTTATAGGAAAGATCATCTGAGGAAGCACGCCAGGGCGCACATTACGAGGCGAGCTAAGGAACAAGCAGAGCAAGCAGAAAGAGCTCAAGGTTTGCTTACGAAGGATCCTCAGCTTGGGACTGGTACAGCACAAGTTACCATAAGCGTTGGCGGGGTGAGTGTCTAATTTTAAAAAGCATTTCTGTGATTGAATAGTCTGTAGTAAAACTGCACTAACTAATTTTCCTAATTTATTTAAAACACTATTTACAATAATTATTCACTAAAACATTACTATTTCAATTTATGTCTACTGTGGCTATCTATCAGCGAACTCTGGAACTGTAACTCCCCATTCTGCCTGTCCCGCTTATATACTCCCAAGCAGTTTCCATTTCGTCTAGATGGCTCTTCGAATAGTATCCAACAATCGATTATTCCAGCTTGTTCTCGGCGATGCGTACGCCAGCAGATATGCAGCTGTAGTTGAACGAGGGTGCATAATTAATAAGATCAGGGCCGGTCTCGAAATCGTTACAAGTCATTAGAACAAATTTGATCAATTTCCTTAGGATTTTAGAAATTTTAAAAAATCTCAAAATGAAAGATAGGAAAAAGAAGAATTTCGAAATTTTCAAATTTTTCTGTATAACTCCAGAATCAAAGAAGCTAGGCCAGATTTTTTGTCTATCCAAGTATCATCAATGTCACATGGCATGGATTGCTGAATACCACAATTTCTGAATATCAAATAAACAATACATAATTCCAAAAACATAATGAGAAAGACAAAAACAATTTCAGAATATAAAAGTGTGGTAAAGGGAAAACACGTTTTCTCGCGTCATATGAATTTGCAATTCTCTTGACATTTAGTAATGACTGTCCATCAATACATATTTATTTCTATCTTATGTTTTTTCAATTGAACTAAGGAAAAGCAGGCCATTATAAGCAATTTATCGATACGTTTTTTATGATTATAAAAAATTATTGTCATCAAAGGAGATATCTGATGAATACAAAAATTATTCCCATGTCTATTGAAAAACCTGTTGGTCACTGTAAGGAGTAGAATAATGAAAAACATCCAGTTGCTGCTGTAGAATAAACCCCTCAACAACAATTTGATTCTTTTCCAGGTTCCAAACTCTCAAATTCAGATTCCCGTCCAGATACAAGTCCCACAGCATCATATACAAGTTACTGGTGCGAATCAAGAAGATAGTGAAAATGCTGTAAGTACTGTAGTCTTGCCAGCAGCCTCGGAAGGTCTTTCTATATTACCTAACTAAGAAACATTTTTTTTATCATGTGAATATAGTTATTTTCATTTTTAATCAATGAATATCAAATTAATTTTTATTTTGGTAACTTCTTGATTTAGATTATTTTCGATTAGATGTTTTTAATCTAAATTGTATGTATATAGACATTAACTATTTATTACCTGCAACTACTGTGGGTTCACTGAATTTTCGTTGATTTGAAGAATTTTCTTTGAAAAAAAATTCCAAAAATATTACTTTCAACAGTATTGGTCGAAAATTCTTCATGTCAAAATGCATTTCCTACTAAGAGTTGGTCAAGGAGAAAGTTGGCGTTTGTTCCATCCAGTGTGGGATCAAAAAATTATTTTCATTTTTAATGCTTTTTAGTTGGAAATATTTAGAATTGATTAGTTTTGAGAAAACAATATTATGTGAAATCAAGTATATGATACAGTGCGTCCATGAAGTTTTCTTAATCAAGCATCTTCACGTTCATACGAAAAAGACAGTCCTGTCAGAACAAATAAAAAAAATAGCAATTTGTTGTGTCATTTTTGGATTTTGCAAGCATTGTGTTTTTTTATAATGTTATTGCCATATTCAAGAAAACTAATTTTTTTGTTTCTTGCAAATACCTATTGCGGAGTGATTTTGTGGAATAGAATCTAAAAGTTTCAGTGTATGTTAGGTGCTTCACTTTTCATAAGATGCAAGTATTCTGGTACAGGTCGGATCTTCTGTGCCTATTTATGAGATATGTGGTTCAATTCTAACAACTTGAAAACCACTGAAACAAAAAAGAAATTGAAATGGTTGACGAGGTTTTTTGAAATACGTTTCTGAAGCGACATGGAAAAATATTCTTTATATTGTAGCTCTTACCTATCACATTGTATATCAACTACCTAATGTTGCATAAGTGAAGATAAGAGATGATCTATCGAAGAATACTCATTGCCTGCTTTTTATTGGACTTCAGTGCTCACTTTTTGGACGCACTGTAGATATCGATAAGTTTATTACCATTTTCTGTTATTAATAAATGCCTAGACTTCAATCTTATGATGATTTTCATGAAGTTTTCTATTTTCTATTAGTTGTCATAGACCCAAAGACAAAACGTTGCTTCATGCCAGGGAGTCCACCCCCCCTCCTTAACAGAACTCAGTTGCTAACACTGTTGTTGGTTTAAAAGAACCATTGATATTTGAACCAGTCATATTCTGAAATGTCGGAACACTTGCTGTATAGAACCATGAGGTTTTGGGTTTACTAATATTTTTTTTGTATTTCTGGCCATACTTTTTTCAAATAAAATTGATTTTTCAATATTGAATTATCTGAAATTCAGTTCAGCTCTCTGTAGTATATGTACAACAATAACTTTAAGTACTATGCCAATCTGTTGAAGAACTTGAGATAAAAATAGCCTTCTGTGTAATGGTTGTATAAGTCTAGTTCAACTTGCTGGCTGAGAATTTTTTTAGGAATAAAAGGATATATATATATATTAAATTCAAGAGAGGGTTTTGTAAGAGTTGGGGAAGTTTAGTTTATTGAGTGAATTTTCTGGGGATTGAAAAAGGACTTTTAATATTTGTCTTCAGTCACTAATAATAGTAATACTACACGAACATTCACTGGAATAGTAGAAATATGTGGTAGTTGAGGCAATAAGCAACTCACTCAATAACTCGAAGAAACTCACACTAGCAACAAATAAATTTAAAAAAATCACAGCATTTGCTAATCTGTTGATGAACTTGAGTTATACAATCTGACCATAGAAGAAGCGACTATGTTTGAGATCCGAGTCGGCAAAACAGACATGAAATATTTTCAGATGCAAAAATTATCATAATTTTTTTTCATTGGCCTTTTTGAAAATAGAACTATTGTGATTAATACATGTGAAATAATCACTGGATAGTAGATGTAAATATTTATGAATGTTAATAATTTAAATATATACATAAGTAATAGGAATAACTTTTTATACTATTGTCATTCTTTACAATTTATTGAAGAATGCATTTTCTTTTAAGTACTGTTTTAATAAACGTTTCCACTGATTCTGGTTTTTTTCAAATAAAATTGATTTTCCATTGCAGCTAACAATAAGTAAGTCTCGTCAAAAGTAGAGAATGTTTAGAACTGTTTTGTTTTTATTTTTCCGAATTTAAATCAAGGGAAATAAAACTCAAAAAAGTCTCCACAAAAAAAGACTTCCAACAATTAACGAATTAGAAAAAAATGTTTTGATATTGGTGTCTTAGAAGTAGTAGTAACGTGTTTATTATGTTCTATGTATACAGTGTGGAAATTCTAACTGGAACAAATTCTGTAACTTGATAAATGAAGGTTTATCGCAAAATTCCTGAAACACGTCAAGTTTTATTTTCAATGAGGCATATTACAAAGAGATGTGTTCATCTTTTTAATTATCTGGGGGGTTGCAGCCACCCCCAACTTTTTTTTTTAATGGAAATGTAGGTTTATTGATTTTTTATTTGAAATCTTGTTCAATTGCAAATACAAGTCCATGTTTGTTTGTTACGTTTTATAAGCAATGTGTCGGAAAAAAATGAAATAAGGAAATAGTTACTGAAATCATACGGTCTGCGACGCACCTGACTACGACGTGGACAGTATAAGATTTTTTACTGTGTATAGGTAAACTGTTTCTTACCGGAGAAGCCCAAGCAAAAACCTGCTCGCTAGGTATTTGGTCAATTTGAACTGGATGTGATTGATTTGTTGGTACGTGTTTGCAGTCCAACGTGTAACTTACAACCGAAAAATAAGACAATGCCCTATTTAACCGAGACGCATCGGATCGAAATTTTAACGATGATCGGACTTGGGGACAGAAGTCGAACACAGGCTGAAGTCGCTTATTTGTTTACTGAAGTTCATCCAGAATTACCTGCAATTAATCGAAGTACGATTAGCAAAATTGAAACGCGATATCGGGAGTTGGGCCACGCAAGGGATGCTCCTCGACAAAAGCGTTTAAAAGTCGACGAAGACGCCCAGTTGAACATATTATTGGAAGTTGAAGAAAATCCTGTTACTCCAGCTAGGCAAATAGCTCGCGTTCATGGTATCAGTCACACAAGCGTTTTAAAAATTCTGAAAGCAGCCAAAAAGCACCCATATAAGATGCAAAACCTGCACGAGCTTATCGAAGATGATCCTGATCGTAGACTCGAATTTTGCGAACGAATGATGACTGCTATCGATGGTGGACAAATTGCTGTGGAATGGGTGCTGTTTTCTGATGAGTTTACGTTCACATTACATGGGCACATCAATCGACAGAACTGCCGTTATTGGGCTGACGAAAATCCTCGTTGGATGCGTGAATGCCATACCCAAAGGCCTCAAAAAACAAACGTCTGGGCTGGAATTATTGGGGATCGCATAGTAGGTCCTTTTTTTTTCAATGGAAACGTAACCGGCGAAACATACCTGCATATGCTCCAAGACGAACTGATGCCTACATTAGTAAATTTATTCCCCAATCCTTTGGATCCCAAGTTATGTGACCAACGGCCGTGGTTTCAACAAGATGGGGCACCACCACATTTTGCTCAACATGTACGGACCTATCTTCACGAAGTGTTTCCAAATAGGTGGATCGGACGAAGGGGCCCAATTGAATGGCCAGCCAGATCACCCGATCTGACTCCATTGGATTTTTTTTATGGGAATATCTAAAGAGCAAGGTTTATGCCACTAAACCTAACGACATCGCCGAGCTTCAACAAAGAATCAGTGACGAAATTAGGCAAGTAACGCCGGAAGTGTTACAAAATGTGCGGAATGCTATTTATTATCGATTGGGATATTGTCAGCAACAAGGTGGAGAGCAGTTTGAACATTTCTTGCATTAAAGTGATTTCAGTAACTATTTACTTATTTCATTTTTTTCCGACACATTGCTTATAAAACGTAACAAACAAGCATGGACTTGTATTTGCAATTGAACAAGATTTCAAATAAAAAATCAATAAAACATTTCCATTAAAAAAAAAAGTTGGGGGTGGCTGCAACCCCCCAGATAATTAAAAAGATGAACACATCTCTTTGTAATATGCATCATTGAAAATAAAACTTGACGTGTTTCAGGAATTTTGCGATAAACCTTCATTTATCAAGTTACAGAATTTGTTCCAGTTAGACTTTCCACACTGTATTTCTGATCTACAAGTGGAAGCAGATTTGTTTATGAATAGAATGTATTATTTGGTTCCAAATGTTTTAAGATTGTCCTCTTCATTTCTGCCGATGGAAGAAAATACCAAACAAGCATCAGGGTTCAAAACATCTTAATCAAAAATATTTCAAGGGAATTAAATTGAATAAATGCCATCTGTTCAAATTTCAATTTTCGTTATGTGTGCTTGTTATACTAATTTAAAGTTCACTAGATAGCAAAACAATTGTACTACAAAAGATTGATCAAAACTTTTATTTTAAAAAGTTGCTCAGAATACAATTTTAGACCTATACAGTGTGCCCAAGATAAGAATGAACGGCATGGGGATATCGGAAACGGTAAGTGATACGGGGTCGATTAAATTAGAGAAAAGTAGCGCATTTATGTGCCTAATAATATGCCATTTAGAAAGTTTTAATATTCCGAGTAGTTTCGGAGATATCCGAGAAAAACCGAAATTTGAGAATTTCGTTTTTATTTTCTCCTAGCTTTATTTTCAAAGGAAATGTAAAACAAATAGCACTTTGCCATGGCCACTTTTTGAGGACTACACGATAACGTAAGCAGAATTTTTCTGCGACGTTTCGTCTTTTAGAAAACATCATCAACTTTGTATTTTTATATGGGCCGAAACTAAAGTATACCCTGTATACGACTCCATATTTCATTGTGAATACAGCAACGTATCAAACAATATGATTTCGGAACAATTTCTCGCGCAAAATGTAATTTAGTGATTACTTAATATGTTTTTCTTCAATTTTAGATAGTAGGCGCTGGAAAAAATGACATATTTTGGTACATGAAATAAATTGATTAGTCCTATTTATACTAAATTTAAACTTACCACTTTCCAGAATTTTTGCGTTGTTGAATACAAAGATGAGTCGCCAAATCAAAAGTTTACTTTATAAATGTAATTGTAATGTAATAACAAGGAGCTGATATGTATTACAGGAAACAAACAGAAACTTATAACAAGTGTTCAAATAACCCGCCGTTATTTTCTAAGCACAAGTACGCTCGTCTCACAGACGAATTTAAAACTTGAGTTAACATATTCGGACAAATATTGTTAAAGGAAGCAGTTACCAATCTTAGCAAATCTTCTTCATTTTGAAAATTATGATTAGAGTACACTTGATTCTTGATATGTCCCCAAAGGAAAAAGTCTAGTGGGGTTAGGTCGGGGGCCCTTGCAGGCCAGGGTGTATCACTATGAGTACCTATCCACTGTCCTGGGAAGCGACGGTTCAAATAATCACGAACAATTATAGCGTTATGTGCTGGAGCACCATCTTGTTGAAACCAGCAGCTGTGAGTAACCGCTAAAGGCAAATTATCTAGAGCATCTTCCAAATCATTTACTAACAAATTTATGTACCGCTCTTTTGTTAAATTGTTTCGGTAGATAAAAGGCCCAATTACATTCGTACCGAGAATCCCAACCCACATGTTAAAACCGAAACGATGTTGGTGTCTGGACACTTTGTGTACCCGCGGATTTTGTTGTGACCAATAATGAACATTCCGCCTGTTAAAAATGCCATTGTTGGTGATCATACTTTCATCAGACCAAATTATTTTGAAAGGGAAATTTTCATCGTCTTGGCATTTTCTAGTGTACCATTCACAAAAGGTTCTTCGCCTTGCATCATCACCTGGCCTGAGTCCATGACAAATCCTAAATTTATAAGGATGATATTTATTTTTTTTTAAAATGAAGTGAGCGGTGGATTTGGCAACTCCGGTATTATCTTCAATGGTGCGAGTAGATATCTCAGGATTTTCAACAACGGCCTGTAACACATCACGCTGACTTTCTTCATTAGATTGCTTTTGTCGGGAAACCACAGGTTTTTTAAATGATCCGTATTCTTTTAAATTAAAAACTAACCGTCTAAATATTGATTTACCAGGTTGTCGCCTCTCTGGATACTTATTAGAGTACGCACGTTCAGCATCAACACAATTTCTTTGGCACACAATGTAACATGACAACATATCAAATTTTTCAGTATTCGAAAAGCTGCCGTTTTCCATTTTTAACACAAATTAGGTAGGTAGCGAGATGTAAAAGTAGGAACGAAAATGTGTCAAAAATTCTACCAAACTACAGTATTATTATGACAACGGAACAATATGTGTCATTTTTTCCAGCGCCTACTATCTAAAATTGAAGAAAAACATATTAAGTAATCACTAAATTACATTTTGCGCGAGAAATTGTTCCGAAATCATATTGTTTGATACGTTGCTGTATTCACAATGAAATATGGAGTCGTATACAGGGTATACTTTAGTTTCGGCCCATATAAAAATACAAAGTTGATGATGTTTTCTAAAAGACGAAACGTCGCAGAAAAATTCTGCTTACGTTATCGTGTAGTCCTCAAAAAGTGGCCATGGCAAAGTGCTATTTGTTTTACATTTCCTTTGAAAATAAAGCTAGGAGAAAATAAAAACGAAATTCTCAAATTTCGGTTTTTCTCGGATATCTCCGAAACTACTCGGAATATTAAAACTTTCTAAATGGCATATTATTAGGCACATAAATGCGCTACTTTTCTCTAATTTAATCGACCCCGTATCACTTACCGTTTCCGATATCCCCATGCTGTTCATTCTTATCTTGGGCACACTGTATAAGTATTTATTTCAAAACAATTTTTTTTCAATTCACAGTTAATTGAGTGGAACCCGTGTATCTGGGTTACAGTACCGACAATTCAAAACAATTTATTGTTTTTTTCAAAAACAAAAAATTGGTTTCTTGCCATTACCATCAAACGATTATATCAGAAATTTAGTAATATTGTGATGCTATGACCTTTAGAAGTCAGTTGTTTTTATTTTACTTATTATTTTGTTATGTTTTCAAAATTATTTGTCGAATGAATGAATATTGAAATAAACTAAATAAACAAACACCTATTTTGAAAGTTGGAAAATATATTATTGATTTTCGGGAATCTGGTTTGTTATTGACCATTTCAGTGGTAAATGAGAAAAAATGAAAACTATTAAAATTACAGTCATAATGATGAAAAAATTGTTCCAGTTAGACTTTCCACACTGTATTTCTGATCTACAAGTGGAAGCAGATTTGTTTATGAATAGAATGTATTATTTGGTTCCAAATGTTTTAAGATTGTCCTCTTCATTTCTGCCGATGGAAGAAAATACCAAACAAGCATCAGGGTTCAAAACATCTTAATCAAAAATATTTCAAGGGAATTAAATTGAATAAATGCCATCTGTTCAAATTTCAATTTTCGTTATGTGTGCTTGTTATACTAATTTAAAGTTCACTAGATAGCAAAACAATTGTACTACAAAAGATTGATCAAAACTTTTATTTTAAAAAGTTGCTCAGAATACAATTTTAGACCTATATAAGTATTTATTTCAAAACAATTTTTTTTCAATTCACAGTTAATTGAGTGGAACCCGTGTATCTGGGTTACAGTACCGACAATTCAAAACAATTTATTGTTTTTTTCAAAAACAAAAAATTGGTTTCTTGCCATTACCATCAAACGATTATATCAGAAATTTAGTAATATTGTGATGCTATGACCTTTAGAAGTCAGTTGTTTTTATTTTACTTATTATTTTGTTATGTTTTCAAAATTATTTGTCGAATGAATGAATATTGAAATAAACTAAATAAACAAACACCTATTTTGAAAGTTGGAAAATATATTATTGATTTTCGGGAATCTGGTTTGTTATTGACCATTTCAGTGGTAAATGAGAAAAAATGAAAACTATTAAAATTACAGTCATAATGATGAAAAAATATTTATTATCATGATGGAAACAAGATTTATCTTGTTGCCCATAATTGAAAAATAAAACAGAAAATTTGCTGTGATGAATACAAAATATCTTCTACAATAAAAAAATACTTTTGGTTTCTAAAAAGGATGTTATGTTACATTTGTTGAAGAATATTGTTTGTTAGCATCGACATTATCTGTTAGTATGTCAATATTTTATTTGAGTTTTGTTAAAAATAAAAGTTTCTGGTTAAATAATAATAATAATAATAATAATAGCTTTATTCACTCAATAAATACAAATACAAAAAAAGTTGGATAGTTACATAGCAGAAGTGAATAATGCGTTTCAGCGATAAGTGCAAGCACTTGTTTCGCGAACAAAATATCAAATGTATATAAACAATGAAAGAAAAAATAAAAAAAAATTTAAGGGAAGTAAATAAAACAAATCAGCGTCGGGTGATATAAAATATACCTAATAACAAATTTAACTATACCATTACCTAATTATAAAATATAAATGTAAAATTTAAAATGTAAATTATAAAATCTAAGATATAAAATATGAAATGTTAGATATGTAAAATCTCAAAAACTTTAATAAAATAAATGTCTATCAAAAAAATTTAAAGAAGCTTCTATTGTAAGGAGATAGTTACCACTATTAAATTTAACGGCAAAAAATCCAGAGGAAGAATCGTTTTTAGTTTCCAAAAACTGGGTCTGTTGAGGACATGTTCAAATTATGACATGATCAGTAGGCTACGAGTGAAAAAACAGTGTTTGCGGTTAGCAGAGTAAACCCAAACAACGCAATTTCCAAAATCTCCGAAAATTTAAATAAATCTTTTATTTCTGATCGAAAACTACTCACAAAAAATAAATTCAAGCTTATGGGCCAAAGTTTATTCATAGACTTTGAGTCATCTAGGGACTAAGAGCCCAATTTGTATTTTTCTTCTTGCTACAAATTGAATAAAATGGGAGTTTAGCTCACAACATTGTAGACACATGTATAAATCCATATATTTTATAGTAGAAACGGTTACCAATAATAATTAAAACTGAATTTGATATATGAAAAGAACATGTAATTTTTTAAATAATATCTTATCCTAGAACTAATTACCGATAAATCATCAATTATTCCATACCAAATATAATTAATTTCAAACAAGTCTTTTATACACAATTGGATGTAGTTATGCAGAAACCTACCAACTCAAAAAGTCGAGAAAGATTCTGAATGTAAATATGCATTTATAAAAATTCTTTCTGTAATTTGTAGAAGTCTACCAACCCTACAAACACATCGCAGCCCTGACGCTGTTGGGTTGGTAAGCTTCTGCAAATAACAGAATGAGTTTAAATAAATGCATATTCACATTAACAACATTTCACGATTTTTGTGGGTTGGTAGGTTTCTGCATAACTATATCCAATTACTTGTCAAGACAAATTTATTCATTTGCCTTTCTACACTTGCATTATTTCCTTGATTCTACATTTTTTCATTTTCACACGGTAAAAGGTTAAAATACTGAAAAACATATCTTCTCCACAAAATTGAACTTTTAATCATAATAAGTTCTCAATTTCACAATAATTTATTCAGATCAACGCCTTCTACGAGTTACAATTTACTAATTGCTCTTTTTTCAAATTCTCTAATTACTAGACTAATTTTTGCTATAGCCAAGTTCACATCTACTTCGGTTATTTCCCAATGAGTCAGTAATCGTATAAATCCTTCTCCTTTAGCCCCTTGTCGAATTCCTATTTTGACTGAAACTTTCACAGAGTCCGTTTCCTTCACCTCAGCTAATCTCCTAACAAAATCGGCAGGAGTAAAATTTGGATGATCGAAAAAAATCATTAATACGTTGGATTCAACTGAGCTACAGTCCACGTTGCATATGCTGGAATTGAGGCTGGAAATCGCTGAAAAGGAAAATTCAATGTCATTATTACTGCAAATTGAAAAAATGGTAAAATTACTTTAACTATAATGGCCACAAGCTAACAAAAAAATAAATATTCATGTAGTTTAACATGAATAAATTCACTAAACATTTTCCATGAACTTGTTGATGTTTCTACAAGAGGGTTGCATTTTCAGATAACCAATGGCGTTTTGAATAAAAAATTGTGTAAAGCGGGTGAATTAGGGTGTGTACATTGTTGTGCCAATAAAGGAAGAATTTTGAGGGTTTTTTCCGAGATAGAAATGCGTCCTAAAAAATGCCTGTCATCACTCAAAAATAGGTTCAAATCTCCGAAATTACTTGAGACTATCAAACATTTTATTTGGATCTTTTTAGTAGCTTGTGACTATCAGTTAACGGAATTTAATCAGTTGTGGAGATATTAGCTAGAAAAAACCTCGTGTGTCATCCTGTATAACTAACATATTGATAAGTAGTAAGTCAATTTGTTATTTACTACACGGTAAATGAAGCAACTTTTCAATTAACATTGATCACAGCATGGTAGAGGGCCACGGAATTGCGGAAAATATTTTCTTAAAATCGATTGATTATGAACAAATTACAAACTCAATGATATATCACAGTAGTTAAGTGGACTGAGGTCCTTTAGCATGATTTCAACCATATTTTGTACGGCAGCCTAATAAAAGAGTTCACATTTTGAAAATATTTACTTCATTTAGAGTTTTGAAACTTTGTACATGAAAAAAAGTACCTGATAAGGAAAATATCTTTTATTGACAAGCGCCCCAATCTTTTCAACATTGATTTTATGGTAGTGTGTCTATACGAACTCTGATTCTCTACGAATCTTCTTTATCTTCGTTTCATCGATACAAAAAACATTTATCATTAAAAATAATACAGATCTCCATACATCCAAAATTGTATTATATTGTTCGTAAATGCAAATATAAAGGTTCCCAACTCACAAGATTGTTTGTGTTTACGTATGAATATAAGGCTTTTGTAAGTTACCATCAGAAACAGGTTCTTTATTGCATGTGTTTAATTGAAATTCAACATTTGCCCTTTTTCTGTGAACCAGTCCTCTAGAAGAACTGACTGCTCTTAGACTACATTTTTAGAGGTACCAGTATAGTTTGTTCAACTCCTAATAATTCAGGAGCATCTATCAGACCGTTCAGAATTTTGTAAATGAACGAGAAGTCATACCCCTGCTTTCGATGGATCAATGGATATTCGTTGGTAAGGAATGTTTAGTCTATACGAGCAGAAATCTGCGTTGAACTCATTCGAGTTTTTTGATGTGAGCTAGGGCATGAAAGCACCAAATAATCGAAGATTATTTAAGGTGAGATATTACCAATGTACTCATTTGAAAAAAATATCTGATGAAATGTCTCTATGAAACTCAAGTGATTGAGAGATTAATCTGAAAGACGAATCCAAGAGCTTCCATTGACGTTACTGTCGCAATTTAAAGTGTTATCAAGAATATAATTGAAGCTCACGTTTTACATTGTGTGGTGTGGGCTGACGAACTACATTTCAAAGGATTTAGGCCCATTTTATCCATCAACCACGTGAAAAAAACCTTCAAGATATGTACGGTCACCTGGATTATACCACGAAATATTTTCACACCAACAGCATACATAAAGGAATCTATAATCGGAGATTTCTTTGACGATGTCATCGATAAATACACTGAGCAGTAAATGCCCTAAGTGGGACCCATGTGGCGCACCCGATGTAGCGATGGTTATCATTGCATATGCATCCGTTCAATCGGATGGGGGGCTAGTCACTTCTGCGGAAGTTGACAAAACCTTTATTGTTACAAACAGTAAAACTTGGGACCGACGGTACTCTGCCACGGGACTGAAGGAAAATTACCAGCCTGATTATTGCAATCCTCTTTTATTACTTCACTGGGAAAGGGGCGATTCCCGAAGAACTACATAACATGCGTCTCAAACCATCTTTATCCTCAAGGATATTGGGGATGACCATAAAGCTTTACAGTCTGATTTCAGACCTCTTACGATACCTTCGGTTATCGTCAGACACTTTCATTGCTCGGTGCACTCAAACGGAGTGAACGGGATTTTCAGAGACGAGCACGGCCTTCACGAGAAAGGTCGAATAGATTGCAGAAAACATCTGCATTACGTAAGGGACGGATATGTACGTATCTACAATACAGGTAAGATTGCTTCAAAGGGAGCCAACTTCACTGAATAGCTGACTTAATATTTTGGTGAAATCTCACTTAAGATTGATTTTCAGGAAACGCTTTTGAACAGTTATCAGTTTTCAATAAAGGTCTTGCCCACGCCTCTACAAACTAGTATTCCTAGTAATCTTTGAGGTATTTAAGTTTGTAAAGTAAAAATTGAATTTTTTATATTGAAGTCAATTTGGTTGCCCCATTTCTAATTGCTGGCAATCATTATACCGCAGTGTTTCATTCTATTGCATATTTGTTTCGATGTTTCATTGGCGTTATACAGGCTGTTATATGTGGGAGTATTCCTTCTGCCATATGTACGGGCAATAAAAAGGTATCATAAGCAATCTATGGTGGAAGAAGCCTTGAACACAAAGTATATCTCTTTCGCCATGTCATCCGCGAAAATGATCTTCTTTGATTGACGATTTGTTTATTTTGTAGAAATTTACTACATTCTAGTCGATATATATATACCAGAATGTGGTGAATGCCCCGCCATATATACAGGTCAAATTGGTAGAAATTTTTATATAATAAAGGTACCATCATGAGCATGTCTGTTCGGATAAAAAATCATTGATGTATGATCATCTTCAAAATTCGAAACATAAAATAGATAAGAACAATTTAAAAATTCTCCATACATGAGAAAAAGGGAAAATGATTTGTTGTTGTTGTTGAGTTGGAATCTATGGAAATAAACAAGTCAATGAAAAACCCCAATTCTATTATCCTCAAGGAACAACTCGGTTTAAACAATAGCCCTCTCCTGAACCTATAACCCTAATTCCCAATACCTGCCAAATTAATTGTTTGTTCATTTATTATATTGATTCTGAGAATCGATATACCGCTTGTAGGTATAAATACCCAAATTTGGACGTACTCTAGTTAGTTTTGAAAATGGTGTAATGACCGAAACTAGTCAACAAATATAAAATTATCGTGGAAAATAGACAAAATTGTTTTTAGTGTATCCTTAGCACGAAAATTATGATTTTTCCTTCAGTGTGTTATTTCAAAAGATCGTTCAGATTTATATTGAAAAGAAGCGGCCCAAGAATTGTTCCTTGGGGTACGTCATATTTCATCCCTTCTAGTTCACTTCTTTTTAGCTTAACCTGAACACAATGTAGTTTATCAGATAGGTAACACTAAAATAGTTTAAGAAATATTCCTTTTACACCAATGTTTTCTGAGCTTTCGATGAGTAGGGTAAGACTCATTGTATCAAATACTTTAGAAAGATCCACAGAGATTGTTTACCTCTATCCAAAGTATTATACCTTTTTGTTGTGAGGGCGAGAATTGTATCTTGATTGGACACTCCCTTCTTGAAACCATATACAAATATAAGATGTATGAATCAGTGAATCTATTTTAGAAAATTTGTTTATAATCGTCTTAACATCAAAAATTCAAAATTTTAAGGAGAGGAAATTATATTTCCTTTAAAATGAGGACAGACGTTGTTTATTCAAGTAGTGTTCTAGTAGGTAGTAGTAGAAAAAATCGTGCGAGGTCGCTACTGCAGACAGGCAAGTAGGCCCTCATGGACTCTTTTTGCTATCCCCTGTTTCGCACATATCTACAATACTTCTCTCCTAGCCTTCCTTTTCGAACCTTCGTGACCTTCTGATGAAGGTCAGTATGACTGTCCATTCCAAGTCAATTGCTTCCTCTTGTAAGAGTTTTTCAACTCCGAAGATCCAAATATCAAGCTTTCATAGGCCTCGCACTTTTTTCCAAACCCAATCTCATTTTTTCATTTGTGAACGACATCTTACTCATCAATATTAGGTACAAATTGACGACATCACAGTGACAAAAGGAGCTCGTGATCAACAGCAATATATTGTAGTTTATTGATCAGAAATTCCAGTTAACGTCGAATCATGAAGTTAGGATTTCTGTTGTTTTTACTTAGTGATACATTCGGAAGAACTACTATTTCCTTTCCATTCACTCCTATTGTATAGAACCAATAGGAGAGTAATCTGGTTTTGCCTGATTAGCAAATTCAACTTGTAAGAATAATATATGATTGAATCGGAGTACCTATAGGTTGATTTGTGATCAGTAACGGTTTAGAAATGATTTTATTCTTTTTTCGAAAGCTGTAAAGTCTGTGTTAGAATGCATATTCATAGAATATTGAAAAACTTGATTTTCCAATTTTTATTTAATTGGGATATAGCCTCGTTAGTTATGATAGGGTTTAATGAATAGGTGACTGGTTATTGCTAAATTTGTTGATATTTTAATAACCCGTTTTCTCTTAGGTGCAAATTGAAATAGTTCTCTGAAGAAGATGACAAATGCTCCAGTGTTTTCTACGAGCTGATTGTTATGGGATAAGTTGGCGTCTTTCATTTTGTTCCATTAGTCAACTCATTCGTTTCAGAGGCTACTTATATATGTTATAAAACAAGAAAGAGTTGAGAATTAGGGCTGCTAGGATGGATGGCCTACTTGCTACTATCTCTTTTTGTAACTTTCAGGAGATCGATATACATGCAAACAATCTCATCAAGAAGGTTAGTTTATCTCTACAAAAAAGTTATTGAAACTTTCAGTGTCTATTAAACTCTTACTGTAGAAATCGTCTACATAAACATTTTTTGAGATCATATTAAAAAATGTTAAGCCAAAAAATTTCCAATGCAATTTGGGATTAATGACTTTTATCTAATTTTTACATACGACAAAATAATGAATAAAATCAACATAAATAGAAACAGCTATATATAAATAAATATTACAGCCAAACTATAACAAAAATATACCTCATTAATAACCATAACAGATAAATACAATTTAATTTAAAAAAAGCATCTGGTAAAAAACTTTGGAGAAATTTTTCTTTTTTTGATGGAACATAATTGTTTCATACCTCAGTAAGTTTTCCTAAAGGTTTATTTCTTTAATTTATTTCTAATTACATATAATATTTTATGCTGCAGTTCAACACTTCGATAAATGAAGTAGACCTTTTCTACAACTGCTTACTTACAGTAGCCTTTGACTCTTGAATCTCACTGAGATATGTTATTTTGTGACAGCATTTCCGTCCCAGAGCGGGTATAGAGGCCGTTTCTTTTATCATGTGGTAACATTGCTATATTCTAAACCGTAATAGATACAAAGACGATTAAATGGGAAAAAAGGTAACTATTGTCGTAACTATTCTCGCCCTTCCCAACTTATACAGGGAAAACTAAAAATGCTGTTTTCGGTTTTTTACGAATAGGATTGTTATTTCAGAAAATATAAAAAAATTAAAAATGAAAGTTTTATTGAATTCAAAATGTACTAGAACTACGTAACGATAAATTTTTAATCAAACGTTTCGTGTCAACACCGCCATCATCAACTATTTTTTTCAAATACGGACCTGTCTATTTCATCACAAATATTGATAGAGCGATAAAATCACAATTCAGTGGTATATCACACTCGACATTTTTATAACGTTCCATATAAAATAACTAGCATCATCAGTGACAACAGCATTTTTAGTTTTCCCTCGGGAAAGTCGGGAAGGGCGAGAATTCTCTTAGATTTTCTCTGACCAATGTACTGCTCACCACAATAGCTACATTTTTTCCCATTTAATCGTAATAGATACTACGGTTTAGAATATAGTAATGTTACCACATGATAAAAGAAACGGCCTGTATTGAAAAAATTATCGCTCTTCAATGCTTTTGTTAAAAATGCAATTATCGGATAACTTACATATACATATAGGATAGCTACTGAGTGTTAATTGAGTCTCGAGCGTTTTTCGTCTAAGAGTAGCGTTTGTAGAAAAAACTTTGTGTGTATTTCTAGCACAAAGTGTCAATGTATCACTTTGCACTCCAAATACACAAATTGGAGATTTTACTTATTAGTCTTGCTATCATGCAGAAATCTATTACCTAGCAGAAAGCTTTGAAGGATCAAAGAATAATAAATATTTATAAAATATATACGATGTCTTTTATCACAAACCTTATGCAAACGAAAAAAAATAGATTTTCATAATTGATTGAATTGAAAAATAATTATCAATCTTAAATGATATCTAATTCTATTATCATATCAAAATAAATATAATACAAATTTAGTAACTGTCTTTCAAGCCATAATAGAATCAGATAAAGATAATTGGTTTTCAGTTCATCAACCAATTTATTACCATGAACATAGAATTCACGGCAATCTTATTTTAACAACTAAGGAAATAACTAAAATTCGAAGATCCTTTTTTACTTGGAAGGGTTGCCGACATCTTCCAAATTGTATATTTCATCATATTCCCTGATGACGAGTTGTATTTTATCACAAGCCAGTTGAACATCTCCAGCGGTAATTTCATGGTACAAGACGAATCGTACACAATCAGACTTTAGTGAAGAGCACCTTACACTAGCACGAACACTATCAGTATCTAGAACTGTCTGTAATCTACGCTGTAGCTCTTTGATGTTGACCTTGTTACGATCTACATACATGAGTAGAATGTTTGTTTGCACCTTTGCTTGGTCCACTTTGAAAATATTCGACTTCATTTGGTGTATTGCTAAAAAACGAAGAATTAAATATGTTGCAGATATGTTACAAATGTTGAAGCGGCTTCATAACAATGGATTTATGAATTCATTGGAAAGTGTAAAAATTCTAGTACATATACTTACTATAACTTGTATATGGTTAATAAGCACTACCTTTTTTGTTAGATAGATGGGTAGCCATGCTTTATTTACTCAAAATACATACTACAATGTTTAGAGTCGTCAATATAGAAGTAAAATAGGTAGAATTATTAGTAAACAAGACAAAGAGATGTGTATACATAAAATATATAGTGTAAAATTCCAAAACTGAAACATTGGTCAATATAAAAATAACATTGAAAACACATCTTACAAATAACACTGAAATAAACATTATACATCGTTGAGTAATACATCGTAAATTTCTTCCACGCTATGTGGAAGAACTCCATTAGTAGTTTTCTATCTTTGTACTTGAATTTATTTTTGGGTTATGTCCTGTAGAGAATTGTAAAGTTTTGCTGAGTTGATGTAGCTTCCATGTGTTAAGGTTAGAAAACATATCTTTTTTTCTTTAGTGACTAATTAACTATTTCAGTTTTGGTTATGTTAAGGCTTGAATGATTGTCGGCAAATAATCCATTCTTGAAGCACGTTTACCTATTGTTAAATTTAGTTTGAAGTCGAGTTATGTTTTCATGAAGAACAAGTATACTGGATGGAGAAATCGATGACATATAATGTGAATAGCAGATGACCCAAAATAGATCCTTGAGGTATTTCTGATCAGACAGGCAAAACTGATGAGTATTTCCCCTTTTTGACTATCTGGGTACATTCAGAGAGGTGTGATGGATTAAATAGAGTGCATTTCACCTGAGGCCATATAATTTTAATTCACTAGCAAGATTCGATGAGACACACAGTCCAAATGTCTTTGAGAGGTCACAGAAAATTGTTGAGTTTTTTTACCTTATATTTTATTGAAAATTATCAATTTCATAATAATAATATTAGATGTACTTTTTGGAACACCCAATAGGCCATGGACCTTCAGTCTGTTTTAGATTTTTTCAGTTGACGTTACATAATTATGTGTAATATGCAGTGGGCTAGTATTTTCATTTAATAAAAAAAAACT
This sequence comes from Chrysolina americana, assembly GCA_958502065.1. Lineage (NCBI taxonomy): Eukaryota > Metazoa > Arthropoda > Insecta > Coleoptera > Chrysomelidae > Chrysolina > Chrysolina americana. Next base: position 17,027,852 of record OY293411.1, on the reverse strand, counting down.
TGTTGGCCAATAATTCGTGAATTTTACGTCAATTTTTGGTAACTTTCCGTCTGTCATGATATCTAACTATTGCAGGATAATTGAATTCAATAAATATATTTTAATTTTTGAATTTCAATTTAAAATAAATGTTCGCATGAAGAAAAATCAATTATTTACGCTGGCTTTATACAGATTAACGTACATTGCAAAATTTAAGTTCTTGGTTTATGTTATTATATTGGTTTTTATGACTGAAATTAACACAGGAATTGACCCAAAAATTGTCCTGTGTAAAAATAACCATGGCCAATTTTATTGTTCATTAGTTCATGAATTATTGACATTTTATATGACCCTGTATAAATTGGCATACATATTCCCTCCTCTCAAAACATTTAACAATGTGCTCCACCATTTCAGATAAGTATGTTTCTTTCTTCTAATACCAAAATGTGTTAAGAAATGAGGCTGCAAGAAAAGTATTACTCTGTTAGTGAGACTCACTTTGATAGCTTTGGGTAAAACAGGTGTTACTGAAATTGGACGGTAATCATAGTTGTCACTTTCATTGACTTCTTAAATAAAAGGACATTTCTACTAACCTTGGGTTTATTTAGTTGCACTACACTCCTTGAAACCTTTGATGCAGTAAAGAATATACTATAATTGGAGTTAAGTCACAGAAATACGTGTCAATAAGGGGTATTTTTTATTGGCTTGATTTTGGGATTCAATTCCACTGTATTCAGTGAGTTTATTTGTTGATATTCCTGCAATGAAACATTTAAGAAAGAGTGAAATGATTATGATACTCCATGAAGTGTTCCTTGATTTTGCCGGAATTTAAAACTTCCGCTTGCATTCGGCCAGGTTTGAATCCTAGGAATGAGAACATTTTTCTCAATTTCATAGGAGTCGATAGGCAATATGTATTGTCTAAATGCCAATCCCCACGTCTGGTGCTTGCTTGGAGTGTGCACCGACCACCCAGGGTGGTGCTGTAGGTTTTCAGGGTTTTCCTACAGCTGAAAAGTGAATACGGCACCAAAAATCAGTAAGTCGCCCCGGAGCGCCACGACAAATAATAATAATAGCCGTCCTTTACCCGCACAGACTATTCCTGTGGGTATACTCTATGAGTGTTTATGAGGGAGTATTAATATTTTTATTATTATTATTACCTACTAGTCAGTGAATGAATAAATAAATGAAATGCAGATGAAGAAAATAACTTTTGCCTAATTTTCTCTGACCGGTTTCGACTTTTACACCATTCTCAATTTATTATTGAGAAACTGAACTGTTCATCCGAAACCGGTCATAACGAATATAAAGTCTCAATGGAAATTAAACAAAAGTTATTTTCTCCACCCTTCATTTTATCATGAATTCTCAAAAAACAAATAGATCAATAAAAATAAATCAATGAATAAAATGATTTTGAAATATGGACAGTAATGCTAAATTCCTGAGAAATTTGTTTGCATTAAACTAGAATCAACCATTAACATTATCTTGGAAAATTTACAAATCAGCAATTCCAGTTATATTTTGTCAAAAGCCTTGCTGCAGCATTTATATCATCAAGGGAACCCTGCAATCAGGACTTCTACGAATAATATTTAATATATTTGATCCAATTCGATTCAAATGACGTCGATAATATTCATAATTTTATCACCAGCCTGTGATTTTGAGGATAGCTGGACAGCTGTCTGTTTTGAGATTTTTTATATATGTATGTATAAAGGAAAGCTACCATTGAAGCATTACTTTTTGCAGCATGCTCATGCATTTTACCATAAAAACCTTCCTTTACCTTTAGCTATTTTGAATGCATGATCATGATCTATTTTCAATCTATCAATCATCGTATCCAATGCAACCAATCCGGCTGCAGCCAAAACTCCAGCTTGTCTCCATCCACCTCCCAAAACTTTCCTTATTCTTCTTGCTCTGAAAATTATAGTATGGTGAAAAAAAAAACAAATACATTCAAAACTAAAATATATCAAATTTCATCATACTCTAATACAAATGTAACAACAAACTATGGACTGGAGTCTTTCCACAATTTATAACAGTAAAGAAAACGAAACTGCGTATGTTTCAAGTTTATATATATTTTGTGTAGTGAATGAAATACTTATATTCATTACTTTTATGTAAGCAATATGACTTATTTATTTCGTACTTTTCGCGGTTTACTGATGAAACTGAACATATCACAGTGTCTGAGATGAAAAAGATTTGGAAAAGTATTTTTTTCTTTATCTCACAAATAATAACTCATCAATTAAAAAATCGATGTCCTTCTACTAGAAATATGTGAAAATCAATACAATCGAACCCATAGCAAAAAGAGTTAAAAAAGGTTCAATCTAGTTTTAAATAAAAAAAACTAATGATCATATAGTTTTCAACCAATTCTGTCGCTTTCCAATAGACTTTTGATAATTGAGAAATTTGGTAATTGAGAACATCGAAACCACGACACTGCCACTCTTGAGGAAATCCAAAAAGCACATAATTGAATTTGTTAATTTTTGATAGTAAAGTAGTTAAGTTAGTAATAATTCATAATGTAATTATTGTAATAAAATGTAACAATAGGCTAAGGGAACTCGGTCAATACCCTTTTGAATTGAATTTAGTGTCAGTTCAACAAAGTTCTGTTATTATTTGTATTTTGCTGTGGAATAATAAATATTTCCTCAAGTTCTCTGGATGTTTTGTCAATAACGATAATTTCTTGGTCAATAAATGATATATTCTAATGATCGCGTCAATCTGCACTAGCTGAGATTTGTATAAAAACAACTTTGAACAAAAATGAACCCTGTTCACACGAAAATGAATTTTACTCCACTTTAGCCTGTTTATCACTTCTTGAAGATAAAAACAAAAACATAAATATAGATCAATATTGCAAGTGAATTTCCTAACAGCTGTTTTGTTGAACGAAACATGATGTGACGCATTGATATTGGGAAATTGTTTCATAATAAAAACAAATTAAAACTAATCTTTATAGTCATCGACCCTTGCATTCTTTCCATAAATTAATTTATAAATATACAAGTTTAAATCATATGCGAATAAATATTTTCCAGAAATTGAGGGTCACCAAATTTCATCCAAGTTAAAATATCTTTCAGAAACAAGGTTACTTTGAATTGGGAATAAATATACTGAGCCATCAACGAATATGAGAGAGAATAGGTATGCATTTGATTCTTACAACAATACAGTATATTATGTGTACGAGGAATATCAATATAGAATAGCTAAGTCATAGTGCTGATGCGAAGGACACTGATAAAAGCTTTGAACTGGGTAGATTAAAGCTTACTCGATATCAAATCGAAATAGTGGAAAAGAAACTGGCAATAACTTTAACATAATCAGTAAAACCTGTGACAAGATCTAGTATGACTGGTTTAATACAAGGGTTGTGAGCCGTTCAATAATATATAAAGCCTCGTATGGAAGAAAGACTCCGCAATTATCAGCAGAGGAAAGCTTGACCGGGTACAAAAACTGGAATGTTCGGGAACAACAGGAGCCTATTGAGGACATTCACAGAGCTCTTCAACTTTACAAAATGAGATTTGTCAGAAGTATCTTAGGATGCAGGCTCTGTGAGGAGACATTAGAAATAACGTAACATATGAGGGGCCTAGTTCCAAAGTGTACAATCTCCAATTTTTATTAGAAATGAGGAAGATGGCGTAACAAATGTCTGAACTCAAATAAACTATCATTTCGTACCAAAACGATCAATCGCCAATTTATTATTGATGTAGAAAATCAAGCTTAGGTCCATAACGTACAATCTCCAAAAATAATTAAGGTCCAAACCGTACAAACTCCAAACTCGTCAATTAGAACAAAACGTACAATATCCAATTAATATTAAGACATTTTCAAGAGTGATTTTTTCAAAATAAGCATTATTTCTTTCGCGCTAAAATCATTCCGATTCAACAGGTTAGTTTCATGGATTGCAGATTGTGGTGTACATAATATCCAAATATTTTTATGAAAGTAATTAATTAATTAAGTTGCCAGGACAATGGCATTTTGCTTTTTCGAAAATGAAAAGGATGGTACTCATTTAAAATTCCAATTGGGCAGTAATAGTCTGGGGAGAAAGTAATTATAGAACAGATCTAGGGAATGAAAACCCATTACAAAAAAAAGGTAACAGCATCCCTAATATGGATCCAACCATAATCACCAAGTAGAATGCAGTAACCGAAAACAAGAAAGTTTATGTCAACAATCTTCTCCTTTCACATTATGGAAGAGTAACCCTAGATTAACTTTTTACAAATTTGTACTTGAAGGAGAAGACCAACCAGAAGATACTGGAGGACGGTGAGACCACGGTACTATGCGAAGCAAGGGAAGAAGAGTGTGGTTTGATAGTTTGAATTTTTGCATTTTACCCAGTAAATTCATTCACAATTTTTGAGAAAGCGTTCAAAAGCATTCTTGTTTACGTTAGTTATCAAAGTTCTGTTGTTAATTGGTTCAAAATAAAAATATTATTTCGAATTCGAAAACGGTAAGTATTTCATTTTCAAAGTGAACATTCTCCATTACAAAATTTCGTAACGTACAATCTCCATAACTTTTTTGTAAATAATTTTGAAAAAAACACATTTTTTTGTGGGATTTCTTGAATTATCTATAGATAATGATAACTTTATAACATAATATTATTCAAATTTCAAAAAGACCACTTTCGATTGCGAATTTGTATAAACTGGAGATTGTACACTTTGGAACTACGCCCCTCATATAATAATTTGATACAAGACACTGAATCGTATATACATAATAGTTCTACAAACTAGACTTTAATGGTCTTGTTGATAAGACGTGAATTAATTTATTTAAAAAAAACATAAGTACACAATTTGAATATACAAAGACCATTAACTGTTAGTATTTTCAATTCCCTGCATGTATAGATACTTTTTGCAAGTATATGCTGTCAATTCAGCTGGGAAATTATGCTTAGTGTATACTTCTGGAGAATGAACATCCATTCAGCAGAAGAGCCCAAACCTCAGTTTGATCTAGGTGACAGCAAATAGTTGCATTATACAAAACTTCCTTTCCACAGTGATTTGATATGAATCTCAATGCATAATAATTTTTCCGTAGTTTGTCGTTTATTGTATCAATACAAGGACTTCAAGTACGTTTATAATCTAAAATGAGAACTAGCATTTTTGTTACAAAGTTGGAGACCTCCTCAACTTGGTTATATTTCAAACGTCTCAGTAGTCTCAATAGGATTATGCATAGTAAATTTGAACAATGATATTTTTGCTTATAAAGTTTGTTTTGGCAAGTCTTACTGCATTTTGCTCAGTGATAAGGAAGTAATTAATTAAATTGACAAAAAAAAACAGTGATCCAAGTATGGATCCCTGTGGAACACCTCATTTAATTTCTGAGGACTCTCTATATGTACTTTCCGAACCAATAATTTTTGAGACCTGTTCTGGTGGTACGATTTAATCGTTTCTAGATAAACTCTAAGGACTATATAACGTTATATTTTCAGAATGAGTGGATTATGATTAACGCAGTCAAAAGCTCTCGTTATATAGAAGGCTGGATGAAATCTTGGATAAAAATTTTAATTAAAATAAATACAATACAATTGTTCCCTATGATATAAAATCAGGTGTTCCTCAAGACTGTCATAAAAAAAAACTTGGCTGTTTTTAAATTGTACTAACAACTTCTGAATTTGGCGAAGCTTTGGAACTCATTGAGAGGTTCAGAGCTTACAACCTTCAAAAATTCATGTGATAGTCGAGAATCAATCCTAGGAGTTTCATGGCAATGAAACGTATTGACAAACCAATTCAACAAAAAACCTCAGTCTCATTATTAACCATATTTTATTTTCCATTGGAAAAGTTAAAAGTATGTAATACACATAAATAAAATTAATACAAGCATCTACAAAAATCAGCTTTTATATAAAATAGTGATATGATAATGAAGAGTTCAAGATATGTTGAAAAATAATAATAAGCAGAGTAAAGAGTATAATGCTGTATAATATTCCTGTAAGAAATAGCATATTTTTCCAACAAGGGTATATACTGAAAATGTTATTTCACACAGAGTTAGTTAGTTAGTTTTGTTCATATTGAAACCAATAATTCAAATCAAAACTTCCTCTTAGCACAGCCAGATTAAATTAATTCCAATTAATGCCATGCTGAACAAGTGTTCAGCAAGATCAGTGAACTTCCGTGAGTAGAGTCAGCAGTGACAGCAACAGGGAGTAACATGTTTATTCTGGACAATGTGAAAAAAGTTTGTTTAGAAGGAGAGTCTCTTGCCTGTGAAATCAAGTTTCTCCATACTTAGCCTCAATTCATATACCTCTTATATCTTTTTATCATTAGGAAAGTGGTTAAAAACTTACTTCGTAATAAAATCGGTACTGCCCGCCAAAATAGCACCAACAGGACAGCCCAGTCCTTTGCTCAAGCAGAAACAGACAGTATCAACGTCTCTGACAACTCTCCTGGGAGTTACTTTCAGAAATACAGCAGCGTTCATCATTCTTGCTCCGTCCATGTGAACTGGTATATTGTGTTCTCCAGCAATACTGCTCACTTTCTCCAACCAATCTAAGGGCAATACCTAAAGAATGTAGTATGTTAGTATGTTTGATCACCATTAATTACATATCGATATCAATTTTATAAAATAAGCAGAGAGGCCAATATGGACAGCTCATGCGTATCTTGGAGGGAAAAGACAACTTTACCTACGGTGTGGCTTCACTGGGGTAACCCCCCAGTAAACCATAAGATTTGGTTCATAAAAGACGAGGAATAGGTCCCCATCGGATTAGGGGTCGAAGGCAAAGTGGTGAGGCCCAAAACTCTAGTGGACGGATGATCTAAGGGATAATCTTCTGCATTGCAACAAGAGCAGTGAGCATGTTCTTTCGCGTGAAAGACACCAATGTTAGGCCACCTTTTCCGCCCAAAATCTAAGGGATTATGTATATCATCTTCGAGGTCGAGGCTATGTCAGAGCGGTACTCCTCAGTCAGTTAACGAAGTGGCAAAAATTACACGTGTCGCGTTCTGGCTCGTATCCTACCACCAATGGAGGGCATCAAATGGATAACACGCACGCCGCTGATCGGGTGGAAATAACATATCTATGAGTATCCGCAACCACTCAATTCAGATACTCCAGACCTAGTGCAGTTCGAATCTTTCTGCAGACTACGCCAGTGCGAGCAGACATGAGTTAGACCTACATTGAAGGCTCAAAAAACTTTATTATATCAGACCCTGATGGGCTTAATAACAATTGATTCCGGATTTGTTTGTCGAGGGGCGCAATCTTCCCCTCAAAACGGAGATTTGTTAGATATAAAGAAATGCAGACCAATAGCTTGTTTGAATGTGTGTTATAAGATAAGATAATTGGTGTATAAAAGGCAATGTGAGAAATAAGGGTGAAAAACGAGGGATGGAAGTGGAGCTGTATGCACATGGTAGACCCAATGAAATAATGTGCGTATTTCGTGCAAATATATTACAGTAGATGTATCAAACAGAATTCTGTGCAACCTTTAGATGGCTTGGATCGATTACCGCAGGGCGTTTAATAAAAAACATAGAAGATGCAGAAGGTGACGTGGGGCTTCCGAAACCTCAATGTTTTTTCTCAGCCTATATCAACAGACATAACGCGGAGCTACGAGTGTTGTACTACCATCAACGGCACTCCTACGGTATAGACGAGACACGTTGCCTTATGCTCCGGGGGATATTGAGTCAATTGTGGACAATGTGAAGTGCCGAATCTATTGAAACTACTACACCCCACCTTCAGGCAAATACAAGCCAATATGCTTTGATATAGTCCTCCTCGACTATCATAGTAAGATGATTTTTTTGCCAAAATGTACATCGTACGAAAATAGAAGGAGTAACGGAATAAATATCGAGATTTACTACTTGAACTCCATATAGGCTTGGTGGAAACATAGACACGCTGCTTTAGAATCTAAAAATTATACCAGCTTGCCTTGATGTGGCAGAAATCCTAGCCGGCGAATACAGAAGGCAGTCATCCTTGGTTCACTTCGACTAGTCAGGGCACATGATTCTTGGACCCAGGAAATCCATTTCAAGGATGTGGGGAGTGACGACAGGGCCTGACTGGTAAATTCCTAACGGAAAACAAATAATAATAATAATCTTCCTCATAAACACTAATATGACTGTACCCAAAGGCATAGCCTACGCTGGTAGAGGACGACTATTTTTTTTTTGTGTTTTGACATCGACTACTATGGTCATTAGCCATTGAGGACGACTATTATAATGATTAACAGTAATGATTTTTTTCTAACAGTTTTGAATGAATCAACAGAGTAATTAGTATATGAGAACTGAAATTATGGTCTGACTTTCTTAATATTGGTTCCATATATTTACATGCAAGTTAATCCAAAAACATCTGACAAATCATTTTCCATACATTATGATACAGAGCCAAATGTTTACGATAATGTAGATTTCTTTTATCATTTAACAGATATAATTTTCAGAATTGTTTTTTTCCTGAAAGTACTCACCTTTCCTCCACATAAGTTATGAGTATTTTCAACGACAATTAGAGAAGTTATAGGTTCATGTATATCAGGATTTTTTCTAATTTTTTCTCTCAGCTCATCAAGACTGAACGTTCCATTCTCTCTGTTCTTAATAGGAGCGGTTTGTACCCCTGCGATTTGTGCTGTTCCACCTGAAAAATATATTATCTGAAAACGAGTGATAGTAGTAATATTAAGATGCTTTCTTTGATTTTTTCAACTTAATTACCATCAGAGTTCTTTCAAATGACTAGTTGAAATATACACCATACCAAGAAAACTACTAAAGGCCTCAAAAGTAGAGAGAAAAAAGAGCTGTCAATGAGAAATGTTTTTTGAAAAAATCAATACCCTCATAGATCCCAATCATAAGAATCATCAATCAATCAAAAATATAATTGAAATGTTTTAGAGAGGCCACAAACAGCAAACACATGTACATGAAATTAACATCACTAAATAAGTAACACAATTTTGGAAATATAAAATGTACACATTAAAATAAAGCTTTATAATACAAATTAAAGTTTAGACCTTATTGCTCTGTAAATTCCAATAATTTTAATATATACAAATTATGAAATTTCCGAATAATCATTTCCACTTTCAAAATATTTTCAGTAAAGTGAGGAGTTATCAACTTTTTATTGTACTTTATTGTACAAAAAAAAACACAATTAGGCGGTTGAAAGATATACATTTGAAGGAGAATTATTCATAATTATTGTTCTGCATAGGATATTTTCTAGACACCACGTAACCAGATATTTCTGGATTTAAAATTAATGATAAAACGCCTTTGTTCAATATTATCAGTAATTATGTAAACTGAATTGGGAAAAATATTTCAAGGGAATTTTGAAATTGCCATAATTTATCTTATTATGCAAACCCAATTTGAGTTCGGCTAATCATATTTATAAACCAACAAGTATGATGTTACCAAAGGAGATAACAGAATTTGAGTTCATCATGAATGAAAAGCTGGAAATATTGGAGTTCAAGGGTAAGATAAATAGTGAAGTAATATCTTTCTAGAGATGAGCATATTAATATGTGCAATGTCCAATTCCTGCTCATTTCAACTGTCCTGTTGTTGCATGAACATCTTGTGCGTTCTGTACTCAATTTCTTTATCATAATAAAAATCTCCTCCCAGCTCTACCAAACTATAAACGCTGCAGAGAAATTTTTAGATTACATATGTCCACATGATAAGATTCAATGTTTCCTTTGAAAAATTGTTCTTACGAAGGGTTGCTTGAAGTTTTTGAAACATACTCTCATCATGCACATTGGATATTATACAGTTTGAGGCAATAGTGGTTGTACATGAACTACAAAAGTTGAATGAATGAACATTAATAGATTTTATACATGTGACCCACACAGTAACTGACATGGAAACTAAATAAATATGTATGATTCGTTGATTTTCTATATCAACCAAAATCTCTGTTGAAACTTAAAATAATTCGTATATAACTAGAACTGAAGGATAACCACATACTCGTCCAGTTCAGTTTCAACTCTACAAAACTAATAATCACACATCTGCATAACTTATGATTGATTATACAGGATATGGACAAAAAACAAAAAAATCAATTTTCACAAATGAGTACCTGTAGCAAAAATAAAACCATATTGGATTTATCTAAGGAAAGCAACAATTAGAAAGCAGTTACTTTATAATTAGGATAATTTAGACTGGACACATGATAGTTTCAAATGTAAATGACTTATGGAATATATTCATGTCACTTACCTTGCTCCAAACGATAAGTATGAGCTTTATCTCCTGAAATAATTTCGCATCCTCTCTGAGAACAGTGAACCATAACTGAAACAAATAAAAATGTTACCATCAATAAAAAATTATCTTGAGTGTTTTCGTTTTCATCATCAGGTCTTGTTTACATGATTCCTATGGACCCATCAAATATTCAAAAAAGTGTTTCTTTTGTAAATTGCATATCAATATTTCTGTTTTTTGAAAGAAGTATTAACTGATTACAATATTCTACATCAACACATTTCCTCCTAATTAACAAAATGAACGAACAGAATTACTATTTTTAAACACCAAAACTAAATCACTCTGATATCCTGATGATGAGAACTTGGTGTTTGGGATAGGTTGTAGTGGCAATCCTGAATTGATTGGTAAATTATTGCTCACACAGGATGAAATGAATCAAAAAATTAAGAGGGTCTAAAAGTTACGCAGAAGGTATTTGTGAACAAAAGTTTGAAAAACCTTTTATTAAAACAGACAAATATTTTCAGATGCAGTAAGTACATTATTTGTATTGATATGATTAAATCATGCTTATTATCAGTCAATGAATCATTTATCAAATATGTATTGATATTGAATAATGTGATTTTGTCTGTGTCTGTGTCAAAAATAATAAATTTTCAGATGCATTGTAAAAGAAGCATTTTCAAACTGAAAGGAATAAAACAAGCAAAAACTAAAAATATTTATATAAGTATGACTACCAAAAAATTCTTTAAAACACAAAATATATACTTTACTTTCACTCCTAGATGAGCATTTCCTTAACCATATTATCTTCATCAGTAGATTATTATAATAGAACAACTAGGCAATTAGTATCCTGCTAATGATACAGATGGGGTGAGGAGATTACCAAAATTCGCAGCTAGGAGGGAAGTAAAGGTGTGAGGTGAAGAAGAAACATATTACTCATTTTCGCGAAAATATACACTTACCACAGGCATCCAAAAACCCATTTTTTTAAGTACTCATCAAAAAAGATTGCCCTTCAATAACTGATTTTTTTAAAATTAGGTACAAAAAATAGCTCTACCACTATATGGTGAACCTAATTTACATTAAAGATTTTTAAACATAATTATCAGGTTACAAATTATGCTGAATGAAGACAGATGTACATTGGAATTCAAAGAACTTGGAATAGGATGCTTGGGCAAGTTTTCTACTCGAGATCATAAAAGACATATGACTGGGAGCAAAATTTAATAGGGATACTAAAATGAAACGAAAGAAGCACAAAAGAAACACGAGAACATATGATAATGGATAATAACCACATTACTTAAACAATCAGTGCTTCAAGAACTGCTGATTGTTGAAATTTCAAAGCAACTATGAATACAAATTCCTGTTTCTTAATCAATCAGCAAAAATATAAACTTTACAAGCGAGGAAACTAATTTTTCCCCTCATCTTTCGATATCTGTGGCACTCCTCGGTGTGTGTCACAAACTTCGGAGCTGATGGAAAATACACAGGTATCTTTTCGTCTAGGAAAACAATAATTTTCTTTTTTTGTGAAACGGTTCCTTAACATTGAATTGTTAAAAATAGATATTTTTGCAATACTTCCCAATTTGAAATAAATATTTCCTAATTTTCGAAAATTGGTCTTCAAAGAAAACAATAAATTTGAAAAAATGCAGTTTTGTCTGAAATCTGCTTATTAACAAATGACTTCACAGACTCTTGTTTCCTGCTTATCATTCAGAGGATTATCTAGTATTTTATTGTGGAAATAAATTAATTATCAACAGAGGAAGAATTTAAATAAGAGTATGGATCAGTTGTGTCCATCAATCAGTCAAAATATGCTTCAATGTCTGAAAATATAAGTTTTATTGACAAAGTCTCGTAACACAACTAAAAAGTCTATGGGGCCTAATTGAAAAAATTATTACTATAAGTATCTAGAGTGCATCCAGGATCTGTACAACATTAACAGGAAATGAGTTCAGTTTCATATACCTAAACATATTTGATTTCCTTTAATGGAAATATCATTAGACCTTGTTTCAGATATCTTAGTCTTGTTCAAAACTGAAATAAGTATGGTAGTTAATTTTTTCAATTGTTTATGTGCCATTATATTATTATTATTATTAAATACGCATTTCTCCATAAAATTCTAATACTGCATATATATCCTGAAGATAAAACCTTCTGTAAGGTCAAAAATTATGCTACTGACTTACTGGCAATCAGGTTGGCCATAGTTCCACTGACAACAAATACAGCATCTTCTTTGCCTAAAAGTTCTGCACTTCTTCTTTCCAGTTCTGTAACTGTTGGGTCTTCTCCATAAACATCATCCCCAACTTCTGCAACGTACATAGCTTCTTTCATTTCTTGAGTCGGCCGACTTATTGTATCTGTTCTTAAATCTATTATTTTAACATCCGCTCCCAAGTCGGTTTTAATTATTTTTTCATACATGTTTAGGTGTACCTATTTCTCTCTGGCTAAGCTTGATGAATGACTGATTTAAATATATATCGCTCGTTTCCTTTTATATTTTTAAACTCGACTGAATGGGTTAGGTTGTGAAACAAGTATTAGCACATTTTTGACGCACTAATATCGTAGTAAATATTATGGGTGCTTTTTTACAAATAAATAATTATAGAATAGGTAGCACGTCATTAACTGAAGCTCATTTATTATTCAAATATTATGATAAATGGGCGTTGGAATTCCTCTGCCCTCGTTATGAAATAATTGATCAATTTACATACATAGTAGGTAGGTGATATAATACTGGGATAATGTCGTTTTTTTTTATATAAAACTACGATTCGGTTGGTTAGTAGGTATTACGATATAGGTATAATAGTTAGGTAGTTAATATATGCATCTACCTATATATTACAAAATGTCGCCTATCAAAGAATCATGTATTAAGAGTTGGTTTTATTCAAAATAAAATCATAGGGTAGTGTGAATAAACTCTGGTTGAAACGTATGCCAATTAAACTCTGATGGTTATTGATTGGTTCATTTCAAGGATAAATTATATAGTATATATATTTATATACCTATATAACGCTAGAGAAACATTTGGAACTTGAAACCAAATCCGAAATCTAATAATCTCCCCGTCTAGGTAGGTAATAGTAGGTAAAGGATAACCCTTTTTATTCATCCCTAGGCTTCAATCTAGGAATATTCAAATCAGTTGATCGGTATTTAAAATCTACATCCCTCTGATGGTGGTTTTTTGAGTCAATTTACACCTTCTCTTGTGTTTTTATGAAAGCACTTCAAACGGATTATTAAACAAGTTTTTCATCCGAATCATGCCATCATGCATGAATCCCAAGCTCATTTATAATATAAATATAAAATATACACTATTCTCGAAAATCTCGAAGTTGCTCAAGGGCGCCGACCACAACACAATTTCAGCACTACACGACTGCGCGGGAAAATTCAAAAATATATAAAACGTAACTGTAGGTGTGTTCGGTTTTGTAAAATCAGACCGAACCGGAACGAGAAGATACTGCACTGGGACTACGATGATTAGAAATGTTTCATAGCATCGAAATGTGTCGAGAATGTGACGTCATATTCGAACTTTAGAAATGGGAAGCATAGTACCGAGATTTCGAATATGACGTCACATTTCGACTCTATAAAACATTTCTAATCATCGGAGTCCGGGGGCTGTTCAGTATCACGTGATCACTGAGCTAACTGAATAAAAGTTGCGTTCGTTAAGACGTATTCTGATTGCTCAACTTGCATGAAGAGAAACAATCAGTTGTTCGTTGACGTGGATCAAAAGTGATCTCATGTTGTTCCTTATGCAAGAGTAACTTAAGTACTCCAGATCAAGTAGATCATGCTCCGAGTGATCTATGGATTTGAAAGGAGCAGAAAAAGTATATAGAGCAGAGTATGATTAATTGTTTGGTTTTAGTAAATTTCCTGCTGTGTATAGAACTGATGATAAAGGTATCTAACTTAAAAAAAATATATTTTTTTCGTTAACTAGCTTTCATCCCCCTACGAACGACCGCCCTCAGAAGTCGAAACTTGTGCGAGCTAAGGATTAACGAGGTCTTACTTTTAACGTACGATTCCTAATACTGCAAAATATGTTCATCATAAGTATTTGATTAGAAAGAATGATCGAAATACCTAGAAGCATGTTAGATGTGACGGAAAAACTACAAATTTCTTCAACTACATTCACCTCCCGGATATACGAAGGAGGAACAAGAAAATGAAGAGAGACACTAGTGGAAAATTCGGCCTGAAGAGTCAAAAGTAAACATTTGATTACCCTGTATGGTTCATTCATGATTTTAGTAGACGTTGCTAGGTGAAGAATAGAATTTTCAACCATCAACCCCCACTTATGTCGAGTAACTTGCTCGTGCTCGATTTTGATCTAATGAATCTGGTGACGTCATTAGATGATCTCGGACAGCTAGAGCGGTCTTTAAAGAACAACCCTAAAATATTTAAAGAACAAACGGACGCTCTTTGGGCTAGATCAAGAGCTAGTGGATATATCATCTAACTTGGCTAAGGGCTGGTTTTTCAATGTACTTTAACTTCGAGCTAAATTTAACTCATGATTAGAATGTGAGTCGATTCCTTCATTTAGCAAATGTTATATTCATTCTAACCACGAGTAAAATTAAACCGGGAGTCAAAGTACGCTATCACGACATTGATAAACTGGCCCTAACAGACGAAACCGTCGTGTGTAGAATTCAATGACAATTGACAATATTCCACATGCTATCGGTGATCGGTTTTTTGCTGTCAGGTTGGTAATGAATTTTGGTTTTGATTATTTGAAACACTGTATTTTGATACACTGACATCTTTCAAATTCAAGGGAATGGCTGGAGATGGGTTATAATAATTTGACATTTGTCAATATAGAGATGCCTTTCTGTAGTTTCTGTCCTTGTTTCTTAAGCCAGCATTTTAGCTTGTTTATATTAACAACAGTCCTCTGAAGGTCAAAATAGATAATACCGGTTCGGGATGTACGGGTTTCTTCGAGTTCTAACGATCCTTGGTTTTCGTTTCCCATTGTTGGTTCTCATGTTTATGCTTGTGGATGGCGTTGTGGTTATTTCTTAGCGTGTTGTTTTTTGGTGATTTGAGTGCTTATTGTCAATTGACAATATTCCACAGGCTGATCGTTTTTTTGCTGTCAGGTTGGTAATGAATTTTGGTTTTTAATATTTGAAACACTGTATTTTGATACACTGGCAAAAAAGTCAGTCGTGAGGCGAGCGAGGAGCATTGCGGAAAACATGAAGTTCCGCGACAAACCTTCTCGCCTATTCTATGAGCCTCCACGTGTTGTGGATAACTCGCCGGCGGCTGATCGGGTAGAAACCTTGTGGAAGAACATTTATGAGTTTCCGCAACCACTCAAAACGTAGATACTCCAGCCCTAGCGCAGTTAGAAGCCTTCTGCAGGAGTCTTCGTCAGCCTGAGCTCAATGAACTGCGCAATCCGATAACCTCGGAAGAAGTTCGACGGGCCCTAAAAGGCTCTTAGAACTTTGTTGCTCCAGGCCCCGATGGCCTGAATAACTATTGGCGGAAAAAATTTCCATGTACCCACCACCATCTAGCAAGAGTTTTCAACTCTTTCCTGGATGGGGAGCAGCAGATTCCGGATTGGTTTGTCGAAGGGCGAACTGTGCTAATCCCCAAAAATGGAGATTTGTCCGATCCGAAGAACTACAGACCGATAACATGCTTGAACGCATGTTATAAGATATTTACAGGCATCTTATACATGCGAATACTCTCCGCAGTTGAGCCGTTGTATGAACGGATATATGAGCAAAGAGGGTCAAAGAAGGAAGTCGCTGGCTGCAAGGAGAACCTGCTGATCGACAGATGCTTCACGCAGAACTCCGTGCAGTATAAGCGTAACCTTTCAATGGCCTGGATCGATTATCCCAAGGCATTTGATACAACATCGCATGAGCTCATCATGCATTTGCTCAGATGCCTTGCGGTACCCGATCAAATAGTGAGATGCATTGAACAGCTGATGCTGCTCTGGAGGACTCGCTTTACCATTACATCTGGTCAAGTCAGAGTTATCTTTAGAAGGGGCGTGTTTCAGGGAGACTCCCTCAGTCCTCTTCTCTTCTGCATCTCACTACAGCCATTGTCCGTTGCACTACGGAAAACCCGCGGATACAAATGCGGCACCCCCAGCAACCGGAGGCATAAGGTCACCCATCTGTTTTACATAGATGACCTTAAACTTTATGCCTCCGGAGAGAAGGACCTTCATCAGTCCTTGAGGGTGGTGCAAGAGTACACGCATGCTATCGGAATGGAGTTTGGGATCGACAAATGTGCCACGGTTCATCTCAAAAGAGGACGATGCGAGGAATACGGAGAGGACGTTCAGCTCGTAGACGGAAGCATCCTACATCATATGGATGCCGGAGAGACGTATACCTACCGTGGAACAACGCCACACCCAAGAGGTAGCTATTGTCAAAAATTCTCTCCGCGGCAAGTGTCAGCACAAACTCCGACAGATCTGGTCATCAGAACTGTCGGGGAAGAACAAAGTTGCTGCAACTAATATGCTTGCGGTTCCGATAGAGCTGCGACAACTTGACGTAAAAACTCGCAAAATGATTCATCTTCATAGGAGCTTGCATCCTAAATCGTCTGTTCCACGGTTATACTTCCCCAGACAGCGGGGAGGCCGTGGACTTTTGAGTTTGGAGTGTCTACACAACAGAATGGTACTGGATGGAGCCTGTATAAAGTCATCAGGAGTTCAGATCCCCTTCTCTGTTTGATATGCGATCACGAAAAAGCAGGGATTGGAGCATTTCTTTTCAAGGCAGCAACCCGTGCAGCCGATGAACTCGGTCTCGTATTCGACACTGAACGTACGAACCCAAACTCTGTCACCGAGTTGGAACCCATTCAGCAAAAAGCCCACGTGAAAGCTGCGGAGTGTGACAGGCTCCTACAGCTACATAAGGACAAGCCAATGCATGGGGTCTTCTTCAAGAACATTGAAGACCTTGGCTTATCCAGAAACCTGTCATTTGCTTTTCTCAGGGCAAGTGGGCTGAAGTCGGAAACCGAGGGATTCATAATGCCCTGCCAGGATGGTGTCTTCAACACCCTCGTCTACCGTAGTCGCGTGATGGGTATAGATGCAGAGCGTGTCGTGGGGCAGCTGAGACCATTATGCATTTGCTGTCAGCTTGTTCAGCTTATGCGGTCTCAGCCTATATCCACAGGCATAACGCGGCCCTACGAGTGTTGTACTACTATCTACGACACCCGTACGGTGTAGACGAGACACCGGTGTTGTCTTATGCTCCGGGGGATATTGAGTCCGTTGTGGAGAATGAGAAGTGCCGAATCTATTGGAACTACTCATTCCCCACCATCAGGCAAATACAAGCCAATAAGCCTGATGTAGTCCTCCTCGACCATCAAAGTAGAACGATTTTTGTCATTGAGTTTTCAGCTCCTGGTGAAACAAACATCGTCCGAAAAGAGGAGGAAAAACGCACTAAATATCAAGACCTTCTCTTTGAACTCCGCAGGCTTTATCCAAACCATTCTGTCAAGATGGTGGTTCTGATAATAGGGGTCCTTGGTGGAATGATGGACACACTGCTCTCAAACTTGAAAATCATACCGGCTTGCCATGGTGCGGCAGAAAACTTGGCCGGAAGAATGCAGAAGGCCATAATTCTTGGTTCACTCCGTCTTCTCAGGGCACATGACTCTCGGACCCAGTAATCACTCACTCCATGCAGCATACACGTGGGGAGTGTTTACTGGGGTTAATTACACCCCAGCGCGCCCTCCGGTTGTATCGGAGCTCCGGAGACAGGTCCTGACTGGTACATTCCTCATGGAAAATAATAATAATAATCCGACTGCACCTGTTTTGTGCATACACAAAGTACACATGATTCAATACTTTCATGAGAAGAGTCAACCCAATAACTTGAAAAATGGAGGGGTTAAAATAAATAAAAAATCGCAAAATTTTCCGGTTTTTCCCCGTTACTAATGATCCGATCACGTAGTGAACAAATCTCATTTAGTTCGTATTTCAATTTTCTGCAATTTTTGTCATTGCAGCAACCACATTGCTGTGCTGTATTAATTTTCGTTTTATAAGCAAAACACTAAAAAAACACGTTTTTTGTATTTAAATGTTTATAGCAAATTAATAAATGAAAGGCGCGTCCTAAACAACAGAATATAACTACGGACTGTGTTTCATATGATGGCATATTCGGTTTCCAACTATTATTTTTGTTACAAAAAATCCTCTATTGATTGGCCGAGATGGAGAAAAGTTATAACAATAACTAAAGACAAGACTGACGAGTTCTATGCTGATACCACAGCTTAATAAAGTTTATAACTAACACAAAGAAAATGTAATAGTATTGGCAACGCTCATTAGTGCCAATCACAGAAAGGTGCCAACCGACAACATCGTTATGGATATGTTCCGTAAATCACCTTGGTTGTCTTGGTTGCTGAATTTGCGTCCCGTAAATGTCTTTTATTAGGTTGGTAACTGAAAAAAAGGTTATTTACGGAACTTGGTTCCTGAAACAGCGGTCGATTGTCTGTCACCAGAACAACCGACGATTTTCTTTGGTTATTCTGGTTTGAATACTTTTAATTTTTTGAGTTTAAAAAATTTCGATTTGTTTTGTATGTTTTATGAATTCAATTTGAAGTGATTGAACAGATCGAAGAGTTTTTTTGATGATTTCCAGGCATTAAATAAAAAAAACGTTGGTCATTATCTATGATTCGTAACAATATATTGATAATAATATAATGAAACAATCAAAAACACCAAAAATATAATAGCCAGCTATCGCTAATTGAAACAATAAACAATTAAACATAACCACACTGAAAGACTGAAGAGACGTAGAGACAAACGACAGTGACAAATGTCCCGAAAATAAATTGCAACCACAAGTACCAGACAAAAACCAATGTCAAAACTTATGTCACCGGTCCGGTAAGCAGCGGTAACTTTTGTCTATTTACGGAACATATCCTATATTTACAAATAGATAGATCATTATTGCCATCATTCGTCCACTTGGTTATCTTTCTCGCACGCATGTAATAAGCTATCGCAGACATATATTTCTTTATGCGCCGTGTTCCCCTTGCCTATCGCATAGGCGTGCTACAAAATGCAAGAATTCATTTCCACAACACTTACCAATAGGCAATCCGCATGAACCAATCAGAACTATCCTGGCCAAGGCGGTATATTTGAATCGATGCTGAGGCGGTATAGTAGTCCCAAGTAGCAACGTTAGTTTGGTTATGTTCCCTTCTTTTTTAATCTTTAAGCCATAAAAGAAGGAAACATGATCTAATCTAACCAAACTGGACCTTGATATCCAAGTTGTTCCTCAACGTAAACTAAAATTACGTTGCACACCACGCAGGCGCAACTAAAATAGAATATTTATTGGTCCATGCGGATTGCCTATTGGGAAGTGTTGTGGATAGGAATTCTTGCCTACAAAATTGGGGTGCGCAGTAGACCAAGCGTATTCTACCCAGTCAACACTGGGCAAACATCAACATATCAAGGATGTCAATATCGTCAAAAATGGGATTTAGATGTCCTTGTGATATCATATCGTTGATATTCCTGCGATATTACACCGCGACATCCCTTAGATATCAAAATCAATAATAGCCGAATATAGATGTCTCTGCGATGCCGTATTGTTGTCATTACTGCGATATCACACTGAGACATCACTGTGATATCTAAATTAGTGATAGCTGGATTCAGATGTCCCTGCGATGTGAAATTGTTACTTGTTATAAACGTCATACTGCGACATCAAAATCTATACTTAGATATCTCTGCTACTATATTTTTATTGAGTTATCTCTAGATCAGGTGATAATAGGACTTTCACACACATTCACTTGACTGCCGACCACAAGGACGCCATCTGTCCTCCACCACGGTCGAAAGGCGAATCCTCAATTTGTGTTAAATGTTCATTTTGAAGTAACGTGGTAAGTTGGCAAGTTGGCAAAACAGATCGTATTCAATATTGGCCAACCTGGAAGCGGGAGGTGACTGCGTGACCGGCTGTTACTGTATCTTAGTATAACCATATTTAGTTCTAGTTCTTTGTATCGATGCATACATCGAAGTTCGAAGCTTTGTCGCTTTGAATGCTTTCTATACTGTTCATATTCTGATATTTCCTACTGGATTGATCACATTTGCGAATTTTAGTGTCCATCAACTGAAATTGAAAAGTGAGTATCGTTGTTGAGTATCAACAAAGTGAGATTCCATTATTTCTTTCTTTACTATCTGGCATTGTAGCTTTCAGTGGTCTCATATTGTTTCATTGATTTCCAGATGTGGTGATAGGCCGCTTTCACGGAGAGAACGAAAAAAATGTGGAAGTAGCCTGTTCCACTTGATTCAGGCATGCCAAGCAAAGGCTAGACAGGAAAAGGAACCAAAGCTTTCAGTTTGTTAATTAATTTATTTTAATTTTTCACTTTGTTAATTTTTAATTTTATACTTTGTTAATGTTGTGCCAGAATGTTTTCATTTTTTGAAGAATTTTTTTTTTTTTTTATATACAGTGTCACCGTTAAAGTCCGCATCATATGGGATTTTTTTTATTATTCACTTATTGCAAATTTAGAGTTCGTGAACAGTTTGTGCTTTGAAAATAATGCTGAATGACGTTTACGATTGTTTTCTATCTATTGGCTACACCAGTAAAATTTGACATTTTTCCAAAAAAAAAATCTGAATGTTGGGTTATTTCTCAATATTTCGAAAAATATAATATGAAAAAGTTGTTTATTTTTCGGTTTCCTACTCACATACCAAATTTGAACCAGTTTGAACAACTTTTATTTTTCGCGTTTTCTTAACCTTACACTTTTTCGGTTAATTTAAATTTGTTGAAATCTGGAAAAAAACAATTGAGATGTAATAAACTCATCTGCTGAAATAATTTTTTCTGTTTATAAATATTTCTAACTGGAAATTTTCAAAACAAATACAAATATGCTAAGAAAATAACATCATACTTGATGCAAAGTGGCTCTAGTTTCAATATTTCATAGCAGAATTTGCTTCAATTATTTTTATCACAATACATCAGTGAAGTAGAAAATACTTTAGGTCTATTGGTTTAGAAAAAAAATCGATAATTCGAAACTAGAGCCACTTTGCATAATTTTTTTAGCATATTTGTATTTTTTTGAAAATATCCAAGTAGAAACATTTTTAAACAGAAAAAATCCTTCCAGAAGATGGGATTATTAGGTACATCTCAACTGGCTATTTCAGATTTTACCAAATTTAAATTATCCGAAAAAGTGTAAGGTTAAGAAAACGCGAAAAAAATCAAGGTTTTTCAAACTGGTTCAGATTTGGTAGGTGGGTAGAAAACCGAAAAATTAACTACTTTTTCATATAATATTTTTCGAAAAATTGAGAAACATCCTAACATTTTGAATTTTTTTGGAAAAATGTCAAATTTGACAGATGTAGCCAATCGATGGAAAACAATCGTAAACGTCATTTTGCATTATTTTCAAAGCAAAAACTGTTCACAAGCTCTAAATTTGCAATAGCTGAATAATAAAAAAAGTCCCATATGATGCGGAATTTAACGGTGACACTGTATTTATTTTTTTCATATTGAAAATATATTGTGTTTCTATTTGTTGTTTCTGTCTGGAATATCGCATAGACGTAGACGTCTCTTGAATATAACAGTGAAGAAATTGCTGCTATGTCGCTCTGCACTGAGGAACATTTTCATTAACCGTAGCTAGAAATCCAATAACTCTAGCAAGAAACTCTAATAGCATAGAGGGGACAAGCGAGCTATCACCTGTGGTTATAAAGTCGACTTTGCTGATTATAACACACTTTTGGGATAAATAGAAATTGTCGAATAACTTAGTTTCTCGAACTTTGCTACCGATATGGAGTGCATTTACCTATGGCTAGTAGACAATGTTTTTGTAGTACTTAGCTGGTAAACTTTGCTACCGCCAGCGAGTGCACCTACTTATGACTAAAAGGTATTGCAGTAGTTAGGAATCTGACTTTGCTACCGCTGGTTTGTGCAGTTACCCATAGGGCATAATTCATGTTGTAGGTATGCTATGGTAACACATATATCTATTTCTGTAACTGTAAAGTTTTCAATGAAAAATTATTGAAAAAAAGTCTGTCGGAATGTATTCTAACAGTGACAAACAAGAAAGAAGTTTCGATATGAAACATGTAAGACAATGGGTCAGGTGAATAAAGTTCAGCAGAAGCTCTTACTATTGATTCATATTTTGCATACTTTATTAACACGAATATGTATGTCTCGAAAAAACTTGAGTAACAACATTTGATTATATTTATTCACTCCACCCATTATCACATAATTCCTATGTTGCTTGTTTGCAAGGAGCACTACTCGGCACTATGGCTGGACTAGAACAACCGGTAACACTGAAACAAAAGAAACAACAAGTTCTTCGTTTTCTCTCATTTCTAAACGTAACAACCTTCAAATTTTCGTTGCGTACGTGGAGGGGGTAATTTCCGTCAGAATTTCAGCAAAACATCGATTAATCACAGCATGGAACAAAGTAGTCGTAAGTAGGTTCTTCGAGTAATATTTTAGTGGCAGGTTGACAACTGTATTACCGTTAGTGGATGAACTTCTATGCGATGATCCACTTATCGTAAGCGAAAATCTTACGGTCATAGGCATGTAATTAATTCATTAATGATTATTCACCTGTGAAATTATGATTTTCTGATTGAAAAACTTGCTGTCCTAGATTGACTGCCTACTAGCGACAGCATTATACCTACCTGTGGTAGAAAAACCACCTTCAGCGAAATCGTTTTTGCTGCCATAGTATGTGAATGTGCTAATTCTATTCTTTAATTTGTTATAGTAATAGTATTTTTTATTACAGTAGCAAGAAAGATCCCAGTAAAAACTTCAATAGCAGAATTTTCCTCAGTGTGTTACATCCCTGATACGTTATTAGGAGGCATCTTTGCGGCTTCTCAGAACTACATCGCAAAGACGTCTCAGAACTACGTCGCATAGAGGTCGCCAGCATGCATCATGAGTGTGACAAAAGTGAGTCGCTGGAACGTCTGTGCGACGTAAACATGCGAGTCGCAGGTCACGAAGTGACATCGTAGCAATATCTTAGAGATGTATCTGTGTTGGCTGGGTAGTCTGTATACAACATGCATATATTAATTACATTATGATCAAAGAAAAATGATCTTATAAAAAAGACAGAGATTATTGGTTAATTTTATTTCACTAGAAAACCACTCAATTTTCAAAGACATTATATCATTCTGATTCAATTATTAATACAGTGAAAAATTCATTACTAGATGAATTCAATTGGTTATTAAACAAAAATTTCTTCAGAATGAATAATTGAAATGACACCAAAAAATACTTTTCTGTGAGCAAATGCCTGAACAAAAGGGTGAGTACTGACATGTTCAATACTGAATCTCATCTACATATTCGCATTTATTTGATAACGATACGAATTCATATAGTTTTCATATAACAACTTCAGCTGAATTGATTATTGAAATGCTACCAAAAACCCTTTTCTAGGTGAATATATTATATAAAATGAGTGCTGACATCTTTCAGGCTAAATCTTTCCTCATACTCCTTGATGACGAGTTGTATTTTATCACAAGCTAATTGTACATCTTCAGCAGAAATTTCATGGTACAAAACGAACCTCACACAATTAGTCTTCAATGAGGAGCACCTTACAGTAGCACGCACACTATCAGTGTCCAAAACTGTCTGTAATCGACGCTGCAGTTCTTTGATGTCAACCTTACTACGGTCTAAATGCATCAGTAGAATATTCGTTTGTACTTTTGTCAGGTCCACTCTGAAAATGTTCGAATCCATCTGGTGTATTGCTGAAAACAAAGTATAAATTTGAGAAAATTTGGCGTTTCCACAAGTATAATATATAATAATAAGGAATGCCTGAGACAACTTCTTTCCAAATCCCCAATTTCTTTGGAAGTCACGCAGTTATCATTAGATAACCACATTCTACATCCGTCCATTAACCTTCTGAATTCGATCGTATGGGATTTCTGCTATTATGCGGCAAGTTGGCATAATTTCAAGATTCGAGAGTTGCGAAGGCATCAATGCACATACAATAAACTCAACCAGAACGAGAATTTCAACTATGTTATGTTGTTTGTTTCTTTAGCTTGTATCTACCTAGGTGGAGTATTTTCTCACTCTCCACTTGATGTACCCCGGATCATATAGCAACACGGGTGCCTCGTCTATACCGTTCGAGTATTAGAGATAGAAACTTTCATTATGTCAGATTGTCTGTGGATATGGAGTGATACCGCCTATAGTAGACATGTTGACAACAAATCCATATGTCAGCATATATATTGTAACGATTCTGAAGCCGGACCTGACCGCTTGTGTTAAGACAACTAATAATCTCTGCTCGTTAACGATGTATGTATGACATCATTACTCGATAATGCTCTAATCACACTGAAGACTCAACGAGCATATAATAAGAAACAAACATCTAGACCGAGTGTTCCGAATTATTCTAAACGGCGATCACTCACGTCGCTTCTTGGCGTATCTAGAATGATCTAACAGGAATCTACTGCTAGTATAAATGCAGGACCCTCTATTGTGATTGGCAAATCGAATGGCAGATGGAGGAGGTGTTTCTGCAACTGAGCCAGAAGCCTTGGATTGAAACTGGACCCCAAGAAGATGGTTTCTGGAGAAGGAGAAGAAGTAGATGACAGAAGCTCAAAGTAGTGAAAAATGGCCAATTCCAAAAGGCTCACACCTGCTTCAAAGTTCTATTGGTTTATGGCACCAACTATATATATTGCCGATACTTGTTGGGGTTTGTTAACATTCTTGAATCACTGACGAGTTCCAATGGTCCGAGAAATGCCAAAATTAGTTTAGGAAGCTGAAAACGCACAATGCACCAGATCTGTGCTATCCTCTCCCGAATGGAAAATTCATTTTGGACATAAACGCCAGCAACCTGGGATTTGGAGCTGTCCTGTATGAGATCCAAGAGGGACAGGAAAAAGCCATCGGTTACTTCAGCAAGACTTTTAGTAAAGCGCAGCGTAACTATTGTGTCACCAGGCGGGAGCTGTTGGCTGTTGTCAAAGGAGTAGAGCACTTTTCTACAAGTATGCACATAGGAGAATATTCCTGTTAAGACCTGAGGATGCAACCCTCAAATGGCTTCTACAGATCAAATATCCTTGTTAAGTGTTAAGTTGGATCGAGAGGCTCCAAGAATTTGACTTCGATATCGAACGTCGAGTGGGGACCAGCCATAAGAATGTAGATGCTCTATCGCGAAGACAATGCCCAGATGAATGTCCACTTTGTCGACGAGCAGAGGAGAAGGAACCGACAGTTTGTAATGTAAATGTAATAATGACAACAATATCCAGAAAGACTATAAGAAAGATCCAGATCTTAGTGTAGTCATCGGCTGGAAGAAAAGTAATCGAAGACCAACACGACAGGAAAAAGCAAATTAGTCTATAGCTGTTGAATCCTACTGGGCTTTAAGAAACTCCCTTACGATGGACAATTGGTCCTGAAGAGTGTGTTTGAGTCCGGGGATGGCAGAGAAGATAGGCGTCAGATGGTAGCACCCAGAAGCAGAAGATAGGAAGTGCTTTGAAAAATCCCTGATAGGATCACCGAAGGACATCTAGGAGTGACAAAGACCCTCCAGAAACTTAGGCAACAGTTTTACTGGGCCAATTACCAAGCTGGCATCAAGGACTGGTGCAGATGAAAGTGTTTGGTGCAGTCAGAGTTTGCAAATAGATAGAGTTGGCTAAGCAATAGTGACTATATTCTATTGAAATAAATGAGAAGCTAATGTCACAAGTCTTAAATTAGCGGATAAAAGCTGATTGCATTTTTATTACAATATCATGTAAACGCAACAATACCTACATCACATCAACATAATAGACGAGCGTGGTGCCTCATTAGTGGTGTGGTACTCTGTTGTTCACCAAAATAATAATCAATAGATAATCACTAGCCTTTATTATTTTTGGAACCTGTAATTTACAAGCATGGAATATTAGGTAATGGAGAAACTGGAAGGAAGTTTGCGGTGAAATATCCACTTCGTGGATAGAACGGAGCATATGAAGTCTGTATTGGGAAAAAACGTCACACCAAATCTGTTACTTAATAATGCTTCTTACGAAGACGTCATCAATTATCAGTCAAATCTAAAATTACGGGACACAGGAGATTATGCAGATAGTCAAATAATCAACAGAAAATAGTTTCAGATGTATACATGATTTGAATTGAATTCATTCGTTCTGATGATATACTGAAAAAAGACAACGTTTGTAATGGGGGTATATAGGGTGGCCGGTTGGTCGAACGGTCTAGGTGTCGGCCTTATCAAATTCAGCTGGCATCGAATGCTAGTTTGAGACTCGACATGGGAGAAAACTTTCCTCAAATTTTCCTCGATAGACGTTCACATGCTTTATGGGAAAGTAGGAGGTGCTGTAGGTTCTCTGGGGTTTTACATAGCCGATAAGTGAATGCGCTTCCAAAAAACAGTAAGTCGCCCCGGAAACACTACGGCAAATAATAATAGCCATCTTCTCCCCGTACAGGCTTTGATGTCTTTGGAAACACTTTACATTGTCTATGGGGAAGTATTATTACTTTCATTATTGATAAATCATTTTTCACGATTTGAAAAAAATTATCAAGTCTGCTAGTTCATTATCAAAACTTTGGAATCGAGTGGTTTGATTACTTTCGAAAATAACATCAAAAAGCTGTAATTGACCACATTATTATTTTTGTCATTATCGGGTGTTTCAGAAACATTTATTTAATGAACGAACGAATGGATATTGATTATTTCTACAATTGTACACGTGATCTAAGAGAAATAGAGTGAAGAACATATCGTTCACTGGACCCACCTTTTCCTATTTTGAGAGCATGTTCATGATCTATTTTCGATCTATCAATCATCGTATCCAGAGCAACCAATCCAGCTGCAGCCAAGACTCCAGCTTGCCTCCAACCACCTCCTAACACTTTTCGTACTCGTCTAGCTCTGTAAACAATATTAGGGCCGATGAAAACACATAAAAAAATGGGGTTCTTCAAAAGAAAGCGATGTACGTACTCTAGAATTTGGGGTGTCTCATTTGGATTAGATTCACGTAGTTGAATATGGCTAACACATGATCTACAGGGTGTTAGGTTAACATGCGGCAAAAATTCAAAGGGTTATTCCTTGGCCTATTCTAAGAATATTTTGTCCTTTGATGCTTTTTGAAAAAGCCCTTTGTTTCGAAGATACAGAGCGAACAAAATTTGCGACAACCATATTCGATATATTTGTTGAAATTATTAATGTAAAAAAAACGTAGGGTGTGCTAATTCATCAATTATAAAAAAATTTATTTTTCAACAGCAACATACGAAAATCGCTGGATTTGTCGAGGTGGGCCACACGCATGGCCTGCTCGATCCCCTGACTTGAACCCCCTGGATTATATCTCCAGAGGATATATGAAGTCATTAGTTTACGCTACTTCATTGGCGAATTGGTAGGATTTGCGAAATCGGATAAATGCTGGGTGTAACTCAATTAGAAACGTCCCTGGTGTGTTTGAAAGAGTTCGGCAGTCCATGGCGAGAAGATGTTTCCAGGCTGGAGGAAGTCATTTCGAACATTTATTGTAGATTAAGCAACTTTACATGTACTTTTTGATAATGAAATGGTACTGCGGTAATTTCTGTTCGACCTGTATCTTCGAAACAACAGTGATTTTTAAAAATCATCATAGGACCAAATAATCTTAGAATAGGCCAAGGAATAACCCATTGAATTGTTGCCCCATGTTTACCTGCATAATCTACAAAATCATCCAAATTCGTATCCAAATCTGTTTTGTTGATTCAATACATTTGGCAATGAGAAGGCTAATGACTCAGTTTATTGAAAACCAAAACAAATGACCTAGTTTGAAATGAGGAAAAAAATTAGGCCTATATGCTCCGCTTAATATTTCAAATATACGCAGAAGCGTCTCCATGATTCTTGTTTTGCTTTTCGGATGTTTCGTTCACCTTAAGCTTTTGCCCGATTGAACTTCTTGATTTGTCCAGATTTTTATTCCACCCAGAAGCATCTCGATTATCCTTCCATGGTGGAAAGTTGATATATGTATATATATATCAACTCCAACAGGAATATCCCAGTCCCGATATAACCGGAGGGCGCGCTGGTGTGTCATTAGCCCCAGAAAACACTCCCCACGTTCGTGGGGTGAGTGATTCCTGGGTCCGAGAATCATGTACTCTAAGTAAGCGAAGTGAATCAAGAATTTCAGCCTTCTGCATTCTTCCGGCTGAGTTTTTAATTTGAGAGCAGTGTGTCCATCATTCCAACAAGGACCCCTATTATCAGAACCAACATCTTGGCAGAATGGTTTGGGCAAAGCCTGCGGAGTTCAAAGAGTAGATCTCGATATTTAGCCCGTTTTTCCTCCTCTTTTCGGTTGATGTTCGTTTCACTAGGAGCTGAAAACTCAAGGACGGAAATCGTCCTACTTCGATGGTCGAGGAGGACTACATCAGGCTTATTGGCTTATATTTGCCTGAGGGTGGGGAATGAGTAGTTCCAATAGATTTGGTACTTCTCATTCCCAACAATGGATTCAATATCCCCCGAAGCATAAGGCAACACCGGTGTCTCGTCAATACCGTACGAGTCTCGTAGGTGATAGTACAACACTCGTAGTGCCGCGTTACCCCTGTGGATATAGGCTGAGACCGCAAATGGATTATGGTCTCAGCTGCACCACCACATGCTCTGCATCTAGTGCCAGGGACCTCTATACCCATCACGCGACTACGGTAGACGAGGGTACCATCCCGGCAGGCCATTATGAATTCCTCGGTTTCCGACTTCAGCCCACTTGACCTGAGAAATGTAAATGGATAAGCCAAGATCTTCAATGTTCTTATAAGACCCCATGCATTGGCTTATCCTTATGTAGCTGAAGAAAAATGTCGCTCTCCACAGCTTTGACGTGGTTTTTTTCCTGAATGGGTTCTAACTCGGTGACAGAGTTTGGGTTCGTCCGTTCATTGTCGAATACGAGACCGAGTTCATCGGCTGCACGGGTTGCTGCCTTGAAGAGGAGTGCGAAGTGCTCCAATCCTTGCTTTTTCATGATCGCATACTAAGCAGAGAGAAGGGGATGAGAACTCCTGATTACAAGCTCCATCCAGTACCATTCTGTTACGTAGGCACTCCTAACTCAAAAGTCCACGGCCTTCGCGTGGTCAGGGGAAGTATAACCGTGGAACGGATGATGATTCAGGATGGAAGCTCCTATAAAGATGCATCATTTTGCGACTTTTCACGTTGAGTTGTCGCAGCTCTTCCCGAGTCGATTTCATTAGTAAAGGAGTGAAGTAGAATTGGAACGGCAAGCATATTAATTGCAGCAACTTTGTTCTTCCCCGACAGTTCTGATGACCAGATCTGTCAGATCTGTTGATACTTGCCGCAAGAGAGTTTTTAACAGTAGTTACCTCTTGGGCATGGCGTTGTTCCACCCCTAAGTAGGTATACGTCTCTCCGACATCCAGATGATGTAGGATGCATTCATCTACGCGCTGAACGTCCTCTTCGTATTCATCGCATCGTCCTCTTTTGAGATGAACCGTGACACATTTATCGATCCCAAACTTCAATCCGATAGCGAGTACTCTTGCACCAGCCTTAAGGACTGATGAAGATGTTTTTCTGCGAAGCCATAGTTTGAGTTTGAGGGTGCTGTTGTGGTGAAGTGAGTCCTCCACAGCGGCATCAGCTGTTCCCATTATTTGATCGTGTACCGCAAGGCTTCTGAGCAAATGCATGATGAGCTTATGCGACGTTGTACCAAATTCCTTGCGATAATCGATCCAGGTCATTGAAAGTTTACGCTTATGCTGCACGGAGTCCTAAGTGATAATATCTGTCGATCAACAGGTTCTCCTTGCAGCCAACTTGCATATTTTCAAAATGGAAGACGTTAATGACGCATGCGAATCACCCACTTGCCTGATGGTGATTTTCAGTGCAGTGGGGATTTGAATGTTTTGGTACAGTTGCGTATTTTGATTTGCTGAA
Organism: Chrysolina americana; assembly: GCA_958502065.1. Classification (NCBI taxonomy): domain Eukaryota; kingdom Metazoa; phylum Arthropoda; class Insecta; order Coleoptera; family Chrysomelidae; genus Chrysolina; species Chrysolina americana. The sequence goes on along the minus strand of OY293411.1, from coordinate 16,997,112 downwards.
TACGCATCGTTTGCTAAAACCTATGAGGAAATCATGATGAAAATACTCACTTCTTGATGAAATCGAAGCTACCAACCAAAACGGCACCAACAGGACAACCTAGTCCTTTGCTCAGAGAGAAAAAGACAGTGTCAACATCTCTGACAACTCTTCTAGGAGTTACTCTCAAGTAAACTGCGGCGTTCATCAATCTTGCACCATCCATGTGAACTGGTATATTGTGTTCTGCAGCAATAGTGCCTACTTTCTCCAACCAGTCCAGTGGTAATACCTAGAAACGTTTTTTTATATTGTATGGAAATAATATAATTGATTAACTTTTTATTGTGAACTCGACGACACAAAATTCACATGAAATATTTTGAATTTGAATCTGTTCAAAACTGTTCATCCAAAACCAATTTTTGATAACTCACTCTGAGAAACCTTTTCTAACTTCGATATTTCAAACAAAACCTTTTCTTTTTCAATTCAGTGATTTGTCGTAGGGAGAGACAAAGGTTGTTTATTATCAGATACTTGCTGACAAAGTCCTATTGTAACTTCAGTTTATTATTGATCCTTGAGAGTTGCCAGACCAAATTCACACCTTCAATCAGTCGAACAAAGTTTGAAAGTGTACCGGAGGTAGAGTTTTAAAAAAATTCCAACTAAAAGAAAAATACTGTGATATGTACCACTGTGAGAATCAGAGAAGAAAATGTGGGAGTTGGTCATAACATTTTCTTGTTGATTGAAAGCTTCGTTAATGCCTTCCTATTTAAAGAGTGTTAATTACAATTATTTGAAAGAAGCCCTAAGAAAGAGATAATCGGGTTGACATCAAAAGAGGTGAGATGACATAACTCGTCAGGTTGATTTATGTGACCTTTTTGTTGAGTAACAGGATGGATTACACACAACAAGAGTAATAAATCATGACTCACGGACTGTGGCCAAACAGCGACAAGCAGATTCATTTCTAAACAGTTGTACACTAGATAAAAGTAAAAGAGAATGGTCGTAGGTCAGTAAAGCAAAGGTTCGTTGTTCAGTTGAATATGCAGCTGGATATACCAATTCATCAGTAAGGTGGTGTGGGTTGGAATTTTTAATTTTTATTTCGATATCAACTAAAGTACGAATTATACGCTCGTTTTTCAATATACTATTGTTTTATGAGAGTACGTACCATTCCTCCACATAAATTATGAGTATTTTCGACAATGATGAGAGAGGTTTTTGGTTCAAACACGTTGGGATTTGTTTTAATTGATTCTCTCAGCTGATCGAGGCTGAACGTTCCATCATCTTCGTTCTTGATGGAATACGTTTGAACCCCTGCGATTTGCGCTGGTCCACCTGAAAAATAATTTGTAGTGTACTGCAATTTTTTGGTGTAGTTATAATATCAACTACATCTAAATATAAGTTCCCGAAACGATGAACATAAAATCCTAAATTCATGATAAAAGTATCTTCTAGGTAGATTGTAGATTGTAAAGGGGTCACAAGCACTTCGACCTATAAGTTCTTTTGTGCGTGACCATTGATCTATTCGAGGCCCCGCGGATTCAGAGACTTCTTGCGAAGTTTATCAGTTTCCTAGGAGCTAAGTTCCTGATGTCGGAGGGCGTTAAGAAGGCAACTGCAAATGATTTGCAGTTTCCGCGACGTTCTCGCAGTAGCGGCAACTATCACTCTCTGATTTACCCATCTTTTTTGAAGGGGATTTGAGAGCCTGAAATTTGGATCTTCTAGGTATATATCTTCTAGAACACAAAAATCAGAATCACGTATATCCAAATTGGATTGAAGTAAGCTTTGGAAATAAGTATTCTTCTTAAAATGAGACATCCGAAAAGCAGGATAGACAGAAGAAGCTGAAAGGATAGGGAACAAAGCCTATAAAAATGGCTGTATGATAAATTTGATAATTCTTTGATATATTGTTTAGTTCAGAACCCTAATAAATGAAGACTACTCAGCTCCTGAAAATGCTAACTTTATCGGCAAAACGCGTATTGAATAAAATTGATGTGGTTTTTGTTTGAATAATTCTACTTCTTGAACTATACATAATGTTGATAACTTATAAGAGGATAGTATTATTAGGAGAGCACCTGATACATTTTTCAACGCAAAATTAATTGCAGTGTCAGTATAATATTCAAATGTTTAGAGTGAATTCCAAAAACTCGATAGTTCAATTACTTACAAGTATTGAAGGGCAATAAAGAAGTTCAGAATCAATACACAATGTATCAGAATGAACAAAGTTCGAAGTGTATCGGAGAGTATCAACAATGAAACAAAGACGAAATGCTCTCATCTACACACATTTCCAAACAAGAGAAAATAAAAGGTAAATATCTGACGGAAAATAAAATAACATCCCTTCACACACATTGAATTATATCTGACGCAACCCTACTCACGGTAGTGCCCCGAGGACAAATACACACACACAGTCCCACAACTACTTTCCTTTACGGTGCTAATTTAGCATACCAAGGATCCGGTAGGCAATCAGGATCGTATTCATACTGAGACCAATCAGTTTGGTGTATTTATCATGGAAAATATTTTAAAACTGTTAGACCAATATATTTTTGGCTCCTAAGCCATTTCAATCCTGCTGCTGCCATAACCAGCACATCAACGATTAGCCTGAAAGTTATCTTGAATCTCCCTTTCCTGAATCTGTATATTAAAGTTAATGCAAGGACTGAAGCCTCCATATTAAAGCTCTTGGTCTATTCATCGACTTCGCAAGGGCTTTTGAAGTTGACCATAGTATTTCATATGAAAAGTTGGAATTGTATGGAATTAGGGAGTTGCCACTGAATGTATTCAAATCCTATCTGAATGGCAGAAGCCAGGATGTTCGACTGAATAATGCTCTCCGGAGTCACCATTAAATAAATCAAGGTGTACCTCAAGGTTCTGTATTAGGGTCTTTACTATTTACTATTTTTGCTAATGACCTTATCACTTCTATGGAAAAAACAAGATGTAAAAGTTTCATTGAATGAAACTAAAGGGGTTCCTGAAGATATTATTCAGTGGTCTGTGAAAAACTATTTATTGTTGAATTACAACAAAACAGTCTCAGTATTTTTTGGTCGCTCCAAACAAAACCCACCCTTGTTATTCGAAAGCACAGAAAAAGAAATAACTTGTAGTGGGAAAGTTAAACTCTTGGGAGTAACTTTTTACCATCATTTGCAATGGGCAGAACATAGAGAGAATTATTGTAATAAGTTCAGGAGTTGTTACAGCAAAAAATTTATAAAAAACCACTGCAGCAAAAATGTCTGGCTTACCCAATACTTTCACACTTTCACTCTCATTTGAAGTATAGTATCTTGAATTGAGGAAACAGTGCAATTATAAATCGACTTTTTATTCGTATTATTAAAAGTATTGATATGAAAGCTAGTTGTCGACAATACGTTACATCCCTTGGCATATTAATGGTTTATAATCTATAATGGGTGTTTCCTAACTACGGTTCCTTACAGCAGGTGATTTGTTAGGTCATTCCAAGTTCCCATGAACATATGCAAAAAACTTAATAAATATTATGAATATCCTACAACCGATTTGGTTGAAATTTGGTACATTTATTCGAAATAATAAGGCGCTCATTAAGCCTTAACTAGATTGAAATTATTAGTGCCAGTGGCGTCTCAGTGGGTACCATAGCCAACAATATTGTAAAAAAGTACGTCACTGACATATGTTCATAGGAACTTTTCTTCTAAAAATGACCTAACGAATCATTCCCTGCAGGTAAGAACTGTAGTTAGCAAACACTCTGTTTATACTGGAAGCTTGCACTCACATGTATAAGATTAAAAATGAGTTTGTAGCAGATAGCAATCACTGCTATGACACCTGTAAGGGAAATCTTTTGCAGCCTGATCATCATCACACAGCGCTTTACTAACATAAATTCATCCCCCAGTTTTAGTTTTTTTAAATCAAGGCTGGAAAACTTCCTGATTAGAAAGTGTTGTTGCTCCCTAGATGATTTTTTCTTATGATACTATATTAATTTTTTGTACTTGCATGTACCTCTCGAGTTTTTGTGAACTGTGTATCTAGTCCGTAGTTAGTGTTTTTATATATGTATACATTGCATGGTCACATGTTTTTATGTACTTCCACCTCAACTTGCCCGATGTAACCCAACTCAAGTTTGCCGTTTTTATCATTTAACCTGTATACATTTAAATGATAAAATAAATTATTTATTATTATCAATATTACAATGCATGAGCCAAGGGAGGGGCAACAAACAACCGAGGCCACTCCAGCATAATAGGGGTCATAAGAATCGACACATCTGGAATTCTGTTGGACAAAATTACTCCAACCCACTCCCATCATACAAGATGGGAAAGACACATCAAAGGGTGCGATGAAAGTCCCGTTCGTCCCTCATCAGATGGTTAGATCTGATGATGGCGGAGGAGGTTCTAGAACCGTCCTAAGCTAAGACGCTCACAAATAAGAAACGAGCGGCTGAATCTAATTTTTCTGGATTTGAGAGGTCAAGCAGCAAGCCATTAGTGTGAGATTATGTATTGAACAGAATAATGAAAGTATTTAAATATAAATGTCGTAGTGTACTTAGTAATAGCTGGTAAACTTCAGTGAATATGAACGTAGTACTGGTCTGACTAGACTGGCTTTACCTGGTCATGGATCTTGTGGGTGAGTTCACATACGAGCGCCTTTGCGACATTTAATCCGTTCCGTTATCAGTTAAATGTCTATTTTTAGATTCCATTATTCAAAACCACTTTTATTCTATTTAAATTTTGGGAATATCAAAAATTCTATTATCCACTCCGTATTTGTTGTGAGACCCTTGAATATGAAAGTAAACTAATTAACAAACCTTGCTCCAAAATACAAGTATGACCTTTATCTCCTGCAATAATTTCCGAACCTCTCTGTGTGCACTGAACCATAACTGAAACAAAAAAAATAAATAGGAAGTTATCTGCAATAAATCAAACCAAGTTCGAAAAGTGTGTATACGGAGAGGATCAACGAAATCAAAAGAAATAATTCCGATTACGGCCGAAACTACCCTTCTCTCCACATATTTTCACAAAGTGGAAAAATGTGGCAAATATCTGACAGAAAACAACTACTTAGGGTCGGTTTTTCAATGTACTTTAACTTCGAGCTAAATTTAACTCATGGTTAGAATGTGAGTCGATTCCTTCATTTAGCAAATGTCACATTCATTCTAACCACGAGTCAAATTTAACCGGGAGTCAAAGTACGCTAACACGACATTGATAAACTGGCCCTAAGAAGGGTTTTTCATTTGATTAGGAAGTTCTCTATCTACCAGTCAGTGAATAGGGAGCATTTTTTGACATTAGTATTGTCATCGAAATGAAATTTCACGTGTGGGTTCACATACATTGCAAATTGAACAATTGTTATTTATGCAATAAGGATCATATTGACGATCATTGTCGTAGTATATGTGAATATTTAAAAATAAAGTAGCTTTTCTGACACTAGTCGCTTCAAATTGTTCCAAATTTTCTACCACTTTTTCTTTTTGGAAGAATTGCCTATACTTGGTTAATGTGTTTCTGAACAGAGTACTGCTTGTTCGAAAGTATTTCTATAAATTTTCTGTTAGGGGACAACTGGTTGTTGGTTTTTCAATATTGAAATAGAGAAGTATTAAGGCTGATTGTTTTTCAATAATATCAATTTAACTATTTGATAAAATAAAATGGTTATAAAATTGGACATATACAGTGTGGACCATAATGTTTTTGCAACACATGGAAAACATTTTCATGATCATAGTTACAAAAAACTCTTGATAGGAAATCGATTTTGATATATGTCACCAGTATGATGGCAATTTTGAAGAATTCCTTTTTAATGGCAAAAAGTTTACAATTCACTTTTTGACCCACATGCAGAATCTGACACAATTGAAAACAGCAATTTTTAATATTATTAAACGAAGTCTGTGTACGGTTTGGAGTGCTTTCTATGGTCCTACACGGAAAAAATGGTCCAAGTAAAACGTTTTCCTGCCTTTTTTTAGATTGTGATAAGAAAATTAATACCTATATTAAATAAAAAAGAATTTTACCTCAAATAAAATGATTATTCTGAACGCATGAACTTGTAGCTATAATATTGTTTGCCAACAGCAAGTAGTTCGAACACTAGGTTATTCACTTTGTATAATGCCAGGTCAACATTTTACTAGCGCTTGAAAAGTGTGTTTCCATATTTACAAACTTTGGGTTTCTGAAAAGTGTATCATTACAACAGAAACTCGTGTTACTGGTCTAATACAACAATTCATTTGCAGCAGAACTTGGTTTTCCTACGGGAAGGTAACGTGTTCACTTACTTGTTTATTTTCGACCAGTTCGGGATCAATCGGGAATAACCGCCGCAACTCTTCACGTGATAAGGCGTAGTACTAACGGTTTTTCGCCATACCTGCGTCATTTCAACAATTGAGAGCTGTGCGGATGCGTCTACTAGGCATCAATCTACTTTTCCGGTGATTTTGCGGTGTTTTACCATTCACTGTTGTCAGTTAATATACTTATAATTATTAATAATAGTGTCCAGCGGCGATGTTTTTTTTTAAAGGAACCATCAAATTAAAGAAAAAAGATTCCTCCAAAAAAAAGAATCTCTATCTTCAGTTTTTCTCGAATGGTGTATTTTGATATATAGCCGCTGACACTCTGTAAGTGTAACACTTTAAGACAAAAGTGGATGTATTGAAAAAAAAGGCAATAAAAAATACAAATGATCTTTTTTTTTGAAGAACTAAACTGAAGAAATTAAACTGAGGGTAGGTGAATATTTTATTTGAGTCAGGTGAATTATGATACCAAAGATAGAATGAAAGCTATATTGAAGGTAAGACAATAAAAACTACCCAGAAGTGAGTCACTCAATATCCAAGTAAACCAAAATTTCTATAATGATCAAAAAATGTTGCTACAGTACAATACTGTATGATAACTACTAATATCTTGTTCAGTAGATTTTAGTATATGAGTTATTTGAGAGTAAATCATTCTTCAGTAATGGTAAATATACTAGTTATTTGTAGTTATCAAACTGAGCACCCACTGCAAATAAAAAGTTCATTGAGGCCAATAAAACGAAAAGTCTGCTTCTAATAAAGCTTTTAATACCGGTAGGTTACATTATGCTCCTCAAATTACATTAATAACAGCAAGTGATCAAATTCAGGAATCTAATTCTTCTTGTGGCTGCTAAAGCGTATACTTGTCCCATATAGTATGCTTACATTTTTTTCCATGTAAAGATGGCTCTGGTGCTCACTTCATTACTTAGTACTTATATACAGTATGTTGCAATTTACTGTGGATTTTGGAAATTTATTTTAATTTTTTTTTCAATATGTATTTCTTGAAATGCTCTTTCTTGTCAGGTGAAGAAGTTTCATCAATCACCTATTCACGACCTACTACGACCACAGAATGCATGCCAAAAATCGAGAAAAAGTATTAGGCAGTTTTTTAGCAAAATTTTGGTTAGGGCATTCGATTCGAACCATTCTCGAATATCTCCATGTAAAATTTCAACATGATATATTTTACGGGGTGTTTTCTTTACCTGTTACGATTTTCGAAAAAGGAAATCTTTCAAGTCACTCTATATAAAAAATTCCGTATAAATTGGAATGAATTGAGGCAAGGGGTCGGATAAATGATCGTACAGCTAAATCGTAAATGGATTGGTCGCAATAATAGTCCGTTAATTCATTGGCCGCCGCGTTCGCCTGATTTCACCCCTCTGGATTTTTACTTTTGTGGAAATATCAAACAGAAGGTTTATAAAAGTGGGCCAAGGACTAAAGAAGAGTTGCGTCGAAGAGTTGTGGCAGTTTGCAGAGAAATATCACCAGGAGAACTGCGAAGATTTGGACAGAACTTGCGCAGAAGGTACGAAAAATGTATAGAAAATGAAGAATATATGACCTATTATTTAAAATATATAAAAAAGATTTACGTAGTACATTATGTTCAGGGTTTATTTTCGGGGAAAAACTTGCCTTTTGGTAAATTTTTTTAAAATTATCCTTATTTCAATTCCCGCTGGACTCCAGTTCAGTTTTTAAGAAAGTAGTAATTTGATTAGCTCATCCAAATCTGGCTGGAATATTGGACAAACTTTTCGACTTCACTTTCATAAAAGATTATCATTGTCTTCCTTCAAACTTAAACATTAATGGCATAGTAGCGTATTTGTTATGCATTGCGTCACACGTTAAAAGTTAAGGGCTACGTCTTCCCTAGCTCGCACAAGTGTTTCGGAGACTTTTGACGGTGGTGCTCATAAGGGTGCAGCCGGTTGACGGAAATAACAGTAATTTTGTTTACTTTTTTACTTCAGGGAAGGTCCTAGTATTTCCAGAAATGTGGAGGATTTTACTAACTCCCTACTCCCTGATTCAATAAATTACTTTGTCAGGAGCTTGACAAATTTGAATAGATTAAACGTGTGTTGTGACAAAAACATATTTTATAGATATGGCATTTATCGATACGTTCATAAAAAAACGATTGATCTTGAATTTTCGACCAGTATGATAAAAATTGTGAAACTCACTGGTAATCAGGTTGGCCATGGTTCCACTCGCTACAAACAAGGCATCTTCTTTCCCTAGAAGTTCCGCACTTCTTTGTTCCAGTTCGGTGACTGTTGGGTCTTCACCATATACATCATCTCCAACTTCTGCAATGTACATAGCCTCCTTCATTTCTTGTGTGGGCCTACTAAGCGTATCAGTTCTCAAATCTATTATTTTCACATCTGCTTTGAGATCGGTTTTGATTATTTTTTCGTACATGATTAGTTTTCAGATACTCAATTTTTTCTCTAGCAACGAACGTTGAATGACTGACTCAACTATAGCTCGTTTTCTTATATATTTCTCAACCTAATGGGGAAGAATTTGTTGGGAAATACTTATTTCCTTGAGCGAGATACAATCTCCCATAAATATAGTCTGCGTGTCAGAATAAAATATTGGATAGTCGTTCATGTTTTCAATGCATCTACTCTAATCAACCAAGAATAAAGTCTCCCGTACTAAAACAGTGCCTGGGTATAATACCAATGCAGGACAAAGGATATATCGTGAATAATACCGAATGATGTTTTCGTCACCTTAGGGTATCACTCGCCTGTAATTGTGTATTCCCAAAATACATTGAGGATTGCTATGAAATTGTTGAATAAAATAACAAAACACAGTATTTTCCAATGGCTGTGATATCGAAATAATGATAACTTCTTGATATTATTGAATATATTGAAGTGATACCTACTCTGCTATGAATATTCTTCCTTCAACAATAATAATAATATAATGTTTATTTTTTGCCCGGTAATTACTATAAGTCGTGAAAATAATACCTACATACTACATACTTATAATATAACATATATATAAGCAAACTTACATACTCACAGAAGCAAGGGATTGCTTATGTGTGAGGGTAAATTCACAACATAATTACTAATAATAATGAACAATATAAATATGAATATGAATTACTGTGATTGGATAAAAAATGAAGATCAAAGCCGGGGTATTTTAGTCACTATATCGTGGTATCTTTGTCACAATCTCAACCTAGATGAGTAACTCGGCGTTCACGCCTTAAAATTTATTTGTAAGGAACATCTTCCCTCACTGGCAGTGTCGTGCGTAGTTTACAGAAATATTGAGGTTCAATAAAATAGAAATAATGGAAACCCAATATGGAATGGAAACTTGAAATTATGATGGAAGAATCTCCACAGGATTTTGAGAACAGCCGATGCTCTAATTGGTATGTTTTTTCATCATTCATTCATTTTACCCTTTTCCAATTCGGTTTCCCTTTCTCGATAGTTATGACACTGGTATCGCACCTATGAAATAACATTTTTGATTTTCAGCTTCAAATGGTCTTTTACACATTTCACAATGCTTAACTATTGCTTAATAATAAAAACTAACGATAGTTATAACACAAATTAACTCAGAATTTATTCACAAAAAAACACTCCAATAATCCAAAGACGAAGGCAAAGAGAAATGTTTTTTAGTTGTTCTGTCAAATATCAAATGCAGCGTTGCCATACTGATCAGGCTATATCGACAACGAAGAATCTCCCTTCGGCGATGGAAATACTATCGTTTTTACATGCTTCCAACAAGCTGCAATGTATTTTTGGGTTTTCGTTGCCATGAATAAACCCGACAGAATTCAAAATTCAGCTAACGGGCTTATTGTATCCTTAAAAAATTGCGACATGGCAACAATGTCATGACTTGAGGGATACCTAGCATTATGAAAAGATGTTCCCTTCAGTACTATTTGAGTATTATTCATCTAGGTTGTGTTACTTGATCGGAGATCGAAATACTTTTGTACAATTAGGATATCGAGATATTTTTTCACAAATCAGGAGTTAGGTTCGAAAGAACAGATGCCCTTCAGTTTACTCAGTTGAAAAAATTAGTTGTTGACTTCGTCACTGAAAAATGCTCTTTTTGTCATTTGTTTTTTCCAGGTGACAGTCCAGTAGTGCTCCTCCCCATCCAAGAATTCTATAAGTCAGTTGAAGTCTGGTGCTAGCTTGGAGTTCGCGCCGACCACCCGGGGTGGTTTTGTAGGTTTTCTGGGTTTTCCTACAGCTGAAAAGTGAATACGCCACCAAAAATCAGTAAGTCGCTCCGGAGCGTCACGAAAAATAATAATAATAGTCGTCCTCTACCCGCACACGTAAAAATAAGTAAAATTTAAGGACATAACATCTATCAATAATGTCTCAGCCTCGTTCATATTACAAGGGGTTGCGACTTAATATTTCTTATAAATTTCTACATGCACAAGGAGTATAGATAATAAATCAAATAATCAAGCTACAGGGAAAACATAAATAACAGAGCTGTCTTATATTTTAGATAATTTTTCTCTCAGCTATCGCTACTATAATAATACATCGGGTAGTTAAATCGCCATAAAAATCAGTGATTACTTCAATAGTTTGACCTCCGAATAATAAAGCTTTGGTAAATAAATGAATAGCAATTTATTCACGGCACGTGTCTTCTGCACTCGTTTTCCTACAAGGGACATTCAGTATATCTAAGCTAGTAACTTCATTTTACTTTACCGTGTCTTTTAAAGGATGTAATTACCTATTCAATATAGGGGGATGAACGCAGTTCGTTACGAAAGCTCAATATTCCAAAAGCGAAGTTTCATTGAAGATGACATTTGAAGAAGCCCAAGTAAAAGTTTTTAGTATTGGAGAAGTAGTGAGATCCGTTATTTTAAGGTCGACAGAAAAATTTGGTAATTAAAATGCGATTAATGATCTCGAACATTTAAAATATCTTGATCATTAATCGCCTTCATTAATACACTAGTTGATTAAATAACTATATTAATTTGGTTCAACTTTCTTTTCCAGTTTATAAGAATTTTATTTTTATATATTTTATATTTTTTATTAATTTCGTACTTCTGTATAAATATCATATACTTACAACATATACAATTACATTCTTATACTTTATGACAATCAATAATAATAAATGAACTTTATTGAACCAATTATTTTGATCTAATAGGCCATAACCTAGGTCCTTCAACAGTCAATAAATTATATAAAGAAATACTTTGTTGTTTCTTTTCAATTATCTAACGAATGAACAGAATTTCAATATTATATTTATATCCTACCCACCACCTCATGAGGTCTCTAGACAACTTGGCAATAGTAAATGATCTAGACAAATTACTCTAAGTTTTCTTACCAGAGTAAAAGAAAAAATCCTTAAACTTTTCAATATGCGAATTTCCCTAGTACAGGTAGGTACTTGCTTGAAAAACTAATTGCGAGCATTGTTTTTGATATAATAAAATGCGACATTGCGTAAACTACGCCAAAGTGCGTATAAAAATTAACTGTGTCTGAAGTAACTTTTTACGCAATGTTCATACTTTTACACATTTTTGAAAAATATAGTTTTTTTGCGTCAAATTTTATTCGGGAGTCATCATGTTTGATAAAACGACAAACATTGAAAACTTCTTACGATAGAATATTCAACCATTGCTATAATATTTCAATGTAATATCTGTCGTAGAAAAAAATTTGTATGATACATTTTTGTCAGATTTATTTTGTACTGGTGTGTTGTGTTCAACCCGGCTTCGCCTCATTCAACAAACTTCACTCTACTCTACAAAAAAATCCTCCTTTATGAACTTGTATCATAAATAACTAATTTTTGTTAATGTATAACTTAGCTAACAAAAGTAGTCATTTCCACCAAACTCATAGCATTTCTGATGTGGTTTCAGGATAACTGATGAAATCAATACATTCATAACTAACAAAAAATGTTGTTGCCAGTATCTATTATAGATTTGAAAATCTTATGTCTACCAAAATCATGATTTTATATCACAAAAATTCTCCACTTGTGGCTGGCTGAATGACGAAATGTCAAAGCCAATAAAAAAAAAATATATCACAAACATTAGGGAATTTGAATAACAATTACATTTACGAAATGACATGGTAAAAGTTTGCCAGCAATTCAATCCGTCAAATATATATAATAAAATATTTCGTCATAACGAGGAATGATGTTTATTAATTTATTAAGTATTTTTCTTAGTGTAGTTCGGTTTTGTAAGAATTCGAATAACTAGCTGAGCTTTCTCAGTGTACCAACTAGTTTATGTTTTAATGCTGTGACATATTTCCGCTCAAAATCGTGTATATTTATGCAACATCAAAGGTTCCGACAAAAGGAGAGTTCGGCAATTCCATCCGTTATGCGACGGATTTTTTCGTCACGTGACCTCGGATTGGACGGATTATATGAATAAACGAACGCTGAACACTCATCCCTGTCCTGTCAAATAATTATCTTCACTAATCACCAGCTTGAATGATTTTTGCTGTTCAGAATCAAACAGTTCCAGCTCCTGCATTATGTTCATAAAGTCAAAAAGCCGAAAAATTATCGAATCTGAACAAATAAACAATATCCAACCATCTTGGACCAACACAACCTCACAAATTCAGATTGATCGCAGGCCTTGGTCAAATTACTTCGAGCGAATAGATCTTCCTCCGATCGATCTGATTTCGCTGTCCGAACGATCGGGATTTAGCTCAGACACATCCGATTGCTATAAACGAACGATACGGTATAGATCTGAGTGGTCCGATGTAAATACCGAACGCGACTAAAGCTTGTTAGTTGGTGTACTCTTTGGTCAAGCTGGCTAGAACGCTAGAAGTGACGTTATTAATAATAGTCTGTTCCAAGTTTTGTGAAACAAACCAATAGAAATGACGTAATTTCAAAACAGTTTGATCAAACTATTTGACCGTAAGCAACGGGCCTAATTCCTCAAGTTACACGGAATGCACAGCTTAGACTTACTCTTTTTGGCTTAGATATAAAAAAGTGCTAGATACACTACATTATTTTAATCTTCTTTTTGTGGTTCAGTGTAAAAAGCAATTGAAACAGGGGACAACTAGCACTTAAAAATAAAATAGAAACCCAAATCAATGTGGCACCCTTGACTGTGAAACCACAACGTTCTACTCCAAAACCACAGAACGTTTAAATTAAAATTTACCAGACTTTCGTTTGCAAGAATTCGAATCGAGAACTGCTTGATTTTTCCATGCGGATCGCCTATATGTAGTCTAGGGTGGGATTCCATGTACCATAGAATTCTATAGTCGACACAAGATGACATGGTTGAATTCATGAGACATAACTGTCGACTATACTTTCAACTGACGAACATACTAGGAATAAATTGTAACTTTCCTGCTCGTAGTCGCAAGTTTCTCACCCCACAACTTCTAATTATTGGTCCATGCACGGAAGCCTGGTCGATTTCAATTTCTATGCACAAAACAAATTACCCAGACAAGAAAAAATTGTGACGTTGGCGACATGGTGACGTACAACGTACGTTAGTCAACTGTCAAGTGCCAACTGCCAAGGCAAAATCCTTTTCCGTTTTCTTGAATTAGTTGACTTCCAGATTGTTAATATTTTTGGTAACAACAATTTACAGATAGAGAAGATTCAAAAATGACTCTGACGGACTTGCAATTAGGGGGCGAGTGTTCCCATTTCACTGCACCTGTTATACAAGATAATCCCAGTGGATGGGGACCTTGTGAAGTGCCCGATCAGTTTAAAGACATGCCATACCAGCCCTTTAGCAAAGGAGATCGTTTGGGGAAAATTAGTGACTGGACTGGGGCTGCTTTTCAAGATAAAAAATATGCAAGTAGGTTATCCTGTTTCTGAAATATCTGTATATGTTCGAATGTGTAATTCTGATAAGTGAGGTTAATTTATGAGCCCTATGAAATAGAGTGAATTTTGGTGATAACTTAAACGATTCTAAGGAAGTAGGTATGCGTATAGAATGATTATTTAAACTTGTGTCAGATTTGCATTTCAAGTAGGCAAGATTAAGGGCCAATTTATGCAACTGATCATTATCATAGTCACAAGCATTATCACAGTCATAGTCTCAATTGCTGTTGTTGAGGAAATTGCATAAATGCTCCTACTGAAATGTACAGTTTCAATTTTATTTAATGATTAAGACAGTGACTGTGGTTAGGACTATGATAATGACAAAGTTCCATAAATTGGCCCTTACAGGGCATTCCCTTAATGATTTGAGAATACTTAAAGGTACGATTCTACATGGAAAATTAATGGGTATTTTCAAACCCACTTGGGGTGTATCAGTAATATTTAGTACAAAGTGACATTTAATGAAGGCACATGTTTTTCAATAGAATTATGATCTTCAGTATTGATTGAAAGTTTGATATTGTGGAGGAAGCTTGATTCTTGACAGTGGCATGGGAACAACCGCTGACTTTGAAATTGTTTAAGACAAATGCATTCATGCTATGAAATTTATTGGTGAAAAACATGCATTAGTCAAGAGCTCATACTTTTCTTCTTATTAATTAATATTTAATGATAAGACTCATCCTTAGTATTTCAAAATATTCACAGACAAATATGCTTCCCAGTTTGGTTCTGGTAGTCAGTATGCTTACTATCATGATGAAGATGAAAGTACCTTTCATTTGGTTGATACTACTAGGATTCAAAAACCACCTTATCAACGTGGTCGCTTCCGTGCTAATCAACGCAACATGCGTGGTAGAGGTGGAAGAGGTAACACTCAGGGTGGAGGAATGCAAGCCCTAGGCAAAGGTATGAAAGCCAGAGATACATACAAAAGGAGTCAAGTTAAAAGATGGGGACAAGGAAGAGTGAGTATTGTCTGTTTTGATCTTTTTGGTGATTATCAGTGAATTTGTTGTTACTGGTGTTTTGATTTATTTCTATTCAGAATTATAGATATACTTAGATATTTATTCATATAAAATTTCAAGAATTTTACACTTGTCACAAATTCCCATTTTGGTACTCAAAAATGCAGTATTGTGACTACTCTATGTATAAGAAAGTATTCAATACAAATAACGAAAAAATTAAACATCAATGAAGTCAAATAAAGTGAAGAGTAGTTCTTGTAGAACTAACAAATAACAACAAAGGTTGTAAGGGCAGTAATTGTTTTCTGTCTTGGGGCATTATCATTAGAAGATACCTTTAATTTCATAATCGTGAAACAAAATTACACTTTGAATTTTACCATAAGTAAAATCAAACATGCTAACGCTATTTTCAAGCACCTACTCGTCATATAAAGGATTCAACATAAAGATGTTGGAATAATATGAATGAAATGGCCTGTAGTGCTGCTGAGTAATTGCTTTTTGTGCAATATTTCAGTAAAGTTTATATCTATTTTTTCCAGCCTCAAATTAAAATCAGAGATGCTTCAGTTACTGTGAAACCAGATTGGAGTACTATTGAGGAAATGGACTTCCCACGATTGGGAAAATTGTCTTTACCTGGTATCAAAGATGGTAAGAATGTTTGAAACAAAAACTCTTTTGATCATTTTGCACCTAACCTACAATTGATCTTAATTTCCTGATTCATTGTGCACTAGTCAAAAGCAGAAATTCACCTGCAAACAAACCACTAGTTCCATACTTCGGGCACTTTTGTTAAAGTGAATTTCGCTCAAGTACGTTTTGTCAAAAACTTCTCAAAGAAATAATGGACTAATTTCTTCTCCTTAAATTCTATCAAATTGGGACATTCACCAATCATGTGTGAGGGTTGAGTGGAAGAGTATTTTTTGCTGTTAGCACACCAGATAATAAACTTTGCCCTTTATTTTCAAAAAATCTTCTCATTATGCCAATGTATTTTTTTTCTCTGTTTTTTGGAAATAATAATATTAAATATAGGTAGGGGAAATTTAGGTACATGAAAATAAATAATTGAATTGAAAATATGTGGTTAATTTTCTATATGTATATTTGCACTGTAGTTGAAAATATAATGAGAACTTTGAATCCAAAGAAATCCCTAGGTGTAGATGATATACAACAGAATTTTACAAGTTTTAGTAGATTTCTTTTCAGATCCCTTCGCAAATCTTGTAAATAATGTTTTTGAATCAGGAATATGTCCTAGTTTGTTCAAAATAGACATCATAAAACCATTTCATGAAAATGGGATGAAAAGTTATATCACTGGTAGAATTAGAATTAGGCATGAGGTACCACAATCTTTAGACTACTATTCAATATCTTATATCTTGATGATTTATTCAATTTAGAGTGTATTGGAAAAATTAATGCTTTTGCTGATGATACTGGAATTTCTTGAAGTTCTTCATCTCGTGATTAATTGAAACAAATAGTTGATGAAGACTAAGGAAATATCTGTGGCTTGGTACAAGAAATGACTAAGTCAAAAATTGTAACATCTGTAGTTGACCAAATGTTTATGACTACTTAGACATATCTAGCAGAAAAGGAACAATATAAGTATTTCTTGTTTTCTTCAAACATGATTTTGGAGACGCTTTTTACATAAAAAACTTCATGTTCTTATGATACATTTTGGGCAAAAATCTCAAAACTGGCGAAAAGTGACTTGGTCACTTGATCGAAATTTATTGACTATAAATTTTAATAAAACGAATTATTTCTCTCTCCCTGGTAGTGAGTTTGAAATTAATGAAAACAACTGAGTCCAATATTCAGGAATGATGATTGACAGCTATAATTTTTTTTTTTACCCAAATTCAAGCTTCTAAGTCAATTCTGCATTCTGGAATGGGGTGTTGAAAAAGTCTCATAATTTGGAACTGACAAATAACTTTTTTGAAAATAATATATTTTCAAAATTAGGTATTTATTTTCTACTGATTTTCTATTGATGATATTAAAAAAATATCAAAATGAAAACAAATATGAATAAAAAAATGGGCACAAGGAATTTTACTCATCCCAAAATTAATTGACATACTTACAGATTTCAATAAAACAACTATATCTTTGTATTCATATAAAAATGAAGTAAAAAAATTGTTTTATACCACAGAAAGACACATCTTTCATATTGAAGAAATATAAACTATCCAAAACACCAAAACAACGTCAATTTCACTCAAAGCAGTGAGCTTTAAACTGCTGAGGAGTATTTTTGAGAAGGATGGTACAATAAATGTGAGTTTTTCTAGAGTTTTTTGGATGAGTTGAACAAGATATTCTTTGGAAATAGGAATAACTTTACCAAACTTGAAATCTCGATGAAAGTAACCTTTAATGTTTGACAATGGTTCTTTTATATGAGTCTTGCAACGGTTTATTACAAAAACGTTCACTCATTCTAATATCGTCTTCAACCTGAAGAACATTGGCATCCTCCCCATGCCACAATTCCATTAGAAATAATATTGAAAATGTGCCTGATAGTAGATAATGGATTTTCAGCCATTTTCGATCCCAAAAATGTTGTTTCCTTCTGTTGTTGAATTAATCAATTTACCCATTCACTAGCAATCGGTGATCAAAATTAGTCCTTGAATGATTGAAACGTAAAAGAATAGTTTTCTTGTCAGTCAATACTAGGTCATTGTATGAGAAGCATTATATAGCTCTACTAATTTCTTCAGAAGCTTAGGAAATGGAAATGTATATGAGTTAGTTATGAATAGAAAAAAAATTATGTCTCCATTCAGTCTTTTTTCTGCAACACATTTCTTGTGCCAAATTCTCAAGTCATACAACAATAATTTAAAAAAATTTAAACGAACTTCAACAATTTTTTTTCTGTATCTCAATTGAAACATTTTTTTTCCAGGTGAAGATATAATGTGCTGTGGTGAGCTGGAATACTATGATAAAACTTATGACCGTGTCAATGTCAAGAATGAGAAACCTCTGCAGAGTGTCAATAGGATTTTCCATACAGTAAGTTATGTTAAACTCAATCATTTACTATAATTCATTGCTTTAAATGAGAATTTTTTCAATGTGCGTCATTTAAGTGCAAAATTTGTTTTTTAAAGCTTCAATCGCTTGATATTTTTGAACAATTGTTTTCAGGTAACTACAACTGACGACCCTATGATTCGTAAACTCTCAAAAACTGAAGGCAATGTTTATGCAACTGATGCCATTTTGGCAACTATCATGTGCTGTACACGTTCCAACTATTCCTGGGACATTGTTATCGAGAAAATAGGTAAAGTTGAAATATTTTGAATGCTGACAGAAAGTTGAATAATTTTTAATTCTGCAGGTGATAAACTTTTCTTCGATAAGAGAGACAATACTGAGTTCGACTTATTGACAGTAAATGAAACATCTGTCGAGCCACCCCAGGATGACGGCAACCCCTTGAATACTCCTCGTAATCTTGCATTAGAGGCTACATTTATTAATCACAATTTCAGTCAACAAGTGAGTATCCAACATTTATTTTGATTAATTTTTATTCTGGTGAAAATCAATACATATCTCTTCATTACACTATAGGTGGAAATTTTTTTGCAAATGGAGAATAAGGAAAATAAATAATAATAATTCACTTACTTTTCAGGTGTTGAAGGCAGCAGCCACTAATGAGCCACGTTATAAATTTGATAATCCCAACCCATTCATATCTGAAGAAGAGGAAGGAGAGATTGCCAGTGTCGCTTACAGATATAGGAAATGGGACCTAGGTGGTGGAGTTGTGAGTACTTCCTTCTTTTTCAGAACTTTTTGAATATTCAATGGAGTCAGGAATGAATGCAGAAATTTGAAATCTCTAATTATTCCCAACTTGGTTATATATAAAAGAAAAATCTGCACAGACTGCAATTTTTTACTTTTAGAAGCATTGAGTCTGCTACCAGAATCGGAGACAGATGGAGCAACTCTGAACAAAATGATAGGGAAATAATTCCAATTCAAACCCTGAAAAATTAATATTACAAAATCTACACAAAATATTAATATGAAACAAACACGCCAATTATATTTTTTTTTACAACTTTTATAAATATTCTAAGAAGGCTTAGAAGGGCCACACCAATTTTATTCTGTAATTCCGACTTGATATCTCAAAATTTCGACTTGGTATTTCGGAATTCCGATTGGGTAGTAGTAGTAGTAGTAGGGTAACTCAGAATTTCATAATTTCGACTTGGTATCTCGGAATTCCAACTTGGTAACTCGGAATTCTATAATTCCGACTTGGTATTTCGGAATTCCGACTTACTCGGAATTTCATGATTTCGAGTTGGTATATCGGAATTCCGACTTGGAATTTCGGAATTCTAAGTATCTCGGAATTCCGATTTACTAACTCGGAATTTCATAATTTCGAGTTGGTATCTCGGAATTCCGACTTGAAATTTCATAATTTCGACTGAGTAACTCAAAATTTCAAAATTCCAACTTTATATCTGGGAATTCCGACTTACTAACTCGGAATTTTATGATTCCGACTTGTATCTCGGAATTCTGAGTTACGAACTCGGAATTTTATGATTCCGACTTGGTATCTCGGAATTCAGACTTGGTAACTCGGAATTCCGACTTATTGCGGAATTCCGACTTACAAACTCGGAATTTCATAAGTCCGACTTTGTTTCTCGGAATTCCGTCTAACTCGGAATTTTATGATTCCGCCAGGTATTTCGGATTTCTGAGTTACGAACTCGATATTTCATGATTCCGACTTGGTATCTCGGAATTCCGACTTGGTTACTCAGAATTTCATAATTTCGACTGATAAACTCAGAATTTCATAATTCCGACTTTGTATCTCGGAATTCCGACTACTAACTCGGAATTTTATGATTCTGACTTGGTATCTCGGAATTCCAACTCGGTAACTCGGAATTCTATAATTCCGACTTGGTATTTCGGAATTCCGACTTACTCGGAATTTCATGATTTCGAGTTGGTATATCGGAATTCCGACTTTGAATTTCGAAATTCTAAGTATCTCGGAATTCCGATTTACTAACTCGGAATTTCATAATTTCGAGTTGGTATCTCGGAATTCCGACTTGGAATTTCATAATTTCGACTGAGTAACTCAAAATTTCAAATTTCCAACTTTATATGTGGGAATTCCGACTTACTAACTCGGAATTTTATGATTCCGGCTTGGTATCTCGGAATTGTGAGTTACGAACTCGGAATTTTATGATTCCGACTTGGTATCTCGGATTTCTGAGTTACGAACTCGGAATTTTATGATTCCGACTTGGTATCTCGGAATCCCGACTTGGTTACTCAGAATTTCATAATTTCGACTGAGCAACTCAGAATTTCATAAGTCCGACTTTGTATCTCGGAATTCCGACTACTAACTCGGAATTTTATGATTCTGACTTGGTATCTCGGAATTCCAACTTGGTAACTCGGAATTCTATAATTCCGATTTGGTATTTCGGAATTCCGACTTACTTACTCGGAATTTCATGATTTCGAGTTGGTATATCGGAATTCCGACTTGGAATTTCGGAATTCTAAGTATCTCGGAATTCCGATTTACTAACTCGGAATTTCATAATTTCGAGTTGGTATCTCGGAATTCCGACTTGGAATTTCATAATTTCGACTGAGTAACTCAAAATTTCAAAATTACTACTTTATATCTGGGAATTCCGACTTACTTACTCGGAATTTTATGATTCCGACTTGGTATCTCGGAATTGTGAGTTACGAACTCGGAATTTTATGATTCCGACTTAGTATCTCGGAATTCAGACTTGGTAACTCGGAATTCCGACTTATCGCGGAATTCCGACTTACAAACTCGGAACTTCATAAGTCCGACTTGATATCTCGGAATATCGACTTACTGACTCGGAATTTTATAATTCTGACTTGAGATAGTATAGATTTGGTATGAACAATGTTAAGTAGGGCTATTTCTAATCTCGTTTGTTGATAATTATCAATTCTTTTTAACAGCATTGCACTTTTTAATTTAGTCCTTGGAATATACATAATGTTTTTTTTGCAAATTTATGTTTTACATACCATAACCACGTGACTTTTTCATTTGATAAAATTTTATGGTCAAGAGTATCAAAAACTTTCTTCACGTCAAGACAAACAGGTACTACATGTTTGCCAGTCTCTGTCTTTGTTTAAAATTTTATCTGTTTCACATAAATGTTTTTTTCCAAAGCTAGACTAGATAATAATGCCATATTTTACGAAGTGTATCCATTTCCGGTAGATTGCTACTTCTAAATTTTTTTCCAAAGGCGATAGTGTGTTGATCGTCCTAAACTCTTAACATATTGTGATATTTTGGGCATTGGTCCTATGATAATTCAAAAGTCTCAGTGAGGTGTTAATGAAATATAGTATTGCATTTCCACATACCTTATACATATCTTACATAATCTTAGAACTGAAGATAATATTAATCTCTTTTTTGTTGTCAATAATGTCTTTCAAATCACTGAGTTGAAGTAACTGAAAAATCTTTGAAAGATGAATAAATATTGTTGCACCACTCTTCATCGGTATCAATATTTTCAACAGTTTGACTAATGCTTTCCATAAAATAATTATTGAAAGGAGATTTACAATATTTATTGTATCAGTGATAATTAATAATAATAATGAGCAAATTATATTTCAATAAATCTCAAAGTATGTATAATATACTTCACAGATGACAAAATAAAAATAAAACAATCTTCAAGAGTTTTCAAAAATATTAAAAAACTTGGTTGAGGACTAGATATTCGCCAATAGAGATACATTTCCACAAGTAGTTTGAACCTTTTTGAATAAAGACAACTTTTCAATTGATCTGATGTAGGTTGGAAATATGTTATAGTATTTTATTCAGTTGTAGAGAGCTCTATTTATTGAAGTTTGCCTATGCTGTGGGTAATTATAACATGTATTTCTTGTCTTATAAATTACCTGAGGTTTTGAATGACTGAATTGACCTATATTTTTAAAGAATTACAACAGCCATGTATGAAAATCCCATATTTTACTTTTAAACTGTCCTCTTCACATATCGGTCATTTTCAGTTTTCGGAGACCTCTCAATGATCTTTTCTGAATAATAAACATATTTTTTGCATATTTTTCTTTCCATCAAAAATTATTCCATACTTTATATAATGGGTTTGCTGGTGACATAATTTGCATAATTCGAAATTACTCTCAAACTGTAATACGCAGAATTCAGTTTAGATGTGTTATATTTTATATGTGGATATATAGTCTGCAATTGGTATACCAAAAAATTTCACGTCAGTGGTCAACATCATAACTTTCATTTTGTTTTCATTCAGAACTAATTTATTTATATGGAACCAATCAGTTGATAATTTAAGAATAGTTTTTAGATAGTGTATAACTTGAGGAAAATGTTCACCACGAATGACATTTGTGTCATGTGCATAACTAGTGAGATTATACTTTTTGGTGTTAATATTTAATATGAAGTCGTTTACAGGTTTTATGAACAAGATTGGCCCAGTTCTACTTCCTTGAGGAACACCTCTTTTGAATATTATTTTGTCTGATTTGATCATTTCATTTTTTTTGTGACTATAATCCTCTGTTTTTGGTGAAGTAAGTATGACTGAAACCAATGCAAGGCAGAGTTCGTATTTACCTAAATTACTTGTTGGTTATTGCTATATATTTTGATTACATGAATAACTGAACTAAAATGTCATTTTCAGATTCTGGTATCTAGATGTGAACATGATGCAGTGGTCCAATCTCCTAACGGAGAGCTACAGTTCCTCTCCATCAAAGCTTTGAACGAGTGGGATTCCAAAGTGGCGAATGGTGTTGAATGGAGACAAAAGTTGGATACGCAGAGAGGTGCTGTACTAGCAAATGAACTTCGAAACAATGCTTGCAAACTAGCCAAGTGGACCGTTCAGGCCATATTAGCTGGTAGTAACCAGATCAAGTTTGGTTACGTGTCTCGGGCGCACGTCAGGGATAACAGCAAGCATGTTATATTGGGGACTCAGCAATATAAGCCCCACGAATTTGCTACCCAGATCAATTTGAATATGGATAATGCTTGGGGTATTCTGAGGTAGGTCAATAATGTTCTTTGATCATAAATGGATCCAAACTAAATAACAGATTTAACAACACCTTTTGATATTATTAATACCTTTGTCGTATCATTTGTCATTGGGGGATTACCAGCGGCAGCTGGGTGAAGCAGAATCTTGTAGGCCGAAATTCACCAGATTTTGCTTCTTTATTATTTTGTCTGTTTTTTCAAATGGGTTTGGATTCTCAGCAATATGGCACAAGATATTAGCCAAGAACTTTGTGAAGGATCGTTACATTTAAAGCACCCCTTTGAGCAGAATCCTTGCGAAGATCATTCCAGTCAACTGATAAGAAATGACATGTGGAGCTTTATTAATTGTGTATTGAATGGCAAGTGGAGTTGCAGATGAAGGTCTTGCAGGATTGACCAGTAATGATTTTTGAAAAGATGAGTCATTGGTCACTCATTCAATGTTCTTCAATATTCAATAAGAATTCATATATTTTTTTTTATTTTCAGGTGTATTGTGGACATTGTCATGAAACAGAAGGATGGAAAATACTTGATAATGAAGGATCCTAACAAGCCAATGATTCGTTTGTATGATATCCCTGATAACACGTTTGAGTCTGAGGGGGAAACGGAATCTGATGATGATGTTCCTGAAAATTCTACTGCCTTTCCATTGTACTCGTACAATTCCAGTGCTAAACGTTAAGTTGTTGGGTGAATACTCCAAATAAATGTATTGTGCGGTTAGTTGTTAAATGATCATGTCAATATACTGCAAAAAACTTTATTTTTGTTTCAATATTCAGTGTATTTACCACGATTTTAATAGAAAGTTTCTACATTCTGAATGTTGTGAATAAAGTCCTGGCAGAGCTGGTGGGGTTAGAAGTGAGATTGGGATGTTACTCACATTACAACATCGCAAAATAAATTAATATCACATATACAGTAACACAGCACAACAGAATTACATGCTATCATGTTAAAGCAAATGTTCGAATGTTGCTCCGTTACAGTTAATACACAATTCCAAGCGACGAGTGAAGTTGTCGTGTATGCGGTCATATACGTCCCTTTGAGCCCTCAGGACATTGGAGGCATTCTCGATGGCTTGCTCAATGGGGTTAGCGTACACAAAACTTTTCATGTAACCCCACAAAAAAAGTCCGTAGGGGTAATATCGGGGCTTCTTGGAGAACAAGAAATGTATCCACCCCGACTTATTCAATGGCGTGAGCATTCGGTGTCCAAAAAGTCGTTCACCATGTGACTAAATAAAATGCGGGGGTCTCCATCGTGTATTAACCACATTCGTCTTGACCTTGCCAAAGGTATATCGTCAGAGTTGATCCCTCGAAAAGGCCAAATGAGCATCACCAGTTAGCCTAGTTATTTTAGCAATGAAGTTCAGCATATTTAATTTTTTTTGACAATTTTGAGTGGTGAATAGAAGTACAGCCTTTTTCTGGGATTCTGGCGCTGTTACTAATATCCCACGGTTTTCAGGGCCGGTATTTATGCTCGAGCAATATTTTACAACTTCCTTAATATGAACCCTGTCACTTTATTATCTCAGTATGACAATCAAAAAGGACTGAGGAAAAAACCACATGGTCAAAATAATTTTTCCAGGCGTTCAGGGCCGGTTTCACCCGGGCAATTTTTCCCCACTTCCTTATTATGGATCCTGCCAGTTTAATATTTTAGTAAGACGATAAGAATGGATTGAGGAAAAAAACCACGTTGTCTATATAATTTTTCCGAGCGTCCAGGGCCGGTTTCACCCCGGCAATATATCCCAACTTTCTTATTATGGACCCTGCCAGTTTCATATTTCAGTAAGACAATAAGGATGGGTTGAGGAAGAAAGCCACATGTTGAAACCGGCCCTGGACGCCCGGAAAAATTATTTATGCAAAGCGAGATATCGGGATTCATGTCGACCTCTCTTAAACATAAAATTCTTACAGTTATTGCAATTTTCATACTTGAAACTGTTTGTTTGATACAAAAACATAATCAAAGTTCACTATTGGCAGTTCTTCCGATCATAATACCAGAGTAATGATTTCAAACTTCCACTTCCTAAAAGTACAGTCATCAAAAACTCGATATTTTATAATGGATGTAAGATGTTTAATCACCTTCCAATAAATATCAAAAGTATCACATCACTTTATCGTTTCAGAAAAAATGTAAAAAATGATGATAATATCTAAAAATCATAATTTTTATATCATGAATCGAGCATAGTAAGTAAGCGTACAATTTGTTATTATTTTTTTGTTCCTTTGCTATTGATTGTTTCTATATCATCCACAATTTGATTAATATTTTTTTCTGCTTTCATGTACATACTCTTCATTTGTTCATAAACTTGATATCACGAGCTGGAGTTGCAGAGAGATGCAGGGATGAAGAAATCCTTGTGTAATGATGGATGAGCATGTATTATGTTTTGTTTCATTCCCTCATTCGCTAAGGACCAAGTGGTGGTACTGTAGGTTTTTCCGGGTTTTTCCTGCAGTTGAAATAGCAAATGCGCCATCAAATTTTCAAGTCGCCCTGGAGCACATATAGTGGTGGTGTTCCTTCATCTGGGATGATATGCAGATAGTGGGGAGTATCACCATTATACTTTATCATTAATGAATTGAATTCAATTTTAATATTAATCCAAAACCAAAAAGCTTTGTCTATAAGTTTTCATAACTTCCGACAATAAAGTATATTTTGACTTTGACTTTGACTATGACTTTCTTCCTCAACCCATCCTTATTGTCTCACTGAAATATGAAACTAGCAGGGTCCATAATAAGAAAGTTGGGATTTATTGCCGGGGTGAAACCAGCCCTGGACGCCCGGAAAAATTATTTTGACCATGTGGCTTTCTTCCTCAACCCATTCTTATTGTCTTACTAAAATATGAAACTGGCAGGATCCATATAAGAAAGTTGGTAAATATTGCCGGGGTGAAACCGGCCCTGAACGCCCGGAAAAATTATTTTGACCATGTAGATTTTTTCCTCAGTCCTTTTTGATTGTCATACTGAGATAATAAAGTGGCAGGGTTCATATTAAGGAAGTTGTAAAATATTGCTCGAGCTATAAATACCGGTCCTGAAAATCGTGGGATATTATTAATAGCGCCAGAATCCCAGAAAAAGACTATACTTGTTCTATTTACCACTCATTGTCAAAAAAAAAATACTGCTGAACTTTATTGATAAAGTAACTAGGCTTCACCAGTTAGCCCCGCTGGTAAACGATAGGGTCAATTAATTGTTGTAGAGTCCTGCCAAAAGGTTGATGGAAAATCGATACTCTAACCGAAATGGGCGTAAAGACATGCGGATTTTCCTGAGCCCAAACATGACTGTTGTGCGAATTGAAGATCTCGTCTCAGGTGAATACAGCCTTGTCTGTCCACATAATATTGCGGGGAAACTGAGGATCTTGTGTGCACTTAACAAGCCATGCACAAATCCCCTGACGACGTGGCAAGTCTTGTGGCTCGAGGACTTGCTCCTTTCGGAAATGGTATGGACGCAAACGATTTTCGCGGATAATACGCCATACCAAAGTTTGTGCTTAACCAAGTCTCAGACTAATCAGACGGGTGCTTATTGATGAATCGTCGTCGAGGAGTTGGCGAAAATTTGTTCAATCATCGCGGATAGCTCCCAAATTTTACAGGTGCGTTCATACATAATAGAACAGTACCCTATTGAACTTTGTGCAGGTAGTGGTAAATCATTCTGTTTGACTGTGTTTTACTTTTGAAGGATTCCATTACCAGGATACTATAAAATTACTAGACTAGTGCTCGTCAGAAAACATGGCGTGCTCTAAGATTGTTAAGAAAGATTTATGATTATTTCCCAGCTAAGCAAACTCGACCAAGATGGCTGCGAATGATATTGACAATTCGGACAAGCTGAAAAAATATTGCAAATTCTGTAAAAAATACGAATACTGGTCATATATGTACTAAATGTGATTCAGTGCACCAAAAGGCATGTGCCAACAGAACAAAAACTTGCTGTGATGTGCCAATCAAAGAAAAATATCTTATCGACTACTGCATCCCAGAAGAAATGTTTCTCACTGAAGAAAACCCCTTAATGGAGCAAATCATTGTGGACAAGTGCGTGATGATTGCCGATAAAGATGTGATATTATTTAATGAAAAACTAACCGTTTTTGAAAAAAAGTTGAAAACAAATATTCCAATAATTTTCCAATCAAACCAGTGATTAATACTATAAAAAACAAACGAAACCCAAGAAAAAAGACGTGAATACAAAAAAGGCTTGGTTTAAAAACAAGTAGAACATACAGGACAAAAATCCTCACTCTGAGTATCCTCACAAAAATGAGATACTCAGACAAGTAACACGCTTCATTTAATCACAATGTGGTTTCGATTTTCATTTCCTTTGTGAATAGCATGCCAACAAACTTTCGCGCTGGTAGCACTTATGCTAGATGACCAACCAATATATTCAAAGAGTGGCATTTTAGCCTTATCTAACGTTTTTTGAGAAACAGTATGTTTGTGGAGTAAATTTTCAGATCCTGAAGTTGATAACTTTGTTGGCGAAACGCGCGTCGAGTGAAATTGACGTAGTTTTGGTGTTTGGATAGTTTCTATTACTTTCGTATTGAGGAAGGGTTCCATATTTATTCATCTCATATGTAGATTCATTTCTGTTTTTGTTTTGAAAAGACGACAAACAATTATTTGCAAACCAATTTTATTTTTTTTTATAAATAAATATCTCTTTTAAGGAATACGAATTGTTTTCGTAACAAAGCAACTCATTTACTTCTTCACAGATGAATTCAAATTGATTTGTTGAGAACATGATTCATTAATATTTTATTGTCAATAGGGGTAGGCCTCTCTGATGCTTCGGAAGACTTCAGAAGTCAGCATGAAAAGTTTTTTTACACATGTAATTACAACATGCTATCCTTAACTTCCCCGGGATTTTCAAGTGCAGCTCTTCTTTCACTGATGGCAATCACGAGTTTTCTGTGAGGACCAATGGGTAGATTCAAAGCTTTCAAGTCATTTTCATTCAGTAGGATGAGCGTGTTTAAATCTATGTCCTGTTCTATGAATTTTGGCAAGTAGTCTCGAAGGTCGAAGGCTGTTAGGAATCTTTCCAAGGGACCATGAGGGCTTTCATCTTCACTGGATTCCGAATCTGTGAAATGAAAGATATTATTTGAATGATTTTTTGTAAGTTTGAGAGTTGCTTACAACCCCCAAAGCCTCTTTGTTGCGACTTTCATCTCGCGAATATTAGTAAAATTCTGTAATGGATTAATAATTGTGCGGGTGGTATTCTAAAATACGCGTGAAAGTGAATCTGACGTAGTTTTGGTTTTTGAGAATTCCTATATTTTGAAGTTCTGTATTGTTCCGAAAAAAAATTTATGTTTTTGAATGAAATCTGAATGCTACTAAGTATATATGTTTATTTGAGGACATGTAGGATTGGTGCCTTATAAATCATAAGGAAATATGGCATGAGAAAAAAGCGCTTTGCATGAAACAGAAAATCTCTGACAGCAAGTCTTACACACATTTTCCATAGATAATTTACCTATATATTTTTTAATTCGAATTTCTAAATGATACAAGCATGAATATGAAACACTAAACTCAAAACTAAAGTAGTAGAAGTGGATGAAAATATATTATATTTTCAATAGGAAAAACAAACAGGTACACTTTAGGCATGTTTTGATGTGTCATTACATTTTTCTTTCACATTAATTCCCGTTACCGAAGACTTTATTGCATGTGGAAGATTTTTATATGTGCACATTTCTGTGTTAATAATATAATATATCTTTACACATTTCTCAAGAAACACAGTTTATGAGAGGGAAAACTAAATATATCTCATCCATTGTTCAAATAAAGGTAATTTAAAGGTGAATCTCACAAAAAAAGAACTAAATAATAAAAAGAAATAGACAAAGAAAAAAAAAAGAAAATTATGAAATCAGGTTCAAAGTATCAATTATTTTTTCAGATTATTTTTGAATCGCAATTTACCATTTGTCTTCAGATGATTCGGAAGTTCATTGTAAAGTTTTACACCATTGAAATAAATTGATTTATCTCCAATGTTAGTTTTAACTTTGGTAAAAGATACACTTTTTTTGTGCTTCTTACAACATTTGTTGAATTATATATGTATATGTTTCACGGTAATAGCATTCACATTTAGTCTCTTATCGGTTTCTGGTTACATGAGATGTATTTACTAATAAGGAGGACTTCATATTATGAAAGATGTGTGTATGGTCGGGACTTGAAACGTCCTTAATGTAGTTTAAATTTTCCTGAAATATGTTTGACGTATATCCATGTTAAACATTTGAGAGACGCTAATATATCCTGTTCTTGTTTGTTGTCGTCAAACTATTCTTTATCTTTCAGAAACAACTCCCTTAGGAATTTGGTGATCCTTGTTTCATTTGAATTGAAAATCTGCCTTAATTAGAACTTGGAATAGAATAGATGTTTATTCACTAGGTAACAAAGTATTAAATTTTACAAAACAATTGATAGGATACAAAACTATATATGCATAGGTATATACCAAGTACATGAACAAAAACGCCAATTGGCATTATGTCATTTGGGCATACGAGAAGTGGTATCTTTATCCAAAGCTTCCTCGGGACATACTTTCAGTTTTTC
The DNA here is from genome assembly GCA_958502065.1 of Chrysolina americana. Classification (NCBI taxonomy): domain Eukaryota; kingdom Metazoa; phylum Arthropoda; class Insecta; order Coleoptera; family Chrysomelidae; genus Chrysolina; species Chrysolina americana. Next base: position 16,966,849 of record OY293411.1, on the reverse strand, counting down.
GAAGATATTTCCGAAACCTTTAGATTTCGGTACATGAAATGTTATGACTTTTAGGTGGAGTATTGATGAGCCTAACTGATGTAAAACAATCATTTGTCAATTCACTTGTCTAAAGAAAATATCAAGGAAAATTTGGAAGCATACTACCGTAACTACGCACATTGACAAACCTAGATAATTGTACCAAGTTTCAACTGTATTCCTTCAGGAGTTTTGAAGAAAAACAATTAAATCCAAATTTTTTTCGGACTTTTGATACCCTACTTATATCTCAGAAGCGATGCAGTTTAGAATATACATTGATAGGAACTTTTCACCTCAAAATGAGTCTTATTCTGACTCACCCTGTATATGAACATATTCCACGCCAATTTACAGGCTGAATTCATAAAATTGGCAAAAAGTATATATTTACCCGACAATTCGTCATCTGTCGTTTGCCTTGGTCCGTAACTTTCTCCTGATCCAATGGAGCTCTCCTCATTGTTTCCATAGAATCTTCCAAATGAATTATTTGCTAGGCTTTTTCTGAAAATATTGAATGAATATACAAATAAATAATTACTATCATCATAATCTGTAGGCGATTTGTGAGGTTCTATGTATCATCATACCGCACCAGAAAGAAGACTGTACGACCACGCTCGATATTATCCTACCTTATTACTATACTTCCCATTCCAGGTCGAATGAATATACTTTGCGGTTCTTGGTGTAATAAGTTGTCTGAATTATTTCTCATTTCTTGAAGGAAATCTGGTTGAGATTTGGATCTGGTTAATCCACCACTTGGAGGCTGATAATTATTTATGTAGTCAGCCTCATTGAAAATTCCTTCTAATCGGCCCCTTTCCTTGAAGCTCGAACCTTCCAACGTCCCTCCTAATAGAACTTCCGAGTTTCTTCGTATGCCCTTTAAGGAATTTACTGTTAGCTTTCCGTCTTCATATCCACTCACCTGAAATGAAAGACGATGCAATTATTGCTCTCATAAACCAGTTGAGTTGGATATTTTCCATTTTCAGCTATAGACAATTCACAGAAATTAAATCGACTTGAGTTCACAGGTCCATATTTAAGAGAGTAAATATACGACGATGTCTTTTAAGAAACAATCACATAACATTAGTTTCAAGACGTTGAGATTACATGAATAAAACTTCATTCAATCAATACCATTCATAATTACCAAACTAGACAATCCAATAGTCTCGTCACACAGCGACTAAAAAAAATCAATTTTATATATTGGAATATTGATATTCAATGAAATACCCAATAATTTGAAAAATATCATAGAAAAAAATATGTTCAAAAAACATTTTAAGAAACATTTATTACAATGATGCTTTTGACAACCATACTTTTTTGTTGCAATCATTTCTTTGACTTTCGTTATTTATTGTTTTAATTAGAGAATTAGAACCCTATTATGAACATTTATGTTTCTTGGGTCAATAAAGATTATTATTATTCCTGTTGCGAATTAAATATATGACTGAAATGCATATCAGACGGATTTTGTTGTATCTCGACTGAAGGCCAATGAATAAGGGCCGGTTTTTCAATGTACTTTAACTTCGAGCTAAATTTAACTCATGGTTAGAATGTGAGTCGATTCCTTCATTTAGCAAATGTCATATTCATTCTAACCATGAGTCAAATCTAACCGGGAGTCAAAGTACGCTAACACGACATTGATAAACTGGCCCTAAGTGGATCAACTTGTTAGAGCTAGTGTTAAAAGATGCGAATACATTGGTCATTATGTATGTGCAAATGATTATTCTGCTCAACTGAAGATGCAATATTTAACATGATCATCCAGCTGGAGTGATAACTGTCATACGAAACCTACTGGATATACATTATTACATCCATGTCTATTTAAACAGCATTGGTATTCACTTAATATATATTATAAGGTACGTATACCTCAGCATGGACATGCATCCTATACCCATATCTTTTTCGGATAATTCCCACTTCAAATTATTATCATTGCGATCAAGAAGACCTAGATCATATATTTTTCGCGTGCTCCGGATCAGTCGAATAAACTGTATGACAAACTTATTAGTTTTATGCTGAACCTTTCAATGTTACGTCGATTTTCACCTTTCAGTATGCATATTTGATTACATTTCTAAACAAGACAAATATTAAGTTGTGTTGCATACACCTATAAATCCGTGGTCTGTTCGATGTATGTTATTAGAAAAAATTCATCCTGACGAATCCCTGGAAGCGAATCATGTGCACCTGTCTATTCCTATTGTACGGTTTATAATAATAATAATACTCCCTCATAAACACTCATAGAGCGTACTCAAAGGCATAGCCTGTGCGGGTAGAGGACGGCTATTATTATTATCTGCCGTGGCGTTGCGGGGCGACTGCGACTTACTGATTTTAGGTGGCGTATTCACTCTTCAGCTATAGGAAAACCCGGAAAATCTACAGAACCACCTTAGGTGGTCGGCGCGAACTCTAAGCAAGCACCAGACGTCGGGATTGGCATCTAGACAACTTACATTGCCTATCGCGACTCCTATGAAATTGAGAAATTTTTTCTCGTTTTCCAGGATTCGAACCTGGCCACATGCAAGCGGAAGTTTAGAAGGCCGGCATCTACCCGCCTCGCTACCCAGCATTTCTTGCTGTTGGTATAGATTATATTTTATCTAAAATATTTGTATTATACTACATTATATACCTAGGTCTGAACGAAAGACAAAAAGTCAAAACCATAACATTGTAATGCGCTGGATCCAGACCTGTCTGTCTCTCAGTTTTTTGCGTCACTGTTTTCCGACGCTTCGCAGTACTATAGAGATTCGCGATCCATCGACAAAAACTATACTCCAGTTATACAATAAAGGTCATTTCAGATACATGCTTGCCCATGCAGGGATTTTGAAGCACGAACGGTTCAAACGCCTTTTACTCACGTTTCTATTACAAGAAGATTTTCACTGTATCTTTTATCTCATGCCGAATGGGCACACATGTATCTGAATCGGTCTTAAAGGCAGTGAAAAATACATCGGGATTATTTGAAACCTTCTTTTTGTCATATTGAGCCAATTGTGTTCATTCAATTTATGGGATATACTCTGTTGTCTTCTGATTCCATATATGAGTCGCAAACACGAGTTTTGCATAACTTGTATGCGGCGTATGTCATCGGAGTCGATGCTTGGCCCATAAATTGAATCACAATAGTTGAAACGGGATAATACCAGTGCTTCACAAAGGATAGATTTTACTTTTTTGTTCAAAAACTGCCTATTATTATAAATTTTTTTCAGGTTCGCAAATCCTGCTCGACGAATATGGCAAACATGAGATTTATACCTCAGTTCGTCATCCATTATTAGCCCCAGATTCCAACTACATTTTTTAGGTGTTAATTCCGCATTTTCCACAGTTATTCGCACATTGTCATTCAGAAGATTTTTCTGTGATTTGGAGCCAAAAACCATTATTGTTGTTATATCAGCATTCACGTTCAAACAGTGAGTTCTAGATTTGCCTATAAGTGTAGAAATGTCACTGTTGATGTTAACAAGCGCGACATCAAGATCTCGAGGAAGAAATGAATGATGTAACTGAGTATCGTCAGCATAAAAATTAACTTTGCAATGACTCACTGCATTTTTGAAATCGAATATATGAAGAGCAAATAACAATGGACCCAATATTGATCCCTGAGGAACACTTGACACTATCTGGAGGGGGTGTGATATTTTCTCATTAATTTTGACACATTGACTTCGTTCACGAAGGTAACTCTTGAAGAAATCGACCGCTCTGGAAGATAAACCTATGTATTTAAATTTTGTTAATACAAGAACTTGATCCAGAGTGTCGAATGCTTTTGAGTAGTCCAGTAAAACCTATATTGTACATTGCTTCTTGTCAATTCCTGTCAAGATATCATCTGTAACTGATAAAAGAGTTGTTTCACAGCATGTTGCTTTCGAAACCCAGACTGCTCCTCAGGGTTTATACTAAACTGAGTTGCAAATGCTCTTAATTGCAAATCGATTTCTCTTTCGAGAACTTTCGACAGGGTAGGAAGAATACTTACGGGACGGAGATCTTTAAGCTCTTCTACTGAACGTTTTTTTTGGTAGTGGTTGAACAAGGGAATGCTTCCAGTCATCCGGGAAGACACTGTTCATAATAAAAAAATTTACAATATGTGATATAAATGGTAGTACATATGGACAACACATTAAAAGCTGTTTCAAATTTATCCCATCCGATCCCTGTGCATTCGATTTTAACTTATATAAAGACTTCTGAATAGCATTCTGCGAAACTGTATGGAAGTTGAGTTCGTCCAAGTTTCCCAAGTGATTTTCACGATAAAAATCAATAGCACCTTGATCAGCTGAGCCGTTCGGAATTCCGTTAACAAAAAAATCATTGATTGCATTCACATCTGTGAAATTTTCTGGCAATATTGGTTTATGTTTTCGAATATCTAGGTGATCTAAATTTTTCCACATTTTATTAACTCCCTGTGTTTGCAAAATATATTGATAATAAGCTTTCTTTTCATTTCTACACGCCAATGTGGTGAAATTTCTGAGCATTTTGTAATAGTCATGATGCGATTGCAATTTGGTTCTCTTCCATCTTTTCTGAGCATTATCCCTAAGTGACATAAGGAGCTTGATATTGTCTGTAATCCAAGGTGAATATTGTTTAGTTATCTTGATCCGCCTTAAAGGTACATGTGCATTGAAAAGAGAAACTATATTATCATTAAAAAAACGCAACTTATCATTAATGTTATCCATGAGGAGAATTTCTTAGTTCATTTTGAAATCTATCACTATCACACTATCAAAGAGTCTCCAATCCCTTATATGTTTATATACGGGTGTATGAGACTTTTTAGCAACATCTAATTCTACATAAATGAATTCATGGTCCGATATATGATTTACAGAAACGACATCTGAATTTTTTACAATGTTTTCATTGTTGGAAGTAATTATTAAATCAATTAGAGATATAGAAGAAGTTGCAATTCTTGTGGGTGATTGGATAATTTGTGTAAGTCCCACGCCCTCAAGCATATTCGTCATTTTATCATGTATAGTAGTATTGGTTCTCAACATATCAATGTTGAAATCTCCCAGTACAAAAATTTCATCGTAAAGAGGAACCAGTATCGATATTTCATTTTCCAGTCTACCAATGAATTCAGTTGATGAATAGTCGGGGGGCTTATACACCAAACCTACTGCAAAACTACCTTTGACATGTCTTACATTTATCCAGAGTTGTTCAATATCTTCATTAGTTCGAATTATTGTGAAAGTCAGAAAGTTTTGAACATATACAGTGTGACCCATTTAAGATGGAAGCACCCTTATAAAACTTACATTTTTCAACCGATTGGAATGATTTTTTTTTTGTTAGGTTGATATTCAAAAAGTCTATTCGGACACCAAATATCATGAATAAATCTCAATTTCCAGGGCCAACTAATCTTATTTTTCAAGGTCAAAAATCTAAAAAAATTACTAGCGATTTTTTTAGAAAAAATCTGACTACACCACTGGATTCGCGACATTTTCAAATGATTTAAATGTATATTACGTTGGAATGCGTCAATCAATAAAAAAGTTATAAAGGAATGAAATTTGAAAAATATGCCGTTTAATCAACCCACCAATTCATGTTCAGGAATTTTATGAAAATTCTGTATACTCCACTGGATTCAGGTTGTCTTGAAATATTACTGATCACAGTTTCATCGAAATCTGTTCGGTAATAAAAAAGTTGTAAAGGAATAAAATTTGAAAAATATGTTGTTCAATGGAATTTTAGCAACGTTCTTACTACACCACTGGATTAGGGGCAATATTCAACAAAATATTATTCAAATAAAATTCATGAAACGTTTATGGGAGAATCAATTTCCTTTCATATGTATGTCGAACCATATCAATCAATCAGTTTATCACAACAAACTTTAGTGTTAATAATTTCAAATGAATCTACAAAAAAATAACTGTAAGTACATTTTTCTAATTGCTACAAACTAGCGGAAAACAATCTTTTATTCACAATCAATGTAAAAATAGAAACCAAGAAGATACCGAATTGAAAAATAAATGAGTGCAATTCATATTCTGGTGGCCTCCACCAAACTTCCATCCAATTCAATGCATTTATCATATCGCTTACGAATATTTTTTAAAGTATTCCTCAATTGTTGTGGAGTAATTGCATCGCAAGCTTGCTGAATTCTGGTGCACAGTTCCACTCGATTCCTTGGTCGTGATTTGTAAACCTTTTGTGTAACATAACCCCAAAGGAAAAAATCGATTGAAGTAAGGTCAGGCGATCTTGGTGGCCATCCAATTAATGTACTCCCCCTTCCTATCCAACGATTAGGGTAATTTTGATTCAGCCAATTCTTCACAATTCCCGCATTATGTATGGAACAACCATCTAACTGAAAATATAAATTTCTTGTTTCTGCAAGGGGAAGTTCATCTATTGCGTCCGAAAATTCATTCCTTAAAAATTGTAGGAAAATTGCGCCATTCATGTTGCCGTCGAAAAAGAATGGTCCAATTATCCTTTCATTCAGTATTCCACACCAAACGTTCACTTTTTCTGAATACTGCCTTTTACAGTTTATCACCTAGTTAGGATTTTCAGTGGCCCAATAGCGAATATTTTGTGATGAAACCACTCCATTTGTTGTGAAACTAGCTTCATCACTAAATAAAATTTTCTTTAAAAATTGCCTGTCATTAAGATACTCGCCCTGGGCCCATAAGCAGAATTCCAATCGTTTTTCTTGATCACCTAGTTCCAGAGTATGTAAAAACTTTGGTTTAAATGGCCTCAATTTATTTTTCTACAGACATCGCCTAATATTCTCCCTAGGTAAGTTTAAATCTAAGCTGGCAACCCTCAAACTACTATTTGGATTATTTCTGAAGTAATCTAATATAGTCTGGTTATTTTCGTTCCTTCTTCGTATATTGTTCTTTAAAATATATGTGGTTACTGCTCCAGTCCGATTGAAAACTTGGTTTATTTTATGTACCGTGCTGTTATTTATGACTGGACGATTTAGGTGTCTTTCATTGAATATTCTAGTTACTTCTCTTTCACTCCGGTAATCATCACCGGAAAGACGTATAATTTCGATTTTTTCTTGAATTGACAATTGAGCCATTATCTGTTTTTATTTTGGAACACAAATTATTCAGTTCACTAATGGTGCGTAACAAAATGACAATTCATGCGCATATAAATAGATGAGAAACTGTAAGTCACAGCTAACTTGTTTATTTCATTAATGCATTCTGAATAACAGGCAGTTAAAATTGCAACTCTCATTTTTTGCTATTCAACAAAAGGAAAAAATCACAGCTGATGTTACCTACTGGAATGATAATAATTATTATCCATTGCATATTTTTTTCGTTATAATTTCTATTGGGAGTACATTAGACTTGTCTTATATTGTTGAAATTGTTTTCATGAAGATTAACCAGGAGTTCTCTCCTGATTGTACTTGTTTATGTATCCACTCCACTTCGAGAAATACCTATAGACTATTTTTACCATCATGATTTTCAGATGTTATAATTGTACGACATTGCAATAATCACCCCAATAATTTTTTCAATAATCAACAGTGGTGTAGTAAGAACGTTGTTAAAATTTCATTTTACAACATATTTTTCAAATTTCATTCCCTTATAACTTTTTTATTACTGAACAGATTTCGATGAAACTGTGACCAGTGATATTTCAAGACATCCTGAATCCAGTGGTGTATTCAGAATTTTCATAAAATTCATGAATTCGAATTGGTGGATTGATTAAACGGCATATTTTTCAAATTTCATTCCTTTATAACTTTTTTATTGATTGACGCATTCCAACGTAATTTACATGAAAATCATTTGAAAATGTCGCGAATCCAGTGGTGTAGTCAGATTTTTTCTAAAAAAATCGCTAGTAATTTTTTTAGATTTTTGACCTTGAAAAATAAGATTAGTTGGCCCTGGAAATTGAGATTTATTCATGATATTTAGTGTCCTAATAGACTTTTTAAATATCTACCTAACAAAAAAAAATCATTCCAATCGGTTGAAAAATGTAAGTTTTATAAGGGTGCTTCCATCTTAAATGGGTCACACTGTATACAGACACCACCTCCCCGACCTAGTGCACGGTCATTCCTCGCTATTTTATACCCATCTATTTCACAGAGATCATTGTCAATATTTGTCGATAGCCATGTTTCACTAAAACATAAAATGGATAGGTCATGATTTAATGCAAGTTCTTTTATATCGGATAATTTCGGTACTAAGGATCTAACATTGAGATGGCCAATAGTTAACATTTTTAATATGAGACAACAAAATTGATATAACTATATATATATATATATGTAAGTGAAAAAAAAATAATTTTTTTTTTTTAGAAATGATAACGGATATAAAAATAATGTTCAAAATTTATTAGCGATTCTGGAAGATGTTCGTAATGGTTTTGATCCCTTCCGTGTTCTGAATGCTTCGATGTCCTTTCGATCTTCAGCTGGTCTCTTTTTGGAGTTTTCATCCCCTTCAATACCCGCTTCAATAGTTGTTGTAATTTCAAATATCGTTTTATCCTGTTTCGATTTCAAATCTACATAGCTATATTCTTTACCATCGACAATGAGTTTCTTTCATTTAATTCTGGCTGAGTGGCCATTTTCACGAGCTTCACTATGCAGTGACAAGAGAAATTTATTTTGCTGATAATGTTCTGGTGTCAGATCAAGGGCAATAAATATGCCCTTCAGTTCTTTCGCTTCTTTCAAAATTTCAGTTTTAAGCTTATTTGTCAAGAGTTCGACAACAACAGGTCTATTTTTCTTTTCTTCAGATTTTCCTATTCTATAAGAATCCCTTATGCCAAAGTCAGGAATATCTATTTTCAGTTTGTTCTTAAACAAAGATAAAAGTGCCGAATTAGTATCTGTTTCCTCTTCCCGTATACCATATACCACCAGATTATATTTTTTGAGTTTTCTTTCAACTGCCTGAAGTCTTCTTTGTGACTTGATATTATCTTCCTTCAATTCTTCGTTCTGTTTATTGAGATTGATCAACTCGTCTACAACCACAATTTTAAACTCTTTGAACTCTTGTCTTAACTCATTCAATTGCTCAACTATCGTTTGATTTTGGTTCTTGATATCATTTATACTTTGTGTTAACTGTTTCATCAATTCAGCAGCATCATCCATTTCACGAGTATATGCTCCTGTACTAATACTCAAGATTCGACAGAGTAGTGTAGTATATCGAGAGTTATTTCTTTTACCACTTGTAACGATTTCGAGACCGGCCCCGAGACCGGCCCTGATCTAATTAATTATGCACCCTCGTTCAACTTCAACAGCATATCCGCTGGCCTACGGATTGCCGAGAACAAGCTGGAATAAATCGATCGTTCGATACTATTCGAAGAGCCATCTAGATGAAATGTTCTATACTCCTGAATAATCGAGAGTCGTGAATGGAAACTGCTTGGGAGTATATAAGCGGGACAGTCAGAATGGAGAGTTAGTTACAGTTCCAGAGTTCGCTGATAGATAGCCACAGTAGAAATAAATTGAAATAGTTATTGAAGTCAATGTTTTAGTGAATAATTGTTGTAAATAGTGTTTCAAATAAATTAGGAAAATTAGTTAGTGCAGTTTTACTACACACTTATCACTCGGTTTTTCTGATATATATATTTGCTTTTTACAATCAGAGAGACTTTACCGTGAGTTGGTTTTATCAAGATTGCACAATTGCTATTGAGTTTTTCAAAGTGTTGAGCTCACCTGGCTATCCCCTTTGTCTACCGGAACATTTACGTAAAAATTTTACTCACTTTTTCACTTTAATAACTTGATATTTGCACTAATCTTTGGAGTACTTCAACAACACGCCTGTCACATTCATTCGCTAGAAACATCGGCATTCCCAATGCAGTCCATTGGGAAGGCTCCTGTTGAAAACTGACCATGCAGCTCTTGAATAGCTTTCATTGTTCGAATATACTGAGATTCTGGCAATCCCAAAATTGTCAGTGGGAATATAATGATAATAATAATAATAATACTCCCTCATAAACACTCGTTGAATATACCTAAAGGCATAGCCTGTGCGGGTAGAGGACGGCTATTATTATTATTTGCAGTGGAGCTCCGGGGCGACTTACTGATTTTTGGTGGCGTATTCACTTTTCAGCTGTACCCCCCAAGCTAGCACCAAACGAGATTGGCATCTAGACAACTCACAATACACTTGCTTTTCAACAAGGCATGCGGTCGCCTATCGAATGCGATATAAAGTAGTTGAGAAAAATTCTCGTACCTACATCGGGCTCGAACCGACTATCGCTATGCTGGAGTTTCGAACGGCCTGTGCCTTAGACCGCTGATCCACCGACCACTCCGATTGAAGAGTTATAAGAAGTTTATTAGAGACGATAGTTCGATCTTGAAGCCGCTTGGTCAAGATTTCGGTGTATCTTAACAATCTTACACGATCAAACATGAAGTCCGTGGAGTATTCTTTCCATCGAAGCTCACGGTGTAGATAGGGAGAATCTTGCAGGTATCGACACACTCCCAGGATGAAATTTTGGAAAGCATTGAATTTAAAAAAGTGTGTCACGTGATCGGTTAAGGATTGCCACCTAGACATGAGACGCACAAAAACGAACTATAAGAGCGGCATTTCTCGTCGTTTCTAGAGATTCGCCATCCATCGAAAAGTCTACTGGGTTATTGCGCAAGTCAAGGAGCGGGATAGACACACACCATTGGAGACAGTATAAGACTATATGTGTTCTTGAAGAAACTGATGCTTCAAATCAGTGGAACAATATCGAAAAAAAATCGCCTACGTATTTTTTTCTCTTCTGTAATGAATACCTTGGCCCTGCTATTGTACACTATGAATGCATCAAATAATTCGGTTGGTCTTATTGCCAATATGTGAAGTTTTGTGCATCCTACTATAAAACTTATAAGTTAAAAATGCTGTATGCTCAACCCAGTTTTAATGCTGTAATTCGTTTGGATTGAACTTTATGGTTATAGCCTAAAAGGCAGCAAACTCTGTGTATCCGAAAATGGAAAGGCTACATGCATTAATTGATTAAGAGAAAGAGGAAAAAAGATGTATCTTCCCTCCATCAACGCATGACACCGAGTACTCAGCTCTGAAAATGGCTTCTATGCATTATGTGGAAAAATTATTTCCATTTTTGATCAGCCCTAGTACTATATTCTGAAGATATGTTTTATAAGTAATACCGTTCATAAGTTGTAAATAAAATAGTTGAAGGAAGAAACTTTCAGACTATAGACAGTCTTACCCTAAAATCATCATCATTTTGTCCTAGTCTGTTCTTGTTAGCACGTATTCTCCTTTCCACGGTACTTAAATTGCCTTTTCCATTCAAGCTACCACCGTTTATGATGGCACTGAAAGTGTTTCTCCTCTCTTGAGTTTCTTGTGCCAAACTGGACATGGAACCACCACTCATCCGAGATCTTAAAGTTTCTATCATAGATGGCTTGCTTTTTTTCTTCTCCAATTTTCCAATCATGTGTTCTCTTTTCACCATTCCTTCCTTGAATTTCTTAAACAAAAAGTTAGTTTTGGTTTTCATTCTAAATATGTAAAAAATTACGTATAATTTAATTTAAAAGCTCTTAAAAAAATAAAATGAATTTTGAAGTGAATCAAACGCATCATTTTGTTATATTAATTATGAAATTGTATGTGATATAAAAGATAGTTGCGAGAAGTACCTATGTATTTCTCAATAATTCAATTTTGAAATTCCCTGTGTCAAGATTTATTCTCGCGACAAGCTTTTAGAACGTAACAATATTTTTTTTTCAAATATCTGTTCAATAGATACACCAGATACCCAGACGTTGGTACGTTAGTGGCATGCGATTTGCTATCCCTTGCTATCCAGCTTCTCCGCACGTACCCAGTTTTGATGGATACATACCTACAGGTCAAACTACGAAAATTATTCGAGTGGCTGATGTTTTTTACAATTTTTCCAGATTTTTATAGATTTTTACAATTTTCTTTTCGTGAGTTTTTGCATTTTTTTTTTCGAGAATGAGAGGAAGCTCCCCGATTGACATTTGTTTTAACGTCCGAAACCGTCGGAAATTTTTCCTAATTTCTACGCGTTCTCTATCAAGTCATTACGAGGACAGCAGGAATTCAAATTATTTGACGGTTCGATGATTGTCACTATTTTTATGGGGTTTTCCAGTTGCCACAGATCGATATTTTTTTGTCGTAATTGTCAACGTCCGAAAGCAACGGAATTTTTTCTGAATTCCTACACTTTCTCTGTATAATTTTTATGGAGACGGGGGTGAATATTTTTGAAATGAAATTCTTCGAGGGTCCCATGTTCTTTACTATTTTTATAGATTTTTCCGATATTATATTCTCAAGTTTTAGTACCGACATTTTTTTATCGTAATTTTTGACGTCCGTAGCCATCGGTCAATTTTACGATCTATCTACGCGTGTTTGCAATTTTTTTCGAGAAAGAGGGGGTTTGAGTCCTCCCATGGTGATATTTAATTTTTATCAAAGTTACATATTATGTGAACCAAATTTTAGCGCAATTGGTTGGGGAAAAACTAATCTAAACTTCAGTGGCAAGTTTTGACATACAGTGCGGCTTTTAATAGCCCCCCCCTGTTAACTTTTGAACGGTTTAACATACAAACATAAAAAAAACCGTTTGGAGGGTTTCACCGATAATACTTTTTGAAATAAAACACATTGTGATTGCTCGATAGATGGCGCGGGGGCGCACATTAAATAAAAAAATTTAAATGGCATGGGGGGTCATTTGTCCTCCTGGATACATTATACCAAAAGTGTATTCAATGCAAAAAAAATGAGCCAGCTAAAACCTGCTTTGAAAAGAAAGGCAAGATTTGGCCCTGATATTCATTATGAGAGTGAAAATTTCAACTGACGGAAAAACAAACAAACAAGGGGGGTTCTACTATATTACTGCTTCACATTAAAAGGTAAGGCCCTCGTTTGCAATTGATTCTTGACTCAAGGCACAAAAGGCTGTCGGACGTTAATATTCGAAGAAGTTGTAGGATTATTCATCTGAAAGACAAAGAAATTTTGGCTTTTTCAAAAAATATCGCATACCTTCCGACGTATAACTCATTGCTAAAAAAAACTTACAGCACCGCGAATACTGAGTTGAATCGCTCAGTAAATAATCAGCAATTGCATCTGAACAAAAAGGCGATAGCAAATCTCAATAAACAATAGGTCCGCTATTTTGTTGGTCCTCACATTTCCCACATATCCCCTACGTACTTTGTTTTTCCCACGTTTGGTTCATCCTATAAAGAGCTGGGACCTGGCCCTGGCAAGTATATCCCAGCTAGTAAAGAATACATGAGTCACCGCTCTCGACAGCAGAAGACCTCTACTATGTGAATTTTCGCGGTAGAAACACGGACACGTAGTAGACAACTTACCATCGACATTGAAGAAAACCGGTTGCATACCAAACAGTATTCGTGTGATATAAATTATTAGCCATATTCAATTGATTATTACAAATTAACGAAATATCAATTTAAAAATGAAATTAACGTAGTTGTACATTTTTATTACGATGCATACCTCCATCTTTTTTTTCGCATCTTTTTTCGCTTTATCTTGTAGAGCTTTGGCTTTTTTCTTGTCAGAAGCTTCCAGTTTGGCATGAACTCCGTCTATATATCTCAATATGTCGTCTCTGTTATTGATTCCAGCTAATTCCTGTGGTGTCCGTTCATCAACGTCCGTTGCATATATATTGGCACCGAAGTTAACCAGAAACGTCACTATGTGCTTATGTCCTTGAGCAGCAGCCAAATGTAAAGCGGTGTTGCCAAATATATCTGATTTATCAGGATTTCCCCTGAAAAATCGAGAATCAAGTTAAAGTTTGGTTCATCTTTAGCTGAACGAATATCAAATCCATTCGAGCTGGTTTCTCAAGAACCATCTTTTTTAATTTGTTCACCAGAAATGAATTTTATTAATAGGAAAGGAGCAATTCTCATAGTCGTGTTTAGAAAATTTGGGATGATTCTCAAATTTTGAAGTACGAAGAGAACAGAAAAAATTATCACTTCATCACTTTATTATATTTCTGAGAATGAATATCCTCAAACAAGGCATGAGACGGCTAACAATCCTTTTATTCAAAAATATGAAAATATATCAAAAACTGCAACATAACTCAGGTTGTCTAAACTCATAATCAGAAGGCCAATCAAGCCATGAGAAAAAAGAAGGTTTCCATTCAATATAAGAAAGTTGGTACCGTCTTTAGGCATACCCTGTGTAGCTGTAAGACAACAAATATTAAAGGTAGAAAGGACATGGTCGATTTTGACAGCATACCAAATTTTAAGTTTCTAATCCAACGGCAAGTTGAAAATCCTCTAATGCACGGCCTAAGTCAATCACCCTGTACACACACTTGAATTCAACTGTAAGGGCGGGTTGTACACAACAAGTTGAAATTGTTACATCCGTCAACCGGCTGCACCCTACGTGCAACCCTCAGAAGTCAGAGACTTGTGCGAGCAAGGGGAAGACGTAGCCCTTACCTTTTAATACGAGTGATGCGATGCACGAGACCGGTGGCAGTGCTGAGATTCGAACTCATGCTCCTACGGATTTCTGGCATATGGAGCGAACACTTAACCTGCTTGCCACCGCGGCACATTCAACAAGAGTTCAACCAAACAGAGTTCAGTTGCTTATAAACTATACTTTTCAATTGATGCTCCAAGATTAGTTATGAGTTATTAGGGCGAGTTGTATAAAACAAGTTCACCATCAGTTCAACCAAACTGAGTTCAGTTGCTCAGGAAATAGAAATTTAATTGGCTAATAACTGAGCTTAGTTCACTTGAACTGTTGGTGAACTTATATTGTGCAATCCACCCTTAATGTGTTTTGTGTTCCATACTTTAGTATATGCATCTACGGGAAAAGTTGGCGGTGACTAAATTCCAAGTTAGCAACCACATGAATGAAATTCACTAAACAGTTGTTTTTGTAGTTGTTTATAGTGCAAATTTTTTGATATTAGCTGGTTTTTAATAAAAAAAGTGTAAAATTGGTGGTGTAAAACTGGTGTGTACATTGTGCTGGTGAACAGAAGAAGATATTTCGAGTGTTTTCACTGGTTTTTTCGCTGTGGGAACGTGTGCTAGAAAATGATACGTATCATTCCAAAATACTTAGGTCTGTATGTCCGAAATTACTTGAGAACGACAAACATTTTATTTGGATTTTTGTTCAGGTGACCAAAATACGTAAGTTCAAAAAGTTTTTTTTTATAGTTTGTGGCTACTATATAGTTGACGGAATTCCACCATGGTTTGCATCATCAAAAGCTACAAAACAGCATGAATATACTAATGGTATACTCATTGAAAAACGATATCTGATTTGATTAGCTCCAATAATAGATATACAGGCCGTTTCTTTTATCATGTGGTAACATTGCTATATTGTAAACCGTAATAGATACAAAGACGATTAAATGGGAAAAAAGGTAACTATTGTGGTGAGCAGTAAATTGGTCATAGAAAATTTACGGGGATTCTCGCCCTTCCCAACTTATACAGGGAAAACTGAAAATGCTGTTTTCGGTTTTTTACGGATAGAATTCTGTAAAATTCGAACCAGTTCGAATACACTGTGCCAGAGAGGTATCAACAATGTTGAAAGAATACGGGGTACCCTTCTCTCTAAGCGTTTCCACCAAGTGGAAAATAACAGGCAAACATCTGTCAGAAAACAACTACTTCCCTGGCTAATACCGCGACGGACATTGAACTACAACTGACAGATATTTGTGCAACGTTCTTCAAAGAAGACCCAATTGCAAGTGCTTGTCTCGTAATTGAACAGAACATTATCCTTCATTTGGCTGGGAATGACCACCTGCAGACATGCATGTTTCGAGGTTTATTGCCTCTCATCAGTGACAGGGTAGGTCGGACCACATTATAATTGTCCTGTCCCTGCCAAATGAATGATAATCAACAAGGATGAAGAAACTAAGATTTTTTTTATCGGGGTCTTCGGAGCCTGTAGATATCTGTATTACAGATGCCTTTATGACTTTTATATGGACAGTCAATTGAACATCAAGTAGAGCGGAGATCTGAATTGCTTTATAGGGAAGTAAAGAAGAAGCAATTTGCAACATTTTGAAGAAATTTGTTTTTTCTCCGACGATTTCTCAAAGAATTAAAATAAATTTTTTTTTCTCGATTTTTTTCACGACGAAATGCCATTTGGAATATCCTGTTGACATCATTGAGATTAAATAATTTAGTATTATAATTCCTTGTATTTTCATACGGCAGAAATTGTCAATGGAACAATTGATATTTCGTATAAGTTAGAAAAATGGATTGGTGCGCCAGTGTTTCCCGCGTTCGGGTGACTTCAGAAATATTGTCCGCTATCTTTGGTCTTCACTCCGGTAAGTCCTATAATGAGGCATTGAGTGGAAATAATGTTCGATGTCGATATAACTCTCGTCGATACAAAGATGTCAAGATAATAATAATAATTCTCCCTCAAAGGCATAGCCTGTGCTGATAGAGGACGGCTATTATTATAATTTCCAGTGGCACTCCGGGGCGACTCATGTTTTTACTTTTCAGCTGTACTTAGGAATGATCCGGAATACCTAAAGCACCACCATGAGAACTTACTGTGAGTAGCGAGTCATGATCTGAAGGATAAAGTATCTGAGAGGAAAATAATGATGACAAAGTAAAATCTTACCCTCTTCCACATAGCAATCTCAGGGCGTCTAAATTTCCGTAAAATGCAGCGTATAAAGTCGGGGTCATACCTTGTTCATCCCTCATGTTGCAGTCCCTTTTCGTTGTTTCCTTCAGTACTTCTATAAGACCATCTTTGGCGGCTCTGTAAAATACAAGTGCGTCATTTGATTACTTGTTTTTTTTCTTAGGATTGAATGCATGAACGTGCTATCTCAAAGAACTAAGTAGAAGTATCCAAAGGATCCCGCACCATCCTTATGGAAACTGGCTTTCGGTTAAATTTCCTGAATTTTTGCTATGTTATAGAGTAGTTTTCAAGATACAGATTTCGATTAATTTTGAACCAATCATTGTGAGTTCTCTGATGAGTGAAAGAATACGGGGTACCCTTCTCTCTAAGCGTTTCCACTAAGCGGAAAATTAAAGGCAAACATCTGTCAGAAAACAACTACTTCCCTGGCTAATACCACGACAACATTGACAGGGTATGTCGAACATTATAATTGTCCTGTCCCTGCCAAATGGATATCAATCAACTGTTTAACTAATATATCCCCACGGATGACACTACGATCTACAACAAAGTTGATCGCAGCGCCATCTACACGGAACAAGACAAAACACTCCCAAGTAGCACAAAATCCGGAAAGAGAAAACTGCAAAAATTCGAACGAAATTCGAATATATTGTGCCATTGAGGTATCATCGGTGGGGAAATATTAGTTGAACAGTTGATTGTTATTCATTTGGCAGGTGCAGGACAATTATAATGTCCGACCTACCCTGTCACTGATGAGTAGCAATAAACCTCGAAACATGCATGTCTGAAGGTGGTCATTCCCAGCCAAATGAAGGATAATCTTCTGTTTAATTACAAGACAAGCACTTGCAATTGGGTCTTCTTGGAAGAATGTTGCACAAATATCTGTTAGAAGTGGTTCAATGTTCGTCGTGGTATTAGCCAGGGAAGTAGTTGTTTTCTGACAGATGTTTGCCTTTAATTTTCCACTTGGTGGGAACGCTTAAAGAGAAGGGTACCCCGTATTCTTTCACATTGGTGATACCTCTCTGGCACAATATATTCTAATTTCGTTCGAATTTTTACAGTTTTCTAATGAGAATTAAAGATTCAATTTAGCCTGGATGAACTCCGTCAATCTTGATCAAAGTTACCTGGCATTATTTTGTTTCATACAGAGTGGTTCGAAAATAGCGGTACATCAACCCCTTGTTTTTAAAATCGGATTGGGGTGAGCATGTCATATACAGTGTGACTTTTAATAGTCCCCCCTGTTAACTTTTGAACGGTATGACATACAAACATAAAAAACCGTTTGGAGGGTATCACCGATACAACTTTTTGAAATAAAACACATTGTGATTGCTCGATAAATGGCGCGGGGGGCACATCAACTAAAAAATTTTAAACGGCATGGGTGGGCATGTGTTACATCGTTAAAAAGATAATTCAATTCTCTTTTCAACCATCTAAATTTTTTCTGGTAATTCTGGACCTCACTCCTCTCCATATCATGGTGAGGAGAACTGCTTGGGGAGCAAACCTCAGGTTGGCTAAAGCCGGACTCAAAAGGACAGCACACAACGTATGCACCGAAAGTGCACACCTTGCCGATCTCCCAACTGACGAAATTACCAGGAAATTTAGTTTCGAGAAATTTTTTCGAACGGAATTAAATACCAAGAGTGGATGGAGCATAGAATCCATTCGAGCACTGGGAAAGAATACCATAACATGGTACACGGACGGGTCCTAAACTCCCGACGGAACTGGAGCAGGAGTCTTTGGGCCCCGCACCAAATACTCCGAACCCATGGGCCAGTTCCCCAGTATCTTTCAAGAGGAAATTCATGCCATAGAAAGGTGCATTCAATTAAACCTCGACAGGAAATACCGGAACAAGGAAATCGCTATCCTCTCCGATAGTCAAGCAGCCATCAAAGCGTTGAGCTCATATAACATCAACTCAAAGATGGCCTGGGAATGCCTAGACAAACTTAATGATCTAGGCAGGAACAACAAGGTGATCCTCCTCTGGGTGCCGGGGCACGTCGGAGTGGAGGGCAATGAACAAGCAGACACCCTAGCACGAAGAGGGGCATCAACGCCACTGATCGGGTCAGAACCATTCTGCGGACTTGGAAAATCTTCCAAGAAGAACTCAATAAAACTGAAGAAGCAGTGAGAGCAACATACTGGCAAAGACTTCCAGGGCTAAGGCAGGCCAAAGATCTCCTCGGCAACTTCAACTGAGCAAGATCGAAGACACTGATTAACCTCAGCAAAACTAGTCTAAAGACAATCACGGGATTTTTGACGGGGCACTGCACACTCAAAGAACACCTAAGGAAGCTAGGCTTAGAGGAGGACAGCACCTGCAAATTCTGTGGGGAACATCCAGAAACACGACACCATATATTGATGGAGTGTTTTGCTGTACATCACAAGAGATTGAATATACTGGGATCACACCAGCTGACTGTGGGAGAAATACCACGAATAGACCCCCTCAAAATTCTCAAATTCCTCAAGGAATTGGGGCTTGGGGGGCTGCTGTAAACGAGAACACCTTGAAATAGCAGAAGAAGATGGGGCACAATAGATCTAATCAGGCGCATCAGTCACCATCCATACTTACCAATACCAATCAATATATTTTAGAATTTCGTTTTTTCGTTTTTTTCACTATGCATTTGAAATGAAATGTCAGAAATGAGTGCCGATCTGAATCCTTTACCTGACCACGATAACTTTTGAATGGTTTGATGTGAAATAACTGAACAGATTTTTTTTAATGAAACGATGATGGTGGTCGGAAGACGAAACGTCGTATAGCAAATCTGAAAACACCATTATGTAGCAGGGGAAAAGTGGAAACGTGAAAATGCGATTTATTTTCGAATCCTTCGAAAAATAAAGTCAGGAAAAAATAAAAACCATTTCCAAAAATTTCAGGATGCGCAACTTTGCCCCAATTTTACCATCTTCGTATCTCTTATAGTTTCCGAGATCCCAATGGTGAGGATCGAATCTGTAACACCCTGAATATTTCGTTGTTTTTGTGTTTGACTTTTTTTTTGTTCGAGTTCGTAATCTGTAATCCTTGTTTTTTCGCAAGATTTGTAATCTTTGACAACGAAGTTTATTTGATTGATCGTCCCAAGATTCCAGTCCCAACCGTTATCAGAACTCATAAGCCAACGAAGTGCAACAGTCCAACAGTCAGGAGATCAAAAGTGTGACTTTACTGGAGGTACTGGAGCATCTCAATTAGTCGTCTGCCCGGAGTCTTGGGGTAAATCTGAATACCAGCCAGTTAGGTAGGACTTATCACAGCAAAAATCAGTGGCATACCCAGATTTAATTTTTAAAGGGGGCACCCATAAGGAAGGCATTCTTTTGAAAGTTGAGGACATGCGTCTTCATTGAACTTCAGAATATTGTTAGAATGGAGTAGTCATAGAATATTTAGTGTATCTACTTTAGTTTTATCGTGGACTTGATACCTACTGCACATAACCATAGAACACCTAATGTAATTCAGGTATTCTGTGGAGTTGGGGTTCATATCATCATAACGTTGATATGTTGGACACCAAGTGATTTAAATGAGTTTCACCTCAGAAAACAAGGCCCAAAGTCCTAAATAAACTTGTCTGCTACACAATATAACAGTTTTTATAATTGGAGCAGATTTGTTTCCGGGAAATTGGGAATTTTTTTTCTGGTACTTTCTTTTGCTTTTGAGGAAATCGATATCGGTAGGGTTTGGAACTGTAGTGGGACTGTGTGTCACATGACATTCCACCCCTCGTTTTCTACAGTCGATTTGTCGATTACCACTTTCGCAAGCGACGATCACATTATTGGCACTCGGTCCTTCAACAAATCGGGTTTGTTCGGCAATTTTAAAGCATTTCCCAGAATTTGGTGATATTCTAGTGACCTTTCATATTTTTCATATTCTTGTGCCCAAAATTACTGTCTTTGTCACGCATTTGTATTTTCAACGGCAGAGAGTTTCATTTGCTTTTCAATAATTCACTTTGAATAAATTGTGATAATCAGCCCTATGCTGTATCACTTCTGTCAAAAATATGTCACCGTTATTCGCCATTTTCGTTATTTTGCTATTACCAAGCAAAATATTGAGCGAAGACTCAAGAAAGAAGAGTCAGATCCATTTTTGATAGAAGATAAGAGATTTGAAGAACTTTTTGGAGTATTTAAGGATATGACTCAATATATTTTTATTAGTATCATCTGATCAGTTGAATAAACCTGTGGCTATACCCTCAATAATCAGATTTTTTGATATATACTAAGTCATTGAGATTTATCATCCATGAATAATTACTCAGACTAAAATTTCAATTTACTTTTCCAAACTCCAATTCTATGACAGCTCGTCTCCTTCAAAACTCCTTCTTTCTGTAATTTTGCAGCTTTGGTCTTAGTTTTTGATGAACACTGGCAAATGAACTGCTCTCCTCCATTCATCGACAGATTTTCTCCAAAACTTAACCCTTTGCACTCGTAAAAATGGGAATCTGATATGGCCCGTGAGTCGTAGGCATGTGAGACATGCTCGGAAAGTATTCGTTAGTTACTCGTACATCGCCGTCCGCATAGGCAGATACATTAGTCGGCAATGATTTTCCGAATTTTCCCAAAATATTGCATGCCGTCGATAAAAAAATTGCTAAGTCAGCGAAAAGATGTCCAATCTTGATATAACTTTCAGATAATATGTTGGAAACTACATGGAAACTGTCCATAAGCATTTCATGTGGACACAATCATACAGAAAATGAAGGCAACCTTTGGAAAATACGTTAAAATTTTCTATAAATTTCGAATTGATTTTTGAATTATTTTTCGGAAAAGAGCATAGATAGAAGAGAAAAATGTACTCAGAATGTATAAAGTTATTATATTCGAGAAATGAAAATAAGAATAAGACTT
The DNA here is from genome assembly GCA_958502065.1 of Chrysolina americana. Taxonomy (NCBI): domain Eukaryota; kingdom Metazoa; phylum Arthropoda; class Insecta; order Coleoptera; family Chrysomelidae; genus Chrysolina; species Chrysolina americana. Next base: position 16,944,941 of record OY293411.1, on the reverse strand, counting down.
ATCTTAAAGTTTCTAAAGTATGGAATTTCTCAAAACACTCATCTCCAGGATGCAAGGCGGGATCTTGGAGACATGTTCTGTAGTGATGAAACTGTTGTTTTTCGTCCGTTTGGTATTCTATCACTGCATAACTTGCTGTCAGAATTGGACTTCTGTATATATATATTGCGTGAAATCTTTCATTTAAAGGCAATTCATCGATATTTCTGAAATATATTTTCCTAGAGTTCCCAATTAGTTGTTTAAGTACAGCCTTTCTGAAGCTTCTTGACCTTATACTGATTCTCTACTGATCCATAAATTATATATGCATTGTTCAAAGTCCCCGTCAAAAAAAAGAGTTTTCAAATAATTCTTCCAATTCGCAGTCGATGCTTTTCTTTTAGTCATTATTTCAAAAAAATGTTTGTGGAGTACTAACCTGTACGTCACTGAACAACCCACACTTTCGTCTTTTTGTTTTCACTGGGAAATCGTCTATAACTCACTGAATAAAAATTCGGACTGCTTCTGAACAAAATGTGAAGAATGTTTTGTCATAAAATCAGAAAACATCGCAATATCCTAGGTATTCTTATAAAAAAAGCGGGAAATTTTGGCATGTATGATATGCCAACAACAACTAGTTGATATTTGTGGTGTCATGTCACACATGTCATACGACCTGAAGGACATATCATATGGTATTGGAATTCGACTATTTGCATTCAGAACCGACGTCATCTCGTACATGCCTAAGACGGCAAAGGGTTAAGCTGTTATATGCTTGTATATAGCTCACATTTTGCCACAAATTGTGACCTTTTTGCTTTGCTTTCTATTCCAATAAATTCATCTGTTATTAATTCAGAAGTTTTTCACTTATATCGAGTATTATTTGGCAGTGTTCACTCCGTACTCCCATTATTTAATATTTTATATAATTTGCTTTTGAAATTGTAATGTAAATATATTTGTCATCAACACTGACAGAATAAATCGTAAGAGAAAAGTAGGGTAAATGTATGTTTTGCATACGCCCATTCCCTAGAAAATTCCGAAATCAATTTTAATGGCAGAAATACTTAAATTTTCTTTTTTTTATATTTATCCCGAAAGGAATTCATGAAACTTATACATTTTTTAAGAAGAAAGCCGAGTTCATTGTAGTGTGAAAATATTGCATTCAACTTGGAGAGAAAAGTTAGGTATGAAGTCTAGTTCATACCCTCGCGAATAAAATGGCTGCCGACATGGTTCTGCATCAACGATTGGTCCGGCATGACTGGGAGCCATTTCATTCGCAGAAAAATTGCGAAATTCGCGAGGGTATGAACAAGCCTTTAGGTTTGGTCAGTTTTGTCTCCAATGAGTAATTAATAAATAGCGAGCAAAGCGTGCTTTGTTTTCGGATTGTGGGCAGGCTCATAAGCTCTTCATCTGCATCAAGTTTAGCTATAAGATTATGTAATTTTCTCATTCTTTTTCCCCCCTTAAGCCGTAGAATAGCAGTTGAAGCTGAAGTTTATAAGTAGTTAGCAAGTTCATTACCTCTACAGTTGCATTCAACTTAGACAGCAAGGTTAGATTTTAGGTTTGGTCATTTTCCCCTTCTTTTTCGTCCATTGTTTGCAGGCTCATGAGCTCTTCAACTGCATTCAATTTGGACAGCATGGTTAACTTTAAAGTAAGGTCATTTTCCCCTTCTTTTTAGTTCATTAAGCGGGCGAAGCGAGCTTTATTTCTGGATTGTTATCCGGCTCAAAAGCTTTTCAACTGCATTCACCTTGGAACGCAAGGTTACCTTTTAGGTTAGGTAATTTTACACTTCTTTTTAGTTCATTAATATTTCTGGACTCTTAACAGGCTCATACGCTCTTCAACTGCATTCAGCATATAGCAAGGTTAGCCTTTAGGTTAGGAGCTTTATTTATGGATTGTTAGCCGGCTCAAAAGCTCTTCAACTGCATTCAACTTGGAACGCAAGGTTAGCTTTTAGGTTAGGTAATTTTACACTTCTTTTTAGTTCATTAATATTTCTGGACTGTTAACAGGCTCATAAGCTCTTCAACTGCATTCAGCATATAGCAAGGTTTGCCTTTAGGTTAGGTCAAATTCTGGCCCCTAGTGCCCCCCTTTAGTTGCGCCTCTGTTAACTTTATTGAATCTGCTTTAGAGAAGGGTCTTCAGGTTGATTGTGTTCACACAGATCTATTTAAGGCTTTCGATAAAGTCAGTCATGATATTCTCATCCAGAAGTTATCTCATATTAGCGTTCGCGGATCTCTTCTAGAATGGTTGAACGGATGCATATCCGATGATGATAACTTAGCTACATCAGGTGTGCCACAGGGCGCCCACCTAGGTCAGTATATTTATCGTCAGAGATATCTCTGATTGTAAATTCCTGATGTATGCCGATGTAGTCAAAATATTTCGCGTTGTACAGAATCCCGGTGACTGTATCTTTCTCTAGGATAGCCGATTTTTCACGTGGTTGCTTGATGAATGAAATGAGCATAAATCCTTCGAAATGTTAAATCATCAGCTTCCACCGCACAATGCAAAGGGTGAACTTTAACTATGTTCTCGATAACACTGCAATTGGGAAAGTGTTTTGGTCCACTCTCATTTTCTTTGCACATTGATTACATTTGTAATAGAGCACTTGAGCAGTTGGGTTTCATAAAAAGACACTCCAGAGATTTTGTTTATTCTAGTACAGTGAAAATCTTACTCAATTCATTGGTAAGATCTCATCTGGAATATGCTTCGATTATTTGGTGCCCTTATGCCCAAGTTCACATCGAAAAACTAGAAAGAGTTCAACGCAGATTTCTCATGTACTATGCTCATTTATACTAAACATTCCATACTTACTCTTACACTAACATGTTCTCAGTAATGGATGAGTCCATTGATCCATAGAAGGCATGAATTTGACTCCTTGTTCATTTACAAAATTCTGAACGGTTTGATAGATGCTCTTGAATTATTAGAAGAAGTGAAACTATACGGGTGCTCGGTAGCGAGGAGGTTAGATGCAAGCATTATCCGCTCGCATTTGGCCAGGTTCGATTCCTGGGAAACGAGAAAAAAATTCTCAATTTCATATGAGTCGATAGGCAATGTAACTTGTCTAGATGCCTATCCCGACGTCAGGTGCTTGCTTGGGATTCGCGCCGACCACCCGGGATGGTGCTGTAGGTTTTCAGGGTTTTCCTACAGCTGCAAAGTGAATACGCCACCAAAAATCAGTAAGTCGCCTCGGAGCGCCAAGGTAAATAATAATAAGAGCTGTCTTCTACCCGCATAGTCTATGCCTTTGGGTACACTCGATGAGTGTTTATGAGGGGGTATTATTATCATTATTATATTATTATTATATGTACTGCACTGCGTAAATGTAGTACATTTGCCTAGGTTGCACATCGATCTAATAATGGTGTGAACACAGGGGATTCTATTACTGCGACAGGCTAATGTTCACTCTACGACTACCGATTTTTCTCAGCTTCTTTATGGCAAATGGAAAGGGCCACAATGTAGTTCAACTTTTTAGTACATTACGAGTCTTGTATTATTTATGTATTATTGTGTATGTTCAATCATGTACCTGTTGACATGTTTTTAGATACCTATAGTTAACCAGACTCTTTTTTTATGTATTGTTTCATGTTATACATTAATTGTAAATGGGTGTCTACCCCGTGTATTAATAGTAGATTATACCACGAGTCAATAATGATAGCTATTATTCTCGAGGAATTTTTACGAACCGAGCCGCGTTAGCGGCGAGGGAGTAACATTCCGAGAGAATAATAGCCATTATTGCGAGTGGTATACTCTACTTTATTTACGACAAATTTATTTATTTTAGAGTTTCAATGAACAACTTTATTTGTCAATAACATTTAAATTAGTGACAGTACAATTAATAAACTGAATTGGTCGTAAATTATGATTAACTTTGGAAGAGTTTTCAACACGAATATTTGAAATTTCGGTTGCTGTAAAAGAAGAAGTTGCTTCATTACTATTTATCTGTTTGGCAATAGTATCTGCTGTAGTTGTTTTGTTTCTCATAGACTGATCAATGTATCCTTCAGCTACTTGGGTAGATTTCCAGCCCCCATGACGCTTCAATCCAGTTATATCGCCTCCTCCATCAATGTACAGAGTGGCAGATGATCTGCGATAACAATGGCCGGTATAACTTTGAGGATTTGGCAAGTTTAAATATTTGGCAATTTGTCTACCAATGTCTGCAAATTTGTTTTTTCCTATACGTTGTATTGTACATTTCGATTTTTGATAATTTAGAAAGAATGAATTGGTTTCTACATGTGACGGACGGAGATCGATGTACTTCTTTACAATATTGTAAAACGTACTGTTTATGGTGAATTTTCGTACAATTTTAGTTTTAGTCTTGGGTATTGTTATCAATAACTCTGTTTGGAAATCCTTCACGTCTTCTATCTTCATTTTATAAAGCTCGTTTGAGCGGCATGCGCCCATAATTCCAATAACTAATATAACCTGAATCAAATAAGAACATGAGTTTTTGAATAGATCAGATTAAATATGAACATTTACCTTATGCAAAAGAAAAATTTCATCAGGAGCTCTGTCAATAAATTTCCTAATTTCTTCCGGGGTCAGAGTGGAACATTTCTTTGCTTGAAATCCTTCAGATTTTCTTTTTAAAAACGCTCGTAGTTTCTTATATTTTTCCAGATCAACGTCATGGTTTATCTTCAACACACATTTAATCATTGAATAGAATGACCATAATGAAGATGGCTTGTATTTTGCACCCAATTATAATTATTTCGTTGAACTCATGTAATGTTGCAAGGTCTGTTTTGCCATAAGAGCTTGTGTATATATTTAATCTGTTTTCTCATAATTAATCGAGTTTTGGATTAAAAGTTTCGTGATATTCCTTCATGTTCATAGTTTCAGAATATAATAACTGAAATGGCGGCAGAATTAAGCAATCCAAACAATAGGCGTATTTGCTCAGTGCCCCAATGCATAATGCAACATCAATAGTACCAAACACAAAGGTAATTTACATAATTTTCCCATTGAAAACATAGAATTAGGCAAAAAGTGGCAATGACTACGTATATGAAAATGTTTGATTAACATATTTCAATTATCGACATCTTCAGCAATTTATTCAAATCTATGGTCTCTTATGGAATTTGTAGGCTGATCACCATTACACAGTTTCGCGCCTTAATTCTGAGCGCCATCTAGCGGGAACGCATTTCGCGAATAACGAGTTTATTTCAAGCTTTGAGTGTATTGTTAAAATCTAAGGTAAGAATCCATTTTATACACTTTTCTTCTGCCTAAACAATGAATCTGACTATAGATTGCCGTTTTTTCATGAAGTTGTTTTTTTTACAATTTTCCATTGCATGTCACACTTACCCCGAAATTAAATGTTATTGGGGATAGTGTGACCTATCTGTCGGGGTAAGTGGGAACCTGGTTCATTTGGCCAATCTAAACAGTAATATTTTTTCAGCTATAGTACGAAATTTTATACGGAAATCTCAGAGAGCCAAACAATAGACCTGGCCAGATGTGGAAGACATTGATACACTTTCTGAGGATGAAATAACAACTGTGCTTCCATCACCACTCGTCAGAAGATGGGGATCAATGAAAGTATCATTCGATTTTTCAGATTTCTACCTGTAAATTTTTCTTTTCAACAAATGTTCACTTTCACGATTATTTTTTGTTTTTTTCCAATGGGGATTTCAAATTCAATATTAAAAAGTTCCCAACTATGTTTTGATTAAAGATATCTCGAAACAAATAAATTGTGGTGAAAGTTCCTTTACTGTTTATTCACACCTGCCCCAAATAGAGATTTACGTGCATTAGTATCTTTAAATTTGGCCAGAATCACACTTGCCTCAAATTTCCAGGGAAGTGTGACCTATGGAGATGTATATCTGAATATATAAATAATATTCACAGAATACGTTTTTCAACAGTTTTCTGTGGCGTATTACAAAGACTGACCTTCGAAGTAAATACCTGCCAAATTTCATTGTTATATCAGTTCAGTTTCATCAGATGGACTAAATTCAATGTGAACTAATGAAAATCACTTATCCAAGCTTACCTTACATTCAATTCGATTCAAAAGGTAATCGACCGAAGTCCTTCTGACCAAAGTATTGTGATAATTTCTTGTACTTAGGTAATGAGAGTTAGAATTATTGTGAAGGGCTCATGGTTTCATTTGAGTGAACTGTATAGATTTGGATTTCTTTCAATTTTGAAGGAATTTCATTACGCAGTTTGGGGGCTCCATGAACTGAAACGTCTTTGACCCTTTGTTTTACTTATTTTAAATAGGTACCTTAACTGATTATTTTTTGCTTCGCATATGTCATAGCTGGGTTGAATCGGATAATTTTTTTCTCTAAATTGTTTCAATTATAATCATTCTCCTTAAATATATTCAGTGCAGTCAATGTAGAAAATAATGTAGCCCCCTAAATATCTTATATTCCTTCAAAACTTTTTACTAATGGTTTGATTGGAATAAATTCTGGTGATTATTGTTGTAAAAGGTAGTTACTAAATGCAATTGATATATTAAGATTGGTACACATGTTTATTGAAAGTTAATTGCGGTAGAAATGTATTCTGTAAGAATTGAAATATTTTTTTATCTCATATCAAATTTTTTATAGTTTAGTATACTCTAGTATATCACCTAGGGATATTGATGATATAATGTAGGTTCATTTAACAGTTCGTTCATAAAAATATTGAGAAGCAATGACCTCAGTATTGTGCCTTGTGGAATGTCGTAATGAATATCACTTCCCAAGTAGTTTTCGATTTGATGAATAACTTTTCGTCAATTAGAAAGCATCATTACTTCTTATACTTGCTTCTGTGTTTCTGGAAAACGTTTATTCTTTTATGAATAATTTTTCCAAATAATTTTCATCTGCTAAAAATAACAGTTTTACGCCATTTTTATATATTGGAATATTTTGATTTTTTATCGAGAATAAGTGAATTGAATCCGCTTTTTGGAAAGTTTTAGTCACTCCGTGTAATATTGCTGACACCATTAAGGTTTTCTGTAGCCTTGGTGGCCGTGATGGTAGAGCGCTCGCCTCTCAACCACAGACCTGGGTTCCATTCCCAGCATGGTCACTGGTCTCGTGCATGGCATCACACGTTAAAAGGTAAGGGCTACGTCTTCCTTAGCTGGCACAAGTCTTTCGATGACTTCTGAGGGTTGTGCTCTAAGGGTTGTGCAGCCGGTTAATGGAAATTAACAATTTTAACAACAACAAAAAAACAATATATCTTTATGTATCATATGCAATACAGTGCCTGTAGAAGTATTAGAAAAGTAGTTGTTTTCTGCCAGATATTTCTCATTCTCATCTTCAAGGATTTGTGAAATGTTGGCCTTGGAATTATACATTCAAATTTTTATTTCAAAATCATTGGGGTTGTACCTATGACATGGTGATATAGGCTTTTTCAGAATAAGAACCCAAACCATATTTCATGGATTTCTATACGAAGATTCGTTTCAAATTGCTTATAGAATATTAATAATGCACTCTGCTACAGTACGACCTGGCTGGTTTTGTCTCAAATCATATATCTCCTCATATCATAAGTTTTTATTTTCGACATATGACATTTTTCTGAACGGTTGTAGTACACACATGGTATTTGAGAATATTTATTTTATTTCGAAATCATCTTCGAGCAGTTTTTTCTTTGAAGTACTTACTTAATACCTTAATTTCTCGAAAATAGTTTATGATATTGATAACGACGACGAGGTATCAGTTATCAGGATGGATCGCAAAGATATGATGTGCCTACAAAGTAGCCGCTGCACGGTTTTATTGACGAAGATAAGGATTACCTGAACACCATTATTATTACTCATTGTACTTACTATCAGTGATATAAATTGCAAAAATAGATATGAATATTTGCGTTATGCTTCGTCGGATGTAAATAAATATTCAAACATGACAAGAATTCTATACCTAGTTGACTGAAAATAGTGGACATCTATCAATTATAAATATGTATATTGGTACTATTAACAAACGTAGTTCCTGTGAGAAATAGAACGATTTCAATTGTTGTACTTACTTATGATATCTAGTGGTTGTCATTTTTCATTTGGATATTTAAATGAAACAAAATATAGATTGATTCACTCACTAACTTGTTGAGAGTCCTCTTTCTCGATAATAGACCCCAATATTTACATGTCAAATTCAGTGCACATATGAAACTTAAATACTAACGAATTGTGTATAGACTACTGATATCATTTTCATCTACCTGTGTTTGGCCACCTGGCAGGTGAACTAATTAAGATAATCGGTTATATTCGTGATATTCGAGAATATACGATCAGAAACGAGTACTAGCACTAGTGCCTTAAGTTTAGTAGAGCCATCTTTGGAGTGTTTGAGAATTTATTTCATGTTCTCGGAACTGCAGACACTGGCCGCATAAGAGGTATCTGTTGTAGTTGGGTCAATTGATATTATTCATTTTGGTTTGGGAGACAGATGGCAGCATCTGTACAGAAATGAAAAACTGATTTTGTTGGATTTCATGATGAATTAGCTCACGTTTAAAGGCTTGTTCATACCCTCGCGAATATTCGCAATTTTTGTGCGATTCGTAAAATGCAAGAAAATCGTCGCATGAACGTTCATGAACATGCGACAAAAAAATTGCGGTAAATGTAATTTTTTGGTATTTGGGTTTAGGAATTGTTTGTTATTTTCCTTTTTCTGAAATAAAACATGGAAGATGTTGGTTGTAAAGGATATTGAGTATTGCTATCTATAAGTCAAATTTTCCTAAATAACATTACATGTTTCGAATATAATTCGTAATACGGAGTATTTTCCAGGTTTGCATTCAAATGACATCGATATCATATTATTGTTATTTCCAGAAGCTGAGTATCTTCAATAACAAATAAAAACAATGCAGTTACAGTATAACTAATATCAAGGATCTGTGGTCAGAAGATTCAGCAGATCGAGTAGTAGAGTGTCCTTAAAAAATCAGATCCAAAGTTTTACACCCCGCTTCAATAGTGACGCCCAGCAAGATGCTCAGGAGTTGTTAAGATACATACTAGGTAGTCTACATCAAAGATGTTAACAATCATTGCAGAAGCGAGATTTGATTTCAACAGAATTATTCGAAAATGATTCAGAATCGTAGTCTAGATACTTGAGTGTTAAGAATTCCGTAGTTGTGGATGACTCCAATCAAGTAACACAACCTAGATGAATAATACTCAAATAGTACTAAAGGTAACATCTTTTCATAATGTTATCCCTCAAATCATGACATTGTTGCCATGTCGCAATTTTTCAAGGATACAATAAGCACGTCAGCTACATTTTGATTTCTGTCGGGTATATTTATGGCAACAAAAACCCAAAAATACTTGGAAAAAATATATGACACTAAGAAGACATTTGAAACTCTCAATGCAGCTTGTTGGGAGCATGTAAAAACGCTAGTATTTCCATCGCCGAAAGGAGATTCTTCGTTGTCCATATAGTCTGATCAGTACGGCAACGCTGTATTTGATATTTGACAGAACAACAACAAAACATTTCCGTTTGTTTTCGTCTTCGGCTTATTGGAATGTTTTTTCGTGAATAAAGAGCAAAAACTGAGTTAATTTATTAGTAAAAGACCATTTGAAGCACGAAATCAAAACATGTCATTTTATAGGTAAGCTACCAGTGTCGTAACTATCGAGAGAGGGAAACCGAATCGGATACGAGTAAAATGGATGAATTATAAAAAAACATGTCAATTAGAGCATCGGCTGTTCTCGAAATCCTGTGGAGATTCTTCCATCATAATTTCAGGTTTCCATTCCATATTGGGTTTCCATCATTTCTATTTTATTGACCCTCAATATTTCTATCAACAACGCACGACAAAAGTTTAAGACGTGAGCGGCAAGTTACTCATCTAGGTTGTGTTGTTTGATCGGAGGTGGATAATTTTGTTCCTCAACTCAAATCTACTTTGAAGGGAAAATTTGGGGCTCACCGTTCAGTTACCTTTGATCCATACTGGGATCTTTATCGATCCTACCACAAAATACTAGTGTTTGGAACCGTTCATTAGGAAACTTTGGAAGGTGAAGTGAAACTTAAGTGTTCGAAATGCGAAAAGAAGGAAAAGTTCACCAAATCAATATTGATCCAAAAGTTTCTCAATATGTTTAATGATTCTTCTGAAACGATTCTCTCATGGAGAAAGATCGAGAGTGAAATTGAATGTCAAAATTGATTTCCCTTCAGAATGGTTAGATCTAGGCAAATATGCGCTGCAACTAATTTATTTCCTCTTGTCGATATAATCTATGGGTAAGTGCAAATTCCAGCGGGTCTACGTACCCATAGCGGGCACTACACAGCTTATGGTATACACCTTATACATAAGCACATGGAATGAGTAGGTATAATGATTTTCGTGTTTTCTCAATATGGTCAAAATCTCTTGTGAGCGAAGAAGAATGCATCCTCTTCTATTAGCAGCAAAAATGCAGAGAATTGAATTGTCTGGATATGGGATATGGATGGATTATTTATTTGCGATATATATGTTATAGTAGGTATATAAATATATATTAAAATGAAAAATCAGAACCACATCTGATTTTTCAAAACGGATTTAACTTTGAATGGGGTCAATAATATGTAAATTCTATATAATACATAACGCAGTCACGCTAGAGCACAATGCAATGGGACCAAACCTGAAGACACCCTCTTCAGTTTTATTCCCACTGTGGAAAATATATAGCATGGAATATTTAACAAACACTACAGATCTTTCGTAATTAATTGTAGAATCTTATAAATGCAAATGAAATCTTTTTGCAATCAAAACTAAAGATTCAACGTCTAAAGATATTTTTCAAGTTAGTTGAATCAATATGGCGAAGACATAGAATAATTTTATATGAATTCTGTTGTTCCATCGTTTGCTCGAATTTGCAAAAAGTTATAATATTTAAATTTTCTTGCAGCATGTCTGGCAGCCATTTTATTCGCAGAAAAATCGCAAAATTCGCAGGTATATGGTTTCGCCCTGAGATGGGAGTTCTAACATTCTTGGTAGCCTAAAAAAGCTAGATGGCAGTGGTATAGCATCAATTCAGTGCGCTACGAAAATAAAATTGCACGGAACAAACAGCAAAAAGTATTTCTTAGATCACTAGTGGCAAAAACGCGGTATATTGCGTACTTACATGCACACACGATCAGTACTGCTGAAAATACTTGAAAACAAGACAATATTTTCAAGCTTTGTTTGTTCTGATGCATTCTCATTAAGTTACGTGATGACATTAGCCCTTTCATAATTCTAAAATAAATTTTATAATATAGTAATATAGAATATGAAGGAACCGCAAAATTGTTAATTTTGAGATATTATTTTAGCGTTCTTATTCAGATTTCAGAGTTGTCAATAGCCAAAAGGCCTATATTGACCCTTTATCCACCTCTGTAGCAGATTTCAATCCGATGACTTCAACGGTTCATTAGTTACACTTGAAGACCGGAGTCACTGTATACGGTTGAAAATTATCCCTTGCAATTCCCACCTTAGAACGTACCGATAGTTGCATGACTGAAAGTATAGAAAATTAATTCATATCTGAATAACTCTGATGGCGTCCTGCCGACTAGTATCCTTTTTGCTCATAGCCTTTTTTGAAACAACTTTCATAACAACATGCCTGAAAAACCAACATCTTTCAGTATCTACATACCTAGAATGTTGTATCCAAACCTACGCATAAGCATCACAGGAGGCGTGGAAATTGCAGTTATCTCCGTTGATATCAGACTTATTCGCCAACATCTGCGAAGATTGTAGCCAGTGCCCCCACCCCGCGGAACCCTCGGAACAACTTGGCGCCATGCACATTCCCCTGAACCTGGCAACAGCCTCGGTCGGATGTGGAGCACGCACGCCGTCCCCTCACCACTGTCCGTTCCTAACAAAAACTGGGAGAAGAGACAGAAGTGGAGGTGCTAATGATACAATAATAAATAGTCCACTCTACTCGTTTTTGAGACGAGGATCGGTTGCAACACCACCAAATTTGGCATGCTAGTATTTGGAACCATGACAAACAAGAAGAAAAAATGATTACCAAAAATCATAGGGTGGAACCCAATTCCCTACAAGAATGATCCTCAGTTATTCCTCACAAATCGAGCCCGTTTTTTTATTAAACGTGATTGAACGCCACATTCAAATTTCAGGTTCGTGTTCATCATAGATATTTTAGTTGTTCCGGAATCATTACCTTCTTCAGACACTATGCAATAAATTGAGAGTTGTGAAACAGGTCTCACTAACACACGCAAAAAAAAACAACTGGGTTTTACTGTTGCCTCATTTTCAACTCCCTCATAATTCATAAATGTTGAAAATAATCGCTTATACACATCTTGTATGAAAAATAAAGTATGCAATTTCAAGCTCGAGGTTTGCACTTTACATTTCTGTTATTGAATATACGCAAAATCAATTCCAAATTGTATTATAATTTAAAAAAATTCGGAGGCCGTCCAAAAACTCATTCTTTTCAATCGATGAATACTTTTGACGAATCACGGGAATTTCAGAAACCCCTGACTATCCGAAACGAAAAAAGATGAATGTATCTGTTCATTCCCTATATACAACATAGTCCAGGATCATCGAACCATAATATCTAAGCCAACAATGGCCACACCTTTGTAGTAGTTTTCTCAGTATGATGTCAGTTCAGATCATGAGCTGCGAGCGTAGTTTAGAGTGCCGGTTTTCGACTTATTATAGACATGTCAAACCTTACTGTCATGCAAAGCTTTTTGTTCTTGCTGTGAAAATTCAAGTTTATTATTGAGAAATTTTATAGTAAAAGACACTAATTAAGATTATAATAGATCCAGCTGCGATTGTCCATCTGGAAGTGATTAGAAATTTATTTTATGGCAGACAAGAAAAATTCATAGAGTGGATTGGAGTTGTAATGAATGCTGTGGTTCCTATGGAATTATTAGTGCTTATCTTTCACAAAAAGTAAGCAGAGAAAGGGGGTTCTTATACAGAAATCTTCATGAACTGGCGGACGTCAAAGTAAATGAAAAATTTTGATAGATATACACTCTCAGGGCTTCAAGCTCTAAGAAGTTCAAGTATGGCAATGAAAAATTCCATAGCCTTGACCCTCGAATTTGTGCATATTCTCCAATAAAATCCAAACTCAGGAACAGTTCAGAAAACTTCGATGCCTCGCATTTCTGTTTGATCTGTGTCCAAAAATGTGTAGGTACAAGAATTAAATCGACCGTAGTGGAAAGTTTCTAAAGCACCAACCGAATCTATTGAAAAAGTGGCAACAACTTGTTTTGATGTTTCGAAAGCAGTTGTGAAGAGAACAGCCCATGTATATTCATTAGCGGTTTATGCAAGATATCACCGAGACTGGACATCCTCATAATTAGATAGAAGCTATTCCTCATCGCAATTTTAGAGCACAAAAAGACGGATTTGCTTCAAATATTAAGCATTAACCTCACCGAACCAAACCTAACCAAACCTCCTAAAAGTATCACAAGACTACTTTGTAATTTCATTTATTCTATCGAAGCCGTTATTTCAGTCGACAGGTTGAAAAAAGTGGGGTTAGGTGGAAAAAGGTCGGAAGTTAATGAAACTTCAGGAGGTTCTTCATGGATGGTTAATCAACATTTCCTCAAGTTTTGGACCTCGAGGACCCTGTGCGAAAAAAGTAGGGGGGGGGAAAACTGCAAAATTTTTGACCTCTCTCTTGATTACTTTTTTCTCTTACGTCCTATGGAAAAAATATGTAGATACTTTTTTGTAGAGCGTAAAATTTTATACAATTTTGACTGAAAAAACATGTTTGTTTATGAATTCGCTACCAAGATGTGGCACGTCAAAAAAAAGGTCATGTTTCAAAATTTGCTAAGAAATGACAAAAAATGCAAAATTACAGCTTATTTTATCTGTTATACCCGAATTATGATGAAATGCTGTAGTAATTATGGTTCTTAGTTGTAGTCACCAACTTTGGACACCCCACTCCTCCTTCCCCCACCCAACCCCAATTCTCAAAAGCTAACTTTCTGATGAAAGCCAACCATACCTATTCACATCATTTTGGTATTGATATCAGTTACTTTTCGGATCGATATCCCCCCGTTCCCCTACATAATTATCCCAGGACAGGAAGAAAAAAAGAAGTAGTCCTTTCGTGAAAAAAATTAATGTAATTAACAATATTAAGTTTTTCTCAAGGCAAATATTATATTGAGGAATAAATATATTATAGCTAATCATAGTGGGTAGGTACTCATTTGTACCCATTACATTTCCTGCTGAGATTTCTTAGCCGCTGGTTCTGCTCGTAACAGCTCGTCGTCCTCCTGCGCGATAAGGCTGTCAATGATGTCGCTGTCGTCGTTTTCGTCCAATATTTCTGGTGAGTCTTCCTCGATCAAATCAGTTGCGGGGGCGTTTTCGCAGGAGTGGCCTGTGCAGTGTTTGCACATTGCTGAGCATCGGAGACCTGCTTTCTTGCAGCCGCAAGCTCCGCTGCTACAGCGGATGTCTTCCAAAATAATTCTTCCGGCTGCCTCCACGATTCGACGTCTTTCTTTCTGTGCGTCTACTTTCCTTTCGGTGGAGTACCAGTTATCGTACAGAATTTTGTCACCAACCCTCTTCAGACTGACAATAGGCCCTCTCCTTGATTCTGAAATAATGATTTGGTCCCCATATTTCATCTGAAGACGATTTTTGACAGTTTTGCTGTGTGGTCGACGGTCTTCCTCAATCAGCTGCTGAATGAAAAACTGGCATATCACCTGCATGGTTTCGTCAACACTCGGCGATGGGCGGAATCCTCTTTTATGCGATGACTTAGGTGGATGGTAAAAGCTTGCGAGGTACTTTTGTCAGTGTCCAAATTCTGCAACTGGCTAATGCACTCTTCTATTTTCTTTCCTCAGTGGTCTCCACGCATCCTCGCCTTTTCGATGATTCTATTAGAAATTTCGGGTAGAGTCACTTTGTCTGTAGCATTGCGCCTTTCCAAGGGTAACTTTGCCTGTTTAGCTCTGAAATCATCAGTGATAGCTTCCTCACAAAGAAAACACGCATTGGTGAAGTCGAATTTCGCAACTTGTGACCGTCGGGTAGGTGCAGGAGAAGGAGCTTTGGATGTATCACATCCACGACGATTGCAGCAATTAATTTCTCATTGTTGTACCTTGTCTTACTTCACTCAACTCACGCAGAAACTGTTCATCTGCCGAAAGTTTCCTTTTTACACTGGACTCAACTCCTCTGGCTTTCGCTACAGTTAGTTCACCTGCTTCAACTCATCCTTTACAAATAAAACACAAGTCTGATCCACGAGATGTAGACGCCATCTCAGAAAATTACCCAAAAACCAAAACTGTCACTAACACTCGATGCTCCTTTCGCTAACAAAGTTATTCACTTCAAGAGCTGAAGGTTTCTAATGTTACTTATCTAACTTAATCTTATACATATTCTGAGTGGTTGAACACTCTCTGTCCCATTTTCACCAATCCCTAATTTTAATTTTCTTATTACCTAATTTGACTATTCTACCTGAGGTACTTATACCCTTCTATAATTACTATTTTTTTATTTGTTCTTGGAATTAATGAATAATAGAGTCATGTTGAAAGAATAAAATGAAAAGTGATCTAATATGACCTCAAAAATCGAAAACAAATAGGTCTAGGAAGCGCAGGTAGAATAGACAAATTTCAGCCTTCTATGTTGAATATTGTCTCATCGTTTGCATTCCGCAGTTCCATAGGAGAAGTGTTCTAAGATCTATTGTTTTCCAGAATTTTTACTGCTGTAGCTGATCACACACTCCCCTCGGCCCGACACTCTCTTGTCCTTGAGAGGAACGACTTGACACCTGGTGGGCAAGCAGGGGTGGGAGTTATCTAAAGTTGGTGATTTCAATTAGGAATTATAATAGCAACTAGATATCATCATAATAGTTGTATAACAGAAGAAATAGGGTGGAATTCTGCATTTGGTGGCAAAATTTGAAAAATTACCGATCCTTCGAAGCGCCATATCTCGGTAACAAATTGACATACAAACATGTTTGAGGCAACAAATGACGATATACAAAAAAGTACGACGACGTTTTTGCTGTAGAACGTAAGGCAAAAAAGTTATTGAGGAAAGACTACACCAAGGTCGAAAAATTTATTTGCAGTTTCCCCCCCTCTACTTTTTTAGCATAGGGTCCTCGAGGTCCAAAACTTGAGAAAATGTTAATCAACCATCCCTGAACAACATCTTAAAGTTTCATTAACTTCCGACCTTTTTCTATCTGAAACTACCTGTCAACTGAACTATATAGCCTTTTTTGTGTTCCACCCCTAATTTTTTGGTAAACCATTTTTTTTCAACTGAACATGATGTCAAGAAGTCACGTGCCAAGTTTCATTGTATTATAATAATTCATCCTTCAGTTTTGGCACAAATTTGTTTGTGGATATTGAACTAAAACGTAATACTGTAATTTACAGGCAATACAATTTTACTTATGCCGACTAGTAAACTGAAGTTGCCGGGTTCGATCGCGCCAATCGTTATAGTTTTTCAAGCAATTTTTTTATTGTTATATACATTATTGGATATTTGGATAGCTTATCCATTTGGGATTGATATTGAGTAAAATGAATACGGAGTACCTTCTCTCCAAGCGTTTCCACCAAGTGGAAAAATAAAGGCAAACATTTGTCAGAAAACAACTACTTCCCTGGCTGATAACACGACGGACATTGAACTACATCTGACAGATATTTGTGCAATGTTCTTCCAAGAAGACCCAATTGCAAGTGCTTGTCTTGTAATTAAATAGAAGATTGTCCTTCATTTGGCTGGGAATGACCACCTGCAGACATGCATGTTTCTCACCAGTGACAAGGTAGGTCGAATTAAATTGGAGAAAAGGGTACTCCGTATTAATTACATTTTGTTGATACCTCTCCGGCACAATATTTTCGAACTTGTTCGAAATATTACAGTTATGATATTGAGTGTTAATTTTCTCACAATATTATGTGCCTGTGTTTAATGAAGTGTCAATCATTTTCTTGTCCAAGAGCAGCGTTTGTAGACAAAATGATGTGTGGATTTCGAGTACAAAGTGTCATTGTCGCTCTCCAAAGATTAGTCTCTTTGTAGAACGACAATCAATCACTTTGTGCTTTAAGTACACAAAAAGCTATTAAATAACTAGCGTTGTAGTAACATTCATGTTTGATTTTTACCAGAATACAGGATATACAAGATGTTCTAGAAATTACGGAAACAACTTGAATATAATAGATTCACATGTTTTCTTCGTTTACAACTT
Organism: Chrysolina americana; assembly: GCA_958502065.1. Classification (NCBI taxonomy): domain Eukaryota; kingdom Metazoa; phylum Arthropoda; class Insecta; order Coleoptera; family Chrysomelidae; genus Chrysolina; species Chrysolina americana. The sequence goes on along the minus strand of OY293411.1, from coordinate 16,927,444 downwards.
ACTCGAAATGAGGGGAAGGAAAAGTACTTTTCTCCCTAGGGAGGAAAAGTATGAGTTTCCTTCCTGATTTGAGGGAGGAAATTGTGTACTTTCCATAGGGGTAGGAAGAAATAAAATTTTACATCAGATACATTGTGATCGAGAACAGTAAAGATATATTTTCCCCAAAATTTTAGGAATGACATCTGTGTTTAGAACTCATACATAGCCCTCTTGATTGAAAAATTAATTTCGAACGTTTCGTTTAAAAATCGAACGTTTATGTAATTTTTCCGCTGAAACCGAAATTTACTTAAAGTTGTCGCGTATTTCAGAGGTAAATTACTTGACACAAGAAAATCTGATGTAGCTTCTTTGGTTCTGGAGTTATACAGGAAAAATCGAAAATTTCGAAATATTTTTTTTGCCTTTATCTTTTTATTATGTGAAGATTTTTTGAAACTGTTGGAACTTTGCCATAGCAACTTTTTGTAGACTATCCAAATATGCAATTAAAAATTATATACAAAGTATCGTACAAGCCGGGCCACCCTCAACTTTTTATTTTCAAATACGGACCTATATTTTTTATAACATTTATTCAAATGCTAAGGGTCGTGTTTCATATTGGCGTAGTATTCTCATCTAAACTACAGAGAACTTCCAATCAGCTACAAACATGATAATTATTTATAAGTAATTATGGTTTTTATTCTAACATACAATTGTATTAATAAAAGAAAATTCCCATTCAATGAATACAAACATCTTCAAAGCAAATTTTTAAACTGCCGACCATCTGCTGTAATACAGTAGGATAGACGAATAGTAAATTCTTCTCGAACTCTTCCAATCACTTCCTGAGTGAATTGTCCCGTCTCGATGCATAATCGGTCTTTGAGATCAATTGTGTGGTCTATTTTAGTAAACTTTAATTTTCAAGTATCCCCATAAAAAGAAATCCAGATGTGTTAGATCTGGCGAACTAGGTGGCCGTTCAGTTGATCCTCTTCGCCTTATCCACCGATTTGGAAAGACGTTGTCCAAATAGCTTCTCATCAAGACAGCATAGTGTTGCGGCCACAAATCATATTTCTGTTTGGGAACAGCCGATTCAGTTTTATTCTATCAATAAGTTTTGCAGAAATTCCAAATATCGAGGACATGTCAAAGAGTCATCGAAGAAATATGGTCCTATTATCATATTCCTTACAATTCCCGCCCAAACATTCAATTTCTCTGGGTATTGAGTATGATATTTCTGCATCCAATGTAGATTTTCAGCAGCCCAACACCGACACGTCTGACGATTGACATGACCATTTAGGAGAAACGCAGCTTCATCAGGAAAAAGAACTTTTCGTAAAAACATCCCAGCTAGTAATTTGTTATTTTATTACAGTTGCGAGAATGTTTTTGACGAATTTTTTATAAAATAATCTTACTCCCTGAAATGTTTTGAATAAGTTTATAAGGTAGTTACCGGTTTTACACGAAATTACATCGGCTTTCGGGTATCACCTTTGTATTGTTTGATATACCTATTCGAAAAAAAACAACTTTCGACAATGTTTCAAACATAACCTTCTTATCCCTTGAACCTGAACTGGATACAAATACAAGCAGAAACAAAATCGTGTAGATATTTTGCAATTTCCAAAAATATACTGTTTGTTTATGCTTTCACAACATAACCTAACCTTCAATGAGTTTAATATATATCAGAGTAGTATAGCTTAGTAACAAATTAGCAAGTACTCTATTTTTGTTGAGGCTGCTAAAGAAAAAAATTCAACCTGATACTTTGAGAATGGTATATTTTTCTCTATTCCATTCACAGTTAAACTATGGAATCCTTTTATGGGGAAATGCCTCCCATGCAATAACCATTTTTCGACAACAGAGGCACTTGGAATCCTAGCTGGAGCTGGATATAACGAGCATTGTCATCCACATTTTATCAAGTACGGCATCATGCCATTACCTTCAATGTATATCTACAATTCTTTATCAGAAATACATAGAAATGCCGACCAACTAAAAACCCAATCGGATATACACGAGCATAATACAAGATATTCTCTGACTTTTAATTTCTACAACTGCCTGCCAAAGAGAATCAAAACACTAACCTTCGATCAATTTAAAAAACGCATAAAAATTATATTCTTTAACACTGCTTTTACTCCACTAACGAGTTCCTTAACACAACAAAGCAACTGAATCATACACTCAACACATTGCTTCTCTGAGATTTTCCATCTTGTTATGTTAATTATGTTTTTTAATGTTTTACCTCACTGCTCACTGGATTCATGAATGTAACAGTTTTGAAATGTTGTATGTTGTATTGTTTTATGCATTGTATATTTTTATTATTTATTGACATGCCATAATTGTATTGCCAGTATTGTCGTGAAAATGCAATACTATAAAACAGTTGTATAGCTCTTAACTAAACAACAATTTACTTATGAAAACAAGATTGTTCTTCAAAATACTCTAATATAACTGTTATAATAAGGGTACAGAAAGCAATTTTAAAATAGTTTTATATTACTTCCACAACGGAGTCAGGATAATCATCAAAATATAAAAAATGATACTTTAAAATAATTCAATTTCATAAGATGAATTGTTTTCTAAGTTCTCTAGATACTTTTAAGAAATGGTTTGATGGCAATTTTATAATATATTTAATAATATTTTCATATAAACGTTTCGAAGATAAATTTATTAAATATTTTAGTTGTCGTCAACAGAACAGTATTTATGTAGCTACAATACAATGAATGAGCATTTTGGCAGCAATGAAATAACTACAATGGAATAGTCGTATATCATCCGAATTATAAGACCATTTTGCTGGTTGGGATAATAATTTCGCAAAATTCAATTCTATCAAAATTGTCTTCCAGAAACTCCTGAACTGAACTAACTTTGTAGGGATGCCATTTTTCCTTTTTTTGGCGTTTTAAGAACTGTTGAATGGTCAATGTCATCATCTTATGCTACTTACCTTCAACTGGAATAGGGATTGTCTTGAAAAGCTAGTATAATATCTAGTGTCTTGTTTTCTGGAATTTGTTTCTTACTATATTTGAGGAGGTCTCGTACATGACTTGTTTCTATGAATTTCTTTTCGATTTTGTTGACCGTGAATTGTGAAATTGGTTCTCGGTTGGGAAATTTCTTATTGAACAGAGTACAAACTTCTTTCTGCGTCCTTGTTTTGTCTCCACAACCAATCATTATAAGAATTTCGATTCATTCTGTTTCAGTGAGCTTCATATTGATAATATTTGAGTATGTCTAGTGTTTAACGTTCGACAAGCCGTTTGAGTATAATTCGAATGTAGCACTTACGATGAGACCCACATTTGTAGACAGGCAAAAATCAAGTAAGAAAAAAATTTGTGCCCGGGTACTTACAGACATTCGAAAATCAATTATTGAAAACAGAATTCAATAATTTTGTAGTGAGTGATCTGTAATTTTAAAAGCAATTTTTTTCAGCAAATAAAATGGAAAGTTATGGTCTCAAAACCGTTCCTTGAGGTACTATAATATGCTTCTCGCCAACATGTCTGTTTGTTGTTCCGTGTGGAATTCTCTGGTCAAATCCAGGAATACTGAAGTAGCCGGTTTTTTGTTAGGTCTTTATATACTATTTTTTCTGTCAGTTTTTTTTATTTCATCGTCTAAGGTTTGAATATATTTAAATAATTGTTGTTGAGTCTCGTTTTGATTATCTTTTCCGAGATTTTGGTGAGGTTTAAAATGTGACGATAATTGTGCCTATCGAAACAGCGTCTGTTTCGATTCGCATTTATTATATTTTCAGGTTTGATAACATCAAACTATTTGACGAAAGTCTCAGATATTTGATCCGTGTTACTAACAAAATTTTTACCAAATGTTTTCGATATTTATTATTATAAAACTCATTTTTCTTTATTAAAAACCTCGTCATTCTCCAAAAATCATGTGCAACAGAATAGTGTCTTATAAAACTTTATAATCATTTCTCGGAAACGGTAAATTTTGCTTTGTGATTTTGAAGCGTCAAAAGCTACTTTGCTGAGCGGTTGTAGAAAAAGCAATTTATTTATGCCCCAGTCTAAATTTCAAAAGGTGCGAACTTTTTCTTATGAATGATCTTTCAGAACACATTTCGAAGTGTTTCAACGATTTTGCTCCCGGCATTAAAATAATGGACAGAACCAATTGGACCCTCCTTGGTGCACCTCTTACGGTGGAATCTTAGGCAGAATGCCTCAACCAAAAAACGGACTCCCTTATGTTGATGGCATCGCGCTTGGATACAATTCCTAACCATATTGGATATTTTCTCCTTAAGAATTGTTTGGCTATACCTAAACTGATGTATACTCTAAGATGTTGTGCAACATGAAGCTGTCAAATGGAACTTATTCATTTTGATTCCACACTTCGTGCGAGTTTGGAGCAGATAACCAATGACAACTTCAACGATCTAACATGGCTTCAAGCGATGCTTCCCGTGAACAAGGGTGGTCTAGGCATTCGTTTGGCATCTTCACTCGCTTTACCAGCTTTCCTTACCTCTTTCAACAGCACCCTACATTTGATTGACCACATTTTACCTAATCACTTCTCTAACGTACCAGATTCATCGTATATAGAATGTGGATCTATATGGCTCTCTAAAACAGGATGCGATGTACCTAGCTGTAAATTCTCACAGAAATCTTGGGATCTCCCTCTTACTGAATTGTCATCCACTAAGCTCTTTGAGTCAGCTGCTAACTCTCAATTTGATATGGCTCGCCTCAAAGCAGTTTCTACAAAGGAATCTGGTGCTTGGCTTAACGCCCTTCCTGTTGCTTCCCTTGGCACTTTATTGGATAATGGTTGCTTTAGGATTTCAGTAGGTCTTCGTTTAGGATGTTCAATTTGTGTTAGCCATACTTGCAGATGTGGGTCCATCGTCAACAAGAAAGGTGTTCATGGTTTGTGTTGTAAATTTAGTTGTGGTCGTTTCTCACGACACTCCTCTGTTAACGACCTAATCAAACGTGCTTTATCAACTGCTGACATTCCTTCTGTTTTGGAACCTTTAGGAGTCTTTCGTGACGATGGTAAACGTCCAGACGGGATGTCTCTCATCCCTTGGAGTCATGGAAAACCTCTAGTATGGGACTTCACCTGTGCTGACACTGTTGCTCCCTCATATATTTCTTCATCTTCAAGATTTGCTGGTGGTGCCACTTGTTTCATGAACAGTGTTACCCAGTGTTTGTCGAACACTAAATGGTTGCTGGAATATTTGAAGAAGGACGCCTACACAGGGATATGAAGGATATGAAGGGTGCTTTAATCCAAACTTTTGCGAAAGTGATCAAGGAACTGTGGTCAGAGGATTCGTTGAATCAAGTGGTCGATAAAGTTTCTCTGAAAAGTCAAATCCAAAGCTTCGCTCCACGTTTCATCAATTACGCCCAGCAAGATGCTCAGGAGTTTTTACGATACCTGGTCGAAGGGCTACATGAAGACGTGAATAGTATAACCGATAAGCCCAAACTCATTTTGACCGAGTTTGTCGAGAGTTTGAGCATCAGTGAAAAAGCCAGATAGTCATGGTCGAGATACTTGAGTATGGACAACTCCAAGATAGTCGATAACTTTGTTGGACAGCTGATATCCACATTAAAATGCTCATTTTGTGGTCAACGGTCAGTTACTTTTGATACATTCTGGGACATTTCTCTTCCTATATCAGTATCACCAAGATCGGGGCAACTTAGTCTGTCGCAATGCTTGGATTCATTTACTGAGGAAGAAACTATGGATGGTGATGAAAAACCGACATGTTCGATTCGGGTCTTCCTATAGCGGACACTATACTGCTTACTGTAAGCATCCATATTCAGGCACGTGGCACGAGTATAACGATTCTCATGTTTCCCCGATTCTTCCAGAGTCCTTGACGAGCGGAAGAGCATATGTACTCTTCTATGAGCAGGATGGTACTTAATCATTATATTTAGTTTTATTTTATACATTTTATTATTGTTATTGTTTATTTTGAATCTACCTCAACTCAATAACTTTTTCAAATTGGAACAACGAAGATCTTTTTGAAATAAACTAATGCACACAGAAGATCAAATTTTATTCACTATAAAGCTCGTTTTCTACATATGCATACATATCCTGATTCATTTCCTGATGTTTCTTTTCTTCATTTGTCCTTTTGAAAAATACTGCGTGATTGGTCAAATTCTGTGAAAAACCCTTGATAAACACTTCAGACTTGGTGAGCCCACTGGTTCTGTTCAAAATTACCCAGTTCGTGGATATGTTGAAAACTGTTTTAAAAAACACCCACAGTATTAGCAGACTAATGGAAGATACCAATAATACTTCTACACGATTCAGCTGTGAATCTTGTGTTTTTTTGGTTGATTGCTCTTCCATTCCGAACAAATTGGTGCACCTGGAATTTGATGGATCTTCGTACAAAAAAGTTGAATCTTCATTAGTACTCCACATTTTTTCACCACAAACATATTCTTCATTCATCATCTGAAGATTCTTATCAGCATCGATTGTAACGTAAGTACGGTTGATGATTTTCTGGTCGTATTCGTAAAATATACAAGAATTCACTATACATTTATTGATTTTCCAAACTACTATTACATTTGGTCCTTTACTTAAATCATAATAAAAATTCCTAATGAACTTGAATCCCTTTGTTTTGATCTTTGACATTATATCATCATCTGCGTTACGTCTGTATACCTTCCCATTTTCGATTCTGTTTGATAGTGACACTGTTTCACCAATTTGATTCACTGTTACAATCCAAGTCTTCGATTTTTTTTCTACTGTATATTCACCACATTCCTTACCATTTTCTCGGCATGTCTCATTTGAACATAAATAGTACACATCCACGTTCAAATTGATTTTCAACACCACAAATGCCTCAATCTGCTCGAATATTGGCAAAAGCAGTACCATCAGAAGGATGTGCCGTTTCATATTTGAACCGAATGGAACTGAACTTATAAAACCCGAATTCTGTCGTTTGTGTTCAGATAAGAATACAAGATAATCCAGTCTTTCCTAGTAATAACCGCAAAATGATATCATTCAACAAGTGATTCAATAATAACTATTTTTGAAGAATGTACAGAGTAGAAATAAATCATGCCAGCTCACACAGTAAAATTTAGCACCGGTTAGCATCATACAGGATATTGCGTATTATCTAACACCTACCTGGTATTTGAGTATTTGTGAGTAATCCTAAAATTAATTCCTTTTTATTTCACTGCTGCCGATCCTACAGAAGTATTAGACATAATAAATAATTTAAAAAATACAGATGGTGTTGGTATAGATTGTATTTCCACAAAACTAACAAAAAGCATAGGGTCTCTCATCACAGAACCTGTTGCGTATATTATCAATCGTTCTATTGAACTAGGTTGATTTCCTGACAATTTGAAAATTGGAACGGTTACAATAATTCACAAAAAAGTTAATTTCCAACTCCTGGAAGATTATAGACTCTTATCTGTTCCCTCTGTCATATGTGAAATAATAGAGAGAGCACTGTATAATAAACTTATAACAAATTTTGAGAAATATCAAATAATCAATAGGTATGTGTCAAAATGGTTTTCATCCAGGGAGGTCGACAGAGAGTGCTACCTATAGTGCATTCATATTTCAAATACGGACGATGTCAACAAAAGCACGTGAACACCAAACTAGAACAGAGACGCATTAAGCTTGTTTACCCAATGAAATTAATTTGAAAATGTAACATTCAAAACCAACCCAGAACTTTACACCAAAACAAATATTCAAAATAAATAATCAATAATGTAATTAAACACACAAAAATAAGTCAACGCTGCAACTTCGAACAAATAGCAGTTTCAATAATTGTAACGCAGCCAAGATGAAGACATCTCTGCAAAAACATTTCGTTTGGTGTTGTGTCAGGTTGATGTTCTATCGACCAATAGCGTTGCGAGAATTTGCGATCACGAGGTGGACACGCTGCAAGCATCCATTGATCACTTTACATCGTGCGTATTTGAAATATGAATTCACTACAGTATATCCATGAACATTTGGATTGGAAGAAGCATGTAGGGATACTTTTTTTGATCTCACTAAATCATTGACTGTTTGGATTTGAAATTTCTTGAAACAAAGCTTTAGTCAGTAGGTATTAGAGGAAAATATCAATATGATTGATGTCCTACTTGGAGCACAGAAACATTTTCATCAGAATGAATGGTACTTACAAAAACTTATGATGTAAATCTAGGAGTTACGTGAGAATCAATACTGGGGCCACTGCTGTTTCTTATATTCATCAATGATCTTCCAAATTTCATGAATACTGATTGCTTAGTGTTGTATGCAGATGATGTTTCACTAGCAGCATATGGTGATAATCCCCAAATATTATATCACAAGAGAGGTTGAATCATTTAGCAGACAAAATCACCGAATGGTCACAAGAAAATGGAATGATACTCAATGCTTTAAAAACCGTTTTTCTACAATTGAACGCAAAAAAGAATCGAGCAATAAAATTCACTTCAATATAGGAACAGCTTCGTTACAAGTTTTTCCTGCACGATTTCTTGATCAAAGTAAGTTAGTAAGTGGTGGAAACGTAAAACACCGAAAAATGTTATGCTGCACATACATTATCAAATCTCCTAATTAACAAACCAAAAAATTATTTGCAGTGTCAATAGTGTGAATGAAATGAATTCTGGACAACCATAGCTGTCAACAAAAAGTAAGTTATCCCAACTAAATTATTTATTGAGGAAACCAGAAATCAACTGATAAAATAAGTGAAACAACCTTGAGATAACAAGTCAGAATCTATTCCACCAACGGTCGACACTTACTGTTTAGGAATAAATGAATCTGTGCAGTTATCAAATAACGATCTTTTCACCAAACTTTTGGAAGCAATAAAAGTGGAAAATGGGAAAAGTAAAGAATCAGCCCTATGCTGTATTAATTCCTTTAAAAATATCGTCACCGTTATTCGTCATTTCCGTTATTTTGCTATTGCTTGGTAATAGCAAAACAACAGAAATGGCGAATAACCGTGACGTTATTTTTAACGGAAGTGATACAGCATAGGGCTGAATAAATTATATCGCACATAGAAAATGAAAACGTTAAACTGATATGTATTCTTGAAAAACAGCATCAGCATATAGAAGCACTGGTACATAAATGTGAATAATTAGGAGAAAGAAATATAATCTTGGATAGGAGAACGAGGAAAAATAATGTCGTTATCATTGGCCTCGCTATAGATAATGTATACATCCTTGCATCATCAGTTGTGGAAAAACTCAATAACGTATTGGAAATAAACTTGAGTGAGAAAGAAAAACAGCTCCACACCAGTCATTCTTCTACGAAGATCGGTTTGACAACAAAACACTAGTGAGTCATCTAAAGGAAGCAAGATCCAAAAATATACCTGCTAAAATACTGGGAAATAAATTATTAGTCAACAGAGAGAAATATACTGCAGACGAATTGAGGAAACAGGAAATAGAAGAAACAGAAGAAATTGAATACTCAGAAAAGAAAAAGAAGAGAGAAATTCATTTAGTGCCCCTTTAACTCTAACAACAATAGGAAATAATTTCGAACTGCAGGATACTAGCGATGAGGAGAATGTGAAAGGAAATCTGAACCTGACCATAAAACCACTGCACAAAAAACTAAATCTTCCCAAGACCAAGACCAAGACTTAATTTTCGAGACCAAGACCAAAATCAAGACTCTCCTCCAAGAGTATTGGTCTTGGTCTCGAAAGAAAAATAGTGAACTTAAATCTACTGAATATTAAGAAAACTTTGCTGAGAAATGTTATGGCATTCTATTTCAATTATTTATTTTTCATATGGTAGGTTTTTAAATTTTGTTAATTCACAATCGAAAATACATTTTTCTAAATCAGTATTGCAGTTATACAGTTTACAACAAATAGGTGTATGTTGTAAGGTCGTAGTGGTTAATAAGTATTGCAATTTCCTCGGGATTCCGATTCCACCTCTCTGCCACAATCGAATCTTACCGCTCATCACACAATAATCCTTGTAAAATGGTCAATAAAAACCTAATTAACATTCCAACCATTTTGAACCTTTTTCTGGTCTGCCGATCGTCGACCTGTGTGCAGTGTGGGTTTAATTTAATACTTATTTAAGATTTCTTAAAAATCATATTATAATGGTGAAATGAGAAATTTTTATTTCGCTTACTCTACCCATACAAATTGACAATTGTTAAAGACTGAGAAATGCGAAATAACTATTAAGTATATGCATATAAACTGTTGGACAATTGAATTGAATAATTAAATTTTCTAGACAAATTTTGATCCAAGACCAAGACTATCAAGACTAAGACTGAGCCAGTCTCGTCTTGGTCTTGAAACATCAACACCAATACCAAGACCAAGACTACATTTATTTTTCGAGACCAAGACCAAGACTAATCAGTCTTGGTCTTGGCTGGTTTGCCTTAAAGGTATAAAATCTGGATCAGAATGTTCGTCTTCGGGGTTTCGAGGTTCCTTATTAATAGAATCAAAAAATTCGTCGTCAGAACTATCATCATTTTCTTCGATAGACAGACCTGAATCTCACTCTTGGTCCGGCATAGGAAGGGAAGGAAGTTCATTCAGAAGTGAATTTCCTTTGACGTACTCAGAGAAAATTACATCTCTCGAGACTGTTTTGGTTCTTGTAAACTTTGGAATGAAGACTGTAACCAACCAAAATACAAGGTCTTGATTTTGGATCCAATTTTTTCCTTTTGGAATCAGGTGTATGGGCATATACTTTGCAACCAAAAATGCGAACATGTGCTAAAGTAGGCTTCACTCCTAATCAAATTTCTTCTAGAGTCTTTCTCGGCACATGGAGTCGGAGAACGATTGAGTAGATATACCGTAGTATACGCAGCCTCAGCCCAAAAACTATTCGGAAGACGAGTACGCTAGACATATCGCCAAAAACTGTGATGCGAACAGTTCCATGAAACACGTTTCTGTGCAAAAGAATGACTTATCAGACTTTACGATATTCACAGCTTTGTCGGCTCTTATCAAATCAACTGGAGATGATTGGTTTCTCGGTTCTGGATGTTCAGCTCATTTGACCGTGGACAGATTTAACTTTATCAGTGAGGAGACATCGTCGAAATTTACCAACCCAACTGCCAATAATCAGCAAATGGAAACAAACTGTGTTGGTGATATCCAGTTACCTGTAAAAGTTTCAACGGGTAGTCCCAATTTCAATTTCTGTACTATGTCCCTGATTTGAAAGTCAATCTTATTTCTGTGAGCCAAATCGTTCAAAAAGGAAATAAAGTCAACTTCAATTCAGAAGGAGCTCAGATCATAAATGTTCAAGAAAAAAATATTGCGACCGCCTCTTTGCAAAATAATCTTTTTAAAATTGACGATTATTATCTCTAATCTTCACCCTCTTTTTGGCAACGCTTGAGAACTGATTTTCTTATGGGAACAAAATGTATTTAGTGGTTTACGATTCTTATTCTAATATTCTAATTGGTTGGAACTTGTTCAGTTGGAAACCAAATCAGCTTTAACGGTCATCAACAAACTGAAATCAACTGAAAAATTTCGCGCCATGTGATTCTTCAGTTGTTTAGTGTTCAGTAGTCAATTCAGCTTTGCGATATCAACATGACATGGTCAAACGATGCAAAAATGCAATTTTCGAATTCATATGAACAAGAACCGATAATTTAGAACTCCAAGCTCAAGGGACACATAGACAGAAATGCTGTTTTTTTCTTCTCTTGTTTTGCAACAAATGATCATTCAACTACATACCCAATTATAAGAAGATTCGAATCAAAATATCACATGGAGATGAAATTGAGATATCAGCAGTAAACACAACAAAATATCTAGGTATAACGGTGGACTGCCACTTGAGATGGGATGATCATAGAAACACACTGGTTAAAAAGTTTCGTTCATTGCTATATCAATGCAGGTTCTTCAGGCAATTTTTTGGCATCAAACAACTGAAAGTCATGTATTTTTCTCTGATCCAACCACACCTATCATACGGCATCATAGGATGGGAGGCGTTTCGAAGACTTGCTTGAGGAATCTGGAAATAATTCAAAAACACATCTTCTGAATCATATTCAACAAAGACAACTCGAGCGACTGTATATTTTCTGAATCGAGAATACTTGATATTAGGCAGATATACTACAATAAGCTTCTGATTCGTCAATACAGACAAAAAATTAACTCACTTAGAATCGAACACACATACAGCACACGCTATAGAAATGAATCACTGACAATCCCGCGAGCCCAAAAAAATATTGGACAAAGATGCCATACCTATATTGCACCAACAATTTCTTATGAACTTCCATTTGAGATCAAAACTATACATTCTTTAAGTCTATACAAATCAAGAATCACAAAATGGATTAGTACCCAAAGATATATTATACATCAAGCCATAGACATGAAAAAACATTTACTACATATAAGGCAAATATAGTGTTGAGGATATATTCTACTATGTTTGAAACGTATATACTTGTAACTTTGATCCTATGAATTATTTTTTTTATGTTCTTTTTTATTCGTTCATGTGGTGTCCAGTTGAATTATTTGTTTGGAGATAGAAAAATAAATTGATTCCAACGAGTATGAAAATTTATTGACAAGTTTCAAATTCAATTTTCATAACAACCAACATCATATTTCTAGATAATTCATAAAATATATTCATTGAACTACAGTGTGTTGAACAATATATAACAGTTAATTTATATGCTACAACCGCGCACAAGTATTTTACTTACGTTTAACCGGTTTATTTATGAATATTTAAAATGTTTGTTTACATTTGATATTTCGTATCGTACGTTCTATTGTATTTTTTCTTGATATACTGTACTTTTTTCCATATTAACATAAATAAACATATTATTATTATTATTATTATTATTATTATTAATAACAAGCTGCTGCGCATCGGAGCAACACTCCGCACTCCTCACGCCGTGTAATGGCACCTTAACATGTTTAGTGGTTGTTAATTGTTTGGAAACGACAGTTGCCGAGTCTTTGCGACACTGATTCCGATGAACTCCGGAAGTTGATGGCTTTGATTACGTTTTGATCACCTCTTGAGCAATGCTTCCAGATTTTGAATCATTATCAACTTCCTACCACGTAGCTTTCGGACATTGCTTTATCTTCTAACTCTACACCCAGATTATTACCAGCATTTCCATTTTCAGCCTCAGTTATGTTCTCAGCCGGTGCAAAATCTTCCTCAGTATATTTTAGTGGGTTTAAATGGTATATTCTCGTTGCTCTGAATCCTTCAACACCCGTTTCAATGTTTGCCACTTGTGTATATGCAGCATTGAAAACTTCAGCCACATGTTATTGTGTCAATTTGGAAGACTCCTTTGATTTTATGGAAAGCTGAACATGCCTTATTGCGAATGCATTTTTCAATGTGCCAAAAAATGTGACATCTATCGGCTGCATTTTATGTGAGATGTGGGGCGGAAGGCTGATCATTATTGTAGAGTTTTTTTTGCAGTACTCTTATATTCCGACAGAAATGTGGCTGGCATGATTGTCGAGTATTAAGGCTGCAGCCACTTGAGAAAAATGTCCTTATTGCTCCATCCATTAATACAACAGCAATATATTGCACCAGTTGGTCCGTTCTCCTTTAACAAAGGAGCCATTCTTATCCTGAGGTACACAAACAGCGGTGGAATACCGTGACTGTTTTGCCACGCTCTCCTGATGAAATAATTCCGAATTGCTTGATTTCTTTAGATCCCAAGCGTTTCACCGTTTCTTTTGGTACTGTAGATATTCCGCTTTCATCAACATTATATCGCCAAGGCAAATAATAATAATAGCCGTCCTCTACCCGCACAGGCTACGCCTTTGGGTACACTCTATGAGTGTTTATGAGGGAGTATTATTATTATTATAGATCCTGTCAGAAGAAAAATGGCAATTTTCTATGACAGTAAGTTAGAGAAGTATTGATCCACTTCAGTTTTATTAAACGCCGTTATATGATTGAAACTTGTCGCTTCTGGTTTTCTGAGACAAGTTTTTGTTTAGAGTGTGGTAAGTATGTAATTAATACTGGTCCCGTTCTCGTAAGGGAATCAGTATAAAATCTGGAGGGTGAGCTTGGCATTCATATAGCTGGCGTCCCGCACTTTGACATCTCACTACAATTTGTCCCACTAGAGTTTAGTCGCGAACCACCATGTCCATCAGATAGCTTATTTGCCAGGTCCAAGAAAAACCGTGGCAAAAGTGAGAGAAGAAGCACGCCCCCTGCGCCTCACGTGCTCCAGCTTTCCTCATTGCGGAGCTGCTTCCGCTCACTCTAACCCCGAAAATCCTGCCAACAAGGTATGAGTCGAGTAATCTTACCAAATGTTTTTTCAGTTTGGATAAATTTCTCATATATGCATTTTGTTACTTATCTTGACCTATTTTCTGATTCAGTCTTCTCTCATCGACGCAATCAAACAGTAGGTGTTGATACGCAATAATTGGCGATCGTAAAACGACATCTTTGAAAAGGAAAATATGGAGAAAATGATAAAGGCACTCAACGTTTATCGAACACCTTTCACAAGAATATATGATTCTACCATGAGAGTGTTGTGAAGTAATTTGGAACATGCTGTATGTTGTTAGTCTGCCATATGTAATGGGTGTGTTGTTGTGGTTCTCCGTTTAGAAAATGATTAGGTTAAAAAAAAGGATGTTATTTTATTAAAATGCACTTGAACAAACACAGCAAGATGAACACTTTGCAAAAACTATTTCCAAAAGTAAAGTAAGTGTCAAAATTGAGAACAACAGGACATTACATTTCTGTCAACTAGGGTCGGCGTATGGGATTATTAGTAATCACAAGTAATTCATGTTACAATCTCCCCCTTTGTATCACTCTAACGTCCCGGGTGTGATACAAGAAATATCACTCTAAATAACGGTGTGTCATCTTCTTGATGCGCATCGGTCTAGCAGAGCAGCTAGTAGAAGGTAAACTTGATGAAGCTCGGTAGGAGCCTGACGGTCCTTCTTCTCTTGCTGAGACATGGTATTAACTGAGATGAACGTTGGGATTTGCGAGACTGGCTACCTCATAAGAAGTTGCTGATATCTGCCTCAATACCATATAATATGGTCCGTCGCGTCTAGGTGCAAATTTGGATGTGTACGGGGCACTCGCGTTACTTAGTACGTGAGAATCGATTAGCACTTTGTCACCAGGTTTATATATCGGTGTTTAACGAAAATGTTCATCCGCATACGTTTTAGTAGAGTCTTGCTGTCTTTCATTCGTTTCCACATGTCTTTTCAAATAAGGAGTAATTTCGGGCACAATGTTGTTATTATCCAAAATAACACGTAAGTCTTGCTGGACATCGAAAGGCGTACGCATTTCACGTGCAAAAATTGAGATATGCCGGTGAAAATCCCGTACTGAGGTTGGGAACGCTGTTCATCGCAAACCTTAACAGCAGCCAACATTTCATCCCATCCAGTGTGATCATCCTGGACCAGAATGGCGAGTTGAGTTTTCAAGTCTCGATTCTTCCGTTCCTCCGGATTGGAAGCTGGATGATAAACTGGTATAACAGATTGATGTATACCGAGGCAATGATTTACATGTTGCATCACAACACTCACGAATTGCGAGCCGTTGTCACTTATAACCCGTCGAGGAGTTCCGTATCGTGAACAGATTTCTGAAATCATCTTCTTAGCACACTCTTCTGAAGTGGCATTACGTAGTGGAAATAATTCTACCCACTTTGTAGCGATATCTTCTATGGCGAAAATCCATCGATGACCCTTTCTACTAATTGGAAGTGGTCCAACGAGATCCAATGCTATGGTTTCGAACCTTTGCGCTAGGACGGGTGTTTGTATGAGACCCGCTGGTTTGAGGTTGTTTGAGGTTGTTTGGTTTGAATTTCTGACAGTCAACACACCTTCTAACGTGATGATTAACATCTCGCCTAAGTGTGGGCCAGTAATAACGGGTGATTATCCGTTCGATAGTCTTTTCTACGCCATAATGACCAGCGATAGAGGAGTCATGGTATTCTTTGAGAATCATGGGAACCTTCGATCGTGGTACTACCAACTGTGCCTCTTCTGATTCCACATCAGGGGTAAAGCGATAAAGCACTCCTTTAGTCATGATGTATCCTCGATCAGTCCATCGGCTTAAGTCCACTTGATTCGGTTCTGGCGATTCAAAACAATCGATTATTTTCTGGACCTCCGGATCAGAGAGTTGTTTTTCTCTGAGGAATGTATTACCTTGAGTTGGTAGATCAATGGCGATGGTACAAACCTCTCAGAAACTTTGTTCTGTTATGTCACATGGCGGACGTGACAATAAATCTGCAATACTATTGGTTCTTCCGGGTATGTATTCTATTCGGAGATCGTAACTCTGTAGTTCGAGTGCCCAGCGTGCTAAACGTCCACTGGGTATTCGCAAGGTCATTAACCAACGTAAAGGTTGATGATCTGACTTGATCAATATGGGCGAATTTTCCAAATATCCGCGGAACTTATTTACTGCATATATAATCGCTAAGGCTTCACGCTCTGTCATATTGTAATTACGTTCTGCTGATGTGAGTAGCCTGCTGGCATACTCGGCAGGTCGCTCATCTTCTCCCTCCCCCTGGAGCAAACATGATCCAATGGCATAGGAACTGGCATCAGTCTTGAGTGTGAATGAAAACGATGGATCTGCTTGCTTTAAAATAGGTGATGAAGTCAACAATACTTTGAGTTTGTCAAAAGCTTCCTGTTGAAGGGGACCCCAAGAAAATACGGCGTTCTTCTTGGTAAGGTCACTTAATGGTTTAGATGCTTCAGCAAACTTCGGCACAAACCGACGAAACCAACTACAAGTTTGTAAAAATGACATCACATGTCGTACAGACTGTGGGGGTTTCATATCTCGTATCGCGGTTATTTTACCGGGGTCGGGCGCTATACCCATGGGAGTTATCAAGTGTCCCAGATATTTGACTGTCTGTCGTACGAAAAAACACTTATCTCGTTATCTTCGAAGACATCTCTGTGACGTTCCAGCAGATTTTGCAACTGATCACGTTCAAGGTCACTGATTCGCGTGGCCTCGTAGTCACGAAGAGAAACGTCCGAGAAATGCAAAGTTGTATCTTCAACTTGTGGAGTTTCAGACAAAAAATCATACTGAATATGAGGGGAATCTGTCAAGTGATACTTCATTCTTGGAATATTCATAATAATATTAGCATATGTTATGAAATCAACTCCTATTAGAGTTTTGGCAGATCTGGAATTGCTATGAACTGAGTAGGGATGATTCTATCGAATAGAATAACATTACAATGAAATATGTGAGTTGAAACTTGGCGGGATGTACCATCGGCTAGAATCATATTCCTAGATTCGAAAATGAAGGGGATATCATTTTCCATGAAATGTTTATAAAGTCGAGACCCAGCGAGAGAACATTTAGCGCCAGTATCCACGCAAGCACCTCCGGTAAGACCTTCTACTGTAATTCTCAATAAGGGTCGTCTAACGCCATCATTGGTATCAGCTAAGAGAACATCTACAGATGATACATTTTGAAAAGAGGAAGCCTGTACGTGAGACGAGGCACGACACTTGGGACAGTTCGACCTCACATAACCATAGCAGACGATATTGTTATGCGCGGGCATGCGCATATCAATCGTGCGAGTTGGCAAACCTATACTTGATCCACCCATACTCTGAGTAGTCACAGGCTCTTTAGAATGAGCAAATTTTCTACATTCTGCTTGAAGATGGCCAAAGTTTTTACAAAACTTGCACTTCGGTCGGAATTTATTATTTTCTGGTGATGACTTGACAATATTGCTCATTTGTCTTGTTTCAACGAAAGAGTCTTCAACAGCTCTGCTCATTGTAATGAGTTTTTCAAAAGAAGAAATATCTGTGCGAGAAATACATTCTCGGATTTTTGAATTCAATAAACTGTAAATCATATCAAGTTTATGTGTATCATGCAACTCAGGAGTAACAGGGAGCTGTGATAACAATGCTCTACATTTATTTACAAAAACATCGGCTGGTTCCCTGTCCCCTTGTTCTCTAGAAAACAGTTATCTGAAAATTTTTGGTGGAGATTTATTTCTACCAAAAGTATGGCAAAGGGAGGGCTGTTATTGCTTCGTCCCAAGTGGTAATCGAAGCTTTTGCACCTTGCCACCATGTAGCTGCATATGAATCTAGTATCATCGGAATACCTTTTATAGCATTGGCTTCAGTAATACTACGCACATTCTTTATAAATGCTGATGGCATCGATAAATGCTTCGACGTCATCATCATTTTTGCCAGTGAATCTACTATTACATTTGGCAAAGTTACCTGTTTGTGGTGCGAGTGTAGGCTGTTGATTACCTATTACCATTTGTTTCATTCCTTCCAATAATGCTTTCAGCTGCTTAGCAGACATGGCAACCATATTCTCCATTTTTGCTTGATTCGACACACTGTTACTGCGAAGTTTACTCTTATAGTTCATATGCACGAAGATATCATGAGCACGCACGCGATTCGAAAAACAAGACGGCGGGAAAGTTCAAATTATTCAATTCACACAAATCGTTCGGAATGTTAACAGCGACAACTAAGACAACTAATGCGAAAGTTAACAAAGCTACCAAAATCACTTTGGAATATTCGAAAAATGTTGAAACCGTCTTCGGTACACAAATAGACGTGGAAAAACTGCGAAGCAGTTCGAATTGTTCGAACTAATCAACGAAAATGTTCAAAATTTCCTAAGCACACACGAGATGTGAAAAAGAACTGCGAGGTAGTTCGAATTGTTTGCGGAAATTCCGATAAAAGTCAATTCGAGTCGGCACTTACTCGTAAACAGAAAGTTAATCTTTTTTCTATATGCACCAAATCCGGCGAAAAATGTCCAAGCACAATTTGATCTGCTACAAGTAACGTCTTTTTCGAAACCCCAATCTTTCAACGGCCGCTAGTTGTAATGGGTGTGTTGTTGTGGTTCTCCGTTTAGAAAATGATTAGGTTAAAAAAAAGGATGTTATTTTATTAAAATCCACTTTGACAAACACAGCAAGATGAACACTTTGGAAAAACTATTTCCAAAAGTAAAGTAAGTGTCAAAATTGAGAACAACGGGACATTACATTTCTGTCAACAAGAAAAAAGTAGCAGGACAGGGTCGGCGTAAGGGATCATTAGTATTCACAAATAATTCATGTTTCACATAGTAAATTGTCAGCCCGGTTTTGTCAAGTAAGTATAGGTATTGCTCTTTTTATAATATCAGTAAAATATGTAATGAATTTGATGACAGGTTTTATTCAAATTTGTTAAAGTGACAAAAGTGATAAAACATTTGTTGTTGGAGTCGTTTCGGCTTATGCAAATATGCAGAGCAGCCAAATACCTTTATGTTTACAAGATTTGGTTTTCTACTATACCACATTTGAAACGGAGTCACATAATTATGATTTGCAGCTGTCGGAAATCTATTCAAGAGATATGTAGTAGACCGAATCGCTTCTCCCCAAAACCCTTTTGATAAACATGAACCAAATATCATAGTTCGCGCCTTTTCTAATAATGTTCTGTTAAGTCTTTCAGCGTGACCGTTCAACTCAGGAGTATAGGGAATTGTATTATCAATTTGAATGCCTTTGTGATTACAGAAATTTTTGAAATCATTTGATAAATATTCCCCACCATTATCACATCTGAGCTTCCCGAGAGGTCTGTTGAAATGTGTTGTAGCCATTGCCTCAAAAATTTTGAAGTAATGAAATACTTCAGCTTTCGAATGTAATAAATAAACTGCGCAAAAATGTGTATAGTCATCCAAAAAAGTTACAAAGTAACGTTTGTGATCCCAAGTGTTGGGTTTGATTGGACCACAATCATCACTATGTATAATTTCTAGCGGACGCTTTCCCCTAGTTCTATCCGTATTGAAAGGCAATCTGTGTTGTTTTGCTGAAATACATATGTCGCAAATTTCTTACTTATTTGAATTATTGAAATGTATTCCATCAGCCAAATGCTCCAATTTCTTTAAATACTGCAAATTCAAATGCCCTAGCCTTTTGTGCCATAAATCATTATTGTTATTTCTTGAACTATCACCAAAAGCAACTGAGGGATTTTCAAATTTGAAAGTGATTTCATAAAGTTTCCCTTTTCGATACCCATTTATTAAAACTTTGGAACCTTTCATAATACTTGATTGTCATTAAAAACTACTTTATACCTATTTTCCTCAATACGACCAACTGATAATAGATTTTTTCTAAGATTCAATACAAATATAACATTGTTTATAGTACAAGGAGTTGTTCTACCATCTATGCTACTAAAAACCTTTATATTTCCAATATGTGTTTCTTCCAGTTCTTCTCCAGCTTTGGCCACACCTATCTTTACAGATTGATTCAATTTTCTCACGTCGCCTAAAACTTCAATCTCAGACGCTCCGGAATCCACAATCCATGTTAGTTTTTTTTTCATTATAGTCGAACAAACTGCTACAATTCACCATAAACGCTACTTGTTCATTACTGTCGTCGTCAACACGATTCGAAAATTCTTCAGATACATTGGCATGTTTTTTTTTGAACCAATGCGTACTATTTCTGCTCTGCATTGAGCGATTTGGACATCTAGATCTCAAATGACCCATTTGTTGGCATCCGTAACAACGAACATGATGTTTTTCATTTAATTTGGATCCGAAAGCAGCACCATCATTTTGAACACCTCCTGAATGACTACTTTTATGCCCTCTTTTGATATCTTCATCCATTAGACGACCTTTTACATAGTCTACCGTGATTTTATCGGATGAAAGAGTTTCGATAACCGTAACTACAACATTGTATGACTCAGGAAGTGTTAGAAGTAAAATATAAGCAATCATCTCTTCTATTAGTTTTCCTCCTGAAGATTTTATTTGCCGAACGACCTCATCAAATTGTACAAAATAATTTTCCATTTAACCTTCCTCATTATATTCCATAGTGAGAAGATTTTTGAGAAGGAATAGTCTATTGGAAATTTCTTTTCCCTCAAATATTGCGATCAACCTATTCCATTTCTCTTTAGCTCTTCATCCTTCCCTGACATATTCAATGTGTGAGTCAGCAATACACTGAATGATGATAGATTTTGCTTTACTATCCTTCTGGTGGAATAACTGCTTCTGTACGTCATCTTTGGCGAATCTTCAGTAAGACAACTCTAAGACACCTTGTTCTTCTAGAATTGATTCCACTCTGAACCTCCAAACACCAAAATCTGCGCCATGAAACTGGGAGATTCCATACTTGTCTTCCTTTTTCGCTGTTGAACTCGGCCGTTACAATTAAATGAATAAACGTTGATCTGGGCCCATAACCTTTTATAATATCAGTAAAATATGTAATAAATTTGATGACAGGTTTTATTCAAATTTGTTAAAGTGACAAAAGTGACAAAACATTCTATTTACATACATATAAAAGATCATCAGAAACATTCATAAGCTGATGAATGGATAACTTAGATACCAAATCTCTACAGCTCTGTACTTTTGTATTATTTGATTCCCTGCTTCTCACTGGATATGCAATAACCAATAAAGGTTATGGACCCAGCACGCTTTTCCGACGAGTGAGTTGGTGCTATACTTTTAGCCCGCCCGTCTTCCAGATTTGTATAAACCCATGATAATAGGAACCGAAAGTTCTGGCATTAAAGTTACCGCCGATGCAATAAAAACGAAATTATTGCAAGACATTTCTGGTGGAAAATCCGAAAAAGTTCCGCGATGTTTGGCTACGGAAACAAAAGTAGTTCGGATTCAGGCACCAATCGCAATCGCCAACGTAAACATGCCACCGCTGAAAGTTCTTCATATACCAGGAATGGTTCCAAAAGAATAGGTAAAGGACCTCGTTGCTACAAATGGGTCAAGACAAGTAACAAAATGTATATATGACAAATTTATCAAAACTGAAAAAACGTATTGAAGTCTTGGAAACATGATTATCAAAAACATAAAACGGAATATAATTATTATCATCAACATTTAGAATCTTCAATTCTCAACACAGGGCGTCATATGCCTCACAGTGCGGTACTTGTTCAAGTTGGTGGATAAGATACTAGTGAAAAGATTTCGAGATTTTCAAGAGGAACGCGAACTCATTCCTGAGGAAAAGTTCGGCTTCCGGAGAAGTCACTTAACGACCTTCCAGGTTGTCAGAATTGTCATCGAGATGATCAAGTGTTTCCAAAAAGCTTTTAAAACGGACTGGATGAAGGGACTTGTCATGAAGATGTCAAGAGCAGGCATACTTCTACATTTGGGAAGATCACTCGACTCATACCTTGTTGGAGGGATTTTCAGGGTTAGAGTGAGCGGAAGCAGCTCCGCAATGAGGAAAGCTGGAGAAGGTGTGTCGCAGGGGGCGTGCTTCTCCTCTCACTTTTGCCACGGTTTTTCTTAGACCTGGCAAATGAGCTGTCTGAGGGACAGGGTGGTTCGCGACTAAACTCTGGTGGAGACGGGAGTGGGGCGCCAGCTATATGAATGCCAAGCTCACCCTCTAGATTTTATACTGATTCCCATATAATTCGTACTTATCATACTCTAAATAAAAACTAGTCTCAGAAAACCAGAAGTGACAAGTTCCAATCGTATACAGGATCTATAATGTTGATGAAATCGGAATTTCTACAAAGAAAGAAACGGCGAAACGCGAAACGCGAAACTTGAAGGAATCAAGCAATTGGGAATTATATCATCAGGAGAGCGTGCATGGCAAAACAGTCACGGTATTATACGCACTGAGTGCAACCGTGTTCCACCGCTGTTTATGTACCCCAGGGTAAGAATGACTCCTTTGTTAGGGAAAAACTGACCAACTAGTGCAATATATTGCTGTTGCAGTAATGGATAGAGCAATGAGGACATTTTTCTCAAGTGGCTGCATCATTTCCAGGGCCTAGTTCGAGCGACAACAGATCTTTAACCAATATTATTAATATATTATTGTATTTTCCATTTTTGTCAATATTGAAACAATATTATTTTTACATTCACAATATATCTCTTCATGGGCCCAATATGAAATCAAGATTCTGCCAATATGAGGTGCTACCTGGGAATAGTTCAATTCCTCTTGTATATCAGAACAGTCGATGTAGAAAATATAAACAACTTGTTATAGAGAAGTCACAAAATAAAGATAGAATAGAAGCAGTTCGATTCTTTATAATAATTAAAAACTACAGTCCATTTTAGGAATTATATCACTACCTACTACTAGAACTTTCAGTTACTATGTTATTTCTCACTTGTGGTTCAAAAAAGACGAACGTTATTGCATACATTAGGAGACGAAAGCGCGCGTCATCTTATCTTTTCTGCATGCGTCAACCTCCAAACCATGGTTGCAGAGATTGCGCATATGCAAAAAAATAGGCTCATGTATAATAAAGTTTCAGCTGTTCAATTGGAAGTAAATGCATTGAAGTGTCTCTCACGCCAACAAGAATTTTGTAATACTTTTTTTAGTACTTGTGAATTTTAGTCCTTAGGTGCGTCATCGCCACTTTTCCCCTATAGTTTGAGGTCATCCATGTTAAACAGATATGTGACCTTATGACTCCGGTTGCTGGGGGTGTCGCAGTTGTATCCGCGGGTTTACCGCAGTGCAACGGATAATGGCAATAGAGAGATGCAGAAGAGAGGAGGGCTGAAGGTGTCTCCCTGAAACACGCCCATTTGGACTCTGACTTGACCAGATGTCACCAGAGCGGCATCAACTGTTCAATGCACCTCAGAGTTTGATAGGGTACCACAAGGCATCTGAGCAAATGCATGATGAGCACATACAGTTGTATCAAATGCCTTGCGATAGTCGATCTAGGCCATTGAAAGGTTACACTTATATTGCACGGAGTCCTGAGTGATATATCTGTCCATGAGCAGGTTTTCCTTGCATCCAGCGATCCCGTCTTTGCTCATATATCCGATCATACACTGGCCCAACTGCGGAGAGTATTCCCATATAGGGTAAATGCACCAGTGAATGAACACTTAAGGCATTTTTGAACTTTACTTCTTTATTATGAATGATCCTTATTGATTGTCAGCTTCAGTAAAGTATCAGTCTATTGTCAATGAAATACTAACCATTTTGATAATGATGTTTAGAGAAACAAAAATTTCATAACTCAGGAAAAAAATTAAATGTAAAGTATTGCATAATACCCTAGTAAATGAACGAAGTCCACCACTGAATGAACATGGCTGATCCAATGAATGAACCAATGGAGTAAATATGCACTAAACAATTTTGATTTATTTATAACTACTAATAATATAACATTGGGTGATATAAATTTATTTCATTGAAATTTTGACATTTCTGGACATTCGAAAAAACCACGCCTTATAAGCTTAGGTGCTTCAATTACTTCCGCAATTGAAGTTTTTTCATACCATATTTGGTCAACACGATCTGGCCATTTAAAAGTATTTGGTCCTGCTTGTGTCATAGCGCGAACTTCATATTCACCTCCTTCTGTCTTTTCAACTATTCCAGGAAAATATTTTTGATTATACATTATTATGACATAAGTTCCAACAGTAATTTCTTGAAAATTATTGATTTTTGGTCCATTACTATCCTTGTTGAGATCATCCTCTGGGGCAGATAGTATGTTGCTCGGATTAATATTTTCAGAATATTTACGGATTTCGGGACACTCGTAGGAACCACGTCTGATTAGCTTAGGTGCTTCGAAAGTTCCTACTGTGATATCTTTGGAACCAGTAGAATTTTTGTCTTCGTTTCCATTATCGGTTACATCAGCCTGTAAATAGGTTACAACTGTAGCAGGTGGTGCTTTTTTTCTTCCAGTTTGTTTTGTTTTTGTGGTTTTTCTTGTGCTTGCTTCTTGCTTCTTTTTCTCTCTGATTGATTTTTGTTTTAATTTCTCAGCTTCAGTTGCCCTTTTTTCAGCTTCCTTTTTGTCTGTATATTCCTTCCACTTCTTTGAAGTGATAGCAAACGGCATTGAAGTCGTCTGTTTTCTTTTGCTAGACTTTTTTTCTATATTTGGCCAATGAAGGTGTTGCAGCCACACATCTTTTGTAGTTTTTGGCTTCTGCGGCTCTTGACTATTTCCATCTATTATCAGGTCTGTTTTCTCTGAATTCACCAATTCTTTTTCTACAGCATTCTGATCATTAGTATTACTACTTTCCTTTCCATAACTTTCTATTGGAATATCTACATACACTGCATTATCTCTACTTTCTTGCTCGGTTCCTTCCGTTAGTATATCTTCAGAAACTACTGCCTTATTTTTACTAGGATTCTCCATTTCTTCCGTACTAGTTTTTCCTATCTCATCAACTGTTTTCACATTATATATCACTGTTGAAATATCTGGTATGGTAGCTGGATAGAGAATGCCATCAATTTCCACTGGAAGGTTCAACAGGTCATTTGTAAAGTCTGCTGTAAATTCTTGTATATACGGTATATCAATATTTGCAATATTTTGCGAATTTTCTTTCTCGGCTTCCTCACTTTCATGGTTCATTTCATCAGCAGCTCTCAAATTATTCGTTTCATCCGTTGCTTCTTTACATATTTTCCAGAAATTGTAGAACTGAATATCAATTGCTTTTTTACCTGCATAGGCATTATTGAATTCTGCCAAAGTTTTGGAATCTGTATGATGTTCAATGACTCTCAAAACAGTTTTATATTCGTCTTTGGTTACAGAAATTTCCTTGTCACAATTTAGGTCGAGCTGCAGTCTCCTTGTTGAAATGCATTGGGAATAATTCACAGCATCTGCATTAAATTGAAACAATCCACATTTTCTGAAACCGTTTTGGATAGTTTCAGGTTTGATCGATTCTTCAAAAGCTTTTTGAAAGAGGGGGGCAAAGGTATTTTTTGCAACTGGTGTACTAGTGTTCTGTTTGTGTTTCAAAATGACCTTTTTCCAGTGTCCTTTGAGAGACTTGAATACTGATACGTCACAAGGTTGCAATATATGTGTTGCATTGGGCAGAAGGCAGTATAGTATTATTCTTTCCTGCATACAGAAATTATACAAATCCATATTGATATGCGATTTATGACCGTCAAGCAATAATAGAACAGGAAATTAAATGTTGTTTTTCTGAAGCCAGGGAAAGAAAATGTTTGCAATGAATTCGTAGAATGTTGCACTTGTCATCCACCCACTATCTGAACGGCCAATGCCCCACTCATCAGGTAAAGTTAGTGCAATATCTCTTGGAATACGCTTGTATGGGTACACAATCATGGGTGGAACAGATTTTCCTGAAGCAGAAAATGTACAGAGTACTGTTATGCATTCCTTTTCTGGGCCACTAGCAATTTCATAAAAATTTCGATAATTTTTGGGACCCAGCAGCTTTCCAGTCTCGGGGCAAGTCTGCAAACCTGTTTCATCCCCATTAAAAATTCTATCAGGCTCAGAAAGTATATCTTCGACGCCTTCACCAATTAAAAATTCCTTCAACTCCTGAAACCACTTCCGAATATTTTCTTCTGTTACCGATGCTCGTGCCTTAGATATTATTTCTGTATTCCTTGTGGTTATTTTTGGATGTCTTTGTAAAAACAGTTGCAACCATTTCCTACCCTGTCTATCATCCACGAATATATTAGGCCTATCAACAGCTTTGAGGACTCGTTGCACTGAGTCCTTCACCTCATTAGGATGCATAGGAAATCCTAACAAAGCTTTGGACAAAATCCAACTTTCTAAAGTGGCTTCCTCTTGGGGGGTCAAAATGGTGGATGGTCCCATTTTTCGGACCAGGGGAACTTTCCAGTAGTTTTGTTGAAAAGAGTACTTTTCGGAATCCCATATTTCCTGCTGGCTGCATTAATGGTGATTTCCTTTTTTTTAATGGCTTCTACGGCCTTTTGGAGACAGTCATCTGAATATCGGAATCTTACATATTTCTTTTGATGATCAGGTTTGGACTCCCCACCATCCATATTTCTGCCAAATAATTGAGAGAAACAAGAAATCAGAAAAAACAGGAGAAGAATAAATCGTTCATTCACTGGAGCACCAGTGCCTTCTCTTATGATTCAATTAATGAACTCTGTCGTTCATTCACTAGATAGCGAGCAAAGTATACGTTTTCAGGTGCAACCCGTGAAACTGCTTTAATAAGCGAGTGTTTAAGGGTCGAATTAATGTGATCCCTAACAACACGTGAAATCCCAGTGAATGAACATTTTGTTTATTTACTGGGTTCAGCACATGCACCAATGAATGAACAGTGAAATTACCTAATTTTAATGTGATTTTCGTGTATTTTGAGGTTAGGTTTTCGATAAAATCGCTTAAAATTGATCAATTATTCCGATACTGACGACACATCACCTATTTCATTTGTTAATATCTTATTCTGTACTATCGCTCACCTGGTTGATGCTTAGTATCGTTTCTATGTCGAAAACGTTTCTCAAATTTTGTCAACTATAACACTGCGGTACGTTTATTCAAGCGGACCGATCTGAACTATCGAAGTATCATGTTGAGAGGAAGATGTTGGACGTTATGTGGGAATTTGAAGTAGGTAGAAGAGAGACAGCATATTCTTAATAATTTCAGAAATATTTGAATTCGTTCATTCACTGGTGCTGTTCATTCAGTGGTGCATTTACCCAATATGATGCGTGTGAACATCTTATAACATGCATTCAAGCATGTTATCGGTCTGTAGTTCTTGGGATCAGACAAATCTCCCTTTTTGGGGATTTCACGGTTCGCTTCTGGACAAACCAATCCGGAATCTATTGCTCTCCAACTAGTTATGAGTTAAAACTCTTGCTAGATGGTGGTGGGTACTTGGGAAACTTTTTCCACCGATAACTTATATTTCATTATTATTATCTATACCATCTGTCCCTCCCCGCATATCCTGTCCTCTCGGGAATATGCGTTTTTGGAATCTGCACATTGTGAGCTTCTGCCTGTTATTGTGAAGGCATTTGATATTTTTTGTTGAAATGGTACATCGTTCTTCTTTTTCTCTGAGTAGGGTTTATAGGTGAGGAAATTTGGATCAAAACCCAGGTAATTTGCGCAGATAAACGGATCGAGATGCGGATTTTTGCATTCGAATCGTTAGCTCATGTAGAAACTCTGTTTGTATTTTGTTTTCCAGATTTCATGAAAAATGCATTGGTGCATCAAAAAGTGCATTCTTTCAACTGCATTTTTCATGAAATCTGGAAAACGAAATACAAAGTTTCTACATGAGCTAACGATTCGAATGCAAAAACCGCATATCGATCAGTTTGTCTGCCCAAATTTCCTGGGTTTTGGTGATTTCAGTGCCAAAAATTTCCTCTCCTATTATTATATTGCACACCCTATGTGGTTTTATGTGAGGGTAGAAATAAAATCTCATGTAAACTTTATGTGAGGTAGTATTTTTTATTTTGGTCCAGTTTCGACAACACCAGAAAATAATAAAATAGAAGATCGCAAAATTAATTTAAATTTTCCAAAATAATTCGAAAATCATAAATATTTTTGTAAATTTCATACTTGCGTATATATTTTTGAGAAAATTCAAGAAATGAAAACGTGAGATAACATACATTATTATTACCACAGTTGTTTTGTTGTCACTCTCATTCGAGTTTTACTAAATCAATAAGATCGTCGAGTTTATCTCAAATGTTTCTGAACTTAAGTGAGCATATCTAAACGAATGAATCCTGAGTACCCATTATTGTGGGAGGAAGGTGGGAACCAAAGAAACCGCGACCGAAGAGTAGGCGGGGCGCCGAGCCATATTTCAAAGATCAATTGGGCCGATTTTTCAGTGGCGTAGTCGAAAACAATAGATTTCATCATTACATACTCGCATTGATTGAGTTTCGAATACGCTCAGGAACACCGATGACTTTTGAATAGTTCTCTTTGAAGTCGGTGAAAGATCAGCAATGGTCAAACACAGCCAATTTCGTACTCCATTCACTAGTGGAAAGTCGAGTAGTGCCGATTATTTCAATCGCAAAAATTTCGCGAGTCTCATACAGTTCGATTATTTTAACTTTACCCGTGCGTCATCAATTTATGCTTATGAAATAAATCGAGACGTTTTGACGTCTAAATATCTGTGGCCGTGGCTAATATCCCGATAAACTTACAACGTGTAGGTAATAAGGATAATGAATTACTGAATTAACATTTTCAAATTCATGGAAATAGCGAACCACCGATAATGAGATTGTTTTTTTAGTTCCAACAGAATACCGTGTGACACACTCATGGGTTCACACCCCTTTTCTTCTTTCCTTTTTTCCTTCATTTTCCAAATGTGTCAAAAAGTGCCGTCTAGTGAGCATATTCAATGTTCCAAATTTAGAAAATATTGCTGGAGATACAAAGGCAAAAAAAAATTAATCTTTAAAATTGTTTTTTCCGTTAACCTGCTGTCGAAACTTGTGCGAGCCAGGGATTAACGAGGTCTTACCTTTTAACGTGCGATTGCGATTCCTAGCACACGGCGTTTTCCAATTATTACGAATCCAGTGACACCAGGTTTGATAGGATAATAAAACATGGAGGCAGTCAGTTTACTAGAAACTTTTGACCTCCCTACTGTATTCTAATTTCAGTCACACTCATATAAGGAAGTTGTTTTATCCATACCTCCGCAGCCGTTTGACAGAAATCCATCACATCCTAATTTTATCCACATTAATGCAAGTTCTCTAGGTAATAGTGAACGAAAAAAATTGTTCAAAAAACTAGGTTGGAGTGCAATATTTTCAAAACCTTTGCGTACGGGGATATCAAAAAATGAGTTTCCATTCAATCATGGCAGAGTTTTATGACGACACATTCTAATGTTTCACTAAATTGTTGTTTAAAAAAACAGCTCCCCCTACGAACTACAGCCCTCAGAAGTCGAAACTTGTGCGAGCCAAGGATTGAAGAGTTATTACCTTTTAATGTGTGATTCCTAGCACGAGACCAATGACCATGCGGGGAATCGAACCCACGTCCCTCGGATTAATAAATAAATAAATAAATAAAGGTTTATTGTTCCACAGTTGTTATAGAAATAAACATCATTTGACATACTGAAACTCCGTCCTAAGCTCAATTCTTCGCCCAAGAGGGACCAGGAGAGAGGAAGGGTCGGGAGGACGCGCCTAATATATACAGAGTGGGTCATTGAAAACAAAACAGTGGTTCTGTAGGTCGACAGAACTGAATTATGTAAAAACGCTCGGATACGTCAACTACATTTTCGAAGGGGACATCGTTGGCGATGAAGTTCACCCGAAATACATTCCATCCCTCGGAGCTGTGACCGCTACCCCTAAATTTTTAAATGGCAACAGATGGCAAGGGATACCTCATTTGGAAGATATTTTCCTTCTCAATATCAAACAATAAAAATGAATTAATTGTATCGATTCGTTTTCGAGATATAAAAACTCGAAGTTGGGAAATCACTTTTTATTCACTCAATCAATAAAAATGAGATCTAACCATGCAGCTGTTCAAAGATAATTATCATTGTGAAGTTTAATGATCCAACTGTTTACCAACAAATAACATTCCGTTTCAAATATTTATATCATCCTCATTTACTTGATCGAAAAAGTTTCTTGAGAATCGATCAAAAGACGTTTTCTCGAATTCGACTCAAATGCGAGTACAACAAAAACATGTATGAGACAATTTTTTTCGCCAAATCGCAGTTGTGGACGTCTATCAATGTCAAACTGAACTCTGATTGAACGACATTAGAGTGATTTACTTGATTAAAGCTGCTGCTTTCCTCAATAATGGTGTATACGATCGTGGAAAGAGTTGAAATAGTAACTTTTTTTTTAGAATGATGAGTGCGGTAACCGTACAGCTAATTGTTCAATGAAACGCATCCAGATAAACTTGTTGCTAGAAAATACGTTCTAGAATTAGTGCAAAAAGTTCGTCAAACTGGATCAGTAGCAAACAAAAAATGATACACAGAACTTGAATTTCCGTTGAGAAATTTAACCTGTTGAAGTTTCAGTTTTAGGACAAGTTCATGCAAACCCAACATCGAGCACAAGGAAATTGGCTAGTGTTTGTTACCAATAGGTATCAGTAGAACCAGTATCCGCCGAATCCTGAAACATCATAAATTCCATGCACCCTACAAAATACAATTGGTACACCAATTGAATGAAGATAATTTTGATAGATGACAGGAATTTTCTGAAATTATGACTATGAGTAGATGCTGATGAGAATTTCCTTTTCAACATCTGCTTTCCTGATGAGACTACATTCTTTATGAATTCGACTGTGAATCGTCATAATTGTCGTTATTGGTCAGATGTCAATCCACATGTTTTCCACTAATTCCTTACTCAAACTCCCCAAAAACTCAATGCCTGGGCCGGTAATTTTGGGGACCATTTGATTGGACAGGAGAAACTTATTAGGAATGAATTTGTTTATCCACAATTAGTAGACCTAATTGAAAATGACGATCGTTGCCATGAAGAAGACTTGATATTTCAACAAGACGGGGCACCTCCACATTATGCACAGGCTCTTAGGGCATTTTTGGAGAGATAATGTTTCCTGGAAGTTGGATTGGAAGAAAAGGCTTTATAGAGTGGCCAGCCAGATGGCTAGATTTGACCACACTCGACTTTTTTCATTTGGGATCACTTGAAAGTCAAGATGTATGCAACCGAATCAGAATCTCTGGAAGATTTACGGGGTAGAATTATTGAAGAATACCGTCGAATAACGTCGGAAATGCTACGAAATGTGAGGTCTCATTTTGAACAGAACTTGTACTATTGTATGAAAATGGATTAGACAGTTTGAACATTTAGTTCATTGACATAAATAAAAAGTGATTTCCCAACTTAGAATTCCTATATCTCGAAAACGAATCGATAGAATGAATTAATTTTTATGACTTGTCATATGTTGCAATATAAAAATTTTGGGGTAGCTGTTGAAAACCAAGAGGAATTACAAAAATAGAACGAAAAAATTACCTAATTAATTGTTAGAAACGTGCCGCCACTGACCGCCAAGACCTGCGGATTTTCCTGAGCCCAAACATGACTGTTGTGCGAATTGAAGATCCCGTCCCAGGTGTATACAACATATTCCGGGGAAACTGAGGATATTGTCTGTTGCACTTGACAGGACATTCACCAAAACCTTGACGGCGTGGCAAGTCTAGTGGTTCGAGGACTGTTCCTTTCGGAAATGGTTAGATGCAAACAATTTTCGCGGATAATACGCCATTCCATAGTTTGCGATAAACCAAGTCTCCAACTAATCACACGGGTGCTTATTGATGGATCGTCGTCGAGGAGTTGCAGATCTGCTTCATCAATAACAACAGCACGATTCACTGTACGTTCGACGTGTGTTGAAAAACATGACCCGGTATCACGAAGTCTTTACGCTGCACCCAAAATTGTAGACTACGCTCTCTGTCAAATCATACTGACGAATGACCAGTGGGACGGGTGACAAATACGTGCACCATTGTCACATCTTCTCACGTTTCTTCAGTGGCGTATTGATTGCGGTTGACGTAAAAAAAATTGATTCAATCATCGCGGATAGCTCCCAAATTTCACATGTGCGTTCGCACATGAGACCAGTACCCCATTTAAGCTTGTGCAGGTGGTGGTAAATTACCCTGTGTATTATTTTATATACAGTATATGTATATAAGTCTTTTAGGCTGCAGTGCCTCAGGAGTCGTAGTGATGGAATTCTGCTTGGAAAAATACCATCATTGTCAACATAACAGTAACTTTTTATTTTGATCAATTCATATTCAAAATATGATCCGCCGATATATTTCGGAAACTCAACTTATGTGAGGGTCAGTTAATTTTTGAAAATCGATATAGATAATAATTATCCCTATCGAAAAAATCTCGAATCAGGTGTGGCTGTGAGTTATTAATTATTCTTGCTCGAAGCGATATAATTACTAGTGCCTTTAAACTGATCTATCGTGCTTTATCGTCCTCCCATTATAAATTAAACAACGCCCGATTCCTTATCTTTCTGATCCTTCACGCTTTTGGTATTCTATTATTTCAGATATTAATAAGAGATACGAATATACTTTTCTCGTACCCTCGATCGATACATGCCTAGTTACCGCAGTCACGTTTTCAGTAACAATGAATATTGATTACATTCGACAGAAATATGTTGGAATAATAATAGAGAAAAATGTCACAGTTCTATTGCGCGCGCGGAAAATTTCATCATGCGTTGTGAATAACACTTTCTGCGACTTTACACCCCTCGTATATCAAAATTTCCATTACCTAGGTTTTCCCGAATACCGATTTTTTGCTTGCGCTGAAGCGTTGAATAAAAAAACAAATATATGGCTTCAAAATAGAAATAACTGTACTAGACTACAAGCCCATCGTAAAGTTTGAAGGGGACATGTTTTCTTTCTTCTCCCCATATGGAATTCTGAATAAAATTGTCACTTTTCACTTTATGTAACCAAATATTTTTTTTTATTTTTCAATCTAGAGAGACTTTGGGTTAGTTCAAATGACCAATTTCAGTCATACAAATTTGGGAAAAATACAACTCTAATTACTGTTTTCGGTCAAAATGTATCTGCTGTATAAATTTTAGTTTTGAAATCGTCGGATTTAAGACTCCTTAATTATTTTGTTTAATCAGTTGTGTTGGTCACGGGTCACTCGAGGAATTTAAATGTGATTTTAAAACTCATACCAAGAAAGATCTAACGTAACCTCGTTACATTTTTAACATAGCGTGCAATATCAAATTATTCGTAGTAAAATTCTCTTTTTTCTTAATCCAGCGAGCCAACATGTTGCCTTTTGAAAAAAATTGGCAATACCAATTTAAAAGTCAAAACAGTGATGCTGCGTTTTTCTCGAAACTTCAGGACTGAAATTAGTGATTCGAATAAATTCAATCCAGTCTTGTAGAAAATACGTGTCGACCAAACAACTAGTCTCTACGATGGCTCTAAAGGGACATGGTAGATTTTTTTAATCTCATAATCATGAGTTAGTTATGTATGTCATAATAATGAGATAATTTAACTCATTATAATGAGTTAATACTTTGCAACGTTTCCAACAGGTGCTGATATTCCTATTTCGCTAGCATTGTTCTGGTTCTGAAAAATAGTGGTTCTGGGACGTCAGGTTCATGAGCAGTTGATCAGAAGTATGCACTTAAAGTTCAAATTCGTTCACTTTCATTCAACTGCGCATGATCCAACGTATCTAGCATTTAATAATTGTATAATGGTAAAAGCAAGTGAATAATTAATAAAACTCAAAACTGTAGGGGCTTGAAGTTTTTTAGGGTTTTTATTTAAAACTGCCACTGAATTCAAAATACCTATGTCAGTTACATAGTTACATAGTCATGCTATATATGGCTGATTCCTGGTGCTCGTATTTAGTCTTCACTAAATTCAGGTATGATTCCTAAGTCTATGTTGCAATGTTTAGCTCTGTACAAATAAAGTTGTTTCAACTACCGTTTCTCCTGCCTTTCACATGTAAAAGTTATCTTTTTATTTCGGAATTTTTAAGTCCTATCCAGAAAAATAACTTTAAATTAGCTGCTTCCCCTCCATTATCTAGTGAAGCCTCTGCCCTGCCTATATATTTCCATTCATTGAAATATACTATATATCCTTCATACCTTCTGTATATGTATATCAATATTGATACCTACCTTTCAAAACATAGGATATAATAGATTATTATTCTAATCAGAGGTCTTTAAAACTGTGGTTAATACATCACTTGATGAAACATAAGAGAAAAGTACACAATAACGATAGAACACAGCACTAGAAAAAATATCTTTTCCGAATTTTCTGTTATCTCATAATTATTATGAGATACTGTAAGTAATTATAATGAGATGGCAAACTCATAATTATGAGATGGGAAAAATATACCCCTTCAGAGCCATCGTACATCGTACATCTCCTACGACAGAAGTCTGACAAAAAGGAAGAAGGATGTTGGTCCCAGTCCCAATAAAATATAAGTTCTTCAAATAACACAAGGTACGTATTATCTCTGACGACTTCGAAATTGCAGAAGAGTTGGACAGAATGTACAGAGATAGAACTCACACAGATCATAATAAAGAAACAGTTTTTACACAAATCGACAGACTTAAAAATCTTTATACCTTTCAATTTTCCGAGTACTCACGTTACACATCTTTACGCTGACTATACACAAGTGTATTTGAAATTTGAAGAAGACTCTCTTCAAAATCAAATCAAAAAAGTGGTCAGAATTTGAATAATTCAATAACTAGGGTCTTCCAATTAATATTGTCTAAATGTAGATTACATATAATCCATAAAAACGACAAAATATAGATCTGAAATAGACTATGATTTAAAACTGTCGAATTTTGTAAAACCAAAACATTACAATAACCAATTTTCATCAAAAACGAATTATCCCAGAATCAGAAATGATCACATCAGACTTTTGAAGAACCAAAATTTGATGAACTGAAAAATTTGTGATTACTTAGTTATATCATTTCAGTCTCTTTCGTTCATTAACGAATTCAGATCTATGAAAAATAGTTCTTAACGTTTTCGCGTATGATGCTTTATCAGTTCTCATACATACACATTAGATGGATTTCTTTTTGGATCAAAAATCAGTTCTATACATTTCATTCTGCTACATGTAAGTTTCATATAAAGATATTCTGATAAATGATTAATTCTTCATTATATTGGTTTTACGTATTAACAGTTTTCTCATTTACTGTTATTATGAAAAAAATTCTAGTATTCCTTTCCGGGTTTTGCCGTGATCGTCTTTGGTTGAAATCTCCAAACGTTTCGACTGCATCTGTGGAAGTCATTTCGACTGCAACTGTGGCAGTCATCTTCAGTGGCGTGATCTGAAACTGATATGTCAAGAAGAGTACTTCGACCACGGAGCTATGATACTACCGGAGGGCGTACTGGTTTACCCCAGTAATCAGCACTCCCCACGTCCGTGGCGTGAGTGATTACTGGGTCCGAGAATCATGTGCCCTGTGTAGGCGGAGTGAACCAAGAATTACGGCCTTCTGCATTCGTCTGGCTAAGTTTTCTGCCATATTATGGCAAGCCGGTATGATCTTGACAGAATGATTTGGGTAAAGCCTGCGGAGTTCAAAGAGTAGGTCTCGACATTTAGTCCGTTTTTTTCCTCTTTTCGGACGATGTTCGTTTCGCCAGGAGCTGAAAACTCAATGACGAAAATCGCCCTAATTTGATGGCCGAGGAGGGCTACATCAGGCTTAGTGGCTTGTATTTGCCAGACGGTGGGGAATGAGTAGGTCTAATAGATTCGGCACTTCTCATTAAGCACAACGGACTCAATATCTCTCGGAGCATGAGGCATTACCGGTTTCTCGTCAATACCGTACGAGTATCGTAGGTGGTAGAACAACACTCTCGTAGTGCCGCATTATGCCTGTGGATATAGGCTGAGACCGCATAAGCTGGACATGCTGGCAGCAAATGCATTATGGTCTTAGCTGCCCCACGACACGCTCTGCATCTAATGTCAGAAACCTCTATACCCATCACGCGACTACAGTAGACGAGAGTGTTGAAGATGCCATCTTGGCAGGCCATTATGAATCCATGGGTTTGCGATTTCAGCCCACTTGACCTGAGAAAAGCAAATGTCAGATTTCTGGATAAGCCAAGGTCTTCAATGTTCTTGAAGATAGCTGTAGCTGTAGGAGCATCTCACTCTCCGCAGCTTTGACGTGGGCTTTCTGCTGAACGGGTTCCAACTCGTTGACAGAGTTTGGGATCGTCTGTTCAGAGTAGAATATGAGACCGAGTTCATCGGCTGCACGGGTTGCTGCCATGAAGATAATGCTTCAATCCCTGCTTTTTCATGTTCGCATACCAAACAGAGAAAGGGATCTGAACTACTGAATGACTTTACAGGCTCCATGCACTACCATTATGTTGTGTAGAAATTCCTCAAACTCAAAAGTCCACGGCCTCCTCGTTGTCTGGGGAAGTATAACCGTGGAACGGACGATTTTGGATGCAAGCTCCTATGAAGATGCATCATTTTGCAAGTTTTTACGTCGAGTTGTCGCAGCTCTCCCTGAGTCCATTTCATTACTCCAAAGGAGTAATGTTGAATCGGAACGGCAAGCATATTAGTTGCAGCAACTTTGTTCTTCCCCGACAGTTCTGATGACCAGATCTGTTGGAGTTGGTGCTGATACTTGCCGCGGAGAGAGTTTTTAACAGTAGCTACCTCTTAGGTGTGGCGTTGTTCCACCTCTATAGGTAGGTATACGTCTCTCCAGCATCTAGATGATATAGGATGGTTCCGTCTACGAGCTGAATGTCCTCTCCGTACTCCTCGCATCGTCCTCTTTTGAG
Organism: Chrysolina americana; assembly: GCA_958502065.1. NCBI lineage: Eukaryota > Metazoa > Arthropoda > Insecta > Coleoptera > Chrysomelidae > Chrysolina > Chrysolina americana. Next base: position 16,889,777 of record OY293411.1, on the reverse strand, counting down.
ATGAACCGTGGCACATTTTTCGATCCCAAACTCCATTCCGATAGCATGCGTGTACTCTTGCACCACCCTTTGGGACTGATGAAGATCCTTTTCTCCATAGGCATATAATTTGAAATCATCCAAGTAAAACAGATGGGTGACCTTATGCCTCTGGTTGCTGGGGGGCCTCTGGTTGCTGGGGGTGCCGCAACTGTATTCGTGAGTTTTCTGTAGTGCAACGGACAATGGCAATAGTGAGATGCAGAAGAAAAGAGGGCTGAGGGAGTCTCCCTGAAACACGCCCCTTCTGAAGATAACGTGCTCGGTTTGGACTCTGACTTGACCAGATGTTATGGTAAAGCGAGTGTGTTCAATGCATCTCACTATTTGATCGGATACCGCGAGGCATCTGAGCAAATGCAATTTTGTGTCAAATGCCTTGCGATATTATTATTTATTATTATTATTCTATACGATTCATAAAAAGTGTAGAGTTTGAAGTCGTTGGTTTACAAATAAACGTAAAGAACAACACGTGCTCTGAATATTATGTGTAGTGAAGGAATAGTTTTTCATGTAAATCACATACCTATGAAACAAAATGTGAGCAAATGTCGATATCAGCCAGCAACGTGTTATTTTTCATTCTCTGAGAACATATATACGGGTATATACATTCCGCATCGACTCATTTATCTCCCAATAATTATTATAAAAGATATTCCATAGCCACCTCCCAATTAAAAGCCAATAACATTTTAATGATACACCCGTTATTAAATATTAAACAGTTGATTAACCGTTTAATAGATAAGTGAAAACGATTAAAGCAAACGCTTAATTTTTCTGTTTCACACCAAAGTGTCGGTAAATATAGGTTTTGTAAAAGGCGAGAGCTGAGGCTGAACAGAGTCGTGCCTCAGATAGGATCAGTTCGGTGTGCGCCAAAGAGGGCTCTTGCTTTTTATCACGCTGGTATCTTTCTCGTTGTTATTTTGACGGTTTATCTGAACTTTTTAACTACTCGATGTGTTACGTCTCACCAGCTTATGGGATGTGAGCTCCCACAATATGTGGCAGTGTACAGTGTGTTGTTACTCGAACTCAAATGTTTTTTCACTTATACGAAAGCTTTTTATTGTCGGAGTAAACTTGTAATTTCAATGAGAGAATTTCGTTTAATGAAGAAAGCTGCCTCTGTCCGTATTTCATTAAAAGAAAGTACAGTTGTTGAAAACACAATTGTTATAAACATATGCTTTCATTTCTATTTAAATTTGATATTATAACAAATCACTAACATGGCTTTCTTTCCGACATGTCTACGGAAAGTGCCACAATAGGACTTTTCAATTACATTCATAGCCAACTTGACAAAAAGAGGTATATACCTATGTTGGTGCGCTCTCTTTCGATCTCTTCAAGCCTTTTGATTCCATAGATTTATCAATCATAAAAAATAAACTATATGCATTGGGTTTTAGAGGAGATTTCATATGCTGGTTATATTCTTACCGCTATTTTAGAAAAATGCTGGGGAGTTCCCAAGGATCCATGTTAGGTCCTCTGATATTCTTTCTCCACATACTAATGCTGATTGTATTATATGCCTACGACACTACTCTAGCGAGCTTGTCTATAAGCTTAATATACTGGCTGAAAAATTATAGTTTTAATAACAAAATTGAGATTTCTAACAAAATATTGAAGTGTCCGTCTTCTTTCAAACAAATCAAAATATCTGATAAAATTGTGGAATCAACTCTTCAAGAATATTCTGATTAGCAGCAACATTGAACATCTTCGGGAATTTATGTTGGAAGTAATTATTCAAACATTACTCTCAATTATTATTCCAATGAAAAAAATTGTTATATGATGAATAATCCTTTAATAATTGACTCTGTTAAAAATAAATCCTTCAATAAGTAATATTTCATTTGTGAATTATTTTGGCAGTGAAAAAAAGACTTTTTGACAGTGAAAAAAGTAAACATTTACGCATCAATAGAGATGCAAAAGAAAATATGTGTATAGCGCTTGAAATGTTTTAAGCATCACGTGAATTATTTATTGATGCAGTACAAAGGTCAAATATAAAAGCACTAAGGTGTACACAGAAATATTCAAGTGAACATATAGAAGGCTTGTTCAGTACCTATCGTGTTTGCTAGAAATTGTCGCCAGTATTTTTCCCAATAATAACCTATCAATTTGCCACAGCGGGCATTCCAATAAATTAACCAACCGCTGTAAATCTATCGATATAAATTAATAACGTTGTTCGTGCATGTTCTAACAGTCTATAAATCATGTTTGTAAACTATTGGAAAGTGTTAATTATCAGTTTCTGTAATAGTAATAATGGAATTATTATTAAATATTCAGCCGTGCTTGGAAACTTGATCATAAATGTTATATTATTTTGAGTAATTTGTTTATTATGTAAATCATGATTGTTAATTATTTTTAGATGTCATTAGATACAATAATTAAATATAAATTATTTCCTGCAGAATCAAGATGATTGCACTTTGCAAGAATATAAATAGCAAAGGAAATAATTGGGCATAGATTCGCAAGCCTGGGAGTTCCATTTCAGGTAAAAGACATAGGTCAAAGTACAAACGATGAATCAAATACATATACATTACACTATATCCCATTATTATGGGATAAGGGCCTATTGGAGAGAATACTTGGGAGAAATTATATCTGTTAAAATGAAACGAGAAGGAATGTTCGATAATTATAAAGAAAAAGAGTTCAAAATCATGAATCTCCGAAACTAATACTATTTTCAAAAATACCACGAGTACTTCAAATTTCATCGATCATGTTTAACTCGTTCATTTGGCAAAAACCAAAACAAACTTAAGTTCGGTTAGTTTGAATGATTTGCTTCAAATACAGAAATATTGAGTGATAAAAATAAAAAGTTAGTTATTCAATACAATTTGAAAAACGAGTTGTATTTGAAAATAAATTTTTTTTCACTGATTTGAATGGTGATATGTAAATATATATTTTTATGATTTCGTTTCAGTATGACATTTTGATTACATTTTCAATGTCAAAATGATGGTCATATTTTTTATACCAGCTTCAATATATTTTATTTTTCTTACAGATTTTGGAGAAATATATAGGGTTATAGAAGCTGTAGATGTAATAATAAAGTACTAGTCACTCGGGTTGGCCATTTGACTCACAGAGCCCGAATGAGGTGCAGATATTCACCAGTTTTTTATAGTTTATATCGTGACTATCGGAGTCAAAGTTGAAGTCCCCACTTAATACAAATAATATGTTGGGCTTATCTTAACTTTCTGAGACCATTTCAAAATCATCAAAAAATCCCCAGATACGAACACATAGTGTGTTACTTGGATGTGTTACGGATGCACTATCAATCTCAAAATCATTTCAGTGAAGAAAGAAAATTCACTTTTTTTTCTATTTTATGTTTTAGCCTTTCTAGGCTAAGCAGATATCGATATATCCTCATATATACAGGGCTCTCCAAATCGAGTGTTTACAGGTTGTTCCAAATTAAGTCGGCACCATTGCCAACTCGGTTATTATTGATGCTACGAATTCGGTAAAATGGGCAAACTAGTAGCATTTTTAATGGCCTTGTCGAAGCCAAAAAACAAAAAAAAAATTACAGTCGCGTTTTCAGAATACTTCATAAAATGATATTTCTTTCAATGGAACACCCTATATTTTTTCATGCATTTCGATTCGTAATAACATTGTCAGCAACAAAGCTCATATCACCTTTCTTCCTAAAGTGGAAAATGAGAGACATATATGGAAATATTTATTTCTTTCACAAGTACAAAAAATTTCTTTGTTTTGGCGAATAAAACCTCCAAACACCCAATTTGGGTACTTATACGAATGACAATATTTTGTTACTAATAGCAAAATAAGACCGTAAAAAGAAAAAATTGCGCTGAGATCTGAACTCGTGAAACCCGTAATAATCATGTCGCACCACTCAATTGACACCACTGAGCTATTTGGAATTATATACAAAACGATAATTTCCATCTCAAAGCCATTCCGCTAGCCGCATTTATTTTGCGAATCAAAATATGTCTGCTGTAATGATAACTTTGAAGCCGTTTTTGTACAGAACAGAAAATACTGGAGGTGGAGGTGGAGCTCCACCTTAGGTGTCGCGTTTTTCATACTCGGCATACTCGTCTAATTAATAATAATAATAAACAGGAAGGGCCAACCACCATCCAAGGCCTTGATAAGTTGCGACACCACTTTCCTGAGCAACCGGTGCAAAAGAGGACCGGCAGCCTGGAGGGAATGCTAATTCCTTCTGATGTCGGCCGTGCGTATACTAGGCTAACCCTCCGGTATACCCCACAACTCGGTTCACGATACACGAAGAAGAGGCCCCACAACCAACCCCTCCGGATTATACCACCAACGGAAGGCATCAGAACCCGCAGGATTCTTCATAACACCAAGCCCCTGAAGCCACAACAACTGGCATGGGTGGATGCGGATATTCACGATGTCCTTTCAGAAGAGGCTGACATCTGGCAGATCAACTCTGCCGTTTATGACGCCGCTCAGGCCCTGTCCCAAGCGGAGAGGAGGAATAACACCCGTCTGATTGGGCGGTATGAGCTAAGCATTCAAAAGATGGAAGCTGAGAACAAGTCGGCGAGACAACACGCGTCTCGTATCCAGTGTATGGCGGACTACGTGGCGGCCAATAGGCCCTTCACGCCCGCAGTGTGGCGAACTGCGAATTGTGAAATCAAATGTAAGAAAGAAAAATTCCAGCCTAAGTTCGTCAGCTTTCGCAACTTTTCCCACATCAATTATAATAATTTCCTTAGAGACTTGAACAGTATTGATTGGGACTATATATTTGATATGGACGATGTTGATGAGATGATCTCTTTTTGGAATGGTAATTTCAACCATCTTTTTAATATACACGCACCTTTCATAACTAAACGTGTCACTAAGCCCCCCGCTCCTTGGCTCACTCCGAATTTAAAATTTATAATAAAATTGAAAAAACAATCTCTCAATAGATATAAACATTTAAATACAGTTGAATCTTTCAACGAATATAAAGATTTAAGAAATTTTGCTGGAAGCTGAAAAAAAAGCATTTTTGTAGCATAAATTCAAGTCGGACCCCAAACTTTTTTGGAAATCTCTGAAATCGTCAAACATTTTGAAAAAATCCCATAGCTGCAACATTGATATAGATCCGAGCGTTTTCAATAATCATTTTTTGAACTCTGTCCCAGATTTGCATACAATAGATAACAATATTTTGAGTAAATATGATAGTATATGTTCAGAGTTGAAAGGTGAAACTTTTTCTCTAAACTCAGTTACAAATGAAGAGGTGGAACAAACCCTTCGCAGAATTAAAACGCAGGATAAGGGATCGGACGATATCAATCTAAGAATGCTAGAAATTTTGTTTCCTACATTAACCCCGTTCTTAGTTCATATAATCAATACTTGCTTTTCAAATGGCAATTTTCCAAAAGTATGGAAATATGCTAATGTCATACCCATTCCAAAAATTGAAAATCCAGATGACATATCACAATTTCGACCGATAAGTATTTTACCGACTATCTCAAAAATTATTGAAAGGTTAGTATCTGATCAACTATCAACATATCTTAAGCATAATAAAATATTGCCCGCAACACAATCAGGCTTCAGAAAAAAACATAGCACCACCACGGCATTGCTCAAAGTAACAGACGATATTTTCACATCTATAGACAATAAAAAAATTACAAGCTTGATACCACTCGATTTCAGCAAGGCGTTCGATATGTTGGACCATGGTATATTGTTGAAAAAATTTAAATATTTTGGTTTAGATGATAAGTCAATATGTTTTTTCAAAAATTACTTGAGTGGGAGGCAGCAGAGGGTGGTGATAGGGGAAAAAATGTCTAACTTCGAAAATATTTCTAGGGGAGTTCCACAGGAAAGCATTCTGGGGCCTTTATTATTTGCAGTGTATACTGCAGATTTCCTTCTTTTTTAAAATATTGCCAAACTCATCAATACGCTGACGACACACAGTTGTATTTTTCGTTTTCAATATGTGAAAGTTTTCTCGCAAGCGTTAATGTCAACGAAGACCTTGAAACTATTGCCTCAGTGTCTAAATCACATAAGTTATTGCTAAATGAATCAAAAACCCAACTTATATTATTTGGTCAAAATAGTGATGAAGTATTCAACGACACCCAAATTTCGAAATAACTTTGAATGGAAAAACATTGGCTATAGTCAAACAATGTAAGAATCTTGGTCTCCATCTGGATACAACATTAAAATTCGAAAAGCATGTGTCACAACTGGTAAAACATAGATATTCTACCCTAAAATTATTATATATGAACCGATTATATCTCACAAATAACATCAAGCTATTATGTCCCGTTTGGCGTATTGTTCCCTTCTAGCAAGGGATAAATATACTTTACAGAAGATATAAAATTCGTGTGTGAGATACTCATGTGGAATGAGAAAATATGATCATGTTTCTTCAATCTATGAGAAAATGAAAATTTTGAATTTAGAAGAGAGGTTTTTTAGCAAACTAGCTGGACTCGTATATCAAATCAACCATTCCAAAACACCGGCCTACCTTTTAGACAAACTCACAAAACTTGGGAACTATCACAACTGTTTGACAAGAGCTAGAGATCTCTATTGTATTCCAAGGCACACCTCCACATAATTTAAACGGAGCTTCTCATATAATGCAGTGAAAATTTTCAATATTATTCCTGCACAAATTAAGTCGCTTCAAAACTGGCATAACTTCAGGAAGCATATCAAATCCTGGATTCTTTCAAATAAACAAATAGTAGCGCAATTATAGTATATATGTAATTTTCGTTTTTCTTTGTGTTTAAGGATACTTTCACAGTAGTCGCACTATCCCTGCATTGTGCTGTATTTGCATGAAGTGAAGAGATTCAGAATTGTTTCATTTCTTTCCTTTTTATTTCAAAAAATTAAAATCATACTGTCTTATTACTTATTAAAATTTTATCACAATTCTTATTGTATCTTATAACTTACTATTGAGTGTATAAATATATTTTTTTTGTTGCTTGCGAACCACATCTGTTCATTACTGTTTTTTCTTTGTTGGTTACATGGAAGAACGGCTGTAGCCGAATGTCGCCAACACGTTTAAAAAATTGTATTTACTTGATTTTTCAAATCAATAAAGACGCTATTATTATTATTATTATTATTATTATTATTATTATCTCACCACACACTAAATCAAGGCGTGCTGTTTACCATCAAACAGCAGTCTCTTGATAGGATACGAATGCTAGTGGCTGCAGAAAAGTCACTAGTGAGGCGGGCGAGAAGCATCGCGGAAAACACGAAGTTCCGCGTTAAACCTTCTCGCCTATTCAGAGAGCCTCCACGTGTTGTGGATAAGCCGCCGGCGAAGAACATTTATGAGTTTCCGCAACCACTCAACGTAGATACTCCAGCCCTAGCGCAGTTCGAAGACTTCTGCAGGAGTCAGCCTGAGCTCAATGAACTGTGCAATCCGATAACCTCGGAAGAAATTCGACGGGCCCGCAAAGTCTCAAAGAACTTTGCTGCTCCAGGCCCTGATGGCCTAAATAATTATTGGTGGAAAAAAGTTACATGTACCAACCACCATCTAGCAAAAGTTTTCAACTCATGGCTAGATGGGGAGCAACAGATTCCGGATTGGTTTGTCGAGGGCCGAACCGTACTCATCCCCAAAAACGGAGATTTGTCCGATCCGAAGAACTACAGACCGATAACATGCTTGAACGCATGTTATGAGATGTTTACACGCATTTTATACATGCGAATACTCTCCGCAGTTGAGCCGGTGTATGAACGGATATATGAGCAAAATGGATCAAAGAAGAGGATCGCTGGCTGCAAAGAGAATCTGCTGATCGACAGATGCTTCACGCAGGACTCCGTGCAGTATAAACGTAACCTTTCAATGGCCTGGATCGATTATCGCAAGCCATTTGATATAACATCGCATGAGCTCATCATGCATTTGCTCAGATGCCTTGCCGTACCCGATCAAATAGTGAGATGCATTGAACAGCTGATGCCGCTCTGGAGGACTCCCTTTACCATAACATCTGGTCAAGTCAGAGTCCAAACAGAGCAGGTTATCTTAAGAAGCAGCGTGTTTCAGGGAAATTCCTTCAGCTCTTTTCTCTTCTGCATCTCACTACTGTCATTGTCCGTTGCACTACGGAAAACCCGCGGATACAACTGCGGCACCCCAAGCAACCGGAGGCATAAGGTCATCCATCTGTTTTACATGGATGACCTTAAAATTTATGCCTCCGGAGAAAAGGATCTTCATCAGTCCTTGAGGATGGTGCAAGAGTACACGCATGCTATCGGAATGGAGTTTGGGATCAACAAATGTGCCACGGTTCATCTCAAAAGAGGACGATTCGGAGAAGACATACATCATCTGGATGCCGGAGAAACGTATAACTTCCTAGGGGTGGAACAACGCCACATCCAAGAGGTAACTACTGTTAAAAACTCTCCGCGGCAAGTATCAGCACAAACTAATATGCATCTAATATGCTTGCCGTTCCGATTTCACTTTACTACTGGACTCAGGAAGAGCTGCGACAACTCGACGTAAAAACTCGCAAAATTATGCATCTTTATAGGAGCTTGCATCTCCAAGAACATTAAAGACCTTGGCTTATACAGAAACCTGACCTTCGCTTTTCTCAGGTCAAGTGCTAGGAATCGCACGTTAAAAGGTAAGATCTCGTTAATCAGCTCGCACAAGTTTCGACTTCTGAGGGCTGTCGTTCGTAGGGGGATGACAGCTGGTTAACGGAAAAAACAAAAAAAAAAACAAAAAAAAAAAAGTGGGCTGAAGTCGGAAACCGAGGGATTCTTAGTGGCCTGCCAAGATGGTGTCTCCAACACCCTTGTCTACCGTAACCGCGAGATGGGTATAGAGGTCGCTGACACTATATGCGGATAGTGTTGTGGGGCAGCTGAGACCATAATGCATTTGCTGTCAGCTTGTCCAGCATATGCGGTCTCAGCCTATATTCACAAGCACAATGCGGCGCTACGAGTATTGTACCTACTACCACCAACGACACTCGTTCGGTGTAGACGAGACACAGGTGTTGCCTTAAGCTCCGGGGGATATTGAGCCAATAAGTCTGATGTAGTCCTCCTCGACTATCAAAGTAGAACGATTTTTGTCATACAGTTCTCGGCTCCTGGCGAAACTAACATCGTTCGAAAAGAGGAGAAAAAACGGACAAAATATCTAGATTTACTCTTTGAACTTCGCAGGCTTTACCCAAACCATTCTGTGAAATTTGTATGATCATAGGGGTACTTGGCGAAATGATGGGCTGCTTTCGAATCTGAAAATCATACCGGCTTGCCGTGATGCGGCAGTAAACCTAGCTGGAAGAATGCAGAAGGCCGTAATTCTTGGTTCACTCCACTTACTCAAGGGAGCGTTTACTGGGGTTAATGACACACCAGCGCGCCCTCCGGTTGTATCGGAGCTCCTGAGACAGGGCCTGACTGGGATATTCCTAATGAAAAAAAATATATATAATAATAATAGTCTGATCCGAGGAACTACAGAGCGATAACATGCTTGAACGCATGTTATAAGATGTTTACCCGCATCTTAAATTTCATCCTTTCAAAAATAAACAGGGGAGTTTCTTCATGAACACACTGTTTAATGGAGGGCGGTCTTCGTATTGAAACTGATACCGATCTTCTATTTCCAGATCTTAAGTTTCATAATATTCGTCTTTTTCCCTCTCGTAAAATCATTGATTATGATTACTACAGTTCATTTGCACCAGATTATTTCAGGCATGTACGGAGGTATTATAATCAAAGAGCATTCGAGACGTGTTCCGCTCATATCCATAGCGAATAGCGCTACAGGCTTGAAAAGATTATGTTATTATATTATGTTATTAGAGAACATGACAGTTTAATGTACTGTGAAATATGAGTGAAACATCCAATAGTCGTACCACAATTTCTTTTCAGTTAATCGCTTGTAAACATAGAGTCAAAGCGCGATTTCTCATTCGATACTTCCACTAGGGATATTTGTGGTTGATTTGTCCATCCTGTAACTGAGACGGGTCTCTTCATAATTGAAAGATTCGTTTGACTTGTAAATAACAAATGACGTATGTGGCTTCATATGTAATAAAGATGTCGATGAGCTTTTATTGAAATGAAATGGTTGGCACAAAAAGCGATTTTTGTAGTGGGTGTTGTATTGCTTTATTTTCAAATAATGTCATGTGGACTATAGTCACACTTCATGCTTTATGTTTATACCATTCATACCTTCGTTGTGTGTAAGTGTCCGATTGAAATATCTCAAGTACTTATCGTTTTGTTTGCGTCTCTACAAAACACCGATATACATAGGAAAATATGAAAATTGCTCATGAGTAAATTAGTTCACAAAGATGTTGAGTACTGTTACGAGATTAATAAAATTCCCCTAGCTACGCCGCTGAGTCGACTCCGCAAGCGTTTTGTCGATAATAAGTTCCTGGAAAAGTGCAGATGATTTTCGGTATTGAATATTCGGGATAACGGAACTATCGCGAATGGTCTAGCCTACACGACTTGAGTATATACGGCGAGACATTTCACTCGGAAGAAAAGTTTTTATGAAGAAGCGATAAAAAGTTTTTGTAGAAGATTGTATAAACCTGGAGTATACATAATTTTTGCTTGCTAAAACGCAAAATTTAAAGGTTTTCAAACCTAAAGAGTCCAATATCTCAATAGTTATATTTGTTGTAGATACGGCATTTTAGCTAAGCACGGCAGAATTGTGTTATTTTTCCAAAATAATCTAAATACTGTTAGAAGTCAAAATAGTTGTGGCGGAATCAAATATTGACTATTATAGATGTGTGTTTTATAATTTTCCTGTATTTTACATTATTTTCCTCAATAATTTGACCATATTTCGCCTGAAAAGCAATTAAACTCAAAATTATTACCTAAAATAACTTTTTAAGAATAACTCGGATACTGATGCGCAGATAAATTCGCATGCTTGGGCAGATGTCAGATAGGAACAGTATTACAGGTTCTAATGGTGAATTTCTAATGCAGCTGAATTTCAATTCTTTTATGTCAAAGTTGTGATCATTACTTATTTATTCCAGTAAATAGCATTTCAGCAGAACAAAAATAATATAAGAAGTCAGAAATATAACGAATGAAACTGCTTGCGGACAGTGATTCCATAAATTTGAATGATTATGTTGTTTTATTTATTTCCTGTTCGTGCGCAATACTTGAAACTTCTGTTCATGAAAATGTACCTTAACAAGAAAACCGACGGTGGCGGTTCACGCAAGTATCGAAAGATATTTGGAAAGTACAGGCATGAGTCGGCAGGCACACAGGCACACTAGGGATTTTAGGCATCTTAATGAAATGTTATTATATTGACTTAGACTTGACACCTCCGAAGATAATGGAAGCAGCGAAACTAACAACACTGAATTTATTACCGGAAACGTCGAAAAATATGCTTATAACCTATTTTTGTAAAGGGAAGTGGATCAAAAGACAAACGTTTTCCGACATCGTTTTAATAGCTTATTTTGGCAACAAATTGTTTTATGTTCAACTTTTGTGCTCACACTTCACCCTGATGACATACCGGTAATTGAGTAGTGGACTGACTCACCGACTTGTTCCAGGACGTCGTATCTGTCCCATATATTTAAAAAAATGCGTTCTCATGAGACATTCTACAATTATTGGTATCAGTTGATATTTGGGCTGCAAGTATGGCATTCACTAACTTCATTATATGAGGAAGATAATAATATAATGAAAAATTGAGAAACGATTGCAGAAATAATAACAGATAAGGCCCGTTCAGTTTTCTGAGTGTGGACAAACCAACTCAGGGCATAACAATTGTTGAACTTGTCTTCGTGCTGTGTTGACTCAATTTCAGTATCCATGTAGGTGTTAATGGTATAATTTACCGGCTTGAGAGTGCTTTCTCTGTGTTTCAAATCGTGTCTGATTGGTGTGTACTGTAATAAACAGCTCGCCACACAGACCTCAAAGAGCTAAGAGATAGTATCTCACTCCGAAAGAACGGCCCAAAGAAATAAAGACAAATGGACGCAAATTTCGTATTATAAATTAGTTCTTCAACATGAATGGAAGGAGTGTTTTTGAGTTTATTGTTGGCAATTTTTTATTGGCCACTTGAGTCTAATTTCATGTAACAAATCATGCATAATTCTTTTTCGTCTGTAAAATCATTTCGTTATACTGAATGATGAATTGAGATGTTTCGGGATATGAGAGAAGAACAGGTAGTAGTCATATGAACTAGTTCATAATTTATACTCATGATTATTTTTTTCATATTATTTTCGAACAATCAGAACGTTATAAATACGCTCATTATCAGTTTCTTGGTTAATTTGAAATCAGAGGAAGTATTGACGGTATTGTAACAAAGGAAGAATGAAAAGAGCAGTTTCCGTGGTGATTAGTCACTAATGCAATAATTGAACTCCGCCTTTCATTTCCTTTCGAAATATGTTTTTTTTTCTTATTGAATGTTATGTTAAATAGGGAAGAAAATAATAAAGACGATATTATTATTATTATTAAATAATGAAGATGTGTTAGATAACTACCTACCAGAAAGTCAGGATTATAAAAAAAAACTGTGGCCCTTCAGCGCATTCGTAGAAAACATACAGTGTGCAGTAATAATTAGGCTAAAAATTGCCTCTAGATGGTAAGTACATTCAAATGGCGGGAATATAATTCTCATAAGCACAACATGTAAACATGCAAGCACTGAATTTGAAATTATCTTATGAATAGGCAGATATCCATAAATTTTCGAACTCCACACCATGAACAATATATTTAGGCATATAGATACAATAAAAAACCGCCCGAACAACCCATGATTCTACCCATATAAGTAGACTATTCAAAAAAAGTAATATTTTCAGAATCTTCTCAGTTTTATTATACATTGATGCCGATAGTCACGATTTTTGACATGCCAAATAATCATGAAATCGATGGAATCATCAAACAACATTAGAAATATCAACAGTTCATGTGTAAATTAATAACTAATAAGATGTTTAATAACAAAAATTATTGCTGGTGTTTGTTTTGCACTTTGTGTATTTTTGATATTATGGTTACTCTAATAGATTTTAGTGGATACGAGGGATAGGAGATTAATGAGCAACTATAATGAGAGTAGACAATCTCATCTCATTCAGTTGAGCATCGTTAAGTCCAGTTATAATTTTTATTTTTGTCAAAATGGTGAAACATCCTTCACATCGATTGTATTCATCAGACAGCAGATATCCAGAAAATGGTATATTCTTTACTCGATTTCCAAAGCCGTGGATTGATTTGCCAAAATGCAAGCGACGGCTTTCATCCTGTAGGAGCAAGGGCGTTTCCGGCGAGGGACAGGGGAGGCAGCTGCCCCCCTAGAAGCTCAAAACAAAAAAGAGACTAGAAATAAAATCATAATTGACAGAATAGAAAAAGAATCGCAGAGCTATATGTCTTGAAATAGTTGAAGTATACCTGAAGAGCTCACTATAATCAGTGCACTAAAGCACTCAGATACTGATAATGAATATTGGAGACGTTCACTCATCATACCGTATCTTATCTAGTAATACCCCGACAAAATGCAGAATTTTCGAAAATTACTTTCGCCTTTCTGGCACGACAACTGTGTTGCTCAGAAACACCACGAGAGCTTGCAGTATAACCATATTTTCAAATCTGCAACGCTATTATCCTATCGAATGTTTTAGCTTGATTCCAGGTACTACATCAACTTCGTTAAAGATACTCATTGTATTTCAACATCCAAACAATCGTCATAAAACTTATAAAAGCGATAGAACTCTTTTCTGTGATCTAATCAATAGTCTCAATCTCAATTCCATCATTTATTTTAGGTTAGTTATTGTTATTAATGTTATTATTAGTAATACGTAAAGTAATACAATACCATTAACTGTCATACTGTCAATGTTGTACAACTTCAACATTTTAACCATCGGATTTCAGAGCATGTAACAGTTGTACGCGTGAGATCTTTGGACTTTTACAATAATCAACATTTCATTTAGTGAAGGTGTGAATAAGCAGAAAATGATGTCCGAATTAATGCATATTTTCAAATTTACCATAGTCTGTTCTACGTACTTTTCTTATGGAAAATAATTTCGCGGGCTTTCAATGTCCACATGGCATAGTAGCGCCACGTAGTGGGTAGATTTTCAGTTGAGTAGTAATACGGACCATTGCGGACGATGAAATAATTGTAGACGCCAAGGAGTAAGCGGCTCTTCTTTTACTCTCTTTTTCACCTATAAAAAATCGAGGATTTGCCGAATGAGGCATAATTTATCATATCGACCTTACAGGATACAGATATGCGTGGTTATTTATCAGGGAAAGCACAAACAAGTCTTTGTTTCCTGAAATGATTTTATTTTTAATCTTAAAATTACGTAGAAAACACTCACAAACATCATTGAATTTATTAATATAAAAAATAATTTTACGTTACTGGAAGGTGAGACGTGTTTTGCTTTACTTCAAAAGAGGTTACCAAGTGTTCAAGACCTAAGCGGAATAGAGTCTATAGATACGGTACTAACACACAGAGTGGATGGATATTCATTCAACGTATTCCCACCATTCTTTTTCATATCCTTCACGAACGTGTCCTAGAAGTGCTTTTCTGCGACTCTCACAGTACCTGAAAATTAAAAAAGTTATTACAGGATGGATCCCATCATTAATAATAATGCAGAAGTCTACCTCATATGTTCAAAGAATGACGACTCTTAATTTTTTAAATTTATTTACTACCAAGAAATACTAATGTATTTTAGAGGATAATAAATTAATGTACTGATTGTTCAATGTTCAATTTTAATAGGTAAAAAATAATACTCTTTACTCCATCTCACCTGTGTTTATCTTGGACTTGTGGTATAATTTCAGCAAGGGTTTCAGTCACTAGTTGTTTTTCCAAATACTCGGACAGACATTCGACTGCTCTTTGTAGGTCTTCTTGATTACGTTCAAAAATCACAGATTGATTATTTTTTTGCAGGTAGTACCCAAAGACGTAGGTAAACATTAAAGTTTGCCTACACTGACAAAGTGTGTCAACAGCTTTATTCAAAACCTGCCCCACCACCCAGCTCATGGTATGTTGATGCATTCTTTCTTCAACTGATGCATACAGCGTCTGTTCGAATTTCAGGGAAGCCTTATGATTCCTGTACCTGTTGCTGTAAAATACAAAACGTAAGGCAAATCGAGATTTTTTTTGAGATTCACGAGTCGTTTTAGCTTCGTCATATCTATTACAGTCTAAGATGTAATGTTGTTTCCATTGATTTAAGCATAACCAACAGAAAATTGCTTTGCAGTTCTGGTTTTTACAAACCACGCGATTGCACCCTCCATCTTTCTGTATAATTACATTACATTTAGGACATGGTTTGGTGAAAGTTGCAATCCAATCGCTTGTTCTGGAATCGTCGTACTTTTTTATCCATTTGCTCAACAGACAGCACTTGACCGGATCATGCCAACATTCGCCACACGAGAAGCAAAATTTTTGACCACATTTGCAGGTTACTTTATGTGCATCGACGAATTTAACCTTGATCGCATTGCTACAGTCTCGTGAAGGACACCATTTCAGTAGACGATTACACTGAAAATAAAAAAAGCTGTCATACTTTTAGACGATACAAGAACCATAATTTGAGCCAACCATAGCTTTTCGCTCTCGAAGTACTTACTCTGCCAAAATTACCTACACCAATTCATTTTATTCGCTAGAAAACTATTGTACTCCCCCTCTCTCATATTTGTATCGATTCAAATCCCACGTAATTAGCACATCTCTGTACCACCTGAATTGAAATTATCTTGGTGAATGTTCTATTGTCTTGAATCATATTGTAACTTAGTCAAATTATGCATAACTGCTTATGAATTTTCAAAATGTTATTATTAACCTAATATGCATATTCTTGTCGCGCGTAGTGCGTGTGAGGTAGGTAATCGAGGGGCAGAAATACAATAACAATGACGGATTTTAAACGAACATCTTGGCAATGGGAAATGCCACTACATTTCGATTTCGTTATGAATGTATAGCTTTTCCAAAAAGAAGGGATACGTATTTTGGATTTTATAATTTTTTTTCAAGATCTTTTTTAAAAAAAGCGAAAAATCAATTTGTGACGTCATATGTAGTAAAACCACATTTCGTCGGCTTAGAGTGTCAACCTGCTAACTCCATTTCAGTAAAATTTTCAAGGGATGGAAAAAACTGCGAATAAAATTTAATACTGAATACAATAGAATGGTTTTACGCATCAATAGGAATCACTGAATATCCGTTCAGCTGTTTTTCACAGTCAATGAAAATGTTTTCTCTTTTTTTCATGGTATATATAATAATTAATAAATTGTCACAAATTGGAGTTAGCAGGTTAACACCTTAAGCCGACGATTTGGCAACGTCAAATGCCGAAAAGATGTATTCCATCAGTTTTGACACCATAATTCTTGCTCCGTGGTCGCTGACGAGTGACACTAACACACGTGTCTGTGTTACTTCACTCTGACAGCTGTCCAAATCAAAAGATTAATTATGTTATGCGCGTGCGTGAACGAACCCGAACCGCAAATTCAGTAGGCCCGTTGCCATATTGACTTTGTGATCAAATGACGTCACATGCAGTGAAAATTGTTTATTGTATATAATGAAGCATTGCCTAAAGAAAATAATTCAGTGGTTATTATTTTTGTCTTCTTCCAATATATTCGATTTCCAAAAAACTTTTATCAAACGTGGCATTCGCCATTGAATATTAGGGTATAGCTGAAAACGAGCTGAGGAGGAGCGAATTGGATATTTGAAAATTTTGCCTAAAATATCAATTTGCAATCAGAGTTGTTCGGCATAATAATTCATTATATAAGGGTGTAATTTTCGCAACAATATAATTATACATCACCAAACACACAGAAGGTAAAGAACTATTAAGTAACGAAAAGGAACTTCACTGACCTCAACAAAACTATTCGAAATGAGATGTTGGTATTTTCGTCTAACTGTTGAGTCTGTAACAAGTCTCATAACAGTTGCATCATCAACTAAAATGTCACAACCATGTGCTGCACAAGCAATAGTTTGGCCAACACCTTCTTCCATAATTTTTGTGGTAAGGTATTCACACCAGCAATGTGTACAGAATCGATGACCACATTCTAAGCCAGTCGTTTGCTACAAAAAAGAATAAAAAATTATTGAAAAATTGTTGAAAAACGTATTTGCCAAATATAAAGCCTTCTTTTTTTTCAAAAAGGTAATATTAACTCATACATACGAGGACAAATATGACACAATTAAAGAAGGGGTAATTTCAATTAAATTGGAGGTTATAATGGCAACTTTGAGCTACAAAATTTTCTACTTCATCCAGTATTTATTCCTGCCCTAACAGATAATTAGTAGCTTTCAGTCAGTGTTTGTTGATGCTGCAATGTAACTAAATGCCAATTTGAGATAACCTTTGTTTGTTTACTTGAACCACAGAAAAAGGGGTGCGTAATTGTGGTAGACTTTCAACGTCAACCCACAGAACACATACCTATGTATGTGTTCTGTGTTTCAATCATTCTATTTATAGTATTTCAAACCTAATTTCTAGAGAAAAAAAATCATGCAGGATTACTATTAAAAAAAAAAATGATAAATAATATCATTTTCGTCAAATAACAACTGAACTACCGAATCAACATGAGACGTAAAAGTTGTAGCCATTGCAGGTGAGCTGGTTAAATATTCCTGAACGGAGGCAAAAGCCATGTAATGGTGACTAAATTTAGAATCACCAAGATCAAAAGTGCCATCAGTCTTTACTACTTTTTCATGTCATTACGGGAACGGAAGTTACCCGAGGTTGTTGGTTCCACTTCGAAAGAGATTTGTATGTTCTTAATAAAAAGGGAAATAATGGAGTTCACAGAATATGACAGAAGGGTTGAAAGAATAAAGACCAGACCATTTTGAAAATTTCCACAGAATTATTTTTTTATCTGATCTGTTGTATTTAAGATGTAACGCCACAGCAGAACTTCCGAGCAGATCAGAAAAATTTGAATTATCCAATAACGAAAATGAATTGAAACAATCACGATGGCCAAAAGCAATGATAGCTGACAGCACCAATACTACTACTAGGGAAAGCTTGAAGTGGATAAATCTTTTCTGCTAGGGTTGACAGAGTCATTTAGCAGAGATATTTGATTGTCAATTGAAAAACATAATTAATAATAATGAAATAATGTTTATTTAGTGCGAACAAAACGATAGTTACAAAAGACAGTGAGTATAAATCAAAATAGGATAGCTAGGATTATGTGTAACCATTACAACTAAGTAAATAAATTAAATAAGAGCAGATAGGGCAAATTTTCAGTTAATTTTACTTACCAATGAGTAAAACCGTGTGTAACAAATTTCACATTCTTTACAACCACTTGGATTTTTCTCGGGAAGCTAAAAAAAGTAAATAATTGTTAATCCGTTACAAATGTAATTTTTTGAAAGTAGTCCTACCTTGTTTCTAGAATGATTGCTTTCCCTGAAAGGATTCATCGCTCTAGCTTCAGAAAATAATTGATCTTGATCACCATCAAAAAACCTCTCCATGAGTTTTTCTGTGTCCCATTGAAAATGATTCAAGAGAATTCTTGTTGTGGTAGCTGGTATCTAGAGGTGAGGGATACAACAGATTAGTTTTTATTTGTTGCAGGGTTTATAGAGGTCATAGGATGAATAAGTATTCTTCACACCTAGAAGTCAAACTTACCTCGACAACAGAATTAACGTTTTTAATGGAATCTAGCATGTCTTGTAGAATGTCTTCAGTACTAAGAACTTCGAAAGTGTTTTCTCCTGAGTCTGCCTGCAGTTCTCTGTGTTCCGTAGTAAAATCAGCATCGCATTTACTTGGTTCACTACCTGAATCGTCATCGCTGTGGAATTCATCGACACATAATTTTTCGTCCGAATATTCCAAATTCATTTTCAATCGTTCAAATACTCAATCCATCAGAAATGATGAATATATCTTACACAAAATGCGTTACGAAATGTGCATGACACGGCAGTGTACGTTTTGATTTTTGTGCATACTGGGGTTATACATCATTTATATCAATAATAGTTCATTAGCAATAATTATTGTGAATATATAGAACAATGTTGCCAACTTCGCATTGCCGGTGTTTCACTGTAACATCACTTCAATATTGCCAACGATAAATTAACAAAAAAACCAACACCTTCACATCCTTCGGCCGCAGTGGTCATGATGGTAGAGCGCTAGTCTATCAATCGGAGGGACGTGGGTTCGATTCCCAGCATGGTCACTGGTCTCGTGCTAGGAATCGCACGTTAAAGGGTAAGACCTCGTTAATCCTTAGCTCGCACAAGTTTCGACTTCTGAGGGCGGTCGTTCGTAAGGGGGTGACAGCTGGTTAACGGAAAAAACAATTTTTTTTATTTATTTTTTATTGGAA
The DNA here is from genome assembly GCA_958502065.1 of Chrysolina americana. NCBI lineage: Eukaryota > Metazoa > Arthropoda > Insecta > Coleoptera > Chrysomelidae > Chrysolina > Chrysolina americana. Next base: position 16,870,061 of record OY293411.1, on the reverse strand, counting down.
TCAGTCTTTTCCGCTATATTATAAATGAGTATAGTTCAATACGAGGGTGGCTACTTAAACTTTGAGATAAACAAAAATTCATAAGCGGAAATGGCTTTACTATTTTCAAATATTCTCCATTAAGATCAATACACTTTTGCATCGTTTTAATCAGTTATCGAAGCTCTTTTTTCCTTTTGATCGAGGTACCTCTAAAACATGTGATTTGAACGCATCAACTGCTTCTTCAGCCGTTGATAAACGTTGACCTCGCAATTTATATTTGATCTGCGGAAATAAAAAGAAATTACTGGGTGTCAAACAAGGACTATACGGCAGATGACCCATCAGTTCGATGTGAAGGATGATTCGCCTTCTGTGACTGGTGTCCCTGATTTTTCCGAACACTTCTGGTAAACAAATGCGGATTTAATCATCATTCTACGTAGCTCTAAGGGAACTGTGGCGACATGTTCAGTTATTCCGATGTGCGTGAACAACTTTTGTTGGATTTGGCGCGTCTTGAAAGACCCATACAGTCGATTGTTGTTCAGTTTTGGATTCATATGCATAGATCTATGATTCGTTGCCTCTCATGGTTTTGAAGACGTCGTCTGAAGCACCGCGATTGCATTTTTTCACCAATCGACACGAGCTTGTTTTTTGGACGAGTGTCAAATTATGCGATTTTGGTTCAATCCACGTCGAAAGTCATAAAAAATCATCGTACGAAAATATTCAATATTTAGTTAAATTTTTTGACCAAGACGAATGTTTCAAGTATATGTAAACAACACCCATAGCACTCGAATGACAATACGTTCTGAGTAAATTGACCATTGAATATGTCAAAACTACGGCAATGTCAGATTTGACAATATATTAGCTACTTTCCAAACATGAAATCTTCCCGTGCTACGAAAACTTGGACCAAGTAGTAATTAATGTTTTTGGAGATATGAAGATTTATAGCAGGTAGTCGTATGTAATACAACAAGTGTATCGATGATTATCGAAAACAAATTCCTTCGGTTTCAAGAAACAAACTACCTACGTTCCTTTTCTTGGAAACCACACGAAAGCGTAGCGTATCATGAATTATTCAGCGAAACGGCAACTGACGTTTCATTTTGCAACAACAATTGGGGTGGGGTGGGATTCCGTGTACCATAGAATTCTATAGTCGACAGTTATGTCTCTTTCTCTATAAGGACATCTCACTTTTTAGATCGACTATAGAATTATTCTATGGTACACGGAATCCCATCCCTGTTCTAGAACTGTTGGGGTCATAAGCAGCTGATTGGAAGTTTGGATTTTGGCTCACATTCGTCAACTATTTTTTCAATTGCGCAAACTCATGACAGTTTTAGAATAATGATAAATTTGTAAAAGAATACTAAATCTTTTCATTTCCAATAAAGATATATAAATGAATTTGAAAATTTCTCAAGAAAAATCTTTTTTTTTAATTGGCTTTGACATTTCGTCATTCAGCCAGCCACAAGTGGAGTAATCTTTTATTTAACAATTATATACCTACCTATTTATAAATGCGTAATATGCTTTTTACATCTCTTGATATATAATATACTATTCAAATTTTGATTTTTGGTTGAACTAGGGACATCTATCTGTGCAGGTTGCGATGATAGAATATAATAATAATAAATGTTTTTATTACTTCCGATCGTACTTTTCATCACAATATTTACTGTAAATTTATTGGGGATAAAAGGTGGAGTTCAATTTCTGTAGATTGAGACCACAAAACTTGTTCTTCCACTCAACCTCTATCACAGTCCTGTAGTGTCATAAATTTAATATAAGGACTTCAGAAAGCAATAAGTTTCAAAACATTAACATAAAATGGATATTGAGAAGTGTCCCCCATTGTCCATAAATATATGAGGAAACAAACATTAAAAAAATATATGAATTAATGGTAGATCGTGTTTGGTAGATTGATATATTGGAATATTGATATTAGTGATGATTTCCAAGAAGATTTGAATTGTGGTTTAAAACGTGAGATAAATTCATTTTTCATAGTACGGTGAATTTCATTGTAAATTTTTGAAATTTGATGTGAGAACGAACGTTTGAGGGTTTCAGTTCTGAAGCCAGGAGGTGTCAACTTGGCACCTTTGACCGTAAAGTTATTTTCCTATGAAATAGATTTCCACTATGACAACTTCCTAATAGGTTATTTTCAAGTACTTCTCTGATTACCCTGATGTAGTAATTATAATCATCACCCAGCCATATTTCGAAATTAAATTAGAAAATATCTGAATGATACTAAGTGGTGTAAACAACGTCGAAATTGGATGTTTTGAGTTTCCCCGGTAAGCTAAATACTGTTTTGGATCATAATAGTATGGCGTTTTCAAAAACATGACATATTTTAGCCAAATAACGTGAATAAATCAGAAATAATCTCAATTTGGGTAAATTACTTTTATTTTGTGTTTTCGTTACATCTTTCAAAATCACCCTGTTTCTCCGAAACTACTACGATTTGATTATGGTTCCTTTAAAGTGTTACCGACAGATCGTGATCTACAGCATACCCGAGTTTCATTGAATTTCGCAATCAACCAAAATCCCATGTATTCCGTGCGGGAGCATTTCTTCAGGTGGTTGTCTACTTTGAATAGAGTTTATGAGGTATTTGTTGATTTCATCTGGATTTTTCAAGTGTGGAGGAAATGCACCTGTTTTATCGGGAATGATTTTGAAATGTTTCAATGTACTTCACATTTTTCTTTTATTGGTAGTGTTCAACTGCTGAGTGAATTCCCCCTTGTCTATTCTTAATGGCCCTGTTAACATAATTACGCATATCCTTGTAAAATCTGAATTGTGTATCGGATTTACTTTTTTTATATCTCGTCCTAGCCTTGTTTGTCCCTGGCGGACATCATTTCTCTTATCGTACCTGTTAGCCAAGGAACTTTTGGTTTCGTTATTCACAAGAAAAACGATTTTTCCATCAACACTGTCCTGATCGTAGATCATATGAAAAGGGGTTAGGAGAAGATCCCTCCTGAAGTTATCATTATTGAAGTGTCTAAAATTCCTATATAAGATACCATTTTTGGTTCGTGCTGCTCGACATGTAGTTGCAACTCACGGTACACAAGGTGGTGGTCCATTACTATCAATGGCTTCCTTCTTTACTGCATTTCCTTAATTCGATACAAAATCCAGAAGAATGATGGAATTATTAGTTATTCTCGTAGGGCAGTGTATAATTCGAGTCATTTCGAAATATTCCAGTAAACAATGAATTTTATCGATGTTGCTATTATCATATTTAAGGGGATTGATGTTGAAATCACCCATGCAGACGAGTTCATCGACATTTGGAAAAATCATACTCAGAGTTTCTTCGAATTCATCAAAAAATTTTGGTATATCTTGATGTGGAGGTCTATACAGGCCGTTTCTTGTATCATGTGGTAACATTGCTATATTTTAAACCGTAATAGATACAAACATGATTAAATGGGAAAAAAGGTAACTATTGTGGTGAGCTGTAAATTGGTCATAGAAAATTTATGGGGATTCTCGCCCTTCCCAACTTATAAAGGGAAAACTGAAAATGCTGTTTTCGTTTTTTTACGAATAGAATTGTTATTTCAGAAAATATAAAAAATTAAAAAGGAAAGTTTTATTGTATTCAAAATGTACTAGAACTACGTAACGATAAATTTTTAATCAAACGTTTCGTGTCAACACCGCCATCAACTATTTATAGAGCGATAAAATCACAATTCAGTGGTATATCACACTCGACATTTTTATAACGTTTCATATAAAATAACTAGCATCATCAGTGACAACAATTTTTAATTACGGTCCTGTCGTTAGTTTGTTTATGAATTCCACAGAATCTAACGCTTCGATATAAAAATTATCACTGACGTTTTGAATGAATGTATCTATAAAGATTTCTGCAGTTTCAGAGACGAACGATAGCAATTTACCCCAGAAATAAACTTACTTAAGAGGAGAAAAAATCAAAGAAACAGAAAAACAATTTATTTCATAATGAATTTGTGGAAGAAAATAAAACTAATACAGAAAAAGAATTCTACATTATATGCTCGAATTGACGACCTCTATGTTGAATGCACATAAGTTGTCTGTCCATACAATTTCTGTGGCAATTTTCTAGCATGATGGTTGTAATGCTATTACATGCATCTCTTATTTTCTGTTTGAGATGGTCGATATCGGTACTAGGTGTCGAAAAAACTTTATCCTTTATGTATCCCCAGACAAAAAAACCCAAAGGAGTAAGGTATGGGGATCGAGCTGGCCAGGCAATTGGTCCATTGTTTCCAATCCACTTTGTTGGGAATATTGCATCTAAATGTTCCCTAACTATTGCTGCATTATGGGGAGGGGCACCGTCTTGTTGAAAATATTGTATTTCACGGCGGGTGCTTAATGGCAATTCATCTAAGTAGCCATCAAACTCATTGGATAAAAAATTTAAATACATTTCACCATTCAAATGCTCATCGTAAAAGAAAGGACCTAGTATGTTTGTTCCCAAAATTCCCAACCAAACATTTATTCCGAACCTCTCATGGAAATTGGTTTCTCTATGTAAATGTTCATTCGTATTATTCCACCTATAATGGATGTTTCTGTTAAACCAACCATTGTTGGTGAATTTTGATTCGTCCGTCCATATTATTTTTTTACAAATATTTTGAACTTCCCTATTTCTACGTCTTAACCATTTTGCAAATCGTACTCTCCTTCCTTAATCCCTTTCATCAAGGTGATGGACTTTGCGTATCCTGTACCATTTGTATTTGTTCTTTTTCAAAATATTTCTGGTAGATTTTACTGATATCCCAATTTCGTGGGCAATTTCTCGTAAAGAACAATCTTGATTAGAATTATTTTTGTAACTGACCAATACTAGATTTTAAAAAAGACGTTATTTTACACTTTTTAGTCTTTATAAGGTAATATTTGCTTACCCAAAACATTTATTTGGTTCTTTATACTTCCAGTAACAACACATTTTCTAGTTTTATTTCTGTCAAACGCACCAGTCTCTCAAATTTCTTTCTAATCGTCTAAACATTTGAATGTTTGGAATGCGACGATTCGAGTATAGCTCACCATACATATTTCTTGCCAAAAGCGGATTTCTATTTGATTTTGCATAATATCAGTCCTTTCGTCATTCGAATACATATTTAATAATGTATGTAACCGAGTGCTTAAATGTCTGACAGTTCTTAACAGATATCAACAACTCATTTATTTTTCCTGCCAAGAAATCAAGCAAAGCCTACGTGTTTAAATATGGTAAAAGAAGTGAGATGCTATTTAATTGTACCAAATTAGACAACACTTGTATTTTGATCAAAAACTAATATTTTCATTACTTCCAGGATTGAGAATTATGAAAATAATTCGTGTAAAAATTGATACAGGAGAAATCAGCCTTGAATCAAGGATTACTGTAATACAAAAATCCCCAAAAGGAAAAATACGAATGTTCGTTGTGTTGGGGTATGTTCCTATCGAAAGTATTGGGTAATGACTTAAGTATCCTAATAGTTGAATGAGTTTTGAAGAAATCAAAATAATTTACAAAAGAACTAACGACAGGTCCGTAATTAAAAATTGTTGTCACTGATGATGCCAGTTATTTTATATGGAACGTTATAAAAATGTCAAGTGTGATATACCACTGAATTGTGATTTCATCGCTTTATCAATATTTGTAATGAAATAGACAGGTCCGTATTTGAAAAAAATTGTTGATGGTGGCCGTGTTGACACGAAACGTTCAATTAAAAATTTATCATGACGCAGTTCTAGAACATTTTGAATACAATAAAACTTTCCTTTTTCATTTTTTTATATTTTCTGAAATAACCATTCTATTCGTAAAAAACCGAAAACAGCATTTTTAGTTTTCCCTGTATAAGTCGGGAAGGGCGAGAGTCCCCGTAGATTTTCTCTGACCAATGTACTGCTAACCACAATAGTTACATTTTTTCCCATTTAATCGTCTTTGTATCTATTACGCTTTAGAATATAGCTATGTTACCACATGATAAAAGTAACGTCCTGTATATGACGCCAACTGCTAAGACAAGTGTATTGTTTTGATGTTAATCTTAAGCCACAATTGTTCGCAATAAATACTACTCAGTTAAAAAGTTTCACATCTGAGATTATTTTTCGCCTATACATACACCTCTGGAATTCCTGTCTGACCTGAAAAACTGTTATTCTGCAATTTGAAGAAAATCATCATTTATATCTTTAGTGAGCCAAGTTTCACATAAGAAAAAGATATCCAAAACGTGTTTTGCAATTATCAATCTATTTCCTGTAGAGATGGCAACAACAATTTAACATTCAAACATCCAAATTTCAAATTACTCATACGAGAACTTAAAGAATAGTATATTGTGCAACTAGTGCGGAAAATACGAGTGTGACAAGATGATAAGTTTCTTTCACTAGTTCCGTTTATATTTGACGATTGTGTCGCACTGTGCACGTCTACTCTCTAACACACTTATAGGACTATATTTTCGTATCTGATAATACGATGTGCTTCTCATTTATAATAATAATAATAATCCTTGGCCATCAAAGTAGGACGATTTTTGTCATTGAGCTGTCAGCTCCTGGCGAAACGAACATCGTCCGAAAAGAGGAGGAAAAACGGATTAAATATCGAGATCTACTCTTTGAACTCCGCAGGCTTTACCCAAACCATTCTGTCAAGATGGTGGTTCTGATAATAGGGATCCTTGGCGGAATGATGGACACACTGCTCTCAAACTTAAAAATCATACCGGCTTGCCGTGATATGGCAGAAATCTTAGCCGGACGAATGCAAAAGGCCGTAATTCCTGGGTCACTCCGTCTGCTCAGGGCACATGATTCTCGGACCCAATAGTCACTTACCCCACGGCGTGGGGAGCGGTTATTGGAATAAATAATCCAGCGCGCCCTCCGGAAGTGTCGGGGAGACAGGGCCTGTCTGGAAAATTCCTAACCTGTGCGGGTAGAGGACAGCTATTATTATTATTTGCCGTGGCTACTTCCCTTTTCTATCAAAATGTACAGACTTCATACAAGGTCAGTCAAAAATTATATAAACTAACACCCTACCCTATATGAGATATTGGGCTAAAACTTGGTATATAGGTTTTCAAAATATGCCGAAATCGAATAGGCTATTCATTATTTCGAGAAAAACTGCTTAATGGAACTTCTCGGAATTGCGACCCATTTAGCAGAGAATAGTATTCCTTGAAAATAAGACTAATTCTAATCTCTCAACATCTTTGAATAGGATTCAAAATTTTCATTTTAAAAATCGGTCCATGGGTTCCAAAATAACTGGGTGTTACTGTTTCAAATCGCATACACTGTGTAAGTGCAACAGTACCCGTTTGGCCTATTTCTGAATTTCAGAGCAACAAATCGACATCTGTTCGTGTCTTCGGGTCTATTTTTCAAATTTTGGATCGCCCACTGGGCACTCAGGTAAAACTGGGTGTGGAGTTTGCGGTTATCGTTATTAAAATTAATTAGTTTTTAATTTATAGCCGTCATACACCTGCTTTATGTGAAAATTATTCATAATATTCGAGGAGTAATGTTTTATTGTATTAACATAATTTTGTGGATGTATGCTCACAACGTAATTACAGTAATAGGTAACAGAGAGCATGTCGAGTAAACCAAAATTTGTTTCGTAATGTCTTCTTCAAGAAATTCAACAGGAAGTGATTGAGAAGTCAGCGGAAGACAATCATTCAACGTTCTAATAGATATTTAGGAATCTTTTAATGTACAAATGATTCTTTATATTCACAAGTTTCATAGATTTGGGAAATTTGAATTTGGATATTATTAAGAAACGGCATTTATGCAGCGTGTTCCTTGATAACATGCTAATATTAGAGTTATTCTTTGGTTCCTTTTGAGAAGAATAAAACGTCATATTAACATAATGTCCTGAAAGTCAACTTTGAAACTATAGGGTGCCATAGTTTGAAGAATTTTTTTTTGTAATATGCATCAAAAAGAATTTTCTGCTGGAAAACACAATTTTTTATTCGTGCCAGTTGCGTTCGAGCGGGATTTGCACTTGAATAGAAAAATAGTCTTCATATCCTAATTTCTTTTCGCATACAGAATTAAATTCGTTATGATATATCATGAATCTAATAGGAATGAAGCAGACTTTATTTTGTAAAAATAAATAGTTTTGACAGTTCCCTACCTATCCTGATTGTCACGTATTCAGGTAATCAAAATCAACAATACCATTCAAAAACATGGTCCATTTGACGAATTCTTAGTTTTCAGATTACACGAATGAGCTTGCTGATGGTAATGTACTGGAAGCCAAGAGGTTGTATGAAGACCGCTTTCCAAATTCCGGATGCACGAACTTTTCCAAATATTCATAAAAGGTTAAGCGAAAAGGGAAATGATGAATGGAGCCTTCTATCAAGAAGGGTCCTGGAGTAAGCATGACGCTATACTCTATATCCTCAGAGAGTATGGGCATAACGGCATCGAGTTTAGGCATGCCTCAATTTGGCATATATACGAGTGTGCTGATTTCTTCATACATAAATCTGTTTCCTCCAATTATTTGTGGTGGTGTCTGATTGATTTCACACCTGATTTCCAGATTCCCCCAAAATGTGGTGTTGCTGGAGGCATGAAGTGCCTCTTGGTTCCTGCTGAGCTGAGTATATAATTTTGTGTGATTTTTTCTATTTAATAAAATACATTGGCATAATGAGAAGATTTTTTGAAATATATAGGGTGATATTTTCTATTTGAAGAGCTTGTACTGTTTTCTTCATTAATTTTGACAGTAAGACAGCTGCACACAATTGTAGCTTCGGTAAGGTTGACCTGGCTTGTAGTAGGGTGAAGTTTACTATTCCTGTTATCACGCTACGACTGTACACTATTGCCCCATAAGCCTTTTCTGATGTGTCACCGAATCCTAGGAGATCAAGACTCCCATTTTCGTGGTGCATCCATCTTGGGATTCGAATTCTTCCAATACTTTGGCGTTCTGCTTCAAACTCCTTCCATAGCTTCAAAGTGTCTAGCCCAACTTGTTCTCTCTATGCCAACTGTTGAATCCATAAATCTTGTATTATTAATTTGGCCCTTATCATAACATTGAGCTATAAACATGAAAAATAGCGGCATTAGAGACGGGGTTCAGCTAACAAGATCAAAAAGTATAGATAAAATAAATTATACAGTTGTATGTCCTCTGTTGGAGGCCAAATGATGCCTAGCGACTTTTTGGCAGCTTCTTCTTCTTCTTCGATTTCAATCGTAGCTTTTTCCTTCAAATTGTCCGTAATGTTTACCGTCTTTTTGTAATTTTTTTGCTTTTTCCACCCTGTTGTATGCTGATAGAACATCGTCGATGTACAAATCTTGTACCATTACTTTCGGTGCATTTGGGTGGTTGCTTGATTCATCGGTAGCTAGTTGCTTTATGTCTAAGAAGGGGGCTGATGCTGTGCCATACGTTAGAGTGGTCAATTGGCATTCTTGTCAGGGTTGCGTTGGCTTACATATCCAGAATATCCTTTGGTATGTTTGCTGTGCTACATGCATCCTGTTCTGTTTTCTCCATCCAAGCAATGTATCATTTGGTAATCTCGAGCCAGTGTACATTATCTCATTCAAGCTCGTACTTTCGAGGTGGTGCTTTTTTCTCGTATTACGGCCTGATGACGGTTGTAGTACTTTCCCTGATTCATTTCTGTGAATAATACTTTCTTCATGTGTCCCAGTTCGAAGTACTCGTCCATGAAAGTATTGCTGACGTAGTGGTCTGGATTTTTTCTCGAGCTGTCGGAATCGTGCTACCGCGCTTGATTTCGAAACTCCTTGTTTTTCTGCCGCAATTTTGAATGAAAGTCTCACTGTATAATATATACCTTCTTTACTTCTTGTTGTAGTGGTTTTATACAAGTCTTCGCAGACTTGATCTTCTGGATAGGCGTGTACATCCGCAAAACACTTCCTTGATCATCCAAAATTTTGTTAATTGTTTATCCTCGTCTATACGTGCAATCATGCTCTTGGCTGACAAGTTTGTTTGATTGGATATTTTCATTTGTTCTGACAAAATCCAACCAAATTCGGAGTTCTGTCCTATTAGACTGGACTCGTTTTTCTTAAAGCTTTCTAAGATAATTTTTCCATATTCGTCTGCTCCTAGTAGGATATTATTACCTTACAGCACACCAATCCATTCTAAAGAGCAGTCCAGAAATTGCATCATAGTTTTTTGCTAAACTATCAGAAACAGTCCTGGCATTTTTCAAAGAGTACGTCAGTCCATGAGAAAAACCGTAGAGGCATGCATATTTGCAAAGGTTAACATTGTGAAAATCTCATTTCATTTATCTCTTTGTACGTTCAGGGTAATTGGATATTAGCATTCCAATAGTTATTCATATAGCAAGTACGTTATAAAGATCCTAACGCCCCGAAGGTAACATTCGGCCCCCTCGTGGTTCAAGCAAAATTTTATTTTCACGAAAAATTGTTTTATTATAATGAAAAATCGATTTTGAAATCGGTTCATTGCTCCTTGAATTTTCTTGCCATTTTTATTCTCATAGTAGGCATGGCATTTTTTGATATTTTGACGTTTGTTGAATATTGCTGTCATCATTATATTTAGTGAATGTTATTGCTGCTTGTAATTGTAGTCTTATAGAAATAATGGAAATTAATACGAATTTACCCAAGAATACGTAGAAAATGCAGCCAAAGCCGCGAATAATTCATTGCCGGAGAAATCCAGACTCGTATACGAAGTATTTAATAAATGGAAGTTGAAAAATAAATTGTTAAAAAAAAATTGTTAAAATTGTTATATCCGTCAACCGGTTGCACCCCTACGTGCAACCCTCAAAAGTCAGAGACTTGTGCGAGCTAGGGGAAGACGTAGCCCTTGCCTTTTAATACGTGTGATGCCATGCACGAGACCGGTGGCAATGCTGAGATTCGAACTCACGCTCTCTGGCTTATATGGCGAGGACTCAACCCGCACACCACGATAGATGAGACCGTGTTATTGGCGTACTTTCAAGAATTGGTATGTTATTTTATTTTATTTTTCACTTGTATATTATTTGTTTATTTTACCTTAGATACCGTTGCTATAAATACACTCATAACGCCCTCTCATTGTACGAGGAGGAATGAAGCAAAAGCTAGGGCGAAATTATATATTTGGGAAAATTTTCATACTAGTACAAGCGACAACTCAACAAACAACAACAAACTAAGTCTCACCTAATTAAAATTAAAAGTGCAATTTTCGCATTTTTTGGAAAAATTATGTGACCGGAAATCTTCGGATTTTTCCGAAACTTTAGAAGAGAAAACTTGACCAGTACTAATTGGAAGTTCTTTCATAAGAGAACAGCTAGAAAATTTATGAGAATCTGAAATCGAATTTACTATCATTGTTGACCCTTTGTTTTCAGAGAAAATGCTCTGTTCTATGTAACCTTTGCACTCTTCCATTTTCCGTGCATTTTGAAAGTTTCGTACGATGCACCGGCCTCAGTTAAAAGAGTTTACAAGTCTTCAAACAGAATATTTATTTATTTGCATTAACCAATATTAGGTATTTGGCAATCATAGAAGGCATACTTCATATGGTATTTTTGCCAACAGGTTGGACGGTGCTCCGACCGTTTCGGTACCTGAGGAAAAATTTGAGATCCTTTACTCCACTGGGTCTTGAGAATATATATTTTCTGACCAGCCTCAAAGCCCCTATTTTTTCTTCCTGTACAATACTGAATCCTTTTGACATACCGGCTTTAGTTTCGGGTATTTTAACAAGTAAACAGCTATCCTTATCTTCTGAATCGTTTATTGTCATTTTCACAAGTTCATCTCTCCTTGGTCCTTCAAAAACACCCATTATTAAAACTACTTTATGTAATAGATTAATTTTATTCGAAGCTTTACTGATAAAAGTAAGAACTTGATCAGCTGTCAAAACCTTCTAATTTTTCGGATAATATCCTTTAGATTTCATCTTTTGAAACGCTGTAAGCCGGGAAAAATGGAAAATATTGGTATTTTCATTGACTATCAGTGTAGATTTTAAAATATAATATTTTGTCCCCAATGACGTTGGAGAAAATTTTTCGAACTGAAAAAAAATCAATCAAACACATAAACTAAATAAAAAACTTACTTAGATTGCTTTAATTTTATAATTTTACCGTTTAAAAATGATTCTTTTGAATAAATTGTTCATGCGAAAACCGCACGTCAAACTGAAAAAAGTCACGAGGGAAGATTTCAAAAAGCAGTGGCGTATTACTTTTTTCTTTAAACTAATTCAGTGCAAATCCCGCATGAAAGCCATTAGCAAGAATGAAAAAGTTGTATCTTTTGATGCATATAAGAAGATGTGTACTAAATTTCACGAAAATATGTAGGTTCTCACCAGAGGTATCATAAAAAAATATTTTTTTCTTGAAGTATTAGCACCAAGATAGTCAAAAAATTAAGATATTTGTGACATAAATGTTCCCATTGAGTTTTTGTTCAAAATGGATCCAAGAATTAGCTCCTCAAATAGCAGCTAGTTGTTAAGAAATACCCTGGATAATAAAAAATGATAAAAAGCAAACTGCCGTTGTCATTTGGGACTGAAAAATATGGCCCAAGGCATGCCCAATTTAGAGAAAACTGAGTTATTGGTTGGATCAAAAAGTTGTTTATTCTCCTAAATATTTTTGAGAAATGTTTCAGTTGAATCTTTTTAGTTTGGGAGAATTAGGGCCGATTTCATGATAAACTCAGAGTATCATTCAATTTAATTAGTGGTCAGACTGTGACAAGCTGCCAATAAAACTCAATTCGGTAGTCACAGTCTAACAGCTATTCAAATTAAATATTACTTCAAGCTCATTCTGTGAAGTTTATCAATGCATTATGAAAAATATCCAATTACGCATGAAAATGCTAAATATAACAATTATCAATGCAAGCGGATGTTGTTTGGTATTTTCATCTATTCGTCACAAAATAATCAAGGTGATATAAACCGCGTCTTTCTACAAGGGAGTGCTAAAGTTCTATAATTGTATTCTGAACATATAAGTAGGTATAGATACAGAATTTAATGTAACGAGTGTTATTAACGTTCTTCCAAAGAAACTCAGAAAGACAGCCTATATCACAATTTACAAAAAAAAAATATGTAAATTAATTTGAAAAACAAAAGTTGACTTGAAAATCTTTGATAGGTGACGACATGTAGAAAATTCAAATCAGTCACTCAATGGCGTTTGCAACTCCCATGTTTGAAAGTGTCGTTTGAGAGGGGACATTTTTCTGTATTCTTATAATTTGCCCTGTTGGTTTTTTTTTTCATGGGATTATCTCAAATCCGGGGTTTATTTTGATAGATTGACCAATCCTGTAGAATTGAAAGACAAATTCAGAGACGAAATTGGTCCCGAAACAATAAGAACCATTCTAAGAGAACTTCAACGTCAACTTGGATATTGTCAAGAGAGAATGGAAGACAATTTGAACATCTAATTTGTTAATTTTGAGTATTTTTTGTATTTATTTAATCAACTCATTATTTATCAGTAGTTAACATAGTTTTTTGTCAATTTCCTCATGTACCATATTATTCACGATTTTGTACGTATTCTATGCAGAAAAATAATCTGTCTCAAACGACAATTTCAAATATGGGGATTGCATTTTGAAAAAATGTACCGACGACGTCATAACTAACATAATTATGACACCCCAAAAAAAAGCACGCTTGGAAATTAAAATTGATGGCCCTGTGAAGATTTTAGCGGATTTATTCCAACTTCTACGTGCTCACGGTGATGAATCAAGAAAATCTCATCTCTCCTTCACTTCTCAACTTTTTAGTTTTAGATACTGATCGATATTTTTGATTGCCATTATAATATTGAATGAGAAATAATTTCACAACAACTGGAAATTGGAAAATGTCATCATGTCATTGCTTCACTTCTTATTCTCTCATATTTTTCAATTAAAGCTTTAAAATTAATTTGTTATTTCACTGGTAATAATTCAATATATCCAAGGCACTCTGTAGTTCAGATGAAAATACTAAGCCAATGTGAAACAAAACTCTTCAAAAAAAGTCCATAAAAAATGCAGGTCTGTATTTGAAAATAAGAAGTTGACGGTGGCGCAATTTGTACGATTCTTTGTAAATCATTTTTATCCACGTATTTAATCTGCATGAATTGAATCGCAGAAGGAATATCTGAGCAAAGTGCTATAATTATAAATAAGAATTTTTCAAAATTTTACAGAAACCAATTTCAATTTAGTACAACATTAATTCAGGAAGTTGCCGTCATTCCAAATTAATTTTTTTCGTTTATTTGTTTTCATTCACTTTTAATTTTGAAATTTTTCTCTTTTCAATCAATTCTCACAGCATTGATTTCTACTTGTATTGAAAAATACTCTTCAAAAGAATTTTGAATTAAAACAAAATTAATTCGATCGTTGAAAAAATTTTGTGGGCAGCATGTGCAGAAAGCGTATTTGTTGCACGATGCATGCAGTTTGTAGCTGGAGAATACATATTCACTTTTTGCTCCAGTTATACAGATAACTATTTTAACTTTTTATTTTAATAGTTCGTGAATAAAAACTTGTTATTGAATAGATTTCCTTAGTTTATATTTTTGCACAGAAATGGAAATGGGCGTGAGATAGAATTTCTCTGCAAAAATGACCCAGATCCAGTAGAATGTTCATTGAATAAGAATTTTGGTTTTTTGATTATATTTCAGGTTTTGAAGAATTATGCATTAGTATTTCAAGGCTTGTATTAATACTGTATTTGATTTAAAGTCATTGATTTGAGATTCTTGTATTTTGTGTAACGGAATACATATACTGGGGGATAATTGAGTCGTGATACATTTTTAATTACTTCGCTTTCACAGTAATTCACAACGTGAGAACTTTGGAAGTTATATAATAAACAAAATATTTTTTCGTGATGGCATTGTCCCTAGTAAGACCCACCTTACCGCATCACCTGGCCCCTCTCGCGGATAATAACCCGGATGATTTATGACATAGAATGTGTCGCCCCCCGGGGGGCTTACCACCTCGGCCTAAGGCTCAGCCCGCGCTATCTCTCTGTCGGCCCGATTATCTACACTGACGGCTTTATTAACCAAGAAAAAATCAGTCGAGTTATTACGGTAAGATATGTGACCATGACTCTTTGTTGAACGATGGAATATACGAGGTATAAATAAACATGGGTGTCGTTTTGGATTAAGGTTTTTTCGTGTCGAAGGTTGCGCGAGAAAATTATTTTATGGAGTCATTGATTTCACGGTTGCTGTGTTGCCATTTATTTTCTTGATGTGGTCGCTAGCAGGGAATTTTTTTCTCCAATGTGAAGATGCTGACTTAATGTATGTACCTACTACCGGTTTCAATAGCTGGTGTACACTCTCTTCATTGAATATCAGACATTATGCACTGACAGGCTAGTGTTTGGATACAATTGGAAAAACATTTATTTAAAATTTTTTGGAAACTATTTTTCATTCAGAACATTTTTAGGTCCATATGAAAGTGTCTCCATACACAAGCTATATTAAATATATGAATGAAGATTACATATAATCTATCAGAACGGTGAAATGTACAACTGAAATAGTCTATGAATCAAAAATATTGAACCAATAAAGTTTAGATTTTATATGGAGAACCGAACTAGATAAAAAATAAATTAAAGAAATGGAAAAGAATCGAAAATTACCCTTGTGAAACGAAAACAGTACAATAACCAATTTTCATCAAAAACGAAAATTAAACTTATGCTTACTTTCCACTAAGACTTTAAGACTAAGAGTATTATTGACTTGAAAATGGTGTAAAAGCCGAAACGGTGGTCGTATTAAATGAAGTTTCAGTGGAAATCAAATAAAAGTTTTATCTTCATGCTGTAATGAACGATTATAATCGCGTATGACTCATTGTCAAATATCCGAGTTCATATCCAAATACAATTCGAAACACAGTCTATATAGATCCTCTATATATAGTAATCAACACACCTTATTGAATATAGTACACATACACCAAATTACTGGATATTGACGTTTAATTCAGTTAATCAATAATTTCCGTTACTGTAAACCTTGATGTTAAACATCTATAAACTAAATTCGCTGTTCTTTCCAATTCTCTGAAAAATCAACACCAGCAACTGGATTATCAGATAAATCGTAAAAGGAACATAATAAATAATGAACGATCGCTGTTGTACGTCCCTGAGACGTGATTCATTCAATTTGTCCAATGAACATTAGTCAGCGCCATCTAGGAGACAATAGAGCAAGTTTTATGACAAGTTTGTCGTTACCATGAGGTTGGTTCATTATTCCACACTTTCTGCTAGATTTCGATTCTGATCATTTTATATCTTATACAATTCGGTTCCATGGATTTCACGTTAATACAAATTTATTTTAGGACTGAATGATGTTTTGATGAAATTCTATTTCATTGTTTTTTGGATTCGACGGTTTCATGTTATAAACAGCTCAGTTGCGATTACTTAGTTTTCTCATTTCACTCTCTTTCGTTTCTTAAATAATTCATATGTATAAAAACTATTTCTTTTGATTCTCGCGAATGATGCTTAATCGGTTCATATAAACACACATTAGATGAATTTCTTTTCGGATTATGAATCAGTTCCATACACTTCATTCTACTGGATTTAAGTCTTGTAAGAAGTTATTCTAATTTTTTTCATTTATCGTTATCACGAAATGAATTCTGCCATTCTATGGCCTACCTGATAAAACAGCTCAAGAATAAAGAACCATTATTTTTCAAGTTTGACAATGAAAATTTAAAGATTCAATTCAAAATTAGTGGAAGTTATCACTTTTCAACTGATAGGCTGCTCAGATTTGTTCGGTTGGGTGAAGGTAAGGTTTAACTAATTGATTGATCGATAGTAAATACAAATAAGATGGCTATATCAAACAAAATAGGACATGATTTGACAGGACTAGTTCAGATAAAACGGCGCCTGGTTGCAAAAGACAAAACCGACGAGAAAGATAAATTATAATTCAATTTGTAACTAGCTTGCTTCGGAAGGCAAAAAAATATGCAGAAACGGTAAACAACTTAATTTTCTTGGGAAATTGAAAGAATAGGCTGGAGGTCGAAAAAATTAATTTGCTAAAGGCTAAAAATCGAAAACAACATAGCTGATGGCAACAGTAAATAAAAATTGATTTTTTACATCTTTTGGGTTATTTCCTTTGGGGTCACTTAAAGCCACTGGTTCACAAAATACAAGTCCAAACTTATCTAAGAAATAGGAATATTTAATTCTTGTGCTTTTATTAATCAGACACTAGGTATATTCGAAAGAGTACGTCAGTCAATGTTAAGGCGAATTGACGCATGCGTTGCAATAAGCGGTGGTCATTTTCATCCATTATTGTAAATGTTTTCAAATTATATGTAGAAGTTAAGTCTTTTCTTGTTAAGTCGATAAAAGACACCTTCTTACACTTGTTTTTCAAAAACTGTCAATGACTTAACTTGAAAATTTCAATGCAGGTTTAACTTTGAACCCGTTTTACAAGTGGCATAACCCTGTTATTAGTCCTACCACCTTTCTGAGGGAGTTCTGGATCAGTTCACGAAGAAGCCTTGATAGCCGGTCAGTTGTTCCCATCACCATCATTTTCCCGTGAGTATTGTCTAAAGCGTGCTCCCAGGAAAATTGATGATGGTTGACCCATGTCTTCGTGTCCTGCTTAATAACCCCAAACGGGATTCCACAGGCTGGTTCTGATCCAATGAGAGTTGTGGTTGCCCCCGCTCTTGCTAGGACATCTGCGTTCTCATTCCACTGGATGCCCTTGTTGTACCCTTGTTGTACCCTGTTCTGATCTCCTAGGTCATTAAGGTTTTTGAGAGTCTCCCAAACTAATTTGGAAGTAAATCTGCGTGATCGTAGAGCCTTTATTGCCGCCTGGCTGTCGGAGAAAATGACTATGGGTTGGTTTTTAAGAACCCTTCTCAGAATATATCTTATGCAGACCGAAATAGCTGTTACCTCGGCTTGAAATACGTAGGCTTGACTACCGAGGATAAGACTGATGTCATGCATCGGTCTCTACCCTTAAATGCCAGCCCCTACCCCATTGTTTGCCTTAAAGCCAGCTGTGTTCTAGATTTTTCCTCTTGACAGCATTGGTAAGGCTCTTGGTAACTTTCTCATCTTGAATGATGGTGATGAATGTTCCATCATAATGCACCAATGACTCCGAGCAGGACCAGTCTTCGCAAACTAGCCAGCTTCCTTCTGGTTGTAACTTTTTCTGCCTTTGGCCACCACAGCAGGATCCCAATCGTTCTCTAGGGCCTCACTATCGCTCTGTATTGCCAAAGCGATTGTTTGAGTCCTACTCTTCATGTTTTGCCGAAGGACCGCCTGGCCATCATTGTGATGTCCTTGCCCTGTCAGCACTTTTCCCAGATGTTTGTTCCAGGTGAGCTTCTAGTCCAAGTTCTAAGTATTTCGACTCTTCTGTAAGCTTTCGCCAAAGATTTGAAGAGCTCTGTTGGGCTCTAAGTTGTTTTTTCTGGTGAAAGGGACAATCGAGGTTTCTTGAGGTTCTCCCTCGTGCATCACGTGTGTACGCCTGTGCGTGCTGATTGCATCAGATCTACACATACCCGCATATAATCCCCGTTTAACATTATAATGATATCGTTATAGTAATCCTGGGCATATACTTCTCTCAGAATAAGGTCTATAAGGAGACTGTCTACCACAAAGTTCCACAAAATTGGGGATATTACTACCCCCTGAGGGCAGCCTCTCCTGGCTTTCACCTCCATCGTGTCCATCGTAATATATCTTGAGGGTTCTAGATCTAGTAACTAACCCTAGATGAGTAACACATCCCTTACGCCATGAACTTTGTACTCGACGAAGATCCATTAGAGACAATGATTCACGGTTGATGGAGGCTTATATTCCCCTTTAGCTCAGCATGGCAGATATCTACTGGTTCAGGACTGGAGCAATGTTTTTTTCCCTAAGGGCTGCAGTGACAAATGCAGATAAAATATGATCAAACGCCTCCTCTACGTCAAGAAACGCAGTGAGTGCAATCTCTTTATTCGAAATTGATTTTACATTCCTGCAGACTAGATTGTGGAACGCAGTCTGACAGGATTTTCCAGGTTGAAAGGCGTGTTGGTACTCCGAGAAGATTGGATACTCTATTTCTATCAACTACTTTTTCCATCGTTTTGAGTATGAACGATGAGAGGCAAATTGGTCTGAATACCAGCTTGGATCATCGAAAGGAATTTGCTACGTACCTGTTAGCCAGGCTCGCCCTGAACAGCCTGACTAGGTATGGAATCAGTCATTGGAATCAGTAGGCCTGCTTTTCGCTGATAGTACAGGTTGGATTTCATCTGGCCCTGCTGATTTGAATGGACTTAAGGTTTCTATAGTCCATTCTACCTTCCTGTAAGTGATGACTTTTTTCGCAATGTCCCAGGTTCTCTTGTGGTCCTAACTTCGACTGTTTGTACCACGCTTTCCTTTTCTCTTTTTCTATGGCTCTTTTGTAGAGAGAGGGTTTCATTGTATTCGCCCTACTGCTTTCTTCTGTTGGTTTAATTGAAAAAAGATCTGGTCCTTTTTTTCAAGGATTCCAGCTATTTGGTCCAGAATTGGACCATGCTGTTCTTTTTTTAGTAAAGAGGACAGTTTCTCTGGAATGAAGACTCTTGCATCCTAAAGACAGATTGCCGCCTCCTCAATTCCCCCAGCCCCTCCCTAGACTCAAGGTTAGCCGTTAGGGAGCTTCTGTATGTCTCCCAGTCAAACAAACTGTATAAATACTGCTAGATGGGGACCTGAAGGGAAGTTGAGATTGTGTATTAGGAAGCTAATTTTGCCTTTGTTCATAGTGCAGCAACCCAAAAATTATAGTTCTTTCTGTTTCTGTTATTTTCATAACACGTACGGAAAGAGTACGTTTCCCGCATGCGACTACCGTTACCAGAACGAGGCTAAGCCTATTGAGTGATCTTATGTAGGTTACCTTTCTTGAACAAACTTTCGCGTGCCGTAATTTTTTTTCCGTAGTAGTGAGGAAGAAGATTTGAATGATTTATCAAATGAAATAATTGTGAAGGCATTCATACTGGAAAACTCGCTCTGAGGCAGAGATAGACGAAAAAAAAAGTATGCTCAACTTACACTCATAGGTACAAAATCATCCCTCTGATGTACTTTATTTCGAAAACTACCATCAGAACTTTTGATCAGGATAATGAAGAATAACGTACCTACTACAGTTTCGGCCAATTTCAAAGAGGGGTCCTTTGTTGTTACCTCTTGTTTTCTTCTGATATGATTCTAAAATTTTTAATTAGTATTTTCATAACTGTCATTCGCCTCTGCTTCCAATTTTCTTCTTGCCTCTTTGGTTGTCCTGCTTTTTTCGAAATGAAGGGTTCCAAAAAAGGCAATACTTCATACTCCTCCACCTGAGATAACAAGGCGAGACCAAGAGTAATACAAGATTGGAAATTAAGTCACAAATCAATACAAGAACGTTATTATCCTCGGATTTAATTGCTTCTCGGTCAAAATCGCAATGATAATCTCATGGATCACCGGCCGGCAAATTTGGTGCATGGAATGTATAGCTCGCTTCGAGCCATGTGGCATAAATCGCAACAGAGAACCGCCCCTTCCAAAGATAAACGCGTTAACGGCCCTTTTTTGGCCATATGCTGCACTGACTTATCGCCACCCCTATGCAATACTTTATCGAACGTGCAAGAAATGAATCTTCATCAGAGAGATACGATAAATATAATTTGCTTTGATTCCTGATAATTAAATAGTTTTAAATATGACCATACACATCATTTTTAACAAGTGTATTATTAAATGATCTGCGAGCCTGAATGGCTTTTGAAATATGGTTGCTCTTCCATGTTGAGGGTTCTAGATCTAGTAACTAACACTGGATGAGTAACACATCCCTTACGCGATGAACTTTGTACTCGACAACTTTTTAACGAAATCCATTCGAAACAAGATTCACGGTGGATTATACAGTGGCGGATCATGATCTTCGGCAGATTGAAGCGCAATTGACTTCAGCGCCCCTTTCCTTCTGAAATGTGCCTTCACAGCAGGCCATATATTTAAAAAATGAATGCAGTTTTTCTCGAATTCCGTTTTTTATACGAATTCATTACATAAAATTTGCTGCTGATGCTTTCAACAATAACAAAAAGAAAAATATTTTATGATGAAAAATATGTATCACACAAAAGTCTAGTGTAAAGATGAACCTTTCTGGACTTTTTTTGCGCAGTCATTTATTACATCGAAGTTCAGTTTTTCCATGACTTCCTTTTCGATAAAAGGAACTGAAAGGGCTTTGAAATTTTTTTGTGATAAATATGATTTTTTATTATGTATAAAGTCTTATCTTTTGTTGTTTGATTAATAATGATTACTTTTTCTTACTGCGACTTCTGAGAATGAAATAAAAAATATTAGAACTTTTTTTGAGGTGTATCACACAAAAGTCTAGTGTAAAGATGAACCTTTCTGGACTTTTTTTTGCGCAGTCATTTATTACATCGAAGTTCAGTTTTTCCATGACTTCCTTTTCGATAAAAAGAACTGAAAGGGCTTTGAAATTTTTTTGTGATAAATATGATTTTTTATTATGTATAAAGTCTTATCTTTTGTTGTTTGATTAATAATGATTACTTTTTCTTACTGCGACTTCTGAGAATGAAATAAAAAATATTAGAACTTTTTTTGAGGTGATTTATTTAATTTTTTATTTTCAACCAAATTTGGAATTAGGGGTTTTGAGATAATTCCGAACAAGTTTTTTCCATAGAATTTTTGAAAAAAATCTCTGTAACGATTTTTTATGCAAACATTTTTAATCACATCAGGATAGTTTTTTGCAGTGGCTGAAATGTAGCTTACCCATCTTGAAAAGCTTCATAAGATTAACATGAAGGAATTTTCAATTTTTGTATCAACTGAAAAATGAATAAGTTATTGAGGTGTTACCATTTCAAGTGAAACAGACTGTATATTCAATGATGAAACGCCAAGGTTGTTGCTAAGTAACATCTGGAACCAAATGAATGAAATGAGTACCTACTACTGAAGTACTGAGTAGTGAGAACGTGAACCTACGAATATGTCAAGAATCCGTATGAAATACCTCGAAGGTGCAAACAAAATTTTAAGCGTTCAAAAAAAATGTTTTGACTATCAAAAGTTCCCGATATTTTTCAATAAATAGTCGCCATATCGATAGTGCTGTCAAATTTGAGGCAAGGTAAGAACGAGTTGATAATCAATATTCCATATCGTATTAACTAACAATTCTGGTTCTTTTTTCTGATGTAGAAATTGCAGAAGTACTTGCATCATTTGCATTATTCTTTTCTACTTCACCTATACGCGTTGAATTTGTCCAAAGAACTCGATATTTTCGTTTAATGTGGTTCAATAAGTTTGATGTGTTTATAATTCTTTTAAATTGAACTTTGCAAATGCATTGCAAATGAAGTTTTCACCTCATTCATATTTCTGATTTAAAAGTTTTGGTCAAATTTATCACAAAACTAACAATTTAAAATAGAAACAAGTCAAAAATTGTCGAAAAATATTCAAATAAACAAATGACATATGACTGATGACGTATGAGTTATGACCTGTCACGTTTTATACGACGTATTAGCTGAATAATTTTGGTGTGCTTTCATTATTTTCTTGTCTTTTCAAGTTTCACTCAACTCATTAGAAATAGTTTGACATTTATGTGACAAATTTGGGAACGAAAACATTTTCGAATTACATCAACTTGCAATCTATGATCAGTAAACACTAATGCCAATGCAGCAGCAGTGCAGTCATGATAGGTCGTTGGCTAGTAAGTTGTCCCAAATTTCATTGAAGTTCAATGAAAAGGTGCGAAGGTTCCATTTTTTATTTCTGACTTTGTTTTGCCCTGTTTGTTTGGCGCCCCCTCCTGCCTGGAAAAATACGACGCTAGCGCCTCGTGCTTCTCGCCTATGATCCGCCACTGGGATGACACATTAGAATCTACCGCCAATGAACCTCAAGAAATTTATACGAATTCAGAACAATTTCAATGCATTTGGATCAACTTTAAAAGCACTAAGAAACTTGCCTCGACCCGTAACTTCTGAAGACAAACAAATTAATGTCTTAGCATATTTTCACGCATTTCCCGAGTCATCGATAAGAAGTGCGGAAGAAGATTTGGATATAAAATATTCTTCGGTTCAAAGAATCTTACGAAAACATAAAATGTTTCATTATAAATTAAACAAAATTCAAGCAATGAAGCCTCAAGACCCTCTACAGGGAGTTGAATTTTGTGAAATGTTGATACGCATTCAAGAAGACCTATTTTTTGGAAATAAAATTATTTGAACTGATGAATCGAAATTTTCGAGAGAAAAGATTTTCGATTGAAAAAATTGTCATTATTGGTCCAGCGAAAATCGTCACGTCACAAAAGAAGCCAGAATTCAATAAAAAATTACTTTTAATTCATGATAATGGACAACAAATTGAGGTACGTGATATACGAGGAATCATTGATATCCAGAAGATATGTGAACATTTTGGAGAATAGTGTAGAGATATTCGTCGATATTCTGTCACTCGAAGAATATCAAAACTGTTGGTAGCAACTAGACGAAGCTCCTGCACATTGTCCAAGAAAAGTGAGCGCAGAACTGGAAAGACTTTTTGACGATCGGTGAATAAGGCGTTTGGGACCATGGATCTAGCCAGCGAGATCACCCGATATTAATCCATTAGATTTTCGTCAGTTGCGTTCGAGAGATGAATTGTTATAAATGATTACCTACCCAAACATTTGAAAATTTGGATCCCAATGAAATCAGATCTGCCACGACGAAAACAGCCAACACCCGCATTTTGAGGTGCTTGGAAGTGAACTGCCAGTGATACGAACGTATTTTGACATATTCCACATGCTTGTTTTACTTTTTAATAATTATTCATATCAATATTTCCACTTTCAAGTTTGTTGGTGCTTTTTTAAAGTTTATCAAATCATATTGAAATTGTGCTAAACTAGCATGAATTGCTTGAGGTTCATTGGGTGAACTTTCTACATGTCCTGCTGATAATTCCATTATAATGTTAAAAAATAATGAACAAATTCATGAGAACTTCATTTGAATAGTTTTATTCAATCGTTTTGAAGGAATTTGCAACTTCTGAAGTGACAAAAATGTTGATATTATTAGAACAATGTCACAACGTTACTGTCAAATAGTAATTATGGCCTGCTTACAAAATTCCGAATGAGAATACCATTCTGAAGGGACATTTTCACAAATAAAGGCTCATACGTCCGAAACTTGACTAGTTAGGTATAGGTATGATACATAGAAAGAAAGCAGATTTCAGCACCTTTCCGACTTTTCAATAATATATAGGGTGTACCACTTGAAAACGTCTTAATGTACCATCCATCGTGAACCAGCCTGTATAAATAGGTACTGAGGTTCAACAAAATATAAATT
The DNA here is from genome assembly GCA_958502065.1 of Chrysolina americana. Taxonomy (NCBI): domain Eukaryota; kingdom Metazoa; phylum Arthropoda; class Insecta; order Coleoptera; family Chrysomelidae; genus Chrysolina; species Chrysolina americana. Next base: position 16,845,332 of record OY293411.1, on the reverse strand, counting down.
AAAACGCGATTTCAGAATAGTAAAATCTGAATATCTTATCTATATGTAAAAAAATTCTAGTTTGTTAACTGATTTGTACCACTAGTTTTGGTAACCCTAATGTTACTACAGTTTTGCCCTATATGGACATTCTTAAACTACTACTCATCCTGTCTTAGAGTGATTGTTGTTTTTTTTTTGTTTTTTCCATCATCTGTCGTCCCCCTACAACAGAAGTAGAAAGTTCTGCGAGCCAAGGATTAACGCGGTCTTACCTTTTAACGTGCGATTCCTAGCACTTTCTCAGGCCATCAGAGAAATAAATTGAAATCGCTGGGTTTGAACCAGCAACCGGTATAACCAGAATGATTAAAAAGCATCGACTCTAACTACTCGGCTACCTGTCCTTCGAATTATAAAATCAAAACAAACTAAAATATGACCATATTTTCAGTTACAACTTTTGTACCTGTACTAACTTCCATAAATCCATAACAAAATTAATGACCTGTCAATAATAATTTTGTATCTGAACTCTGTTTACTTGTGACAATGTGGGTATGCCGCCTTAGAAACTGGCGAATATACCAAATGTAATTGATCATTCAGCAGAGTACATTCCAAAAAGACCAGGCACTTGAAAAGTATGGATTGCACCCAACTGAAAGACCGTTTGAGATCAGCGAAGCTCTTCTGGGGTATACCGCATTCCATGTTCCTGTGGCAGCGTTTATATTGGAACCACGATACATTCCGTTGAAACAAGAATGAAAGAGCACAAGGTCCAACTTTCGATTAGGACACACAGAGAAATGTTCTGATGCACAACATACTCTCAATTACGATAATTATTGGGTAAAATTTGAAGGAACCCTTCATCTGCAAAACATTTATTATTATCCAAGACTCTTCTGGGAAGCAACTGAAATTCAGAAATACCTGCCAAAACTTCAACAGAACCGAAGAAGGACTACAACTGAACGAAGCTTGGCTACAGAAATACTACATCAGCACATAATATCGGTATACGAACGACGCTATAATGTTATCTAACGCTATGGAACAATCAGATGTAAGAACGCCAAGTTAAAGATACTCATTCCGAAAGTTAACGGTCAATCAATCTACAGTGAACCGTGAATACTCTAGCTTACTTCGTACTAACTAACATATAAGAGTTTTAACACTTCAGTATCATTAAAATGAAAAGTGGATCTTTTCACAAACCCAATCATTTTATTGACTTCTCGAATGATTTTATCTATATAACTACTGAATTTCAAATCATTTTGTAAAAGAACTCCCAGGTCAAGTTTGGTGGTGCCTCGTTCTAGTGGTTTATTTTGCATATGATATACGAAATTATGTGGGCTCCTGTTACTGCTAAACGTCAGTACTTTACACTTTGACTGGTTGAATAATAACTTGATTTTCTCTGACCAAATTGAAATTTTGTCCAAGTCATTTTGAAGCTCCAAGTAGTCAATGACGCTGCAAACACTTCGAAAAAATTTGAAGTCATCAGCATATAATAAGCAGTCAGATGAAACATCCCTGGGCAAATCGATAATAAACATGAGGAACATTAGCGGTCCTAAGTTCGATCCTTGGGGAATTCCTGAGCCTGCTAAGAAAACTTGTGGGGCCTCTCCCTTGAAAGTAACAAATTGTGACCGTAGTTTTAAGTAAGACAGGAAGAATTTTATAAGATGATTACTTAATCCATAATTCTCAAGTTATGCTAACAGTAAGTCATGATTGACTTTATCGAACGCTTTTGCGAAATCTGTATAAATGCAATCGATTTGCGTTTTGTTAATATTGCTCGTGATATGATTAGTAAACGTTAACAGATTTATTTCTATAGATCTGTTACGACATGCAGAAGCCATGTTGTTCAGTAACAATATAATTTTTGAATGCCTCATATAACTTTCCGTGAATGACAAATTCGAAAATTTTTGCTATACAGTTCAGTACTGCTACCGGTCGATATTTACTAATATTTTTTTTTCGCCATTTTTATGAATTGGTGTTATTTTTGATAACCTGAATTCCTTTGGAAACATTCCTGTACTAAATGATTTATTAAAAATCATGAGAAGTGGATAAAGTAATGATTCTCTATAAGCCTTGAATATATAAAACGGAATGTTATCAGGGCCAGCCGGTTTCTTTAGTTTTAGTTTTTGGAATGCCTTTTACCTCTCAAGGGTTATTTTTTCAAAATGTACGTTTTGTTGATAATTGAAATGTATATTGTCGGAAAGTTGGTTTATTACTCTGGGATCATACGTTGATTCATTTTCGTATACAGAGGAGAAGGAATCTCCGAACTCACCTGCTATAATTTTTGGATCTGACACCTCTCTATTTGTTAGTTTAAAGTGGGTTTAAGTTGATTTAGTTTGTCTCTGTTTATTAACGAGATTCCAGAATAGGTTTGTGGTTTCCTTAATGTTGTTTTGAATGTTCTCCAGGTAATTTTTGCATTCAACTTTGATTTTTCGTTTGATTTCTGCCCTTAGAGTATTATATTTTGTTAGATAATATTCCGATTTATTTTTTTGAGCATGTAAAATTCTTTATCTTGTATGTCTGATTTTAGTTCGTCTGAAAACAATGTTTGGAGTAAGTTTTTAGTTTTTGTCGGTTTGTATTTTGGTCACATATGTTAAGAATATTATAGAATACTTGATAAAAATATGCCACACTATCGTTAACATCATTGAAAGAACCCAGCATCTTCCAATCGAAATCCCTCGAAAGTTCATAAAGTAAATGAAAGTTCGCTTTCTTGAAGTTGAGTTTTTCCTGAAGATTGTTTGTTTGCACGTTGTGAGTACATTTTTGTATTTCGCATTCTAGCAATATAGCAGGGTACTGATTATTTATTTTTACCAGCAGCATCGTCTCCTCAACTACATTCACAGGTATATTGCTTAATACTGAATCCAAGGTTTTATTATTTTCATTAAAAATATTATTGTAAAAATTTAAACTATTAGAGTCCATTATTGACTGAATATCTTTTTCAATTTGATTTTGAAGATTCAACATTCACCCGTGACGGTTGGAATATTATTATCTCCAACTAGTAACATGTGGTCATAATCAGTGGTTTGCTCTACATTTTCAAGTATATCGGAATATTGTTCGTATATATTCGTTAAAGAGGATGGGGGGATAAACGTTGTTTCCAGAATGAACGTTATACCAAGAACGCGTATTTTGACAAATAATGCCTCCATTGGTGAATCTAATTCAATTTCTGAAGAAACGTACTTATTACTCACAGCTATGAGGGCTCCCCCTCCTCTTGTTTTACCTTTTCTTTGCTGATCTCTGTTCTTTCTGTTGATTTTTGTAATTATTAATAAATAATTCTTCATTTTTTATACCATCAGACAACCATGTCTCAGTCAGAATAACCATATCATATGTTTCCGTCAATAAAATTTGGCAAAATTCAGCAGTCTTGGTGCGTAATCCCCTGCAGTTCTGTTGATATATGTTTAGCTTCATTTACAGTTATCCTAAAACTAGATTTAGTGTAACAAAGTAAAAAAAGAGATTCGGTTTAAAAGTTCAAGTAAGAAATACCTATAAACGAAATTAAACAAATTATTAGTGAGCTATTTATTATCTCTCAACATGTGATCCCATCAATGGCCGAGCAGTTTCAATAAAAATATCTAGATGTGTGTTAGTAACCTATCCAAAATCTAACCATGTCCACGGTAACTTAGCCTTCGCATCATCATCACCCCACTCATCTACTGTAGAATCTATATGAAGAACATTTCTAATCGTAACACGGTATACAGTAAACAAAACGAGAGAAATTCCAATTTTCTATTATTTTCAAGTGACTGAATTCGTGTCCGCAAGTCATAATTCAGAAAATCATGCGATTCTACTAATTTTTCATATTGTTCGGGACGAGCTTTTTTTACTGCATAAAGAAAACTACAACTTATGCAGCGTTTCCACTGAGTCTTGGTTCATTTATTAGGACCTGTTCCTGCTTTTAGACCATTATCCTAATTCCTAATACAATTAATTTTATTTGTCAATATTGCAATATTCTTATTCTTTATCGACGAAACCAATGTTCCGTAGTTATCCAACTTGTTTGATAATGAATAGTGATGTATATGACACCTCAATCTCTCTGAAACATGATAAGACAAATTTCGCAGAGAAGAATGACAAACGAAAAATGATGTTGACATTAAGACGATTATATTTTATACCGACACATCTTTTCTACGAGCCCGATGGCATGGCCAATACAAAAAAAAACATTTAATATTTATATGAAGACATCAGAGTTGATTTATTGGGGATACACCGTAATTTACACCTATCCATAATCATTTATGATTGATGAAAATGGATCGACATGGTTTCGGGTTCTACCATAATTTCCGCCGTATTTTCGGTTGGATATCTTTTATGTGACATAATTGGTGATGTTCTGAGTGATTGGTGTGAGATTGTGTAAACCACTACTATGTTATTTTCATCTATTGAAAGGAATAGTGTGGGAATACTTTCATTCTATTATTTCAGACAATTTTCGAGTCGGCTTCCAGGGGTTAGTTGTACAGAACATTAATCCCGCCTATCAGGTGATAATACTTGCAAGTTAGGCCAGGCCAAATCGAATTTATATATACAGTGCTTCTCAAAAGTCCCCTACCCCCTCTTACTTTTGGATCGATTATACATAAAGAAGTGAAATTTGGAAACTGAATATTAAAGGTTGTAAACTTCCCTACTAGTGATGATAGGATGACGAATAATTAAATTATTATTTCAATTATTTTAAATGGAACCCTACGGCAAACGACACCTCTTTTAAAGAGAACCTATTCAATGATACTTATTTTTATTTTTGTTTATGGCAGTTTTGGCAACTCGCTTTTAAAACACGCAAAGCTGTGATGAATTAAATCAGTTAATACTAAAATTCAAAATTCAATTCTGGATAGTTGTCAAATAAGCTGAAGTTTTTGTTATTCGTTAGTCTCCCGAATTCGACGTTTTTGTACTTTTCCAAGTTTTTGTACATTTAATTTGTGTATTGTTGATCGAACTTGTAACTGTTTTAGCAGCTTTTGGTAATTTTAGATTTTTTTTTCATTTTAATAATTTGTTAAACTGTTGTGAGCCGAACGTTTCAGTGCTTCAAGAAGCGAAATGGTACGTGCTTTGGGTGATAAAGTAACATCGATCCTAATTCTTGGTGAAACTGGACAAAATATTCATGCAGCAGAACGCATTTTTCATGCGATCGCCCCGTTTCGAGGAATTACTCAAGGAAGCTTCTTTATAAGTTTGGAATAACAGGTATAGTATTGATGATGCGAAACGATCTAGCAGACCACAAATTTCTGATAAGAAAAAAATTTATATACTTGCAGAAGTAATAGTTAATCCTACTTCTTCAACAACTCAAGTTGCATCTACCTGTGAAGTCAGTCGAAGTACAGTACACAGGGTGTTGAAAAAACATAAATTTCATCCATACAAATTAAAAATGGTTCATCAACCCTCCGACGACGACCCAGACCGAAGACTAGAATTTTGTGAAAATATGGAAACCAAAATTTACCAACAGCCAGACTATGTCAAAACAATTTGTTTTGTTTATCTAAATGGAAATGTAAATACACAGAATGTGAGGTATTGGAGTGACGCAAATCCTCACCTGTTTCGTGAAACACTACCCAATATCCCCAGAAGGTGAATGCTTGGGCAGGTATCCTGGGAAACCATATCATTAGTCCTCTATTTTTAAATACCAATTTAAATGGTGAGCTGTTGCAAAACGCAATAGAACCGTTAATCCTTGCAATTTTGGAAGATAATCCAGATGAATTCGACAATTTGGAAATAATATTCCAACAGGATGTTGCTCTTCCACACTATTACGGTGCAGTAAGACGGTATTTGGATGAGGAGTATCGTGGTAGATGGATTGGACGACGAGATTCAACAGAATGGCCACCTCGATCACCGGACCTCATACCTTTGGATTTTTTCCGTGGGGGTACCTCAAATCGAAGTTTAACGCCACTGAACTTGCCAATATTGACGTTTTAAAACAACGTATTGTTGCAGAATGTGAGTCTGTTTCCGCAGACACATTTGCAAAAGTACGAGAAGAGTTTACAAATAGGATATTTCACTGTTAGGAAGTAAATCGAGGTCACTTCGAGCACTTTCTTCAAGTAGATACTGATTCTCAAAACTAATTAATATCATACTGAATGGAATTTAAATTTTAATGTTTACTGATGAGCCATTAAAACTGCCACAAACACAAAGAAAATCAGTATAATTGAATAGGTTTTTTCGATTCCTTTTAAAAGAGGTGTCGCTTGCCGTAGAGTTCCATTTAAAATTATTGGTCAAAATGGCCTTGTGACGTCATCTTTGACGATTTCGTTCTATGATCAAAAGCAGGGAAGTTTACAACCTTTAATATTCAGTTTCCAAATTTCACTTGTTTATGCATGATCGTTCCAAAGATAAGAGAAGCACTGTATACCCGAATTCTCGAAAAATTATCAGCAGTATGTGGGAGGTCGGAGAGTTTGAGGTAAATCATAAGTGTTTTAAGAAAAATCAAGACGACACAATAAAAGTTCCGGATGGGGGCTGGGGTTAGCTAAATATACGTAGATATACAGGGTAATGTATCCGTATCTCCATTATGTATTTTTTATCAGTTTCTCGGTTCCATCATGAGACATTTAATGTACCTTACATACACTGTTTTTCGGAAATATTTACGGTTTTTGTGTTTTTTTCCAAAATCCGTCAATCATAACATTTGAAATTTCAGTCATTCAATAAATAACATTTCTTGTATCTAAGAGAATAATAATTCTTATTACAAAAAATTTGATTGCAAACTAGGGACATCAAATAGAGATAAACAGAAAAGTATTCGAAAGCAAAAAAAATTTAACTAATAGTTCAATTTAAGTGGTAGCAATATTGATATTCCTGGTATCCATGATGTTCACTCATTACTGCTAAACGAACGCAAAAATATTCATTAGAGAAAAAACAGTTGCTTTAAGCTTTCAACAGAATCACAATTGAGGAAGTTTATGAGATCATTCAGATCTTGCAATTGTTGAAATATCTCACACTCCCTTATTTCTCTAAAAAATGGGTAATGTAATGATAGCACGTGTTCTAATCTTTCCCGTTATTGTAAGTTATAAATTGTACAGTGCTAGTTTTAATTTGTGCAATTATTCTGATGAAATGTATTAGGCACTACATCTTTAGATATGTTTGACCTGTGAAGCTAAGCAGTAGGGATTGCTAAATTGCCAAGCGGGACGGAGATTGGCAGGAACAGACCGAAAGGCTGACAAAATACAATGAAGAAATAAGGAAAGCCAAGAGGAACAGCTTCAGGAGCTTTCGTGAGACGATCACATCAAGCCCCGCAGCAGCCAGATTGTATAAAACGGTGGTGAGAGGCAGAGAGCAAGGACCAATGTCACTCAGAAGAACAGATGGTAGCTACACAGAGGATGAAGAGCAACGAGCTCTCCTCCTACTGGAGACGCACTTTCCAGGTAGCATACCATTTGAACCCGACAGATCACTGGAAGAACCAGGTAGAGCCAGGCGAGAAGACTGGGAGGTAGCGAAACCATATGCACTCCCCAAAGAGTGAAATTGGCAATTGACTCCTTCCAACCATTCAAGTCACCCGGAATTTACGGTATATTTTCGGCCCTTTCACAAAAAGGGCAAACGGAACTACTGTCATTTATTATTAAAGCAACCAGATTCAGTCTGGCAGTCGGGTACATACCGAGCAACTGGAGGAGAGCACGGGTAACCTTCATTCTGAAAGTAGGAAAGAAGGACCCTACCCTCCTGAAGTAATTCAGACCAATCTGTCTCTCATCCTTCTTACTGAAGACACTGGAGAAGATGGTAGATAACTATATTAGAACCGAGATACTTGAGAGGGTGCCATAACACCCCGGGCAGCATGCATACAGGGCGGGCAGATCAAAGGAAACCGCTCTGTACGTGCTTAACGAAAGCATCCAGAGATCACTCGAGCATAAAGAAATGGCCCTATGCGCCTTCTTAGACATAGAGGGGGCATTCGACAACACCTCTCAAGAAGCAATAAGTAGGGCCCTAACGAACAAGGGAGTGGACAGATCCACATCCAGATGGATGTGCCAAATGCTGGCTACAAGAACTACTGAAACGAAAGTAGGCGATATCTGCTTTCGGATCAGCACAAACAGGGGATGCCCACAAGGAGGGGCTGACGACATAGTCATCATAGCTAAAGGCAAATTCGAAGGAACCCTCTGCGATCTCATAGAAAGGGAGCTAGAGACTACCAGAAGATGGTGCCTTTCTGTGGGGTTGGGAATTAACTAGAAGAACCAAGTTTCAGCACCCAAGGGCTGTTCGCCTCGATGAAGCAGACTTAGAATGGAAGCAAGAGGTGAAGTATCTAGGGCTTACCCTAGACTCAAAACTACTCTGGAACAGACACGTAGAAAAGATCGTTAACAAGGCAAAATCTTCACTGATGGTGTGCAGGAATATTGCAGGAAAAACGTGGGGCTGTAACCCATCAATACTGCGATGGATGTACACCATGATAGTGAGGCCTATGATCACCTACGGAGCAGTAGTGTGGCACGGCAGAATCGAACTCGCCATAACAAAGAAAATCATGGAAAAAGTGCAAAGACTACCATGTCTTTGTATAACAGGACAATAACAGGCAATAGAGGTAATTCTGGACCTCACTCCTCTCCATATCATGGTGAGGAGAACTGCTTGGGGAGCAAACCTCAGGTTGGCTAAAGTTGGACTCAAAAGGACAGCACACATCGTAAGGGGCTCAACCCCCACCGAAAGTGCACACCTTGCCGATCTCCCAACTGACGAAATTACTAGGAAATTAAGTTTAGAAAAATTCTTTCGAACGGAATTAAATACCAAGAGTGGATGGAGCATAGAATCCATTCGAGCACTGGGAAAGAATACCATAACATGGTACACAGACGGGTCCAAAACTCCCGACGGAACTGGATCAGGAGTCTTTGGGCCTCGCACCAAATACTCCGAACCCATGGGCCAGTTCCCCAGTATTTTTCAAGCGGAAATTCACGCCATAGAAAGGTGCATTCCATTCAACCTCGACAGGAAATACCGGAACAAGGAAATCGCAATCCTCTCCGATAGTCAAGCAGCCATCAAAGCGTTGAGCTCATATAACATCAACTCAAAGATGGTTTGGGAATGCCTAGACAAACTTAATGATCTAGGCAGGAACAATAAGGTGATCCTCCTCTGGGTGCCGGGGCACGTCGGAGTGGAGGGCAATGAACAAGCAGATACCCTGGCACGAAAAGGGGCATCCACGCCACTGATCGGGCCAGAACCAATTTGCGGACTTGGAAAATCTTACTTCCAAGACGAACTCAATAAAACTGAAGAAGCAATGAGACCAACTTACTGGCAAAGACTTCCAGGGCTAAGGCAGGCCAAAGATCTCCTCGGTAACTTCAATCGAGCAAGATCGAAGACATTGATTAACCTCAGCAAAACTAGTCTAAAGACAATCACGGGATTTCTTACGGGGCACTGCAGACTCGAAGAACACCTAAGGAAGCTGGGCTTAGAGGAGGACAGCAACTGCAGATTCTGTGGGGAATATCCAGAAACACCACACCATATATTGATGGAGTGTTATGCTGTACATCACAGAAGACTGAATATACTGGGATCACACCATCTGACTGTGGGAGAAATACCACGAATAGACCCCCTCAAAATCCTTAAATTCCTCAAGGTATTGGGGCTTGAGGGGCTGCTGTGAACGAGAACACCTTGAAATAGCAGAAGATGGTGGGGCACAATAGTTCTAATTAGGTCGCAGCGCATCAGTCACCATCCATTTTTACCATTACCATTACCATCTTCTCTCGTATGAAAAAACCGTTTGTTGTATAATTATATTATAATAACATCCTATATGCCAAAGGTGAATCTAATTTATAAGTTAGATATCCAAGAACCATTTTGTTCGATACAAATTATCAGTTAATTGAAGAAACTCTATCAATGACTTCTTTGAAGTCATCGCTAATACATTAAGATAAATAGGCTGAATTATTCAAAACGGAAATGAAATTATGTATGTAGCGATTGAAGCCATATCAAGACTTATATGTTAGTGAACTTTAATCGAGCCGACAAAGACTTGTTGGAGAAATGGAAAATCACTTGTTTGTTATAATTAATAATTAATTTTTGTGTCTGATGATTAATCTACATCCATTTCACAATGTTTCACTTTAATTCGATATTAATTGTTTTTCTACAAGATATGCAGCGGAAATTGTATCAATATAATTAAGATAATGAGAACCCTGAGAAATTGTTTTTCAAACAATTTGATTAACAGGTTTTCCGTTCTCCAACAGATGGAGTTCTGGTACATTAGAAATGAGAAAATAAATCTTTAGTCATGGAAGCACTCTGCGTCTCCCAAACGAAGTATTTAACGCCTTATATTTTCAAAATTGAGCATGTTTCCGTTTTCAACATGAATACCTTCCAAGAGGTAATCTGCAACAATGGAAAATAAATATGAAATTTGTAAAAAATTGAACATTATATTTTTTCAGCATATAATTGAGACGGTACCTTCATCCACATATGTCAAAAGAAGTAATTCGACTCAAATCACGAAACCACTATCTCGTATCATGGATGATTCTATTCAGCATGGAACTTTTTTAAGCGGACTGAAAATGTCTTTTATTGAATCGCCTATAATTCCAACAGTAGCCTTCTTTGGTCATATGAAGCCAACAAAATACCCTGTGTATATTTTTAATGTTTTTGAAGTACTTTTGTCGAAGATTATTCAGAGAATATAATATTCTCACAGTTTATTAGATAAAAAAGTATCTTCACGTTTTCAAAAATAATATATTATTGTTTAAAAACTCCTACCAAACAATGGGTTATGATGTATACTATTTTTCTCAATTCTATTGAGAAATCAATTCAGGAGCAAACCACTATATTGAAGGAAGGACTCAACTCTTACTTGAAAGATAAAATGAGCTTGGAACTGACAGAACTGGAAAAGAATCAATCATTCCTGCAGCGTAAAATCCGCAGAAATAATATTATTATTTTCGAACTAGATGTTGATAAGAACCATCTTCTTCAAGAAACTCTTGCTAAACTCAACAGTGTCCTCGGCCTAAGCATTACTGAGACAGAAATTGGTAATATATATACCAAAAACCAAAATAATATATTACTGTGCGGGTGGTGGACGGCTATTACTATTATTTGCCATGGCCTTCCGAGGCGACTTACCGATCGATGTATTTGGTGGTATTCACTTTTCAGCTCTAAGAAAACCCGAAAACCTACAGCACCACTCCGAGTGGTCGGTGCGCACTTCAAGCTAGCACCAGACGTCGGGATTGGCATTCAGGCAACTCACATCAAACTTGAAGATTCTCGCGTACTGAGGCATCGAACTTCTGTCCTATGCGAGCCAGAAGCTCCACAGCTAGATACCTTAGCTACTGGTCTACCTTCCTGTTGTCTTGGAATTCATCTCTTATTTGAAGAAATCCCAGGTATTTTCTAAACTAACAAAGCTCAAGGGATCGGGCATTTCTATCGCCAATGACTTTTCTGTAGTGGATCGACAGCAACAGAAGTATTTGAGAGAACATCTTAATAAAGCGAAGTTACAAAAACTGGAAGCTAAAATCAAAGGAAACAAGCTTATAATTGATGAAAAAATATACTCAATCGATGTGTTGAAGGAATTGGATGAAAAGGCAGAAACTGATAGTGGATTTGAAGTCGTGGAACTGAACGAGCAAGATTCTGATACTGAAAAGAAAAAAAAAATTGTACAGCCCAAAAACTCAGGTAACCAGTGATAGAACAAGATCACTCCGTAGTCTAGCAAATCAGAACTGACTCATATATTGTGAAAGTTCAGAGGGATGCGTCAGCGGTAAAACACACGGACCCACTAAAAACCAGGGGATCCCACATGAAACTAGAGGCCAAAATGATCATCTAAAAAAAAACCTTCGGCCAGCGATGTTTTATGCTTGTCCAGCGTTCTGCAGACTGCTCTAAACTCCTTTTATGAGTTTGGACAGGATGAATTACTTCGTATCATCATCAAGAGTGACAGGTAAATTCGACTGGATGCGCTGCGCGCCATTGCTGGCGTCGACTTCATCCCGGCATATGTTAAAAGCCTGTCGGATAAATTCTACAGGTTTCACATCCCCAAGAGTAAGCTAACAAGAGACCTTACCAGGCTCAGAATTTACGATAATCAGCCCCGCAAACAAGGCGGGCTGATATATCAATCTTTGGTCATCTTTCAGGAAAGATGGTAAGAACCGGTTCCATAGGAAACCAAGCCGCTTTTAGATAGTGCGCGAAGTACCTCGTCCCGGTTTTTTGCCTCAGCCTTTTCCGGGGTTAGTTCGAAACAATCCACTTCTGATCAAACTTAGACAAAGCAGTCTACATTGAATGCAAACGAATCACATGCATACCCTTTGCAGGAGGCATAGATTATACGAACTATCAGTTGAAATATTCGACCTTCCGCTAACACCAGCAAAGGCGTATACTAGCGACCCCTCTCTGGGACTCTATGTACCCCTTGGCACAAGCGCTCCTTCCTCTCCTAGCCAGCAATGACTGGGAAGGGGGAGGCGGCTCTACGTGCGTCCTCCCGATTCTCTTCCTCTCCTGAACCCTCTTGGGTGACGGCGCGAATTGATGACGTAGTTACGATTATATCAATTGATGTTAGACCAAATTGAAAACTTTGTAAAATAAACTCTTATTTGTTTATTTTTCAAATATTGTGAAAGCCTTTCGTGGCCATCGTTACTCACATGAATACTTTTTGGAATGTAAGGCTAACGTTGATTGCGAGTTTGATTCGACGTTTTGTATTTGACAGCTACTCAGTTCACTGTCGATTGATTGACATTTGACATTCGTTGTCGCAATAGGTATCTGTGAGTTGACATTCTTACCTCTGATTGGCCCGTAGCGTTAGGTAACGTAATCGAGTCGTTCATACCGTTTATATGTGAAAAGGAGTACAACTGAACAAAGCTTGGCTTAATAAATATTAAAGTAGACCCACACTGCACACAGGCCGACGCCCGACAGACCAGAAAAAAGATTCAAAATGGTTGGAATGTTAATTAGGATTTTATTGACCAGTTCACTGATTGATGTAAGATGGGGTTGCAGCAGAATGGTGGAATCGGAATCCCGAGGAAATTGTAATACTTATAAACCATTGCGAGCTTACAATATACACCTATTTGTTGTAAATAACTGCAATACAGATTTTGAAAAATGTTTTTTCAATTTTGAATTAACAAAATTTAAAAACCTACCATATTAAAAATAAATAATTGAAATAAAATGCCAGAACATTTTCCATCAAAACTTTCTTAATATTGAGTAGATTAGAGTTTACTATTTTCATTTCGAGACCAAGATCAAGACTAATACTTGGTCTTGGTCTCGAAAGTCAAGTCTTGGTCTTGGTCTTGGGAAGATTTATTGAGTCTTGCTCCCGGTCCCGGTCCCGAACTGAATATGTCAATAGCAAGAGCGACATATTTTGCTTTAATTGGTTGCCATCTGAGATATGGAACATGTTTTTGGGGAAATAGTACTCAATTTTCATTTAACGCTGTATTTGAACTCCAAAAGAGAGCTGTACGATATATTTGCAGAGCGAAACCTAAGAGACTCTTGTAGAACGCTATTCATCAAACACAAAATAATGACTTTAAACTGTATTTTCAGTGTTGCATGATCCACAGAAATTAAGTAATGAAATAAATTTCAACTCCCATTATAATACAAGGCATGAAAACTACACTATATTCCATTATCAATTCCTAGAAGTTCAATGAAAGAGATATCAACGAAGACAAAAGACAAAAGACAAAAGACAAAAGACAAAAGACAAAAGACAAAAGACAAAAGACAAAAGACAAAAGACAAAAGACAAAAGACAAAAGACAAAAGACAAAAGACAAAAGACAAAAGACAAAAGACAAAAGACAAAAGACAAAAGACAAAAGACAAAAGACAAAAGACAAAAGACAAAAGACAAAAGACAAAAGACAAAAGACAAAAGACAAAAGACAAAAGACAAAAGACAAAAGACAAAAGACAAAAGACAAAAGACAAAAGACAAAAGACAAAAGACAAAAGACAAAAGACAAAAGACAAAAGACAAAAGACAAAAGACAAAAGACAAAAGACAAAAGACAAAAGACAAAAGACAAAAGACAAAAGACAAAAGACAAAAGACAAAAGACAAAAGACAAAAGACAAAAGACAAAAGACAAAAGACAAAAGACAAAAGACAAAAGACAAAAGACAAAAGACAAAAGACAAAAGACAAAAGACAAAAGACAAAAGACAAAAGACAAAAGACAAAAGACAAAAGACAAAAGACAAAAGACAAAAGACAAAAGACAAAAGACAAAAGACAAAAGACAAAAGACAAAAGACAAAAGACAAAAGACAAAAGACAAAAGACAAAAGACAAAAGACAAAAGACAAAAGACAAAAGACAAAAGACAAAAGACAAAAGACAAAAGACAAAAGACAAAAGACAAAAGACAAAAGACAAAAGACAAAAGACAAAAGACAAAAGACAAAAGACAAAAGACAAAAGACAAAAGACAAAAGACAAAAGACAAAAGACAAAAGACAAAAGACAAAAGACAAAAGACAAAAGACAAAAGACAAAAGACAAAAGACAAAAGACAAAAGACAAAAGACAAAAGACAAAAGACAAAAGACAAAAGACAAAAGACAAAAGACAAAAGACAAAAGACAAAAGACAAAAGACAAAAGACAAAAGACAAAAGACAAAAGACAAAAGACAAAAGACAAAAGACAAAAGACAAAAGACAAAAGACAAAAGACAAAAGACAAAAGACAAAAGACAAAAGACAAAAGACAAAAGACAAAAGACAAAAGACAAAAGACAAAAGACAAAAGACAAAAGACAAAAGACAAAAGACAAAAGACAAAAGACAAAAGACAAAAGACAAAAGACAAAAGACAAAAGACAAAAGACAAAAGACAAAAGACAAAAGACAAAAGACAAAAGACAAAAGACAAAAGACAAAAGACAAAAGACAAAAGACAAAAGACAAAAGACAAAAGACAAAAGACAAAAGACAAAAGACAAAAGACAAAAGACAAAAGACAAAAGACAAAAGACAAAAGACAAAAGACAAAAGACAAAAGACAAAAGACAAAAGACAAAAGACAAAAGACAAAAGACAAAAGACAAAAGACAAAAGACAAAAGACAAAAGACAAAAGACAAAAGACAAAAGACAAAAGACAAAAGACAAAAGACAAAAGACAAAAGACAAAAGACAAAAGACAAAAGACAAAAGACAAAAGACAAAAGACAAAAGACAAAAGACAAAAGACAAAAGACAAAAGACAAAAGACAAAAGACAAAAGACAAAAGACAAAAGACAAAAGACAAAAGACAAAAGACAAAAGACAAAAGACAAAAGACAAAAGACAAAAGACAAAAGACAAAAGACAAAAGACAAAAGACAAAAGACAAAAGACAAAAGACAAAAGACAAAAGACAAAAGACAAAAGACAAAAGACAAAAGACAAAAGACAAAAGACAAAAGACAAAAGACAAAAGACAAAAGACAAAAGACAAAAGACAAAAGACAAAAGACAAAAGACAAAAGACAAAAGACAAAAGACAAAAGACAAAAGACAAAAGACAAAAGACAAAAGACAAAAGACAAAAGACAAAAGACAAAAGACAAAAGACAAAAGACAAAAGACAAAAGACAAAAGACAAAAGACAAAAGACAAAAGACAAAAGACAAAAGACAAAAGACAAAAGACAAAAGACAAAAGACAAAAGACAAAAGACAAAAGACAAAAGACAAAAGACAAAAGACAAAAGACAAAAGACAAAAGACAAAAGACAAAAGACAAAAGACAAAAGACAAAAGACAAAAGACCTGGACCGGAATTGGTAATGGAATATAGTGTAGTTTTCATGACTTGTATTATAATGGGAGTTGAAATTTATTTCATTACAAATACAGTTCAAGTCATTATTTTGTGTTTGATGAATAGCGTTCTACAAGAGTCTCTTAGGTTTCGCTCTGCAAATATATCGGACAGCTCTCTTTTGGAGTACAAATACAGCGTTCAATGAAAATTGAGTACTATTTCCCCAATAACATATTCCATATCTCAGATGGCAACCAATTAAAGCAAAATATGTCGCTCTTGCTATTGACATATTCAGTTCTCTAGCGATTACTCTAGTTGCGAAACATCCAGGCCAGAGTAGCCGAGTGGTTAGAATCAATGCTCTTCAATCATTCTGGCTGTGTCGGTCGTGAGTTAAAAGCCCAGCGACTTCAGTTTATTTTTCTGATGCCCTGAGAATCGCACGTTAATCCTTGGCTCGCACAAGTTTCGACTACTGAGGGCTGTCGTTCGTAGGGGGACGACAGCTAGTTGATGGAAAAAACAATTTAAAACAAAAACAATCCTGATGACAAATTTTCACATAAAGAGATGTGACTGTTGAAAGGGAGATCCTCATCCACATAAAAGTTTAGTCTCAGATTCAGTAGATATTAATGTGTTACTAAGGAAAATTCAATCGAGTTTGCACCTAAAAGTTAACATGCACGTTTTCGATAAATCAAAGGATAATTTCTGTTCTCTAGATTGCTCAGTTCCTCATTGTTCTTCCTATGCCATACTATTGTGGTATCATCCTCATATTCACATACATATGTTGATAGAAGCTAGGTCGTTGATGTATAGAAAAAACAAGAGTGGGCTAAGCACTGAGCCCTGTTGGACATCACAACATATCAGCTGAGAACCAGAAATATAGACCAAGGTCGTCAACGATCTTGAAAACTACCCAATTAAAGTCCTTATGTATAGGTATTCGCCCAGTTAAAGTCTTCGATTAATTATTTTTATCAGATTATGAACGAAGAGAAAATCACAATGGCTACTCTTTGAATATAATAAATATTCGACACGATACCATAAGTACAGAAACCATATTAAACTGAAACTGAAGTTTCGATCGAAGCTCTCTCTTTTCATTTGAGCAGCGAAATCGTTAACCTGAAATTCCTTAAATGAAATTATCTCGCGTATGTATAACTTGTTATTGAGTCATTATCATCTACACCTCTATACTTACCAAAACCTATAATTTCGTTCGACACGTAAACTACAACATTCAATAAATCAAAAGTTAGTTTTACGTTGCACAGTGTAATGGAAGAGAGCCATATTTTTCCCAGGGAGTTATTTCGATGTCTCAATTTCTTATTTATGACTTTAATTCCTTATTCAAATTCGAATCCCAGAATAAAATCTAACACGATTCATTAATAGAGATGAAAGATGTAAAGCTTGAAATGAACCGCTCCAGTGTAAAGTAATTGAAATCAGTCATCGTGTTATTAACCGCTACATTCCAAACAACGTAAATTTAAAAAATGTACAAATATGTACAGGGTATTTCGAACAAACCACCAGAAGTACAGAAACCTATACAACCCAGGAACGATGATGTATTTTCAAGAAGGTAAGAGATAACCCTGATATCAGACACTCTCATCAATAAACAAGAGATTATTTTAAGAAATATCAATCTACAGGAACTGCAGTGAATACTAAACTAAGAGATGATTCGTATTTATTGTTTCCATAATATTATTATAATTTTTTTGTCGTAGAAAAATGCCTTCTATTCTTGATAAGATCTAAGATACTTGTATTTCAAGAAACTTTGTATTAAAAAATTTGGATATAATTTGTACAAATAGGTATGACTTGCTTTATCAAAATTTTTGTTTCACAGAGTATGACTGCCTCTCTCTGAAGAGGGTTACAGCTTATTATTTTACATATAACCATAATTTGGATAAAAATAAAATTTTCCTGTTAGTTTATTATTGACTTCTTTCCTATGCGGTGGTGTGCGGGTTGAGTCCTCGCCTCATAAGCCAGAGAGCGTGAGTTCGAATCTCAGCATTGCCACCGGTCTCGTGCATGGCTTCACACGTATTAAAAGGTTAAAAGGTAAGGGCTAGCTCGCACATGTCTCTGACTTTTGAGGGTTGCACGTAGGGGTGCAACCTGTTGACGGATATAACAATTTCAACAATTTTTTATGTGTCCACTTTATAGGCATATTCAATTTAATCAATTTTTTATGTGTCATCCTTCATGTCATTTTCAGTTCAATAATTTTAAACAGTATGATCAATGGAATTCTTTCATTCTATTGAAATAATAATAAATTTGAATATATTCTATTTTGAAATTCGTTAAAAGTGAGTAATAATATGAATTTTTCAATCTCTTATAGTAGCAGGGGAGCCCAAGCGGGGATTTCGGGATTTACTGAAGCGCGGCAGATTTATATATAGGGGGATACCTTGTACCCGGTTAAGTACCTCCACCAAATAAATAAATAAGGTCGCGCGTCCAGGATAAAGGATCAGATTAGTAAAAAAAATTGATCATCAGAAATTCTCGAGCGCATCAGATTAAGGTATGGTGAGTTAGTTAAATGCTAAAAAGTGCATATTCTACTAATCTGACAATTTGAGGGTGACGTAAAGAAAGAGGAGGGCTACAAAGTTGTAAAAAAAACGTCATCTCGACATTCTCGAGCTTGGCTAATTTTTTTTATTTTGCAAGAAATAATTCAAGGATAATGAAAAATATATAATCTGACGATTTCCACAAGCCGAAATAACAAAAATTCGTCGATAAAGTCTATTGAGTGCAGCTGCGTAATAATAATAATAATAATAATACTCCCTCATAAACACTCGTAGAGTGTACCCAAAGGCATAGCCTGTGCGGGTAGAGGACGGCTATTATTATTATTTGCCGTGGCGTAATTTCTATATTCCCTCTCCGGTAGATTTTAAGAAATCTCAAAAAGACTACGAATTTATTTTTTCAAATGCGTTTTTTTTGGAATAACTTTTAAATGGCTCCATCGATCTATTTCAGCTATGATCAGCTCTTAATATAAAAAAAACACGTCGATCGCCGTCAGTCCGGTCAGAATCGGTTGATTCGTTCGTGAGTTATCGTTGTCGATAGAAAACAGCAAAAAGTGTTTTTTCGGAATCACTCTGAAATTTCCAGTTCGATCAATTCAAACTTGAAGATTCTTCTTGGAGCTTGAAAAACTGCGTCGAATGCCGCCAACCGCGTGAAAATGTTGTATCAGACTTTTGAGCTCGGAGAGCTCATAATGACAAAAAAAACATAATTTTGAGCTCGAAGAGCTCAAAATCAAAATATGTGAAATGTTGAGCACTTAGGTATGGAGTTAGCGGGAAGTTGTAGGGATGGCCTTTACGGTCAACCGTTTTCCTAATTTTTTTTGTCAGATAAGGCGGATCCCTCAAATAATCGTCAGCTTAGGAGACAGCACATCTAGGACATAAAGATGAACCATATATAACCATCTAACGCGCTTGAGTATTTCAAAATGGCGATTTTTTTTTCATATTATAATAATGGTCGCGAGTTTGCGTCACATCGACATCGTCAGATTATTGCATGGGAGCTTTTTTTTAGGTTCAGTCAACACCCCCTAAGAAAATCTGACGCGCTCGATAATTTTTTTTTTTCATTTTCAACCCTTACCTACGACCACCCCCATCATGCGACGATCAGATTAACATACGTACATTATTAAAAACACGTAGGACATTGATGCTATCAATATCTGACGCGCTCGAGTATGTCCATGCAACAGTTTTTTTTAACAAATTTGAAAATCTATAACCGCTTCCCCCATCGATGAAAAGATATACATTACATAACATTTTTTTCTTCGTATCATCTAAGCTTTGCTACCCAATAGGTCTCTATGACGCTCGAGTAAATCCAATTTAGCATCGTGGTCTTCCCTACTATAGGTTTTTCTATGTGAGATGACTTCAGTTGATCGTTTTCAGGATAGATGTTCGAGTCCAGGTAAAGGATAATAATAATAATAATAAATATTCGTCCAAAACAAAATGGCGACACATAATGTCAGAACTCCTTATATGAGGATCCTCTGGTATATATGGCTATTTACAAGTTATTGTAAAATGAAAACATATTTTTGGTTGGTTACCTACAATAGTTTTCTGTTCCTCAAAATGGCAGATTTTTTAAAGAAATTCAAATGACAGGGATGGTTGAGTGATACCTCGCATTACTGAATGTCAGCAAAATAAGTATTCTGTCAAGCACGACTTGATTTAGTGTGTGGTGAGCTCATCCTAAATTTGCGGCGATTCGCCGCACCGCGGGCGTGAGGGCCTATTGGCCGTCACGTAGTCCGCCACACACTGGATACGGGACGCGTGCTGTCTCGCCGACTTGATCTTAGCTTTCATCTTATGAATGCGTCGCTCATGCCTAACAATCAAAGGGGTGGTATTCCTCCTCAACGCTTCGTACAGGGTCTGAGCGGTGTTATACATAGCAGAGTTGATCTGCTATGTGGCATATCTGCCACTTCGTTAACTGGCTGAGGAGGGGCTCTGATATAGTCTCGAACCTGAAGATGAGATACATAATCCCATAGATTTTGGGCGGTATTCACCCGACAGAGCTTCTAGTCTTCGGACCATACAGAAGACCGTCTCTTAGTTCATCCGTCAACTCAAAGCGTCCGTTTTCATTGCGGTAATCATAAGGAGGCAAGCCATCGTTTTGGGTTCCGCCACCTTGCCTATGACCCCTTTTCCGAGGGGGTCGGTTGTGGGCGCCTTTTCCTCGTGTATCTTGAACCGAGCGGTACGGTATACCGGGGGGTTAGCCTAGTATTACCACGGCCAACATCAGAAGGAATGAGCAATAGCCTTGGCTGCCGGTGCGGTTATTATCATTATCATTATACATCTGTCGATGATCAGGTTCATAATTATAATATTGAATGTTGTACATTGCACTTAGTTCTAGCTATCTTTAACATATCTGTGGTTGAATAGCAACTTTTCTCTCCTAAGTCATACAAAGCGAATTACTTTTACAAAAAAGAAGTATTGACAAAACTAGTTTGATGGGTGGAAATGAAAGGTGTGATTTTAAAACAGCCAATTTTTGAGTTAATATGTGAACTCCTCACAGACCCTTTAGAATATTTTGCAGATGTAAACCAACATATCTCTCATTTTCACGAAGTTATTTATAATATTCTCGATATCTGTGTTCATAATATCAGACAAAATCCTATTTAATTTAAAAAAGCAAACGGCTTCATTAGTTTGAAATTGGAGTACCTATTTTCATCAATTATAAATGATTATTCATTTCAGATGATCATTTTGGTGAATGGTTGGTATTTTGATCAACAACTCACTTTAAAACAAAATAATTCCTTACTGATTTATTCGTACATTCTTTATAGTTAAGTTGATTATTTCATCCATGCTTTTTTCATGAATCATTCAATAGGAACAAAAATGTCGAACTGAAGTTATAAAAACTCCCACAAACACTGGTATAACAAAAAAAAGCCAAGGTACCTACTTTTCTGACTGAACTGAAATATCGTTATCGTGAATTCCAAGAAACGCCCTTGAAGCTCGAAGTCATCGCGTGCGGATATTTCAATTTGCCGTCTCAGCAGTCCTTTTGTGTTGTTTTGATCCAGCACCTCTGAAATATTGGCCAGACAGCCCCGTAACTTCGTGCAACGTCATTCTTTTCAAGCTAATATTCCAAACGTCTACCTAAATTCACTGTGAAATGTTGATTCTAATTAAATTCCAGCTACGCCGCTCGCACGAAAGGAAAGTTAACCCATTAATGTCTTCATTTGCCTTTCGAAAATCGTATGAAAAGATGAAGACACTTTGATAATGGAAAATGCTTTTGATGTTTGTATGTTCAGAAAGTATGTTTTTTCATGAACAAGTAGATCAAGAAAACTTAAGTTGCGGGATTTTCATGGTTGTTTGAAAGTTCGAACCATTACAGTCTCGTTATGTCTGCCTGTTCACCCGTCAGTATGTCACAACACTGCAACTTCTACAGTTTTCCTTTAACGGAAATTGCTAGTTGCAAGAAATTTTTAGGTTCTTGAATAATGTTTTTATTGCATAATATTGAGAGGCGTATCCGTAGATAGGCCTTGAACAATCCAATTAAGCACACTGCAACAATCTTTTCAGCAAATCAAGAAGAAGACCACGCAAAATATAATTGGAGGTATAAATGTCAATATTTTCCCCACCACATTCCAGAAAAAAATAAAATCTGAACCCGATACATCAGAGGCGCCGACTGGTAGTGAATCTAGTTCAGTTTACTAATCTACGGTGGTAGTAGCAGCAGAAATCGCGGAAAGGGCGCTGCCGCATCCAGGAAAGTAGATCCTCGTGGATCCTTTTTGCCATCCCCTGTTCTCCACATATTGTCCTGGTCTTCATTTTCGAACCTTTGTGACCTATGGATGAAAGTCAGAATGTTCATCCACTTCAGAATATTAGTTGGGGTTTTTTATCTCCAAAGAATTCAAATCTAAACCTCCCGGAGTCCTCGCACTCGCTGAGAAAGTGAAAAGAAGTTTTATCGCCTTCTACGCCTATTAGTGATATGTGTATGACTAACTTGTTATCTTATGTCGTCCTTGACTCGCTGGGGCCGATCACAAAGTTCAATCAGTTTTTCTTCCGCCCAGTGATTGAGGGCTGAAGAGGTTTGGCTTCTTGTGTTACCCAGTACAGGCTCTGGCCCAAAAAACTGCGGAACTAGTTCCAGCAAGTTGGTCTGGCACATCGTTTCCACGCTTACAGGTGATAAGTGCTGAACTGGGTTTATGAAGGTAGATGGTTCTGTGAGCTGCTTGACTATCTGAACAGATATAAATCCATTGTTCGGTCCCTTCTTTCGCCTCTTGCCCCATAGCTATAGTTGAGATCAAAAGTATAGTTTGAAAAACGGTTATATATCTTCCCAGGGCATAGGTTTTCCATACACATCTTTCTCCTAGGTAGATGCCTGCCATCAAAGCCTGTTTGTTAGTCAAACTTGTACCGGCTGTATAACATATTAGACTCCAGTTTATATTTTCTCTGCTCGGAATAGTGAAAGCAAACTTTCTGTTCCATCGCAGTCTGTCTTGTGCGCTCTTTATTGACCTATCATAGCTGCTTCCATCACCCAGACTCACAAGTCTCGCATCCTCAAATGAGCTGCCATTGCCTTCCTCTTGGTCCAGATTAGAAGCGGTGGTAGCCTCAGTAGTACTTCCGAACCCACGATTGGAGTCTTTCACATTGCCAACCTCAGAACCTTACTAAGCTTCAAGCCTATTGTGTTGCTCTGTGCACTCTGTGCACAGCGGTTCTGTATTTTGAATCTGTGGTCCTGCAACTGCCGTGTACAACCAGCGCATAATCACTATCTTGATTTCCCAATTGCGTCTTGCAATTCTTTCCGACTTCTGGATACGTAATCATATCTACGTGTGGCGTCCATGGAGTCTAAGATCATCCCCAGGTATTTGACCTGCTGGACTAACTCTTGCTCTTTGGATGGTCTAAATCTGTATTTTTTTCTTTGTTTGGTAAACAGGATCATATCTATAAAGCACTAAGGTAAACGATTAAATTTCCACAAAACTTTATTTAATTCGCGACATGTTTCACTACACTGTATTTTTATCAAGCGATAATGGTTTAAGTAAAACTACAGTGTAGTGAAACATGTCGCGAATTTAATAAAGTTTTGTGGAAATTTAATCGTTTACCTTAGTGCTTTATACTATGGATTTCCATCAAGTAACGACCAATTCAATCCAAAAAAAAGGATCATATCTGTTATTACTGGATTTACTTATAGCCCTGCTTCACCGCACCATCTTTCAATTATTCTGCAGGCTATCTGCATACGGTCGTAGACAATTCCAATGAATTTTCCGCTAACAAGGACACCATCATCGTCATCGAACGCTTGTTCCTCGAACCTTCATCTGTGATTAAACCCAGGAGTTCGTCCATAACTATGCACCGTAGATTGTGAGGAAGGCGGCTTTTACTCTGAGGTTCCTGCGGGTTACCTCAACTCTTCTCCTCGTTAGCGACGATACAATTCAGCTGACCAGCTATTGAGGAGCCGTGAATGAAATTGACGTAGTTTTAATTGCTGTAATGATATATACACAGAAGATTCCAGTTTAACAGACTGAAAGTATAAAGTATTCAATAGCAAGTGGTAGTAGTAATAGTAAGTAGGGGAGGCCGCAGCCAGGCAAGTGAGTAAGTAAGTAACTGAATAAGTAAATGTTCATTTCTTAAAAACAATAGACCCACATGGATCCTTTTTGCCATCCATGTTTCCCTTTTCGAACCTTCTTGACCTCCTGATGAAGGTCAGTATATTCGTCTATTTCAGGTTGGTTAGTTCCTCTTGTTGGGGTTATTCAACTCTAAAGATTTCAAATCGCAGCCTTTCGTACGCCTCGCACTCGCCGAGGAAGCGAGGTGAAGTTTTTTTGTTTGCTTCGCATTTACGGCTAATGGGGGTGTCTTCTATTTCTATTAGTGATAGGTGTCTGCCTAACTTACTATGCCCTGTTAGTATTCCTACAAGGATCGTTGTGCTTGGCGGTTTCTGACTAGGAGCCATGCCGACCTTGACTTGCTGGAGCTAACCACAAAGCCTTAAGACTGTCTGCAGCCGGTAATATCACTCCTAAATTTGTTCAGCTCTTCTTCCGCCCAGTAGTCAAGGGCTGAAGAGGTCTGGCCCCCTACGATGTCTAGTATAGTCTCTGGCTCACAGAATGGCAACGGGTAACCGGTTCATACAAGTTTGCCTGCCACCTCGTTTCCGCTTACCCCTCTGTGACTCGGAACCTATATCAGCTGAACTTCTTTCGATTCAGCCCTTCTTTCACATCTTGTCTTGTAGCTGCGCTTGAGATGGCGAACACTTCAGCTTGGAAAACTGTTGTGTGTCTCCCCAGCGCGTAGCTTTCTCGTACATCTGTTCCTTCCAGGTAGATGCCTGCACCTGAAGCCAGTTTTTCAGTCAGACGCGAGCAGTCCGTATTACATATCAGGCTCCCGTGCGAAGTTCCACTGTTTCCTCCCCACGTCCTTCTGCTCGGAATCGTGAGAGTGAACTCTATGTTCCATCGCAGTTTATCTTGTGTGCCATTCACTCTGAGGACTGAAATAGAAATCTCCTATTGCTCCGGCGGCTTCGTGATTTCCGCATGGCCTATCGCCGCTCCTTCGCCTACCCAGACTCCTGAGTTTCGCATCCTCAAGTAAGCTGCCATTGCCTCCTTCTTAATCCAGACCGGAAACGGTGGCATCCTCAGCAGTACCTCTAACACTGCGGTTGGAGTCGTTCTCATTGCACCCGTCATTACCAAAGAGGCCAATCTCTGGACCTTGCTAAGTCTTTGGCTCACTGTGCTGTAATGTGCGCCTGACCACCACACATCTGACCCATACAGGATATTTGGTCTTACGACAGCCGTGTACAGCCAGCGCATAGTATCTGGGTTAGTGCCCTAATTATTTCCTACAATTCTCCTCAGTTGCCATAGGATTGCTTCCGACTTTTGTATAATTCTATCTACATACGGCATAGCAAGTAGTAATTCGAAATTATGAAAAATAGTTAGGTTATGTAACCTATTCAATGAAAAGTGGCTGGACCTAAATGATTTGAACTCCTGATTCAAAGTTGTGAATTAGACCTTTCACCAACAATTTCAAGAAACTAAATGATTCGCCGGAAAGCTTAGAAGTATAGTACTTCAGAACCATATGCTATCACTATAAGTTTTACACTTAACTTTTATTTCTGAAGGCAATAATAACGGTGATAACATTGGACCGAGGTGGCGCAGAGGTGAAGCGTTCGCTTCTCGATCCAATCATCTGCAGGTGCATGGGTTCGAATCCCGGTGTGGTCTCCGGTCCCGTGAATTACATCACACGTTGGAAGGTACGTCTTCCCTAGCTAGCACACGTTTCTCGAAAACTTCTGAGGGTTGCTCGAAAGAGTGAAGCAGGTTGACGAAAATAATTTATAGTGATTAACTCTGACCAAAGAAATGAGAAGACCCCAAAATATTTCTGATGCCTTTCTAAGCCATGCATATCAACGAACTTTAAAATAACACTGCACCTGGTATAGATTATTTGACAAGTTTCATACTGAAAATCTTGAAAAATAGAATTTCCCGACCACTTATTTATGCAATCAACTTATCAATAGGAAAGGGTGTGTTACCAGAATCACTGAAGATAGCAATGGTGAAGCCAGTATATAAATTTGGGGAAAAAGGAATAGTAGGAAATTATCCTCCAATATCGACAATAACGAACATAGCAGACATTTTTGAAACTGTAATTGAAGAAATAATTTCAACATATTGAATGAAAATAAATTACTGCCAGAAAAACAATTTGGTTTCCGTGAAAAACTGAGCCCGCAGGATGCTACTGCTTTTTTAACAAAAAAAATTATTAAAATATTGACAAATCAAGACTTTAAAGACAATTTCTCTCGACCTTACTAAAGCTTATGACACGGTATCACATTGGAAGACTATTGAAGAAACAATCATCGTATGGTTTCACAAAAAATATTCTCAAACTTTTGGCAATTTATCTTAGCGGTAGAAAAGAATGTGTCAAGATCGGAGATACCAACAGTGAACTACTTATGGTTAAAAGTGGTTTACTACAGGGCATTCACTGTACTAGGCCCATTACTCTTCACATATAGAGTCAACTAAACATGTGAATATATGTCGAGGGGAATTGTTAGAAAGAAGTTGAAACGACACCCAAAAAATATTTGCAAAATGTCAAGATATAGTTGGATGATAATCTTCTGAAATTAAAGTACTCCAAAACCAAATTCATAACTCTCTCCTCAAATTTGAGTAAGCAGCCAAACATCAATATACATAGTTAGTATATTATTCTGTAACCATTACATGAGAGTTGCATACGTTATTTTTTCTACACCCGATGACTAATGAAGAATTATAAATATAAGTACTTACTTGTATTTTTATAAAAAATTCTACAAAATTGTTATTAATGGTATTACTTCGGGTATAAAAATATTTTGTACTGCATTTTCTGCTTTCTCCGATATGTTTGGAGGAGTCGATGGTAATTCTTCTATATCGCTGATATCAGATATGTTGATAAGATAGTTATTGAAATTCAGCTATATTCTCCGAAAATTTAATAATAATAGAAATGAAACAATTATATAGGAATCCAGGACAATTGTCAAATGCACAGCATGCTTGATTGAAAAATTATAAGTTTCTATTGATTAAAAATCTGTATCATTATGGAAAATCTGTATCATAATGGATTCATCATATCAAACATATATAAATAAAATGTCAATTACACAAAAACTCCTTATCAAAATAATGTTTATTAACCGCTTCCCATCAACACAACTTTTCGATGACTTTGGCTTGAGAGATATTCAGTCTCTATATAACTTAGAGATAATGAAACATCTATTTAGAACAAGAATCATAGAACTGATAGATATTTCACGAGAACAGTGACTAGACAAACCTGCGATACCCCATTCAAAATAATTTTATTTATTTCTCCTCCAAAGTACATAACCTGCTACTTCTAATACTCAGAAATTATAAAAGTAAGTAACACTTACAGTAAATTCTGAATTAGATCAAATACTAATGTGATCAACAACATATTCAACGATGTATGAAACAATGTTCGATATCTGTACTGTATATAAAATGTAACTTAGCCACATATGAAAAAAAAAGTAATTGAAATAAAAATTTCCAATGATTAACCTCTCGATGGTTTCAGTGGAAAATTCTGTTATCAAACAACACCACCCTTCATTGTTGTAATGTTAACGATTTTAGGATTCTAGGATAAGAAATTATATATATATTTTGTGGTTATTCAAAAAATCCCTCTCTCTTCTAACAAGTAGAGATAGTTTCACGTCAAGTTTTCTCCAATATTAATTAGTGAGAGGAGTTTATACCCAGAAATCGGCAAAAAAAACATACACAACGTAATAATGAAATTATATTTTGATATATTTTCCTAAAAAATTTGGAAGCAGAGATAAATATTCTTTGACATAATATTCAAATAGCTAAATAAATAAGCCTTTTGTTCAAATAGTTTGGGTGCGTACGTGCGTCTCAACAAACTTGTGATTTTTATAATATATTATATTGAAAATGTTTCGGCATCATGAATTGTTTTAAAATTACATTATGGCAAACGATTGGCTCAATTTGGTCATTATAACGATTGCTCCACCTTATCGGATGTGTATCTCTCCGACAATTCGCTGTTTCTGATTTAATCCGAATCATAAATTTAATCTGAATTCCGTCATAAAACACACATTTCCCATTTGGCCGTAATTTGATTTGGGGGCATTTAAGCTGGAATGCAATTAGCAGCCAGCCCAGCAGATATTCCCGGGCCAGTTCGGGCCGCCCCGGGCCGTAGATAACAACGTGCAATTGGACAAACCCTCCTAGGACACGAGCCGACAGATTTCCGACTTTTTGCGCTCTCCGATGCCAAAACCGCAATTAATGCTGCCTATACGGCATAAATATAATTGGAACATGCCATAAATTCCGAATGATTGTTTTTGTTTCGAGAATCGGACGGCGAATAATATTTATGTTGATGGCGTCAAAATAACGAATTGTGAAAAATTCCCGATCAGAAAGAAGCAACTGTTTCACTATGGTACGGTATAAGTGTTTCTAGATAAATATTCCTTTCATCTAAATCCTAGGACTATACATTAGGATATGTGAATCACATCGTTGGTCCTTTAGATTGGTCCGGCCAAATCTGGTTACGTTTTTTTAACCTTCCAGAATGAGCTTCAAAATCACAACGAGCTTACATCCTGTCACTTGTCAACTTCAATAATATTTGACTGATTCGTGGATTTTTAGCAACTTGTCCTTCAGTTTATCTGCTTAGTCCCCGAACCAGTCCTTTTCGCGTCGTAAAAAAAATGTTGAAATGTATCATGGAGTTTGAAGGATGTTTTTTCTAGCATATATACTAGAAACATTAGGGCGAAAGTTAAAATTGAAGGGGTACTGCACAAGGCAGTGTTCTTGGGCCAGATTAATTTTTATTGTTTGTAAATGACTTTCAGAACTATATAACGCAAGCATATGTGGCACCACATGTTGAAAGGTCTTCCTTAGCTCACACAAGTCTCTCGAAGACTTCTGAGGGTTGTGCTCGTACGGGTGCAGCCGGTTGACGGAAATATCAATATCAACAACAATTTCCATTAATTTGAACATGACAAATGTCAGTAAAACTATATTTCTTGAATATCACAAACATACGTCAATCAATTAATGATGGTCACATCAATACTAGCGATTATCAATTTCCTTTAGAGATGTTGAATAAATAACTGGAATTCTCGTTTTTCTTTTGAAACTAAATATCAGACAGTGTTTCATGATTCATAAGATACTGTGTCAATGATTATAAGAGACTAATATTTTATTGATCTCATAAAACATTTAGAAGCACAGAAGCAGTATGACTTCTTTACATGTCAGTTGAGGATGAAAATAATTTTTCATTGAACAACGTTGTAGGTACCTAACTCTGGCCAAGAAGCCAAAAGACGCCTATCAATAACAAACTTCTTAATTACCTTAGGTAGAGTAACTCTTGTACGAGTTTTGAGGAAAAGTAGAAAAATTTACGTATTTTCTTACTAATAAACACTCATAGAGTGTACCCAAAGGCATAGTCTCTGCGGGTAGAGGACGGCTATTATTATTATTTGCCGTGGCGCTCCGTAGCGACTCAATGATTTCTGGTGGAGTATTCAAATTTAGCTGTAGGAAAACCTACAGCACCACCCCGGGTGGTCGGTGCGCACTCCAAGCAAGTACCAGACATCGGGATTAGCATCTAGACAAATTACATTGCCTATCGACTCCTACGAAACAGAGAAAAATTTTCCCATTTCCAGGATTCAAACTTGGGGGTCTATTCTGGAGATTCAACTTATATGAATTCGATGTTTTATCCCTCTTCAACGAGCGGTGTCTGTATTGCTCTATATTACTTCAATCGTTTGAAAATGTTTTCGCATGAACTCGAGAATAGAGCCTCCAGTCAAACGCAGGCGCAAGTTTCAAAGGCCGACATCTAACCACCTCGCTACCGAGCACCCAAAATACCATGTTATTTTTCATACTAGTATTCGTATTAGTGTTGTTACCTCATGAGGAATTTTATTTATTTATTGAAAGAGGTAATGGCAAATATATATTCATACGAAATCCTCTGCATCAGCTTTCTCATATTGAATCCACTAGAAACCTGTGCCTGATTTTGTCCAAAGTCTTATCAACTCCAAGATTTTCCCTGATAAATCTACAATTTGTTTGTTCTGAAATTTTTTCTAAAATTTGTTCTGTCAACCGGCTGCACCCTTACGAGCAACCCTCAGAAGTATTCGAGAGACTTTTTCGAGCTAGGCAGATATCTGTTAGATGCAGTTCAATGTCTGTCGGGGTGTTAGTCAAGGAAGTAGTTGTTGTTTTCTGTTAGGTAATTTCCACCCTGTGCAAATCCGTTGGGAGAGAGGAAGACCTTCGACATAGTCGAGATTGGTCTTTCCGTTTCGAAACTGTTTATTTTCCTCCAGCTATTCTCTCTGTCACTTTTTACCTCTTTTGCCGATGTTCCTTTTCAACTTGTTGTTGCTGTCTGGTGCTTTGCCACATTATTTTGCGAACGTTTCTCTTCAATTTGTTTTTCTTCCAGGGGTGAGAACTGTGTACCATTTTTTTTTTCTTTTCCTCAATAATTATATAAGAAAAATAACTTGTGACATCTACAGTCACTAGTTTGAAACTTAATTTGTACGAAAATACCCTGTTCACTTAATAATTATATATATTATAGATCTTCTATAGAATTCTATGGTACACGGAATCCCATCCCAGCCTTAACATGAGACCCTTCGTGTTCTACAGTCAATTAAAAAATGGTGCAGATATTGTTAAAATAAAATAACTCAGCATAGTAGACAATTATAATTGTACGTAAATCTAGTGATTTTTATTGTCTGATAAATATAGAGCTATAGAGGTAAGCTTTCAATTTACACTAAAAATATATACTTGTAAAGCCACGCTTACAATTGTTTCGACAAAGTGTCATCATTTTTATTGTATAGCTCACCAAGTTGTTTCTAGTTTCAATATGTTTTCAATCATCTTCAAAGAATTAATCTTCTAGAATATGCATATTTCTTTGTAGTTATTGTTCATAACATAACATTTGAGAGGCTGCTAGTGAAAATTTTATTTTTATTATTTGTCAGTATGATTTTTACTTATTTCATAATATCGATTTGGGTAAGTTTAAACAAAATACCTTTTTCAGTTAATATCTTTCATAAACAAAGGGTTTTTTTTTAGATGTCTGAAATCGACCAAACTGAATTGACCATGATGAAATTAGGCGATCGCTTTTTTTATTTCAATCATGAATCCGTTTGTAGGTATATTCGTCAAATTATTAATTATAACAGTTCTCCTTTCAACACTTCTTTTAATCATTAAAATAATTAGTTTTCAGTGATAAATCGGTTAGAAGATTGAAACATAGTCAAGGTAATATTGTTAATAGGATTAAACCCGGTAGGCTGGGAGTTGATTACCATTCTAACTTAATTAACACATCTTACATTGCACAATGAAAAAGCATCAAAGGCAATACCGACGATGGCTGTTTCCAATAGCCTGTTGTAGGAAGGAAATTGTTTGTTGAAGAAGTTCGGAATAATAATGACATTGGAAATGATAATGCGATGAAATAATTGAGTGAGTAATAAAATAGTGTTCATGGGTAGTTCTCGAAAAACATTCTTCCCACAAAAACAAGATCATCAGAGAAAATTGAAGGCAAGAACTGAAGCCTATTTTTGTTAATATGGTCATATCCAGGTAATTATATATAGTCCAATAACCACAGACAAATTTGTGCCAAAACTGAAGGCTGAATTGTAACACTATGCACGTGCCTTCTTGACATCATCATGTTTAGTTGGAAAAAAAATTGTTTACCAAAAAATCAGGGGTGGAACATGAAAAATTTTTGACTAAAAAAAAGAAAAAAAAAAAATGGAGTTTTCTAGGAAAGTAGAAAACGACTTCGATGGAATAAATGGAATTACAAGGTAGTCCTGTAATAAATACTTTTTGTATGCCAGATTAGGATAGGTTCGAAGAGGTTTATTTTCATATATGAAGCAAACTCGACCTTTTGAGCTCTGGAACGGTGTTAATCGTCCTGAGATTGCGACGAAGATTATCTACCATTGTAGACAAGAGATGAGAATATTCACGGATATTATGAGAATTAGGAGGATGGCCAATCCCGGTGATATTTTGCAAAAACCGCTACTTAATCTACATTAGCTATTCTCTTCATAACTGCTCTCGAAACTTCATCCAAACAACTATTTGCCAATTTTTCAATAGTTTCAGTTGATGCTTTAGAACTGAACGGTCGATTTCTTTCTGTTGCACATTTTTTGGAAACGGAAGAAACAGCAATGCGAGGAATCGAAGCTTTCCGAAATGTTCCTCAGTTAGGATTTCATTGGAGAAAATAAACCGTTACGAGGGTCAGGGCTATGGCATTTTTCATTGCCATACTTGAATTTCTTAGAACTTGAAGCCCTGAGTGTGTATATCTGTTGACATTTTTTATGCAGATACTTTGACGTCCGCCAGTTTATCAAGATTTCTGTATAAGAATTCCCTTTGTCTGTTCACAGAAATCAATGTTTCCAGCCCTGCTGGAGTGAAAAGACACCAATCATGCAAAATATATCTGTATTGCAAACAATACAAATTCCTCCCTTTTGTGACATCCTACAAACAAACGCCGATTCAACCATTTAAATCTACACCTATGTCCCCTCTCATCCGAGCGGCATTTTCTTCTATATAACATTTTTTCAAAGCAACTCAAAAAAATTGTATGTTATTAATTATAAAAATATTTTAAAATCGTATTTCTTCATATACTTAATTGTCCTGGGACGGAAAAATCTCCATGATTTGTGTACGTACTCTCAAATCTGTTGTATCATGTTATATCCTGAAAAAATATTTGTTGGCACCCAGCTAATATACTTCCGTATATTTCAGAGAAGATCAGTGCATGATAATATATATTGCATTATTTTTTCACTTCAAATATTCCTGGGGATAGAATATTTTGATGACTTAGTTATCAACTCAAATAATCCCTATAGGACACACGTCCACATAAGAAATACAAATGGAATATCTATGGGAGAGAGAAAGTTGTGGAATATGCACTTGACAACACTCTTGTTGTTTGTCAGAATAATTCAATACCCTGACACATTTTCAACCATACTTTTTGTAAAAGATAAACACTAATAATTTCATAGAAAACACAGCATTTGATACAACTCCAATCCACTCTAAGAATTTTTGAGGTCTTGTCTGCTCTACTATAAATTTCTACTCACTTTCAGACGGCAATCGCAGCTGGATATATTATAATCTTAATTAGTACCTTTCACTATGAAATTTCTCAATAATAAACTCAAATTTTCACAGCAAGAACAAAAACTTTGCATGACAGTAGGGTTTGACATCTCTATAATAACCCAACTCAAACCACTACGCTCGCAGCTCATGATCTGAAATTCTGGATCTGGAATTATAGCAAGAACGTGCAGAAAATTCAATGAAACGTACCGTGATTTGCAACCAATTAACAAAAGGAACTTTGTACGATTACAACATAATTTCATTAATTATGGATCAAAATTGAAAACGGAGCGAAGCCTATAGCTTCAGATGAAGACAACATAATAAATGTTTTGACCTATTTCCATGGTAATTCTCAAGCTTTTATTAGAAGTGCCGAATATGATTTAGGCTTGGATCGTGCTTCTGTTCGAAGGATACTTCATAATCATAACATGCACCCATATAAGTTTAGAAAAGTTCAGTCTCTAAAACCAGGAGATCATCAAAGTAGGGTACAATTTTGCGAAACAATACTTATTCGCACCCAAGAAGATCCTAACTTCTTAAAGTAAATTATTTGGACAGACGAATCAAAATTTCCCAGAGAAAGAATTTTTAATAGAAGGAACGCATTTCTTTGCTGATCAAAATCCAAATCTTGTCAAGGAAATTGGATATCAGGAAAAGTTTAGTTTCATCGTATTTTGCCTTCTAAAGGATAACTGAATAAGTTTTCTTATTTATCTTCAAATTTTAAGGTCAGCTGTGAACGACTTCTTGGACAATCTGCCATTAGAAGAGTATCGTAGCATTGGTTTCAGCTGGATGGAGCATCGGCACATTGCTCTAGGGAAGTAAGAGAGGAGTTGTTTGAAATATTCGACGATCGCTGGTTCAAACGTTTGGGTCCGTGGAATTGGCCAGCGAGATTACCCAATCTCACGCCACTTGATTTTTACTTGTGGAGTAATTTGAAGAGAAAAGTATACATGAAACCATTGCACAATAAACAAGACCTGCGCCAACGAATGACAAACTGCATTGAAGAGCTAGATGCCAGTGAAATGAGGATGGCTACAACTGTATCTCCAAATACCCGGATTTTGAAATGTTTGGAAGCGAATGGTCGGCATTTTGAAAATGTATTATGAACATTTTCTCATTTTAGACAGATAATTAATAAAATTATTTTTCCTACGACTACATGGGAAAGTAACGTATATCGCCTGTATAGTTACACGGCAAGCGTATGAAATATTTTCCGCACAGACGCGAAAACTAACTTTCCGCACGCTCCGTTAGCTCAGTTCGTATTGACACCTCTGACGAAGAGTACGCGGATTCGATACTCGCCAGCGGATACTGTTTTTTCATTACGATATTGAAAAAAATTACACTTTTCAAATAGATTGCTTCAAATATTTTGTATTTAAAAGAAATTATTAAAAATAAATGAATTCAGAATGGTTCTCAGTCGGACTATTCATTAAATTTTCTTGGACACATGTCAATATCATCTATATTTCTTGGAGTTTGATTTAAACAAATATCAATTTAAAAGCATTCTGAATCATCTAAATAAAACAAGGAATTTTCAAAATTCATGTTTATTTTCGTTAAATAGTTTCATATATCAAATCTCTACTTTGGTTAGACAATCTTGTAATCGTCTTGTTAGTTATTTATTGTATATAAGAAGCAGGCTTTGAAAAATTTGTGTCAAAATATTTTTTTACATTATTTGGTTAAATTATTATGTGGTCGTAGGAAAAATAGTGTACATTACTCGTGCGAAAGTGATTTTTCACACTCGTGTGATTGCCGCACTCGGCTTACGCCTCGTGACAAAATATTTCCCACTCGTGTGAAAAATGGCACTTTCCGCACTAGTGATGTAATATAATATTTCATTCGTACAAACTATCTTTTGTTCATTGGTTGTAAATCAGGGTACATTTCATTGGATTTTCTGCACGTACTTGGTATGATTTCCTCCCATTTTCCATGAAGAATAAACAGTTTCATCAGAACTTCGTTTGAATAGTTATTTCCCTCTATTTCAATTCTTTTTGAGTCACTTCCGTTGAGAAACTCACAAAGGTATTATTACGAAGGCGTAGAAGGGCCAACAACAAAATATTTTTCAAAATAGTTGGAATTGCCACTTTGAAGTGACAATTGCCACTTTGATCTGACAATTGTCACTTCGAAATGGTAATTGTCACTTTGAACTGGCAATTGTCACTTTGAACTGGCAATTGTCACGTTGAAGTGGCAATTGTCACTTTGAAGTAGCAATTGTCACTTCAATCTGGCAACTGTCTCTTTAACTGGCACTCCATGCAAAAAATATTGTTTTTCAGTCAAATTCAAAGTGACAATTGCCAGTTTGAAGTGACAATTGTCAGATCAAAGTGACAATTGCCACTTCAAAGTGACAATTGCCAGATCAAAGTGACAATTGTCAGATCAAAGTGGCAATTCCAACTAATTTAAAAAATATTTAGTTGTTGGCCCTTCTACGCCTTCGTATATTATTAATAGTGCACTTATTGTAAAAATTTTCATAATGTCATGTACCATCAGTATATTTAATAGCCACCTTAGATTAATATGAGAAAAATCGATTTTTTTCAGAAAATTGCTCTTATCCCTATATTCTGGCTATTTAGGTACCCTTTTTGTATCTAGCAATGAGATCATGAATTTTGAACGACCCTGTATAACGCAGAACAAACTTGCCTTTACAGAATCAATATACATGAACTTGATGAAATAAACAAAAAATTGCTAAGAATCCAAATACCGCCGAAATAAACATTCATTCAATTCGAGCTATGTTTTGGATAAAAAATTTGGAAAATAATCAATATCTCAAAAACCGTTAGAGATAGGTATAGGAAAGTATGGAACAAAAATAATCAGAGAGGAATCACAAGTACAAAATAGCGGTAATATACAGGGTGTCCTATTTGAAATAACAAAGATGCTGCTACTTTCTGCTATAAGCGGCAACGCTGCATTGCTGAATCGCTATAGATCGATAGACCAAGAGCAACTACTTGTGTAACCAAATTTTCAGAATGAACTTATGTCCCGTTCTCCGTAAACGTCTAAGGTACCATTGACCGTGACCCACCCTGTATTTGATCAGATCATTTCCCAAATGTGTCAATTAATCAAAAAACAACAGTTCCACAACATTATACCAAATTTCATCACCGAATACATTTTGGCAGATGAGGAAAATAACCAAAACAATTTTTCTAGTGGTTTCGTGAAATTCTTCACGATTCGTCGTACCTACTTCTAAGATCCTGAATACAAATATCAAACATACCAATTCAAAAACGGCCTGAATCGTTGAGAATCAATTTCACGTTCCGTCTCATTTCGACTTCCATTAAATTCAATCTCAGGCTCTTCTGTTTTAATAATTTATAATTCCTACAAAGCAGGTGGAGACTGTAATTTTAAAGGAATATGAGATACTGTTATTATGGTTATTAAAATCCCATTTCATCTAATTCTGGGAGGAATTTTATGAATGACGTGAGATTAAGACATAAGGTAATCATTTTTATAAAAAATGTTCAAAATTAGTAACGGTAAAGGGGTCCAATCATTTATATACATTCATTTATTAGTTTGTGGGCGCGGCTTTCATTCTCAGAGGTAATACCCAACCGCATGAAGAATTGTAAATGAGGGAATATAATTTTCATCGGTTTGAAATGCATGGATTTTTTAATATTGTCACATATTTCATATAGTATAGTATTGAAATATTGTATAGATTATTTTCTGACAATTCTTGCAACCAATCGAAACCATCAATTCAAAGCATTCATGTACGTTCAGGCCAATCACAGCATTATTATAGTGGGAATTTTGTACCTTGAAAATTGCCGCGGGAATTTTTTGTGGTATTTTGCTTTTATTATGTGACAACTGATACTTTTGATCTGACGACTGTCATCAGTTTGCATGAAAAGTGAAAAATGATTCGAAAACGGTTCAGTACATCATCATTCGATGAAATTAAAAAAAAATCAACGAAAATGCATGTAAGAATACTATTTTGAGTAACGTGTCAATTTGGAATCAGTTTCAATTGATAACCTAGAGACAGAGAGAAAGCAATAGCGTTCAATCCTACAGAACGAAACAATGTTACGGAATCCTCCAGTCAAGGACAAACATCCATAATAATTGTATATTTCATGATATATATTTCAAATTCCAAATTTCATTCTGTTTATAGTGATTCAAGTAAATTGTTGAAATAAAAATGTCACATGTATAGAGAGTAGGTCTATGATTGGGGCATCAAAAAATAATCTATCGAATACCACACGAGAGTTCGATAAAGTAGAAAATAATTCTCCAGATTTTTTACTAAAACTTGTTGCCATTTGGCAACAAGTTTTAGAAAAATCTGTCAAATAATTTTCACTTTATTCTCACTCTTTTGTGATATTACAACTGAAAATTCCACACCGATAATTTTAAAACAATCAAATTGGGTTTTTTTGACAGATCACAATGGCAACGTATGTATTTTAGTGGATTTTTTTCTCAGGAAATTAAATTGGAAGTTTTTTGACGTTTTAATGACAGAAAAGGTGGTCGGTGGATCAGCGGTCTAATGCACAGGCCACTCGAAACTCCAGCATAGCGATAGTCGGTTCGAATCCGATGTAGGTACGAGAATTTTTCTCAACTACTTTATATCGGATTCGATAGGCGGCCGCATGCCTTGTTGAAAAGCGTATTGTGAGTTGTCTAGATGCCAATCTCGTCTAGTGCTAGCTTGGAGTGCACACCGACCACCCGAGGTGGTGCTGTAGGTTTTCCGGGTTTTCCTGCAGCTGAAAAGTGAATACATCACCTAAAACATCAGTAAGTCGCCCCGGAGCGCCACGGCAAATAATAATAATAGCCGTTCTCTACCCGCACAGGCTATGCCTTTGGGTACACTCAACGAGTGTTTATGAGGGAGTATTATTATTATCAATAATGTTTTTTAATAGTACTGGTTTTTATTTCTTTATTCAATTTTGATACATTTTAATAACATAAAGCATAAAGCTGATTTGTTAATACTTCCTCTTTGAATAGTATACATTTGCCATTCTGATAATTTAAAAATAATGATGGGCATTTAGCATGAGATGGGCGAAGATTTATGTACTTTTTGCAAATATCGTAAAATTCACCTGATACAGTAAATGAATCTTTGTTTTTGTGAAAGGTATTTTCACTAATAAGAACTCCATTGTAATCTTCTATATCATCAGTTTTCATAGAATATGATTTATTAGATTGGCAAGCTCCCATTAGCCCCATGATTAAGGATAACTAAAAATAATTTCATTAAATTAAATAAAATAAAATAAAGTTCTAAGCTGAAAATTACGTTATTGTGAGAATACCTTTAACATTAGGTAGATAGGTATGATCTGGCGCTCCTTTAATAAACTTACTGACTTCTTCGGGGGTCAAAGTTATAGATTTTTTCGGTTGATAGTCCTCGGACTGGCGTTTTAAAAGTGCCTGTAACTTCATTTAAGTCTCTGATACTATGGTAAATATTCAATGTACTTTTCAGCATAGAATAATATGCCCACAATGATGATGACTTGTATTTTTTTGCAAGTTCAACAAAATACACTAGGATAGCATTTTCAGAAAAAGGTGATGTTTTTTGTGCCAGTTGCCAATCCATAAAACTTTTGTACTCCGCATCATATTTACCTTTTCACTTGTTAGGTAGGAGATTTTTTGTAGCGCTTTCCGCTAATTTTAAATTGTCTGTCGTTGTACAAAACATATCTTCTAAATCTGATTCACTTTTAGACATTTCTCTAATGATACCAGATATAAGAATGTACACACCAAATAAGTCACAAACCAACTGACAGTATACCTACAAATACAGTGACAAGAAAATTTACAAATTGTCAAATTTGACGCAACGATTGAGTAATATTATTTTACCGCTACCGACACTGTAAATAGTCCATCCATGCTTAGCAACAAAACAGGTAAATGGCATATATCATTCGTTTACTAATTCATCTTGACAACGGAATGTAAATAGTGTCATTTACAATAATAACTTTGACTTTGACAAGTAATACCTTTAGCTTCATTTATATCAATTCTTAAGTTTTGAGACTTTTTGAATATTATTGTTGTCTGTTCATTCGGTAACTTAGTTACGCGCACAAGCAACTTAGAATGAAATAGCGGAACGAATAATCATGAAGGAAGGGTAAGAAAACAAACTTCAATCCAGGCAAATTTTGAGAAATGTCAACAAGTAACGGGAAAAACGTAATAAGTATCACGGACTGTTAACATCCTCGGCAAGCGACAAGCCTTAGCTTTGCCTCACCTCGTACTCGTTCACCTCGAATATTAACACGTCTTTACATTCCTTGTTACTTAAATAACTATTTTCCATCGAACTGTCATTATCATTCAATTCTATATGGTAATGAGATAATTGTGCATAGAATGCTTTTTATATTCATTGCACACCTCTCCTTTCATCTTAAAGACGAAAAAGCTGGACGCAAATTGAATCTGTTGTGTACCTGCCTTTATGGAAAACTGTCAAAATTTGAATTTTCTACCATTTGTAGTAACTCTTTAAGTAACTAATATATGAAAGTATGGTAAGTACATCCTGAAATACTAATTTTGTGCTACTACATGCAATGAGTCATGTCAGAATTCTGACTTAATATCTCAGAATTAGCTAATTCCGAAATACTAAATCAGAATTCCGACTTAATATCTCCGAATTAGCTGATTCCGAAATACTAAGTCAGAATTATGACTTAGTAGGTATCTCAGAATTAGCTTATTGACAATATTCCACAGGCTATCGGTGATAATATTTTGCTGTCAGGTTGGTAATGAAATTTGGTTTTTAATATTTGAAACACTGTATTTTGATACACTGACATTTGCCATGTGTCAGCAATGACAAATGTCAAATTATTATTGGCTGGGGATTGGTTATATATTGGTTGATTTTATAGTGAATAATCTCGCACAGAGACATGTGAAATTTCCACAGACCGCTGATGAAATATTTCACACACAACATGAGTATGTAGCAGATATTTAATAATTACAAATTATTGATGAATTTACAGATTATTTATGAAACATGAGATACCAGGAATCATAGCTAGTATGTATAGATTGCACCCATATAAAAATTGTTCCACCTAGGTTTCAGAATCACTAGTTCTCATTTCAGACCCCGCTGCTTCTTTGTTATCGGTTTGGCTGTAATCTTAGTCAAGTCTGGATGAAAACAATCATTATTTATTACAGATTATATTAAATTGTTTATTATTATACGAAAAATTCACAGATATTATGTACGTATATTTTATTCATACTGTAACCAAATTTCATTCTGCTACGACAGGAAGACAGCACTGACAGCAGACAACTTTGTTCAAACGCGCGAATAAGTATCGAAAGACGTTTTTGGTCACAGAACATTGAAGATCAAGTACCAACATTTGCATAATACTATGTTACCAGATTTTGTTCTAACGACATCAAACTGAATGTATTTTAAGAATTTATCGTTATAGGAATGTCGTTGGCGAAAATGTCGTTAGCGCAATGATTTCTTATTCTTACGACAATTTAATAAATAAGCCTCTTAGTATCTCAGAATTGGTTAATTACAAAATACTAAGTGAGAATTCCAACTTGGTATCTCAGAATTAGCTAATTCTGAGACGTTAAGTCAGAATTAGGAGTAACAGAACATGTTCTAATTCTGAGATACTCAGTCGGAATTCTGACTGAATATGTCGGAATAAAATCTGGCTTTACTATCCAATTCTTCCTATGCGATTACTTCTGCTGGCTCATTCAGTTTCTTCTTGATACCATTAACATAATCTCAGAGATCATTCTTCATCAGAAGCGATTGCATTTGAATATTTCAAGTATCGAAATTATTTCGAACATTTAGTTCAATTCTTGGAGCAAAACTCATGGTAATCACATGATGAATACTATTATCCAAAAAAATCACTACTAGGCTAGGAAACAATTCAAAACTCCATCTGACTTTCTGCTTTTTATTTTCACTGTGGAATGTATAACAGCTAGTCACTGATGAACTATAATAATAATAATAATAATACTCCCTCTTAAACACTCATAGAGTGTACCCAAAGGTATATCCTGTGCGGGTAGAGGACGGCTATTATTATTATTTGCCGTAGCGCTCCGGGGCGACTTACTGATATTTTCGGTAGTTCACTTTTCTGCTGTAGAAAAGCCCGGAAAACCTACAGCACCACCCCGGGTGGTCGGTGCGCACTTCAAGCTAGCACCAGACGTCGGGATTGGCATCCAGGCAACTCACATCACACTTGATTGACAAGGCATGTGGCCACCTAAAGAGACCCGTGTTGTTCGTACCGAAGCCTCGAACGGCTGCCTGATGCGAGCCAGAAGTTCCACTGCTATAGATGCAAGAATTCCTATCCACAACACTTTCCAATAGGCAACCCGCATGGACCGATCAAAAGTCTATTTTAGTTGCGCCTGCGTGGTGTGCAATGTAATTTTAGGTTACGTTGAGGATCAAATTGGATATCAAGGTCCAGTTTGGTTCGATTACATCATGTTCTCTTCTTTTATGGCTTAAAAATGAAAAAAGAA
This sequence comes from Chrysolina americana, assembly GCA_958502065.1. Classification (NCBI taxonomy): domain Eukaryota; kingdom Metazoa; phylum Arthropoda; class Insecta; order Coleoptera; family Chrysomelidae; genus Chrysolina; species Chrysolina americana. Next base: position 16,802,900 of record OY293411.1, on the reverse strand, counting down.
GAAACATGATCTAACCTAACCAAACCAACCTTGCTATCCAAGTTGAATACTTGGGACTACTATACCGCCTTAAAATCGATTCAAATATACCGCCTTGGCCAGGATAGTTTTGATTGGTTCATGCGGATTGCCTATTGGGACGTGTTGTGGAAATAAATTCTTGCGCTATAGATATATTAGTGACTGGACCATCGACACAGGAATATACTTTGAAAATGGTAGACAAATTATTTGTTTATTTGTACATGAAATGAAAGTGAAGTTTTTTTCAACAACTCATTAAACAAAAACAACTATAATAATAATAATAATAATAATAATAATACTTTCTCATAAACACTCGTTGAGTGTACTCACAGGCATAGCCTGTGCGGGTAGAGGACGGCTATTATTATTATTTGCCGTGGCGCTCATAACATCAAATTATACAAGATTAATGACTAGTTTGCATATCTTCAACAATTATTTCTTTCACACACATCGGGGGCTAGGCTTTTGAATATACCTTTTTTAACTTTTTCATGCTGTATCATACTTTTCTGTTAGTACTTTTTTTACATTTTCCTATATTCTATATTCTTATACTTCATTGTACTTCCTGATTTCCTTTAACGAAAACTACATTCTTCTATTATTTGAATTCACATATCAGTACTTGAATTATGTTTTGGCGATATGTACACCTAACATTTATCACTATTTATAAAAGTGCCCCTGTCGCATACGTATGGCAACGCCGCCCAGTTCCTCCATAAGTCTTTCACTATATTCTAAGGATGAATTCGACTACAGAATGTGTGGAATCAATATTGAATGATCGATTTCATATGAGTTCATCATCCTTCCGATTTTGTTTTGGTAATGATCATTGTAAAGAGAATTTGCTCGAGTACGAGTGTGAATACATAATCCTCGGCACTAAATGGAATATTAAAACATATTATATTCTATGCGTTTCTCGACGATATTTCGCTCTGGTAATTGGTTTTCACAAGCAAAAGGAGTAGCAATCAAAGAGTAACATCAAGATAAGCAGCATAATATTAAATTTATGATGTAGGTATCAGAGAGTAAATTAATTACTAGGTGGTTTTATTTATGACTTAATTTCATGGAGCTGCAGATATAAGTGTAAGGAATGATATTATCTCATTGATTTTTTCATAATTTCTTGTTATGTAAAGAGAATCTTCTGCAGCTCTTATTTCAGTTATTGGATCCTCTCTCTCTCCTAATAGCATTTACTATTTTACATATCGATATGAAGTTGAGTCACATCTTATATACCATCGCATCGGTTTTGGAAAATATCTTCTGATTACCAGGATAGATTTCGACGATCTCCAATGGTATTGAGAGGAAGATTTTAAGAGTTAGATAGTACCGTAGAAAATTATGGAAATATTGACAAAAATACTAATTAATGTTCTTATTTTTTTCTCATTTCTGAAATAGCGTGACAGAGTGATTTTATAATGGTTAACGGTTTTTTCATCTTCAGTGTAGTAAGATGGCTAATTACTAATGTGATCCAGTAAGCATTTAGCTAGATTCTATCTGGGAACAAAAGGAAATTTAGTATTCCATAGATTTCTTGAAAAATTTCCATTGATATTCATCAAGAAAAGGCAAATCAAAATTGAGTATCTGCAAGAAATCCAATAAACTATCCTTTCTCCATCAAGTTTTGAGAATAGAGATGTATAATAGTCTTCGAAACTTTCAGAGAAAAATCCTTTAACAGAATATGTTTGAAAGAGAAATTGAGGTACGTACCAAATTCCACTAAAAATTAGGTTTTCTGAAATGGGATGAACAAATCTTTGCCGTTGTTGAATGAACCCATTTGTAACTTCTTTTACAGAACAGCGATAATAGTTATTATCCTAACAAGTACGGAAAGAGTACTATTCCCGCATGAGACTGCCGTTACCCGAACGACGCAAAGCGGAGTTCGGGTAAGCTGTCGAGTGCGGGAGAGTACCTTTCCGTATGAGTTAGGATCAATATTTTTTCTACAAGCGAATAAAAAAAAAATTATGTAGCACTCTTGAACAAACTTTCACGTGCGGGAAAAATTATTACCGCACTAGTGCGGGAAAAACTCACTTGAAGTGACATTAGCGTGCGGGAAAATTTTTCCCGCACTAGTGCGGGAATATGACACCTCTCAAACTAAATTGCGTGCGGGAATAGGGCGGAACACGCACGCTTGTAGAAAATAGTTATTATACTAACAAGTACGGAAAGAGTACCTTTCCCGCACGCGACTGCCAATACCCGAACGACGCAAAGCAGTCGAGTGCGGGAGAGTACCTTTCCGTATGAGTTGGGATCAATATTTTTTCTACAAGCGAATTAAAAAAAAAATGTGTAGCACTCTTGAACAAACTTTCGCATGCGGGAAAAATTTTACACTCACTAGTGCGGAAATAACTCACTTGAAGTAACTTAAAATGATCTCTCTACGACTATTACTCACTTGCAGGTATCGCACTGATGATGGCGTAAAAGCCGAAAGTACTTTGCAATTTTATAAATCATTTTCACGAAATACAACTGTATATCCTAATTTATCAGATACGTGTATGCAGCTTGAACAAATTTCAAATTTTAATTTGTCAGGCCGTCTGGAGGAGCGTAAAAAGGGTTGATATAAGAAATATAATATTATCTCTGTTAATACCTGATTTATCAAATTTGATGATGGAGTTGTGAAATTATAGTTGGAAGAGAGGTGGATTTAGAGGCCTGACAAAGTATGATTTCACACCTTCCCTATCAAATCTGATCACTTGTTTGATTGTCTGTCTTCAAAATACATGTACCTACAACAGAGATCTATTTTCTATATCCACCCCTCTTTCACCACCTCAGACGGCCTGACAAACTATAATTTCACCACCTTATCAAATCTGGTCCATAGATTGATTTCCTGTCATCAAAATACATGCGCAACGCGTATTAACATCCGAGATAATGATTCATTTTCTTTATTCACAGCTCTTCCTCCCCCTCAGACTACCTCACAAACTTTCATTTCTTCACCTACCTATCAATTCTGATTAGTATTTAATTTTTCTGTTGACAAAAATATGGTACAAATCAATTTAAGGAAGAAGATTCAATTTATATTACATTTTATCATTTATCCCTTATTTTTATCCTATCATAGAATCGGAAAATCCAGACTGAGCTATTTTCTCCTTTAGTTGCTATAGGATATGACACATTCGTCCTAGTTTCATTGGAAATCAGATAAAAAATTTAATTATTCTTTCGCGATTTATTTTTCTCAGTGTTTGTGGATGTGGCTGGCTACAATCCTGTCAATTCAAAAACTATTTAATCTAACTAATGCTTTTATTTCTAGGTACTTCAAAATTATCCCCCCTCAAGTTGAGAACTCGTCATCGGTTTCAAAATAAAATTCTCGATTGGACAGAAAATCTATTTGTTTTGAATATTCTATTAGTGTTTGAGATGACATATTTCTAATTCAAAATGAACAGAAATAAATTGATAGGAAAAAGACAATTGCAGCGTAAAATCAAAAACCAAACTGAATACTTTAAGAATGAAATAATCAATTATTTTCCTTGGGAGTTTTGACAAAAAATGACACCCTGTTTCCAGAGGTGATACATTTTAGGATACACATTACTGAAAACTTTTCATCTTGAAATGAGGTAAGGAAGCTGTGTATGAAGTTTGTCGGTCTTATTCTAACTCACCTTATATATTGGAGCTTTATATGTCAGCTTGAGTGAAATAATTCAAATAGTATTTTTTGTGTAAAGCAGTGATTTATATCGAAAGTGAAATTCAAAACCCAAATAACAAAACTTGTTTATTTTTAACTAACTTTTGTGTATATATAAAAACCTTAGTTACATAAGAATAATAGATTAGAAACAGATAACAAAGCTAACTTCAACACTTCCTCTCTTTGTAAACTGTATTCTGAAGTATGAAAAGAGAATTCCTATTTCTGATGAATTTCTCCTTCGGCAGGGCCTTTGTCAGTATATCAGCAAGTTGATCTTCTGAAGGAACATAACACACGATTAGGGAACCATCCTCTGCACGCTCTCGTATATAGTGATATCTCACATCGATATGCTTGGTTCGTTTATGAAACTCGGTATTTTTCACTATACGAATAGCACTTTGATTATCCATGAATAAGTTTGTGGGTTCTGAGATATCAATACCAAGCTCTTGCAAAAATATACGTAACCAACTGATTTCTTGTACTGCATCCGAAGCGGCTATATATTCAGATTCTGTAGTTGATCGTTAAACACATTTTTGAAGATGTGATGACCAGCTTACGGGAGCTGCAGCTATAAGACTCAAATATCCAGTAGTCGATCTCCTGGTAGTCAAATCTCCAGCGAAGTCAGCATCTGAATAAGCAGTCAAACAAACTTCCTCTGCACAATACATGAGTCCAAATGTCTGTGTACCTTTCAAGTATCTGAATATTCTTTTAACGGCACTCCAATGCTCCTTATTTGTCTGCATCCAACTGCTTGAATGTAAATTCGGAGAGAATTTCGGTAAATTTCTTAATCCAGCAACGGGGTGACTGCTTGAGTCCGTAAATACTTTTCTGTAGTTTACAGACCAACTTGGAATCTCCATTTTCAAAACCCTCTGGTTGTATCATATAAATTTCCTCATGCAAACTTCCATTCAAGAATGCCGTTTTGATGTCGAACTGACGGATTTCTAAATTTCTGACAGCTGCTATTGCCAAAAGTATTCGAACGGATTCAAATCTGATAACTGGCGAAAAAGTATCCGTATAATCTATACCAGGTTTCTGAGAATACCCTTTTGCGCAAAATCTTGCCTTGAATCTATCTATTTCTCCGTCTGCTTTTAATTTAATTTTGTAAACCCACTTGCAGCCGATTGCTTGGCGATCAGGGGGTTATGTTTCCAGCGTCCAGGTCTCATTTTCGATCAAAGATTTCATTTCGTCTTCCATCGCTTTTTGCCAATATTCTTTTTCATCGCATATGATAGCTTCCTCATAAGTTTCAGGTTCGTCAATAGTGGCTGCACAACAAATATCTCCATAGCGTCGTGGTCGTTGCAATAGATCACGATTCCTTAAGCTACGTACATTTTCGTTTTGGGAATTATCGGTTTGATTCGAGTTTTCAACTACACTACTCTCTGTATCTTCATATTCTCCTTCAATAAACTGAAGAGAATCATCATCTTTATTTTCGAGTATATATCCTATTTCGAAAGATGCGTATTGGTGATCTGAAGATTGTTTCATGAAGGCCCCTTCGTTCTTGTCACACTGACTTTTCTTGAATGTGGATCGTAAACTCTGTAGTTCGGACTGTATCCATCATATCCAACAAGATACTGCTTCGTAGATTTTGAGTCAAACTTGTGTCTTAGTTGTTTTGGAATGAGGACAAATGCTTCTGATCCAAATGTTTTCAAATGACTGAGATCGGTCTGCTTTCCCATCCATTTTTCATATGGAGTTTTTGAAACATCAGGTTTGCAAGGACGACGATTCAACAGATATACTGCCGTATTGGTAGCTTCTGCCCACATATTTGAAGGAAGTTCACTCTGCGTCAGCATGGATCTTGCACTTTCCACAATGGATCTGAGATCCCGTTCTGCTCTACCGGTTTGTTCAGGTGTGTATGGAGCACTTCTTTCATGAATGATCCCTTCTTTCTTGAAGTAATTTTCGAATGAATTATTGACGTATTCCGTTCCGTTGTCACTTCTGACTACTTTTATATCATTTCCAGTTTGTCTCTTGACAATTCGTTGGAATTCCAGGAATTTTGAAAAAACGTCACTCTTATGCTTCAGAAAATAAACAAAGCGATATAAAGTACATTGGTCTTTGAACAAAACGAAGTAATTTGCACCACCAAGCGATGTATACAAAATTTTTCCACATACATCCGAATGAATGTATTCTCCTGGTTTCCATTCAGCGACAAGGGAATTACTTCTGAAGGGTTTCCTTATTTGCTTCCCATGTTGGCAAGTGCTGCAGAATAGACCATCCACCTTATTGATTTTGATAGATATTTGACTTTTGTCAGCCATTTCTTTGAGCGAATGAAAATTGATATGGCCTAATCGCTCATGTCATAGTATAATTGGATTCGTTTGGGCTGAATTACTCTGTTGAACTTGAGGAACTTCGAAGAGCATTCTATAACACTGATTGAATTGCTTTATTCCAAGGACAACCAAACGTCTACCATTTCTAACTTCAATCTTGTTATTGTTGAAAACAACTTCAAGGTCTTTATAGGTGACTGCTCCCACAGAAAACAAGTTTTTCTTCAGTTGTGGTACATACAATGTATTTTCCAACATGCAAAGTTGCTTGCTACCATTAACTATAGCCGTTAATATTATAGAGCCAACTTGCTGAACCATTCTTTGTGTGAAGTCATATGCTTAGAAGCAGCACTGTCAGCTAGCCAAACATCCTCACAACCAACAACTTAGTATTATTTTCTTCAGCGCTCAGTGCTTGATTTCTTCCTTGATGGGACGGAAAACTATTGTCTTTGGCATCTTGTCGATCTCCACCATATTTGTTGATTCTTTTCCTGCATTCAGATTTCACGTGGCCCCTTTTTCTGCAGTAAAAACAGATGACACTTTGTTTGTTCTTTAGCTTGGTATTCAAAGTCGAAGTGTTCTGTTTATTTTGGAATTTGACAGCAGCAAATGCAGTAGATGTTTCATCTGATTGATGTAATCTCAGTTCTTCTTTAAGGAGTCTAGCAGTTAGATTATCGAAATTCTGTTTTGTCTCATCATAAGAGTCCCAGGCAGTCACGAATGGACCATATTTATGAGGTAGACTACCTAAAACCTTTGCTATCTTATCAATGTCTGAAACTTTCTCTCCGACATCGGTTAATGCTGCCGCCATTGCCTCCACTTTGCTTATGTGCTGTGCGATACTATCAGTTGTTGACATTTGGTAGTTGAAAAACTGTTGTTTCAGCATAACTTTATTCACAGAAGATCTCTGTTCATGTATCAGCTTGATCCTTGACCACATTTCTGGAGCAGTTCCACAGGACATAACGGTTTGGAGTTGCGAGAATTCCATTGCGGTCGATATGAGAAGCATAGCTTTAGCATTGCAGTCTTCCCATTCTTTGATTTATTTTTCTGGGACTGAATTCGTGGGTTTTTGGAATGTTCCATTGACCAGGTGGATTAAACTTTCTGTCCTGAAGATGATTTCCATCTGGAATTTCCACAGCTGAAAGTTGGTGCCGTCGAACTTCTGAATATTGAGACTCCGGAACTTGTCCATTTCAATCCTCACAATGCCTGAACGTAAAGTTTTCTCAGGAAGTGAATCCAATGTGACAGTGACAAAGCAAAAATGAGCCACAACTTCAAACTCGGGTACGTGCTTACAACTTTCGAGCCTTTTTGCTCACTTTCGAAAAACGGTATCCCACTCACCTATTTGTGATCTGGGCCCATAACCTTTTGTGTAAAGCAGTGATTTATATCGAAAGTGAAATTCAAAACCCAAATAACAAAACTTGTTTATTTTCAACTAACTTTTGTGTACATATAAAAACCTTAGTTACATAAGAATAATAGATTAGAAACAGATAACAAAGCTAACTTCAATAGTATTTGATTCCTTTGTGATGGCCCAGACCTTTCCAAGAAAAATGACAAATAACTCATTTTTACTCCGATTATTTTATCCAAGTATTCGTAATACAGACATAAATTTGTAGCAAACAAGTTTATGATAAGGAAACAATTTGCATATGTATGCGCAATTACTACAATCAGATCAAGACGAAAATATAAATTTATACTTTAATTGCCTTTGATGTAAGAGCAACTGAAACTTATAATAAATTAGTATTACATAAAAACCGTTATCAGTGAAGTACGAAAGTTATTATATTTTAAAGATATTTATCAAAGTTTTGGGAAAAATTACCTATATGAAGCCAATATAATTACACTTTGGAATCGATAGTGATTTATGTGAATAGCAATTATGGCTGCGATGAGAATGCGAGATACTCTCATACATTTTTGAAAATATTTGAATGATGGACTGGGCAGCTTTGAGTAAACCTACAGTAACTGAAAAAATAGAAAGAAGGGAGAAAAAATTGTTATAATAACAAATTGAAAAAATTCAATGACGTTTCCACCAAAAGAGCCGGCTAATGCAATCAGGCATCATTAGGCGCGATAGCAGTCCAAGATTTTGGGGGGTCATCTTGGTTCGAGTACAGTTCCAGAGTAACTTTACCGATATAAATAATATACTCAATAGTTATCAACAATGATGATCAATACTCAACTCAATACATGAACAAATATATTATTTTTGTACAACTGTCAAAAAAACTTGACATTTCTGCATTTCTATTTGTTGGAAACTACATATACGAGACGAGAAGAAACACTCTGTGGTTATATTCGGACATCGTTATTCATTTTTATTTTATTCGAATGCGTTACTATGTACTTTTGATGAATGACAATTTTTTGATACACTTTGACAATACTTAAAAATAGAATATAAAACTACAAAAAGAAGTGATTTTTTTTGTCTTCTAAATGTTTAATTTGTGGACTGTACTAGGTTTCTTAAGACAAATCACTTCTTTTTGTAGTTTTATATTCTATTTTTAAGTATTGTCAAAGTGTATCAAAAAATTGTCATTCATCAAAAGTACATAGTAACGCATTCGAATAAAATAAAAATGAATAACGATGTCCGAATATAACCACAGTGTTTCTTCTCGTCTCGTATATGTAGTTTCCAACACTATTGATGCGTAAATGTTTACTTTTCTCCAATGTAAAAAAAAAAGACTTTTTTCTCCAAATGACATTAAAAGCGGCCTTTCAATGACACTTGGCAGGCTTAGAAGTTGTACTTTTAATGCCTAGGCAGAAAAAGTCCACTTTTACTGCCTAGGCAGAAAAAGTTCGTTGCTAGGCAACCTTCCAAGTAATAATTTAAATCAAACTGGTTATTAAAATTGACAATGACAAAGTAAACAGTAAACAAACGAATTCAACAAACGTCATCAGCGGTAAACATAGTAACGCAGGGCCCAGTTACCTTTGATGAAATAATTTAGTTATTTGGATATTGATAATGAAACGCAATTTGAATATGAAAAAGTGGATTTTGCTTGGAATTGGAACAAATTTGAAGAAAAAATTATATGTTTCACACGGCAGAAAAGCAGATTTAATGCCTTGGCTGGTTTCATATGAAACACCAGCCGAGGCATTAAATCTTGTGCTTTTATGCCTAGTAAAACAAATAACTATTTTTCACTGCCAAAATAATTCACAAAATAAACATGAAATATTACTTTTTGAAGTATTTGTTTTCAACAGTCAATTACTAATTGATTATTCATCATAAAACAATTTCATTTATTGGAATAATAATTGATAGTGAAGTTTGAACAATTACTTCCAACATAAATTCCGGAAGATGTTCTATGTTGCTGCTGATCAAAAACGTTAGATATTTCTTGTAGAGTTGATTCTACAATTTTATCAGATATCTTAATTTGTTTGGAAGAAGATGGACAATTCAATATTTTGATTTTCAGTCACCGTGACGTTTATGGATGTAATGTTTGCCCCCTGCATTGGCTAGAAGAGTTACAGTGACCTGTGTAGGCTCTTGTACTTGTCTTTTCCAAGCCATTTTGCAATTAATCCGGAATTTCTCTTATTTTATTTATCCCCACATGTTGGTTAATACATTTTCCTCTCGAATAGTTGACGTTTTGGGATTATTTTCTATAGCTCCTAAAACGACTATTTCTTCCAACTTGATTAATGTATTTTATTCATATAATTTTGGCCTTTTCTTTTCAAATTGACCACCATCAATTAGGTTGTGTCGCAATCTTGCGGTAATGTTTCTAAAAGGTTGTCTTCTTTCTGGAAACCTCTCGTGATACAAATTGCTTGCTGCTTCTGCATTTCTCCGGTTTGCATAAAATACACAGACATTGCGAATGTGTTTGAAACCACGAATTAAAGAGTGTCTTTACTGCCTAAATCAAAATTTGACAGCTACCAGTCAACATTTGCATTCTGTATTATCGCCGCGTCGTCCAAAGCCTACTTGTTCAAAGTGTGCATTTCAAAGTCTATTGAAAAAATGCAGGAATATACAGGGTGTCTCATAAAAAAAATTCCATCGATAACTATGGATATCTTTTTTGGAAAAATAAGTCACACCATTGAATTCTACGTAAAAAAGTGCTCCGGAAATGTTATCATAGGAAATTTTTGACAGGAAAAAAGTTACAGCAACTTTTCGAAAATGCACATTTTCGAAAAACATGCTGTAACTCTGAAACGATGATTGATATCGATATGCAGTTTTCACCATTGAGTAATTTGACCCTCGGACAGCAATCAGTTTTCATCTATCTAGTTTTTTCGTTTAAAAGTGTCCAATTTGGCCCACTCTGTGTAGTATTGTTAGAATGAAGCACAGCCTGGAATTGCTGGTTTTTTGTTTGTTTTAAAATTGTTTTTTTCCCTTAACCAGCTGTCATCCTCCTACGAACGACAGCCCTCAGAAGTCAAAAATTGTGCGAGTTAAGGATTAACGAGGTCTTACCTTTTAACATGCAATTCCTAGTCAAAGTCACATATTCTGGTGTGCATGCCAAATTACCTACTATTTGATAATTATACAAATGACGTATATTTTTAATGGCTTGCAGTTTGGAATCACGTTATACCTGTATTTTCCACCGTTGGTCAGACGAGGGGCGCATGCCAATTTTTCCAGAGTATTTTCGTTACTGAAACTCCAATTCTACCATGTATTACAACGGCAGGCAGTATAATATCGCGGCAGAATATGAAAATTCTCCACAAAAACAAAAGCGCTTTTCTTAATAATGTGCACACGTGCTGCAGCCAGGAACCCATCCATATTTCATAATTTAGGGTTGTTTATCAAGCCTTAAAAAGGCATGCAGAGTAAAATGGAAGAACGTCACCTGTCACCAGCTCCTGGTCTAAAATGGTGGATGACTCTTCCTGGTCAGTATACAGAATATCTACTACTAGAAATAAATGAAAAACTCTTGCTCCAGCTAGGAATCGATACACTCCTGCATTCCTGTAAAATGTTCTTGGGTCACCCAGCTGGAAGTGAAATACTGCAAAATTCAATCTACCTCTAGAAGATGGTCACTTAGTAACTGAAACACGTGTCGTGGTGTGGGATAAAACTTAATTATATTCTTCAGAGAAAAAATATAGAGAAAGTTTTATAATTGAATGGTGATCCTAAAAAACATTCGTTTGCAACCGCTTAATTTTTTAAATAAAAAAAATCCTGAATATCTTTGACTCCGATTTGTATGTTCAGCGTCCCTATTAATATATCTTGCAATATTTTCGATAAAAAGATGATACGGTATAGGTACTGTTTTTTTAATAGATATTATTTTTTATGAATTTCTGCTCATAAAAATAGTCAATGGAATATTTTTCGTTCGGTAAGCAGTTCTCGGTTTCAAAATTTTTTTTAGAATTATCATTCTTTACGATCAGCATTCAATTATGAAACACTCTGTATAGAACATTATCTATAATTTTTAATATCTTATAAAAAATCCAACATTTTATTTTTCCTCTCACTTTTGGTTCTCTTACAGTATTCACACCGTACATGGTAGTGAGTTACCAAAGGGCGTGCATAATTCCAATCTCACTCGAAAGTGAGCAGTAAATAAATTTGATTTTAATATCTGCTTTGTGCCTGGCATTTCATGAGCCGGAGTAATAGCCGTTTAATTATAAGTTTCAATTATTTATTAGTTTATTAACACAAAACTAAAGACGTTATAATTAATAATATGGTGAAGTGCGTGCGTGAATGCGAGATTAAAATGAATGGAATATATTGCCAGAGATAAGATATCAGAGTTATAATTTGAGAAAACGTGCATTCATGATTAAAATTTCTAAAGAAGTTCACGTTGCATGCAATTTCAAGATCATTGAGCGGGATGGAGTATGCATGCTTTAGATTTGTTATTGTAACAAAAACGCACTTAACTATAATCCACTAATTTATTTTAGACTTGTTAAATAAAGGTTCTAATTTATTTAAAAAAAATACAGTCACTATGCCAACTCTGTCTATTTGCGCACTCTTGACTACTGACTGTCTGTAACTGCAAACTGCAACTGTAACATGTCATGTCGAGCGGTCTGCATTTGTAATCGCAGTAGATTTCTGTTGGATTATTCTAGACACGCCAAGAGAGGACGTGAGAGGTCGCCGTTTAGAATAGTTCGGAACACTCGGTTATCTCACGGCTTGATCATTTTTAGAGGGAGAGCACATCATCCTTGTTCATGTAAAAATGTTTTTTTTCCCACAACCTTACAAAATATGACGTCATCGATTTTTTTTATTGAAAGGGTTATTTTTATATCAAAAATTGAAAGCCCCTATATTTTTCTGAGTTTGACCATACCACATACATCATATATAACACTTCAAGTTGCAGTATACTGAGTATGAAAGAAACCAGTGTTCATATTTCTCAAAATTAATTTCATCATTTGCAATGGAAGTGTCATAGATAAGTAGTGAGAATAAACAAATAACAAATCTACAGCAAATGCTTGAACTGAGCTTCTGAGTTAATCGACAATATTCAAGACGTCTGATGATTTCTTGGGTAATGTTCGACAATATATCTGGTGTAATTTATTGAATTTCAGTTCGAATTATCTTTTTTAAATCTTTCAAATTAGTGGGTCGGTTTATGGTATATGTACTCTTCAATTTTCAAGTAACCCCAGAGAAGAAAGTCCATGGAAGTTGAACCTGGAGACCTAGCAGGCCAATCCAGCGATTGGGGAAAGTTTCATTGAGAAAACATCTAAGAACTCGAGCATAATGTGGATTTGCTCCCTCTTGATAGACCAAATAGCAGAAACTATTCGATCAGGTTGAAGGAAAGGTGAGCTGGTGGAACACCAGAATCACAAACCTTCGGAAAAAACGCGCAAATTATTCTGTAGAGCGAAAAAAACTGGTGAGTGGGCGGAATATTCCAAAATACTACAAGAATATAACAAAAGATCAGAAGGGAGCAAAGGAAAGCATGGAGGAAGTTTTGTGAGGACATTGAAGAAACCTAAGAAAGCGCAAGACTCCATCGTATATTTTCCAGAAACCCCATAAACCCTGTGGGGACTCTCAAAAAACTCACTGGAAGTTACAAAGATACTGGGAAAGAAATAATTGAGCTACTGCTCAGCACACATTTTCCAGGATCCTCTGTAGTCGCAAATACCAGCAATGAAACCCCTGTCAACCTCCAACTAGGTTTAAACGTGAGTGGGTCCATATCAGGCCCTCCACTGCGGCCAATTGTCTATTGTGGCTAACGTCCAACTAAGGGCGAACAGGACTGACTGCGAGGTGGCAAAGCGGATCGTAACTTACCCAAAAGTAATATGGACAATAAACTATTTCAACCCGTATAAATCGCCTGGACGTGATGGAATATTTCCTATTCTACTGCAGCAGGGAATTGAAGATCCAGCAACAGAACTATGCAAAAACTATCCGAAACCTGTCCGGCATTCATACGACCAGGCCAAGGACTATAGACCGATTAACTTATCATCCTTCCTCCTGGAAAAACTAATAGACAGGGACATACATACATATTTTTCATTATAGTGTGTTGTTTTTGCCGAAAACAACACATTCTTGTAAAAATTTTCACGCAAAAATTATTGCTTCGAAAAAAAAAAAAGGGATAATCGTTAAACCAAGTAAATGATAGACTTCAATACTGAGATAAAACCACACAAAAATGTTCGTTCGTTTCGATAATGGTAATGAACAAAAATGCCGAAAGATGAATTTCTACTCATTTTCCACTGTTCATTAATTTATTATATAATTTTTATTATTTTTATCTTTATACACTCACACATTATTTATGACTGTCTTTTTTAGGGATGAAGACCTTTAAATCCGTGTGAAACAGAGCGGATTCGAAACTATATTCTGGTCTGGTGGTAGCAAATACAAGTATGAATGAAATACAAGCAATGGAAACTACCTAATACACCAAAACAATGTCAACTTTAATCGACGCGCGTTTTGCAGAGTACGCTTTGAGCTCTGAGGAGTTAGCATCTGTTTTCGAAACGCGCGTCGAGTGAAATTGAAGTTGTTTTGGGAAGTTTCTATTTCTTGAATCATATAGCTCAATTTAATTTGAATATTGAAAAATATATCCTAGGGTGGCAACAGAGGAGTGGTTGTTTCCTTTGGTGTATGAATTAAACAGATCTGACTACGTCCGACTATAATCTCTATCTTCAACTGAAAAAATCTTCAGAAGGTCGTTTATTTTCATCCAACGAAGTGGTTATAGAAGCTGTAGAGGGCTGGTATGCAAAGCAAAATACATTTTTTTTCAAGGTTCAGAGACATTTCAGGTTTATGTTGAAAAATGTAATGAATTAAGGGATATAAGAGTATGTTGAATAATAATTTTGACTCAGTTTTGTTTATTTCTATAAAAGGATATGAATTTTTGCATATAAAAATATAAGTCGCAATTTCGTGGTGAGAATTATCAATATGAAACAAGGTGTTTGTTCATCGTATATTTTTAGTATTTCTAGAATAGATTGTCATCAAATACCTGTCCAGCCAATTCAATATGATGTTTTTTGTTAGGCGATTTCTTGCTCAAATTTTCGGCAGCATCTGATATAACCTCGACGCCATCAACTCAAAAATCACATTTTATTATTACTGTGATTAAGATACCTTCAACACGTTGCGATTAAGTTCAGTTTTTTAGGAAATGTAAACATCAGTTCTGCGAAATACTGCTACCGTATACCTGTATCTTTCTCAGCTTGGTACATAATAATTATACTTTTTATCCCAGCAGTCATCGTCACAGATTGCCAGCTGACGCTTCATCAAAAACAATCTTGATGTGTAGTTTGCGGGCACTGAAGCGATTCATATGTTACAGGTGGTTGCAAGAGATGGATATTTTCAGTTTGAGAATCAAAGTATCATTTTATTAAAATATTTAGCTTAACAAAAAAGAGAAATTTTGATGAAGCACATTCACAGATTGGACTAAATGAGTTTTTCTACATAAAATCTCAGATTTTTTTAAGTTGCCTGAAAACCCTAGTATGCCGACTTATACTTGTAAAACTGTTGAATAAAAAGCTGAACAGTGGCTAGCTTGTTTCCGGCTCCACAATTTGAGTATTTTGAAATAAATTTGTTAAACATATTTTTCTTTCGTTAGAAAACAATTAGGTACCTTTAACGCTTTCAAATCCATAAAATTTTCTTAAAATAAATTTCTACTATTTCTATTCAAAATTTTAAACAATCAATCAAATTGACAAGCAGTTTCCGAATCTACCAAGGAAAAAAACGGTTACTCTGGTAACAGATAAGTTACCGAAGTTTCAGGAAATAGTCACCGGTATATATAGAGTGTCAAAGATAGCATTAGGATCTCGAAAACGGTTGTAGTTACAATGTTGGTTGAATTAGAGAAAATTTGCACAATCTAAACGTTTTTTATATGGAGTTTGCAGAAGAGGGGTATTTTTATCGAATTTCGAGATATTTTGAAAAAAGTTAAGTATTCGAAAATTGTTTTTATTTATTTCTGACGTTCTTTTGAAAGATTTCAAAAAATAAAAATACGTTTTCATTGCCATTTTCAAAGCTCAATAAGATGACATCTACAGATTTTCACTACGCCGTTTCGTTTCCGAGGAACCTTCATCCTGTTATTTTCATTACAAAATTCAAAGCCATTTACCTGTCAATGGGTGTAAAACCTTTTGGAAATGAAAGCTCATTTTTGGGAAATAAGTGAAAATAAAACTATTTGCATTTGAGCCATATATCTGATCAAATATTTGTATGTAGGCACCCGCTTTCCACACCAATGGATGTATTGCGTGCGATATCCAGGACAAGCAAGTGTTTGCAATGCCGTCAACAGCTAAACAATGACCGTGTTTCCATAACTCTGGATGAATGGAATGACGCCCGCGATTGAGTCATTAGTTGCGGAATTGAAACTAACTCGGGAAATCTGATAAATTTATGTTGGCCCGGTTTGGACCCGTTGCACACGCACATTAAGAATAGAATCACTGTCCGGTATACGAGAATTGCTACTCAAGTGTCGAGATTTGGCACACAAAAATTGAATTGAGTCCTGGACATTTTCTTGCTATGATTTTCTATGACTTTTCACGTGGATTAAACCCAACGATTATAAACTACAAAGGATGGCCCACTTCCTATCTCCGTACATTGGACAAATATCAGCGCGACATTTGTCGTTAGTCTGGCCTGCAGAAGTATTTGTCTGACATAAGAGCCCGTGTATTTTTATACTTTTTGAGAGCGGTTTTTCTTCCTGTTGGTAACATTTTTCCGTCTTTTTTTTTTGTGTTTTGTTTCTTGGTGAATGATTTGACTTTCCGGTCAATGATTTTTCAATGCCGTAAACATCTTAGTCTGTTGTGAATAAGTGAAAATTGAATCGGCTGTTTTAGAGTGCGTGTTGAATTCAACTTCGAGATGAGACATTTATTTGACTATTTTTCGATTTATTGAAAACATCTGACGTGAATATAGCTCTCGAAAAATCTCAAGGGTTGACATAATTCCTTGGGCAATGTTACAATTGTGGTAATTTATATTTTTTTACATCAGATCATGCCCGGAAAAATATGTTCTGTAGCTTCTTATGAGGACAGTCAAGAAACTCTCTCTATTTCATAGATTCCTAAAAGAAGGGGAATTTTTTGTGTCTTCCACCATTTGCAAAGAATGGATTCATCGCTGCAAAAGAGCAGACAAGAATTTTCTCTGATTATTTCACATCAATAGGTGAGGTAATGACAAACTCCAATGGTTCCAATCAGTTATATTTTCTTAGGCCTTCCATTGAATAAAATACTCAAAAAAACTTACAGTATTAACAATTAATTTGGAAAGAATGACAAAGGGTGCAACATAGCGAACAGATCAGGTAAAAGCCATCAAGAAGGAAAAAAGCACAAGCATGGCTTCAAGTTTCAATATAAATCGATAAAAACCCTGGAAGTTCCATTCCTCATTCCTCGCAGGTATTACATCAGGTCTCGAGCTGTCAGACTGAAATTCGAACAGAGTACGCTCCAACGGCCGGTGTAGGTTTAGATACGACGTGCCGTGGTCTTTTTCTAACTTCGATAGTGCGACAGAGGTGACTGATGGTGGACGGTGCGTTGGAGATTAGTGACCAGGCCGTAGCAGAAAAAGTGTGAGAGCGAGGCGACTATTGGACGGGAAAGGTATAAAAGATCAGCGGTAAACTTAGGTGGGCGAACAGAGCGAAAGGATTTGGATTGGTTTTTATGGGTACCTTAGTTACCACGAGTTTTTTTGGGACGGGAGCAGGACATCCAGGGTTTTGAAGAAGAGAATTTACTTTGAGAGTCTTCTAAAACGAGGAAAGAGCAATCGGAACTTGGGCAAGAGGTGCTTTTTGAATCACAATTTCTGGTGCTGTTGAAGGTGACCTTCAGGCGAAATTGCAGTGTCCCGAAGGCTCCAGGACTTGCCCTAGTTAGCTCTTCGTCATGTTGAGTATATCATTTCGATTAGGTTGTTCGATGGTTGTCTCCTAAGGAAAGCTGAGTCCCTCAGAATAGAATTGAGTTATTGCCGTTATGAACGAAGGGAACGTTCTGGGAGCAAGGAATTATTCAGGAAAGATTGGCGTGAAGGATTGAATTGAGAGGATTCAATTGAGAACCCTCGAAGGAGGTAACATAAATTGGTGGATTCATTTGGTGAGTCGTTTTAATGATTTCTCATAATTATAGGGTCCCAGTCAGGGGGTACCATCCTGAAGACTCAATTTTGCGTGCTACTTAGTACATATACCTATATGGCCTCTCTGTGAAGATATACCCACGCCCCGTAAATTAGTGCTTATTTTTGAGTTGTGATCATTGCATTGTCACGTAAGACGTCAGTGATGTTCTTGGCGAAAATAAGTTTGTAATAGAATTTATTTGTGAATCGTAATAGATTGTAATTGATTTGATCAGTTAAAAAAAATAGCGCCGCAGGCAAAAATTACATGATCAGTGGTTATGACTTGTGACTCATGAAAAGTACAAATGGCAACACTGTTAGTAGCTATTGACGAGAGTTCGAATCTACCAACCTCCCAGATGAGCAACTTGCAGGACCAATCAGATTGCACTCCTCAGAACATCCCGGGAGTTTTGAATTTAAACTACTACAAATTTTCACTTTTTATATATTATTAATAGGAATGTAACTGAATTAAACGATGACTGACTTTCGACTAATTTTATAAGGAAAAAGAACACAAATTATGATATCTTTTTTTTAATGTTATTGAAGAAATAAAACAATATTTTGAGATCAACATAATTGTTACTAACGTAAAATAATATTCCGAGATCAACATAATCATACATTTATCTAAATATATCTAAAAGGTAACTTCAACATCATTTTCATTTCTTCTCCTTATTCCAAGAAACATAAGAAGGAACGTAAATCTTTGTCACATGTAAATTGGTAACAATTGATATTATTCAAAAAATCTTTCGTATGCATCAGTGATTCGCATGTACTTGTTAAAAGTCTGTTTCTGGTCTTATTTTTTATCAGGTTCAGCTGGCTAAACTTTCTTTCAGAATGGATTTAATGAATTTGGAGAGGACTGGAAACATGGGTTCATTCAAAGAGTTTTTCAACTTGAAAACTCCACTCCAAAATATTTCAGGTTTTGTAGTTGTATCTATATCTTGCTCAATTAAAATTCTGAGCTCTGTGTTCAGCAATTCAACATTGTTTTGGTCTATGATATTGGGAAATCTCAAATACAAATTCAGAATCCAATTCTTCTCATTTTTAATGAGTTTTGGATCTAAGTGAGTAAGAAGTAATAGAACGGGGTCTGCAAAGTTGAATCGGTTGATAATTTGTTTACAAATTTCAACATAAAATTTCAAAGAGTGAGGTTTAAAATCTCACATCCTTGTTGTCAACATTTTTTTCTAATATGAACACTTGGCATTTCGCACCTACATATATTTCTTCTAATGGCAGATAATTTTCAGGAATGAACTTTACTTCATTCAACTTATTTGTGCTATCAATGGTTTCAATGTACTTTTCTTTCATAAAACATTTTAAAATTGTTTTAAAAACGGATCTCATTCTTGGTAATAATATGCAATCTAAAGGATCTGAAATAGATTTTGCATCAAGAACTTTTTCAACCAATGACTCATTTATAAAAAATAGTTTTAAAGCTTCCCATTGATTTAATATTCTATCCACCACACATTTGAGGCTGAGCCATCTGGTTTGGCTGAGTTTCGGTAGTTTATAAGGCTTAACATTACCAAATATTTGGAATTCACTATAATTTTGATAACGTTTGGCACTATGTGCAAAATATGAGTATATATCTCTGGTCCATTGTTCTACGCTTTTTGCCAACCAATCCAACCACATACAAGTGTGGTAGGATATCATTGAACCTCCTTTGGACCCCGACTTTGTCACTCATCGTAACACAGCAGTTATCTGCTGCAAAACCAATCAAATTAGTCGTTTTGATGTCACTACTATTGAAAAAATTTACTATTGTAATGAACAACCCTTCACCACTACAAATTGTGGCTTCAATAAGAGCCAAAATAGAGTCTGTCACACGACAACTTTCTTCAGAAAAATACCTAGCAACTAATACCAGGCATTTTTTCGTTTTGACATTTGTGGTCTCATCAATAATTAATGAAAACTTTGTTTGATTCAAAATTTCAACTAGTTTTCTATGCTTAACTTTTGCAATTTCTTTACAAAGTAGGGTCCCTTTGTGTAGGCCCAACTGTAACCTCTTTCCACCCAATTTCAGAATCAAAACAAATTGATCGTATCAATTGTATTAGGTGATCCCGCAGCTTAAATGGTAGATTGTGTTCAGCCAAACACATTATGAGTTTTATATGGGCACTCCTAATGCCTTCCTCAATTTTCTTCTCCTGATTGTCTGCTACAAAATTATCAAGAGACACAGACGATTTTTTCAGTTTTATTCGACTTTGATGACCTTTCGATTCTTGGTGTCGATTCAAATGAGTAATTCCACCCCGAATAACCCTAGTACACACATCACAAAAGGATTAATTTTTGGCTGTTTCCCTCAACAAATTGACTTTATTTTTATCCTTTTGAGACCATTCCTTCTTGAATTTCTGTATGTAGATTTTCTTTGTTACTAGTTTTTTCTTGGGAACTCCCTCATGTTTGACTGAGCATTCTGATGATGAAGAGGATCTTGTAATTCTTGTATCACTATCTATAGTTTTTTCAGAATCTTGAATTTGAATATCCAAGGAACGCGAGCAGCGAGACCCCTAAAAATGTCCAAAGATAGTAAAGTAGCATAACATGCTATAATATATTCTACCTTTTCATTTTCCTCGGTTGTCCTGATAAAAATTGAAAATAATGAATTGTTTCAAACCAAATCCAGATTCCAGAAAGAAAAACGTTTCGGCAAAACAGTCCTGCCACAGTATAATATAATAATGTTTCATTCTGTGGTCCGTCCTGCAACCTACCAGTCAATAGTCAATGCAAGATTGCAAATTACAAATTACAACTGCAAGACGAAATTCAAATTTCAAATCACAGAAAAGAATGAAAACCGTCACTATTTTGTTCAAAACTCAAAATTCGAGGATCAAGGAACAAGCGACCAAGGTTCAAGTCAAAACTGTCAAAAGTCACAAATCACAAATAAATTTATTCAACACTACACGGAAGCTGGCACAGAACACAAATAAGTTTTTGATCTGTGACCACAGAACCACAAAATCACAAATTTTGTGACCAATTGAGGAAAAAATCTCCCCCAAGCCAACAATTCAGAAATTGTAATAGATTACATGCTTTTTTTTCCACTGTAGTAATAGGCTAATAGAACGCATAGCAAGAACATCATTGCAACACGTGTATATTTTCATTACAAGATCCCTCTGGCCCACCTGTTGTCGTAACGAAATATTCCTAGCGTAAGCGTTTTTGTACACGGCCCCGTGATGTCACAGCGGCGCGTACCCCTTTTCTTGTTGCATTTAGATATACTGTTTATTCCTTATTACATAACTATTTACACGTTAGACATAGACGGGTGCATATATTTAGGTGCATTTACTATGGAATGCAATTTATAAACATATATACTGTGGTTTCAATAATATAAATTCTTAATTGCGATCGTATTATTTCTCTCTTTCTTTTTTTTATATAGTGTCTGCTCGATCCTGACCATCTTGGCGGTCTCCTAGTTAGGACTGGCTCGCTAGATTTAACTGGTGGCGCCCTCACTAACATCTCTGATAAAATATAATTTATCGCAAACCCACTCCCATCCGAACTGAGCTAGGGCAAGTGGTTGCACTTCTTGAGCTACTGAGCAGACACCTATTGTACATCGGAGGATGATGCTGAGGATCATGATAAAAATGAATAGTAATAAAAAGAAATATGAAACACTCCTGCAAAAGTATAATTTGAATATAACATCAAAAAAAATAATCAAGGGTTTGAGTGCAATGTGGACATATTAGAAATAAATCCTACAAAAGTCGAAATATGGCAACATATAAGACATCTACAGCAGTAAAATTGTTGGGAAAAGTATTAACAAAAAATCAGAAAAGTGTACTCTCGACATGAAAAAATGGTTCACTGGACTCAAGATTTTTGGCTTTCACTCTGGGGTATTACAGCAGAAAGTGCTATGTGCTTCTAAGGAATTTGAATTATCCCATACCATCAATTTTGAGTTTGAAGCGTTGGGCATCCCTTTTAGAGATTGGTCCTGGATATTTTTGATGTGATTCTTATACATCTACACCATTTTCAGTTGTAATTCAAAAAGTGTAATATGTATTTCAGAAAGTATAATTTGTAATTCAGAATAATAAATTTTAATTCAGAAAACATTAAATGAAAATCAGATTGGTGAAATGAAATTCAGAAACTGTAACTTGTAATTCAGATTAGTGAATTGTACTTCAGAATGCGTAATTTGTAATTCAGATTAGTGAATTGATAATTAGAAAGTGTAACTTGTAATTCAGAAAGCGTAAGTTCTTATTCAGAGAGTACCAGCTGTAGTTCATTGTTTTCCCATTTCCTATTCTTACTTATCAAGTCCTTGACGAGCATAGAATGAAGGCTTTCATGGCCTGAAGTATAATTAAGGAGTATGGTTTCCGAGCTCTGGTTCACCTCCATTGAGGCGGTTTTTATAGACGTTTCGCTCACAACTGCGGTGAGCATCTTCAGCGTGGATTTTGTCGTAAGCTGATGAGTATTATATCGTTCTTTGACAAGACAAAATTCTCGCTGATGCTCACCGCAGTTGTGAGCGAAACGTCCATAGAAACCGCCTCCACGGAGGTGATCCGACCACGGCCCCAAAGCCCGGAAACCATACTCCTTGGATAAGTCCTTGACGGTTTCTGAATTACAAGTGATGGTTTCTGAATTACAACTGACGCTTTCTGAATAACAATTCACTAATCTGAAATTGAAGTTGCACTTTCTGAAATACAATTTACTAATCTGAATTACATGTTATGGTTTCTAAAATCCAATTAACAATTCTGAATTACATGTCATATTTTCTGAATTACATTTTACTAATCTGAATTTCAAGTTGCACTTTCTGAATTACATTTGAAAAAGGTGTAGTGTTACCTGGATCAATTAGAATAAATCACAACAACCATGGCATAATCAGACATAAAAATCAAATAAGTAAAGTTTGGAATGATATGTATTTTATTTTCAAAATATTGATTCAATTCTCTCAGAATCTCCTGTGTGCAACAGTTTGGTATATAAAATAAAACAACTGGAGTTGATTGGTAAAAAATGGAAAATATCCGAACACGAGATTGTTCTATTTACAACTATATTTCTTATATGCTTATTCATATTAATTTCACGTGTGCACTTAACTGAATAATCAACATGTATTTAATTATCATATAACCCTTCAAGTTTTTTGCTGAAATGTGAAAATTTCCACTTCCAAGTAAATTCATACCACCAATATGTCTTCATGAATCACTTTCTCATAGGTAGGTAGGTATATTATCGAATGTCACCCCAATTTTTCTAAATTCCTATTTATTAAAATAGACCCATCTTTCACAACCATTTTCCACAAATATTTTCAGTAAATTAAAGTGCCTTATCACGAAATGATGTTCAAATCGCGCTTGACATCAGTTCAGTTTATGTGTTATCTACAGCAAACTACACCTTTTCCAGTTGTAATTCAGAAAGTATAATATGTATTTCAGAAATATAATTTGTAATTCAGAATAATAAATTTTAATTCAGAAAACATTAAATGAAAATCAGATTGGTGAAATGAAATTCAGAAACTGTAACTTGTAATTCAGATTAGTGAATTGTATTTCAGAATGTGTAATTTGTAATTCAGATTAGTGAATTGATAATCAGAAAGTATAACTTGTAATTCAGAAAGCGTAAATTGTTATTTAGGGAGTACCAGCTGTAATTTATTGTTCTACCATTTCCTATTCTAACTTATCAAGTCCTTGACGAGCATAAAATGAAGGCTTTCACGGCCGGAAGTATAATCGAGGAGTATGGTCCGGGCTTTGGTTCAACTCCGTGGAGGCGGTTTCTATGGACGATTTGCTCACAACTGCGGTGAGCATCTTTAGTGTGAATTTCGTCGTATACTGATGAGTATTACGTCGCTCTTCGAGAAGACAAAATCCATGCTGATGCCCACCACAGCTAAGAGCAAAACGTCCATAGAAACCGCCTCCACGGAGGTGAACCGACCACGGCCCCAAAGCCCGGAAACTATACTCCTTGATTAAGTCCTTGACGGTTTCTGAATTACAAGTGATGGTTTCTGAATTACAATTGACGCTTTCTGAATAACAATTCACTAATCTGAAATTAAAGTTACACTTTCTGAAATACAATTTACTAATCTGAATTACATGTTACGGTTTGTGAAATTCAATTAACAATTCTGAATTACATGTCATATTTTCTGAATTATATTTTACTAATCTGAATTTCAAGTTACACTTTCTGAATTACATGTGAAAAAGGTGTAGGGCATCTAGAGTTCTAAAAGATCAATGAAGCAAACGAAAATTAACACACCAACCTTAAACACCCAAAAAATTAACGGTTTTCCATTTTCCTCGGTTTTGAAATCCGAGGAAAATGCATGGGCTCTGGTAATTGTCGAACCTAATTCTGTCATCGACTGTCATCTTTGATTTTCTGTGTTATGTGATTCTGTGATTCAGTCAACTTTAGAAGATTACTTTTGATTTTCGACAGTTTTTGAATGACTTTCTGTATGGGTTTTGGGCTATGACACATGGTTGCTTGTTCTATTCTTATTGTTTTTCAATTGAACACTTTAGAGGCTGCGTATAATTTAGTAATTTGAAAGTAAAATCCAAACAATGAAAATAAGGAAGATGAGCTTCACAACCAGAAGGGTCACATTCTAGGAAATATTTGAGTCGGATTTTTCTTCAAATTCAGCCCTGTTATAGTCAACGAAGGGACCTCCTGTATAGTATTTTGTATTTTGTATTTCATAAGCACTGTTGGTGTTGAGTGAATCTATTATTATATCTTTTATGTTGGTTGTAGTGCCTCCAATCGGTAGACATACCCTGCATGAAATATTTATATAATATGAACAAGTTTTATCTTTCGTAGGTACAATTTTCACAGGAAAATTGAAAAGACACCGGAGGAATAGTATTCCAACTTCTGCCGTTCATACAAATCTACATTTAACCGATGCCTAATCATTTTTTTATGCCCTTGTAGGGAATGAGAGCTGATTTGAATTCATAGCGTTGTTAGCGAGCGGTACAGTGCGAATTTCCACCCGGCAATTCATTCTGCGGTATTAGAGCCATGATTGATTGCTTGCATGATATATTAATTTCCATGTTTATGCCAGTGCAGGTGTTAATCTAGAACGTGATCCCAACTCGGTAAATGGGGATTTTAGTCAATTTGCAGAGTACGAGAGATTGACGGAAGATATACAAATAGTGCTGGTGTCATGATGAATCGAATCTTCTTTAAACGATATATCAATCAGTGTTTAAAATATTGAAGTAGGGTAGGTATGGTAGAATGGTATTTCGTCGATAACATCTGATTTTTTCTCTCTCTTCAGATTTTATTTCAGTAATAGCAACTACTTATCTCTCTCTACTCGGATTTCTTGGAGACAGATACCTACACATACAAATTTTGGCTCTAACAAGTTAATTGCTCCATCAGCAAGATCTACATACTCTGTCGTGGTTATGATCTCCCAAAGTTCAAAGGTGGTGTCTGCCATTTACCTAAAAAAATCAATAATTGTCACACCGACGGCGACGTGGAGAGAAGAGAAGGGGTGAGAGGGGCAAGAATGGGCACTTAAGGGCTTCTGGGCCTAAATTTTTTGAAATAAAATTCGGAATCCTTGAAGAAGTATCTATATTTGTTGGAGTTGAAAGGTCGAATAAGCTAGGAATCACACTGACCGACCAGCATCGACCGTCCGTGACCGACCAGCATCGACCGTCCGCGACCGTCCAGCAAAAATTGAAAGGGACCAATAAAAACTTTCAAACTCACATTGATCGACCAACATTTTCAGCAGATTGCAATTTTAAAAATGGCCTTCGAAAACTGGTTGAAGACGATCATTCAGTGTGAGTTATCCGATAAGAATACACATTTTGGAAATTTTGGTCGTAGTTGGACGGTCGCGGACGGTCGGTCATGGTTGCTCAGTGTACCTGCTGCCTAAAGAAACAAATTGTTGTGTTTTTCGTTAGGTTTCATGGTGGAGTAAAAAATTTTATTAACTGTCAAATGTCAGAATTATTGATATATCTCACTTTTTCTGTGTGCTTTGAGCTCCTGAGAATGTCAACATAAACATGTGACCTAAAATTCACCCCCTCTAAGCTGCAGACATCGCAAGTAACCAAAAAAAAATCGTAAATTCTGAATATAAAAAATATTTATTCACTGAAAATTCAACTGAAAAAATTAAATACTTTGTTATCAAATTGTTGAGAAAAATCAGTATAAAAAGTTGTCTGCTGATTCATAACAGCACAGGCAACGACAAAAATATAATGGATCATCGGAATCAATGATTACTACAGTTCATATTTGAGATTTTGAAAACTTTGATACGTTGATTTGCTCTCTCAATATTTACACATGCAGCAACTATTTCTGAATTATAATATTAATATATGTAGGAATTTAAGCGAGTTTCAGTTAATACGTACTTCGACCACGCCACTGAAGATGACTGCCGCAGTTGCAGTCGAAACGTTTGGAGATTTAAACCAAAGAAGACCACGGCAAAACCCGGAAACCAACCAAAATATGATAATAATAATAATTTATTTGCGAAAAACACAGTATAACAGTAAATAATAAAATACATTTTAGTAGTAGCAAATATAATAGAAAACCCATAAAAGTTGAATCCTTGTGCATGGGTATACTACTTATAAAAGCCAACTCTATTAAACATACATATGTAAACAATAATAAAACACATAATTTTGGAAATATATATTTTGCCACAGAACTAGGGTAAATTGAAATTTTATTGGGTTAAGTTTTCGAACTATATTACGCTTCATATGAAATATAGGGTAGGGGGCATTGGTGAGGATGATAAGTACTCGTACCTATATTTTGTTTGTAATGAATAAGATTCGATTCATATTCAGCTTGAAGGTTTACAATTACAGGCCGTTTCTTTTATCATGTGGTAACATTGCTATAGTCTAAACCGTAATAGATACAAAGACGATTTAATGGGAAAAAATTTTACTATTGTGGTGAGCAATACATTGGTCAGAGAAAATCTACAGGGACTTTCGATCTTCCCAACTTATACAGGGAAAACTAAAATTGCTGTTTTACATTTTCAATTAAACGTAAAAAACCGAAAAACGCATTTTCAGTTTTCCCTGTATAAGTTGGGTAGGGCAAGAATCCCCGTAAATTTTCTATGACCAGTTTACTGCCCACCATAATAGTTACCTTTTTTCCCATTTAATCATCTTTGTATCTATTACGGTTTAGAATATAGCAATGTTACCACATGATAAAAGAAACGGCCTGTGTATTTCTCTTTGAAATATCTGAAAAACCTGATTGGGGATAGAAGCCATGTATTTAATTGTTTTTTGAAGAGGCAATAGTTTTTCAGCTTCCTTACTTCATTGGGAAGTTTTTGGTAAATTATCGGGCTAAGGTAGAAAAGAAATTTAGATTTTTTGCCATTTCAACCTTTGGTAGTCTAGTGTTGTATGCATGGTCAATTTGGGGCAACTGATATTTGTGTTTGTCATGGTAAGATGCAAGGTTTAAGAAGTATGTCTGATGGATTGTAAGTAGTTTCGATTCTTTAAATAGTTGCTCTGTTGGAAATCCATAATCTTTCCTAAATATAATTTTTATCAGCTATTTTCGAGTGACTTCTAGGTTTTTGATATAATTGTTTGTTATCCCTCCCCAGACAAGTATACCATAGTTGATATGTGTTTGAGCTAGGGTGGTGTACAATACTTTCATTCCAATGGGGAATGCCATGTTTGACAAAAGTTTTTTAGAAATTGAATATATTGGAAGAAGACATTAAAATAATGACACCACTGAATTATTTTGTTCAGGCGATGCTTCATTATATACAATAAACAATTTTTACTGCATGTGACGTCATTTGATCACAAAGTCAATATGGCAACGGTGCCTATTGAATTCGCGGTTCGGGTTCGTTCGCGCACGCGCATAACATAATTATTCTTTTGATTTATTATGTGATGCTAAGTTATTATTATATGTTGCAAAGGCAATGAAGTGAGTTTTAGAAAAGTTAATCGTTTGTAATTAACTATTGAACCAATGTAATAGAGTTACCAATAAATTTCTTTCAACTGTGGCTTTCAGGTTGTTCCAGTCACTGCCTCGATACAAAAGTGCTGTGTCGTCAGCAAAGCTGATAATATTCGCTTTCACATCAATATTGAAGACATCATTAATATAGATGTTGAATGAGATCGGTCCAAGTACCATTTCTTGGGGCACTCCATACTCAATAATCTGGTCTGAGCTAAAACAATTATTTATTTTTACTCTTTGTTTTCTGTTCGATAGGTAACTAGTGAGAAGCTTCAATGACCCGCCTCTGAAACCGATATTTTCTAATACTCTCAGTCATTTATGGTGACACACTGTGTCAAAGGCCTTCGCCATGTCAACAAAGACACAGAGTGAAGTTTCTTCTTTGTCCATTTCTTCATAAATATCTTTTGTCAAGTGGATCATCGCATCTTGTGTTGACTTAGTCTGACGAAATCCATACTGATTATCTGACAGTATATTATATTATTTTATGTATTTATCTATTTTTATTTTGAGGATTTTTTCGAAAATTTTTCCAATATGGCTTATCAAGGAGATAGGATCTCCTGATTTGTGTAAGGGTTTTATTATGGTATGTTTGAGGACATCTGGGAAAATTCCTTGTTCTATTGACGTGTTTATGATAAATGTTATTGGTCTTATTATATAATCCACGTACTTAATTAGATTTTCGGATTTGATATTATATAAACCGGTAGCTTTGTTTTGAGATTCAGAATCACTTCTCTCACTTCTTTTTTGCTACACTCTTCAAGATAAATTGAGTTGGTACTCTTTTTTCTACGAACTTAACAAAGCTTTCTTTATTTTTACCGTTAGCTGAATTGTGTCCTATTTTCGTGAAATATTCGACAAAATGTTCTGCTTTCATTTGGTCATTTGAAATAATGTTCCCATATGGAGTTTTTAAATGTTTGATCTCGCTTACTTTATTTTTGGTTTCGATTGATTTCAATGAGTTCCAGAGTTTTTTCGAATCGTTTTTGTGTTTATCTATTTCATTCTCATTTTTGCCCTTTCTATCATTTCGTTAAGCTTATTCCGGTATTTTTAATATTGTATTTTATAGTTTTCGTTATTAGGTTCATTTTACTTTACCTTGTGGAGTTTGTTTTTAGTTTCCATTGACTTGATCCTCTTCACCACTCAGTTGTATGTTGTCTGACAAGAAAGGTGGTATTATCAACTTGAATTTCAATATTGAATATCAATATGTATCATCAATCGTAAGTCCTTCTTCT
The DNA here is from genome assembly GCA_958502065.1 of Chrysolina americana. Classification (NCBI taxonomy): domain Eukaryota; kingdom Metazoa; phylum Arthropoda; class Insecta; order Coleoptera; family Chrysomelidae; genus Chrysolina; species Chrysolina americana. The sequence continues at coordinate 16,773,482 of OY293411.1, read as the reverse complement.
ACCATAATTGCATCAACTTTCGCCTTCATAGCAATTAGTTTTTTCTACCTTTCTGCTGTACCCGAAAATCCTGCATGTTGAAACTATCTGCATTGGTAGCTTCTGAAAAGGCATAGCTGCCTGTTCAACTACTTTTTTTTAGAAATATTCACTTTTATTGAAGCAATCACTACCTGTGAAATAGAAAGAACACAATCATTAATTGTTTTACTGGTTTTCCAATGTATAACCAAAATCCAATCATTCTGATGGTCAACTAGAGATTTTGTGCCCATGTTGTTTTCTATGTTGACCTTTCGTTGACCGGGTTCAGGAAACAAATGGAAATAGAGTTCAGGGTGTTTTTCTTCCAGGAACTTCAAAGAGGCACTGAACAGTACCCACTCATGATTAGAGATTTAAAATGAATCAAAAATATCTCCATATATGATATAACTGATACATAAAGAAATATTAGCACCACAGAATAGTTATTGTGTACTGACATGTTATATTTCAGATTTGTCCACCAGGTGTCTTATCGCTTATCTTGCATTGTCAATTTGAAGTACCAAAGTGAAATACTTGGTGGGCTATGACTTTTTACTAGTTTCTCCTTTTGACACTTTTGACGTTCAAATTGTATAACAGCACTTTGGGAGTCTTGTACCGACATTGAAATGGAAAATTATTCAAATGAACATCTTGCTGACATCCATTTTGTTTATGGCCTAGCTAATGGTAGGTAATTCAGTTGAAGCTCAAAAGTTGTACGGAGTGAGATTTCTTAATCGCCGACTACCCAACGACCGAACTTTTGCAAACACTCATCGTACTCTTTGCGAGTACGGTAAATTCAGACTCCCAGAAACGATGTGGGCAGACTGCGCGAAGTCCGTAACCCAGTGATGGAGGAACAAATATTAAACCGCATTGACGAAAATCCTGGATTAAGCACTAGGCAATTGTTTGTCATGTATCTGTCTGGTGGGTTTTACACGAAAATAGTTCTACCCATACTATGTTCAACTAACGAGACTAAATTTAGCCGCAATGAAGTAGTAAATTTTCACAATATGCATGTCTGGGCTATAGAAAATCCGCACGAGATTAGACAAAATCGTCATCAGGAGCAGTTTAGCCTAAATGTATGGACCGGAATAGTGAAAAATGAAATAATTGGACCATTTCTTTCTCGAGAATTTTAAATGCCGACCTATACTCACACTACTTGCACAACAATTTAGAAGGTTATTTAGACAACGTGCCTTTAATCATTCGTCAGCGTTTATGGTTAATGCACGATGGTGCTCCACCTCATTATCGTTTAACTATGTACGTATAATATTTAAACTTAAGGTTTCCGAATCGGTGGATTTGCAGAGCAGGTCCAATACCTTGGCCTCCCCGCTCACCAGATTGCAACCTGATAGACTTTTTTTCTGAAGAGCCTAGTTTATGATGCAGGACCAGTGTCTTTCATTGAAGGATCATTGATGACTTTGACCACATAAGAAATACTCCTGGAGTTGTAGAACGCGTATGTCAGTTAACGCGTACGTCAGTTTATGCGAAGAAGGATGCAGGGCTAGTTTGTAGCAAGAGGAGGACATTTCGTGTACTTACTTCAACAAACTTATGGTCACTACAGTAGATTTAATTTCCTGTTAATATCGTTATATCTCACTTTTCTGGAATATCGCAAAAAGTTGGCCAAGATATTTCCTTGGCCGGAGCTCCTCTGAAATATCGTCATTTGTTTCGCCATTGGCGGTTTCATCAAGATTGATTGAGTTCACTCTTTTCACCAATTTGTTGTCATTTATCCCCACAAGAAACTTAACCTATTTATTCGTACGCGAATTGATAAATTTGCGCAGCAACCTTATGTATCTGCTAACCCCAAGTATCAATTTTGAGTGGAATCGGGTAATGATCACAAAACTCTTTGGCTATTTTATTGCAAACATTTTAATTGTATATTTCATCTCAAATGTCTACGCATTCTCTCTCTAGCCTTTAGGATGCAGGATTTTCACTTAAAATCTCCCTAGAGCATGAACTAACTATTTCCGGAAATTTTCGAAGTACGAATTTTCTTAAAAAATTCGCAACTGAGGAAAATTTCCGGAATATTAGTTCATACTCGCGGGAAATTCGGTAAGAAAATTTTATACCGAAAAATAGAAATTAAATTTGTGACACACTTAGGTGACATATTATTATCCATGTAACGGACATCATAGTAAGCCGTTGTTAAGGATTTGTCTCACAACAGCGAGTTGCGAATTATTTTTTTGCGGATTTGATATCAAATTATAAATATAATAATATTAAATTGAGAAGTAAATATTCAACCAAAATCACATAATTTTTTAGTACTAGAGGAAAGGGGAAAAAAGTGAAGCTCTACTTCTATCGGACGCTAATGAATGACATCGGCGGCACCATCACTTATTAATCTCGGATTTTTTGTTACATATTGTAATTTCCCAATGCTCTATTAAAATGTGATTTAAATAATTAAATAACAGATAATAACATGTACCTATAATTAAGTTAAAAATAAATATCTATCAAAAATATTTTACGCCACTGTGTTTATGACAGCTGTCAAGCCAGAGGGAAATTTCTACTTATTAATGTCCCTCTACGCAGGGAAATTTCCGAAGAAATTAGGTTATTGTCATAGCAACATGTCCAAATGAAGGCATCTGATTAGCTAAAATTAACTGGTATAAAATTTTCATTAAAATTGAACTATTTGACTATCCGATGAATTTCACTAATTTTACAAACTTTTCCGATATTATTGTCGCGAGTTTTTGCAACTTCTTTCGGGAAGGATGGGGGTCCGACTTTCCCGATCAATTATTATTTCTTTTCGTATTTTTTTTATGTCTTAAATAGATAGACATTTTTGCGGATTCCCACTTGTTCTCTATCTAGTCTTCGAAAGGGGGCAGGGAGGTAACATTTTTCAAACCAAAACATTCGATGGTCAAATGTTTTCCATTGTTTCTATGGATTTTTCCGATTTTCAATTCGTAAGATTTCGCAACTTCTTTCGAAAAGAAAGTGGGGTTCAGAGCCCCCCGACTAATGTTTATTTTTTTCGTAATTTTAAAGTCCGAAACCGTCACTTCTAGACCCAAAGTATTCAATTGGGTGACCTGTAAATATAACTTTCGCTGCCGGAAAAAACAACTTATCCATTTTATTCAACTGTCCCTACTCCGTTCATTTCAGTATATATTATACAATATAGATATTTATTGAACAACATAAATACGCCCAACATGGTAAGACATCCAAATTAATCACGATGCGTTTTTATGCTTATTTTCAAGTGCTTGTTATTTATTCAAACAAGATCCTAGCATAATATTTCGTGTATCGCGTGATAATGACTGACGCAATATAAAAAAATTAAAATTATACCTGATGTGGCCAGAAAAAATCTCCGCATTTCTCAAATAGCTCACATAATAATTCAATTATTCCAAATAACAGAGTCAGAATGAAAATAAACATTCACTTGCGTGTTAGAAATAGAGTAAACTACACTTTGGTCACGTATAGTCAGGGTCGAACTCGCCTTTTCTGACGCAACTTTTTTTTGAAATATATTATATCACCACCTCTTCGGTTGAACTCAATCATAATCTTACCGTTAGTATATTAATTAATTACAAATAGAAACTCAATGTGTACTTCGATTTTAGTCATGGATAAAGCTACTCAGAGTAATTTGATGAATTTTGAGCTATTCACAAATAATGTACTACTATAGTTCCAAGGAAATGCTTAACAACTCCAATAGAAAACTCTTAGAAAATATATTTTAATGACAGAAATGAATCCTAGTTCTAACTATGGCACCGATTCATTGATACAAGAATAGATGATCCTTTATGATATTATTGTACTGAGAAAACTTTCATTGAGAATACACATTTTTCAACAACAATGTTATAGTGTTATGGAATACAATTTTTTGAAAAACAAATTATTTGCTGGTGAATGTTCACTATATTCTTCATTTTCTGGTACATACTTCGAAAATATATCAAAATATGATATCTAGAAGCAACAATATTTCAAAGTACTATGTTATTCCAGAGTCAAATCCCATATACCTAACGTATGTGGGGAGTGTGGGGGGGGACGCTGTTGCAACCAGGCAAGTAGGCCCGAATGGACCCTTTCTGCCATCCACACATCTGCAGTACTTCTTCTAATCTTCCTTTTCGAACCTTCGTGACCTCTTGTGGAGGTCAGATTTTCTGTCCCATCTAGGTCAGTTAGTTTTTCAACTCCAAAGATTCCAAATGTTGATCTCCCATTAGCCTCGAACTCACCAAGGAAGTGAGATGGAGTTTCCTCGTCTTCTTCACATTTACGGCAAGGCGTGCTATTTTCTATGCCTATTAGTGTTTGGTGTCTGCTTGATTTGTAATGTACTGCCAGTATTCCTATAAGGACACATAGTAAGCTTTCAAACCGTTCCATATAGATATTTGCTACTACGGGCGATAACGAGGAACCCATCGGAAGTCCGTCCTCCTGGGAGAAAAAGCGGTCTTTTTCTTGAAAGTAGCAGTTACGCAGACAGCATTCTAGCAAGTCAGACTTCAGCCCAGAAGAAACCTCGAATGTGGTTGAGATATGTTGACGACACGTTTGTGATATGGAACCACGGAGACCAAGAACTGTACAACTTTCTAGAACATATAAACAACATCACAAAGTCCATAAAATTCACAATGGAAAAGGAGACCCACGACGGTTTACCATTTCTAGGCGTGAAAGTTCAAAAGAACAAGGATAGGTGCCAAACATCAGTGTACAGAAAGCCAACTCACACAGGACAGTATCTGAACTTCGAATCGAACCATAATGGTGCCACAAAAATAGGAATTATTCGATCGTTGGTGGACCGCGACTACAGCCTTTGTAACACCGATGAAAGTCTCACCACCGAATTAGACAATATCAGGAAAGATCTGAGAAAAAAATGGGTACCCAAAGAAACACATAGAAGAGGTTCTAGCCCACAGGGGAGACAACAACAAGAAACCAGATGAACCGACACAAGCCACCCTGTGCGTCCCTTATGTTAGAGGTCTATCGGAAAGAATAAGGCGAATCGGGTCGAAATACAAAATACGGACATGTTTCAAATTAGGTAACACCATTCGCAGCCACCCCACAAAAACAAAAGCACGTAACGCTGACATTGACTCCAAAAACTGCATCTACCGCGTGCCCCGCGAATGTGGCGAGGCGTATATTGGAGAAACCAAGAGGCCACTGAGCGTGAGACTCGCTGAACACAAAAGAAACACTCAACGGGGAGAAACAACGAAATCAGGGATAGCGGATCATGTTTGGACGACCCAATAAAAAATCAAATGGACGGAAGCCGAAGTCATCCACAAAGAGGAAAGCTGGTATAGAAGGAAATTTAAAGAGAGTGCATATATTATGAACAATAATGTCTTCAGTCAAGCGAGCATAGAAATCCGTAATGTGTAGAAACCCTTTTTTGAACTTCTTTTAAGCGGTTTTGTAATATTTCCACGCTTCCTTTCTGGTCACTTTTCTCAGGCCCTTCAACGACTGTTTCCATCAACAAACCGGTGCTTTGGGGCAGCTTTTAAAGGACATGCCTCTTCCAATACTTACCATACCATTCCAAATTATGTGCGTCTGGTCACACACCATACAGCTGATCCATATTGGATATTTGATCTAACGACTGCTGTAATCAGTCCTTATCATTTAGCAATGACACGGACGATTTTTTGATATCCATTACAGAACTCTTTTTATACATGGGGCCCTTGACTACTCTTCCTGAACGAACGAACCATCTCAGTCGTTTTAAACGTCTCTCTTCCTTCATGAGAATAACGAAACTATCCGTGTGGTATTCAAGAATATCAACCTTGACTTATCCAGAAATCTTAATTTATACTAGCTTGGTCTTGGCAGGATCAGTTGGTACACCACAGTTGCTCCATCTAGGAATTCCTCTGAGTGCAGTTACCTTGGCAACTGTACCAAATTTGGATACTTTCTGCCACCATGGTCTAACTCCATTCTATAGCCAGCTTCAGACCAAGTTCAAATTGTTATAATTTTTCTACTCCTCATTCATTTCATGATCCTTAAATCAGACTTTTCTGATTCAACATATACAGTTGTAGCGTGCAACATTTCTCTACAATGCTAGTCATTTTGAATAATGTATCTGCAATGCTGTCTGTGTTTTGTGCCACTGCAATAAATTGATAAATAGTTTTGAAGTTTAAATTTTTGAGTTTCTCTAACCATCTAGCGACCTGACCCTTGAGTTTCTTAAAGTTCACCATTCACTACGAAGCGCTGTGATCAGTCTTAAAGAAAGAACATCTAAAAGAGTGGATATAGATTCATGGATTTTTATTCAAGTAATGTTTACATTTGTGTCAGTTTACAGTTGTTTTTGGTTTAGTCGTACATTTTGTGGATTTAATTTGGTACAATTTTTTGTTCATTCAAAAAACCCGTTTACTTTGTGAAAATATGCGAGCGATAGCAAACAGAGACTAAACATAATTCACGTTTGCACAGCATACGTGTATTAATCATATGGATAGTATTCATGATACTTAAAAGATACCTAGTCCAACCCTGATGTCAGTTGAGTTTTAATGAGTAGTTCATGTGTTACATCAAAATGTAAATGACAGGTTTTGTAAGACTAATGAAGTTATTATATGTAGGAAAATACATAAAAACTCGAGCTGTATTGTGATTTAGTTGTTGGGGAGTTGTTATAGTCCTTAAAGCGAGATATTTTAGCGATAACACCTGAATTGAGCACACTAATAGAAACTTGTGGGGTTTGATATTAATACTTCGAACATGCAATACAATACTAATTCTGGAGTCTTGGCTTTAACATAATTTGATTTCGAGGAATTGACGTACTATGCCTGAATGCTAAGTGAGGTTATTTTGTCGATTACATGGAATGTTCCGTTGGATATTTAATTGCAGGAATAACTCTTACCTAACTTAAGATATTAGCAATTATGTCTTGCGTTGACATATAGAATATCTATTTCCTTCCGATTGAAAACTTTTCAAATATAGTGGTTGCGAATGCCAATATGCTTCGTACGAGAGTGGTGAACAGGATTATGAATGAACTTCTGTGTTTCCTGATTATCGCAACAGAAAACCGCTTGTTCATCAAATTCTATACGAAATTCTAACTCACGTTAATAAGTTCGGAGGTAAACAACTTCCTTGGTTGCTTCTGACAGTCTCGGTGCTTGATAGAGAGACACACTTTTGCTTTCTTGCCTCCCAACTGATCGAAGAATCGGATAAAATAAAAATGAACCCGCTGTAAGATCTTCTGTCATTTAGATCTCCTTCCCAATCTGCATCAACATATTCATGCAAAAATATCCCAGACTTTCGAAATGTCAAATTGAAATCTTTAGTTCCTTTTAAATTTTATCTTAACAATATTTTCACCGCACACCAATGTGCTGTACCTGAATTATTATGAATTGACTGAGTGTGCTGTTCGCACATAAAACATATAACAGTTACTAGGTATAATAGGGATCCAATAACTTGTCGATATGGTACTTCGTCATTTCCATCCTTTCATCGTCAGTTTTTGGGTTCATATTTTTCGTCAGTTTGATGATAATATAATAATAATTTTATTTCTTTTGTTGAGAAGTATAAAGGTAAAAAGCATTCCTATAAATACAATAACAAGGAAAGCGTCACGAAGTAGGTACTTGGAATTACGTAAAAAATAAAAGTCAACAAGAATAAATATAAAATCTGAAATAAACATATGATATGTATACATCTCAATCGAAAGCAAGTACGAATCAACAACAAAATAAAATCCGTTAAAAACAGAATACTTTCAATATACATTGGAGTAGAAACTATCAAATTTCTTCAAGATATCTGTGGAATATTTTTTCTGTGACATGACAAGTTTTGCGTTGGTTAAATTCAATCCCAAGGCAATTATGTAAATACCCCAGATCCTTTATCTGAAATACTGCAGCCAAATTTTTTAATTTCAATCCATCCATCTGATACAGGGTGAGTCTTAACTCGACTGATGAAGAAAGCAGGATTCTTTTGGAACTCTGCCGTATCACTGGTGAAGTGGTTTCATGAAAATCCACCCCTGCCCGCTGCTGTTCGTAGTCTTTCGCAATTAGGCGTACGTTTCTGCGTTCTATGGTTCCATGAATGTGGTTGGTAGCGAAGCGGTTAGATGTCGGCCGTTGTAACTTCTGCTAGCACTTGGCCATGTTCAAATCCTGGGTTTGAGGAATTTTTTCTCTATGCCATCGAAGTCGATAGGCGACCACATGCCTTGTTTGAATAAGTGGGATGTGAGTTGTCTGGATGCCAATCCCGACGTATGGTGCTAGCTTGGAGTGCTCACCGACCACCCAGGCTGGTGCTAAAGATTTTTTGGGTTTTCTTACCGCTGAAAAGTGTACACGCCACTGAAAATTACTGAGTCGTCCCGGAGCGCCACGGCAAATAATAATACTAGCCGTCCTCTACCCGCACAGGCTATGCCTCTCTGGGTACACTCCATCATTTAATGTTCTGGTTTCCAGGTTTTTCAACTAAAGTTCATGCTTTACTGTTTACCAGGGTTTGAAATTCCTCATTCATCTCCTCTTTCCATTCTTTGGAATTTTCCCATTTCAGTGCTTCTTCAAGAGTAGAAGTATATATTTCTCCGGATATCATTTTGATCTCTTGAACTTTTTTCTAACCTCATTATATATTTTCCTTGACCTGCCTTTCGAACCATGTCTCACTATCTTTGGTCTTCCTCGTCATCTTCTGATAGATGTTTCTGTTGGATATGATACAGTTCACCTCTTCTCCCAGCTCTCAAGAAAATTTCACCATATTCGTTGATAATATCGGCATAATTTTTCAGAAACTTTGTAGTTCTTCCTCTAGATGTTGCCTTCGAAATTGGAATCAAATTTGTTTTCAGTTCAGCTAAGAACAGAGTGGTTTCCAAATTTATCGTCCTTTTTTCTGATGATCCATTATCCACTATTATCTTGACAGTTCTTTTTCCATTGACATTTGTTGTTTTATTGACATACCTCTTGATTATTCAACGTATTGAAATTTGTGAATTTCGATTTGTCGTTGCACATATGTGATGTAGGTATCGTTATCTGAGTTACATTAATTTCTTGAAGTGTGCTTCACCCAATTTGCTTCTGCTAGGTTCGTACATTCCGAAATCATGAATAATTCTTTATCTACTTCTGGAATTACTTCTGCCTTGGATTAATAGTATATTTTCCAACTTTCAATCTATATACAATCTGAGCTTTCTTGTACATATTTATGAAAGTAATTACATTTGAAAGAAAAAAAACTTTTTATGTTCTGTATTGCTGTTAACATTATTGAGATAATTTTGGTAAAAAATAAAAAATGCAAATGAGTTTTGGTTATAAGAAATCTGAATATCTACAATCATTTCGAAATTACTTCATTCAAACGAAAGCGGGATTCAATATTAAAAAAAACGTATCACAACCAAACTTCCAATTTATCATTTGCTCTTTTGTTGAAAAATAACTGCAGTTAGGTGTAAGCAAAGAATTGAGGCAAATGTTTATTTCAGTCTCTTCATTAATTCAGTTTGGTTGATTCTGAAGTTATTTTAATTTCACTGTAAGAATGGTTTATTTCATTCCAGAATAGGTTGAAATTGTCAAACTTCATTTTCAAAATCATAGTATGTGTTAGACTTACTGCTCAATTGTTCAAAGACAGTCATCTTGATAACATGTGAATGATTCGTATGTTGCCAAATTATTCAGAAAGTTTTCGATATCGGATATGTCTGTAATGTGAAACACCATTCGCGGAACCCCATCAAAAATAAGCCTGTAGAAGCCGCTGAGTTGGAGAGCATGTTCAATTGTATCATACTCAAAGTACCCCTCAACTAGCTGAAGCCTCAAGGGATCTCCCGTTCGTTAATAATTCAAAAAGAGAAAAAATTTCATTTGTGAATTAAATTAGTACTGGTATAATTTTGTGAACAAATAAGCCAGCGTTTAATTGAAGATCCGCATTTATCATTTAACATTTGTTCTTCCATTTTATTCGAATGGAGTTTTAAATAGGCCTTATTGTCATTACTGGGATGACAGGAACCCACATTTATTCCGTGAGGCCATATATACCCAGTACCGTCAAAAAATGGTGAAGTCTACCTTAAACATGGTCGAAGATGCAACTGATCCTTTCACAACACAAATAATAGAAATTACCAAAAATCATAGTGCTAATCTGCTTCATTTCCAGCAAGAAAATCTTTGGATAATCGGTTTTCCGGACGGTGGATTGAAAGGAGAGGCCCTATTGAATGGTCCGCCAGGTCACCTGATTTATCGCATTGGGACTTTTTTCTCTGGGGACATTAGAAAAATAAATGTTTTTCTAGGGAGCTCTAGTCCATGGAAGATCTTCGCCAACGGATTACAGCAGAGTGCAAAAACATAACGCCTTATGTGATACAAATATTTAGAAATAGATTTGAACAAACTCTGTATCATGGTATGAAAGGAAATGGGTCACATTTTCAACACTTGTTGCAGTAACGTTTTAATAAATCAATTTAACAGCTTGATTACTTATTTGTACATATACAAAGCCTATTATTGAAATTTATAAACATTGATACTTACGTTCTAATTTTTACTAACTAGAACGTATTTGTATTTTTCATTAATAACAAAATTATCGGGTTAATGTTCTCAAAGCCATGATCGCATTGACTGTTTGAGTAAAATTTAACAAATAGGTATCATCAAACAGATAATTTTTAGCCCTATCAAACGATATATCACTCGACCCCACTTCCTCTTCAAAATTTTAGGGTTGTGACACTCCCTTGCTGGGGGAGTTAAAGGTACAGACTGAAAAATATGTTTAAAATGTGTCTTTCTCAAAAGTAAACTCTACGTGTCCGAGCAAATTCCAAAAAAGGAGAATATCTAGGTGCTTTCTTTTCGTTGGAATATATGAATATTTGGAACCATTGCTGTAAATACAAATCAAGAGACGTATACAACTACGCAAATTTATTTACAACTCTCGGTGAATGCCGCGCTGCAGATCTACGGATCATAAGGGACAAAAAATTTACTCCCACTAGGTACGGTATGAGTAGGAGTGACCTACGATCGGTGTAGAAAGAAAATGCTGGCATAAAGAGCCGCTGTATTTTTGTAATAAAATAAGATTAATTAATTTTACCGCGTGTGAATTGTTTTCAGTGATATTCTACCGCTTCTGGTTTATCGTGTGTGACTATTATCCGCAAGAACAAAGAACTTTTTCCACGTGGACTGGGCAAGGAGGAAGTTTACAAAAAGGTACCTTTCCAACTCCGCTATATCTATTTTGTTTTGTTCGCTAATTAATCAACTTTTCGGACATATCGTCCATGTATACACAACGTTTCTAGGACAAATGCACTTATTGACGTAGTTTTGGTGTTTGGGTAGTTTTCCACGTCTAGTTAGGTAATAGTTTTCCACGTCTAGTTATGTAAGAAAATATCAGAGCTTGACAAGAACTAGTGAGTAGTTTGCATTGTTTATGGTCAGAACTCTGAATCGATTGTCTTGATTTGTTAAAATATCAAAGGAAATATAGTGGAAAAAGTTTTTATTCACCTAACAAAAATTAAGAAAAACGGTAAACTTCCATTAACTAATAGCTACAAGCTATCAACAGAATGTTACATACTACTTACGTAGCTTGGTCTCCTGAACAAAAAATCCAAATAAAATTTTTGGCGACCTCAAGTAATTTCGGAGATATTGGCCCCTTTTTGAGTGATGACTTGCATTTTTTAGGACACATTAATTTCTACCGCGTAAAAAAAAATAACAATTTTTCCTCCTTATCAGAATGGAAACACCCTAATCGACCTGTTTCACACTTTTTCTTTATTGAAAGCGGTACTTTTTAGGAAAACAATCATCCTTCTTTTTTGAACACATAACGAACAAATCTAGGCAAAATTCTTAGTGAATTTATTCATGTCAAGTTGGCAACTGGAAAAAAACCTGAGTGAATAATTTCTTATTCATGTTGAAGTTAAATGGCTCGAAAATTTGGCTGTGCAAATATGCAAAGTTCAAAATCACCAACCTGACATGCATAAATTCACAAAACTTTTACATAAATTTGTTGTTTTGAAGTTTTTGAAAGAAGGTTGAATTTTTGTATAAAAAATGCCGTTTTTAATAAAAGAATAATAAACGGCTGAATTAGGGTGTTTACATTGTGCTAGTGTAAAAAAGGAAGAATTTTGAGTGTTTTTCAAGCGGTAGAAATGTGTCGTAAAAAATACCAGCCATCACTCAAAAATAGGCCCATATCTCCGAAATTACTTGAGAGCGCCAAAAATTTTATCCGGATTTCTTGTTCACGAGACCAAATTAAAAAATTCTGTTGATAGATTGTCGCAATTAGTTATCGGAATTTTACCGAAAAAACATTGAAATCTCTCATATATTTTTACTTCGGATAAACAGACAATCTGATAACCTAAAAACTATGCAAATTAAAATATAATTAGGAAAAAATTCATTATGTTATCATGGTATTATTTCCTAAATAGCATTTCTCCTGAGGATGAAGTAGCATATTTTCTGCGACCAATATCATCTGCTCAATACTTATAACTATTATATTTTATGAAACGAATAAAATCTACCAAGTTGAAGTTCTCTCCACACGTTTTCACAAAGTGGAAACATGAGGCAAACATTCGTCATAAAACAACTACTTTCTTGGCTAATACCATGATGGATATTTAACTATATCTGATAGATATTTAATATAAATAATAATAATAATTGTTTTATTGAATAATCTAATAATCCTGAAGATGGTGGTATGAGGAATTGGTTCACGATTTCGATGTCTTCTATTGATTTCATCATCGGTTTTCCTCAATGATCGAGTATCATCACCAACTAAACACACAATCATCTATTTTCTTCGACTAAATTGAAACTTACCATTTTGAATACTTGTAAAACCCGTTTATAAACTCATACTCGTGGAAAGCGGTTTGAGGATAACTGTGAAAATTATAACAGAGAAAAAACAGACAACTTAGTTTTTAAAGCCTGCTATGAAAAACATAGTGTCGGTCTGGCTTACTAATTATGTATATAAAGTTAGCAAGGGCACTTGCCGCGGAAAATCGATGAAACCAATTCCAGTAATTGTAGAATAATTGGTGTGATAGTCCCCCCCTGTTAACTTTTGAACGATTTTACGTACAAACGCTAAAAAAAACATTTGGAGGGTTTCACCGATACTACTTTTTGAAATAAAACACATTGTGATTGCTCGGAACATGGCGCGGGGGGACATATTAACTGAAAAATGTTAAATGGCATGGGGGTCATGTGTCACATTCAATTCTCTTTTCAACCATCTGAATATTTTATAATTTCGTCAATACGTTTTTTCACAATATGCATTTAAAATGTCTTACCTGACTTGATATAAAGTTAGCACAGCCACCCCGTATAAAAAAAAACTATGAGCGCGACAAATTTTTTCGTTCACGACAAATTCACAGCAATTATTCGACAATTACTGGAATTGGTTTCGTCGATTTTCCGGCAAGTAGCCTTATACATGATCTAATCTTATGAATTGGCCGTATGAAATGAAATCATGAGAATTTTGCCAAAATTTGTCACGAGGTTGAGAAAAATGTTTTGAGAAACGCATAGAACATGAAGGGGTAATTTTACATTTATTATATGAAAAGTAGACGGATATGGATAATACACTTTTTGAAGTTTTGATTTTTGGTTGAACTAGGAACATCTATGTGAAATGATGTATTTCTCATTTGAATTGCTTCTCTATCTTTTCTTCAAATTGTACAGTTTTTCATACAGGGTCAGTCATCATCATCATCTTTAACTAAAACCTAATATGAGATATCGGACTGAAACTTGGTATATAGGTGTTTTAAATATGCCCAAAGCGAATAGGCTATCCACTTTGTCGAGAAAAAAATGCCTAATGGTCCTTCTCGAAATTTTTACCCATTCAACGGAGAAAGTAGGCCTTGAAAATAAGAAAATTCATATACAGGGTTTCCCAAAAGAACCGGAACGGCCAAATATTTCAGCAACGGCTGATAACCCCTCTATACTAAATTTCATAACTTTATCAGTAGTTCCGGATCTAAAAATAATATTTGCAACGTTGCCAGATTTACAGTTTTTCCTATGGAGCCCTCAACTTTAAATGTTTAAATGTTATGCTATGTCTATTTTTAGCGCATTCGATCTGTCGTATTCCAGTTACTATGACCCTATAACATCAAATTTTAATTCCCCTAATTCTTGTTAATATGGCAATTCAACATTTCGTTAAAAAATATCAGAAAATTTCAATACCTCGAGAAATCGTGGCGATATGACAATTAAAATTAATAAGTCTGATCTAAAAATACCATTTACAACGTTGTCAAATTTACATGTTGTTTCCACTAATTGCTGTATTTATTTAAACTTATTTATTTAAATTTTGCGCATTTTATTTGATACCATAAAGTTATATTTTTTAAACTGAAACAAACAAACATTATTGATTATGTTCGAATCTTGAATCGAATTTTAGTTCTGAAGATTCGTACGATATGTACTTACCCGATATTAACAGAACTTTGATAAAATTTTGTTAGAATCATGAGGTATAAATTATTGTAACAATTTCGAGACCGGCCTCGAGACCGGCCCTGATCATCCAATTACACTCCACACTCTGAATGTAAACAAGTTCTCTTCTGACAAACACATGACTCATCCGTGGAAGAGACGCGAACGCCCTAACCGAACATTCTAGGAACCTCTAAGAAGTCGTAGAATAGACTGGAAAGATCGAAAACTGTAAATGCTACTATATAGCCGCTGTATAGCAGATGGCGGAACAGTCAGAATTCAGAGTTAGTTACAGTTCCAGAGTTCGCAGATAGAGACTGACACCGTAGAAATAAATGTTTTAGTGAATAATTGTTGTAAATAGTGTTTTAAATAAATTAGGAAAATTAGTTAGTGCAGTTTTACTACATTATCAAGTGGCGTTTGGAAACAGCTAATCAACTGTTATTGTTATTGTTGTCAACCATCTGTCATTATTCTGAAAGTTACTTGAATTATTAAGATAAAATTAAATAAATTGGAATACGACAAATCGAATGCTCTAAAAATAAGCATAGCATAACAATTAAACAAATAAAGTTGAGGGCTCCATAGGAAAAACTGTAAATCTGGCAACGTTGCAAATATTATTTTTAGATCCGGCACTACTGATAACCCACCATATTTCATAACTTTATGTCAAGCCGTTGCTGAAATATTCAGCCGTTCCGGTTCTTTTGGGAATCCCTGTATACGTCAACATCTTTGAATAGAGCACGTCGAGTACTGAAATTTTTCTTTTTTCAAAATAGGTCCATGGGTTACAAAATAACAGGATTTTTCGGTTTAAAATCGCACACACAGTATATTCATACTGGTTGTTTCTACTGGTTGTTTCCGAAATTGTAGCAATAACTGAAGTGAATGTAGAATATGACAAAACAAAAAGAAATGAAAGAATACAATTTTGTCGAAAAAAAAATTATTTTGGGAGATAATAAATTTTTAAGTTTTCAAGACACTTTTGTTGATCACTGATCAGAGGCAACAGCATACCCAAACCGTTCGTTGTCGGTTAGAAAAACACTGCCAACGGGCAGACACGCTGTGGCCTGGAAAATCAAACCAGTGCCTCCCAAACAAAGGCAAGTAAAAGTGCCAATATTTTGAACATGTGATTTTTAACGAATTCAGCATTGTCGATGATATCGTAACAGCCTGTGGAATGACCTTTCTATATGTTGGATAAGTATATGATAATGATGTTCTGGGAATGTGAAGAAATTTAATTCCTATATAGCAGAAATTCTGGCAATAAAATAAAATGAAAAATTTAATGTATTTTTCATGTATATTTTTTATGACGGTGCTCCATTTGGTGGAGATCGTCCCAAAGTTACATGAGAACTTTTAAAATGATCTTTTTCTTAATTATTGATAGTATTACATTTAATGTGAATAAGTAAAAAAATAATGCTGTAGCATCTGGTATCTTTTCAGTGGTGAAATGGTCACTTTCATACATGCAACAAGAATTACAAGTGTACGATGGCACCAAGGTTTCGGTTCTGATGGAATGTAGAACGTGAGTTAAAATTTGCTTTATGTTATGGTTATCGAGTTGATCCGAATTTTTCCTTGATATAGGTATGCATTGAGATTATAACTGAATAAAAGTATATCTTCAATATCAACTTACTATTCTTTGGAACGTCACGCAACAGAAAATTATTTTACTTGGAAAATAACTTTTTGACTGCGAGTAGGAGTAGGGTATACCA
Organism: Chrysolina americana; assembly: GCA_958502065.1. Lineage (NCBI taxonomy): Eukaryota > Metazoa > Arthropoda > Insecta > Coleoptera > Chrysomelidae > Chrysolina > Chrysolina americana. The sequence continues at coordinate 16,756,951 of OY293411.1, read as the reverse complement.
CGATGAGCTAATTTGATATTTATATACGAAACTACTAGGAGTATTTTTCTGATTATTTTATGACAATTCTTTCAACCAATCGAAACCATCAATTCAAAGCATTCATGTACGTTCAGGCCAATCACAGCATTATTATAGTGGGAATTTTCTACCTTGAAAATTGCCGCGAGAATTTTTTGTGGTATTTTGTTTCTATTATATGACAACTGATACTTTTGATCTGACATCTGTCATCAGTTTGCATGAAAAGTGAAAAATGATTCGAAAACGGTTTAGTTCATCATCATTCGATGAAATTTTAAGAAAATCAACGACAATGCATGTAAGAATACTATTTTGAGTAACGTGTCAATTTGGAAACAGTTTCAATTGATAACCTAGGTTCAGAGAGAAAGCAATAGCTTTCAATCCAACAGAACAAAACAATGTTACGGAATACTCCAGCCAAGGACAAAACATCCATAATGATTGTATATTTCATGATGAGTACTTCAAATTCCAAACTTCATTCTAGTTATAGTGATTCAAGTAAATTGTTGAAATAAAAATGTTATTTGTATAGAGAATAGGTCTATGATTGGGGCATCAAAAAATAATCTTTCGAATACCACACGAGAGTTCGATAAAGTAGAAAATAATTCTCCAGATTTTTCGAAAACTTGTTGCCAGGCAATAGACACTGAAAATTTGTTTACGGGAGTTTTCCGAGGAGCTCGTAACAGTTGGCATATTTTCAGTTTTCTACGAATACCGGTTATACCGGAATCGGACCCCAATTTTGACTTTTTTAATGGAACTCCCTTATTGCATTTGTAAAATCTACGATAAATTCGTATAGGTATAATTTTTATCGAAACATCATATATTTAAAAGGTTCGAGTATTCGGTTATTTAAATTTTTTTGAAAATATTGGCAGGTACAGCCATTCACAAAAAAAATTAAAAATAGAGAGTCAGATCAAAAATTGCAATAACTCACTTAAATAAGATCTGAAGTTTCATAAATCTTGAAAATAAAAAAAAAATTATACGGGGTGCTCAGAAATCTCCAAAATTGTGTTACTATTTTTTCATTTCATTTTTTCTCAACGACAGTGGATTCTACGCCAAAAAGCAACCCAATATCGAATCCAAACGGTTTTTGTAAAACTTAGAAAAACTAAAATTTCCGTGTGCATGAATTATCAGAAGGCTTTTTGAAAGAATCGACAAGAAACAGATGCTGAAGTATCATAAAACGATATTAGCTAATAATTTGCTTTGATTGCAATACAATATTTCATCGTGTCCCGTTTAGAAATAAAAAATTAACATTTAATTCGTTAACCGATTATGGAGAATTTACAAACATTTATGAATTCTTATTAAAAATCCTGCATGTGTGGCACTCTGAGTTGCTTGCGGGAAAAGAGCAATATTTTGTTGTTAGAGGCCCTTCATAGACAATATTTTTTATACAACGCCAAACAAAAAAGTCGAATCAAGCGATATCGGGCCTACGTTGTTGATCATTTTCCTTACAAAAACTTCCTCTTTCAATTCATTAGGCTGTTATTACGTAAAGGCCATTCAATTTAATACATTTTGGTTAATCTTGGTTAAATGTTGTATCACGTACTGCCAATTAACTAATTTTTGGGCTGCACAGCTCTGATTCCATTTCAAATCTAATGGATGTAAATGATTTTCTGAAATTCACAGATATCTCTGACTCACAGAAAATATGTTTTTGTATCACCCTTCGATCTCAAATAAGCTTTCCCTTGAAATTTTTATCGTAAAAATGCACCACAAGCCTACCGTAATTTTTTATTGCAGCAAAAACATTGAAACCCCTTTAACCTTGAAACTGTCTATCTGGAAATAAGCGTGAATTAGTATTACATCAGTAAGATAAGTTATGCCGTTTGAACATTCCATTTTTCATAAATTTTGATTCGTCTGACCAAATAAATGTTGGTGAAAAAATTTCGTCTTCCTGAATTTAGTTTAATATGAATTCACAAAAATCAGTTTTTATTCGTCACCAACTCTCAAATTCTGAACTAATGAAAATTAATACGGATGGAAGGTACACTGAAAAAAGTTTTTTGTGAAATTACAGTGAAAATCATAGGTTATTTGATGCCTACGATATCTACTGTGAATGATTACCAGTGAAGTTGTAACATTTCACATATGAACAAGAATTTCACAATTCTATTGTGAACAATTCGGAATGTTCCAACTTCAAGAAGTTGTGAAATCACACTTGCTGCGCGAATTTCACATATTTGTTAGTATTTCTACGTTGTGATTTTTTAAATATGAATGTAAATTTACACTTGGGCCTCATATATCTATTGCGAATTCACAAACGGAATTTACAACGTGTTTGTGAATGAACCTTATGAATTCTTGATTCGATTGTGAAATCACATAATAATTTCACAATATTGAGGTGAAATTGCAGCATAAGTATTGATGAATTCACAATACCGAAGGGTTTTTTTCTTGGTAGATTTACATTATTCATTGAATTCTCTATTGTGACATTCCAATTCAAAATAATAATTGATGGTGTGAATTACCCATGTTGTTGTTGATTAAACTTGTGAATTTGAAGAGAAAAATCACGCTTGTGAAGTAACTGATGATTTTCTTGTGAATTCACGTCAAGCTTGTGTTTCCTCTGTTTCCTATATCACTTTTTTTACATCCATTTTGGTATTTTGATTTTGATCTTGCAGCTAAAATATCCTTAAACCCATTTCATAAGAACTCAACTTCCATAGAGAGAAATTCACACAAACACCGTGTTTCCAAAGGAAATGCTGGAATAAATCAATCGATATTTCTCATTCGACTCAAGTTATTCATTAAAACAAAACAAAAATTAATATAAAAATAAAATATAAAATAACAAAAAGTAAATGTTTTCTTGAGGAATCCAAAACTAAACTCTTGAATCATTAGAATATAATTTTTTGATGTATTCATCAAAAAAAGTCCAAATACTTTTATTTGTTGCAGTGGATTGACTTCCGGAATTTGGATGTTATCTTACAATCATAACGATGGCCATCAACTGAAAAACTATAAAAAATTACTGACACTAAAAATGATGGTATTCCTTACCTTTCTGGAATTTCCAAAAGATTGTCGGTGCTGTGTCCAATTCCTGAAAATACGAATTAATTATCACAATGTACCTGTTCTGATGAGAATCAAATCTAAGTCCTATCGCAAATATTTGTCGTAGACTTCTAATAAATGTTCAATCTGTTATATACTTGTATGGGAGTATTTTTGAAATCCCGTAAACTAATTGAATTGCCAAAGTATTCCATTTTGTCGAAAAAGAACTAACTAGTTATTTATTATTTACATCGGAAATATTCGAAGAGAACTCTCTATTTGATTCAAAAATGAATTTTGATACAAAATATGTCATATGGTATTCTTACCATTGGAAAAAAATCAATTTTCTGAAGCACATACCGTCACTGAAATCTGATAAGGAAGAATCAATTTTTTTCTCGAAGTGTGGAACATAATATGAAGAGTTTTTAAAGTTGGTTGTAATCGAATAATTCGTCATTATTCAGGGTGACTGACCGGCTGAACATATTTGAAGGCATCAGTGTTGTAATATTTATGCCTAATATATTCACTTCTAAGAATTACATCTTTTGAATTATGAGTCTCATCAAATAGGGTACGATTCATTATATCTACATCTAAATCCAAGCTTGGACCTGAAATTCCATTTAAGTGATGGTAGTTTCCAGAAGCAAATTTAACAAAACTCAATTTGAAATTATTAGTTCCTTATACATATTCAACTCTCTTATCGTATCTTGTTATCTATAAGGTAGAGCCTTATCGGTAATATAAGATAGATTCGAGAGTTGAATATAATAAACTCAAAAATTTTAAATTAAGTTTTGTACAATTTTCTTCAGAACTTTCACTTTATATACCATCAAATTAATGTTATTGCAATTCTGTCTCAAACTCTTCTTCTGAATCACGAGAGAATTGATTTGACATAACCAATTTGAAGATTTTCCTCAATGTATGATTACTTAAGTTTGTAACCTTATTAAAAATGACTTCGGAAGCACAATTTTTTCAGGAGCATTTCATAAAATATCCCCTTTTTATATGATTGTATGAATGTTTACTAATAATTTTCTGATCATTATTAAAAAAAGAACAATCTTTCACTAAACACTTCAATGTGGCTTTGGTAGGTGATTTCTTTTTAGGGTATGAAACTATAACAAATGTGACTTAAAAACCTAATAGCTTTTGTTCTGAGTAGACACTCTCTTTTTGACAGTGAAAAATCGTAGAAGGATTATTTCTGTGATAGTAAACATACTTCCTTACAAACATTGTGGAAATGACATAAATTCACCTACCTTAAGTTGAACTCACTAAAATACTGCACAAAATTAACACGTTGTCTTGACCAAATCTATGAACCAACTAAGGGCGAGACAGCAGACGGCCTAATGAAATATAGAAATACGCACTGGAAGCGCAATTCCACATCTGCAAACATGATTTGATTGGTCAGGAAATACGAAAATCTGGAAAATCACCGCAAGAATGCGAATGATTCACAATATTTTCATAATAATACAATTTAACTGTGATTTTTCAACGCAATCACCGCAAGAATGCGAATGATTCACAATATTTTCATAATAATACAATTTAACTTTATATTTTATTTTTTATATTTTATATTTATATTTGTATTATTATATTTTGATATTTCTGTAGTTTTATGTCTATACAGTTTTAGATTTTTACATTTTTACATCTTACATTTAAAAATTTTACATATTTACATTCTTAAATTTTTACATTCCTACATTTTTATATTTCTACATTTTTACGTTTTACATCTTTACATTGTACATCTATACATTCTATCTTTTTACATTATCATATCTTTACATTTTTATACCTTTACATTTATATATTTATATATTTTTATATTTTCAAATTTAGTCACAACAAATCATATTCATTTAGTTCTGTAGTAATGAAAAGTCAAAAAATAAACAAAAAACCACGTACAAGCGATAGTTCCCTGGAACTAAAGCTTCTGTGGTACCCAGTTTATTTGCTGTACGCACCTTAACAAATTTTGTATTTCTTTTCTTGGTGAATAAACTTTATTATTATTAAAAAAAAAAAAAAAAACTGTGATTTTTCAAACACAACAATTTCGAATATCGTGAAGGGTAACAAAATATAATTTCATATCGAAATAATAAAACTTTTAAGTACGACTGGCAAGTCGAACAATTATTATTCACGATGTTTGCCAAATGAAATACTATTGTGATTTTATCACTGGCCGAAATCGTTTCATCTGATGAAATATTTTGTCCAGATTAATTTTGTGAAAACAGCAGAGAAACTTCTTGGTCATTCCTTATGTATGTAAGGTTATGTCACAACACAAAACGAGATGAAACAACAATAATAAAACTATGTCATGTACATGAACACGATTAAAAAACATTATGATTTTATGAGTTATGAAGGAAAACTTTTAATTAAAATTTGGAAAAATGTTAATCATTTTAAAACTCGCCTTTGAGACCGCACGTGGTTCAAGGGACGCACAAGAGCGGTAAAAATATGTCAAGAAAAAGAAGAAGAGAGTATTGACAAATTTCAACGTCAAACACGTCAAATGTCAACAGTCAACCTTGTATGTTCCATGAAACACGCTTCAGCTCTGTGCTGAGTTATGCCCTCTATGGGGGATTGTGAGAACTATTATTAAAGTTATTTGAATTTGCAACATTATTTTTGTGGAGAGAAAGAATATAATTATAAATTATACTAAGATTGGCTATATCAGACCGCTTATTCATACTATTAGGTTCTTTACTAACGTAAACCATCTCTAGAAAATTTCTCTTGGAATAATTTTCTTCAATTGCTAAAATTGTGGGTTCATTGAAATTAATATTGTGAAAAGTTGAAATGCTGTGTTCTGCAAGTGCACAGCTGGGTTTTTTTAATTTGCAGTCACTCTTATGTGAAGCAATACGTCCGGAGAGATTTCTACCTGTCTGTCCAATATATATTTTGTCACAATTGACACAAGATAATTGATAAATTACATTAGTTTGTTCAAATTCAGAAAGAGGAGTTTTGGTTTTTGAGTATAAAAGATTTACAGTTTTGAGATTTTTCTTCGCTATGCGAATTTCTGGAGATTTAAAAATATTGGTGAGTTTGGGTGTTAATTCCTGTATATAAGGAAGGCTCCTATATTTACATAAGATTCTTTGCTGTGATTGTGTGTGATTATTCAAAGTGTTAACGTTATTTTCAATGATATTATTAAAGTTATTATTATTTATGGTAGAAGTATTAAAAAGAAATTTATTAATCATGTATTTAGGATAAGAATTGTCCAAGAGGATCCTTCCCAACTCCTTCAAACCCTCCTGTCGATGAACAGGATGTGACAGACCTGTCACTCTGTTTTTCAGTGCGACAATCAGATTTTGCTTCATGCTCTTATGATGATAAGAGTGAAAATTCAGGAAACGATTTGAACAAATCGGCTTCCTGTACCATTTTGTACGTAGAACGTTATGATTGTCTCTACAAACTCTCATATCGAGGAACGGGATACTATGATTCTCCTCTACCTCTGAAGTGAATTGTAGATTAATGTCATAACTATTGAAATAATAGAGCGTTTCTTCCACTCTTTCTGATGGAACAGAGAGTATCAGGTCATCAACATACCTCTTCACAAACGGAACGTCATAGGGAATCAGAGATAGAACGTCCTGCACAAGTTCATCTAATACAAAGTTTACAAGAACAGGAGAGATCTTTGAACCCATGGGGGTTCCAAAGATTTGTTTATAATACGAATTGTTAAAAAGGAGAAAATTTGAATCGAAAATGAACTCAGGGATATCAATGAACGCACTCCAAGTTAGAGTACACACATTTTTTATCCCATCCCATTTTCTGGATAGAATGGATCTGACTACTTCAAAAGGTAAATTCGTAAACAGCGAGACAACATCAAAACTCACCACTATATAATTCTCTGGAAGTTGAAAATTGTTTATTATATTGCTAAATGTAAAGGAGTCTTTAATATAAAAATCATTTTCTGTATTATAAGCCTTAGTTAATATATTGGTCAGAAAAGTAGCTAAATTTCCATTGGGGGCATTAACTGACGAAACAATAGGTCTCATCGCTAATGTTGGTTTATGAATTTTAGGAAGAGCGTAAAAACGTGGAGCTGTAGAGTTGTAAATTTTAAGACTTTTTGAAATTTGTGAATCGATTAAACCATCAATCTCAAGTCTCGAAACCAGTTTGTTGGCGTTCTGCTGAATCGTAGAAGTGGGATTTTTTGAAATTTTAAGATAATACTTTTGATCATCAAGCAAATGTTGACTTTTTTCTAAGTAATCCTGCCTGTACATTATTACAGTTACATTTCCTTTGTCACTCCTAACAATGTAAAGATCAGGATTGTCCTTAAGAAATTTTTTACTTTGAATGAAAATTTTTTGAAGAAAAGAAGATTTTGAAGAATTTTTGTGCAAAAAATTAGTAATTATGTTAGTGCACTGAGATCTTTGAAGGTCTTGTGCTTGTTTTGGAAAAAGAGAGATTATGGATTCTATATGTCTGCCAATAAAGAAGGAATGTTAAGTTCTTGGCTGGTAGGGCAAATACTAAACTTGGGTCCTAGAGCCAAAAGACGTTTAACTTCTAATGGAATTTCAACCTCAGTAAGATTTTTAATTAAATTTCAGAAAAATGGATTAAAAATCTCTATACAGGGGGCTCAGCATTCATATGACTGGCGTCCGCATTCTATTTTAATATCACATGACATTTTGTTTTGTTCAACCCACTCCCCTCTTCACTGGAGCTTAGCCGCGAGCCTACCCTGTCACTCTAACAGCTTTTGGACACTAAAAGCGTAAGTGGTGATCTTGCCTACTAGATTAGTTTAATTGTATGACGGTGGCAATACTCACTAAAACCTTAACCTCTGTGTAGGTCCGGTCAGGCTATTGCCTCCGGTGACACTCAGGCCTATTGGCCCATTGTATCTTACCTATGTTGTAATGTCACAGTCACCAATCCAATACTTTTGTGAAATACATACTGTGCATAGCTTTCTCATTGCCTGCGATTTCCTGATGACCTGGGACCCATATCAGTTTGACTTCATTCCGGTCTGACAAAGTTTTCAGTTCTTCTTTGCAGTCCCATATCAGTTTGGACATTACTTCCTTGCTACACAAGGCCTTCAGTGCCGCTTGACTGTCTAATAGGATGTTGATGTGCGCGTTTTCAACGTTTCTCCTATTATGTTCCGTCACACATTGAAGGATGGCGTACACTTCTGCTTGAAAGACAGAGGTTTGGGAGCCCAGTGAGTAGCTGATGCCAATACTCGGATTCCTGGAGAACACTCCTGAGCCCGCTCCATTCTCAGTCTTGGATCCATTTGTGTACCAGATTTTCCCCTGTAGAATAACCTTTAGCTGTGAGCCGTGCTATTAGTTCTGTTTGGCACCAGTACTGTTAATTGGTTGTTGAAGGGGTACCGTTTCGGCATGTGGTCCGTTCTCATTCCTAGCGCGTCCCCGATCACAATTCTAACGATTCTCATGTGTCCCGTTTCAACTTTGAGGTTAGTTGCGATCTGCAGTCTGGAGGCACCAAGCCTTGCCTCGCCCTGAACCACAAAATAGAGAGGTCCTAGGAGTATCTCCATCGCTGCAGTTGGTGTTGATTTGATGGCCCCTGTGATTCCAAGACAAGCAAGTCTTTGCACCTAGCTTAGTCTCGTTGCGGCTCCTCTTTGTTGTGTCTTGGGACTCTACACCAAAGAAGCATATGTAATGAAGGGTATGACCACCGTGATATACAACTAGTACAGCATATGTGGTTTTAGTCCCCACTAGTGAAGTCACCGCTTTTTTGGTTATTTTTTCAATATGCTGGTTCCAGGTCAGCTTGAGACAAGCCTCTTGGAACACTTCTGAATACAAATTTTCACTAAAATAATCCTGGTAGTTTCCCATAAACTTAACTCATCTCATCATGATATACTTACCCTGTATTTATGTTATTCACAATCCATTTCTTTGATTGACGAATTGTTTATTTTGTGGAAATACATGTTCACTAAGGATACACTAAAAACAATTTTGTCTATTTTCCACGATAATTTTATATTTGTCGACTAGTTTCAACAAATATAAAAAAATTATCGTGGAAAATAGACAACATTGTTTTTAGTGTATCCTTTGTAATAATCCATTTCACTATTCTCAGATATTAAGTATATTGCACCAAAGATAGAAATACTTTTCATGAATGGAAAAAGGAATGTATGGAATAAAACTGATCATATCAAATAAATAATATGTTTATTAGACTTAATTGATATAGCAGCATTGCAGATCACTGATAAGAGTAGGTACATTTTTCTCCGAGAAAATTCTATAACAATATTCACAATATTGATTTCGTTGTACATGGAATGTTTGAAGAAAACTTATGCATCACAGAAAAAATGGTCGATTCAAGGAGAGATTTATCGAGGTACAGATGTTTTTCAGTTTTCAGAATAGTGTTAGAAAATTTTTCCACAACCGAAAAATTACCTGTATCACATCCGAAAATATGATAGATAGACTTTCCATGGTCTATGCTGGACTTCGGACTTGTATTGCTGTACTATGCGTTCTATTACTAGGTAATAATTAATAAATTATATTCAACAGAATGTTTCAAAAAATATATACACAGGGTGATATCAATATTTACAAGGAACAATGGGAATCGTTATAATTTGAACATAGACGATATTTCTGATGCTCTAGGATATGTTCACGAATATTTACAAAACTATTTTACAAAAAACTACATGGCTACTATGAGACAAATATACATATGATATTATTGTACACAACAGGAATATGCTGACTTTTTGAAAACGATCACGATGACTTCATTTGGGCCAATGTGGAACACAGCATTGTCAGCATTACAAATTTATTGAAATGTGGATGTTCAATTTCATTATTCATGGTCAAAGAAAACATATGGCACGCAATTGGAATGAGGCATGTTATGAAATTGTTTATGATTGTTATAATATTTAAAACGTATATTTGAAAATAATAAACTAAGTTTATTGGACTAAAAGCTAATCCTGACGAGAGTCTAGAAATCCTCTGGATGACAGATACAACGTACCTAAATATCCGAGTCAGATATTGGGTTTTTCGAGGAAATTTTTTGAAATGAAATATGCGCTCATCGGTAAAGTTTACTCGAACTTGAGACTATCAACCATTCACCACATAACTTTTTGCAAAAAGATGTTTATACAGGGTGTTAGTGAATGAGTGCAACAAACTTCAGGAGGTGGTTCAGCATGAAATAATAATGACAGTTTGCTACATAACTTTTGTCCGCAAATGCTTCTTTTTCCGAGATTCCGGGTGTTTTTATCAACAACCGACCATTTATTTATTGCTCTGAAAACGGTCTAGATATGCAAATGAAATTTGGTGGGTTTTAAGAGGTAGTTGATGCGCATGTTTTGACATAAAATTCAGAATTTTATGTTCATTATTGGCGCGCTTACGGGTAATGATCTCAAATAAAAAAAAAAAAAATATACGACACTTAGATGTTTCAAACTAAAAATCATTTATGAATTCCTCGTTCAATTTGTGATAAAAATCTCTCTTGTCATTTTTTTCGTATATGGTGCCATTTTTACGCAAAAAAATAAAAATTCTTAACGCGTAGTTGTCATTACTATAGTCACAGTCGTCTTAACTTTCCAAGCCACGGTGGAGAAATTTGACAACACGATGAAAGCACCCTATCATGTGACGACATTAGTCATTTTATCGTGGATTGTGGTATGGTGATTTTTAAATTAGTGATTGCAGGGTGACTTATTTGTATTCTAATTAATGAATGAACGTACGATTCATGTTTATGTATGATCCAATATTTGCTTGCTTGCTTGCCAATATGCCTACTCGTTGTTGTGTGACAGGGTATATGTCGAATTACGATTCTCAATAAAACCATATCTCAGTAGTTTATTTCCCGAAAGAAGAAGAATTGCGAAAGAGATGGATTTCTGCACTAATAAAAATTGAAGCCTGTTGGTCTGTTGTACGTGCCATTCATTTTCATGATACTCATATCATCAGATATGTAACATTTTCTCTACCAGATGGATCAATAAGTTGGGATTCAATGAGTTGAAAGGGTGAACATCCAATGGACGTCCAATTTATGCACTTGCATTCAATATTGATTTTGAATATTGATAATAAAATGACACATAGTTTATTTGATGGTAAATTATCAATAATACAGAACATTTTGTTATAACTCAGCGAGCAAATTAAACTTGGGACGATAAAAGAAACTTCAGTTTAAGAATATATGAGGTTAGATATTATTTTTGACATGTTTTATGGCGTCATTGAGATTAAGTTTACTTAATATTCTGATCATTTGGATTTAATGTGGAAATTTGTGAATTGTGCAGAGGCAAAACTTATGTTTATTGGTGGTTTCATTATATCTTCAAAAAAGAATCACAGGTAAGTATACTGATTATCAGCTTTAATATGAATAATTGAAGGGAGCGCATGAGCTCTAAAGAACTGTTTTCGATTAAATTTTAGATGAGCATTGCGAATGCAGTTAAATGAGGATGATTGTTTTCCTGATGAATATAAGCAAGAGTCGTGTAAAAATGACTTACAAACATGTGTGTGTGGAAACTGCTAATTCTGATTAACAGGAATGTAACCTTTCATTAGTGTAGTAGTTTTGAGGATAAACTAAACAATCCTAATGATGATTAGTAGGCTCTTTCTAATTTCAATTCGGATCCTTCTAAACACACAAATATTAGCACAAACGCTCATTTACATCACAACCGCGGCAATGTATAGGCATTCCTTAATGCTGTCAATAATTTATTTAGACTTCTACAACCTCACTTTTTCGAAGGTCCAGGTCCAAAATGAGCTAAAACCCTATTGAAAATTCCTCGTAAAGTATATCCAACTGTAATTGCTACTGGAATCATCATATTGGATGAAGACTTTTCCAACAAATAATATTTGTTTGCAGGTTCTAGAGGAGTATGCATTAGATTGCTTGCCTATAAAATTATATATGCACTATCCAGTCAGTTGGACTATAATAAGCAGATATTGACAAATATCAAATGAATGCTCAGTGTATCTTTGTTTCGCCCTTTGTATTTCTGTGATTTGAACCCAATCATTGCATTTTATTTCACAGGTGCTGCAGAGAAGGCAAGTCAGAAATAGATTACTGTATAATGAAATAACCGGAAAGTCAGTGAAATAAAATCAATGCATAGATTTCAAATCGTATTATTTTTTTTTTAAGCCGTTGAGACTATCTCAGTCAGGCCCTCAGTAACCACTTCCCACGCCGTGGGGTAAGTAACTATTGGGTCCGCGAATCATGTGCCCTGAGCAGGCAAAGTGAAGTGAATTTCTGCCTTATTACGGCAAGCCGGTATGATTTTTAAGTTTCAGAGCAGTGTTTCTATCATTCCACCAAGGATCCCTATTATCAGAACCACCATCTTGACAGAATGGTTCGGATAAATCCTGCGGAGTTCGAAGAGTTTTTCCTCCTCTTTTCAGACGATGTTCGTTTCGCCAGAACTGAAAACTCAATGACGAAAATCGTCTTACTCTGATGGTCGAGGAGGACTAGATCAGGCTTATGGGCTTGTATTTGCCTGAGGGTGGGGAATGAGTAGTTCCAATAGATTCAGCACTCCTCATTCTCCACAACGGACTCAATATCCCACGAAGCATAAGGCAACACCGGTGTTTCGTCTTCACCGTACAAGTGTCTTAGATGGTAGTACAACACTCGTAGGGCCGCGTTATGCCTGTGGATATAGGCTGAGACCGCATAAGCTGGATAAGCTGACAGCAAATGCATTATGGTCTCAGCTGCCCCACGACACGCTCTGTAGACGAGGGTGTTGAAGACACCACCCTGGCAGGCCATTATGAATCCCTCGGTTTGCGATTTTAGCCCACTCGACCTGAGAGATGCAATGGTCAGGTTTCTGGATAAGCCAAGGTCTTCAATGTTTTTGAAGAAGGCCCCATGCATTGGCTTATCTTTTTTAGATATTTATTAATTTGTTGTTATTAGTGATATCAGTTATCGAAAGTGAATATTAATTGTATTATTGTTGATATATGCCACATTTATAGTTGTTTAATATATTTCAGTTTGTTTTGTTCTATTGAATTTCTTCGTACTGAATTATGTTATTGAATTATTGAAATCATCTTCTATTATTTACCGGATATCAAGTATAATCTCTATTCTGGACTTTAATTGTACGTCCATTGGTCGTCCATTGTACGTACATGTGCTGTGTGGGCATTGAAAATGAATTGTTAGTAACAGCTCAACAGTTATTGAATTAATAATGTTCGATAACTATGCGAAGGTTCCACGAAGAACATTGAACACCTGCAGAGTTGATCTTGTAGAACCTTCGCACAAGTATCTAACAAAAGTGAACAGTTTCTCCCCTACACTCCTATGCGATTCTTATTCAATAGAATTTTGTGAAAAGGGTACATCCTTAGATCTATTCGTTTATCATTTTCGAAATAAAAAATCGTAGGAATGAATGCCTTGAACTACCACACATCAATATAATCGCCTGATGAAATTGCTAGTTTCATCGATAAAAAGTTGTAAGCGTATAAAGATATGTTTCAACACCATAGAAATCAGATTTTTATGACTGCATTGAACGAAAATGAGTTACTGCATTGGCCCAAACTCTGGTCAACCAGGCCACTAGTTACGGTATTCAACACAACCATAAATAAAAAATGATCATCTACATTCAAACGAAACGAACATGATAATTATTGCACACTTCAGTTCAAGCCGCTACGGCTATTTCAGGTATTGTTCAGTAAGGAATCTATACTGAACGGATTCGCCCTCCTCATCTTCTCGTCGTGGGTCCCCGTCGACAAATCGACCCCTGCGTCCGACATGGACGACGAATACATCCCGTGTTCGCTGCTGTTGAAATTCTCAGACTCCGCCCCCGAGTCACCCACAACGTCTATATCACTATCACTGTCCAAAGCGTCAGTTCCTCTCTGACTGAGATACTCCCTTTTGAGAGCCACTAAGTCCACGGCGATGCCTTTGGCGCGGAGCTTTCGCGCTTGACGTTCCAGAGCTTTTTGCAACTTTTTCCTGCGGCGCGCCCGATCTCTGGCTCGGAGCTCGGCGGGGGGGATGGGTTCTCCGGAGCAGGACTGGGGATGAGCGTTGTGGGCAGGTCGTCCTGGTCCTTTTTTCGTGTGTTCCTTCTTACGCCACTTGGCGCGTCGGTTTTGAAACCACACCTGGAACAAAATATTTTTCATTTATTTATATTTGAATATAGAAACATACGATAGTTGGTAGGGTGGGTGCAGCCGAGGCTGATAAATGACGCGTGAGATGGCTCCAGATTAGATCTCACGAAATTATCAGTCTCAGTAACTAGAATTAGAGGGTGATGTTTATGCAAGTCTTCAAAGTCATAACTCATAACTATTTTCCGAGACTCAAAAGTTCTAACAAATACGAAGATCCGTCAAAAACTGGACATATCCATGGTAAAATAAAATGGTTGAAAATTTTTCCTAAACATAATGCCTATTTTATACTGGAAGAAATCAATAAAAACTGGAAGTGTTTTAAATACAAAATAAAAATGAAATATTACTTTTTGAAGGATTAACTTTTAACAGAGTCAATTATTGATTATTCATCATAAAACAATTTCATTTATTGGAATAATAATTGATAGTAAAGTTTGAACAATTACTTTCAATATTAATTCCCAAAGATGTTCCATGTTGCTGCTGATCAAAACGTTAGATATTTCTTGAAGAGTTCATCCCACAATTATTTTATCATATATTTTAATTTGTTTGGAAGAAGATGGACAATTCAATACAATACTTTGTTCAAACTATCTTCCATATATGTTTCTGCTACGGAGGCAGATTTCCAGCCACCGTGACGTTTTATGGATGTTAAGATGTAATGTTGCCCCTGCATTGGCCATGCAGAAGAGTTACAGAGCTTGGTCCTGAAACCAGCGACTTTTCTAGCTCTCATACATGTCTTTTCCAAGCCATTTTGCAATCGAGCTGAGAATTTCTCCTATTTTATTTATGTTGGTTAATACATTTTCTCTCGAATATTTCAAAAATAATCTGTTACTTTTTGTATGAGGCGGCCTTAGTGCTATACAAAATTATAATTAATCTGTACTTTATGAAGTAAATTTGTTTCGTTATCAGCATCTTGAATAAATTAATTGATATCATCCCTTGATAAAACTTTCGATTTCTTTCCTCGCTATCCGACTCTTTTGTGCCCTTATGTGCCATTAAAAAACACTCATTTTACCAAAACTAATAAATAGTACCTATTATGACTTTTGTCATTGCAATTGAATGAATTAGCTATAATTACAAAATCTTTACCTAATTGAGCTTTGAAACGAAATCAAAAATGAAAAATTATTTGTTATGAATATTCTTTTATTTCCGTATTTCGTGGTATTCATCGCAATAACAATTCAGTAAAACAACCACGGGTCTTCTCTCAAAAAGTAGTATTGTAATACCATTCAAAATATTTTCTGTTCCATTATTTCACGTCAAAATAGTTATCACAGTAAGGTAACGTAAGGAATTCACATCCGCACTTCTACTTGACATTTCAAATGCATGTTGTGGAAAATCATATTAGCAAAATTCGATGGTTTAAAAAAGAATTTAATTGTTTTTTCAACGATGTGACTCCTCATTCCATTTAAATTTTTCAATTGGTGTGCCCCCGCGCCTATCGAGCAATGACAACGTATTTTATTTCAAAAAGTAGTGTTGGTGATACCTTCCAAATGTTTTTTTCTTTAATGTGTGTACGTCCAACCGTTGAAAAGTTAGCAGGGGTGGGACTATTAAGCCGCAATGTATTCAAAAAGATATAATAATCGGTTCTTGGCAACTCTGGGTATTATTGATGTTGCAAATTTGGTTAAATAGGCAAACCAGTGACATTTTTAATGACCTGTTCGATGCTGAAAATTCTCATATTTTTTTTTAAAGAAGAATAAGGTCAGCTCCGATTTCGCGATAAGTGTCTATACAGAAATTTTGCCAACGAAGACTTTTTTCTGCGATCGTTATTCTTCTATCTTCCATGAAATATTTACGTCTCCAACCTGCCTTTCAATTACTCAAACGAGACAATTAGGTACTACACCCTCAAAAATATAATTGTATTAGTGTTTCAATTTCTTCGACGTATTATTTATTCAGACAGAAAGTCCCGGACGCTACTGATTTCTGCTAACACGAACCCAATTTGTGTGCCGTGATTTACGGCGAATTATTGACAATTAATTCGTGGAATTAATCAAATTCGGACTGAAATGTTAATTGGATTTGATAGTGTTTGGCAGATAACAATTAGTAACCTTATCTGTATATCAGATTACTTGATTTATATTCAGAAAGATTTCTCGTGTTTTATGCACGAAAAGAATGCCGTATTAATTCGTGCTGGAGATATTTCCAGGAAGATAGAAAGAAAATGAAGAAAATGTGCTACAATATTTGAAACTTAAACATATAACTTTCCACTTTTTTTATTAGTTTTCCGTGTTTCAGATTATTTTCTGGTTTTTGATGATGATGGTATGGAGATTTCTGAAATAATGAATTATAAAGGCCATTTTGGGAATGTTTGTAAACCGTAATAATTTTTCATTTATACATAAATAAATAAATAGATAAATCCTCAAAGAAATGAAAATCCTTATGTACATCTATACTCTAAAAAATAATAATCAACAAACATATTGAAAGTATACAGGTATATACAAAATTATTTTTCCGCTGCCAACACTGTAAATATTCCATACATGCTTAGCAAAAAAACAGGTAAATGACCTATATCATTCGTTTACTAATTCATCTTGACCACGGAATGTAAATAGTGACTTGTACACCCCTAGGGTAATAATGACTTCGACTTTGACAAGTAATACCTTCAGCTTCATTTATTTCAATTTTTTTTTAGGTTATGAGACTTTTCGAATATTATTGTTGTCTGTTTATTCGATAACTTAGTTACGCGCACAAGCAACTTAGAATGAAATAGCGGAACGAATAATCATGAAGGAAGGGTAAGAAAACAAACTTAAAAAATTTTGAGAAATGTCAACAAGCAGCAGGAAACACGTAAAGAGTAACACGGAATGTATCGACTGTTAACATCCTCGGCAAGCGACAAGCCTCGGCTTGTAAATACCTCTATAGAGTTTCCGAAAAAAGCTTCAGTACATAAGTGGACTTCTTCCTCGATAAGGATTTCATCAAAATGAAAAATAAGACTTCATCTGGACATCTGGACATGATGAGATTCCTATGTTTATTTTAAGAATGGTATTGCCATTTCTTCTAATTCAAATTGTCAATAATTTATCTGTATCTTTCCCAGACCTTTTGAAGATTGTAAAAATAGTACCAATTCATAAAAGTGGTGATTCACGGCTATTGAAAAACTATCGACCTATTACAGTAACCTCCAGTTTTTACAAAATTTTTAAGTATACTTCTATCAAAAGATTATTATGTTTCAACATGGATTGTTAAGTATTTAATCCACAACAACCGCAGCACATTCATATTACGAGAATATTGTAAAATTTGATCGTTGCGGGTGAGTGTCCTGCTGAGATATTTTGTAATTTCAGCAAGACATTCGACTGTGTCGATCTTCGTAATTTGTTAGATAAAATTCAGAGATATGGAATAAGAGATATTCCGCACCAGTGGTTGTCTAGCTTTATCAATTCAAGAAGTCAGTATGTAGCTTCAAAATAAAAAGTCACAATTGGTGTACTTCAGGGCTCAGTTGTAGGACCTATTCTCTTCATATTGCACATAATAGAAAATCTTCTTTTACCATGCAAGCAGATGATACCTCGCTGAAACTTTTTCGAGTATACACCATTGGTTGAGAGCAAATCGCCTAAACCAAAATATTACCAAAAAAATTCAATACGAATTCATAATCGTCAAAAAACTTGTTCGAACGTGACTATATCAATTGACAATAACGGTGGTAGTGTAAAAATGGTTCAGCAAGTCAAATTCCTAGGCCATCATGTACTTGGAGAAACCATTGTCAAATGTTAGAATCTAAATTGAATTCTCTTTGCTATCAGTTCCAAAATCTCACACTTGTTCTCAGTTCTGAGCAACTGATGAAATTATAATATGCCCAGATAGATTCCATGGTTTTGGGATTAATTCACCTCATCATCAGGTGTTTTTGTTGCCCAGAAGCGTACTTTAGTTAGCATGGTTGGAATATCTAAAAGATCTTCTCGTAAAGAACACTTTAAAAATCTGAATATTTTAACATTGCTGTCAATTATAATTTTCGATTTCTGCTTATACGTATTTGAAAACTGTAGAAATAAGATTTCACAATCAACAATTCCAGGTACAGATACAATACGCGCCAAAAAGATGACTTTTATGTTCCTTTCAGTTGTACAAAAAAATATTTCAATTCTTGTGAAGCCATAGCTCCTATCTGTTCAATTTTTTACCAGACGAAATAAAAAATTGCAAAACAATCTCAGTTTCAAGAGGGAGATGAAAGACTTCCTAGTCAAAAAATATTTCAATTCAATATTTACAATCTAAAAAGTAACATTATTTTTTAATATTTCCTGTCTAGTAGTAAGTTTCAATGTCTCATTCTAAATGTTTTATTTTTTATTACTTATTCTTTTTCTCTTCACGAATTGACAAATCCCACATAATTTTATATTGTCTGATGGAAAATAAATTTCATTATTATTGTTATAAGGGACATCCCCTTTACATCCCTAAAATAACCTTGTGAATGTGTATTTTTTACAGAAGTGTGCCTTCTTTCAGTTATCTCACGAAACCGATTTACAGCTGCTTGGTTCGAAAACGAAACCCTAGTTCAATAGGTGTATATGTCTCCTCTATTAACATAAACGACAAAAAACAAAGAAGAAAACGAGGCATCGCGTTCGTAAAAATTAATGAAAATTAATATTACTACATATCACGCTATAGCTACGGCACTCTGACAGCTGAGGTCTATAATTAACATGGTAATTTCGGGGAGGATTGTTGGCACTACGTCCTGGTGGCGTGTAATGGCCAGTTTGTGCACTGCACACTAGTGTACCAACATAAATATACGAGGGAGATTGATAGGAAACACTGTAATGCTCATATAAAAAGGACCATATTAAAAAATACCAACGAATAGTACGCCAGCCCTCGTACAAAATCGGAAGTGATCACCAGCAAGTTGTAACTTTGTATACTGTTTGAGTGGGACGAGTCTGACAAGATGACGCAGAGAGAAAACCTTGAAAGTGGTGAGTGTTCCTTTGTCGCCAAATCGACATCTTTGGAGCGTCGGACTGCTGAAGATCCTTATTAATTTTGTTGGACAATGGTGCCATTGAAAATCTCATTAAATTTTTGTATTCTCCTAAAAAAATCAGACAAAAATGTTCGGTACTTCTAGGTTGTCCCCCACTCTAAACGTGTCGATGTCACTACTTAGGATGGCGACAGGCAGCATTCTGATTTTACTAGGAAAAATGGCACCATCATCCGACAAAATTGATAAGGATCTTCAGCAGTCCTACGCTCCATAGAGATGTCGATTTGACGACAAAGGAAAACTTACTCTCAAGGTTTCCTCTCTACGACATCTTGTCCGATTTGGCACACTTAAACAGTATACAAAGTTACAACTTGCTAGTTATCACTTCAGTTTTTGTACGATGGCTTGCGTACTAAAAACGCCACAAAGAGGTCTCAATTTCAATTCTGAACTGGTGAATCAGAAAAGTATTTAACTTAACATACCCATCTCTCTAACTCGTGATACAGACTGATATTTTAAATCAATTTGTGGTTCTGATCTAAAAGCGACCAAAAAGCGACCCAAACTGCAATGATAAAATTTAGTGGGACATTATATGGCTAAATACGAAGGCGTAGAAGCCAACAACAAATTATGTTTTAAATTAGTTGGAATTGCCACTTTGATCTGACAATTGTCACTTTGATCTTGCAATTTTCACTTTGAAATGGCAATTGTCACTTTGAACTGGCAATTGTCACTTTGAACTGGCAATTGTCACTTTGAAGTGGCAATTGTCACTTTGAACTGGCAATTATTGTCACTTTGAACTGGCAATTGTCAATACGTTAAGCTTCAAAGTGACAATTGCCACTTCAAAGTGACAATTGCCACTTCAAAGTGACAATTTCCAGTTCAAAGTGACAATTGCCATTTCAAAGTGACAATTGTCAGATCACAGTGGCAATTGTCACTTCAAAGTGGCAATTTCAACTATTTTGAAAAATATTTTGTTGTTGGCCCTTCTACGCCTTCGTAGTTACAAACTACACCTTAAAATTTGTTTGAAAGACATCGGCACCTTTTTTTCTGGGCTCAGTGTTTGTCAGTTTGGCTTTCAATTGTCAAGTAATCCCTGGGACCACCACTCAATGTTGATCTTAGGAAAATGAAGAAAATCTGTGTTCAACTGAATTTATTGAATACAGGCCGTTTCCTTTATCATGTGGTAACATTGCTATATTCTGAACCGTAATAGATACAAAGACGATTAAATGGGAAAAAATATAACTATTGTGGTGAGCAGTACATTGGTCAGAGAAAATCTACGGGAACTCTCGCCCTTCCCGACTTATACAGGGAAAACTAAAAATGCTGTTGTCACTGATGATGCTAGTTATTTTACATGAAACGTTATAATAATGTCGAGTGTGATATACCACTGAATTGTGATTTTATCGCTCTATCATTATTTGTGATGAAATAGACAGGTCCGTATTTGAAAAAAATAGTTGATGGTGGCCGTGTTGACACGAAACGTTTGATTGAAAATTTATCGTTACGTAGTTCTAGTACATTTTGAATACAATAAAACTTTCCTTTTTCATTTTTTTATATTTTCTGAAATAACAATTCTATTTGTAAAAAACCGAAAACAGCATTTTCAGTTTTCCCTGTAAAAGTTGGGAAGGGCGAGAATCCCCGTAAATTTTCTATGACCAATTTACTGCTCACCACAATAGTTAAATTTTTTCCCATTTAATCGTGTTTGTATATATTACGGTTTAGAATATAGCAATGTTACCACATGACATAGTGAATCCGATCGTTTTATAATACATTTCTAAGTAGTACAAACAATGATTTTTTTCCAATGAATCAACTCAATTTTGATCTTAAGGAAATGAAGAAAATCTGTACTCAACTGAATATAGTCAAACATAAAGTGAACACGATCGTTTAATACTATATTTCTTAGGGTGGGTTGTATGAAACAGTTAACCAACAGTTCAACTAAACTGAATTCAGTTGCTAAGGAACTAGGAATTTCATTGGCCAATACCTAGCAACTGACGAGTGTTTACCTAAACTGCATGTGTGTGAACTTGTTTTATACAATCCGCCCTTAGTAGCGCAAACAATGATCTTTTTTAAAAGTATATTTTGACACATGCAGATAAGGACCAAAGGTTGATTATGTATTATTGAACAGACAATAGTATTTATGGCTATTAATGTAACGATATTATTATACAACTTTTAATAATAGAAGACGTTGCCAGGCGACGAGGCGCTCTGTGCCGAGTCACCCGAAGCAACTTCCGAGATTTATTTAAATTGCATAATCATTTACTTACATTCGAAGCTTTATCGTATCATTGACAATGATGATGTGAAAATAAAATGGACAACTTTGGATATTGTCACGTTACTGCCATTTACGCGTGCCATAAAAATTTATATAGACTTCATTAAAACTTATTTGAAACTGTGGCGAATATCATGGCAGATATTGATATTCCTTAATATTATTGTGGCTGCTATATCACTGTAAGATTAGATTTGCTTCCGGATAAATCGAAAAAGGATACCTTCAGTTTTGTGAGTGGCGAAATACAGAACAGGTTCAAGGTGCTGGAGAAATAGTATTACTTGCTTATTTTGTGAAACTCTCAAATGAATACTCTCCATCATCTTTGTGGTCTAAATATTCTATGTTACGAGCTTGTTTGGAGTTGAGGGAAAGCGTAGAAATCGACAAGAGCAAGTTAGTGAATTTGTTCCTGCTGCCCCAGACGAGATATTTTTATGATGAATGTCCTTTTTTTTAATGGTATTGGCGGAGCTTGCAGAACCAATGAATTAACGTTGAAGTCCATAAAAATGTTGACATTCTGGAGAGCAAGCTACTAATCACAATAGCTATATTCTTTCGTTCTGATCAAACTGAACGAAATGAATCGAAGTGATCCGACTGTTGAATTACGAGTTCGAAATGCAACAGTCGAATCACTTCAATTCAGTTCGTTCATTTTGATTAGAAGGAAAGAATATAGCTAATTTCTGATTCAAAAACCCATAAGGAAAGGTTTTTTCGGTGATGTCTGACTGAAACGTTAATTATGTGACAATATTCAAATAATATAGGTATAGCATTATGTACAGCTTATACTCCACACAGAAAGAAGATTGTTCGTATCATACAGAAATGGAAATTGCACCGTTCAGCCTTGCATTATTCATTTTTTTTTTTCTAAAATACCTGAGAAAGTTACTAGATATCTTAAACTCGAAAATTCAACTATATGTATACTGGTCATTGTATTAGAAGATATTCAGCAACTTTTCTTGTTAATGCTGGTGGAGACTTATTAGAATTTCAGGAACTTGGTGGTTGGGAATCGAGCAATGTTGCAAGAGGGATATTTGAAAGATTACTCAACAAATTCGACTACCTTAATATTTATTATTCTGCTCCCGTTTCTGATGATCAATACTCCTAACTATTCAAGAGGGAAAAAGTTATGTGTCCACGGAAAGTGACATAAACTTTCGATTTTTAAATGGCTCACATGATATAATTTTAGTTCGTTTGTCTCCACATGACATTCTGAATGTGGCTGTGTCACAATAGTTAAAAATACCCTTCTCTTTACAAATTTCCACAAAGTGAAAAAATGAGGCAAATACCGCTTCGACTGTAGACGAAATTATTTGTTTTTATTTATTCGGTACTCTCTTCTCAAACTTTTTTCGATTTAGGCGAATGTCTCACGTTTGATCTCACAGTTTTTTTAGTATAAGTTGGTACACTGAGGTTTCTAGCAATTTTGACAAGATTTTATTTGATGTCTCTCCAAAACAATGCATGTACATCGTTTAGAATTTCTGGTGGAGGAGATGGGACAGCTGAATAAAGGAAAAAAAAATCCGGTAAATTCGATGAAACTGGATATAATTAAGGTCATTTTTCAGTTGCCGATCAAGTATCTATTGGTTCAGTCCAAAGTTAATGATGGCCAGTGTCTTTTCAATAGCGGGTCCATCAAAAACTCCATTACGTTGGTATGGGTTGACGTGCATGGAACAATACAAAAGAATAGTGACTGACAGAACTGGAATGTTGATACACTTTCATGCTCAATTTATATTGGGGACAGCCAATTCTGTAGGAATTTTTGATCGTTTTTAAAAGTTCCTAAAAGTATTGCGTTAGTCAGTCAAAGATCTCATCGATATTCGTCGGCTATTTTCATTTGACAGCATCTTGAATGTTAGATATATGTTGTTAGTTTCAATGAAATGAAAAAAAAAACATTCATAAAATTTTATTTCGTGAATAGCTTCAGAGATTTCAGAGAGATTGATAACAATAAAAAATATTCTTCATGGATTTTTTTGTCACGTTCCTACACGAAAAAAAATCAAAGTGCGGATTTACCACAGTTCCGCGATGGAAAAATCGTGGTACCTGCCTAAAACCCCAGATCCATTTCTATTCAATTAACTGACTTGACTTTGTTTATGTCAGTAATATGGTTTACTGCAATTTTGTTATATATAGGGTCTTTCACGACGAGGGTTCGTTAGGAATGTAGAACCATTCGAAATGAAAATTTGAAATTTTGTGGTAGTGGGTTTCACATTATGGCCTTCTCAAACGAAATATTTTCAACTTCCGGTGTCTTTTCGTTATACCGGAAGTAGAACACAACTCCGTATTTGAAGTGAACCCCCCTCCAATTCATTACATATTTGAATTTTCCAGCTGATTTTGGGCCCAATTTGTGTAACAATGTTTGTTAGTTTTCGAGATATTGATTTTTCCGCAAAGTTTTACATCACTATCTACTCCAAATAAATTATAAGTCATTGAAAGTAGAAAAAAGTCACGAACAGATCCATCGAATTTTCAGAAATAATTTCCACCTAAAACATGACATCGAGAAAACTGATGTAACACGATTTTTTCAAAAGGAAACCATATAGTATTCTATTATTTTTGGATACCACGGAAAAAAAAGATATCATGTTCATGAAGAACCCTATACGTAAAATACACCCCTGGCAAGATAAATTCGATCTTGGATAATGAATTATTCGAAGTTATAACAATCCAAGAAAACTTTTCAATAAATAACATTTTCAAATTATTCATAAACTCAAGGAAAACTCCAATTATAAATGCAGAGAAGGAGAAAAATACCATTGGGATACCATCTAGGTTGGAGGTTCAAGAAGAATTTTTACTGTTTGCAAACGTCCGTAAATTTTGGTTGGCAATTTAACGAGAATATAACAGTATGAAATTTGAAATTTTATCAGCGTAAATCTTGAAGAAATTAAGTTACTTTGTATAGTTCAATATTGTTCTGAACAAGTTACACTTTTGTTGCATCCATATCATGTTATATCTCTAATAAAATGATTGAAGATAAATTTCTAAATTTAGCTTTTATTGAAAAGAAATTTACTTTAAATTTAAAGGATTTAAAGTATTTTTTTATCCCCGAAAATAGGAATTTAAAGTACCTACCCTTTAATTCCTTAAAGTACATAAAATTATTATATGGAGAACCAGAATAATTTTTTGTTTAGTTTCTCCAAAGTCACCTTGTTAGACGTATCCTGAGAAAATCAAAACAAAAATGCAACAGTAATTAAATAAGGCGGAGAAATCACTGATAGAATTCAGTGTGATGGTAAAAAAAAGTATTATTTATTAACTACACCGATAGTAAAACTCTTCAATTTCAAGCCAAGCGTGATAGTTTACATATTTGATTACGAATCACATCAACAATATGTGATAATCGACTAGCAAAACATGTTTACAGAACCAATTTTCTGAAGCTAGCCTCCGTATCGTACAATACATGAGACTGTTATTTATAGATTATAAATCAGCACCTGTTCGCCTGCTCCACATTCGCTGCAGCGTAAATGAAAATCGAACAATAAATATTACGAAAAATTACCGGTTATAGCGTGTACATAACAAAAGAAGCTATAACATATTAATCAAGTAGCCGTTAGTCCGCCGTTCGGTAACAAGTGCTTAGATTTATTTGACCAGCAATGTAATCATCACTTTCGCACGGCACACATGAAGTCATCAACCTTAACACAATCAATTTGTATGCATATCATGCGATTATAAAGCAGAGGGTGAGGTTATTCGCTATTACACGAGGGGTGTGAAGTAAATACAGAGAGCTACCGCATATACACAATGTTATTGAATGGTTTGGGGTATTGTGAGCAAAGATTTGGGGAAAATATTTGCTGAAGGATTCGTCTGCTTAATCAGAGTGTTTCAGTGATCCTGATTATGGTAAATGAGCTTCCAGGGCATTTTAGCCCCTCAACTAACGGACTACTGGATTGAAATTATAAAGTCAAAGTCAAAAGTCAAAACAAGCTTTATTATCGAAAGAGTAATAGTTATTTAATTATCGATGGCAAAGTTTGCAATTGCCCGAGGTTATTAAGGCTCATTAATTCCTATGGTACATAGATAATTTTATTTCTGACCGATTTCGATGAAATTTTGTTCATTATTAAAACGGAATAAATGTATCAATTCATTACCTTCCCGCTATATTTGAATCAGGTACCGTTGATTATAGAAGTTTTGTTGTTGCTGTGCTACTTGTTTATCAACAGAACTTTGTTATCAAGCTGTGTTTGCGTTTAAAACGTGTCTTCTACCCCAAATATATTGAAGGATATTTTGAAAAACGCTGAAAGAACAAGAGATTCATTAATTCCATCAAAAAGTGAAGCCGTATACCAAAAACAATACAAAATATATCTGGAGTGGTGACACGGAAAAATTTTATGCCAAAAGATGCCACTGAAACTCTATTTCTGGCATATTTTCAAGAACTGGTAAGGTATTTTCTATGTTTTTCGGTAGATTTGGTAGTGATTGTATTTATTCGTTGCAGTCAGAAACCTATAGTCCGGATTACTTATGGACTACGAGGATATATTGAAAAATTCTTAGCCTACTATAGAACCAAACAAATTTGCAATGTCAATATATTTTATTACTCAACATATTCTCCTCTTAATTGAATACATTTATTACAGCGAACCTGCAACGTCTCTAGACCTTTCAAAAAAAATGTTTCTTCTTGCTCTGCAAACCAGACCTCTGCAGCTTTTATTATTTCCTCGTTTGAAGAAACTTTACGACCTTTTAAACTTTTTTCAGTTGAGGAAAGAGATGATAGTCGAACGGAGCCAAATCTAGTGAATAAAGGGGGTGTTCTAGTAATTCAAACCATAAATCACGAATTTTTTCCATGGCAACATGACATTTGTGTGCAGGGGCGTTGCTCTGCAAAAACAAAACACCTTTGGATAGCTTCCCACGTCTTTTCTTTTAAATTTTTTCCCGTAGAGTGGGTCAGTAATGTCGAATAATAATCTCCATTTATTTTTCTACCCTTATCCAAAAAATCAATCATGATTACTCCATGGCAATCCCAAAAAACTGAAGCAAGAACTTTTCCAGCAGATTTTTGGACACGAAACTTCTTAGGTCTTGGAGAACCGGAGTATCGCCATTCCATCGATTGTTACTTTGTTTCTGGATCGTAGAAATGTACCCAAGTCTTATCCATAGTAACAATTCGGTTCAAGATGTCTACATCGTTTTCAAATCGAGCACAGATCGAACGCGATGCTACCACCCTTGCAAGCTTTTGGTCAACATTCAAACATTTGGGGATCCATTTTGCAGCAATTTTTCTCATGTCCAAATTGACGTGAACTATATGATGAACACGTTCGTATGAAATATTCAGTGCTTCAGATATCCGTTTTAGCCCAATTCGACGGTCGGTTAAACTCATGTCATGAACTGCATCGATACTTTCGGGGACTGACACAGAAACTAGCCTTCCCGATCGGTCATCTTCTTCAATGGAAAATTCACCTCTTTTGAAGCTTGCATCAGTCCAATTTTTCACGGTCGCATACGCAGGACATTGATCACCAATTAAGCATATCTTCGTAAATCTGCTTACCTCTTAACCTTTTTAAATACAGGTACTTGATGATGGTTCGATACTCCAATTTTTCGATTTTTAAAATTTCGGTGGACATATTTTTTCTTTTAATTTATTGCGTAACTCTGGTTTACTTTTTTGACGGAAAACTTTACACTGACACTTCTAATAAGTTATTGTTCGTTGCTATGGTAACGCAATATTTTGTTTATGCAGGGAACTGGTCTAGGCTAACTATAGATATCAATACATCCTCGTAAATGGTCAGTGCTAATATCGATGGTGACTATACATAAGAAACGAGATATCAGCAAGTTCAATGAACTAGAGGCGTTTTTGAAACGGAAGAGTGAGAGTTATAAACCGAAAAAGTCTTCCGTTTTATCTCCTAAAGATGTCATCAGATTTCTAAAGAACGTTCCTAATGAAATTTATTTATTACATAAGGTTATTTTTTTCTGATTTTTCTTTTTGTGTACCTATATTTATATCCTTCTTTTGTTATCGGTTGTTTTGATTATGGGTTATTTTGAGGGTTATTTGGAGAAAGTCATGAACTTTTGAATATAAAGATATCGAATATAGAGGATCGAGATTCCGCATTTCTTATTTTATTTTCACTTGTGAAAGGTAGAGGCAATTATAATTATGTCCCAAGAGAGTTATGACCCTCTTTACTAATAGCGTAACGATATAAGCTTATAATATCCCGGTCAGAAATAAAATTATTATAGATATATAAAAATGAATATACATTTTTTAATAGCTAAAAGACGATATATATTTTTTTTATAAACAGTCATAATCACGCGTTAAAGTCAATGAAACAGTCATACTCACAAAATAAAAAAATTGCATATAAATATACTCGACTAAGTAAACTAGTCACACGAATGTAAAACATATTAAAATAACAATTTGAGAGTTTTACTGAATCAGTAAGTCGATGAAAAACTATTCAAACTGTCTATCAATGAATATTTGAGAGTTTTTCTGAATTTTTTTTAAGGTCTTTTATATTATTGGGAAGATGGTAATAAATTTTACACCCAGTGCAAATGAATGAGTCTTTGATGAGATTAGAGGTGGGTTGTGAAGTTTTATACCTCCGTTTTGTCGAGTAATGTGATGTGATGAATAAGAGCTAAACTTAGTTTCATGTGTTTTAATAATTATTGATGCTGTTTCCAAAATATACAGGGCAATTACTGTTGGTATTTTATGGGATTTGAACAACGAATCTCCAGGTTTAGCTTTGCAAAAGTAAAAGTAGTTTTTTTCTATGAAGTTTGCTCAACTTTCAAGGGGAGGAAGTAATGAAAGTTGATATATCGAGTAACTTTTTATTATTATCATTGGTCGGCGGGGCTAGGCATCGGGCGCAATGTAGGCAGTTCTAACGCGTAGAACCTTTTTGCACCCAGCTGTCAGGTCAATTTTATTAGTACTCGGGATCTTCTGTTGAACTCGAATGCAAACAATATGTAGGACGCTGTTTGGTCCCCTCCATCACAGAACCTGCATAGTGTTCAGTCTTGGTGTAATCCCAGCACAGAAGGTGTCTTGATAGCTGGTCGATTAGCCCCAACATCATCATCTTTCCTTGAGTATTGCGCCTGATCATTCTCCCAGGAAGATTAATGATGGTTTTCATCCCATTTCTTCGAGCTCTGCCTAATATCCCCAAACGGGATTCCACGGGATGGTTTTCAGATATGTTGCATCTAAATCTAACATGATCAGTGATTACGCTACAATTGAACGTTTTCTCAATGTTCCAACTCTAGAGATTATTCGTAAGCATCGATATCTGGAAACTCTACAAGATCATATGGTGGATACAACTGTCCTAACCTTTTTCAAATCAGTTTTGTAGTCATCTTTTTTATTCTAATCCCTATTTTAACACTAACTTCACCTTTACTTCAGTCTTTTATCGATGTCTTCATTAATATGATTCATTTAGTGTTTGTTGTACTATTCACATGATGTTATAGTTTGTGAAATCCTTGATGGGGCTTGCCCGTATGAATAAAAAAAATAAAAATACTGTATAATGAAATATTTATTATAAATTCAGAGTGGGTTGTAAAATTGTTTCACTTGTCCTTCATTACGATTAATCCATTTCATCGACATAAAGAAGGGTTTTCAAATAGGCCATTGATAGTTCGATCAGAAGGGTTCAAGTTGGGCTGTTGCCGTGCCAAAAGATAGTGAGGGCAATGGAGGGAGTTTGAGAATACAGAAAATGGTCAAAATTTTATTGTAAGTGCAGTAATTAATTTAAGAAGGAACTGAATTGATTGAAAGTACATAGTTGAAGAAATATTCATATTTTTTCAAAGTGTTTGTTATCTCTGAATCATCTGAATCTGTCTAGTCAGTTGTGGACAAACCTTAATTCACGAAAATATCAGATTATCAGTGAAAAATAGTCTAAACTGCTTCATTCTATTCTTGGTGATTGCAGACAAAATGTGATTTTTTAAGTTTTTTTCTGTATTAACCAAAAAGCTGATCAAGCTCTTTGTTTTCTTCTTTCTGGTATAATGAATGACTTATCATCTTATGTCATCAAAAACTACGAATCACACGTTTGTTTTCCTTCAATGTGCCATTTTGTATTTCGAATTTGTGTGACGGTCAATGGTTATCTGCAAAAAGAGATATTGACCACTGGAATTCCTGCTTCCCCCTCCCTATAAACCAACCGGCGCAGAAAGGTCAATTTTCGGGACGCTACCCGCTCAGAGACGCCACTGGCGAAAACTGTTAACTAAAGTAAATATATAAGGCAACGTCTTTAACTCTGATATTCCCCAAGGAAACAACCTTCTCTCGACACAAGAAAAAATATGTTCGTATCTACTGACAACCAATACGGTGGAAATCTCAAAGGTCAGCAAGGTTGAAAGAGGGTGCAAAAAGAGGTTTTTTCCCCGAGGATCGATCGACTCGCCACAAGATTACGCCTGATACACACTAACTCGCTACATTGGCCGGCTATACGGCCATCACGAGCTCCTTCGATATGTCTATTGTTTTTAAATTGATGGCCCGGAATCTAGATCGAAGATGGCTTTTGTTGAACGGGAGTAAAAAAGCTATTATTCAAATGGGGAAGGAAATGAGGGAGGTGTCCGTGCAGAATAATGGATTCCTTCGTTTTATTAAAGTTTGATAAAAGTTGGGGAAAGATACTATGGAAAAGATGAGGTTTGGGAATATAGGATTTATTTCAATGATTGGTGAACTGGATAGGTATCTGAAACGGTTATGATTGAAACAACAAATAGTAAATTGAACAAATTTTTAAAAGTTTAAGTTCTTTTAAAAGAGAATAGCTTTTGAGTACGAGCGAGCACAACGAGCGAGTAATTTATAAGCTATATGGGTTTAGCGAAACTGCTTTTTTTACGAGTTTCTTTATACAATTTTTTCGCATTTTGTGTTAGTAATTATGGACAAGGAATCATAGGTATGAAAGCATAACAAAGTAGGAAATTTAAAAAAGTTATACATAACATAAAAACAGTTAACAAGTTTCATATTTATGGGTCGAATTGAGATTGGGTTAAAGATTTATTATGAAAGTGACTCTCGAGAAGCGTCTTCTAGCGTACTTCTTTTGAAATCCAAGGAAAAATACGAGAAAGCGTATGAGTCAAACTGTGTTTTATTGACAGTGATATTACTATTTCAACTATTTCATGAACCGCTCTGTTCCTTTTCATCAACGTACAAAATTTAGTTTTTCCTTGATTGAATAGGGATGACGTAGTGTCACAACCACTGAAGGCGTGCAAGAACAGAATGTGCTAGGTTGCTTCTTCGTATTTGAGACTACTTGCTGAATATATCCTCTCAGCAGTTTTTTCTCTTCCAGGTTTACGGAAGTAGATAGAACTTTCGGCTGGTGCTAAGGCTGTCAGGAGTACTAAAAGGTCAACGTCTTCCCCGACCACAAAAACAGCATCAAATATTGATTCACTGCATAATGAAATTGCAGTGTTGACAATTCACATCGGCATCATCTTCAGCTTGTTTAACTGTGAATGCAGCCAGCTCAAATTTGTTCTTCAGCATCGATATGAGTCGAACTTTATTTTTTTCATTGGCTAGAAATCGCTCCTGCGAAACTTGCACCACCATTGTTTCATCAAAAAGGACATCGGCAGACACGTGCTTTTTTGATCGACGAAGTCTTTCTGCGGTATTTGTATTTGTATTGCCACCATCAGTTGGATATCCATCAAAAACAACAATTGCGTTGGAACCAAAGTGATCTTGCACATATCGAACATATTTGTCACAAATCG
Organism: Chrysolina americana; assembly: GCA_958502065.1. Lineage (NCBI taxonomy): Eukaryota > Metazoa > Arthropoda > Insecta > Coleoptera > Chrysomelidae > Chrysolina > Chrysolina americana. The sequence continues at coordinate 16,725,036 of OY293411.1, read as the reverse complement.
CTCCAAACAAATCATTTCGGTGCCACACAACTTTATGTAGGAGATATCCCCCATCAACCACATTGATCTCGTTATCTCCGAATTGAAATTCATCGGAAAGCGGCGTGAATACGGAATATAAAGATGACTTGGTTCCTTTGCGCACTCCTGCTTCCGAAAAAAGCGACAAAGGAAAGGGGCAACCTATTAATATAAAATTAGAGTCTCTTTAACAAATATTTTAATATGATTTGCATTTGTTGATGCACTGAAGGTCATTTATGACCCTCGCTCAATACCTACTATTGTGCTCTTGCTACCTGTCTATCCGTTAGGGTTTAGGACAACCTATTAATATAAAATTAGAGTCTTTTTAAAAATGATTTCAATATGATCTGAATTTGTTTAAAATGTTTATTTTAGTTATCAACAGCCAAATAACAAAATATAATACTTTTTTTTCAAATAGTGCAACTTCACGGAGCTGTAACTCCTAACATATGTGTGCTGCGAAAAAAATGTGGACACAAAAAATGTACGAAATTTTTTTCAACTTTGTATAGAACATCTTTTGTAGTAAAAGCCACCGTTTTTGAGTTATTATCAAAAAAACAAATTTTTTTACCTAACATCCAAGATTTCCTTATACTCCAAGTAGGTACTACTGGTATGTAGGTGTTTGGGTTGTTTCTTTTCTTTTGAATTGTTTGATAATTTTCTCCATTCAGATCTTCAAAGAATTGTTTGTCTTTATATATCTCCATTAAAATGAACTGCTCATCGAGTACTTATATAAAGAATTTATTTTTTGTTGAAATGTGATAAAGCTTATAGGTTAGAGTGAATATCCAAATTTGAAAAAAAATTGGCATGTGTGTGCGAGCGCAGCGAGCTTTTTTTATTTTACTTTTCATACCAATTAGTAATCGGATTACCAGTGACTTGGATAGCAAGGTTAGCTAGGTTAGGTTAGGTTGTGTCCTCTTCTTATGCACAACATGGCAGAAACACATTAACCTGGCTATCCAGAGGGCCGCGGCTGCGGTAAAACGCACTTACCCACTGATAGCCAGAGGTTCTCATATGTCCCTCGAGGCCAAAATGGCCATTTACAAACAGATTATCCGACCAGCCATGTTGTACGCATGCCCAGCGTTCTGCAGCCTGCCCAAAACTTCTTTTATGAGGTTGGACAGGATGCAGAACAAAGTACTCCGTATAATCACCAAGAGCGATAGATACATTCGACTGGATGCGCTGCGCGCCCTTGCTGGCGTCGACTCCATCCCGACACATGTTAAAAGCCTGTCGGAGAAATTCTACAGGTTTCACCTCTCCAAGAGTACGTTAACGAGGGACCTTACCAGGCTCCGAATTCATGATAATCAGCCCCGCAAACACGGTGGGCTGATTTATCAATCTTTGGCCATCTTCCAGGAAAGATGGGAAGAACCAGTTCCTTAGGGAATCAAGCCGCTGTATAGAGCGCGAAGTACCATGACCCGGTTTTTTGCCTCAGCCTTTTCCGGGGTAACATCGAAACAACCACCTCTGACCAAACCTTAGACAAAGCATTTTCTGCATAGAAGGCAAACTGAACGACATGCATAAGCTTTGCAGGAGACATGGATTATACGCACTACATCCGCTATCATTCGGAATGCTCGATCCACCGTCACCATCAGCGGGGGAGGATACTAACGCCCCTTCGCCGGGACCCTATGTACCCCTTGGCACAAGCGCTCCCTCATCCTTCGTCCAGAAATGGTCGGGGGATGGGGGAGGCGGCTTTCAGTGCGTCCTCCCGATCCTCTTCCTCTCCTGAACCCTCTTGGGCGACGGCAAGACGAGCTGACGGAGTTTTGATCATATTGAATGAAGTGTAGAATTGACTGAAAACTATGTAGAAATAAACCTTTATTTATTTATTTATTCTTCTTATACGATAAGTAATTAGGACTATGACCTTTGGAGTCGTCTTTGGGAGACAAAACGAGGTTAGTTGCGAACTTTTTTCTTTATTTCAAGGCCGAGTCCGGCGATAAACTTACGTTTACCTTGCTTACCGACTAGACCCGATAAAATCCGAACAATCCCATTAACCTCGTTGCCAACATTGCACAACAGAAAATACCAGATATTCAGTGTTCAACAATGAAATTTGAATGATTTGTATACGTTTCGAAGAAAAAATAATAGTTTTTCCCACTAAAAATTGCTGAAACCAAGTTAATAAGGGCGTGTGTCGGGTTTTGATTGAAAGAAAAACAAATATTGTGTATTATCAATAACAGAAATCCAATCTGTCAAATGGTGAAGTTTCACAAAAAATTGGCTAATATTTTCGAAGCTAGTCGTGACCGCCAAAAATTTTATTTGGATTTTTTTGTTCAAGAGACCAAACTATGCAAGTTGTAAAAAAAAAATAAAATCCGGGTGCTCACTTTAACCGAAGATTTACCAATATTTCATTTGGATTTTTTGTTCAGGAGTCACGAAGTGGCAAAAACAATTTTTTTTTAAATTCGGATGCTCACTCTAGCTGAAGATTTACCCAAATGAATCCCTGCATGGTCCATTACTTTTTTTCTTGCCAAAATGTGATGGCGAATCTAAAAATATAACAAAAATGGAAAGTTACCAGGTAAAAACATAATTCAGTTGTATTTTTCATTTTGGGACATCCTGTATATGAATGAAAGTTTTTTTCAGACTACGCTTCATTGTCGGACCTATCCTTTGAAGAAAATATTAGTTCTATAGCTCGGGTTGAAAAAAGTTATGGACCATGCAAGCACATGCGGGTCACCCTGTATACAAATGTTAGGTATATTGTTCGAAAATGAGTGCGATGAAATCTTAACTGATTTCAAACAATGTCACATTATGTCAAGCAATAATAGATAGAGAAAAAATCGACATAACACATTGATGAGTAAAATGAATGTACATTGCCCAAGAAAAGAGTTTTTTTTATTGAATCCAATATGAATAATAAATAAATAAATACGTATATGTTACACGGGTTTGCATGAAAAAATAATAAGTGCGTGTGTGTGACTGATCATAATGAAAAAATATGTAGATTCTTATTTTATAGGGTAACAACATGCAATGTGCATCCTCCTATTTAATAAAATGATAATATATCTTATATTTCTTGCATGTAGTTCTAGAGATATAGAAAACAATCATTATTTATGTGAATGAATCACATTGTATGCAATTGAGTATATTTATTCATTCATATAATAGTGTTTTTATACTCAACGAGAATTCAAGACTTTTCTAGGCATACCCTTCGTAGGTACTAAAAGAAATAATATTATATTTTCCATTGGGTATTGGAAGATTAAAAAAATATTGCGAATTGATAATAGATTCGTCAAAAAGCATTAAATGTATACAGAGTGATCCAGGGTTAAATCGCCAAACGTTTCTGTTTGTTTTTTTAGGTAAAAAGAAATATTTTTCCATTAGCATGTGTCCTAACTTGCTTCATTTTCAAGATTGAACGTGTCAAAGATTTTAGAAAAAATCAGTTCTTTATTAATCACTCAAAAACCTCTTGGCTGTTTTGATGAACTTTGACATCAGTTTACCTAATTTAATCATCATTTCCAGTGGGTCCCAGAGTGTAACCCAATTCCTATTATTGTACGTCACTGTCTTTTTTTGTGTGTTTAATTTTTGTTTCAGTTTGAGCATTTGTATATTAATTTTTTATTTCGTATCTGGATTTATTTTTGAGAAAAGTTTATAAAAAGCATGCAACAGGAAAAAACTATCTCAATTGATTCTGGGACGAATTTCCCAAAAACTGCTCAAAATGACGAACATCTATTTTCATAATAAGTTCGCCCATGCATATACAGAAGACAATTTGCTGGTGTGATCTCTCGTGCCGCTTAAACAATCTTTTTTCGGACAGTACCTTCGTCGTTGATGGACTCAGCATTAACTTTTATGTTCTTTGTATCGCATACAAAATAATCTATAGGGATCAAGTCAGGAGAGCGCGCAGGCCAAAGTTATGGTCTCCTAAACTATGATTAGTATTTTTAAATGTGATGAAAGTTTCGAAATGTTTTAGTCTCGAAAATGGAGGTACCTATCAAACTTAATTATCCAGAATTTTTAGAAATCAATAAACGGAAAAACTCAAATTGTCTACTCAACGACCAATTGGAACTTAATGTTTATCCTTGTTGGAAGACTTTTTGAATAAGTTTCAATCAGTTTTCCAATGAATATTGGTATTGCTATTGTTTGCTGTATTCACTTTTTTTCATATGAAATTGATTAGATTTTCTGATAGGTTAGGTTTAAAATGAGCGGGTCTGCTCGGCCCTCCAGTGCGACCCGTAAGGGTCTATTGTGGCTCATACCCATTCATATATTTCACCAAATGAACCCAGCTTCTTGACGAATCCGATTAGTTTATTTGGTATATGATCTGTCAGGTCCGAGGGAGAGAGTGGAACTCTGCCAAACATCGAAAACCTGATTCGATTCTTGGCGGGGCAAGCACAAAGTATGTGCTCTGCTGTTTCATCATCTTCAAGACAGAGACGACATGTCGGGTTCTCCAACAGTATAAGTCTTGTCATGAAATGATTCAAACGACAGTGACCTATGAGTATAGGCCTGTTTGACATCGCAGGTCATCCCTTCTTCTAGTTTTGGTCAAATTCTTCGAGGAATGTATGAATGAACTTGAATGATCCAATCCTGGTAGGTTTTTCCAGAAGTTCGATACTTTCCTTGCTAGCTGTCCAGGTGTTCAATGAATATTTGGCAAAACTTTGTGGGATGCCAATGGCAGGTTCTGGTCCAATGAACTTACTTGCCGCACCTTCTCTTGCAAGAAGGTCCGCCGTTTCATTATCATCCATACCGGAGTGGCCAGGAATCCAGACCAAAGACAGACTTGAGTCTTCCTATTGAGGAGAGTCTTCTCTGGCAGTTTTCCACCAGCTTAGACGTTGATCGATACAAGCCAAGTACATTGTTATTGTTATCAACGTAAGTTGGGTGTTTCTGATACCCTAATTTATCAATAATGTATTCGAGTTAGGTTCCAACAGAGAATAATTCAGTAGTCGATTGAGAAAGCTACGGTGCAGTAGGTATACTAAGGACCTCCATCAAGAAACGGCCAATTAAATAAAAAAAATCCAAGTACACTAAAAATGCTCCTTATATTACCTCAAATAATCATGCCATGTTTTATCAAAAGAGGTTTTTGAGAAATTAATGAAAAATATATTTTGTCAAAAAAATTTTACACCCCGTGTTTCGAAAAAAAGTAAGTTAGGACACATGCTTGTGAAGAAAGATATCCCATTTGTACCTAAAAATCAATCCCAAACATTTGGCGATTTAACTCTGCATATGAATCGTCATCGTCATCAAATCAAAGCAGTGAATTGTTATTGTCACGCGAAAAAAAAGATGACAGAGAAATTACTGCAAACAATTATTGCTGAAGGAAAAGTGCGGAGAGATGGCTATTTTCGGTTTTAACAAAATTATTTGTTTTCCTTGGACTGACATCGCTCCAATATACGTTATTCAGAATTTGTAAGTTTTGTTGAAGAATGAGCAATTTAAATAAATAAAAACCTTTGATTGAAAAGATACATATCAATATCCTAACTTTGTGTGGCCAAATTGAATAAAAAAATGGAGACAAAAAACAATTTCTGTAAGATCTTTCTGATGGCAAATATCTCACAATTGAAATAATCTTCAGCGTTATCAATTCTAAACGATATATTCAAACAAATTTCGAAAAATGTCTGCCGGAGAGAATCAATAAAATGAAACGACTGAAATCGACAATGTCGAAGTACCCTTCTCTCCGCACGTTTCCACAAAGTGGAAAAGTTTTAGCAAATACACGGAAAGAATAACTCTATTATATTGTATGGTAAAACATTTATAATACCATGTATGACAATTTTTATTCGATTTATCATCATCAACCATTATAATTTTCTCATATAGGTGAAAAGGGTAATACATAATTATTCGTACAATAATAGTTAGTAAGAGTGATTATCTCCAAAAGTTGGTTGTAGTTTTACAATATAATTAACTGATCGGTATATGATATGTTGTCTTTAAAGTACATAACTATTTAAAGTAAAACGATATTTTATAATGCCATGGTAATGAAGTTTAAAATATTCAGATAATAGAAGATTCATTTCTATCAACGCCAAAGTATTAAGGTGATTTTCTCATTTAATACATTTTACTACCCTTGGTTATACTGTTTTTCTACGCCCATGTCTGTAAACGTCAAAAATGGCACTGTCAACATTCTTTGTGAATGACATTTAACAATATCATGCTCGTAATGAGATCTCATAACATACACGTGCGTTTTGAGAAGAAAACTTAAATTTCTTGGTTTAGGTTTAATTGAATTAGGTACAATCAAATTTTTATTTACGTAAGACTTTATTTGGTCTATTTACACAAATTTAGTCAATTAAAAAACAAAAACTTTTGGCATTAGCGAGATATATTTAGGATTGAAAGAGTGATGCCCCTAAATGTAGGCAGCACGTTATGCAATTTCTTCAAAAATAGGACACGTTTTCCTAAATACCATGCTATGAAAATAAATGTCATGTCATTTACATTGTCAATTTCTTGAACAAAATATAATTGTATCCCAACATTTTCTCAATTCATTTAACAACTATAGTAATAAAGTTTGAATGATTGTGATGTTTTTTATTTAATGGAAGAAAATTAATGGGCGTAGAAAAAGTATGGTACGTTACACGAGTTGTAAGCCCATTACGCACTCGTGAAATGTATGCACTAGCCGGTGCGCGGCTTCGTGCATATTCTTTTTCATTTCGTGCGTAATGGGTTACTTACAACTCTTGTTACGTAATATACTATTACATACACAAAATTTTCGTGACGCTCACAGTTGCAGGCTTCAATTTGAATGTAAGTGTCTGAAGTAACATAACCTCTATTCCTAATAATAATACGCATGGTCGAGTCTACACCACAGCTGCGCTGTATGAAGTATGCATGCACAATGTTTCAAGAATGGTTGGTTGTGGTTGTACTATATTCACCAAATAATAATTGTTTCAGTGCACGATATTGACTCAGGGCCAGTTTATCAATGTCGTGTTAGCGTACTTTGACTCCCGGTTAAATTTGACTCGTGGTTAGAATGAATATGACATTTGCTTAATGAAGGAATCGACCCACATTCTAACCATGGGTTAAATTTAGCTCGAAGTTAAAGTACATTGAAAAACCGGCCCTTAGAGTCTTTCAACAAATCAGCCCAGTATCCTGAATCAATAAAAGAAGTTATTCCAAGCATGAGAAAACGCATCAAATTTTGGGAAAAGTACAACATATACATAAGAAAGGTAATGTAAAGAACATCATTTAGAGTTAACCTTATTTAAATATAGTATATTGTGTATCTAGTGCGTGAAGTATACTTTTTTACGCGAGTGTGGAAGTTTGTGGAACGAGCCGCAGGCGAGTTTCACAATCCGCACGACCGTAAAAAAGTCTTCACGCACGTGGTGCACACTATACTTTTTCTACGACCTCTTACTTAGAGATTGAATTAAAGGAAAATTTTACTAATTTTCATTATTACAATAATAATTATTATGAACAGTTATATTGCAATTTTGTAAATTATCAAAATGTACATTTACTTTTTCTTTCTCTACAAAATTAGTGCTGCTTGTACTGTTGGTATTGACAACATAACTACGATTATTCTAAGTCGTTAAGATTTTAATGCAGACATCTATCTTTTTAGTTAGGGATTCTTCCACGTAGGCTTCTGCCACTGAGGATGATTTCCAGCCGCCGTGTTTTTTTAGCGTTAGGAGATCTCCTCCACCTTCGACTAATAAAAACGCAGATGAACGCCGTAGGCTGTGCCCGGTAAATTCGTTGGGATTGGGAGTTTCAAAAATGTGGCAACTTCTGAAGGGACTTTTCCTATCTTATTTATACCAATATTGCCGAGTACATTTCCCTCGTTGATAATTAATAAAGACTTTATTTTCGGCATAATCCTTGGGACGAAGTGCCACGTATTTGTGATATATGTCCAAGTATTCAGTAACAGTAAATTTTCTAGAAACCTTAGTCTTCGTATCATTAACTGACACAATAAGAACTGTTCCCAAATTTTGGATGTCATCCATTTTTAATTTATAGAGCTCATCTCTGCGCAGGGCTCCAGCTACCCCAAACAACAAAATAAGCTAAAAATTTAAAGATTAGTATTTATCGATATTTATACAAATGGACTTTCTTTGGTTAATAAATATTTTTCATCGGGTGCCTCTTTGAGAAATTTTAATACGTGTTCCTTTTCCAAAACGCGTGATTTTTTAGGAATGTATCCCTCGTTTTTCCGTTTCAAGAAAGCGCGAACTTTCGGATAATCACCAATTTGTACGTTGTACTTAACACTAAGGGTGCTTTTCAACATTGAGTAGTGACTCCATAAGGTAGAAGATTTAACCTTTGTTGATAATTCAGATAGGTAGGCTAATATTACCCTTTCGGAGAATGATTGGACGTTGTTTGTATTGCGCCATTGCATAAACTTTTCCAAAGTGTTTTCGTAAATTCCCAACGATTTTTGTGGCAATAACGATGAACTTGCTTCACTGGCTGCTAACGTTATATTTGGAGGAGTTGATGGGAGTACTTCAATGCTGTCCATCAGGAATTTGCGTGAAATACACGGCTAATCGGTTTAAATCAAAATTTCGCCGTACTATTTATTAATTCAGAGGGTAATTAATTACTATTTACGGTCTATTAACTGATGTAACTCTGAACTTCACTCTGCGGGAACTGTCATATTTGTCAATTTCTCTCGCCACCGCTACCTATTCGGGCAAAATCTCATTGGTCAGTTATTTTGCAGGGCAGTGTATATCGGCCCAAAATATTATACGTTGTGATGAAATTAATTATGAAAGTATAATAACATTTACTATTTAATATTATAACACTTTCTATAAAAGTCTTAGATCATTTAATATAAAAAATATTACACTTTATTAAGTCCATATAATAAGTTTAATAAAAAATGTATTGTGAGACTCATCAAAGATTTATAATGTACTAAAACTGCACTAACTAATTTTTCTAATTAATTTAATACACTACTTTAAAACAATTATTCAACTAAAACATTTACTTCACTAATTTATTTATTACTGTGTCAGTCTCTATCTGTGAACTCTGGAACTATTATATTCCCTCTGAACTCTGACTGTCCTGCCATCTGCTATACAGCGGCTATATACAGTGCGGTCCAAAGGTATGGAATAAATTAATTTTTAGCGTTATTATGTATTTTATGAAAAAATCCTGAAACAGGTCAATTTTTATTGGCAATTTGACAATTTACAGTATGAAAATATTACCCCCTTCTTGCACCCCCTCTGAATTATGAGCACCCCCTCAAAAATTTTAAATGAGAAGGGGGGTCGTGTGGCATCTTGTTCGAAAGGGATTTTCATTATCTGTTCAGCAATACTAAGTGTTTCATATTTGGTGCAACCATAACTGAGAAATTTTTTTATTAAAATTTAAAAATATTGACACTGTAAATGATGTATCCGTTGAAACAACCTGAAACAGGTCGATTTCTATTCTCAATTTGACAATTTATAGTATGAAAATATCACCCCCTTCTTGCACCCCTTCTGAATTATGAGCACCCCCTCAAAAAATTTGAATGAGAAAGGGGGTTGTGTTGCACCTTTTTCAAAAGGGATTTTCATTCTCTGTTCAGCAATACTGAGAAAATTTATTCTGAATATGTCAAATGTTGATAGACTGAAGGAAATAATGTAACATAATGTTTAGGAAGTATATTTCAATTTGTTTTACAGTTAAATTAAATGTTCAAATTGACCACCATTCACTTCTTGACAATAAGCAAGGCGATCTTGGAATTCTCGTAGAACATTTTGTAGGACCTCAAGGGTTATGTTGTTAATTTCTTCCGATATCCTAGTTTTTAAATCTGCAATATTGTCTGGTCTATTGAAATATACTTTTGATTTTAAATAACCTCATAAAAAGTAATCGAGAGGAGTCAAATCGGGGGATCTAGGCGACCATTCAATCGGTCCACGTCTGCCAATCCACCTATTGGGAAAAACTTCTGTCAAATAATCTCGAACAATACGTGTGTAATGCGGTAGAGCTCTGTCTTGTTGATACCAAATTGATCTATCTATTCCATTTGGATCATTAACATCGGGAAAAAGTCGTTTTAATGTAGGCACTAAAAAGTTCATCAAAAAACCTAGATAAACCTCACCATTAATTGTGCCTTCAAAAAAATAGGGGCCAATAATTTTGTTTTTAATGATACCAGCCCAAACGTTCACTTTTTTGGGATATTGTGTGTGAGCCTCACACATCCAATGAGGATTTTCTCTGCTCCAATATCTACAGTTTTGTCTATTAACCGTTCCATTTAAATAAAAAGTAGCTTCATCAGAAAACACAATTTTGTTTATGAACTGCAAATCTGCTTCGATTCTATCCATCATCAGTTCACAGAATTGTTGCCTTCTATCAGGGTCATCCTCATTTAACTCCTGAACCAACTGAACTTTATAAGGATGGTATTTTTCTTTATGTAAAGCTCTCAATACCGATGATTTACTTACATCATTGTCGGCGGCAAGTTTTCTACTTGTCATATGCGGATTTTCCTCAATCCTCATCCAATGCAGCATTTCGACCTGGTTTTTGACGAGTTTTTACATGTCCAGTTTCACGGTATTTGGATTCTATTTTGCTAACTGTAGATTGTGATACGTGTTGACCAGGGTATTTATTATTGAACATTTCACAAACTTCCGTTTGAGTTCGTGTTTTATTACCGCATCCAAGCATAATTAAAATGTCTATTCTTTGAGTTTCGGATAAATGCGCCATAGATGAATCGAATACACACAAAAATATTTTTCAATACACTGACGTCTGCTAGCAACTCACAAATATCAAAAGAACAGTAGTCTACTAGATTGACATTATATTATTTATGGGTTTTGTGAATAATTTTTTGGTGTCTTCAACGACTTTTTCCTGACTTTTTTAGCAAGACAGATAAGAAAGTATAAATTGTCAAATTGAGAATAGAAATCGACCTGTTCAGGTTTTTTCAACGGATACATAATTTACAGTGTCAATATTTTTAAATTTTAATAAAAAAATTTCTCAGTTATGGTTGCACCAAATATGAAACACAGTATTGCTGAACAGATAATGAAAATCCCTTTCGAACAAGATGCCACACGACCCCCCTTCTCATTTAAAATTTTTGAGGGGGTGCTCATAATTCAGAGGGGGTGCAAGAAGGGGGTAATATTTTCATACTGTAAATTGTCAAATTGCCAATAAAAATTGACCTGTTTCAGGATTTTTTCATAAAATACATAATAACGCTAAAAATGAATTTATTCCATACCTTTGGACCGCACTGTATAGTAGCATTTACAGGTTTCGATCTTTCCAGTCTGTTCGGCGACTTCTTAGAGGTTCCTAGAATGTTCGGTTAGAACGTTCGCGTCTCTTCCACGGATGAATCATGTGTTTGTCAGAAGAGAACTTGTTTACATTTCAAGTGTGGAGTGTAATTGGATGATCAGGGCCGGTCTCGAGGCCGGTCTCGAAATCGTTACATTGCCCCCTTATTAAAGACTTTTCGTCCCGAAATGTCATTTTTGGAGTATGGAGATATTTACATGATTCTCCATATCTGCACCTTGCTGTTTGATGGAAGTAGCACTTTACGGTCTTCAGGTTTGGTTGTGGACGATGATTACAGCATACCAAGATCTTGACGCCGGTGGATTGGAATATCGTCTCCAACATGCTCCCCATGACTCTCCAGTCCAGTCCGTCGAGCCCGCAGGACAATTTTGGGATTGCCAGGTCCACGAGATTCTGCTCCACCATCATGTCCCTTAATTTCTCAAGGCTGTTCCATACGACTTCATAGGACGGTTTGTCTCGAGACTGCTTCTTGGTGACTAGATAGAAGATACTTCTCTGGCCTTTCCGCAACTGTAGCACCCCTCCAACTTCCGGGTTTTGTTGCCGTAGTTCATGGAGACGACCGTACTTCTTGGAGAACACCACAGCGATGCCTCTGGATATTTGAAGGTCTTCTGCTACACAGTGGGCTAGCGCGTAATCCGCAGGCACCTTAAAAAGGTTCTTCTCGAGTCACCCCATATCGAACTTTCTGTCTGTTTGAGTACAAGGACATGAATTTCTGGAACGTCATCGCATCCTCCGGTGGTCTGAGGGTGCGGACTTGGTCGTGGTTTCCAGCGTAAGGGGCCAACCTATTGAAATGGACAACTCTGGGTATTCCTCTAGGTGTTTTTTCAATTCGGTAGACCACGTCATTTATCCTCTTCAAGATTTTATAAGGGCCTTCCCATGAGTTCCGTAACTTTGGTGATAGACCACGACGACGTTTGGGGTTGTACAGCCAAACCAGGTCACCAACCTTAAATCCTCCGGCATCGGCCTTGATGTCATAGGTCTCCTTCATTCGGTCGCTGGCACTCTGGATGTTCAAACGGACTCTTTCGTGGATGTCTTCCATTCTCTGCCGAAGTTGGCTGACATAGTCCTCTCCCTCAGTGTCTTGTCCTGGTGGCGTCCCAAACTTCAGGTCACATGGTAGTCGCAGCCCATAATAATACAAGCAGGGGTTTGGCCGGTCGACTCGTGTACTGCAGAACGATAGGCCATCAGGAACAAATGGAGATACTGGTCCCAGTCTCTTTGGTGGTCGATAAGTGGCGGTTCATCGTCCTGTTCATCCGCTCCACCATTCCATTGAACTGCGGATGTAAAGCCGTAGTTCGCGTCTTCCGGATGTTCAGCATTCGACACAATTCCTGGAACAAGTTGGAATCGAAATTTCTGCTTTGGTCTGAATGCAGTTCAAGTGGGACACCAAATCGACAAATCCACTCCTTCACCAAGACGTCGGCAACGATGATGGCTTCTTGGTTGGGCAGGGCATAGGCTTCGGCCCACTTGCTGAAGTAATCCATCGCCACAAGGATGTATTTGTTCCCGTGGTCAGATTGTGGAAACAGTCCAGCAATATCGATGGCGATTCTTTCAAATGGGCTGCCAACGTTGTACTGACGCATTGGTGCATTATGTCGCGCTCGAGGTCCATTACTTGCGGCGCATACAGCGCACTTTCTGCACCAGTCTTGAACGTCTGCCTGACAATTGGCCCAGTAAAACCGTTGCCTCACTTTCTGGAGAGTCTTCGTCACTCCCAGATGTCTTCCGGCGACCCCATCGTGAATTTCTCGAAGCATTTCCGGTCTTCTGCTTCTGGGTACAACTGTCTGACGTCTTTCTTCTCCACCATCCTCGGACTCCAACACACGCTTCAGAACTCCGTTGTCCAGAGTAAGCGAGTTCCATTGAGCCCAGTAGGACTTGATGGCTGGTGAATATCCTGCTACTTCCTGCCATGTCGGTCTTCGGATACATCTTTTATTTCATCGAGGAGCGTTTCCTTAATTTTTTTCATCTCGTCCTCGATATCATCTTTGATTTTATCCACCTCTATCTCAATGGCTCCTATTCTTCCTTCCAGTCGATTTGTCACACCACAAAGTTCTCTTTTTAGGCCTTCAGAGTTTTCTAGAAGCTTCCCTTCTAGATTTTCCGAATTGTCTTGAAGCTTTTCTTGAAGTTTCACTTCTAGACTTTTCGAATATTCTTCAAGCTTATCTTCCAGATTTTTCGAAAGTTCTTCTTTCAGAGAATTCGAATTTTCTAGAAGTTTTTCTTCCAGGCTCTTCGAATTCTGTAGAAATTTATCTTCCAGACTCACCGAATTTTGTTGAAGTTCTTCCTTCAAACTATTCGAATTTTGTTGGAGTTCGTCTTTCAGAGACTTAGTAGTTTCTTCGAGTTTATTCATAATCGAACTCAAGTCGATTCCTGAAACTTCGAGCAAAAACGTTTCGGGGTCTTCTCCTTCTTCAATGAGTCCATCTGAAAGTCTTTTCTGAAGTACGGCCTTCTTTCCAGTTGTTTCTAACTCACGCTCCTCTAACTCTTGCTTCAATTCACTAAATTTAAGGTCAGCTAGGTGAACTCTCCTCGGAAACATTTTGTCTTTAATTGTTTTTAACCGAAATATCATTCTATTATTTATTTCAAACAAAAAGTTTTCAGTTTATTGTCCCGCTACGCGCAAAACTGTCCACTTTGCAAACACTCAAATGTTCAACGGGTCACTAACTGTCTATTAGGCGCGATAAATGTCTATCAATTTTTCATCGCGACGAACACTTATTTATTTTAAACATCCGAATTCTGACAACAAATGTAGTAAAACTGCACTAACTAATTTTTCTTATTTATTTAAAACACTACTTTAAAACAATTATTCAACTAAAACATTTAATTCACTAATTTATTTATTACTGTGTCAGTCTCTATCTGTGAACTCTGGAACTATTATATTCCCTCTGAACTCTGACTGTCCTGCCATCTGCTATACAGCAGCTATATATAGTAGCATTTACAGTTTTCGATCTTTCCAGTCTGTTCGGCGACTTCTTAGAGGTTCCTAGAATGTTCGGTTAGAACGTTCGTGTCTCTTCCACGGATGAGTCATGTGTTTGTCAGAAGAGAACTTGTTTACATTTCGAGCGTGGAGTGTAATTGGATGATCAGGGCCGGTCTCGAGGCCGGTCTCGAAATCGTTACAATAATATAGTGTACAATGAAAAGAACTTATTTCTAAAAGAAGATATTCTGAAATTTTTATTATCATAGGTAATCGTCCTATATGGAATGATATTTTATTGTAATGAATCTTATATTTTTAATACTATTTACTAGACATTTCTTTCCGTGTACCTGACAGAAAACAACTACTTTACTGACGGGCTTTGAACTGCATCTGACAGATTGTTGTGCAACGTTCTCCCCAAGAAACCTAATGGCAAGTGCTTAGTATTGATTATCCTTCATTTGGCTTCTTTCTGGAGTCTTCGCTTTCCGAGGAGTGTTTCTTGATTTTCCGTACGGATGCGTAGCGACTAACTCAGTGTAGGTCGCGGCTTCATTGGTAGGGAAATATTATTCAAACAGTTGATCATCATTCATTGGTCAGGGACAGGACGAGAGGCACAAACTCGAAATAGGTCACGTCTGCAGGTGGTCACCCCCAGCAAATTGAAGGATAATCCACTGTTTAGTGACAAAATGAGCACTTGTAATTGGATCTTCTCGGAAGAACGTCTGTCAGATGTATTTTAATGTCCGTCGTGGTATTAGTCAGGGAAGTAGATATTTTCGGTCAGATTTTTA
Source organism: Chrysolina americana (assembly GCA_958502065.1). Taxonomy (NCBI): domain Eukaryota; kingdom Metazoa; phylum Arthropoda; class Insecta; order Coleoptera; family Chrysomelidae; genus Chrysolina; species Chrysolina americana. The sequence goes on along the minus strand of OY293411.1, from coordinate 16,709,643 downwards.
ATTCATTTTTCCACTTTGTGGAAATGTGTGGGGAGAAGGGTACTTCGACACTGTCGATTGTAATCGTTTCATCTCAACCATTCTCGTTATAACAATTTGGTTAATGTAAGGTAGGGTTCAACTGCACCAATGCCGCCATGCTTTTTTGGAAGACTTTTTATCACAAGTTCATAGTTTAATTATCTCTTACAAAATCACTTAATAATTTCTGAATATCCGAAAGCACACCACAGAAATACCTAACCAAATTACTGGCTTTAATTTCCTACGATAATAACAGGTATCAAACCATTATTTGTCGACCCTATTTTGGGAGCAAATTATGGGTCACATTACTGCTATACCTATGTCATGCATATATATTATTGAAGCAATAATTATTTAGGGCTGTTTTTTAGTATGCCTAGCTCAGTTCATGTTAAGCGGTAGTTTGTTCTTCGCCGGGTCGATATGGAAAAGTTGAAAACTTAAATTACTTTCATTTCGAGATTGTGTGTACGAGGCCATAATTCAAAAATGAAACTTTGCATTAGCGTAACATAGCGGTTGAAAAATGGGCTCACGTGACAGATATATAAAAGAACGTATAGTGTAAATACTAGGATAAGATCGGCATGATGGACGAATTGTAACAGACAAACTTCTTTTCTGGGAAAACAAAGTTGAAAGAAAACAAATACTATTTTCAGATGCAATTATTGTTTAGACATTTCCACTTCAACCATGTCATATTTAATATGGTTTTCCCATTATTCCGGCAAGATATTGTGGAAATAATCGTGAATGTTGAAACTGGAGACCTGACAGTGTCCTCCCTATCGGTAAATACATTCTCATCAATATTTTCTGATTGTATCGGGGTCATTCAGTTGATTAAGAAACCCTTTTTCTTCTTTGAACTGTTGAATACAATCATATTCATCCTCATGAAATATATTGCTCTCAAATCTGGATACCTGGAAGGCTACTCAGTTGCAAATTTATGACCTAAACATTCACTATTCTAACTGGAAATAGCAATATTCGACTGTTTTGCTATTTCATAAAATCATCAGGTTTTTGTTTGGTTACTGAATATAAAAAAACCGTTAGACTGTGAAATACATTCATATTCATTCACATAGATATCATCTTTTTGATATCCATCTGGATACCTTAAAGGCTACTCAGTTGCGAATTCATGACTAAGCAATGACTATTCTAACTAGAAATAACAAAATTTGACTGTTCGATATTTCAAAAAATCATCACGTTTTGGTGTGGTACTGAATATAAATAAAAAACACTGTTGAACTAGTATAAGTAGTGCAGAATTTGAATTCATCTACTAATTTTTCTTATACGAATTAATATTTTTTTCGGTATATAAGGTGTTTCTATCGAATATGTTTGAGTCCTATAGGGTGTTTCAAAATTTAGTAACAAGGTTTTAGAGGCGCATTTTCAGGTAAAATTAATACATTTTTTCTTACACATGTATCTTCAAACGCTTCGTTACCAATGTGAAGAGCGTTAAAGTTTCAAGATTTTTTTTATCTTTCCTCCACAGCTCTTTCAGTTTTTGCGATATTCAGATAAAATTTGGAACATAGGTTATATTTTAGGGCTCACAACATCCAGTATGATCCGGAGATATTTTTTCAGGGGTCAAACCTTTTTTTGCCCCATAAACATATTGGTGGTGCGCCGCTGGTGGTGGGCTTCAAAATATGAACTTCATGAATTTTTTGTCTCTTGTACAAGATTCAATCAAAATTTTTCAACGAAACAATGAATAAAAGAATTAGAGGTCTTTGACTGCAATTTTCTTTAAGAAGCATTTGGCATTATTTCAAAATGGGTTTATGTCTTGTCGTATATTTGTTTATTTTGTTCAATTTGATTAACAACTGGAGAATTTAACGCTCTGACGCTTAAAAGAGTATTATTTTTAACTGAAAAATTTGTATACTTACTGAATTTTGGAAAACCCTGTATAGCGATAGTCACGTGATAACAATCAGCATCTGTTCGCTCCGCTCGATCTTGCAAAAACCGAACTCAACTCTTGTATAATGTACCTATATCTTTTTACGATGACACTCTACCATAGTTTTGCTTCTCATGCCGTTGAAAACGCAGTTAGGCATTATTTCAGTAACGATCTGCAGCCTTTTTTGTTGCCTTATCTAGGAACCATTGTTCATAGTGAAAGTCATGAAATAGTGAAGTTCGTGTATATAACGGTGGATGGTAAATCACTTCCTCTCTAAATAAAACTTTGTTTTATCAATAAAAGTGAAAGCAACTCTTTTTAAAATATTGGTTTCATCAACTGGCTTAATCAACGTAACAGAGGTGGAACTCCGTATACCAAAGAAATCTATACTGCCGTCCTAAGCAAAAAAGCCGTATCTACAAAAAATGTGAATATGGATATATTGGTTTCTGTAGTCTTGAAACACTATAAATTTAACTTTTTCCAAGGAAAAGATTACGTAAACTAGTTTTAAATAGCCAAAGTTAATCAATCATTTTGCCTTTAGTACACAAGTTTAAGACTTTTCGTACTTAGGATGGTCGAAATTACAGATTCTCAGCTTCAGAGTTTTTGCGGCTACGGCTTTTTTGCTTAGGACGGCAGTATAGTCGATCAAAACTGACTAAGAAGCCATACCAGATGAACATCCTCTGTTTCAGCTAGAATTATCAAGAGCATTTTCGCATTTCTGAGTGAGCGCACAGTTCAGGATGACAGATGAGCACTTTTTATATCGTAAAACCGGTTTTACGAAATATTTGTTTTATTGAATTCTACTATCCAATATATACATTCGAACTTGGTTCATTTCATTTGCGTTTGGCCTCTGCCTGGAGACAGTGCTACAAGGAGTGTTTCTTGATCTGTTGGAGGATGGCGCTGCAAATTACTTTATTGTAAGTCGCAGCTCCATTCGTAGACGGATACTATAAGAGCCTCCGCACACGTATCTTATAATTGAATACCTCACTGCCTACAGGTTATTTGTTTGGAACGAACTATTCATTCAATAAGCTTCATCAGACTGAAGTAACACTAGCTGATTAATTTATAGTTCTTATAAAGAAAAATCAATAAGTAAACATTTATGATTCGTTATCTTTCAATATATGTTATAAGAGTATATCCAGATATCTCTTGTTCCATTTCTCTCATTATTTTAAGAGCTAATTTCTTATAGTTGAAATTATCAGGTGATAAACTATCTTTAGCATATAAAAAATAACTGTTTGTTGCCCAACGATGTAAGGATATTGCTATTTTCAATCAACCCAAGTCTTCCAGCTTCCAGAAAAACAGAGCAACCGTTCGCAAAATTGTATACTCAACATATGAGAGGTTACAAGATGCATCGTTTTTCTGAGTTCTTACGTCGAGTTGCTGCAGCTCCTCTTGAGTACATTTTCTCATTCCAAAGTTGGATCAGAAATATAGCAATTGCGGACCTATGTTCATATAATTTTTTTTTCTTAGAATCACCCAAAGATCAGCATTCAATTATGAAACACCCTGTATATTGAAAGCAAAATGCCAAAACCCATTAGGTAGGTGAAGTGTAAAGTGATTCGGGCGTAAACATAAAACAACTATGAGAAAACAAAATGGCGTCTTTTTTTTTGCATGATGATGAGTTTGCCAAATAGCACGTAACGTATGCGTCTGGTTTCACGATACAGCATGATAGTATAATTTTCTTTATACAGTGTCTTTCAAAAGTATCGGAACGGTCTCATATTCCAGAAACGGCCCTGAGAAAATATATGAAAACTTCGACAGGGTGGTTTTTGATGATGCCCGATTCAATGGTGATATCGGCAATGTTGCCAAATATAACACCGTTCCGATACTTTTGAAAGACACTATATATAACCGCATTGCAAAGTGTGAGCGCGCCTTAACTTTCATTCTGCCGAGTCGACACTGGAATTACTTTCCGTGCACGACTCCAAATGAAGTGGATACGAATTGAGTTATTATTTTGCTATTATTTTGGTGATGTTGAATCTTAGGATATTAGAAACTGCTATTAATGAAGTTTCATTCGTTTTTTGTCGGAAGGGTTCCAAATCTGTATAATTATTTTCGTATTACTCCTTGTTTAACTTGACATGGGTTATTTAGTAATTAAAAGCGAACCTCAAACATTTTAATTTTCAAGTGAATTATAAGCCAAGGGGGTAATTTGGAGAGTGAAGGTAGTGTTTGAGAGCGGAGATTACACGGCATTGTAGTAAATAAATTTCCGCTTGATGGTGTATTTTAGTAGGTAGATGTTCCGATTAGGTATTGAGCGAATGAAATATTTCAGCAGTTATGACAAAGTGAATACTTCCTTGAAACTGAAATTGTTGGGATGCTTCGGTTAAGAAAATGAGGTTGTTCAGCATTAAAACTCAAAGAGCCTGAAAATGAAGCTTTGTTGAATTGTCTTGTTTTTTCAACTAATCCAACTGCTCATTCCTTCGTCACGATAATTGCACGACAAAATTTATTACAAGGTGAGTCTACCCAAATATATTGTTAGAAATTAGTTGACGATTCATATACAGAAAGTTCTGAATATCAATGAATTTCTGAAGTGTCTGTCCTAGCTGTGAAAGTGTTGATATATTAGCCACTATATGGCTTTCTCACGTGGTGGTTTTAAAATGAGAATAATGAGACAAATATCTGACAGAAAACATTTTGTTCCCTGATTAATATCCCGATGAAGACTTTGATAAATGAATGTAGTGTGTTTAACCATATTCCATTCCCAACAAAAAATTAGATATTCATTCTAATCGATATTATTTTCCTTCAAGAAAATATTTGTTGCTCACAAGTATTTTGCATTCATATTTTGCCCATTCTGAAATCACGTATTTATGTATTTTATTTCAGAGAGCACTACTCTGAATCCAATACTATCTATATATACTGAACTAAAATAAATATCCAAAAAATGTCTTTGAACTAAACAATATGTTTCCTTAACTCAAATAAAAAAAATTTTCATTTGAGTGACTCAAATTCTGCAATCAAATAGTTAAATAGTTCATATTCATAAACCAATTCTAGTTCGTAGAGGACAGTGATTGTTTTCAGTTGGAGACTTGCCGACGATATACCTATTGTATAGGTTAAAGTGGGAGACTGAATTAATTAATCCATTTTTCATTAAAGAGTTCAAATTCAACAATAACAAGAAACCTGTCAGCAAATAGTATTATTAATAGTGGTATGAATTGAATAATACGAAAAACATCTCTCAAAGTAGTAACGAACAAAGAAGATAGAGGGTAAAATCTGAACATGAACTGAACGTTTCTTGAATTCTATAAAAAAAATTGCAACATTTTGCATAAAAAGTTTAGGCACTAGAATAATATCTATTCAAATATGAGTCTATGCATTGAGATTTCGGTAACGGTTAAAGATATGGAGGTGGTTGAATGGGGACAAAGTAGCGTATTTCAGCTAGTTTCTTCAGTTCTGCAGATAAACAAGAAAATTTCAGAATTCTTCTTTTGCCTATATCATTTTATTTTGTGAAGATTTTAAAATACTTTCGGCACTTAACCGTATATAAGCAACTTTTTGTAGACTATCCAAATGTGTGAATAAAACTTTTATACAAAATATCGTACAAATTGGGTCACCATCTACTTTTCAGTTCCGAATATAATGCCGAGAGTTATGTTTCATATTGGTCTGATAATTTAATCTGAACTACAGAGTGTTTTGGAAATATTAAAGTGTCATTAGTAATATTATTTTTTTTATTTCAACAGATATAATAATAATAACTATAATATATACAATAATAACAGCTCTAATTGAAAAATATCAGAGAATGAGAAGTAAATCAATGACAAGTTGACATTTTTCAATCACAGATGTCATGGAATTAAAACTATTTTGAATTTTAACTGGTAATAATTCAATATTTCCAAAACAGTCTATACTTCAGATGGAAAGACGCCAATATGAAATATAAGTCTTTGCATTCAAAAAATGCATTAAAAATACAGGTCCGTATTTGAAAATTAAAAGTTGAGGGGGTCTCGATTTGTGCGATACTTTGTATATAATTTTTATGCATATATTTGGATGGTCTACAAAAGTTGCTACAGGAAACTGCCAGAAGTTATGAAAAGTATTCGGACAATAAAAAGATAAAGACAATAGAATAGTTTCGAAATTTTCGATTTTTCCAGAACTCTTGAAGCTAGATGAAATTTCCTTGATTCATATATTTGATCTCTATTTCTTACCTTTACCGAGATTTCATTGCACCGACTCGAATCTGAATAGCTCTGTATATTGCTTTGGAGAATTGAATTGAGTATGAATTTGTAACACTTCGAGAGACTTGTGTGAGCTAGAGAAAACGTAGCTCTTGCCTTTTGACGTGTGATGCCTTCCACGGGACCGGTTACCGCTCTATCACCACGGCCATTACGGCCCGTCCTTTCAAATTTTTAAATCGCTTCATTCAGGTGTCGTATTCTTGTGAACACAAAGAACGGTGAATGTAAGGTGGTGATATCGTTTAAAATCAAACACAACTATTGTTAAAAAATTATGGAACGTCGAATTACGTCCCCTCTAGTAATTTGTAGAATAAAATATCAATCCTACTGACCAAAAATATTCCGAAAGTGATTGATTGTTCCTAGAGAGAATCCCATTGTATTAGGCAACTAAAAATATAGTGAAATGGTAGAAAAAATTAATAGGACGTGTGTATGAAAATGATTTTCCTAATGTAGATTGTGTAGCACCAGCTTGTGGCTTTTAGAAACAGAAACAGATTGGAAAAGTGTATTTTAATAACACTTAGTACTTCTAATAATGGATACGACACAATAGGATTTTGCAAATTCAGTATTCGATGAAGCAACTGGAGATATTTGCCAAATTCCAATTCACTAATACATTGTGAAAGATGATGTTTCTGGATTCATGTTGAAGTCGACACGTAGTCGGAGTGCATTTTAAACTGGAACCCAGAGATGGCGCTGAATTCATACCTCAGTGTTTGTCTCAGGGATTTCCAATTAGGGTGAAAGGATTTTTCGATTCAATTGGGTCGAACTAGCCTTCGCTGATGATTGGCAATGACCATGAAACCGGTACGGAGGTGTTCCCCCAATTAAATCGAAAAATAATTTCAGCTTTGATATTTGAAATGCATTGCAAAGTGGTTCTTGTAGAAAACTTTGCCAAGTATTAAACAAATTCAATGGTCGTAGGGGGCAGTAGTTGTATTTTGTTGAATACTTGCCGACGACTTTACCTATTCTATAGGTTTCATTGCGGAAGATTGGATTACGTAATCCACCTTATTTCATCACTAATACATTGATTTCTTGTATGAGCATATTGGCCTTTTATTCAATTGAGAACATAGTTCAGTCATTCATGTACTATACTTTGCCATATCTGATGAACCATTTTCACAAAACCCGTATATTTTGAGTGAAACTAATATGAAGACGATAATAATTATTATATACTCACAGCAACTCTGCTTTCTTTGAGATCTAATCTCATCGCCAGCGCTTCTCTCATGAAAACATCCGGATAATGACTTGCTACGAACGCCCTTTCTAACTCTTCTAATTGCCAGCTATTGAAATTTGTCCTACTCCGCCTCCTTTTCGATGCTGCGCTTTCGGAATCCGCTTCGCCACTACTTCCAGCTCCACCTTGAACAAAAAATAACATTAAACTATCAATAAGATCAAAAATTACGAGGAAAAAAGTATTCTGTACATCCCAAAATCCCAGAACGTTTTTTACAGTGAGTTATTATAAGTAGGTCATCAAATTACTTGACAACTGGCATCCTGATTATTCCACTTCGGAATCCGAAGTGGAAAACTTCAGGGCAACCACAAGATCAAATCCACCTGTACAATTACTAAATAGGTAATAACATGTTCTCATTCGTTTCCCTTCTGTAACGAACGATACAATCTAGTTAGAAAGTCTAGTTATTATACATAATATAGTGGTCGGAAAAATATTTATTAATCAACTGTTATACATGCATATACAACAAATGGTTAATGAGACATCCTTTACGAAATTAATAGGTATATGATACAGTAGATTGAATAAAACCATTAAAATAATTATCCTTTCCATGGAGTTTGTTTCTCTTGTTGCATCAACGTAAATTGCTAAATTGTTGCACACCATCAGTCTGCATACTGAACCGTGGAGTAATAATTTAATGATTCATTGTCATAAATTGAATTTTTTTATTTCTATCGAATTATGACAAACACGGAAACAAGATGAGTATTACGTAATGATAATAATAATTTTTGAAATAATAATAACTTTTTTTATTTCTTTTGTTAAAAAGTTTAAAGTAGAAAGCATGTTTATGAAAACAATAACAAGGAAAACGTCACGAAGTAGGTATTTAGATTTAGGTGCGAACAAAATGAAAAATCACAATGAACAAACATATATCACAAAATAATAAAAATTAACAAGTATAAATATAAATCTGTTAAAAGTATAGAAGTAAACATAAATGAATATTTCTTAAAAGGAAGAATGAGTCAACAAGAAAAATATGTGCTGTAAAGAAACAGAATATTTTCAAAAATGAAATTATGCAGCAACCTTTTTTCATGCAAAAATTAAAAAATATCGACATTTTCTGCAGATTTGATACCATCATCAATCTTATTGAAGAATTAATTTGGCCCAAGATATAGATGGTTTTTCTGATTCGGTGCGTTTTGAGTATCAGTAAATTTCTAGAACGAGTTAAATACTGATGCTGGTTAGTTGCGAAGTAAAGTTTATTCTTAAATACGTAGATACAGAAATCGTAGATGCCAGCAACAGTAGGCATTTTCAATTCCTTAGGTTGATTCTTACATGATTGTCTCTATAACTGCTGCAAAAAATAAAATAATAGTTGGTACAGGGGACACAGGAAAAGATGTACCAACAAACAACATAAATGATGCAGAAAATTTTGCATCACAACGTCGACTATGGATTTATGTAGGCCGTTGTAAACCAACGTCAACTTCTGATGATATTAAAAAATATTTGGAGAAAAGGATACAGGGACAGGAATTTATTGTTACAAAACTGAATAGTTTAGGACGCAACTTATCTTACAAAGTGGAAGCAGATTTTGACCTTCAAAATCAACTCTATACTCCAAGTTTTTGGCCGAAAGGTGTGACTGTGAAAAGATTTCAATTTCGAAACGAACATTATCAAGCAAGGGAATTCTAACCACGTACAGAATAATTCAAAAGATATAATTAGGTTGCTGTGTGTAAATAGTCAATGTATAACAAATAAAATAGAACAGTTTGAGATGGTAATTGAAGAATATAACCCTCATATTATATGCCTGACAGAAACATGGTGCTCAGAAACTAATATTGATTCTGTATGTTTCAAAAATTTTGTACTTGCAAGCTATTACGTCAGACCCAACCGTATACATGGTGGAGTAATGATACTAGTCCGAAATAATATACAATTTAAGAAAATTAGCTATATAGACAAATTCTCGATAGAAATGCTTTCAGAAAACTGTGCTGTACAAATCTGTGGAAATAATCTGAAATATTGTATCATTGTAGTCTATAGACCGTCAGGTGCTGACATAGAAATATTTTTTAGACAAATCTCTGAAATGCTTGATTACTGTGTAAAAAAATTTGACAAAGTCATATTTTGTGGTGATCTAAATATTGACTACTTGACGGAATCTTCCAGCAAAAATGATCTCCTAAACATTATGCAGTGCTACCAATTAAATACACAAAACACTAAACCGACTAGGGTATTTAAAAACATAAATGGTAATTTATCAATATCCAAACTTGATTATATATTCACAAACATTGATAATGAAGCTTACTGTGAAACTATACATAACTTAAGTTTGGGAGATCATCTTGGCCTTATGATGGATATTAAGTCAAGTAACAATACGAAGCCTATTAAGAAACTGATCTTCATTAGACATTTGAATGACTATAGCATGGCAGGATTAAGTCACTACTTACAACATGAAGATTTCTCTGATATTTTTAACGGTAATAACATTAACGAAATGTTCAATCTTTTTTATTGAATTATTAATTTTGCTATTGATAAATTTTGTCCATCAAAAAAACAATTAGTAAACAATGAGGGTGAAATTAAAAATAAGTGGTTTACTAGAGGATCTTTTGAGTTACGGAAATCACTAAACAATCTTTATTGGCTAAAGCAGAACCTTAATGATGAAAAATTAGAAATTGAATACAAACTTCTGCTTAAAACTTATAAAAACAGACTAAAATCAGACAAAAAGTTATATTACCAAAAAATTATTGAAAATAAATTAGATCCTAATGAAAAACAGAAATATGTTTGGAAATTAGTGAAAGAAAAAACTGGAAAAAATAATAATAAGATAAGAGTAATGAAATTGAATGTCAATGGGTCAATTGTTGACAGGGACTTTGATGTTGCGAATAGCTTTGTCAATCATTTCAGCACCTCTGTAAGATTGTTAAACGAAAAAATTTTTAAAAATTCTGTATCGTCTTGTACAACATGTGATCTGAATAATAGTAATTCATTCTTTTTCACTCCTGTTACGGCACAAGAGGTCTTTGAGATAATATGTAGTTTAAAAAATACTAATTCAAGTGGTATTGACTGTATATCAACAAAAATTATTAAATGTATAGCTCAGCACATTGCAATGCCTTTGTCTGAATTAATAAATATCTCAATTGAAAGTGGTCAGTTCCCGGAAGAACTGAAAACTGGACTCGTTACTCCTATCTATAAAAACAATGATCCCTTGTGTATGGATAACTATAGACAGATAACTGTTTCAAATGTGATTAGTAAAGTTGTTGAAAAATCTGCTTATAATAGAATGATTAATTATTTGGATAATCACAGTATTGTAACAAAATGTCAAAACGGTTTCTACCCTGGGAGATCAACAGAAGGGGCTGTTTATGAATTTATTGAATTTATATATGAACAACTTGATAATAAGAAAACTGTCGGGGCACTATTCTTTGATCTAACTAAGGCGTTTGACAGCATAAACTTAGATTTTGTCCAAGAAAAACTATATGCTTTGGGATTTCGTGGAAACGTGTTGACTTGGCTGATGTCATACCTAAGATATAGGAGAATAACAGTCAAAATAAATCAAACTCAGTCAAATGAGGCAATTGTTAATCTGGGTGTCCCTCAGGGTTCTGTGCTGGGCCCACTTATATTCATAATGTTTATTAATGATCTACCAGAATTTATGAAAACGAAGTGTAAGGTCATATATGCAGATGATGTTTCGTTTGCAACCTGTGGCAACTCTCCCGAAGAACTGGCAGACAATTTAAATTTACTTTATAATAAATTTACTAAATGGTGTTTGAACAATCATTTAATTCTAAATCATGGGAAAACGGTTCTAATGAAATTTAATATAACAAATGATCCCAACACGTCTTTTGAAATACATACTGGAAATATTAACATTACTTCTTCTGAGACAACAAAATTCCTTGGAACTTTTCTCGACTCATCACTTTCTTTCCAGACATGTATTAATCATATTTCTAAGAAGATATGTAGCAGTTACTATGCAATCTTACAACTCAAAAATATATTCTCCCAACAACTAATGAATATCTACTATGCGATGACATACTCGCACTTATCTTATAATGTTATAATATGGGGAAACTCTAGATTCTCAACAAAATTGTTTATTTTACAAAAAAAAATAATACGTCTCATCTTTGGGATCCATAAACGAACTTCATGTAGAGACTACTTTCAAGAAAACAAAATTTTAACTCTTCCCTGTATTTATATTTATAAAAATATCCTATTCGTTAAAAATAATTTGAAGGACTTCATTAAAAGTGCTGACAAGCATAGCTATAAGACAAGGCATGGTAATCTTCTTCGAATACCTCCTCATCGGATAACTTTCTATGAAAAGAGTCCATCGTATACAGGTATACAGTTGTTCAATAAACTACCAATCGCTATAAGAGAAATCCAAAATCTGAATTTATTTAAAAAATCTCTCAAAGATCTCCTGTTGCAATACTCATTCTATAGTCTGAATGAATTTATGGAATTTAGCTTTTAATACCTTGTACCTATCTATTTATATGTTTACTTATGTAACAATTCATATTTTATGTATACTATTTTCTCCACTGACTTTTCCAATATCGTGTAAATGATCTCAATGGAATAAAAATATTATTATTATTATACTCTCCATTCAATTTGTGCAATGATTCTGACTGCATACTTTCGCAGAATAAAAACTATTTCCGCAGAAGATCCTGTACTCCGACTGTACCATAGTACAGATTCTACAATATTTCTTCACCACAGTGCATTGACATGTGTAAACCCCAGTGCATACCAGTTTTTTCGCATTTTATTGCAATGAGTTTCAATATGCGTGGTCCATGTAAGTTTGTTTTCTGATGTAAAGACCCATCAGCATTTATGTTGTAGAGCAAGTTCTACCTGCAAGACGTCATTCGCATAAATTTTGAAATTTTCTGGGCCTTATGAAGACTGAATTTCATCAACGTAATTTGGATATGTTTAGTGCCAAATTCTTTTTGTTCGCCCATGATAGACAGTTTGTGTCAGTTCTGAGCCACATTCTGCCCTTTGACGACAATATTGGTGTCATCCGCATAAGCGATTACATGTATTTCTGAAAGATTTCTGAAAAAATTAATCAGCTCATTAGCATAACGGCCCGAGTATAAGGCCTTGAGGGATACCCTGTTTAATGGTTGTCGGTTGGCTTATGGAATTCTGAATTACTACTCTTTGGATCCTGCTTTCCAAGTATGAGTCGGGTTCTATCAATTATTCATTTGGACAACACAGCTTGCGTGAAACTATATGGGCAACATACTCCTTTTTTTATCTGAAATGAAAAATCGAATTTTCGATATGTTATCCCCAGGGGCCACTCGTAAATTTTGCTCCATTTTACTCAAAATCGACATTAAAGTCAAAGTCGAGGCTTGGGTGGGCCAAATAATAGTAAAATTTCTTTGTTAATAACAATAAATGAAAAAACCGTTAATACGTAAAACCAATAAAATGGAGAATTGATCATTTATTAGAATAACTTTTTATAAGACTTGAATATAGCAGAATGAAATGTATAGAACTGATTTATAATCCGAAAAGAAATTTATCTAATGCGTTTGTATGATAAAGCATCATACGCGAAAACGGTAAGAATTGATCTTCATAGATCTGAATTAGTTGAGAAACGAAAGTGACTAAAATGATATAACTAAGTAATCGCAAATCTCAATAACCTAAGCTATTCATATCATAAAACCGTAAAACTAAAAAACTAACGAAACATAATTTCATCGAAACATCATTTAATATTATCTAAAAAGGTAAAACCAACAAATTATCCGAAAAAAAAATGTAGTATCGTGAAATTTATGGAAACGTAATGTGTAAGATATAAAATGATTAGAATCGAAATCCAGCAGAAATTTTAGCGAATAATATACCAGTCTGGTAGAAACTTGCTCTATTAGCTCTTAGATGGCGCTAACTTCTAGTAGAACAAATCGAATCGTCTAGTTCAGACCACTGGCGGATCTAGGTAGTTTTTCAGGGGGAGGGCATGAGTTGATAATTTTTTTTAACCAAACAGGTGTGTATACAGCTTTGTTCCATAGGAGGGGGGTAATTCGTGGCGCGGAAGTGACAGAAAATAGAAAAGCGCCACAGGCGAAATTTTTTTCTGTTCAAGGTCAAATGCCTTTAAAAGATTTGTCAGCGGGGTATCATAAAGGTGGAGAAAAAAAGATGTCAAATTCAGTTTGTTTCATTTAATACGAAAAAAGAACAAATAATTTAACGATATCAACAGATGCATTCTTAAACTAAATACATTTTATTTAACATATAAAGGTAAATGTTAATTTTGATTCAAACACTGAATTTTCTTCGATTGTGGGGGGGTGTATACCCCCATTACACCCCCTTATATACGCGCCTGTAACCAAAGTAATAAAATCCATAGGAATATGAACTGAATCTCACTGATATGTTTGAGGACCTAATGTGAAATAACCATTTTCCGTCAAAACCAAGTGGAATAAAATTATTCTTTGTTTGTGCGGTTTCCGATAAAAAATAACTACTTAATTCCTTTGTTTTTGAATATTTCCGCTCACCGCCACCGCCAATGGTAAAATGCATTTTATTGAAGACCAGTCCCCGAAAGTTATCATTTTTCTTGTGTCGTAATCTGTTTTCCCGCCCTTTGATTTGACCGCCTGTGGTCTTTGCACATATTCGCACTGCATAGAAGAATATTTCTGATTCATGGTTGTATTGGATGATGAATGACTTCTATGACATTCAAAAACGTGTGAATGTTTGAGGAAACATTTAATACGAAAAATACGAATACGAATAATTTTGGTTTGTATAACGTATGTTTCTTCTTGTCAAAAATCAATCCAGGTTAAGTTGCATATCCACACTGGATGTTGAACCAATATTGAGTACTCATATTGATCGTTAATTTGTTTGCTCCTTCCTCGATTTATTCGAGAATTCAATTGCTGGGTGGTGATTTTCAAGAATATCGAAGAAGAATTTCACTGAACTCATAATCCAATCATGCTACGACCAACATTAGCAATTATGTCAGATCTCAATTATTACCCATATATCGGCAAAATACTACATACTACCTACCTACCATAAGGACGCTTTCGGAGGATGTAGCGTGTCAGTCCTGGTGATAAAAATAAGTGTGAGCCTTAGCATTTTAATAATATCAGGTGGTGAGATAGAAATGAGAAGGAATGGCAGGCATGGGCGATATCGCTTCCGCCAGAGAGCGCTAGTGTGAGTGGAGGTCATGAGTGACAGTAATAACAAGTATAATAATATACAATAACACTTTAATTAGTTGCTGTTATGGAGAAATACGGCCCTATAAGTGTAAAAAGCCTCATTTATGAATTGAAAAAAGGAAAAACAAAAACTTCCAGCCGTAAAGAACAGTTGATACGAAAATGAGTGGATGGAATCGGTGCATAAACACCAGTTTGTAGGTTAACTTGTCTATATTTGGTGAAATTTATTTACTGGCTATAAATTTTATTCTTTCAGATTACTCGATTATGATAGGAAAAAACTTTTCATGTCCGTTATGCACTTATCTACTACTCCAATCTAACCTCCACTAACAATTGCGCCATCTACGTTAAGCTTGCCAGAATATATGCCATTTAATGGGGACATGAAAATTTATTTGAGTATATTAACCGCACGCTACGCCATCTCTAAGAGAATAGATCAACCGGCGTTTCGCTACATTATAACCTCTCTAATTTCTGTAAATTTTCGGCTCTTTACTTTTCGATATTATCATTTATTTATAATATAATATAATATGATTTTTGATATGCCAATTTTAGGTCTTGTGGTATACTGATTCGACGATTATAATTCCTTTGACTTTCGAATATCACGCTTTGAAGACATAATTTTTATGAGATATTATTGCTGTAATTTGACGGTTTGATCGAATATCCGTCTTCACATTTATAATAATAATAATAATAATACTCCATCAAAGGCATAGCCTGTGCGGGTAGAGGACGGCTATTATTATTATTATTTTCCGTGGCGCTCCGGGGCGACTTACTGATGTTTTAGGTGATGTATTCACTTTTCAGCTGTAGGAAAACCCGCAAAACCTACAGCACCACTTCGGGTGGTCGGTGTGCACTAGATGAGATTGGCATCTAGACAACTCACAATACACTTGCTTTTCAACAAGGCATGCGGTCGCCTATCGATCCTATATAGAGTATTTGAGAAAAAATCTCTTGTACCTACATCGGCCTCGAACCGACTACCGCTATAATGGAGTTTCGAACGGCCTGTGCCATTAGACCGCTAAGCCACCGGATTATTCTCATTTATAATGGTATTACAGATATACAGTCTTGTGATTTTTCAATTCATCAAATGTTGGTTTTTCAAAAGTCTGATGTGATCATTTCTGATTCCGTGATAATTCGTTTTTGATGAAAATTGGTTATTGTAATGTATTATTGGTTTTACAAAATTGTTTTTCAATTTTTTTTCCATTTCTGTGAAATGATTTCCTATTGAGTTCGATTCTTTATAAAATCGTTACTGAACTTTGTTGGTTCGATAGTTTTATATCATGGTCTATTTCAGATCTATATTTTACCGTTTTTATGGATTATATGTAATCGAGGATGCGAAAATAGGGCACCTAAATCTGTCACTATCTGACGGTCTATCATCTTGCCTTATGTAATGTGTTAAGCTACTTCAATCTTGCGTATACTCAATCAAAACTAATTCAAAATTCGGCCACGAAAGCCTCAACTCATCAAACCCATTAAAAATTTGTTGGTCACCTGAAAATGTGCTGAATCCTAACAGCGGCTTTGTCAGTCTCACAATATCAACTTTCACATGAAGCACCCCAACACAATGTTGTCGGAAAATTTGTTATTCACTATTTCTACATTGAACAATTAGTAGTGAACCCGGTGCTCTGAATACGTAACTGAACCCAAAATGTCATTACGGTAATTTCTGGCCAAAACAAGCTAAATGCCACTGCAGTATTGACAAACGCATTATCGAAAACCATCGGTCTATACAAACTATTAACAGTTCTAATGACACGGTGCTAAGCGTAATAGTTACAAATTGATAAAAGCTCGCATTAACAAGTAAACACAGCGATTTGTACAAACCGTCGAAATCGCAACTAATCCGTTGACCAATGGAAGCGTAGCAATCGCCCTCGAACGCATAAATCAAGCAGCAATTGAATCCGATTCAATTCGACAACAACAAATTATTATTGGTGTTTGATCAAGCAAAAATTGATCGCGTTGCAGCCCTAATCGAAAATTATTTCTGTGGCTTTGCTGGAAATTCATTACAATTTAAATTGGATTCCGTTGATTCGGATTCATTGGATGTTTGGAAATAGGAATAAAGCGCTGAATTTTTTCCAATGATATTTTCCATCTGGTACTGATAAGGTTCGTTAATCAAAAAATTGAGTTCAAGCATATTTACATTGCATGGAAACTATGGAGACGTAGTAGGATTTCTTGGATATAAGCGCAAAATGAAGCCCATAAAAATCATTTGTTTTTAGAATGTAAGTTTTTCTTGGCCCATGAAATAATGAATTATATAATTAAGTTACAGTACAGGGTCGCTGAGATGTATGGAAACGGTCGATTATCTCTTAAAGTAAGATGGCTTGCGAAAAATATTAAAATACAAAAGTTTTAGGGTTTTTCAAAATCCATTATATTAACGAAAAATTAGGTACACAGGATCAGTCAAAAAGTCAGGACGTATCAAAGTTGCTTTTTCTCTAATGGGACACCCTATATATTATTCCACATTTCAATTCTGCTCAAAATAAAAAAATTCTGAACAAAATTGATATAGCACATCATTTCCTAAATTCGAATTTTGAAAATAACTTTCTGATAAATTATCCAAAAATGGTTTAGTCTATCCATCAAGTTACCCTTGAAAGTTTTCAGCTCCAAAAGAACACCATAAAACGTCGTTCTTTTGTCTAACAGTGATGATTTTGACAACACATGTCAAAAATTCATTTAGTATAAATAGTTTTCGCGCAATGATTGCACGTTTAGCTGATACTGATTTTACTTCACTCAAACTTCTATTTTACATACGCCTTGAGGGTGGGTTGTAAAAAACAAGTTCACCAATACTTCAACTAAACTTCGTTCAGTTGCTAAGGAACTAGACATGTCATTGACTTATCCCTAGCAACTGACACAAGTTTACTTGAACTGTTGGTGAACATGTTTTGTACATCCCACCCTAAGAGGATAAACTTGTACGTTTAGTGCTATTCCGCAACAGAAAAATATAAACAAGGGCTGGATCGTTTTGAAGAACCTAAATTCATACAGTAAAACTCGTATTTCATCGCATACAAATGTATATATGCATTCCATTTGATGTGTCTGTAAATAAAAATACCTGAAGATTCTCTTATTCTCCATCATTCAGAACACTGAAACGGGGGCTGTTCGATTCATCACAGGTGAATGGCATATATTGAGTTTTCTCACGGATAATCCTTGAGAGTTTGTGTTCATGCCTTTTTTTATCAAAATTATATCAAATTCTATTGGCAGTTCGTGGCAGTTATCAGTTTTCTAAAAAATTGCTGCATCGTCCTCAAAACCTGAAATGCAACCTTCGTTTCTGAACAGAAATAAGCGCTTCATGTACATGTTAAATCACATGGGCCACAAAATTGTGCTTTGGGGAACCCCCGTAGTATTTTTGTTTGGGAACACTCTGGAATATATCAGTGAGGTAACTTTTGAACAAATCTTAAGTTCTATTTCGCATAATAATATCCACCAGTGTTTGTAAAAGTATGATCTCATGGTCGACGGTATCGAATGCATTTGATAGATGAATGCATGGAATGTGGTGGCGTGTGGGTTAAGTGTTCGCTTCTTGAACTGATTATCCGAAGGTGCATGAGTTCGAACCGCAGCACGGTCATCGGTCTCGTGCATGGTATCATACGTTTAAAAAGGTAAGGGCTACGTCCTTCCTAGCTAGCACAAAAGTTTCTGAGGGTTGTTCTTAAGGGTGCAGCTGGTAGATGGATATAACAATATCAAGGCCAAGGACACCATAATTGTTTCTATATATTATTTACTATATCTACATTGAATTAATTAATTAATCCAACACTGTATTTGAGACAGAACGTGTAATTGATGAGCATCCTCTTTCGGCATATTCTGGTGAGGAACTGACAATATTTTGTGATTCTTTGTTTTGATTTGAAAGTGATTATCATTCTATAACAGGATAATAAACAATAAAACTTAAAAAACGACATTAAATTCCGCCTCCGCCAAATTTTGCCTATAAGTCCGATGATTATTAGTTTTATTTTCAATCCGATTTGCATGATTTTTCAACACTTTGTGAACTTAATCATTTAAATTATACTTCATTGTTATCGTTCCCTATTAGTTTTTTGATTAGATGATGGTATACCGGGGTCAATCAGAAAGTGATTCATTTGTCATAAATTCAAAACACATTTTGGAAAAATAAAAAAGAATTCCTTTGGATGAAGTCATGAAACGAATCCTCCTCCAGCTGCAACACATATAAGGATTCGCCTAGAAGTCTCTTTCTGATGAAATTGCAACTGGGAACAGACATCACAATTGATGATCTGAAAATAATATGCCTACTTCACATGTGAGATGGGAGATATACATACTTACCAGAGTTTGGGAACATTTCAGTTAAAAAAATCATATCAGCAGAAATTCTGTCCACAACCATGTAACATGTCAAGTTGTTCTATTTATCTGAATACCTAGTTACTAGTCAACTGAATGTAACGCAGTACAATGTATATATACATCTAGATGTGATTAATCTCCACAAAAACGAAATGTGGGGATGACAAACAACAAATAGATCAACGAAAAATGAAAAATCTTCTGTGAATTGTATCCGTCAGTCAGAAATTCCAGGCGACCATCATTCGTCGAAAAGTAAACAAAAAACCTGGATCTGTTTGGTTGAGCCATATGCGTTCATCAAACTATTTTGTTTCTCTTCGGTTATAAATTTGATTTATTCAATTTTTGGAATTGCTGCCCGCCCGACCAGACGTAGATGTATGGTTTAGATAAAGTGGTCGTTTCGCATGAAATTTAATAGAAATACGTGGAAGTCACAGAAGGATATATAGGAAAAACAAAAAGGCATGTGAAATTGTTGGGGTGGAGTAATTGATTTTAAAAGTTGTATTTGTGTTTCTGTGCCTACCTATTGCTTGGTACGGAGAAAGTAAAATGATTGGTTAGTCTAGGTACTTATATTGGAACCGAACTCGATTGGAACTTGATTGTAGAAGATGATAGCCAAATAGTATCGGAGAAATGATGCTGCTCTGTAGGACTAAGTAGAATCACTAATAATACATTTTATTTTCGAGTCTTCATAAAAAGTCACCTTGAGTACCTGTCGAGGGCGCCATCTATGGAACCAATTATAGAAGCACACCACGATTTCATTTTTGTCTTCAAAATATCTAGACAAAATCTAATCAGTCGGTACACCAGGGCTTTTAGACATCTCAAGCATACTACTAGAAGATTTGAAAAATGTCAGAGTCCGTAGGATGTTTTTTTTGTCAATTTTCCACACCTCTACAATATTCATTAACATAATTTATTACGTTTTCCAAAACATTGTAACGCTTACTCTCCCCACAAGAATATTTCGAGAGCCATCCTGAACAAAGCTGTCACTTCAAAATAGTTATTCCGTTTTCGTTGTGTCCCTGATAAACGACCATCTAGACAAGGATATAACTGGCAAGTTTCCATAAGGCCAATATACTTATCTGGAAAATTCTATTTTCCGTAACGAATTGAATCTATATATCATATTACGGTTCACTGAAATAGTCAACAAAATTATATGGCATTCGGCATGCCTTCTTATCTCCATTCAATTTGGAAGAGAACATTGAACATCTGATTTCGATTTAATTTATTACATACAGCGTTCCGAGCTTCCGATTGAATCTTGATATGTTTTCTAATATGATTTTTGATTGCAGCTTTTCTCTCGAGCATTCATGTACACTCCGGAGTATTAAATGAAGAATCGGTATAATTAGATGAATATACTGTTCTGGTACTTTGGAACGAAGTTAATCAAATTATGTTTGGAAACTTTGAATGATGGGATATCCTTTGAACACCACACTTCATAGAGTGGGCTGAAGCAGGGACGAACCGGAAGGAAATTTTTAGGGGGGGGAAAAAGTGAATTTTGCCAACTCGTTTTGAAATTTTCTAATATTTATTTGGGATAGAAAAAGAAAATTAAGAATTTATCACCCTAGACACATTATGAAAAAACAGCAGTTTTTAAAGTCATATTTAATTTAGGACATGGAAAATATATGATGAATCATGACGATTTGTCGTCCAAACAATTATTTGCTGATTTGGTGACGAGAAGGACGGAGGACGTGTTTGTGTTTCATCTATTCACAATGGACCTTTACACGAACTATGAGAAAACACTGTAATTAGAAAGTATATACGCTAATATCACTTGGTACTTTTTATTTATTTTGTCTGACCGTCAGTTTTTCTGTAATTTGAGAAAAAGGGGTTTCGTGACGTCACGTACCTTATGTGATACAAGATAGATGCTAGTAGATCAAATCTGTATGCTGGAAACTATCAGACTTTTGAATATTTAATTTTCTGAGGTTTAAATTTGAAAACCGCTTTAACCTCAGAAAATAAAATATTCAAGAGCTAACCTAACCTAACCTAACCTAACCTAACCTAACCTAACCTCAGAAAATTAAATATTCAAGAGTCTGTTAGTTTCCAGCATACAGATTTGATCTGCTAGCATCTACCTTGTATCACATAAGGTAAGCAAATGAGTTAAACAGAGAAAAACAATTGTTATTGATGAACGTGACGAAACCTCTTTTTTTCAAATTATAGAAAAAGTGGCAGTCAGAAAAATTAAATAAAAATTTATCATATATACTTTCTAATTACAGTGTTTCTCATAGTCCGTGGGAAGATCCATTGTAGATAGTGACTCATCGTACATTTTCTGGTTTTTACGGTATTTGAAAGTACGAAAGTGGCAAAGTGAAACTTGATTTGAAGCCAAAGCACCTAGCTTATTTGTGTTCTATTTGCTTTATATGACCTGCTTTATATGAATTATGAACCGCACAATCGATGGAACTAGGAACTAGACTATAGTTTGGAGTTGAAAATTCTAAGTTTGAAGTTGAAAATTCCTAGATTCAGTGACAATTCCCAGTATAAAGACATAAAAAACTAAAATTTTTCCGACGACTCGATTTTTTTTTCAATTTCAATCTTTTCCAAACTTAATTTGCCAACTTGTCTAACATTGGGGGGTGAACCCCCCCCCCAGCCCCCCCATAAGCCCGTCTCTGGGTGGAAGTGGTAATTATCTAAAGTAGTCAGTAAAAAAGATTTTTGACATTTGCAGAATGTATATCGTTATGTAAGTCCCATATACCACAACCAATCAGTCTAACATCCTTCCTGTTAAAAGGACTTCTGAAAATCACCCAACCACTCAATAACATAATATACCACTCTTCCAACTTTTTGAATACCATATACCGAAATACTACACTATTTTTTAATAATGAATAAAACGATGCTTCTCAAAAGCAGTGCATTGCAGATTCTTGAACAGGAAATAAAAACATGTTTTGTTGAGTTAAAAACATTAATAGCATCATCAGATACTTCAAAATATAAGATTTAGACGCCTTTCTTCAATTATGAAACTCTAAATCAGGCATCGTATCAGATCTAATACATCGTTTGCGAATTTGTGTTTTATAGGATGTATTTTGAATTTTAGCTGCGAGACGCAATATAATATATCCGCTACACCTTTTCAACCATAGAAATAAGGGTCATTTTCCAAATTGGGCAAAAATATTCTCATTTATCGTTTCATTATCCATTCGTTTTGAGCTCCTGAGAATGTCAACTTTGTTGGGGAAACGAGCGTCGAGGGAAATGGACGTTGTTCTGGTGTTTTGGGTAGGTTCTATTTCTTGAATTTTATTAACATCAAATTTTTCATATGTTCATTTATAGTTTTGAGAATATTTCTATAATTTTCGAAAGTGAAGTTATAGTATGTTGAATTTTTAGTAGAAAGAGAAATATAAATGATTCCATTGGTCCTGTATCAGAAGAAAGACATACAACAGAAAGAGAAGTTTCATATAGGAGATGCAGCCGGGAAAGCGGCACAAAGCAAAATATCAGTGAAAAAAGTTAAAAATTGAGAATATAATTTGGAAAGAAAAATTTGTTATTGAAGTAACATGCATCAGTCTTTAAGACTGAAAAATCTCTTCTTGTTGTAGAAATACCCTAATAAGGCGTTGAGCGAAAAAATATTTGAAGAAGTGAGACATAACTAACATTCAATTATAACAGTAACATGTTACCACAAGGTGACACCAATGACGGAAAACTGCATAAATTCAGATCTTAAATCAGTTATATTTCATCATAATTCCAGACTCTTCCACATTCATCAATTGAATAACAATGTGTTCCTTTAAAAGGCTGGAATATCGGTATTTTCTTACAACTTCGAGGTATATACTGAAAAAGACAATGAAAATTACGCTCTGAAGGCCAAGAGAAGTAAATTTAAATATGTTTGAATTCGTCTTTGAATAAGACACCGACCAATTTGTGAATTTTTCGATTATTTGCAACAAAAACAAAATGATTTTTTTTTAATTTTTTTACATTTTTATTTTATTTCCCAGATTGTTATCGATATTTTCTTCCTGAATCAATTTTTATTTGATTTAAACTGAAACATCACTCGATGAAGAATTGAAATACACAAAAAACCATGACCAAAAACTAGGTGGGGTTTCATCAAAGTATGGAATGATGCGAATTCTTTTATGGAGAATAATATACGAAAATAAATAAACATGTAGTACTTTTAGTGGATGTTTACAGGAAAAATTCAGTATTGCATTCGATTAAAAATATTTACGACATATTTGTTACAACGGGCTGATATAGCTTCAATTAAAACTTCATAATTAAATAATTGCAATACTATCGTAGCTTTTTTCAAAGAAAGTATGATTAAATTCCGTTATTGCGATGTAATCAAAGCTATATAGCCAATAAAATAATACAATAATTACCATCAATCAGCGAGTATGACAGTGCCTACGGGCACCACCGCCTAAATGAACTACGTTAAATTCGATTCACTACTAATGATATCATTTATTAAATTCGATGTGTTTATAACTTCATTCTGAGGATATTCTTCCAACAACTTCATTTTGTTGGTGAATAAATTCTTGAATGCGCTTTATTACCAGATATAACTTTCGAAGCTTGACGTTTGTAAATTGACTGATTCAAATTTACGATGAGCGTGAAATTCTAAATTATGCATAATTTTCCAGAGGGAGCACTGTACGCTGAGATAAGTGTGTTAATTTTGTGAGTTCGTTTATACGTAGTTATAAATCTATAAATACTATATATTATGCACTTTCTTTGTAAACGGAAGACGATTGATGTTTGTGAAAGATTTCCAGAATTAACTCATCAACAAAATAGAAATAGAGAGAAACTGGTATTTACTGTGCAATACTGTATAGTCACATTGATGAATGAGTGTTATTATTAATAATTTTTTCCAGAACATTCGACATCATGAAGTTATGATTTTTACTCACTATACCCTTTTAAGTTATCTATCGCGTAAGGCGTTGAATATAATTGTTTTTTTTCCATTCCTTTCTAGTTTTGGACTGTAGTCATGATATGCTTTCTATTGTTTCTTCTTCTATTCAGTATTTGTTGTACTCACTACTCTACCAGATTTTCCTCAGTCTACCTCTTAAATTTGTTTTAGATGTCCAACCTATCGTACCATTTATTGCTCTGTTATCATTTATCGGATTACCTTTCAAGTTTACTATATTTCTTATTTTATCTAATTTCTTTGGCTTCTAACTTTAATTGACGTCCACGTCCACTGAAACCACTATTTTCCGTATACTTCTCATTCATTCATTCGAGATTTTTTTTGTTGTGCAGTTTTTTCCATTTTATTCTTCTTTTCTAATTTCTTCATAAAATTTTCTATCCTGCGATATAATGCATCCCGTAGTACCAATATATTTTCAATCGGGTGCACTCTCGATCGCCCGACCTTAATCCACTGGACTTGAAGTTAACACGATACAAGTGGTTATTCTTTCGGTTTCATAATTCTTCATAGTTTGTTAACGTTTAAAAAAATTGTTCTTCATCTCCTAACTTTTTAATTTTCCTTTCTCAATCATTCTTGTAGCATTTTCTTTCTCACCTTGATATCCTTCAAATTCTGTTGCTAAATATTGCAATGGTTTCTAAATATTCCTTGCACTGACAAATTCGCGATCATGTACGATAAAAATTTACCAACTTCTGCTTGTTCCGTGTTGATTGATAATTGTTACTTGTCTACACGAATGCTGTCAAGAAGTTCGACTTGCTAATTGTTAATTGATAATTATTACTTGATAATTGTTGTTTGGTGCTGCATGTATTCATACTTTTACTCAAACTACTAAAGTTGGATGGAAAAGCATTCTCTGCCGTGACTTATCATGTTTTGGCATATAATCGAGTGGAACTTAGCATGGTAAACTAATACCGATGATTTTGTATGTAAACTATTTTTGAGAGATTTTTATTACATAATCAAGTATAGTCTATATGTTCTTGCGATAGTCGATCATTGTTCCCAACATTTTTTTCGAACTGACTAATTCTAAAGATTCGCTTTGGAAACTTTTATTGATCTAGTTTCGGCGGGTATTGAAGTCATGTAGGCTTCGACATGAAATCGAAAATTGCATGCATACTAGAATTCGATCAAAATGTTGATTAACTATTTTGTATCATCAGGTGTTTTACTTGATATGATGCTAAATCTGCGTGAAGACATATTTTTTCTTGATTTATATCAGTGGGAAGATCAGTGATATACAGTAGGAATACTAGCAGTCCAAGAACGCTACCTTGAGGGACACTACGTTATGTTGCTCCACTTGGAAACATCCATTCTAGGAGACCCGGCCTATAAATCTCTATGGTTCTGATTAAGGTGTCAAAGTATAGTGTATATCATTTGAGTTCTTTGCGTTAGTTCTAACAGGTGGCAGCTGATGCTTAGATCCTTGTAAAGTTTTTGATATACGACGATTATAATTGACTCGAACAAATTCAACTTGAGCATAATGAATACTATTCGTTAGACGACATGGCTTTGAAATCTTTTAATATAGTCGAAAGTCATTAAAACTCCGAGAGTAATTATATTTTGCAGTCCCAGTATTCCCAACAAGTAGCAAATTCAATCAACGAAATGTTCAGTTTTGCGGCTATCAAAAACTTTCGGGCGTTTACAACCAGCTATATCCATTCCGTAGAAATGCGGTTGGGAGAGTTTAAATTATCCGATTCAATTTGATATTCAATTGTTTTGATATAGGATTGGATTGTTTTCCGTTTTTGAAAATGAGAAAAATAACAAATTATGTCGTTATCATGTAATACATCTGCTATAATTTATGTCATAATAACCATGGTTTTGATAGTTTTGGGTTAACCGTAAGAAAACCAGCTGTGATAACTACCAAAATATTGGAATGAGCCTAATTTTGGTTCTTCATTTGATAATCTTCATTCAAAATCAGTATAACTAGGATACTATAGTTTGACAAATTAGAATATGAAACTTTAATGATACGAATAAAATCGATAATGTCAAAGTGCCCTTCTCTCCAAAAATTTCCACCAAGTAGAGATATGAGGCAAACTTCTAACAAAAAAAACTGCTTCCCCGGCCATTAAACGACGGATATTGACAGATCATTGTGAATGAGAAATAGTCTTATATTGTATAACTAGCACGGAATGATAGTCATTTCCCACGAGTATGAAGTTTGCAGAATAAGTCGTAGGCGAATGCTGCAAATCATACTAGTGGGAAATGAGCGTTCCGTACAAGTTATACACTATACTTTTTCTACAGCTATAACATATAATAGTGAAATGATTTTACAACAAAATTGTTAACTTTAAATTTAATTTCATCAAGAATCTCAAATTATAATTTAATTATTGACAATATTTACAGTCGTAGTGTTACAGTGGTAGTGTTACAGTGATTAAATATTATGTTTGGAGCATCTGAGTACGACAATGTATGTATTCTCTTTGTGCTCCAGAGTATAGGATCTTGAAGTATAGATGGTAGGTTCACAGAATCATTGATAGAATTCAGTATTTCATGAGCGACATCAAATTTATTTTTCATAGACTCAATATAACTTTCTGCTGCCGTGGTTGATTTCCAACCTCCATGACATTCTATGGGAGACTTGATAAATGTGATAGATTGTAAAATAAAAACACAATGACTTCATTGTGTTAACAGGTAATGAAATAAAATTAAAGACATAATGTATCTCGCATGAGGTGAGGTAAGTGATTACTTGATCCGAGAATCATGTGCCCTGTGTAGGCGGAGTGAGCCCAGAATCATGGCTTTCTGCATTCTTCCGGCTAAGATTTCTGCCGCATCGCGGCAAGCCGGTATAACTTTCAGATTCGAGAGCAGCGTGTCCATCATTCTATAGTGTCAGGGACCTCTATACCCATCACGCGACTACGGTAGATGAGGGTGTTGAAGACACTATCTTGGCAGGCCATTATGAATCCTTTGGTTACAGACTTCAGCCCACTTGATCCTCAGAAATGCTCTATCATTAATGACTTGAAGTAATGAAATTTCGATTTTTTACGATCATTGAAACTCACCGATTATCCACATTCAAAAGGGTATTAAACGCAGACAATAAGTACTAAACGTATTCGGTCAAATGAAGACATTAAAAATCTCATGAATACTTAATCTCTCGAGTCTCATCAGGCCGTAAACAAGGATTTGTAAAATCAAATACTCGATTCAGAGAATCCCATCTGGATAAGTACGTGATATAAATGCGTGAACAAATCCATTACCTGCGGAAACATTAATTTCTACAGATTTAACAAAGTCGCATGCAGGAGAAAACTAATAATTACAAATGCATTCATATGTTAAACATGGAGGCAAGTCCGGTTATTCTTCATGAAATATTCAGCGTGTTCAAGTGCGATAGCGCTAATGAATTATTGGTGATAAGTTATTATTGCCCAATGATAATTCCAGAATTAAGTGATTATATTTATGTCATTATCGTTCAGTGGTTTCTGGTTCAGTTCTTCTGACAGCGATTAATATCCTGTCACGTAGCTTGTACTAGTTTCTTGTGATGATACGGTCATCTCAGGGATATTTTCAACAGGTTTACATACACGTCCCAGTTCTGTTATGGATAATTTTATTACAGGTAGGTAGTTGTGTCCACGTCAATTTTTAGAACCAATACAATGGCCTGCAAGATCTCCTGATTTGTCCCCATTCCCAATTAAACATTTTAAGACAGTTTCTATTTATTTAGGTTTTAAAAATGCTTTAATTTGATCAATAAATCGACATCGGATTTAAAGTAACCTTAAGATAAACTAAAAAGACCCTTTATTCTTAAACAAAAAATGTAATGCACTCTTTAAATCAAAATAAAAATGATATTAGCTCTCAATGTCCTATTGATCTTATACTGGTTTTATGTTGCTATTTCAAAACCAATTTGCTATTATTAAGAATTGAATAGCAAGTTGGTTTTAAAACAATCCGTCCAGGGAAAAATTGTTTCAATGCAGTTTTATGGAGTACCTTTGATGTATTCTTTGAAACCCATTAGGAAAACTATTTTATTCTAAGACAATACATTCAATATAATACCACATTAAATCCAAAAACATAATTTTTACCTTTTAGTGAGTACATTAAGAGTATTATAAAGTTTGAAGAATATTGGTTTTAAAAGGAAACTTAAACAGACTCCTCCATTGGATTTAAAGTGATGAATAAAAAGCTATTTTAAATCTTGTGAGGTTTAAAAGATTTTAGATCACGCCATGTTTTACTGCAATAAAGACTCCGTCATTTTGGACATTTTCAATAGTAAACAAAAATAATATTATTATTCAAATAATTTCGTCTTGGATCATCTTAAAAAACTGAAGAACGGTGATTTAATTAAAAAATGCATTTGGATGCTTAGTTGCAAAATAAAATTTGATGCAATTTTTTAATATTCTTTTAAATAAGAGAAAAATATATTAAATTAGTGGTGCTCAAGTTATGTTGAAGTATTTAATTACATTTTATCAGAAAAGTGCCATTCGTTGGTGAATTTTTCACCAGAATAGTTTGCTTTCGAATATTATTTTATGATATGCTTAGTATATGTAATTATGCGGTTTAAAATATTACCACTCTGCCGGCCATTATGCACACTTAAAAGTTGTCAAGTTTTAGTAAAAAAAATAAAACTCCATGAAAGATGGGCGACACTACTTGACGGAAGATCATAAACTAATAATGAATTATGGTGGATTACGTAATCCAATCTTCCGCAAAAAAAAAACCTATACAATAGGTATGGTCGTCGGCAAGTATTCAACAGAAAACAACTACTGCCCCCTACGACCATTGAATTATATCTGTTCGATACTTGGCAAAGTTTTCTACAAGAACCACTTTGCAATGCATTTCAAATATCAAAGCTGAAATTATTTTTCAATTTAATTGGGGGAACACCTCCGTACCGGATTCATGGTCATTGCCAATCATCAGCGAAGGCTAGTTCGACCCAATTGAATCGAAAAATCCTTTCATCCTAATTGGAAATCCCTGAGACAAACACTGAAGTATGAATTCAGCGCCATCTCTGGGTTCCAGATTAAAATGCACTCCGACTACGTGTCGACTTCAATATGAAGCCAGAAACAACATGAAAGATGGGCGAAACTACTTGACGGAAGATCATAAAACTAATAATGAATTATGGTGGATTACGTAATCCAATCTTCCGCAAAAAACCTATACAATAGGTATGGTCGTCGGCAAGTATTCAACAGAAAACAACTACTGCCCCCTACGACCATTGAATTATATCTGTTTAATACTTGGCAAAGTTTTCTACAAGAACCACTTTGCAATGCATTTCAAATATCAAAGCTGAAATTATTTTTCAATTTAATTGGGGGAACACCTCCGTACCGGTTTCATGGTCATTGCCAATCATCAGCGAAGGCTAGTTCGACCCAATTGAATCGAAAAATCCTTTCATGCTAATTGGAAATCCCTGAGACAAACACTGAAGTATGAATTCAGCGCCATCTCTGCGTTCCAGATTAAAATGCACTCCGACTACGTGTCGACTTCAATATGAAGCCAGAAACATCATGAAAGATGGGCGACACTACTTGACGGAAGATCATAAAACTAATAATGAATTATGGTGGATTACGTAATCCAATCTTCCGCAATCCAATCCAATTCCAATCATCCAATTAGGATGAAAGGATTTTTCGATTCAATTGGGTCGAACTAGCCTTCGCTGATGATTGGCAATGACCATGAAACCGGTACGGAGGTGTTCCCCCAATTAAATCGAAAAATAATTTCAGCTTTGATATTGGAAATGCATTGCAAAGTGGTTCTTGTAGAAATCTTTGCCAAGTATTAAACAGATATAATTCAATGGTCGTAGGGGGCAGTAGTTGTTTTCTGTTGAATACTTGCCGACGACCATACCTATTGTATAGGTTTTTTTTTGCGGAAGATTGGATTACGTAATCCACCATAATTCATTATTAAAATAAAACTCTTTTAGGATTAATTAATTCTTTTTGAGTTAATATAGTCCGCAGTAAATATATTCTAAGAGCAAAACGTCAGATAATAACTTAATAATTTATTTATTCAAAGTTGCCTTGAAGAACTCTTTAATAATATAGAATTAAAAATCAATTGTTTTAATATAGTTTTAAAATTTAGTCTTGATGGCTTTTTTAGGATGGGCCCTTTTTGGCTAGAAGCTGCTTTATGATGCTCTCAGGGATGTCTTGAAGATCACTTGATTTTATTCGAAATTTTATTGTGTAGTTTCAATGCGATCTTGAAGATCGGAATAAGCGCGTTGATTTTACTTGGGTTAGATTTTTGTTTTGAATAAAATGTCGTGCAGTGACTCCAGTAATGTTAATAAATGTGCTAAGACGTTTCGAAAATCGCTCATATTTCTGTATGGGACAGAATGGTTCACATTTCGAACATTTTACTTGATGATATAACAGTATTGAAACAAAAATGATTATCTTGATCACACTTACTTTTCATTGAAACTTCTCAAACAATAATTTCACAAATAATGTTAAAAAATGTGCGAGTACATTTCGATAATCCCTTATAGGTCTTTGTGGTACTGAGTGATAGAATCTTTCATAATGATGGTAACATCCTAGTTCATTAAAAAATAATTCTCCTGATTTACACTTGATCGATTCCCAATTGAATTACATCGATGTATTTGTGAATGAAATCACCGAGGGAAATGAGGGGAATGAAATGATGGAAAATGTAAACACATATCAGTTATGTTGACATAACGTACGAGGTAACAATATTTGAATGGCCTTATCGTGGTTCTATTTTCTGGTGGTTTTTGGTTCGTGAAGTTTTTTTGGGATTCCATGCACATTTGACACGAGAAAAGAATGAAGCTGTGCCCATGAAAGAAATGCCTTGTCTGTTTTTCTAATGAATATGTTAATATTTCCGATGTTGTTGACAAAGATGTATTACGCATCAAACATTCGGCTCCAATTAGCAGAGTGAAGTCAGATAGTCAATTAATCGCAAATCATGGCTCTTCCAAAAACACGAAAAACAGTGTAAACAAACTTTATCACTGATTATCAAGAAAGAGGCTGGTAGGGGGTACCGCTTATTTTCAATCATCAATTAGACAAAAAAAAAGGATTCATTTACTAGGAATTGTTTTTTAAGGATATTTAAGAACCTTGAGGTTGTACCAAAATGTTATTGAAGAGCGATTTTGGAAGTTTCATCCACCCACTCTTTATCTCATTGAAATAAGTGAATGTTGCGAAATTTTTTTATCTAATAAGTACCTACTTCATGAGTGTCACAATTGCTTTTCTTTATTATATGAATAAAAAAATCACAACAATATCATTGACATCTTCGAAGAAAATTGCAGGTCTACTGTGAAGGGAGCTGAAGCTTAAACCTAAACCCGTATAACATAAATGAACTGCGGGAATCTGTGACAAACGGGAGGTTTCACCACACATAACAAGTTAATTTCTATTCCTCTTTCGTCTACGGTCCACGCAAGGGCGACGATTCCGCCCCTCAACACAAATCTGTGGTGATAAGCCCCCATAACAATCCGAGAGCATTCTGGTCTTACGCAGGAATTCCCGCTTGAAGTGAGGGATGAAATAAACGAGGGGTAGTAAAACTTGTTTACCGAAAATATTAGGTTAAGTGTGTAATCCTGTAAATACCCGTTGAAAGTCAACGTAGCGCAGGGAATTCAAGTCGCTCGTGTAACAAGGGTTTCTGTGATTCATTACGGGTTGCCGGGGTGGCCACACCGTCGAAAGTGGACATTAAATGAAGGAGTTTTGCTATTACACACACTTCTTTGGAATGTTTTAAATTTCTGTGGACATCTGGGTGTTAGCAATTTCGTTAAATTTTTTGTACAATTCAATTTACTGATTTTTCGATAACTTGAAGCGCATTTTCTGTATTCACAATGGAGAAGGAAGTCAACAACTCACTACCCTTCTTGAACGTAAAAGTTGAAAGAAGAAGAGATTCTATATGTGTGAATAGAAAGAAGACCCGCACCGGACAGTATTCGGTCATCGACTCTAAGCATCCGAATTCCACGAAGAAAGGCATCGTAAGAACACTCGTCAAGAGAGCGGAGACAATATGCAGTGATCAAGAAGCACTCCAAGTTGAATTGACTAGTACCTATATAAGGAGTGATTTGCACCAAAACGGATATCCAGAGAAACTTTTGGAGGATGTTAGAAGACAAGCCACTAACTCCAAACCAACCGAAGAAGAACAACCGGGACTAGTAGTTCACCTATCGTACATCAAAGGAATCTCTGAAAAGGTTAGAAGGATTGGGAACAAGTTTAATATTAGAAGCTTCTTCAAATCCGGAAACACGTTAAGGGGTTTTCTCCCGAAAACCAAACCAGAAAATCTTACCACCTCCACCAACAACTGTATTTATAAGGTCCCATGCGAATGCGGTTTTTAGTACATCGGTGAGACTAATGAACACAATCGCATTACGCAGCGAGGTGGCATGTCGAAATGTGGTATCGCAGATCATAGGATCATAGGAAGAGAAGGTCACTCTGATTTTAATGGACAGGTAGCAGATACAAAAACTAGAAACGAGTCATTAAGCTAACCGGATTATAATTAATTGAGATTACCGGTTATCAAAACATACAATCAATTGAGATTGCCAGGTATATGAACAATTGGGAGCCTTTGTAAACTTGTCAATAATCACCAGAAGACGACTGCGGATAGCAGTTGAAACGTTGTAATTATACAAATTATAAGACGATGGAAGTCCGAAATGAATGAACTCAAATTACATCATCGTCTACAACCTTCAAACAAACGATGCTATTTTCTGTGCGACGTTTGCCGACAATCTTATTTTTCAGGAAATAAGCGAAAGGTTGGATCATCTCGAATCAATTTTTTTTTGTGAATATAAATATTTGGCTGCGGTGGTCATAAGGATAGAGCGCTCGCCTTAAAATCATAAGGTCGTGGGTTCAAAGCCCAGTCGGCCACCAGTCCCGGATATTTTTATTGCTCGCACAAGCTCCTAGGAGCTTTTGCTTCTAAATAATTTTTGGAAAACAGTAATAGTTCAACGAAGTTTAGAAAAGTTCCCATCTGCATCGGGGGCGCATGCCCCATTTTACCCCAAAAAAGTTGTAAAATCTTGCGTTTATCTCAGTTTGCAGAAAAGGTTTCCTCCACTGAAAGTAAGGAGTAGTTTTGGACATTGTAAACATCGGTAACATTTTATTTTCCAAAGAGGCTATCCCATAATGATTGAAACAATAGTTATTTGTTTTACTAGCCATAAAAGCACAAGAAATGCCGCGGCTGGTGTTTCACAGCCGAGCGTAGCGAGGCTATGAAACCAGCTAAGGCATTAAATCTGCTTTTCTGCCGTGTGAAATATATAATTTTTTGTTCAAATTTGTTCCAATTCCACGCAAAATCGACTTTTTCATATTTAAATTGCGTTTCATTATCAATATCCAAATAACTAAATTATTTCATCCAAGGTAACTGGGCCCTGCGTTACTATGTTTAACGCTGATGACGTTTGTTGAATTTGTTTGTTTACTGTTTACTTTGTCATTGTCAATTTTAATAACCAGTTTGATTTAAATTATTACTTGGAAGGTTGCCTAGCAACGAACTTTTTCTGCCTAGGCAGTAAAAGTGGACTTTTTCTGCCTAGGCATTAAAAGTACAACATCTAAGCCTGCCAAGTGTCATTAAAAGGCCGCTTTTAATGTCATTTGGAGAAAAATAATATTCTAAAGCAGAATGTTAATTCCAACACAATTATCTTATTAACTGTCATTGTTGAGTAAAGTTTGATATAGGTGTGTCACATTTTTTATTCAAATTATTGTTTGCATATTTTTGACTTTCTCTGTGCATCAGTATTTGATACATCAGCTTATTTCCACATCATCTACGAGGTGAAGCCCTGGGTGCATATTCATTTCAGCAGTTTCTTCTTCAATCCTAACCCAGTCAATTTTTTCACTGTTAATCTTCCGAAACTGTGTCACAATCCTCTATTGAGATCATTTGTGTATTGAGACATCCTTGGTTAAGATAGTGGGAGCATATCAGGAAGCAGTTTGATCGAACTTCAACACGAATGCACCGCATGGAGTATTTCTTATAGTTGCCCGATATTAACTATAGCATAATACATTCTCCAAGTGTCTAAATTGAGTCGATTCCATGTTTTAATCAAATAGTGAAAGACTAGGAAATTTGCTGACCAGCTGCAGATATTGGTGAAAAAGCCTTGTCAAAATTAAAGTGCTACTTGCTTTGCCTTCTAGTTTATTGTAAAAAACGTACCTATGCTGGACTCAAAGAGGTTTCTTTCCTTGGATTTTCCCTTGCCTTGCAATTTCTTCCTAACTCGATTGAGCATTGGTGATATAGCAATGAATTTTTGCAAGTTTCTGTTGCTCTTGACCAGAGTGGTAGTATATGTGCTTTGCCTTTTTCACCCAAGAAAGCAGACGTGATGTCATATTCGTCAGTGCATGGAGGAACAGCGCAATATACTCAGTTTTCCAAAATATTCGAGGAATGTGAGTCACGAGAAGTATAAAATCTTCCGCTGCATACTTGACGCTGCCCCATACATATTATATTAGTATTAAATTAAGCTTTGACGAGTTTAATATCTTCACTAACATGCTTCATAAATTCATGCCTACAAGCCTTTGCTGCGCAGGGTGAGGAATGAATTCGACTTTTTGGTGTAACGCGCTGATGGTGGCTCCTAAGTCCAAAAATACGCCAACTTCAAGCGACATCTTCGAAGTTAGAGTGGTAATTAATGGTATTAATAGTTGACAGAACCCTTTTGAGGTATAATTATATTTTTTTTCTCCTTTATTTTTTCCTTAGGAAAAGCGGTTTCCGAGACAATGGTCGAAAATATAGTGAACACCATTACTGTGTGTTAAAAAGTAGTACTCGCTCCTGCCACGGGCGGACACATTTCGATTTTTATTATACTCTCTTTTAATTGTTGTTCTCTAAAAGTAGTTTATATATCATTTATGTCTCCTATAAAATCAGCAAGTCCCACCGTACCACTATGATAAATAATAAAGACAGACAAGGTGTGTACGCACTCATGAGTATTTCGTGAGTTTATATTATTATTATCATCGCGGTTGTAAAACTGCTTTCAGCCGTTCTTTCGATATCAATTGATTAATTTGTTCAGAAAAGATGAGATCACGAGACAAAATTTCTCAGAATGGGCAGCGTACATTGTATAACTGCCATTAACCATGCTAAGTTATGATGTGAGTTGTTATCTCCTTGAATTATTCAAGGGGTCAAACCAATTCAAAGGCATCAATATTGATTTTTCATAATCGATACATCGAATGTAGTGAAGAAGAAATTTGGAGAAAGCAGCCTGCTATTGTTGGTAATATTTCTTTTATACGAAGATAATTCCGTATGTCATAAATTCTTACTGGATCGATCACCTTTTCTTTCATCTAATGTAACATTACTTCTGTAGAAGGAATATCTACGAAATAGTAGAATGGCCACGCCAGTTTCATTTTCAAATTCCTATCTGGTATCTCTGAATTTCGACTTGGTAACTCGGAATTTCATCATTCTGACTTCGTATCTCGGAATTCTGAGGTACTAACTTGGAATTTCATAATTCAGACTTGGTATTTCGGAATTCTTATTTGGTAACTCAGAATTTAATTATTCTACCTTCGTAACTCGGAATTTCGTAATTCCGACTTAGTATCTCGGAATTCTGACTTACTCGGAATTTTATGATTCGGTATCTCAGAATTTTGACTTTGTTACTCGGAATTCCATAATTCAATACGGCAATTTATAAATCTTCATTGCTACAGTCTATAACAATTTTGAAATGGGTTTGAGAAAAAGACTAGAAAGATCTTATGAGCTTACAATCCAGAAACGTATCCGGCTATCTTTTGACTTCAAGACAAAAACAAGAAATGGAAAATGACCCAACCTATCCAAATATCGCTTCGCTCGTTATTCAACTACACGCAAAATTCAGCATGTTTTTTTTTTGTTATGGAGTATTTTTTACGAGCGAGCTAATGTATCGGTTGTTATGCTTAGGAGGTTTTTGTAGGAGGGTTTTGGTCCAGGGGTATTTGTTCTGATACCGATATGACTGAATAAGAGGGGAAATCGTAATATCATTTACATAAATACGAAGAAATATTTTTTATTTTATTTATATTTATATTGAGTTTTCATTAATGATCAGATAAAGACTATTCAATAGAGGCAAAGGCAATTTTATATATTTCACGTATTGTTTCCTTCAATTAAGATACCTAATTTTACACGTCACAGGCAAAATAAATTGCACCTAATTAAGGCTTATCCTATGATTTATGATCATTGCACTGTTATTAGTACCTACCCACATAGTTGTAAGTTTAATAGAATTATTCTACCACCAGATTATAATTCTGCAATTTATAGGTTATAGTTCCGTGAAATATTTACAAATTGCACTTCTGTTATCATGCTCTCATAATGCAGTTCTGAGTTAACAGTCATTTCAGATTTTTGTTCACTTGTCTTGTCAACCACGCAGTAAGCAAACTAGTTATTGTGATTTATAGGCCATCGGTTGAGTGCGGTTTCTGCAATATAAATAATGCGATTGGGAAGTTGCTCATATTCTAGGTATCATACAAGACAAATTGAGAGTATTAAGCGCATTACATTCTGACAACTGACAAAGTGTTGTTCCAGTTCGCTCCGTATTTTCAGCTGCATTTCCATGCTGTCGAGACTTTTTCTGAATCGTTAACCATTCTGGTATAAATCAATATAAAGTGCATACACATTGAATTCGTGAGGAATATGTACTTACATAAATAAACACTTTCATCCAGGAAATATATTAAGTTGGTGATGTGTTTTAAATTATTTTCATTCCACTGATCATTGTATTCTGCTGCCTAATTCTATATTATTGTGAATTGCTCTCAAGTTTGTTTGATTAATAAATATTTTGAATTAGCAATTCTGTTTCCATAATATTGATTTTTGAATTATTTTGTTTCAATATTTCAAATCTCTTAATATTTTATTAACTCTCATCTTTTCTCAGAGACAAGTTCCACGGGAGTGGCCCAGATATTTTGTTTCTGTGAATTTATTTTTGAAAATAAAAATCCCTTGTCATCTTAGGACAATATTTAATTAAACAAACAAATGAATCAGTTTCACATGTATAATTATTTTTGTGACAATAAAAATTATTATTATCTATTCTGAACCTTCTTAGTACTTATTTGTCATTTGAGAACTACTTTTGTTGAAATTTTCACTATTAATTTTTCTAATTAAAATTAACTTCAAACTGTAATTTCTTGTTCATTACCGCCATCTATTTGCAAAT
The DNA here is from genome assembly GCA_958502065.1 of Chrysolina americana. NCBI lineage: Eukaryota > Metazoa > Arthropoda > Insecta > Coleoptera > Chrysomelidae > Chrysolina > Chrysolina americana. The sequence continues at coordinate 16,671,661 of OY293411.1, read as the reverse complement.
GGTTCAAAGTCATCTTTCTTTGAGGAATCTTACTTCCAGATCTAGTGTTTCTGCGTTATTGGACTCCATATGACCATGAAGCAAACTTCTGCCTTCTGGAGAGAACTGAGAGACACTGACATAACTTTGGAAAAATTGGTCATCTGGTCATCTACTGGAGAGCTGATGGATGAGTCCAAGATTCAGAATTTAAATGAGCAAAAGGTCATGTTCCACAAGAAACAAAGCGAGATCAAATTTTCTGAGCTCCAGAAGAGAACAACGGGGTTTTTTCATTAGAGAATTCTTCAGGAGATTGTCCACACCATTCCTCTGTACCTGAGAGAATACTTTTCCCTACGAGTTTATCGTTTCTACCAGTACATTGTGGTCTGTGGCCTTGAACGATGATTAATGTCTCTATAATAGTTCTCGATATTCAAGCTTGACCTATTGTTAGTACGAATGAAATCCAGAATTAAATATATGCAAAAAGATAAATATTAGGAAATACATTGTAACTTGTTTATGTTAATATTCAGATAACATCGTTAGATACAAGGGAAAGTGGGGAATTGATGTTCTTCATGAATTTCTGCAGGCTGTATATCTCAGAGATGTTTGGCATGTATCCAAACTGTCCTGAATGACGGCAAAGGGATGTAGAGATCGAACTAGGCAGGTCAGTCTTGGTGGGAAGCAATTCCAACGATACGAATGGCCCCTTTTCGGCCAACACCTTATGAATAGAAATCAGTTGACGGGGAGTGAAAAAGCTCTAGGCACGAAACAGAAAACAAAGTTTTTGATAAGCGCTCTTGGCATTGGACCTCTCATGGATACTCCTGATATGATTACACTAGCCACTGTGAGTTGAAATATATGCTTGTTTGTTTGTACTTTGTTCCAATTGAATTCTACCATATTTTTGCAAAATCAATATTTACATCGTTCACGTTCCTCTCCAGGATTGTTCTGGTTTCCCGTGCTGATCGGAGCTTAGGAAATAAAGTGGTGTGAAGTGTACTATTATCCACAAAACTTTGCACTGGGCATGAAGTAACTCCCATCATATCATTGACGTGAAAAAAATCAGTGGTGTTAGAATGGATCCATGCGGAACACCTCCATTTACAGATGAGGGGATAAGTCAAACACGATCACTGGATATTTCACTAAAAGATATGCACTATAAGAAAAAAAATTCTCAATATCAATTATTCTGCTTTGAAACACTGTACTTAACTTTTTTCTCCTTTCAGTACAGAAAGCCAGAATACTTCCAACACCAAACGTTTAACGCACATGAAGAATCGAAAATGAAAAACCCACAACCTCCATTTTTTGGCCATAAACTTGTACTTAACGAAACAAGATTATCTTCATAACCTAAGCACCAATTGTTCGTCTAACGAGTTATGGTCATCGACACTTCTATTGGATGAAATGAATCGAGTAAAACGCAAAAGATATTAGTTTAATCATTTATGACTTGTGTACGATGTCTCGACGACACTTATTAATTGAATTTCTGTGAAAGATATCTTCGATTGTGTTGAAGATTATACACGCCAATCGTATATGTCTGCTCGTATGATTTACAACGTTTTATGTATTATGTAGCAACCACCTATTGATTAATATGCCGTATTTACGCTTTATCGTTTTCGTTGATTGATTCTATTGTTGTATCGTGGTTCATAGTAATAACTTTAGCTGTGTTATAGTTTCTAAGTATTGTCAAAGCTGTTGTTCATCGGATTGATTTATGAAGAATACCGCTATTGTTGACGATTGTGTTTGTTTCGTTCTACACGAGATTTTATAGCTGTAGTTCGGGTATTATTTCTTAAACCTGTTCTAGTTATATCCTACCCTTGCAATTGTCTGACGATTTCTCAACTTTTTTTTATTTTTGTGATAGTATATATTATTTGGGTGAATACAATACACAGTTATGGATGACTAGCCAACCATCATAACTCACTATATGTGTGTTTTGTCAGTAAAGTTGGCATCACTAGAAGCTGAGAGTTCTTGAAGTCTTAAAATTGTGACTTGCTTAATACAGTGCCCTTCAAAGAAGTGGCATCATAAAGAAGTAAAAACTGTTAAATATAATTTTGAATTATTCTTGGTCGTTAAGAATCGTTTCAGAAAAGGTGAAAAACGACACATCATCGAACTTTGTTCCTTATCTGATTTTACACAGTTGCAATATTTCGAATGTCTGCGAAATGTTTAATCAAGGTACTTATTAAAAAAACTGTGACTTCGATAAAACTGTTTAAAAAATCTCCAAAAAGCCGCCAAGTTTCATTTACTGAATTTTGATGAAAACACGTTATTATTTTAGAAAATGAGAAAATCGTTACAAACTTCTGTTGTGTGATGGTCAAAGAATTACTCAATAGGCATTATGAATTTCTGAGAATAATTTTCGGTCTCGCTAATCCTCTGTTTTTCAAAGTGTCATTCATTTAATTTTTGATAAGGTGAAATTTGATGAGGTTATCACCATTATATTGATTGCTAAAGAAACAACAATAAGGAACATTGAAATTGTAAAAACAGTTTTGGAAATAATGAGTGATGCAAACTCAACCTTGAATTTAGGTTAGTGCATCAGTTTCTTTCAAGAAAACATCAGTGTCTTAGGTCATGAAATTAATAGAAATGGGGTACTACCGAGTAAAAATATGGTGAAAGTAGAAAAATTTTCCGACGCCTACAAACCAACTTTGACAAAGGTTCAAGGCTTCAAACTGACTTCAAGAAATGTGTACCAGATTTTGTCAATTTGTGTAGTAACTTGACACAATTGACAAAAAAGAAATCGAAATAGGACTGATGGGGAGAGACACACATAGAAAGTGTGAATAAACTGAGGTAGCTTGATGAGCTCACCTGTATTAACTTTTTTGGATTCGCCCCGAGACAATATCGTATAACAGAAATAAGTCAAGGTGGAATTAGTTTCATTATCATGCAGAGGACAGAACACGGGCAGAAACCAATCTGCTATTACAGTAGACAAACATCAGACTGTGAAAAGAGATACCACTCTTTTCAACTTAAATTCAACAAATGTTGTGATTGTTCAGAAATATAAGCATTACTTGTTAGGGAAATAATTTTCCATTAGAACAGATTGTAAAGCTGTCGAAAACAGAAAAAATAATACATCATTCTACGAGTTGCTAGGTTGATCCTTATTTTACAAGAGTATAATTTCAGAATAGAACCTGGGAACCAAATACTAGGTACATGCTGACACACTGAGAATAAGAGCAATCTTAGAGTCCTTCCAGGTGGAAATTCACGCCATCAATCTATAAGAGGAGAGACTGGAAGAAACCAACCTCACAAAAAGATCAATCAAAATTTTCTCGGACAGTAAAGCGGCTTTGAAAGCACTTGGCTCGTATCTCTCAACGTCTAAGCTGATGTTAACCTGCTAGGGAAGACTCTCCTCAATAGGAAGACTCAACAGTCTGTCTCTGGTCTGGGTTCCTGGCCACTCCGGTATAGAGGGCAATGAAACGGCGGACCTTCTTGCAAGAGGAGGTACCAGATCACCAAGTTTTCCCAAATATACATTGAACACCTGGACAGCAAGGAAATCATTAAACATTGGCTCAATCCAAGTCATTCATATATTCCTCGAAGAACTTGACCAAAATACTGTTAGAATCCAGTAGAGATGATCTGCGATGTCTAACAGGCCTACTCACAGGTCACTGTCGTTTGAATCATCACAAGACTAAAACTGTCGCAGAACTCGACATGTCTCTATCTTGAAAATGATGAAACAGCAGATCACATACTTCAGGTTATTTATCAGGTTTTCGATGTTTCGTAGAGTTTCACTCTCTCCCTCGGTCCTGAAAGATCATACATCTAATAAACTAATCGGCTTCGTCAAGAAGTTACGTTCATTTGTCAAAATATCAATTGGTATGAGCCACAATAGACCCTTACGGTTCGCAGTGGACCCGCTTATTTTAAACCTAACCTAACCTAGGGAAATCATTTATTATAAGAACAGATTGTAACACTGTCAAAAATACTTTAGGAAAGAAAAACATCATTCTACGAGTTGCTAGGTGGATTTTACAAGAATATAATTTCAAAGTGGAACCTGGGAACCAAATACTACACGCTGACACACTGAGAATAAGAGAATAAGAGAAACTTAGAGTTTCCGAAACAGATGGAGACATTTTCAATAAATATGATCTAAGAGCATCTAGAGTATTCAGACTTACAGGCACTGGTAGGAGATGGGTTGTACCAAAATTTACGTTGGCAAATTATCCAAAATAATCATGACAATTTGGGCATTTCAGAGTTGACAAAACACTAGACAGACTGAAGAAAAGATACTGGTTTCCCAAAATGCGACGATTCATGAAAATTGCTTATATATTTTGCGGGGCTCTGTAACGAAAGAGCGCTTTACAAAACAGCGCGTTACAAAACAGCGCGTACAAAACAGCGCGTAACAAAACAGCGCTGTAACTAAACAGCGCGTTACGAAATAGCGCTGCAACCAAATAGCGCGTATCGAAACAGCAATACAATAAAAAGTAAATCTGAAAATATAACAATTAAATACTCAAATTATTGGCAACAGACTGCAAGTAATTTGACAATAAAAAGTAAATCTGAAAATGTATCAAATAAATACTCAAATTATAGGCAACAGACTGCAAGTAATCTTCAATTTGGTCAAAGTTATAATTTCTGATTAATTTTTCCAATCGTTTGTTCAGTTGCACATATTTGCTGTTATTTCTCTTTTCCTGTCTGAAGCCGCATTTGAAGCGTGTGATGAAAATTTCAGCCTGATGCTGTTCCTGTATCAAGTGATTGATCAATTTATAAATGGATGGATGTTGACAATCTACTGAATGTTGGAAAGAATTGTGCCAAGCTTCTAAAGAGTTATTTGTTCTGGGCAAATGATTTTTTTTGCGTTCGGACAAATTCCATGTAGAAATAGGAAAACGAGGTTCCAATTTCATCAGTTTTCTTCCCACGTAGTTTTGCTCCCAATATTCCATCAATGGAGCCAATTCTTCTGAGATTGAGGAATCCTGATTGTGTGCGACTGCATGAAATGCTCGTTCGACATCATCTTCAGGAACACAACTCAATGCTAGAAGCATCTTGGAGCGAACTCTAAAATTCTCATCAGACCTGTACATTGTTGTCAGTTTGAATTGTTGTATTTTTCTCCATAAATTTGGGGAAAGATGGAAAAAACAACCATCTATTTTTGCATTCGGAAATGAACATTTAACGGCATTCATTGATGCTAATTCAAAATCTGATAAAATAGTAGAGGGGCGTAAAAGCGGCTCTAAATTAATCAATTTGGAAAAAATTCTCTTGTAGATCTCTTCTGTTTTATTGCGCATGAGGCAATACATTACTGGAACTGCTTTGTCATCGACTAGTACATGAATGTGAATAACTGTAAGAAAAGAGTTGGCGCAACTTTGAATGTGCCATCGATACTCCAGTGCATGAATTCATTCATAATCGAGAGGTTTCCGGTCGTTCAAAAGATGAATATTCTATCGGCGTCTTCTGTGCCAGAATCAGTAGAAAATTGTCTCCTCTTTCTGTTAATTTGAAGTTTTCACCAATAGTAATTTCTTTCACGGAACTATAAGTGGGTTGTATCATACCTTCGCTGCGACGTTGGCGATGTATGAGTGTCCTGGCAGCATCATAGGTCGGTAATGAAACCGAACATTCTCCCGTAATACCGCTAGTAGATGCGTGGATGATATTTCTTGGTCGCTCTTCGGTGCTCCTCGCAATATCGCGAAATCTCTCCTTCACCTTATATACTTCATTTTCCGCCAAATCAGGTCCATGATTATGACTAGTTGTTGCTTTAAGCTTTCCGGAATTAACAACCAATCTCCCCTTGCAGATAGCTTTCACACATCTCCATGATTCGGAAAGAATATGCACTTTATCGCGTCTTCATATGCAAGGAAATCTTTCCCTTTCTGAGTTTTTGAAATCTCCATTATTCTGACAGTCAACTTGAAAATTCAAATAACGTATCTATGGTACTATTTGTGAATTACATTTCTGTAGCAACGAATAACTCACTCGAGAAGATAATTAATACTAACACTGATTCGATAGGTATAGTGGGTGATGAGATTTGAGTTGATGAGAATTTTTTTCATACATGTGAAATCTGAGTGAGAGTCAGCGCTGTTTAGATACGCGCTATTTGGTTGCAGCGCTATTTAGTTACAGCGCTGTTTAGTTACAGCGCTGTTTTGTTACGCGCTGTTTTGTAAAGCGCTCTTTCGTTGCAGAGCCAAACTAGGTCTGAGTCTACGTCTCATATCACGAATTCGTTGTTGAAGTTTTTCTCGTATATTTTAATAATTTCAATATGTTTGGTTTCAATTTTCCATTTTGTGAATCTATTTTCACTGAATTTACATTAATTATATCTCGAAATTAAAATTTTAGGTCTCAGTACTAGTGGGTATGTTTGAAATTTCGAGCTTATCTAATGAGTCATAGCAAGCAATCAGCTGGTTTTAAAATATATCTGGCGAATGACAGGGATTTATTACTCTGAGGTTTTTGAATAACTGTAGTACCACCATATCCTTTATATTATATAAAATGGAAGGCCGCTTTTAACATAGCACAATTATGCGGAATTGGTCGATATCAATAACACTACGATTATATACTACATTCTCAGGAAATTGTTCAAATTATCATCCAAAAACCTACTAAAAAATATGTTGAAGGTAAATATCAACTGATAGTGGTCAGAGGTTAGATCCTTGGGGTACTCCATTGCTAGCATGGAATATAACTATTATATGACCACTTTGTTCAACACAGAAGTAACTGTATTGTAAAAAGACTCCACAACTTTTTACTGTTCATTATTGTATTTATGGAATAAAATAATTAATATTTTCGTGAAAGTAATCGTCACTCTCCCCTACTTATCTACAACCCTATTAGTTTTCCATCGAACAAGTTTACAAACAATTCCAATGAAAAGACCCCTATAAGGAAAACATTTCATCAATATCGAATAGAACAAGCCATTTAACCGCAAACGAACACACAATCAAAACCCACGCCGCGTAAAAACAACAATCCCCAATGTTTTCCGAAATCCCCTGTTACATTTTTATTTGGCGATGATTTATATTGGTATTAAGCCCGCTCTGCTTTAACCTTCTGATTTGTTCTATACAATAATAATAGAGTCTGGCTGGTAAATGGGACTCAGGGGGGTGATAGCTCAACAGGGGGTGCAACCCTTACTCAATTTACCGCTACATTATAGCGGCGCGTTGGTTAAAACCGACTCCGCCGGTGCATGTCATTAGCACTCCAAGGATTATCCGTGTTATTTCTATCTGTCACTGCAATTCGTCCAGTGATGATTATTAATTCTTCTGATGTCTAATTATTTCGTGGAGTGGTTTCTCTGGAACTTCAGCAGGTTTACGAGTGTTCAAGATAAGGATGGGATCTTGAAAACAGTTGGCGCTACAATATCTGTGGGTTATATCAGGAAAAAGTGGTACAATTCAAATAAGTTTTCGAAGCAGTTTGCAAATAGTTATTTATGCAACAAGTGCAAAAAGTAAGTGTTTATTGCACTCGACGTGAAATTGTCCGACGAGGCCGTCAGGCCGAGTTGGACAACACGTCGAGTGCAATAAACATATTTTGCACGAGTTACATACAATATTTCTTCTACTTCATGCAAAAAGCAAAAAATTATTTATTTAGGTGCGGCACTAGGTGATGGAAAATGAAATACGCAATTTAAATAAATAATTATTACTATCGATTTCATCACCATCATCTAGTTTTCCATTAATTTTACTCATTTTAAAACTTTTAGTTCTGTAATTGTCAGAATTAAATTTTGACTGACGTTTATATAACCACAGTTGCATTATAAAAATCAAAATCATAGTAGCCATGAGTGCGTATGTTATCACGAGGTGTGGTCATAGTACAGACAGTTCGCTCTATGCAGGTAGACGGTTTAGAACATAGCGGATCGGTTTTTATTATAGAGTTATTTTCGGGAAGGCATTGTTTGTTCAACTCTGACTGCTAACATTAATACAAAAAAAAAAAAAAAAATATGTAGCTGTTTAAAAACGTATGGCCAATTTCACAGAATATCTGCTACATACAGTGTGACCCATTTAAGATGGAAGCACCCTTATAAAACTTACATTTTTCAACCGATTGGAATGATTTTTTTTTGTTAGGTAGATATTCAAAAAGTCTATTAGGACACCAAATATCATGAATAAATCTCAATTTCCAGGGCCAACTAATCTTATTTTCCAAGGTCAAAAATCTAAAAAAATTACTAGCGATTTTTTTAGAAAAAATCTGACTACACCACTGGATTCGCGACATTTTCAAATGATTTACATGTAAATTACGTTGGAATGCGTCAATCAATAAAAAAGTTATAAAGGAATGAAATTTGAAAAATATGCCGTTTAATCAACCCACCAATTCATGTTCAGGAATTTTATGAAAATTCTGTATACTCCACTGGATTCAGGATGTCTTGAAATATTACTGATCACAGTTTCATCGAAATCTGTTCGGTAATAAAAAAGTTATGAAGGAATAAAATTTGAAAAATATGTTGTTCAATGGAATTTTAGCAACGTTCTTACTACACCACTGGATTAGGGGCAATATTCAACAAAATATTATTCAAATAAAATTCATGAAACGTTTATGGGAGAATCAATTTCCTTTCATATGTATGTCGAACCATATCAATCAATCAGTTTATCACAACAAACTTTAGTGTCAATAATTTCAAATGAATCTACAAAAAAATAACTGTAAGTACATTTTTCTAATTGCTACAAACTAGGGGAAAACAATCTTTTATTCACAATCAATGTAAAAATAGAAAGCAAGAAGATACCGAATTGAAAAATAAATGGGTGCAATTCATATTCTGGTGGCCTCCACCAAACTTCCATCCAATTCAATGCATTTATCATATCGCTTACGAATATTTTTTAAAGTATTCCTCAATTGTTGTGGAGTAATTGCATCGCAAGCTTGCTGAATTCTGGTGCACAGTTCCACTCGATTCCTTGGTCGTGATTTGTAAACCTTTTGTGTAACATAACCTCAAAGGAAAAAATCGAGTGAAGTAAGGTCAGGCGATCTTGGTGGCCATCCAATTAATGTACTCCCCCTTCCTATCCAACGATTAGGGTAATTTTGATTCAGCCAATTCTTCACAATTCCCGCATTATGTATGGAACAACCATCTAACTGAAAATATAAATTTCTTGTTTCTGCAAGGGGAAGTTCATCTATTGCGTCCGAAAATTCATTCCTTAAAAATTGTAGGAAAATTGCGCCATTCATGTTGCCGTCGAAAAAGAATGGTCCAATTATCCTTTCATTCAGTATTCCACACCAAACGTTCACTTTTTCTGAATACTGCCTTTTACAGTTTATCACCCAGTTAGGATTTTCAGTGGCCCAATAGCGAATATTTTGTGATGAAACCACTCCATTTGTTGTGAAACTAGCTTCATCACTAAATAAAATTTTCTTTAAAAATTGCCTGTCATTAAGATACTCGCCCTGGGCCCATAAGCAGAATTCCAATAGTTTTTCTTGATCACCTAGTTCCAGAGTATGTAAAAACTTTGGTTTGAATGGCCTCAATTTATTTTTCTTCAGACATCGCCTAATATTCTCCCTAGGTAAGTTTAAATCTAAGCTGGCAACCCTCAAACTACTATTTGGATTATTTCTGAAGTAATCTAATATAGTCTGGTTATTTTCGTTCCTTCGTATATTGTTCTTTAAAATATATGTGGTTACTGCTCCAGTCCAATTGAAAACTTGGTTTATTTCATGTACCGTGCTGTTATTTATGGCTGGACGATTTGGGTGTCTTTCATTGAATATTCTAGTTACTTCTCTTTCACTCCGGTAATCATCACCTGAAAGACGTATAATTTCGATTTTTTCTTGAATTGACAATTGAGCCATTATCTGTTTTTATTTTGGAACACAAATTATTCAGTTCACTAATGGTGCGTAACAAAATGACAATTCATGCGCAAATAAATAGATGAGAAACTGTAAGTCACAGCTAACTTGTTTATTTCATTAATGCATTCTGAATAAGAGGCAGTTAAAATTGCAACTCTCATTTTTTGCTATTCAACAAAAGGAAAAAATCACAGCTGATGTTACCTACTGGAATGATAATAATTATTATCCATTGCATATTTTTTTCGTTATAATTTCTATTGGGAGTACATTAGACTTGTCTTATATTGTTGAAATTGTTTTCATGAAGATTAACCAGGAGTTCTCTCCTGATTGTACTTGTTTATGTATCCACTCCACTTCGAGAAATACCTATAGACTATTTTTACCAACATGATTTTCAGATGTTATAATTGTACGACATTGCAATAATCACCCCAATAATTTTTTCAATAATCAATAGTGATGTAGTAAGAACGTTGTTAAAATTTCATTTTACAACATATTTTTCAAATTTCATTCCCTTATAACTTTTTTATTACTGAACAGATTTCGATGAAACTGTGACCAGTGATATTTCAAGACATCCTGAATCCAGTGGTGTATTCAGAATTTTCATAAAATTCATGAATTCGAATTGGTGGATTGATTAAACGGCATATTTTTCAAATTTCATTCCTTTATAACTTTTTTATTGATTGACGCATTCCAACGTAATTCACATGTAAATCATTTGAAAATGTCGCGAATCCAGTGGTGTAGTCAGATTTTTTCTAAAAAAGTCGCTAGTAATTTTTTTTAGATTTTTGACCTTGAAAAATAAGAGTAGTTGGCCCTGGAAATTGGGATTTATTCATGATATTTGGTGTCCTAATAGACTTTTTGAATATCTACCTAACAAAAAAAAATCATTCCAATCGGTTGAAAAATGTAAGTTTTATAAGGGTGCTTCCATCTTAAATGGGTCACACTGTATGTAGTGGGTTTGAACGTTTATGTTTATCATGATGACAGCACGTTGAAGTAGAATGACAGATGAGTGCAATAAAAACTTTATTGCACTAGTGCAATAAAGAGCTTCTTTTTCCACTGAAAGGTTCAATAAAGTTTTGCTTTTTGCATGAATGTAAAAAAGTATATTTTTTTAATATCAGTGTTTTAGCTATTGGTTTTTTATTTATTTCTGACGTTATTTCAATAGGTATCAAAATTTTAAAAATTCTTCATTATTGTATCAACTAAACAAGATGACATTTACAACTTTTCAGTACGTAGTTTATAGTTCTGAACAACTTCTTTTTATAACAATTTTCGATATTGTCAAATGTTAAGGTATTTTACTCTTGAGTAAAATTCATATTTTTGACAAACCGCGTATAAGACTGAAAAAAATTGATATCTGATGATTGTATTTTAGTTTTCAGAACATGCAGAACTTTTTATAAAGAATAACTTTTTTCCTTGAATTGACAAAAAAGTTCTCCATATGGTTCCAACTTAGTGAGACATACTGTATAACAGGTGGATCAGTCTAGAGATTCATAAAATTTATTGTAAATAATCAAAATATTTCTACGCTACTATAATTTCTCTCTGACATTGTTTTTGAAAGTACCGTCAATTGAAAATGTATTCATATAATTTTTTTATGTTTATCTATTTTCTCGACTAGATAACAATACACAGTACGGTGCAAATGAATGGAATAAATTCATTATTTTGTAATTGGGCGACCCTTAGAGAAAAATCCTGAAACCAGTCGATTTTCATTATGAACCGCAAATTCTGTCGAATATATTCTTTATATTCGTGGCGTCATCTGTATGAGCTGATTTTTTAAATAGAAATGTAGGTCATATGATATGTCAATTGAAAGGTGTTTCATTTACCTATCTAATCATATCAAAAAATGTGTCTAATTGTTTTTGAATGCTGAAAAGAAATGCTTTTAAATTACAGATCACTCATTACAAAATTATTAAATTCTGTTTTCAATAATTGATTTTCGAGTGTCTGTAAGTACCCGAGCCACAATAGGACATTGGCTGCAGTGGAGGGCCTGATATGGGCCCATACACGTTCAAGTACCCGAGAACGGATTTTGGAAAGGCCGTCACTGGGAACGAAATGATAGTTTCTTACTTGATTTTTTTGCTGGTTTACGAATGTGGGTCTCATGGAAAGTGTTACATTCGAATTAAACTCAAATGGCTTGTCGAATGTTAATGGTCATAATGATTGGTTGTGGAGACAAAACAAGGACTCAGAAAGAAGTTTGTACTCTGTTCAATAATAAATTTCTCAACCGAGAATCAATTTCACAAACCACGGTGATGAAAATTGAAATGAAATTCATAGAAACAGGTCATGTAAGAGACCTCCCCAAAGGTAGTTAGAAACATTATTTCCTTTTCAAGATAATCCTCATACCAGTTCAATGCAAGTAGCATTAGATGATGACCATTCAACAGTCCTTAGAATGCTAAAAAATGAGAAGTGACATCACTACAAAGTTGATTTAGTTCAGGAGCTTCTAGAAGACGGTTTTGAAAATTGTGATGGAAATAAAACAGAGATCCGATGATTGTAGGAAAAGTTTTTTTTTCTGATGAAGCTACAGTCCTCCTAAACGGTCATGTCAATCGTCAGACGTGTCGGTATTGGGCTACTGAAAATCCACACTGGATGCAGGAATATACTCAATCCTCAGAGAAATTGAATGTTTGGGCGGGAATTATAGGCAATGTGATAATAGGACCATATTACTTCTATGAGTCTTTGACAGGTCCTCGATATTTAGAATTTCTGAAAAACTTCTTGCTACCCGAACTGAATCGAGTGTTCCCAAAAAGAAATGATTTGTGACTGCAGCAAGATGGTGCTTTCTTGGTGAGAAGCTATTTAGACAACGTCTTTCCAGATCGGTGGATAGGGCAAAAATGATCAATAGAATGGCCACCTAGGTCGCCAGATCTAATACCTCTGGGTTTCTTTTTATGGGCATACTTGGAAAGTAAAGTTTACCAACATAGACCAATAGGCCACATACGTGTCGAGATGGGACGAATCACTCAGGAAGTTATTGGAAGAGTTCGAGAAGAATTTACTGCTTGTCTATCCAACTGTATTATAGCAGATGGTCGGCAGTTTGAACATTTGCTTTGAAGTTTTGTGTATTAATTGAATGGGAATTTTCTTTTTTCAATACAATTGTTTGTTTGAACTTTCCAATAACTCATCACATGACCCACTTCCATTTAAAGAAAATCATATATGACGAAATCCCGCTCACATGAATGATGTCACGAATATAAAAAATATATAACAGAATGCGCGTTCGATAATAAAAACCGACGAGTTTTCGGATTTTTCTGTAAAGTCGCCTTATTACGAAATAATGAATTAATTCCATTCATTTGCACCATACTGTATAGATAGGGTGGCTATGCAACAAAGAAAAATATTTTACATTTCGATTACCTGTTATTGTGGAAAGTTTTCAGTGCACGGAGACAGTTCCTGAGGATGTTAACTTTGTTAGCGAAACGTGCATAGAGTGAAATTGTAGTTTTTGTATTTGGGTAGTGAATTTGATCAATAAGAAACCTTATTCAACTCCTGCAATAACAATATCTTAACAGTTATTATCCCCAACATAAATATCTACTTATAATTTGCATAGTTTTATGACTATTCACTTTTACCAAATAATATATCGGGAAACTCCTTCGTACATCCACAGTATACATGATTTTGCCATTTCCATGAATTAATTTAAATGTAATGGATAGCTAAAATGTCAACATAGTCCATTTATAATTCTGCCGTTTGACAGTACGCCCGACAGGAATAATTGAACTGAGACTACACAAGCGCTGCTATGTTGTACGTGACTCCATCATTATCATCATTTCAATTACTCAGGTTGAATTGATAATTGTCCAGTTTCTGCTCGAACAAACAGCACATGCGAATCGGGTGATGAACACATCATCCTAAATGATGTTGTACGCTTTATATTAATCTACACGGAGAGCAATCTGATACAATTACAATCCATATTTCGTTCAGTTAGAAGATTCGAAAAAAATTGAGAAATTTTTTGCTTTCTGGACAACATGATAAATATTTCTGTTTGACAGCACACCCGACAGTAATAATTGAACCGAGATGCAGACGTTGTTGTAAGAGACTCTCGATCATGATAATTATATCAATTACTCGAGATGAATTGATTATTTTCCAGTTTCTCCTCGAATGTATAAGTACAACATATGCGATCAGGCGATGGAGAGACTATAAAAATATTTGTATCTTTTATTTAATTTACAGGGTGTTCGAAATCAAGTCGGCACCATTGCCAACTCCGTTACCATTGATGCTACGAATTTGGTTTAATAGGCATAAATATTAGTGGCATTTTTTTCAATGGCCTTTTCCATGCTGAAAACAAACAAGATTGACAATTGCTCTTTCAAAATATTTCATAAAATGATATTTTTTTTTAATGAACATTTTGTTGTGCACCGATTCGTTATTCTCAACAACAAAGTTCATATGACTTTTCTCCCTGAAGTTGAATATGATTGACAATAATATTTATTTTTCTCCAAATGACATTAAAAGCGGCCTTTGAAAGTTGTACTTATACTGCCTAGGCAGAAAAAGTTCGTTGCTATTCAGCCTTCCAAGTAATAATTTGAATCAAACTGGTTATTAGATGAACACAAAATGTTATGGAGTTTTGAATAAATAGTTCTTTAATCCATAATAGATCATATTCAGTATATTCCTACCTTCGTACAAAATACACTTCATCTGCAGCATCTGATAAAAATTTCTCTATTTCCTCTCTTTGAAAAACTCGGGATTTTTTTTGCATGAAAACCATCTGACTGTCGCTTCAAAGCCGTTTCAAAGCCTGTAACTTCAGATATTTTGTCAAATCAATGTTATTTTTTATGTACAGGGTAGCTTTCAACATCGAATAGGTGGACCATAACGTTGGAGGCTTCATTTTCTTCAAAATATCGGAAAACCAGCACATTTAGGGTCAACCGTTTTCCTAAATTTTTTTTGGCAGATTAGGCGAAATCCTCTAGATAATCTTCAGCTTAGGAGACAGCACATCTAGGAAATAAAGATGAACCATATATGTCTTAAACTGACGCGCTTAAGTATTTCAAAATGGCGTTTTTTTTTCATATTATAATAATGGCCGTGAGTTTGCGTCACATCGACATCGTCAGATTATTGCATGGGTTCATTCAACACCCCCTAAAAAAATCTGACGCGCTCGATAATTTTTTTTTCATATTCAACCCTTACCTACGACCACCCCCATCATGCAAATGATCAGATTAACATACGTACATTATTAAAAATACATAGGACATTGATGCTATCAATATCTGATGCGCTCGAGTATGTCCATGCATCAAATTTTGCTTTACAAATTTCAAAATCTATAGCCTCTTCCCCCACCAATGAAAAGGTATACATTACATAACATTTTTTTCTTCTTATCATCTAAGTTTTGCTACCCAATGGGTCTTTATGAAGCTCGAGTAAATCCACATTTAGCATCGTGGGCTCCTCCACTACTATTATAGCAGACATATTTTGATTCACAAAATAAATATGGCTAGTGAAAAATATTGGACACTCGTAAGGTTTTACTCTCCAAAACAAAGAAGTTTGTTCTACTTTTGAAAGATTAGTTATTTGTTTTACTAGGCATAGAAGCACAAGATTTAATGCCGCGACTGGTGTTTCATATAGCTATAAGGCACGCCGAGGCTATGAAACCAGCCAAGGCATTAAATCTGCTGTTCTGCCGTGTGAAACATATAATTCTTCATTCAAATTTGTTCCAATTCCACGCAAAATCGACTTTTTTATATTAGATATTCGTATTTCGTTATCAAAATCCACATAATTGATAGTATATTATTTAACGAGCGTTAAATTATCAAGTGAGTTATGACTATTACCGTAAGTTGAATACTATACTTTATCTACGACTATAACAATAACTACTAAGATACAAGTACAGAGAAAGCACTTTATTTACAAATCTTACTAATTACCTATGAAAATGCTATACAAATTTCAATTGTATTTATACTCATTTTGTTTATTGATAAAATTCACTGCAAAGTTTGAAGTCTTTTCCCATTGCTCCATATTTATCAATGCCAATTCTTTGCGAGTGATATTTTCCATTTTGATATTTAAAGAATAAAATCGTTTGCGATATATCGGTAGGACGAAAATTTAAATATTTCTTAACTAAATATGGTATAAAAATGTCCGGTAACAGTGAATTTTCTGTCAATTTTTGTTTTTTTTTTTGTACATTGACCATAAAAATAAAGAGCCACCTTGATATTCGATTTGTAAATAATACAATGAATCTTTTCCGATTCATTATAGTGAGTTATTATAACTCACGCTGCTTGTTTATGGATACTATTAATTGCTCGAAAGCAGTTGAATAATTAATATATAATTCAATAAGAGTTGAAATAATTTATCAAAGCTAACTGGGCCCTTTGTTATATGTTTACCTCGATGTTACCGCTGATGACGTTTGTTGAATTGTTTGTTTATTTCATTGTCAATTTTGAAAATTTGTCAAGTGACTGTTAGAAATGGATGTAATTCGAAGTGAAGATGAGTTAATACCAGGCGCGAAATGTGGAATTGAACCTATTGCCGGATAAATCAAGAACTGTTTATGAACTCACATGCAGCCGATTCATGGAATATAGACAACTTCCCGCTAACTCCATACCTAAGCGCTCAACATTTCACTTATTTTGTTTTTGAGCTCTCCGTCAATTTTTTTAATTTTCAATCCCCAATAAATTTTGAATAAATGAACAGATCTGCACGTGGTTGGCGGCATTCGGCGCAGTTTTTCAAGCTCCATGAAGAATCTTTAAGTTTGAATTGATCGTACTAGAAATTTCAGAGTGATTCCGAAAAAACACTTTTTTCGGTTTTCTTTCGACAACGATAACTCACGAAAGAATGAACCGATTCTGACTGGACTGGTAGCGATCGACGTGTTTTTTTTGATATTAAGAGCTGATTAGTTTTTGAAATCGATCGATAAAGCCGTTTAAAAGTTATTCCAAAAAAACACATTTGAAAAAAAAAAAATCATAGTTTTTTTGAGATTTCTCAAAATCTACCGGTACGAATCGGTTCTAGTTATTTTCAAAATCTAAGTTTGGCCAAGCCAAATAGATAGAGAAAGAGTGAGAGAGAAATAGTAACGCGGAGAGGGGAATATAGGCATTACGCAGCTGCACGCATTAGACTTTATCAACGAATTTTTGTTATTTTGGCATTTGGAAATCGTCAGATTATATATTTTTCATTTTCCTTGAATTATTTCCTTCAAAATGAAAAAAACATTAGCCACGCTCGAGAATACCGACCGTTTTTTTACAACTTTGTAGTCCTTCCCTTTCTTTACACTTTTTAGCATGTAATTAACTCACCCTACCTTAATCTGATGCGCTCGAATCGAATTTCTGGTGATCAATTTTTTTACTAATCTGATCCTTTATCCTGGACGCGCGGTGGTACAAGGTATACCCCTTCATACACTGCGGCTTTAATAGTCCACCCTTGTTAAGTTTTGAACGGTTTGACGTACAAACATAAAATAAACATTGGAGGAGGGTATCACCGATGCTACTTTTTGAAATAAAACACATTTTGAATGCTCGATAAATGGCGCGGGGGAGCACATCAACTAAAAAATTATAAATGGCATGGGGGGGTCATGTATCACATCGTTGAAAAGATAATTCAATTCTATTTTCAACCATCTACATTTTTTAGAATTTCGTTTTTACGTTTTTTCACAATATGCATTTGAAATGTAAGAAAAAAGTGCGGATCTAGCGGATCTGAATCCCTTACCCTACCTAACCACGATAAATTTTGAATGGTTTGATGTGAAATAACGGGACAGAATATTTATGAATGAAACGAAATTCGAAAAATAATTTATCGATGTGACCACCATGACCCCCCATTCCATTTAACATTTTTCAGTTGAGCCCCCCACCCCCGCGCCATCTATTGAGCAATCACAATGTGTTTTATTACAAAAAGTAGTATCGGTGATACCCTCCAAACGTTTTTTTTTAATGTCTGTACGTACGTCAAACCGTTCAAAACAGAGGGGGACTAGTAAAAGTCGCAACTGTATAAGTATGGCTGAAAAAAATGTGTTTGATTCGATAGAATGGAATTATCATGAGCAATGAAGTTGTCTTGAGATAAATCTAAGCAACATGAGAAACGTTCAAGAGGAGAATGGAGAAACTGTTTGAAGACCGAAATTTATTTCGTAGTCATAATAAAACGCATATTTCTTTGTGGTACAGAAATTAATGACAATAAACATTTTCCATATTATATGTTTACTGATAACGCGACTTCTCAAAATAATTTACGGATATAGCGTAGTTTCTTGCAAAACACGGAAATTGCTACTCTTATTTCGTTTAAAACAAATGTGCATGAGGGTTCGCATTTGAATTTCCCAGAATTGTGGTGTGTTTGGTTTTGTCGAGTTTCGCTATTTCAATTACCTTGCTAATTCTTATGGCGTGTTGATATATTCTGCACAACGTGCAGAAAAATATTGTAAAATTGAAATAATAACTAGGTATGAAATATTGAACAATACATTCATAGTGGCTACACTTGATTTAGCAGCGAAAATATTTGCCTTAATATTTTCAGCGAACATTTTTTCGTGCAATCGATAGCAGTGGCATGATTTTTTTTTCTCTAAAAATGTGTCAAATACCACCATAAACATCTTCATTAAACCTAATCAAGTATGTTATCGAAATGATAGGACTCTGAAAGCAATACTAGATTTGATAACAGATGTTTTTGAAATTGTTAGAAATAATGTAATTCTCTGTGATTAATACTGTGATAACCTTGCCAAAAATACCAAACTGTATGTAAACAAAGGACCATTGCGTATTACCGATAGTAAAGTGGTCAGGAAAAATTTGACCGTAATGTCCCTTGATTATTCCAAACGAATTTATCTCGGACGATAATCTGATAGTGTTCACATCAAAAAAGAGACTGGACAACCGTAGATCAACAATCGCATTTCACTATATACGTGTAAATAAACTGGGAGGACTTCAGGATGGTGCTGACGAAAGCACCATCCTGGGGTGGGATTCCGTGTACCATAGAATTCTATAGTCGACAGTTATGTCTCTTTCTCTCCCATGAATTCAAAGATAATGACATCTTACTTATTTGATCAACTATGAAATTCTATGGCACAGGGAATCCCACCCCTGCACTCCCAGGTGTCCAAGGCAAGGTTGAATAGAGCCACTAAGGAGTTCCTAGAGGAAAACCTTAAATTCAAAGACCGGAGTACCAAAAACAATGTCTCACCATCCATTACTAATTTGATTGAATTTAAAAAACAAGAGGGAAGAAAATAGCAGCGAACTCGCCTGCCCATCCACACGAAACCTTATGAATCTGGGCAGGGAGATCAAAAAAAAGCACAGGGATGATATGTAGAACAGCAAACTGACCAACATTAACGTCCATCACAACACGTAGTGACGCAGGAGAATCAAAGGAAACCACCTGGACATGGATCTAGGATAGACCGAGAAAGGACTTTTCATATAGCGAAAGAGTAAGATGTTTAGTAAGTAATTCCGGGACCTTTCGAAGCTTGTTCCTAAATTCAATATGAATCAAAAACGGATCACGATGAAAGCTACGAGAGATACAGAGGACATAGCAAAAAGCAATCGTACAAGTTTTATATATTTTCTTGACAAGCGTACCATGAGAATGATCTTCATCCGCATGGTTGTATCGACTGAATGCAGCTCGGTCTCTGCCCTGAAAACGTATATAGCACAAATAGTGTAAACGTCATTAACGGAATACTCAAGTATCAGTACAATCCGAAATGCCTGAAGAAGAACAACAAACTGACCAACATTAACGTCCATCACAACACGTAGTGACGCAGGAGAATCAAAGGAAACCACCTGGACATGGATCTAGGATAGACCGAGAAAGGACTTTTCATATAGCGAAAGAGTAAGATGTTTAGTAAGTAATTCCGGGACCTTTCGAAGCTTGTTCCTAAAGTCAATATGAATCAAAAACGGATCACGATGAAAGCTACGAGAGATACAGAGGACATAGCAAAAAGCAATCGTACAAGTTTTTTATATTTTCTTGACAAGCGTACCATGAGAATGATCTTCATCCGCATGGTTGTATCGACTGAATGCAGCTCGGTTTCTGCCCTGAAAACGTATATAGCACAAATAGTGTAAACGTCATTAACGGAATACTCAAGTATCAGTACAATCCGAAATGCCTGAAGAAGAACAACAAACTGACCAACATTAACGTCCATCACAACACGTAGTGACGCAGGAGAATCAAAGGAAACCACCTGGACATGGATCTAGGATAGACCGAGAAAGGACTTTTCATATAGCGAAAGAGTAAGATGTTTAGTAAGTAATTCCGGGACCTTTCGAAGCTTGTTCCTAAAGTCAATATGAATCAAAAACGGATCACGATGAAAGCTACGAGAGATACAGAGGACATAGCAAAAAGCAATCGTACAAGTTTTTTATATTTTCTTGACAAGCGTACCATGAGAATGATCTTCATCCGCATGGTTGTATCGACTGAATGCAGCTCGGTCTCTGCCCTGAAAACGTATATAGCACAAATAGTGTAAACGTCATTAACGGAATACTCAAGTATCAGTACAATCCGAAATGCCTGAAGAAGAACAACAAACTGACCAACATTAACGTCCATCACAACTCGTAGTGACGCAGGAGAATCAAAGGAAACCACCTGGACATGGATCTAGGATAGACCGAGAAAGGACTTTTCATATAACGAAAGAGTAGGATGTGTAGTAAGTTATTCCGGGACCATTCGAAGCTTGTTCCTAAAGCCAATATGAATCAAAAACGGATCACGATGAAAGCTACGAGAGATACAGAGGACATAGCAATAGGCAATCGTACGTTTTTATATTTTCTTGACAAGCGTACCATGAGAATGATCTTCATCCGCATGGTTGTATCGACTGAATGCAGCTCGGACTCTGCCCTGGAAACGTATATAGCACAAATAGAGTAAACGTCATTAACGGAATACTCAAGTAGCAGTACAATCCAAAATGTCTGAAGAAGGCCCTGCTCATTCCAATCCCGAAGCCTGGAAAATAATCTAAATGCCTAGATGGCTACCGGCCGATCTTATTGTTGAGTTGAGTGCAATGGCTGAACTTTTAAACAAAATCATACAAAATCTCGAGAATATCAAGGCATCTTCTTGAACTTTCAACTGAGAAAACACTTTCATATGTTGGGGATATACCAAGATTCACACTGCAGGTTCTGTGATGAGAAGGACACACCAGCCTCACACATACTGTTTGGATACAAAGCTCTGGCACACAAGTGAATGGATATTATCAGACACTGTTGGAAAATAATTATTTAAGGCATTTAGATATTCTTCAGGAATGATTTCTCAAAATTATTTTCAAAAAAGATATACCTGATATCTGATCTTCTATTCAAAGAAAGCCAAAAAAATGGACAGTAGACAATTGAACCCGTCATTTCAAAAAGGGCACCATTTTGTTCAAAATCATCAGTTCAATATCAGTAAAATATCTGTATGATGAATGTTTTGGTATAATAAATGAATCTCACAAAAAGTATATGTTCTCACTTTCTCATCTTGTATGTTCAGTTCCGTTAGTACCATAGAATGGAATAGAAATTTATTAACCAAGTCAGCTACAGGAGTATATACATATGGCACGTTATGATAAAATTAAACATTAACGCAAATATTAATCATTGTTGAAACCTGAAATTAGATGAAGTCGAGATGAAATAACCGTGCTACTGGTACATAATGTGGCACGTCATAATGTATATACTTGCAATAAATAAATGAAAAGAGGAATACTATCTGTACAAATAACATATAAAATTGTTGAGTATACATACATAGCAATTCCAATAGATAAAAGTCAACATTTACAAATAGACAGGCATTTTTAAAATCCATTAAACAGATAAATATTCAGGTATACTATAAAAACAATTATTTACAAGAAATTTTTTCACGTCGGATTTGAATTTGAGTATGTCATGAATTTGCTTAAGGTTTAGAGGGAGCTTATATAATTTGATAGCATTATAAAGTGGTGATTTCTCATAGGCTAGCATACGATGTAAAGGTACCATCAAAGTATTGCTATTTCGGGTATTGTGTTCATGTGATGTTGAGAGAGTGGGTAGATATTTCAGATTTTCTCTTGCGTACATCAGACACTTAAGAATATATATACAAGGAACACTAAGGATCTAAATATCCTATTTTGAAAATCAGTCTTGTGATCCATTGAACTGAGAAAAATTTTGTGAAATTTGTGGCTCTGCCCCAACACATAATGTTTTGTGATATATGTGAGTAAGTATATATAGTAGTCCTGAAAAGTTTTTATGACTATGGTCGTTCACATCGAGAAACGGCACGGTATTATTTTGCTTTCTTTTTCCGTCGTGAAATTGATTGAGTTCCTCAGGTTATTTATTTTTGAGAGGAAGTCCTCAAGATGTTCATTCATCTCTGTGGTTTCATATGATGAAGGTGAAACTAAATTCTTTAGTTCCCCTTTACCATTCGAGTTTTTTTACTACTAGATCCACATTTCCAGGTGATAAAAATTAACAAATACTTTTACTATAGGTCTATCTCTCTCACAAATGAATGAAATGAATATTTCTGTTTCAAGAAATCGGAGTAAAAGCATCTGCTCGAGGTTTATGCATACGACACATTAGACCATCAGTTAGTATGCAAACCAGTCGTATTTATATCAATTGAATAATTACCAAGAATGAATATTAATGGGTGTGAACATATTCCTAGTGGATGTGGTCAGGTACGATCACACCCACCCATGCCAAAAATGGTTATCATTCCATTATCGGACTCAAATAGGAAAAAAATACTCATTTATCAACACTCGTATAGCTTATCCAAAGTCTATGCGGGTAGCGGACGATACCGATATTATTTGACGTGGCGCACCAGGCAGATTTTTTGGCGGCGAGTCAGACATAGGAAAACTCACAGGACCCGCCTGGGTTGTTATCCAGGCAACTCACATCACCACTGTTTCTCAACAAGATATGTGGTTGCTTGGTTGCCTACAGCAGAAGTTTCTCCACCGATCCCTTTGAAGGTTATGGTTTTCGGTGGATTTTTCACATAGTATCGTTATTAAAAAAAAAAATCCTGCAGAGTCGGAATTCTCGTGATTTATTATTATGAGATTCCTCAACAAGTATTGCACATTCCTCTAGAAACCGGTGGCCGTTTCGTTGAACACAAATGATTCGAGGCCGCTAAACAAACATAAATTTAATTTGATATGTTACTCAACATTCAGTCGTAATTAGATATCGTGCAGAGATAATTGAATATAACAGTGTGTAATTACGCTAATGATGCAAATTTTAAAACTTCATCTCTGAAAATTAATTGAGATTCGAATAAGTGAAGTCATTTCGCATGATGTTAAAACGAGACCTACTCCAATGGGAAAGTTTACTAACCACCTTTGATTTTTTTTGAAAAACCTTCATCTCTTCAATTGTAGATATTCCTGTAGTATCCTGTATGAAAATTAAAATTACACCAGTTGCAAGCGATAATAATAATAATATTTTGAATCGATGTAGGCGATACTTGATGAAAATCCATGTTAATGTTTAGATAAAACTTTAATTTTGATTTTCACTATTTGAGTTTACAAAACTGCGACATATGTTTCGCCAATACAATGGCTTCTTCAAGCAGAAGTATACTAAGTTCTAATTACAATGTCCTTCTTGTATATTCTTAATCGTTAATTAATAAGAGGGCAAATTGATACCTGTCCTCGGTTTACGCAACCGATAACCAAAATAAAATTTTTGTTTACATTTACCTGGACTTATGGCAAAACAAATTCAGAAGAGGGGAGTTGTTGAGTTCTGTTTGGTCATTGATTAATTTCTGAGAATTCTTCTCTTTATTAATTTCTAAACTTTCGAGTAAATTCAACTTCACCCATTTTCCTTCCACATGCAGTACTTCAAGGTCATGCTCGAAGGTATGATTTTCTGCTAGTAGATGGGCAGCAAAAGTTGAATTTGTTTTGCCATTTACAAAACAATTTCTGTGCTCAACTAGGCGCTTTTTGAAGGTTCTACCAGTTTGTCCGATATAAAACATTGGACAAGAACCACAAGTTAATTTATAAACTCCACTCATTTCTAGTTTTTCGACTTTGTCTTTGGTTTTAAAAGATAGTTAGTAGACAGTATTCTAGCGAAGAAATTATATAGAAAACCAATTCAAGAAGTTTATCCTAGTATTAAAGATCACAAGAAGTTTAAAATAATAACAATATATCGGAGAATGTAGTAATAAAATAGCACATTTTTTAAAAAAGCAAGATCTTAATATTGCTTTCAAAACTAACAATACTTTGGATAAATATATTAAAAATAATTATTCAAACTGGAATACGCTGGAAATGTATCATGATTTTTAAATACGTATGAAACACTTCAGAAATAAATTGTCGCCTTTATATGATGTATTCCAAAAATATTATATCTCTCAATATTCATAATTTTTCAAATGGTAAAACAATTTATTTCAAGATTGAAAGTATTCGGCAAGTAAGTAGTACTGAAGTGACGATCGTGTCCGAATTCGAGAATCATTGACTAACTAGAGTCGAAATTATGCAAATTAAATATGGGGACGGCATCGTATAGCAATCCATAAGAAAGGAATTAGTAATTGCCTCCAATTTTCAGCTCGAACGGGATCATCGCAAAACGCGGAAAAATGTGTATTCTTAATGCCTACAAAGTACCACCTTAAACTGTTATTTCTGCTAAATGCCTATAATTGCAGAACACGTTTTGATACAGGCTTGAACAAGAGCACTGCCATTTGGCAGATAATAATAGCTATCGCTATTTTTTCAATTACCTCAGATGGTAGGGGTGTTTAAAAAAATCCTCGATCGAATGTAATAAAGATGTTAAAGTAATAACAGATATGTTCGTCGTTTCTTATTAGGCATTTCAGATTTTCCAAATTGATACGAGCTAACCGCGAGTTGAAGTAATAATAGTGGTTAAGGTTTTTTATGTGTTTTGACTGTACGGATCATTTTCGCGAATGAATTTTAATGATATGATTATTTTGATAGACATAATGATTCAATCAGCCTCGTATATTTTTGATTAACCCGTATACTTTCACCTTCGTCTGGTTTGTATGTAGGTTTATTTGTGTGCATCTATACCGGGTAATTCAGATACGAGTGCCACCACCATTGGGATTTTGGAAACTATAAGATATATAAAGATGCTTAAAGTGGGGCAAATTTGCGCATGCACTGAAAAAAATCTTTGGATTACAAGGTGAATTCACTTCAATATTCATTGGTCACTTCACAGCAATTCAACTGTAATTCTATCTTCGCCAACATTAACAGGGTATTTTCACGTAGGTAATGAAAAAAATATTGTGTTAATTCCGAAATAATATGAAATCTTAAAATATTCAAGTGAAACAACAAATTTATATTGTGAAATTCTATGCACTTAGTTATATTTCAATGAAAAATTACGGTCAATTTGTGAAGTTTCGAATATTATGGCAATTTCACACATTTTATGAATTTTTTATGTTCACTATGGGAATTCACAACAAAAAATTACAAATAATTTACTCACTATCCTATAAAATCACCATACTTTTGTAAAGGAAACAAATTTTCTGTGAATTTACTAACAAATACCATTATTATCCGTATTTGAGTCAATGAATTGTGAATGAACATTCTAATAATAATATCACATTGTTAAATTACAAAAGCTTCGTCTGTTGCTTCATACTTTTCACAAGTTTTCGACAAATAATATGGAAGAACAGTTTTTCCTATGATTCTGTAAGTTCTCTGTGTTTTCGGTGAAGTTTCAGTAACTGTGAAAACACAGCTGAAAATTACAATAAAAATCTCATACAAAGTGAAAATCACCGGTGTTATGAATAATGATCAGACACATATATTCATAATGATAGTCAAAGCATTCTATATCTACTAAGTGACACCTTCATCAAAAGTATACAATATATGTAAATAGGTTTATCTCTGGAATGGGCGAACATCTGCACGAAAAAGTAAAGTCAAAATGCATACTGCTAGAATCATATCTGCGATATATAGATATTTCATCGAAGACGACAAATTATTACATCAGATGAAACGATTTCGGCCAGTGATAAAATTACAATAGTATTTCATTTGGTAAACATCGTGAATAATAATTGTTCGACTTGCCAGTCGTACTTAAAAGTTTATTTTGATATGAAATTATATTTTGTTACCCTTCACGATATTCGAAATTGTTCTAGCATGGAATCAGCAATGCTTCTTTGAAAAATCACAGTAAAATTTTATTATTATGAAAATATTGTGAATCATTCGCATTCTTGCGGTGATTTTCCAGATTTTCGTATTTTCTGACCAATCAAATCATGTTTGCAGATGTGGAATTGCGCTTCCAGTGCGTATTTCTATATTTCATTAGGCCGTCTGCTGTCTCGCCCTTAGTTGGTTCATAGATTTGGTCAAGACAACGTGTTAATTTTGTGCAGTATTTTAGTGAGTTCAACTTAAGGTAGGTGAATTTATGTCATTTCCACAATGTTTGTAAGGAAGTATGTTTACTATCACAGAAATAATCCTTCTACGATTTTTCACTGTCAAAAAGAGAGTGTCTACTCAGAACAAAAGCTATTAGGTTTTTAAGTCACATTTGTTATAGTTTCATACCCTAAAAAGAAATCACCTACCAAAGCCACATTGAAGTGTTTAGTGAAAGATTGTTCTTTTTTTAATAATGATCAGAAAATTATTAGTAAACATTCAAACAATCATATAAAAGGGGATATTTTATGAAATGCTCCTGAAAGAATTGTGCTTCCGAAGTCATTTTTAATAAGGTTACAAACTTAAGTAATCATACATTGAGGAAAATCTTCAAATTGGTTATGTCAAATCAATTCTCTCGTGATTCAGAAGAAGAGTTAGAGACAGAATTGCAATAACATTAATTTGATGGTATATAAAGTGAAAGTTCTGAAGAAAATTGTACAAAACTTAATTTAAAATGTTTGAGTTTCTTATATTCAACTCTCGAACCTAACTATCTTATATTACCGATGAGGCTCTACAGTTTTTCACAAATGGAAAGATGGACGTGCATTCCATTTATAAAAATGCGTAGAGCCTTATCGGTAACAAGATACGATAAGAGAGTTGAATATGTATAAGGAACTCAATAATTTCAAATTGAGTTTTGTTAAATTTTCTTCTGGAAACTACCACCACTTAAATGGAATTTCAGGTCTATGCTTGGATTCAGATGTACAAGATATAATGAATCGTACCCTTGATAAGACTCATAATTCAAAAGATGTAATTCTTAGAAGTGAATATATTAGGCATAAATATTACAACACTGATGCCTTCAAATATGTTCAGCCGGTCAAAGTCACCCTGAATAATGACGAATTATTTGATTACAACCAACTTTAAAAACTCTTCATATTATGTTCCACACTTCGAGAAAAAAATTGATTCTTCCTTATCAGATTTCAGTGACAGTATGTGCTTCAGAAAATTGATTTTTTTCCAATGGTAAGAATACCATATGACATATTTTGTATCAAAATTCATTTTTGAATCAAATAGAGAGTAGAGTAACAACATGGGTAAATCACACCATCAATTATTATTTTAAATTGGAATGTCACAATAGAGAATTCAATTAATAATGTAAATCTACCAAGAAAAACACACTTCGGTATTGTGAATTCATCAATACTTATGCGGCAATTTCACCTCAATGTTGTGAAATTATTATGTGATTTCACAATCGAATCAAGAATTCATAAGGTCACAAACATGTTGTAAATTCCGTTTGTGAATTCACAATAGATATGTGAGGTCCAAGTGTAAATTTACATTCATATTTAAAAAATCACAACGTAGAAATACTAACAAACATGTGAAATCCGCGCAGCAAGTGTGATTCCACAACTTCTTGAAGTTGGAACATTCCGAATTGTTCATATCAATATCACAATAGAATTGTGAAATTCTTGTTCATATGTGAAATGTTACAACTTCATTGGTAATCATTCACAGTAGATATCGTAGGCAACAAATAACCTATGATTTTCACTGTAATTTCACAAAAAACTTTTTTCAGTATGTATGTGATAGATAGTAGCGTTAACAAATGTTTTTGACGGAGTCACAGCCTACTTGAAAATTTTAGTTTTTGTGAAATATACAAGGTTGTGACAAAACAAAGCATCACATATACATCGTTTGAATCAGAATGAAAAACTCTATTTTAATTTGTAACAGTTCAATATGACGCCCATAAGAAAAAAATGAAGTTTATAGTGGCCGAGAGAAGAAACGTCAGATGGTAAGTCTGAAAAAACCGTCGTATAGCGGGGACATAATGGCAATATAAATGTAGGTACTATTTACTTTATATTCTTCATCAAATAACGGCAGAAAAAAATAGAAATGGTTTTTTTCCGAATATACTCGGAATTTTAAAACGGCATATGGCTGGTCACATAGATGTGCAAATTTGTCACAATTTAACCATCTTTTTATCTCTTATATAGATTCCGAAGTACCAATGTTGGCCCTCGAATTTGAATTACAGGGTATATATTCTTCTTTCTACTACATAAAATATATTCACCATTACTATGCTTTCACCCCCAACATTTGGATTAATCTTAGTTTGCATTTAGTGTCCAAGCAAGAATTATTTTATAGATGTGATGTCCCTCTTTAGATATATCCTTCATTGTATATTCTAAATTTCGCGAGTGGAGGGGGTATAATGTGAACTCTCGTCAAATTCAACTACAGCACAAGCTTGCTTGTAAGTCAATAGAGAAAACTGTGAATAACACATTTTGTAGTGTGATTTGTTACAAACTTTTCCAATTTTTATCTCGTTTTCGGTTGGACTTTCATTACCCTTTTTCTCCCAAGGAATCGACTTATGTTTCAGAATTATTTGATATACTTACTTGATTAGGTTCGTAGAAAGGCATGAGTGAATTTTTGTTTAATTTTAGATTTTCCATTTATACAGTAATGTTGAAAATATTAGTGGATGTTACTGGATTGAAGAATCAGTAATCCTTCCTACTATCAGTAGAGAGTGTTCTGCGAAAGTTTCTGCAATAGTTGCTTTGCTATCGATTAATTTGTTTTCAATGTACCTACTTGTGAGTATTTGTCTTTTGAATCTTTTCCCATTAATTTATTTACCGCTCTTCATAGTGGATACTTCTGATTCAGTTAAAGGTTGTGGCGTTGGAAGCAGAAGTAAGTAGTTGATTTGATGGTGTCAAATATCGCAACACAAAAATGAGACCCCCGTATTCTCCTGTACTCACAGGTTACAGAGTTTGCTCGTAAGGGTACAGAAAGCATATAATTTTTCAGAAGAATCAAGCAAATTTCTCATTTTATAAAATTTTTGGATGGAAATATTTTATAATCTTGCAAGAAGACTTCTGGTGTCTTATTCTAAATGAGACAGAAACATGTAATAGATTAATAAAAGTGACTAATGAGTCTTTTTATTCCGAATTGACACTTACCTACTTATATAACCCAAATTTCAGTCTACACTGAAAAATTTGTTGTTGACGATTATCTCTTCACTATAAAAAGTGCTGCAGCTTTTCAATGCTGATGGCTTTTCACATACCTGACCCATAATTTCTATCGCGTATCTATCATCTCCTAAATAACCAGATAGATTCGGTGTCGATATAGGCGGTGTGTAACGTCCAGCTAGTGGCCAGTGAATTAATCATTAAAACATTCCAAACAGCCGGTCCTCCATGTTCAAATCATTAAAAATTATCCTTTGTTTAATGCGCACTGTTACAACTTATCTATTAACATTTAATATCCTGCTAGCCTATAATTTGTGATCTTATCGGGCCTCAACGTTCATAGTATACTGTTTTTTCAAGTGTAAAACCTAATAAATAATTGTATTATTATATCT
Source organism: Chrysolina americana (assembly GCA_958502065.1). Lineage (NCBI taxonomy): Eukaryota > Metazoa > Arthropoda > Insecta > Coleoptera > Chrysomelidae > Chrysolina > Chrysolina americana. Next base: position 16,641,338 of record OY293411.1, on the reverse strand, counting down.
AATAATCGATTTCACACTTTACTGGAATGCCTCGGGTTGTCAAATTCCATTTCATGATATTGGCTAAATATGATTCTCATTTCATCCAAAACAACCTGGAGGAATGTATTTACATTTCGTTTAGATAAAACAGATTGTTGCGCATTCTTGTACTGAGATGTTTTAATGATTTATTGAGGCTGTCCCGTTTGAATTCTGAGACGGAAGATCTTTCCTGAACCATGGGCGTACACAGTGAAAGTAATCAAGTCTCCTTCTTAAAGTGCCAAGTAGACTCCTGCGGAGGCGTCTTTGGTCCTTGTTACCATATGGTTCTATTGATTACAGCACTCGTTTATTCCCGTGAGAGAAAATCTTTTCAAATGTAGGTATAACCAGAGTTTTCGGGAATTTATGTATGGACAATGACTTTGTATACTTCATCATATCGTTACATTCTGAACGAGTTCGTTTTTGCTCATCATCTGTGAATAAGTCTAAACAATGTGACAGTTTTAGCATATCTGAACTCAGAGAAATCGGTAGTGACAAACAAGTTCCAGAAAATATCAAATAACGGAACAATGGTCGCAGAGGGTACTTTTCAGCAAAAATTTCAGCTGTCCAACAAAGTTTGGATAGTAATATCGAAGTCAATAGTGTTGGACGCATTGCTGGAGCTTTCATGGCTGGCATCAATATTTTGGTTGGTTTCTGAATATACTAATTTCATCATTCTGGATCGATTAGCGTTCATATAGTACTGTATCATTGACGAAAACCGAATTGGAATGAATTCTTAATGGAGTAATGGTTAACATAGAAAGTGATCTGGCAATGAATAATTTTTTCGAAAACTTTTGAAAACGCAGAGTATTGATATGGGGCGAAAATCTGAAGGATTGATGGCTTGCTTCTGTGTTGGAATAGTACGAACGCATGGAAGGGTCACAAATAATTAAAAAATATATTTCCGACTTTGCAACTCGGAATCAGCCTAATTCTGACCTCGCTACTCGGAATTAGTATAATTGTGACTTCGCAACTCGGAATTAGCCTAATTCTGACTTCGCAACTCGGAATTAGGCTAATTCTGACTTCGCAACTCGGAATTAGCCTAATTCTGACTTCGCAACTCGGAAATAGGCTAATTCTGACTTCGCAACTTGGAGTTAGTATAATTCCAACTTCACAACTCGGAATTAGTATAAATCCGACTTTACAACTCGAAATTAGTATTAGTATTGCGATTCTACGTGTTGGCATTGAAATTCTACTGGAAGTGAAAAGAAGGCTGACAGAAAGAAATCTTTTTAGATGAAGGAAATTCACTGTTCTACAATATACCAACTTGAATGTACAGGACTTTTATCCAAACACCAAACCACTATTTTTATTACACATCGAAAAATATACTCAGTTTATATTTTCAATTGAGCTGCCTCTAGACAGACGCATCTGAGATAATAGTGCAAGCTCTAACGGAATGTATTTCTGCAATCATCATTTCCTCAAATTTGTAGACGTGAAACGAAAACACTATAATACTAATATTAATAATATTCCCTCATAAACACTCATGGAGTGTATCCAAAGGCACCGACCGTGCGGGTAGATTTACCTACTGCACCACCCCGGACGACAGGATTGTTATCTGGACAACTCACATTACACGTGCTTTTTCAAACAAGGCATGAGGTCTATCGACTCCACTAGAATTGTAAAAAAAAAATCTCATTCCCAGGACTCGAACCTGGCCAAGTGCTAGCACAAGTTTCAACGGCTGACATCTAACCGCTTTGCTACCGACCACCACAATACAAATTGTTTCGTTAGTTCTGATCATTTCTTAATCGAAGCCTTATTTAAATATCCTAAGTAGTCAAATGTTATTTGAATTTAATTGATAATTAAAATTTGTTTACGAGCATTCAGCTGACAAAATCTGGAAACTTTACCTCTGCTAATGTAAATATGTGGCTGAAGTACTGCTATATATCAAACCCATGGTACACGATCGAATTATTTCAACAAACTGCCTTGAAGTGACGTCATCTTTGTTGGTAAATACAAATCGTGAGAAGCAAACCAATGGAAATGACGTCACTGTGAAGCAATCTCATGAAACTATTTGAGTGTGCCTTTACTTACTTCATGTATTTTTGTGCCAAATGATCGAGATTATATAATAGATTTACGTGCACTGCATTTTCTTATTTTTCAACTCGACCTATTTGTTAGCTACCTACTAATTTCGAGTTGTAAAGTCGGATTTATACAAATTCCGAGTTGTGAAGTCGGAATTAGGCTAATTTCCAGTTGTGAAGTCAGAATTATACTAATTTCAAGTTGTGAAGTCGGAATTGAACTAATTTCGACTTGTAAAGTCGGAATTAGGCTGATTATAAATTTTTATTCTGCGTGGCTTTTCTAAGCTTTTGTAGAATAGAGATAATTTTGATTTGTTTCCATAAAATGTGAAAAACTCCGGAATATCGAGAAATGTTGAATATATGGATGAGTACTGGTAGAATTTGGTCTATCACTAAATATAAATATGAAAAAAATTCAGTATTAGAAGATTGAACTGTAATATTTCGAACAAGTTCGAAATTTTGGGCCGGAGAGGTATCAACATAGTGAATGGAATACGAAGTACCCTTCTGTCCAAGCGTTTTCACCAAGCGGAAAAATGAAGGCAAACATTTGTCAGGAAACAACTACTTCCCTGGCTAATACCACGACGGACATTGAACTACCTATGACAGATATTTGTGCAATGTTCTTCCAAGAAGACCCAATTGCAAGTGCTTTTCTTTTAGTTGAACAGAAGATTATCCTTAATTTGGCTGGGAATGACCACCTGCAAACATGCATGTTTCGAGGTTTTGCCTCTCATCAGTGCCAGGGTAGGTCGGACAACATTACAATATAATTGTCCTGTCTCTGTTAAATGAATAATAATCAACTGTTTAACTAATATTTCCCCACGGATGAAACTACGACCCACAACTAAGTTGGTCGCAGCGCCATCCGCACGGAAAATCAAGAAACAAACACTCCTAGGCAACACAACATTTGTTTGCATTTATTTTCCACTTGGTGAAAACGCTTGGAGAGAAAGGTACTTCGTATTCATTTAGTTCAGTATTAGAAGTCAGTTGAAAATGAAGGGGAATGTTGTAAATATCTTAAAACACGTTCCACTATCCAGACTTTTTTTTTCTTGTTGAATCGTAGGTGAACATTAAAACCCTACAAAGCCGTCCCATTGAAATAAAGCACCCAGTAAATAGATATCAACCAATCGTGCTGAATTATCAGTAATTTTAAAAAGAATAGCATTCGTCTCCTGTGTGGAATTGAATTTAAAAAATATGATTAGACTACACACCTGTTGTTACTTAGCATAATTTTTTGACAAATTAACGGTAACCATTTGCCTAATTGGGTAATTATATTCAGCACGTCAACCATCTTTTTTTTTCGGTTTCTCTTGATAAGAAAATGTAAATTAAAATTAAATGATTCCAACAACTTCCTTTAATAGTATAATTATAGGCAGTTCATAATAATTAATGTTTAATTGTTTCAATATACTCAAATACAAAATGAACGTATTCATTTCGTTATGCGACCTTTTGGTATAATCGTCTTTGGTTGATTTTGCAGATGCACAACTGGTTTGGAGTAGAAAAAGCTCAAACTGCAACGTTAATATGCAAATGACGAAGGATACTCAATAATTTCGAAATAAAGCCAGAAATAAACTCGTATGATAGCGAGTGGGGACTGTAAAATTGTATTATTATTACTAACAAGTTGGAGACGAAGTACCTAACCATGAAAAAGTACACATGTAGAAATTCAATGATTCATTACGTCGTATGCATAGACAATTTCTCGTAGAACTGCAATAAGTAGGTATTTGTTCATTCAATTTGATTTCGAGAGACCTCGTGAAGCCGTCTTGACGAGTAGGAAACTACGAAACAGCTGTCGACGGATGTTGAGCTCTCGGAATTGAATCGGAAATACTCTATTCACTTTAGATACTGTTTGCGTTCCTCTTATAGCACGAGAAACTTGATTGAGTCTTGGGTTGGTCAGTACAACGAAATGTTGGCTTCCTGTGAATGAGTGGATAATCATCTAACTTTGGATTCTATGGTTCGTTTCAAATTGAGTTTCAACTGGTGACATCTACAGTCAACAGTTACTTTTTATTTATATATAGAATCCATATAACACCGAGTTCTAAATGCTGAATTGCACAGCGATATAGTTGTTTAAGCCAAATATGTATGCCAGTCTTCAGTATATTTATGAGGGAGTTACTCGGGGAGTTATGCTTGTAGAACAGACGTGTTCCATAAATCATTCAGAACTCTATTTTGTAGCTTCTACCTAAACAGGAAAAGTTGTTTTTACTTATTGTTGGAACTTTGCTCTAATATCTGGAGTAAAATGAGTTATATCGAATAGATAATTACTTATAAGAGCAAATAACATCTTTTGATATCTTGCCATCTTTAGCCACTTCATATTAATTTTGTGGTCTGATAAGCACTATTGATCACATATAAGTTTTTTCCAATAATTTTTTCCATATGTTAAAATGATCTATTCTCCTATATGTTACATACTTTATAGAAAATGTAATAAGTGTCCATTATTTCAATGGACGATTCCTCAGTTATTTTATAAGGTGAAAAGTTCATATCATGATTCCGCAAGGCCTTAATTTTTCAGATAAATGGTGTTAAAAATGTATATTTATTTTGGTTCTCAGAATTGGTATAACAGAATTTTTAATGTTATGTGTGAATGGTTGGGATACGGCCAAGATAACTGAAACCACTTTGGATCTGTTGCCGACGTACATGCAGTACCCAAAAGAGACAATTACCTGTAGGTGGCGCCCCTTGCAATTAAGGGCCAAAGTAAGATCAAATTTAAATTTCTCGTATGAAAAATATTCTATTACTTACCCATTTTCGTCCAAATATCGACATTATTTAAAAAATGCGGACTCATGCTTATATGAACTCTTCACCTTATGAATAACTGATGAATCTTTTTGTAAAATATCGGATACTTATTACATAACACCCTGTATATTTGTGTCCTATGGATTGGTGCCTACGTAACTGATTGTTTCCGCAGTCCTGAATTCAGGCTTTAGAATATCAAAAAATCAGAAAAGTAATCTCGGAGCGCTAGGGTGAATGATATGATCCTTGCGACCCTTACCTACATGCACTATTGACAAATTGGGATTGTGTCGTATACTATTTGTGAACGTGAAACAGGCGCCTCATTTCACAAGCGACTTATATTTTCAACATTGGTTTGAATTATCTTAGATATAAGATTTACAGAACGTATCAAAATATATCTGTTGATTGAAATTCATTGTCTATGAAGGCTGAACAAAGTAATACACAAGGTGATTCATAATTCTATAGTTCTTGGATAATTTCAAGAATAATTCTATATATTAACGTAGGTTCTGAGATACAGGGTGTTGAAATATAACAAAATTTATAATGAAACTGTGTTTCAAATAAATATTATTTTTATAATTGTCTTCTATCTTCTCATGAAAATCGATAATAGGTAGGATAATGGATGCCTGTGGTGTCACTCAATGAGAACAAAAAGTAGGTATTTTCCCCTTCACTACACAAGTCATTTAATTCCTACATGCGCATTTTGATAACCATGTTACAGTAGAGATTACTTACTAAACTAAACTAAAAAGTTTATCAATCCCTAGTGATGAAAATAACATGGTTATCGAAATGCCTATACCTACAGAAAATATTTTCCATCTGGCGAATAGTTTTTGATTGAAAGAATTAATTGCATTCATTTATATACCGAAATAATCGCACCGGAACAACTAAACGAAGGCATTTTATTTTTTAAACAAAAAACCGTTTGTCAGACAACTGAATCAAAATCATGAAAATAATATTTTATTGACAAAAAACACTAGCGTATCAATATTCAGATTGAAAATATTGCGGGGCATGTTATCAAGAACGCTACAGATCAAGGAAAGAAATATATTATATAGGAGTACTTTGCAAGTACCAAAATTTCAAAAGAAAAAACAATGCGGTTTTGGAGTTGAATTTCAACACTCGTTTTCCCAGAAATGAAGCGGTTGCAGGCCTGCGTTCGTATAATTATTTTGAATTTTTAAATGGAACACCCTGTATATTGTAATTTTTTTTTATTTCTGACAGAATTCTTGACCAAAATGTGACATTTTAAGAGTTTTCACTTATTTAGAGTCATTATTAATATTGCGTCAAGGTGACCATGATCGGACGTAAACTAATCCTCCGGTGATGATGTCAGAATATTACAATCGCAAAGTATTAGTAACTACTTAGTATGAAATATAGGAATAAGAAAAGTTGGTAAAATTACATTTTCGTGCCTACTTACCTATTAATTTTTGAATGGCGACCATTTGTGACAAGCACTTTCCGAAAAAAGGTTTTTTTTGACGATTGTAGGTAACAATACTTTATTTGCGACTGGAATAAGAACATTAATTAATTATTATTAGAAAAATACTGGATAATATTTCATTTACTTTTCTCAAGTGTGCCATGTATAATTTACTTTCTTTTGTAATCACTTTCAGAAAAAAGGATTTTTTGACGAATCTAAAAAACTAATTTATTTCCGATGGATTAACTAATAATTTCAGGGATGCACTTGAATTATTTGAAAGTTAATATCGTAATTTCTTAAAAATTTCACTGCCGTAAATGTTCAAAGTCCTTGTTCAAGACATATTCAGCTGTTCAATTGTTTCTCCCAACATGTTTCGTAACATTTTAGGCGTTATACTTCTATAAATGCCTGTAGAATTATTTCTTCTGAGATTGCAAGAATGGAAGCTGTTGCATAGTACCTAGACCATTTTTTCAATAGGTATATCCCTATATAAAGAATTCGAGTGAGATTCAGTGAGCGTACTGGACCATTGGCTGCAATGACTTGATTAAAAATGCTCTATTAAGTGATTAAGAACCTCTCTGGTATTATGAGGGGGTGCTCCATCTTGTTGGAAGTAAATTTGCTGCAAAACTGCTGAAGGTAGATTATTAAGATGAAGTACGTCGAAACAATTGTTACGAGATTGATAAAAATCCCCTAGCTACGCCGCTGAATAGACTCGCACGCGTATCGTCGATATGGTTTCCTAGAAAAAGGCAGATAATTGCCGGTAATGAATATTCGGGATAACCGAACCGTCGCATCGCGAAGATTCTGGTTACACTTGAGTACTTATATAAACGCGAGACATTTGTCTGGATTAAGAAGTTTTATGGAAAGGAGTTTGATTAAGAAGATTATGAAGAAGTGATAAGCAGTTTTTGAAGAAGTATAGAAGTGTTTGGAATATTTAGTTATTTGTATTGTTGTATAGAGTTTAATCAGTCAGTGAAGTAGTTTATTATTTATTATTTAGCAAAAACGTAACAATATTAACCTAATTATTCTGTTTCCAACGATAACAGCCCAGACATTGACGCCAAACTTTTCTTTAAAATTGCCCTCTCTTATTGCATGTTGGTTTTGTTGGGCCTAGTACCGCGACTATTTTGCTTATTAAACATACCATTTTGGATAAATTGTTATTCGTCTGAAATTCTATTTTCCGATATTGATACAATTTGGATTAACTGTTTGATTTTGAAGCAGCCTATCACAAAACACTACCGGTCAGTATACAAATGTTGATGTAACCGATATTTAAATGCTCAATATCCGGGCTTTTTCAGTATTTTTCTTGCTGATTCGTGACTTATTTGCATTTTTCTCAACGCAAACTGGACTGGATTATGCTGATTGAGATATTTCTGAGCATACAATTGAGCAAATTCTTTGAATCTCTATGACATTCTCCAAATATTAATAACATCCATTTTTTCACTTTGAGTATATACACATAATTTTCATGAAAAATTAAAATGAAAGCGAATGAAAGAGGAATTTTTACTATCTGCTCATAAAGCTCATGTCACTTTCATTACCTGAGTGAGTGTTTTGTTCTTCAAAGAAGACTCAATAATAATAACTGCAAAATATTATGGCTCACTTGACAAAAGGAAATGAATTATTATCCAGTATTTTCCTTAGTAATATTCAATTCATGTTCTTATTTTTAAATCAATGGCAAATAAATTAGTCTCGTTAGATTCGTCAAAATCATTTTTATCGGAAAGTGCTTGTCAAAAAATGGCCGCCATTTGAAAAATAATAGTTAAACACGAGAATGTAGGTAATTTTGACAACTTTTCTTATTCCTATCTTTCATACTAGTCACTAAAACTTTGCGATTGTAATTTTCTGAAAAAACCTCTTAAATTAGTTTACGTTCAATCATGGCCACCTAGATGCAATATTAAACGTGACTCTAAAAAAGTGAAGTAATAGGCGTAAAAAGTCATATAAATTTAAAACCGGAGGCATTCCCAGTAAAACCGGAAGTGACCGGAAAGTGAAAAATATGCGAAAACTCTCCTCTTCACATACCATTTACCTATACCAAATCTCATTTTGATTCACCTAATATTCTAGAAGTTATGCTTTCTCTGATAGATTCGTTGACACCCGGTATTTGATTATACCGATAATTATGTATGTTGTCTCTCTGTGCAAGAATGTATTTGATCAAAGAAAACACTGTGCTAGGATCTCAATAATGAAGTCCCTAGGTTAGAAATATATACTTAGTCGATTGAACCAGCTCCATTATATCGCCAAACTCAAGTAGGTACATTTGGCTGGAAAGTAACACCAGAATAATTCATCAAACATAGAGACACAGCATTTATGTTAGCCTGCCAGAGAAGATCAACCCGTTATTGAAATCTTCATAAGGATGAGTAGGTATATACATTTCGGAATTCTAGTATCTTATAACTGAGTGAATGTACCAACCCTCAGAAATCATCGAGAGGCTTGTGCGAGTTAGGAAAGACCAGGTCCTTGCCTTTTAACGTGTGATGCTATGCACTTATAATTCATACTATTTGAGACGGTCCAAGTACGTCGGTCACCCAACCAAATAGATGGCTGCAGCCAGCGTTGCTTGATTTCTGTTCTACCCGACCTTCTTTCTCCACCTATCGTTTCTCTAGCAGTCGTTATATTTATTTTCATTCGGGAATGATTTCATTCAGTTTCCATGACTGTATCATAGTTATTGTGAATGACTGATTATTTGTCCTACTTAATTCTACCCATCAGCTGTTGAGCATTTCAGTTCAGTGGTTAAAACGTTTTGAACTTGCGAATTTAAGTAGAGAAATGTACCAACACATCTCTAGTAAGTGTTGGAGATTATTATTCATTCATTTCATTGACAGTTGTCTTGTATCAATAAGTATTGAAACTCCAAACCTTTTGGTTCTGTACACATTCGATTTGAGGCTGAGATTTGTTGAAAGTGAGCCTTGATCCCTATCATTCCAGGAGCACACAATGATTAGATTCTTTTTTAGATTTTTTGAGCCAAGCGTCAAAATTCATAATCATAGTCGCCACGAAATGAGCCTCCGTTTCCTTAAAACTAACGTACCTTTACCATGCGTTTCGCTGCCGCTGTCTTCGGACGGGGGGCCGGGAGGAGCTCGCATACCCGGACCCATTCCATGGGGGTATCTGGGCCTATTCAACGGAGAAAAAGCCCCGTGCATACCTAGCAGCTGAGCGGCGGTAGGAAATTGCAACAAAGGTGCCCAAGGTGGTCTGGGGGCGAGTTGGGCCGCTGCTGCCGCAGCATACAAATGGAGAGGAGGGGGCAGAACCCCCGATTCCAGGACCATTTTCTCGCCCACCTTGTTGAAGTTGAAGAAAATCACTTTGAAGCTTCACTGTGCACTTTGTCACTAAGCACGGCACTTCATGACAATGTCATTCATATCTATTATCTAGTCCTGGTCACTGTGAAGTGAATCTTTGTCGGACTTTAGCGGATCAGCTCTTCCGGCAATGTTCCTGTTCAATTTTCTGAAATTCCTGGAGTTTGGATTTTGACTAACTTTCACTTGCGTATAGTCCTTTTTAACTTTGCACTGCTTTTATCAGAGACAAACTGTGATATCTGTTGAAAATCGCGCTATCACGATAGTAAACTCATGTGCTGAGTTGGTTCGAATCACACAGGCATGTGTTTCGTCAGAGACGGCAGTATTCACTAAGATCGTGGAGTCGCTCGTGAATAGAGGGCGTTATAGCTTCCACTTCTCCTCCGTGGTTTGCCGATTGGTGCGGTTAGGCTCCTCCCAGCAGTATTTTCCCTCCCTCGTAGCTGAATATCATTATTGAGGAATGGGGTGATGTCAATATGTTTCTGTTATTTATCGTTTTAGATTTTGATGTCTTTTTGGTGTATAGTTGAATTTCCATGTTATATTATTTTTTGATGTATGAATAGGGATGGATATCTGGTGATATATTTCATTAGTGGGTATATATTTTATGTTGTAGGTACTATGATATCGATTGTAGATATTGAATAATTTATAGAGTACTTACTTAGTGATCTGAACACGAACGTAACTCAAGACTTAAGCAGTTATTTGAAATCCAACTACTTATCTATCTGCTCTTCCTCAGAAAGCGTTTTCAACTTTGATTTCGTTACCTATTTGCAAATATTTTGATTTTTCTTCAGTGAATTATTTTTGGAAATTGAGTTTATGAAAACTTCTGAATATACTACGAGTAGGTAAGGTAAGTCGTCTCTGAACTGACAAATAAAATGCTATGAACAAATATAACAAAAATATAGTCATTACTAAGGATAGGTAACATCCAACTTGAACAACCATCTGCCATTCTGTCACAATTCAATAAGTATTTTCTGGAAGTTCCCAGGGCATTGATATATAATATTGATATACCGGGTGGCTACGGAAGTATTGCCTACGGAATATCTCAGTTATTGTATGAAGTAGGTTTGTGACATTTGGAGCGTCGATATAATGACATAAGAGCTAGAATTTGAGCATATTGACATGTCGAAGTTAACTTCCGGTCTGACCGGAAGTAACATCAACTTTCTCATTTTAAATGGAAACACTATTTTTCTTTCTTTCCGCTTTATTCAGCATTCAATTCCCTTTCTAATGACATATCACAAGTTGGTATCTAACCAGAAACTAGATCAGAAAAAAATTATTATTGAAATTCACCGAGTAGGCCGTGGAAGCAAAATGAAAGCCAAAAATTGAAAAGTTGGCTATGGAAACCATACGTCACTTGATAACAGTTGCTACTACTGTGATATTTCATTTTCATTCGTCGGCGTTATAAAAAGCCGCCAAAAAAATATTGGAAAAATTGGGAAAAAAACAATACCCTGTAGGTCCATAACTTAAATAGGAACATACAACTTTTTCTTGCCTGTACTATTCAGCATATCCATTCCTTTCTAACGATATAATAGAAAGTAATTTTTTGAAATGAAATACCAAAAAATCCAATTATTATTATTTAAATAACAAAACAGATTATCGCCATACGCAAAAATAGCATTAAAAATAATGTGGAATGATAAATTATATCCTGTAGGTTCTAGGTTGAATATCAACATAAACGTACTTGGTGTGTGCCATCGTCCATAGATATTCTAATATCTACCTATAGACGATGTTTGTGCTATTCAGAATAATCATTCCATTGCAATAATCATTCGAACCAAAATATTAACAAGTAGGCTGATTAAGATGTATTTTGGAATGAAACAAAAAAGAAACGAGAGCTCTCACGAACGCTGCTATCCATATTATTTTGACGTTCGAAGTAGTGTTTGGAAATCGAAATCAGTTAGTGGAATATTCAAAAAATGCCCCGTTATTCACGAACCGAACAAATTGACATGCTTCTCATTTATGGTGAATGTTTAAAAAATTCTTATGCCGCTGAAAGATTGTATTTAGAGCGATATCCAGGGAGGCAGCAACCGTCAAGAAGGTATTTCCAGTGGCTTGAAGAAAAATTAAGAACTGAGCCTGATGTTCACGAAGACCAAGAAGCATTTGTTATTAATGAGGAAACTGAAATTAATGTATTAGCTTTAGTACAATATGATAGCACAATTTCCTCAAGGCAGATTGGCGCCCAATTAGCTATAAGTAAGGACTCTGCTAGGAAAATTTTGAAAAAACATCGATTTAAATCCTTCAAGTATCAGTTGCATCAACATTTGTATGAAAATGACGGTTAAAGGCGCCTGGAATATTGTAATTGGTTTCTTCGACAAAATGCTGAGAATCACCTATTTAACTATTATATCTTGTTTACGGACGAGTCAAGATTTACCAACAATGGATTATTTAACAGGAATAATACAAGGTAGGTACTGTACTTTATTTGGATTATTGTCGATAGTCGAAGTGTAAAGTGCTAAAAGTGTGAACGGTCTTTTGTTTCAGGTACTGGGCGATAGAAAACGAGCACCGGTTTCGACAAGGTGGCTTCCAGGAGAGATTTGGTGTGAATGTTTGGGCAGGAATAGTTGGAACTCATATTGTTGGCCCCATTCTTTTTCAAGGCCAACTAACCGGAGAGAGATACTTTAATTTTTTAACGAATGAAATTTCGGGATTCATTAACAACCTACCAGCGGAAATAACTGAGAGAATGTACTTCCAGCAAGATGGCGCCCCTCCGCATAATTCAAGAATAGCGAGAAATTATCTTCAAAATCGCTTTCAAGAGAGACTTATAACAACCCATGGTCCAGTCAGGTGGCCACCAAGGTCACCTGATCTTACTCCTTGCGACTTTTTTCTATTGGGGCATCTTAAAAATAGGGTGTATTCCACACAGCCAACAACTCTACATGAGCTAGAAGTAAAAATTCGTAGAGCTTTCCAAGATATCACGCCCCAAATGTTGAGAAACGTTTTACATGAAAATATCACTAGAGTCAATAAATGTATTGACGCTGAGGGAATGAATTTCGAACATTTGTTTTGAATTTATTTTATCTTTAATCCTATCAATTTGAATTTTTTTTTTTCGATAAATCTGTTTTTTTGTTATTTGAATAATACTAATTGGATTTTTTGGTATTTCATTTCAAAAAATTACTTTCTATTATATCATTAGAAAGGAATGGTTATGCTGAATAGTACAGGCAAGAAAAAGCTGTATATTCCTATTTAAGTTATGGACCTACAGAGTATTGTTTTTTCCCAATTTTTCCAATATTTTTTTGGCGGCTTTTTATAACGCCGACGAATAAAAATAAAATATCACAGTAGTAGCAACTGTTATCAAGTGACGTATGGTTTCCATAGCCAACTTTTCAATTTTTGGCTTTCATTTTGCTTCCACGGCCTACTCGGTGAATTTCAATAATAATTTTTTTCTGATCTAGTTTCTGGTTAGATACCAACTTGTGATATGTCATTAGAAAGGGAATTGAATGCTGAATAAAGCGAAAAGAAAAAAAATATAGTATTTCCATTTAAAATAAGAAAGTTGATGTTACTTCCGGTCAGACCGGCAGTTAACTTCGAGATGTCAATATGCTCAAATTCTAGCTCTTATGTCATTATATCGACGCTCCAAATTTCACAAACCTACTTCATACAATAACTGAGATATTCCGTAGGCAATACTTCCGTAGCCACCCGGTATATATCATTCCTACAGATAACACATGACAAAATAAATTCAATTTTTACCTAATTTTTCTAGATCCTTTCAGGGAAACAGAAATAATGCATATGTTGAGTACAGCGATGAAACCAAGAGATCTGCTGGAATGGGTGACATTTTTTTAATTCCATCATGAAACCTATCACTTTTTTAGTTAATTTTTCGTTTGCGACAGGTAGCTTTCCAAATATTTTAAAACTGGGGAAAGTAGGTAGGTACTGCCGATTCAAAAAAATAAGAAATCAAATAATCTAGATAATTGCAGACTTATAACCAAGTGTGTCACAAATGTTCGAATATGCCTTTTTAGATCGTATACTGAATTTCATGAATGCCTACAACATGGATTTCGTTGGGGTAAATCTACTCAAATATTTTAGAGTATGGTGTTCAGAAAGTTCGAACAATTGGTTATCTTCTTTCCTGATCAATAATAGTTGTCAATGCGTTTCTGTTAAATTGGAAGTCAATGAACAAATTTCAACATTCTTCTCTGAAGTAGGCCAGGTACAGTTGAGGGTTCCTCAGGGGTTGGTAACAGTCTTGAACTTGAAATGATGCATTCTAAATTTATCGCTTATGCAGATGATAATTGTCTACAATTTTTCTAGCTAAACTGCTATTCGTTTCATGTAAGTATTTGGAAATGGTGATTACAGCATATATAAAAAAAAACCACCCAATTTAGTAAAAAAAATTGTTTTGAATAATTTTTACTGATTTCATCAAACTTAAATCGGCAGAACATTATTATCCTCACAATTTTATTTAGATATTTTGTAGAATACCTACAATTATAACACTTGGATAATGAAAACAAAAAACAATGTTCCACCTATTTCAGTGAACATAACTTAGGATATAACTGTAAAATAAATTTGTTTTGAATAATTTTTACTGATTTTATTAAACTAAAATCGGTGGAATAGTATTATTCTAACAATTTATTCGGATGCTTTGTACCAAAAATTATAATAATACTTGGATAATAAAAAAACTTTAGTCCTACTTGAGTGAGCATAACTTAGGTTATACCTGTAAAATAATTTGTTTTGAATAATTTTATTCAAATATTTTGTACCTATAATTATCACCCTTGAAAAAAAAACTAAATTCCATCTCCTTCAGTTAACATAACATATAGGTTACAACTGTAAAATAAATTTGTTTCAGACTATTTTCACTAAGTAAATTAATTTTACTAAGATCAGTGGAAAATTGTTATTTTCACGATTTTATATAATTATAACTTGAATTATAAAAAATAAGGTCCCACCTGTTCTAATATGCAAAACTTCATCTATAATGATAAATTTAAACAATTAAGTAATAGTACTTTTTACTGAAATCAACACAAAATTATAATTATTAAAGTAATTACACTATATTACTATCTTTAATTATTATCTTATCCTATTCACCTATTATTGGTAATATTGAAAACACGATTATTAAAAAGATTTGTTGAACGATTTGAACTTCCAGAAAAAGCGTTTTCTTCAAATTCAACTGATGGTTTATGAAAAACGTTTGTTATTGAAGAATTGGTGTTTAGGACGTTACTCCTCATGGAGGACTCAATATTTTGATGATGTTCAGAATCTATTTGGAGATATGGCTCAATTGAATGGCTGCTGCTATATCCAGTTATTTTAATAAGTTGCTGTTCACCAATTCTTTTTTTAGCTAAGTTAGAAACAGCTGTAGCTCTTGCTGAATGATTTGTCACTTTATTTCTCTTCATGTCGATTCAAATATTAGATGCGAAAGCAGGTGGATATCGTATTCTTTCCTACTGGACAATCCTTATACCATCTTTTAGAGACACGTTGATTCCAATATGGATTATGGCTCAAAAATAATCCATCAGTTTTTATGATGTTACCTCTTGTTTTCTAATAGCTTTTTTGGTGGTGGTGGTGGTGGGTGGTCCAGTGGTAATGGTATCCAGCAGTGGAACTTCTGGCTCGCATCAGAGATACGTTCGAGGCTCCGGTACGGAATCTTTTTTCTCAAATACACGGGTCTTTTTTGGTGGCCACATGCCTTGTTGTAAATCAAATGTGATGTGAGTTGCCTAGATGCCAATCTCGACGTCTGGTGCCAGCTTGAAGTGCGCATCGATCACCCGGGGTGGTGCTGTAGGTTTTCCGGGTTTTCCTACAGACGAAAAAGTTAATACACCACCGAAACCATCAGTAAGTCGCCTCGGAGCGCCACGGCAAATAATAATAATAGCCATCCTCTATATATCCGCACAGGCTGTTTTGCTGTGCTATTTTATATCACTTTTGAAACACACCCTTTTAATCATAGCTGAGCTCTTTTTCCTCAGCATAGAAGCAGATGGATTATTAATATCTATAATAGAAATTTGCAGAGAAAAACTGAAAAAAATCATCTCCACACACACTGTCTTTACAGCTTCTGTATGCAGTGACACTAACTTTTCAACTTCTTTTCTAATATTCTCTTGATTCTCATTTCCAAAACGCTACATTTTTACTCAAAAAATAACAGAAACTTTGACAGTATACATTTTGACATAACAACAAACATTCTTGTCCAACTAGTCTTTTCTTCATTATGTCGGTTGCAATACAACTTAATTTAAAAATTTTCTAAATATTCATGAGTTCGAAAAAATTTCCGGAAATGATTTAATCTCGTATGGTACTCGGTAAGAAATTTCAACACCATTTTTGTTTGTCTTGTTTGAAAATTGAATTCGTCGGTCTGGTTCGTCCTCGGAAATTTCTTGGGTCAAAGTCATCTTATAGGAATGCCACTTTTCCAATTCTAATATTTTATGTGTAGTTGTAACTGGGATATCATGATTTTGGTTAATCCTTCTTAGGCTGTTGTGTGGATTTTTCTCCATTGCTAATAAAATATTCAATTTGACCTCCCCATTGATTTTAGGACGCCCAGCTTTAGGAAGATCATCAACACTACCAGTGTCTCGAAACTTTCTCTCAACTTTGCTCACTACTGATGGAGTTATGGGCCTATCCGGGTATTTAGTACTAAACAGTCCAACTACTCCTTGTGAACGAAAGTGAAAATTGACACTCAATTTTCACTTTGGTCATGAAACAATTTTAAACAAATTGTAACAATATTTTAAACCCAAAGGGTGCACTCAATGTAGTGTCTGTTTACACAATGGTTGTCGGTTTCATAGAACTTCAACATACTTGAAGAGTATCGCACTAATGATGGCATAATAGCCGAAAGCGCTTGCTTTAATAAATTTATTTATGCTAAATACCAATTACTCTTGAGTGACTAGTTACGTGTACAGAGCTTTAACAAAGTTCAAATTCAATAGAAAACATTTTCTTGAGTTATTATCATTGTAAATCAATGAATTTTTATTTTTTATTAAGTAGACAATTGATATTATTCATCATACACAATTAAAAAAGCAGCATATATTCATTGTGAGTATATTTGAAATATATGGTGTCATTCCCACGCACTTCCTTGTTTTTCGGCAAAAAGTTATTCCTGATAAAAGTTTTCTAAATTCAAACGCGCACCAACAAAATATAGAGACAAACACACATGACACTCGAGGCACAAATAAAAACTTGATTTTGAGGCAAGAGGTATCCTTATTTTAGAAATATCAAAAGTTGTACATTATCATGGAATGCATGAAAATTTGAAGTTGTTGCCTTAAGGTTTTAAGTTTTAAGGTTTAAGTTTTTATTATTACTCCTTTTTAAGAATTGGTTCCTCAACCAAGAAACCCGCTAATATCCTTATGAAATTTGATTGAACGGGCCTTAAAATCACCATTTGCATAGACTAAACTGAGAACAATTTTTCTATTTGTCTCTGTTTCATGATATTGTGCTATTTTATAAAATTATTCTTTCCCCCAAGTCATATCAAGAAACGCAAAATAATATTTCGCGGGTAGTTTTAAAAGCTTTCTTCAAAGAAAATGTCTAACTCGACATGAAGAGCAGATATACGAAGTTTCAAAGATTTGGGTATTCATTTATTTCATCCATTCATTCATTTCTTTGAGTCAGGTAGCTAAGATTTTCAACTGAACATTGAAAAACCATCCTCATTATGTGCAGTCTAATGCAAAACTAGTAAAATATTCTAGTGACCTTGCTCTTGTCGCGTTTTTCCACTATGCTGGTATATTCATGTTCCCCCCAGATTAATTCACTGCGCCGCTGATCATGAACATTTTTCCGAACTTTGAACCTAAATGGCCTAAATAAAACATGTCTTGTTTTTCGGGAACCAAACACCAGGATGATAAATAATAAACTTTGCGACATTCGCGACAGAAGATGAAAATATAACATATTCAGGACTACGATGTGCCCTTTTCAGGAGATCCGAATCGCACGACTGTGAGAGAATCATTTACGAGCTCGTTGGAATGGGAAGCCTTGGTGACAGGTCACTTTGTTTCATGATTGATGTCACTTGTATCGCACTGAATATTTATATGCGCTCTATCGTCAGCGATGCGAATTTTCTCTGCGGGTTTGATCGATAAAAAAGACTACCCTGAAATAATATGATGAAATTCAAGATGTGATTCAGTTAGAATATCACATGAGTGCTTGCTTTCTCACTTGATACATGTTGTTTTGATAGTTTGAGTATTAATTTTAACTTTCCCATGGTGACCACGGATTGACTGAAGTCAATGGCAGCAGGCTTTATAGGCTCGCCGGATTGAGATTGAGGAGGAAAGCATAGGCAGAAAAAATTATTTTCTCAAGAAACTATAGGCAAGGAATCAAAAAAGACTAGGGCATAATTTGTGATGTCCATTTTCCATATCCAAAATGTTGAGAAGTATAAAAGACTGCTCGAGAGTGAGGAAGGAACTGTAATTTTCGAACTATAACACAAAAAGTTATTCAAACAGGATACTCAATTAGTTATCTAGGAGTATCATATATGATTATCAACAGCGAATCTTTTGACGAACTAGTTTTCCTTCTGATGTTGGCCGTTGGTATACTATGCTAGGTATACTCAATCGCTCGGTTACAAATATTCGAAAAATATGCCCCCACAATCGACTCTCTTGGATTATGGGGAGGGGTTAGCGAGACCAAGACCAAGACCTTGGTCTTAGTCTTGTATCACGTCCAAGACAAGACCAAGATCTCTTGGTCTCGCGAAGCCCTAATTATGGGTCGAAGGCAAGGTGGTGGAGCCAAAAAAAAACAGACTTTTCTAAATTCTTAAGAATTCAGTATCCCATCATTGTGGTCTAGTTCATGTGAGAGCTCGTTTTCAGCCGGCTAATATATGCCACGTGTCGATCTGGATTTAGAGGAGGTTCGCATTTCAATTACCGCTTTCACACTATCGACGAATATTTGAGTACGCCTCTGTGTCTAAATCTCTTGTTACTCTAAATGATGTGTCTTTGCATGTCTTTCGCTCTATTTTTAATAATTCAAGGAATAAAAAGAACCCAAAACACCAAAACAATGTCAGTTTCACTAGACGTGCGTTTCGCCAACAGAGTTGACATCTTCAGAAGCTGAAGTTGACGTTGTTTTGTGTGGTTCTAATTTTCGAGTTCCATTCACAAGGTTCCAAATATTCATTTATTTGATTTATTAAGTAAGTTTTAACGTTTTTGCTGTTGATTTTTAATTTGTCCATTTTAGTCAACCTCTTTCAATGTTGTTTTAATAGCTATTTGCGTATTGAGAGTGCAAAGTAATACTTTGCCGCTTGAGAGAAGAAAATACAACTCTCTCAGGCTCCGTCTATCAACCCTTCTTTCTTCTCCACCTTGAATTGAGTAATTTCATGGGTCAACAAATATAAGTTCACTTTATACCGTATATTAATTCATGGCACTGAACAACTATATCGTTTATTCTTTCAATCAAAAATGTTAAAAAATTGTTAAAATTGTTACTAACATCACAGGCATATTTCAAGATTTTATAGTGGTGGGGTTTGTTGATAGTTTTATGGTAAGACATTTCATATGCTATATGTTAACCAAGCAACATATAGTTGAATTATCAGTGGGTGTACTAAGCAGGACTCAAGTCTCCCTGGATTCTTATTGACAACGTCCCAAATAGGGCTTAAAGTTTCTCTAACAACCCCTAGTTGTGACAATATTAATAGACTAGAGGTCAATATTAATAGGTCATTTTCTGCCAACCTATACCTATAAATAGTTTTCTAGAAACAAGTCAACCATATTTGATAAACACTGTATAAAAAATACTTGGGATACTTCAAGTTTTGTGTTATTATCGCTGAAAAATTTGTAATTGATAATATTGTTTGTTGAAGGCTGTTTTGAGGGACTTTCATTGGGATTCCATTTTCATCACTCTAGTAGTTTCGTCATATTCCTATTGACGAAATAATGTCTATTCATCATTGAAACAAATTCGTTTTATGTAATCAGGCGTATGTTTGGATGGTCTCCAACCAGCTTATGAATGATATTCATTTCAGTCCAATTGAGGATGTTCTTAGCGAACCCTAAGCTTTGCGGATTGATCATATCAATATACGATCACCTGGCATATAACCCAAGAAATTCTATAAATGTTGCTGAAAATGTGACATAATAATAATATTTATTTGCATATGTTATGAAATATAATACATAATACATAATAGAACATAAATAACGAATATAAATACAAGAACATATAAAAAGTAAGAATTTGGTTTATACATAATAGAACATAAATTATGAATAAAAAAAGAAGGTAAAAAGTAAGAATTTGGTACATTATAAATCGCAAAAGTACACGGTTTTACTATTAAGTATCGGTTTTTTCATGCAAACAAATCGGTGCCCACAGTCACAAATTGTCTGTGGTGGCGATATTGTGGATATTTTTAATTAATTTTTTATTGTATATTATTTACTCATCACATAATATCAAACTATGTATTTCCAGCCTTCTAAGTATTTCTTCAAATTTTTCACAAATTCGTTATATATTCTTATACTTTAATTTCAAAGGGCAGGACGCTAAAGAAACGTGCAACTGAATGGCTGTAACAACGTTGGCCAATAGACTTTGAGGTAAATGGTGTCCTAAAAAAATTTCATTCTCGTATGGTACGTATATTCTAGTTTGTAAAGGTGTGTTTTATGATTGAATGCAAAGCAGGTCAATTTGAAGAAATAAATAATGTCGAATATCAAATACCATTGATTTGGAAAATAACGATCCAGAAGAGTATCGATTTGGTTTATTGAGCATAATTTTCAGGAATGTTCTTTGAAACAGTTCTAGATTCTCAATATGTTCTTTTAGTGCAGTATACCCCAGCCTATTATACCATATGTGGTTTTGAATTTAACTAATGCATGATGAATCATTTTAAGATAGTTATTGTGGAAGAAATATCTAAGGATCTTGAATCAACACAAACTGCTTCGTAATGTACTACATAATGACAGTATCTATGTGTTCTATCTGAGATGTTCATCTCGGATGGTTTAACACGGCTTCAAAAATTATGGCGGTATCATCAGCAAAACTGACAACTCCTCCGTTCATTCATATCTATAGAAAGAAGAATGAAGAGAACAAATAGTAGCGGTCCGAAAACGGTACCTTGGGGTACTTCATATTTAACCGTCCTCTCCTTACTCATACATCCATTTACTAATACCTGGTGTTTTCGGTCACTCAAATAGATTTCTATCAGCTTCTTTTTTGGACCTGATTATGTTTCGGTTTAATAACAGCCCTTTTGAATTGTTTTGGAAAAATACCATGCACATATAAAAATCGTTAATTAGGTAAGATATATGTTCGGATATATCGTCGGCCATTTCTTTCAACATTTCAGATGTTATCCCCATCAAACCAAGGAGATATTTTCTTTTTCGAATCTATGATAAGTTCATGTATCTCTTTAGCATCTGTTGTTGTCAAGAAAGCAGTGCGGTTTTTGATATTTCTAGCTTGTTCATAATTTGTTCTTCTGTCCCCACAATGCGTTCGATAGATCTATGTTTTCAATCAGTGTTTTCTTATTCGATATGATTCCTTTCAAAATTCCATGTTGTTTTTTTGAGTGTGTGAGCTCGTTTACTGTTGTATTTTTAGATCAAACTTTTATTCAAACGTGACATATCCATATAACAAGTAAGTGACACATATTTGTTCATCATATTATAAACAATATCCATAGCAATAGAAATATATAAACTAACATTCGATTATTTCCATTATTTACAATGTTCCATATATTTTTATTATTATTATGGTTTTTATGATGATGAGAAATAAATCAGTTATAGATTCAAACTCAATATAATTGCCGTAAAATTCTCCAGTATTTCTGTGCGTCAACAGTCATCTCATGAATAAAAATTACAAACGTGGAGTTAGGTCAAAAGTTGGTTTATAAGTGAGTACTTCAATATTATCATACACATACTGTTCCCGACCAGCAAGTGGTAGAGCAAGGGCACCACCAAGTTTTCCCAAGACAAATCTGCCATTTCTGTAAATTCTTCCAAAATATTGATAACCTCCTACTTCAAAACCACCTATGATCAAATTTGGTAAATTCTTGTATACGTGGGAGCTGGTCCTAATCCAAACAAAGTTTTCCTTGTATTGACTGCACAAAACCTAAAAATAATTATTGATATTATTTATTTCTATTGTTAACATTTATTTCCTTTGTTCAATTCACACAAATTTTACAAAGAATAATTAATTGTATACTGAAAGCTAACGTTTCAATTTTATAATCTCATAGTCATTATATAGCACACTCTTATATACATCAGGGCTATTCAAATTCGAATCTATGCATTGAGATCTCGGTAGCCAAATGGAGGATAGAAGGGTGGTTGATTTGATGTAAAGTAGTGAATTTCAGAAGTCAATAATATGAATAAAAGAAAATCGCACCTAGCTTCCTAAGTACTGGAGTTATACAGGAAAAATTATCTTCAATAATATTATTTTAGTTTGCTGAACCTTTTTAATATTCTTGTGGACTATCAAAGTGTGAATGAAAATTATATACAAAATATCGTACAAATTGGGCCACTCTTAACTTTTTATTTTCAGATACGAGCCTGTATAGTTTTTATTGCAATTTTCGCATTCTGAACATATGATTAAGTTCATTTCTTTGTGCGTTCAGAGCAATTTTACACCAGCATCTCAAAAGGTTTTTCAATTATTTATTTTGATTTTATAATTTTGCCATTTTTTACCAGACATGTTTCAACTTCTAGTTCTCTCATTTCTTGTAAGTTGGATGTTATATTTTTTGGGCTACTTTATTGAACACTTTCATAAATATTAAGCTAGGTAATATCACTTCATTCATCAGCATTATATTATTGATTGCACTCTACTGAGTCTGAGGGAAGATGAATAGAAAGGAATATTCAATAACAGACTTGAGAATATTGATTTCTATGTAACTGTCACAATTATTTCATAATCTTCTTTAAAAAATATTCATAGAAATGGGATATAGTCATCAGGCTTTTCATAAGTGAGTGCTTCAATTCCGTAATAAACATAGTCTTCACGCCCATTTCCTTCAACTACAAGAGCACCGTTTAGTTTTCCTAGAATTGTTGTACCATTCCTGGTAATTCTTCCGAAATGAGAGTAACCACCAAGTTCAAAACCACCTACGATCAAATTCAGTATGTAACTGGCTCCAAACGCGGTTGTTCTAACCCAACTGAAGTTTTCCTGGTATTGACTGCACAATACCTGAAATTAATGAGTGAATGACGATTTGAAGAAAATTAAAGAACCACGCGGATATATCTGTAAGCAATTCGTCGTCAAAAGATCTGTACAGCTCTAAAATTCAGGTAAAGAGATATACTACAATTAGCCCTATGCTGTATCACTTCCGTTAAAAATAAAGTCACCGTTATTCGCCATCGAAATGGTAAATATCGGTGACGATATTTTTAACGGAAGTGATACAGCATATGTCTGATTATCGCAGGAAGAAAGGAACTGAGAAGGCACAGAAGATCCTTCTGGAGATCCTGGAGAGTTACTGCCTACAATTCTGGAGAGGGTCATTACACATGACACTATAGCTTGGGCAGTAGAATTATAATTCTTATGATAGTTATATCCGTCAACCAGCTGTACCTTCACGAGTAACCCTCAGAAGTCAGAAACTTGTGCGAGCTAGGGAAGACTTAACCCTCACCTTTTAACGTGTGATTCCGTAGAAGGTAGTGCTACAGAAGAGCCCAGAATTTCCCATCTGTTTGTTGAAGGTTCCTTTAGACCTATCAGCTCGACAAAATCGGCCCCTTACAAGGCGAAAATCGAAACCACTCAGGCACCATCAGGGGCCAGAGAACCTCCTCTATGGTCAGTCAACCAGAAGTTGAGGTATCCCAGGGAGACTTAGTGTCGTGGTGGAGGAGGGGGCCCTCAGTCTGCGGACGATTTATTGAATTCGTCTGCCACCGTATGCAGAAGTTGCATGCAAAATCATTTATGCTGGGAAGCACGGATCTTTGCGAGTCTTGTGAGAAAAAAATTCCTTGTTCCTTGTTCGAACGAGAGTTGGAATTGGTCCAACTAGTCAAACACCTGGAGGTGGTTCTGAATTTTCATGTAGGCAACATGTAGGTAGGGTTCTGCAAAAGTCGGAAGCGATCCTATGGCAATTGGGAAGAGTTGCACAAAATAATTGGGGTATCAACCAATGTGCTGGTTGAACACACGGTAATCTTCAATGAAAAAATCCAAAGTGAGTCAGCTCTAAGGTTGCTAGGCACATAATATCAGCATTCTGGACCAGAGCAATAGAGCAATGAACACGAATACAATCGCAGTTTTGGAGGAACTGCTGAGGCTACCGCCGCCTCCAGTCCTGATCAAAAGGGAAGTAAAATCGGAACAAACGCGTAGTAGGACATGCAGGAGATTTCTATTCCTACCCTAATAGTGAAAAACGGAAAAGATAGGCTGCCAGGAAACAATGAGAAGAGCATATGGTGGAGTTGGAACCAGGCTTGTTACAGAAATGGCAATGTCTTACTGACGAACAAGTAGAAATCCACCTGGAAGGAATAGACATATGGAGAGACTATACGATTTGGAGAAAACATCTTTAGAAGTAAGAGAAGCTCATACTCTTATTATGTGGGTAGGAAGCTAATGAAGTATTTTTGAGAAATGGTAGCCAAGCATTGTTCAGTTGTAGTCCTTCTTCGGTTCTTTTGAAGTTATTGTGGTGTTTCTGGAACGTTTCGTGGTTTCGATATAAACGCTGCCACAGGAACACGGATTGCGGTATACCTCAGAAGAGCTCAGCATGTTTCAAATAGCCATATGAACTTACGAAACATTTATCCACTGAACTTATCTTCCCTTCCCAATTTCTATGGCTGCAATTTCCTCCCACTTCACGTACCTCCGATTCGTAATATTGCTGGATTTTATTTCATTTGCAACAGTGATGCCCAATTCATTTTTGTTGTAAAAGATATATAACAAGTGTCTCAATTATCTTGTTTTGAAGGTACAATGAGAAATTATGTAACGTGACTAATGAAGTTTACCTTGATATTTTTGTCAGAACTCAATTCCTTGTTATAAGCTGTAAATGTTGCATATGGCCTGTTGGTGCGTATGGTAGCTGGAAGAAGTTCATACTCCTTGGTGTAGACTTGACCAACATACGGTGAATTTGGATCACTCTCATCTATCTTCAATGCATTCTCAGGAATTTTTCCACCATTGTAATCCAACCAGTAATAACCTGAAATTGGTTGTGTAGTTCATAATGCAGGATCGAGTGTGAAAATACATTATAGTGGTGTCTGAATGTGTAAACTTGCATTGTTGAAAGGAAAGAGGTGTTGCCTGTTATGGAAATGTCAAACTTTGATTATAACCTTACTATTAATTGGTATATCTTCACAATTTTTGACAAATAAAAGATGATTTTGATTGAAGAATAAAAAAAAATTGAGGACTCAACCAGAGCTAAAATAGTATAATTTTTCAATAGTGACTGCAAGTTTCTGAGATGCCTGAAGGTATATAATAATAATGACAATGATAAAAATTAATCAAAAATTAGTACAATTTTAAGTTAAAAATATCGGGACTGTGGCAAGAAAGTATATTCTGGTAAATTTTCGAATAAACAAGTTTCCACTAAGGCAGTACCTGTGCGTGGAGGTGTCGCTTATTCTAGAACATTGATAATTATCAGTACAACATATTTCAAAATAGTTTGGTTGAATTTAGTAGTGGGCTATGGCAGCGTCTGAATGGACAGGGTTCGGACAGACCGGGAATTCCGGGAAAACCGGGATATCTCAGTAAAATTTAGGTGGTACCCAAATATCTTGGAAATCTCAAAGAAATTTCGAATTTTTTGAAAAAACTCGAGAAATCTCAAGGATATTTTGAATTCCTATTAATACCTGAATATTTTTAACTCGGAACGGTGAAAACACCAGAATTATAATCGGTGTAATTTCTCTATGCATGAAGATCCGAAGCTAGTTGAAATAGGGTCTCATAGTTTACATATGATACGTGGGTCCATTCTTACGTAATAGTGTTAAATGGACAGTGAGTAAATTACTCATCCAATTACTATTCCAATTCACGTCAGTTACAGACTCATAACCGAAATAACCGAAACCAAAGAGCTTTTTTCAAAACAGTTTTTCGAACCTTTCCTGAAAAAATTTCAGTCACAAAATCCCTTGGCCCCATTTCTGTATAAAACACTTTTTCAAATCGTGAAAGCTATTCTGAGACGTTTTGTTAAAAAGGGCATTATAGATGAATGCTCAACTGCCAAGAACTCTTCAAAATAAATTTAGAAGACTCTGATAATGTTTTGAGTTATGAAAAAGTGAACATTGGTGTGAGAGCTGAAAAATATCTCAAGGAAGCTAAGGCATCAGAAAGGTTGAAGCTAGAGCTTGAAAAGACTGTTTCACATTTT
Source organism: Chrysolina americana (assembly GCA_958502065.1). NCBI lineage: Eukaryota > Metazoa > Arthropoda > Insecta > Coleoptera > Chrysomelidae > Chrysolina > Chrysolina americana. The sequence continues at coordinate 16,614,689 of OY293411.1, read as the reverse complement.
TAAAGAAAACTGCACTAAACATCGTTGCCCCTTGAAATATGAGTATACGCGTTCTATTTCATGCCTTGATCTCGAGCTTATTTTGAACGATAAGACAGTTGCAAGTAGCCGAGCTCAAAAATTGAAACACATTTTGAGCTCGGCTTTTTCAGTTCTAATCAGATTTCAAAGAATACGTATGAAAAAACTATGACTGTGTATAATGACTTAATTGAAGCTGTAAGCTATGAAATGACGAATGAAACGTATTTAAAAAATTTCAGGGATACTATTTCAAGTCTAGACAAATTTTGAAGACAACTATTAAAAGAAAAAGAATCTATGTCAACTTGTTGAAGTAATTCTCATTTTATGGCATGGAATTGCCGCAGTGCATGGAATCTGTTTTTTCAGTGAATAAAAATATGTCAGTAGAAATTTTAAAAGAAAATTTATTGGTAACACTGAGACAAGTGGCAGTTGGTTTACATGCTTCCGGAGGTAACACAAAGATAGATAGTTTCAACGAAGAATTAATAAATTCAGTAAGGTTATCAAGATCGAAATATGAAATGGCTAAAAAAGATGCAGCAAATGAAGGAACTGAAGAAGAATTGCGTACTCAATTGAAACGAAAAAACTGAGTGAAATAAATCTTTTGAAAGCAAAAAAAATATGCTCGAAAAGACTAAAATTCAAGAAGTTAAAGAGATTGAAGAAAAAATTAATGAAATATTAAGTGAAATATAATAGTATCAATTATCCTTGCTTTGTTGAACTGACTATATACAGTGTGACCCATTTGAGTTGGAAGCACCCTTATAAAACATGCATTTTTCAACCAATGTGAATTATTCTTTCATTAGGTAGACATTCAGAATGTCTATCAGGTCACCAAATTTCATGGATGCGTCTTGATTTTCAGGGCCAACTATTATTATTTCAATGTGAAAAATAAAAAAAAAATCAGAAAAAAACTGACTACACCAATGGAATCACGAGGTTTCGAAATGACTTTCATCAGAATTTCGTTGAAATGGGTTCATTAATAAAAAAGTTGAGCAGTTTTATATTTCATGCATAAATGGGAAATTGTTTTTTTTGTAAATAATATTTACAATTGGGATTTTCTAGAACTTGTCTGAACCCTGATGGAATAAAACAACACTACGTGCTCGTTTGGCTTCCAAGCAACAACATTTGTATCTCAAAAAGAAAGGAATTTGTTCTGGGTAATCATCGATTTCTTGTAATACAGAAGATTTTTCCCTGTATTTGTATAGAGTGCTTGAGGGTGAGAACGACCAAATCTCTGAACTGGATCACTACACGAATTAAATCTAAAAATGTCTTGTAGACGAATTCTCTAATTTTTTTCCAACAGAGAATCGGATTGTTGAAATCACGACAAAAAGTGGGTTTAGAAAGATAAGAGAATTTAGAAATGAATATATTCATTTTCATTGTTTTATGTTAGCAGCATAACAGTTCTCTTAGATGCAGTTTTAATTTTCAAAGGTTTAAATGATGAATCATTCAATTGATAGATACTGCAAACTTCTCAAAACCAATCAACCGCATTCAAACCAATCAAAAACGTGTCCTGAATGATCAGGGTAGGTCAAATCTAATGAATGTGAAACGTATAATTGAAACACTACTAAATTATCACTTACCAACTTCATCATTTGCAGAGTTCAAAGTCAGACAAACACCACTTATCAGTAGCAATGACAACAATATTTTCATTTCAAAAATAATTGTTGACGACTACTTTCTGTATCGAAATGAACGCCTTTCATTCAACGTTTCTTCTTAAATACTAATCAGAAATATGTGAAAAAACATTTTTATATCGAGGCAATAAAGAAAACATTATCACGGGGCATCGACAGAAAGCCCCTGTTCCAAAGTGATGGGTTTTACAAATGTGATATAAACTAGTGTGAAACCCTCAAGATTACTCCAAACTCCAGCATAGTTGTTTACTATTATTTCATAATTTTAATTATTGAAGAAGCAAGATCATATTCAATGAAAAGCAAGAAGTTTGAAATACAGGGTGTTGGGAAAATGCCAACAAATAATTGAAGCAATTTACTGTTACCCGGTTTGTTATTATTATTAGAACTTGGTGTATGAGACCTGACAGCTTTTGGATACCGTTAGTTTTGATGTACTTCAAAGTTCCTCAACAAAAAAAAACATCACTCTGATGAAAGGAAATTGCCAGTACATACCATCAAACAAATAGTCTAACATATTTCATTAGAGAATCTCACTATTGCCATTGTCCGTTGCACTACGGAAAACCCGCGGATACAACTGCGGCACTCTCAACAACCGGAGGCATAAGGTCACCCATCTGTTTTACATGAATTACCTCAAACTATATGCCTCTGGAAAAAAGGATCTTCATCAGTACTCAAGGGTGGAGCAAAAGTAAACGCGTGCTATCGGAATGGAATTTGGGATCGACAAAATGTGCCACAGTTCATCTCAATCGAGGACGATGCGAGGAATACGGAGAGGACTTTCAGCTCGTAGACGGAAGCATCCTACATCATCTGGATGCCGGAGAGGCATATACCTAAGGGTGGAACAACGCCACATCTAAGCAGTAGCTACTCTTCCGCGGCAAGTATTAGCTCACACTCCAATAGATCTAGTCGTAAGAACTGTCGGGGAAGAACAAAGTTGCTGCAACCAATATGCTGGCCGTTCTGATTCTACTTTACTCCTTTAGAGTAATGCAATGGACTGCATCTTCATAGGAGCTTGCTTCCTAAATCGTCTGTTCCAAGGTTATACTTCACCAGACAACGGGGAGGCCATGGACTTTTGATTTTGGAGCATCTACACAACAGAATCGTACTGTATGGAGCCTGTAAATTCATCAGGAGTTCAGATCCCCTTCTCTGCTTAGTATGCGATCATGAAAAAGCAGGGATTGAAGCATTTATTTTAAAGGCAGCAACTCGTACAGCCGGTCTCGTATTCGACACCTAACGGACGAACCCAAACTCTGTCACCGAGTTGGAATCCGTTCAGCAAAAAGTCCACGTCAAGGCTGCGGAGAGCGAGAGGCTCCTACAGCTACATAAAGATAAGCCAATGCATGGGGTCTTCTTCAAGAATATTGAAGACCTTGGCTTATCCAGAAACCTGACCTTCGCTTTTCTCAGGTCAAGTGGGCTGAAGTCTGAGACCGAGGGATTCATAATAGCCTGCCAAGATGGTGTCTTCAACACCCTCGTCCACCGTAGTCGCGTGAAGGGTATAGAGGTCCTTGACACTAGATGCAGAGCGTGTCGTGGGGCAGCTAAGACCATAATGCATTTGCAGTCTATATCCACAGGCATAACGCGGCACTACGAGTGTTGTGCTAACACCTACGACACTCGGTATTGACAAGACACCGGTGATCCCTTATGCTCCGGGGGATATTGAGTCCGTCGTGGAGAATGAGAAGTGCCGGATCTATTGGAACTACTCATTCCCCACCCTCATGCAAATAATAAGCCTGATGTAGTCCTCCTCGACCATCAGAGTGGGATGATTTTTGTCATAGAGTTTTCGGCTCCTGGCGAAACGAACATCGTTTGAAAAAAGGAGGAAAAACGGACTAAAAATCGAGACCTACTCTTTAAACTCCGCAGGCTTTACCCAAACCATTCTCTCAAAATGGTGGTTCTGATCATAGGGGTACTTGGTAGAACGATGGACACGCTGCTCTCGATTCTGAAAATCATACCAGCTTGCCGTGATGCAGCAGGAAACCTAGCCGAAAGAATGCAGAAGGCCGTCATTTTCGGTTCACTTCGTTCACTCAGAGCACATGATTCTCTGATCCAGTAATCAGTCTACCCACGGACGTGGGGAGTGTTTACTGGGGTAAATGACACACCAGCGCGCCCTCCGGTTGTATCGGAGTTCCTTCCTGGAGTCTGTGCTTTTTGATTTCAAGGAGTGTAGTTCATGATTTTCTATGCGGATGGCGCTGCGACTAACTTATTTTTGGGTCGTAGCTTTATCCGTGGGGAAACATTAGTTTCTTTCAAATAGAGTTTTTGGATATATTACAGAATAATCAAAATTTATTGAATAATTATCCATCTTCCCCTTTTTCAATTGTTTCTCCTTTGTATGAGAGTAAAAATTAAAATAATAATTATAATCAAGTAATTACAAATTCAATTATAAAATAAATATGGGATATTAGACTACCTTCTATAAATTCAGTGTCCAGTTTCTTTCCTGGTTGTCCTTCTAGTGTGATGTTTCGGACTGTAGTGATATTATCAGCTTTTTTTCAGTTTCCGTTTTCGAGCATATCAGTGTTTTCGTTTTCTCCTCTCCTTGAAGATCTTCCTCTGAGTTAGTGTCTGTGTCTTCTTTGTTTTCTAATGCCTTCGGTTTATCCGCTGTGTATGTATCTTTTTCAATAAGTAGCTTATTTTCAATAATTTTCAAGTCCAGTTTCTGTTGCTTTCTCAATATTTTCTGTCTTTCTCTCTCTTCTTTAGATGAATCGTTGCTAATTGCTATTCCTGTTCCTTTTAGCTTTCTGAGAATTAGGATACATTTGGATATTCTATCAGAAACAAAGTAGTACTGAAATGTTTGTTCTGATCTCTAATAGGTCAATTTTGTACTTTTTTGTGAGACTGTCGATTCAACAATCATTAGAATTCCACTAAAAAGTTCCATGATAGGTGAGACACACTGTATGCTTTCTAATGTGTTTTTTCGTTTCTTCTTAAAATAAATGCGTCCAAAGTTATTCAGGGTGGACAGTTTTCATTACAAAGCAGTTTATTTAGGAACGTATTTCAGCTTTATGTACCTTTCTAGAATACCACTTGAATTTGAAGAACAAACTATAGGTTTCAATTTCACCATGTGAGGATTTCTTCCGATATCATTTTCCTCCAGCAACACAAACCGTGAATTTGGCGTTATGTTTACATCAAGTGAATTGCCGAAAAGTCGATATATCCGTGTTTAATGTTTGCTCCTCGCTGGAATATCAGGATATTGACTGATGGTGGTGGAGTGCTATTTCCTGTCTGCCATTATGACACTTTGAGAGAGACGTGAGCTGGTGTTGCCTTTCATATCCGCCACTTAAGCCATTCGACGAAAAGGTAATTTAAACCATGAATACAATGGATGGTGACTAATGTGGAAATCAAAATAAATTAAGGTAATCGTTGGGGCGTAAGATGTTTGGTTTAGGGTTTTTCGTATTTTACATATTAAAGTTAATCAATTATGACAGCGATCGTTGATCTCACGCTAAAATCATAAAAACGGGGAAAAATATTCCATTATACAGGACTATTCAAATTTGATTCTATGCATCGGGATCTCAATAACGACGAGTTAGAGGGGTCGTTACATAATATGAATATGAATCTAGAGTATCTTCTTCTAGACTTATACAGGAAAAATAAACAAATTCGAAATTTCTCTTTTATGTACTTAATTTTTTTCTGGGAATACTATTTAAAACATTTGGCACTTTCCTATAGAAACTTTTTTGGTCGACTATCCAAAAATATAAATGAAAATTATATGGAAAGTATTGTATAAATTAGGCCACTCTCAACTCTTTATTCTTAAATACAGACCTGTATTTTTTATTTAATTTTTATGAAAGATATGAGACATGTTTCACATCGGCGAAGTATGTATGTATTTGGGAAATAATGTTACCGGTAGTATTTTAGATTTTTTTTTAATCTATAACGATTGTTGCCATATGCAAATTGATTTCATTCCCCGGTTTTCCGCAAGAACAGATCTGAAACACCATTGACACTTGATAGAGAAATCAAGCAGGAAGTTTGGAATGCTTGGGATTCATTGGAGTGGCCGTTGGCATTTGTTCAAGTCACATTATTTTCAAATGAAAAGAATCTCTACCAAACTATAGGCAACCCTGTTCATGATAGCTATATCATTAGAGAATTAGAAGTGAATCAATGACAAGTTGACATTCTTCAATTACATCAGCAATTATGGAACTTCTATATTTCTATAACACTCTGTGGTTCAGGTGAAAATACGATGCCAATATGAAATTCTTCTTTTGGTATTTTATGAAACGCAATAAAAAATATAAGTCTACGTTTCAAAATAAAAAGTCGAGGATGGCCCAATGTGATACTTTCAATATAATTGTCCAGAACTAAAGAAGCTAGATGAAATTGTTTGATTCACAAATTGACCTCTGAGATACGCTACTTTTTCCTCAATTGATCACCGCTCTATTATGTAGAACATAAGAATCCAATCTCTCTTATGATGTCAAATTTGAAAGCTTTATCAAATGCCTTGAAATAGTCGTGGATTCCTAACTAAACTAGCGATAAAACCTTATTGAACTCGAAAAAAAATCGAAGATGTTTGGTTCTGGGAACTATTTGAAGACCCAGGGGCTTAAAACCGACATGCTAATAGTTATTCAATCAACTAGTGGTTTAATGATCAAGACATTTTATTTAATGTGTGAGCCAAGTGAAGCGATCGATAATCGCATTTTAATATACGAGTTGATTACAGCATTTTTCTGTCGACCTCACTCTCTCGTTGAAATAACTGAATTCATTGTTAGAAGGTTGTAGACGATGTAGTAACTTGATTACTTCGGTTTCAGACATCCATCGTCTTAATGGGTTTGAAATATATTTGACTTCTTTCACTTTTTCACCTCGTTTCGGTTGCTTGTATCCGCAATCGTCTTCAAGTGAATACTGATAAGTTCAAACGATACGACGTCTTTATAGATGTGTTGATGTGTAATCAACGTGTAATTATGGCGGTGTTGTGAAGCGTGTAGTTCCGCGCTTTTTGTTCACTCCAATGCGGTCTATGAGCGGTTTTCATACGTTTTTCATTTCGACGCGATTTCTATGAATTTTCTTTTGAACCAATGTTCCTCCCTATAAAGAATACTAGCCTCGTTCCAAAAAATTTAATGGTGCTCAGTCCAGGCATGATCAGCAATTCCCGATTCAGATGTCTCTCCCCGTTAACTCCATTTTTTGTGTTCATTTATATTCTTAAGGATAATGGTCTCCAAGTCTCTCCGATGTGATAAGAATCTCCAAACTCACATGGGACTTCGTAAATGCATTTCTGGCTAGATTTTGCTGTATTTTCAGGTTTCGTCTTGGTGAGGAAGCTCCGTAAGGTACTATGCCGGATTGAGAGCAGCTCTTAATGTGGTACTTGTTTTCGATCCTCTTGACTTCTTCGGAGATATCTCTGTGGTATAGAAGGATGATAACTTGATTTTGTGCAAAATAGAAGCATGCATGACGAAAGTTCCAAAAAACACTCTGAAAATTTATGTGACTTTGTTTTGCGAAATCCTGGTGTGCATGCCAAATTTCCTACTATTAATTAATTATACAAATGACGTATATTTCTAATGGCATGCAGTTTGGATTCACGTAAAACCTGTATAAAATTTTTACAGAGTTTTCCCGCAATTTTCCACCGTTGCGTTGGTCAGACTAGGGGCGCATGCCAATTTTTCCAGAGTGTTTTTATTACTAAAACTTCTTCACATCGGCATGCAATTTGAAAACACGGAAGTTCCCTTTGATTTTTTTTTCAGTTTTTCGTAAGCCTTTGAGCCCTTTCGGCCGCTGCGGATTGCATGCCTTCAATTAGTAGCGTTTCAATTTGTTTGAACTTCCGTATATATTACAACGGCAGGATATCGCGAAAAAACATGAAAATTCTCCACAAAAAGAAAAGCGCTGTTCCTTATGAATTGCACACGTGGAGCAGCCAGGAACCAGTCTATTTTTTCATATTTTAGGGTTAATTATCAAGCCCTAAAAAGGCATGCAGTGTACAATGGGAGAACGTCACCTGTCACCAGCTCCTGGTCTATAAATATCCCCGCTCAAGGGTATACTTTTTGGGGCTCTTCACTATTTATTTTTCTTCAAAATGAATGATTGGAATGTACATATTTGCTTCTGGAAATGAATATTATTATCAATATTCTGTTCCATCGATAGTATACACATATGGAAAAATATTATCGGGATATAGCAATCCCAATACTGCCGCTATCAGTGATCAGTTATCAACAAAAGTGTCTTGAAAAATTTAAAATTCATAATCTCTAAAATTTTTTTCTTTCGACAATTTCGTATACACTCTGTATATATTTGCAAGGTGTTGGTTCTCCCGAAGAGACACACTCTTTTTGATGGAAATGCTTGGAAAAATATACAAAGACTATCCCAATCGGATTGTATTTCTATATGGGACAGGGCAGTGGTGTGCTGCTCGATCATAGAAATTTATATACTTACTCTAGAATGCTAATACCATTGGTCGAAAGTGCTGTAAAAAGTTTATAATCTTCAGCAATGCGCATGTGCGTCGTCAGTATAGTTTCTGAAGCCGGCGCTACATGATGCCACGAATACCATCCAACGTTGGAGGCTTGACAGTGCGTCGCATCGTGTGGCCGACCTTCAAACCTGCGAGCTACCAATGTCGAGCTTCAAACATTCGCATTGGACCACGTTCGGGCTATTGTCGGTAAGCCGGCGCTACATGGTGCTAAGAACACCCTCCAACGTTGGAGGCTTGATAGTTCGGCCCATCGTATGGCCGACCTTTAAACCTGCGAGCTACCAATGTCGAGCTTCCAACGTTCGGTTTGAGCCGGCGCTACATGATGCTAGAGCAGGTGCTACACGATGCGCCGAACATTGGCTCCAACGCTGGACCGAACATTTGAGTCAAATATTCGACGGTGGCTTCGACAAACGTTTCTGCTACACGGAGTTTAACAAATAACTTCGAGTTCGTTTCAATAATTTTGTGTCAGCATTACTCGGGTATTCTAACGCGGAAATAATGTCGTTCAACTTTGTGTAATTTCTTTGGAGTTTTGCTATGTCGTCAATGTTTATGATTAACATAGGAATGTCAGTGCTGTACTCGTCGCTTTTATTAGGGTTTGATACGGGGTTTTGAGATAAACTGTCGGCATCGAGATGTTTCTTGCCGCTTTTATGAACAATTTCATACTCAAAATCTTGCAACCGACCGAAAGCATCCTGATTTTTATGCAGCCAACAAAGGGCATGATGGTCAACTACTATACGGAATTTTTTTTCCCAAATATAGTGCCTAAGTTACTAAGTTACTCGGTAAACGACCGCCAAACACTCTTTTTCAGTGGTATTCCACTTTATTTTACCTTCTGATAAGCGTCGCGATGCGTAGGCTACGGGATGCGTACCTGTGGCATCACTTTGCAAAATAATGGCAACTATACCGAAACCAGAAGCGTCCGTGTGCAGCTTTATGGGTAAACTGGGATTAAAATGAGCTAATACAGGAGCATTAACCAAACAATTTTTTAACGAGTCGAAATAATTTTGATGTTCTTCTTTCTTGTGAGTAATGTCAAAGGTCTGCGAAGGATTTAACAAATTTTCTGTAATAATTGGCAATTCCAAAAAAAGATTGAACGTCCTTGACACATTTTGGTATTGGAAAATTTGATACAGCTGGGACTTTTTCCGGGTCGGGGCAATAAGCCTTCAGTGCTCACAACATGGCCAAAAATTTTGATTTTTTGACAGGCAAAATTACATTTACTTGGCTTTAGTTTCATGTTAGCTGATCGAAACCTTTCAAAAACTTTTCTCAGTTTGTACAGGTGATCCTCAAAATTATCTCTTTTGATGATTACGTCGTCTAAATAAACTAAAGAAGTATTCCACTTTAAACCGGCTAAAACTTGGTCCATACACCTAGAGAAATAGGCTGGACTGCAAGCAAGATCGAATGGTAAAAAATTGAATTCAAATAACCCCTCTGGAATAATGAAAGCAGTCTTAGGTTTGTCTTCTTCTGCAAATTTTTTTTGCCAAGATCCCGAAATACAATCTAAAGTAGAGAAAAATTTTGAACTTTCCAATGCTGTCAATAAATCTTCAATGATAAGTAATGGATAACGATCTATTTTGATTGATGGAAATACATAGCATTTCTCAGACTGTTAGATACCTAAGTGACATGTTTCGCTGCACTCTAGCTTTTTGAAGCGTTAAATATAATACGTAACTTCAAGTATCTAATAGTCTGAGAAGTGCTTAGCGCTTAAAGCTCCTCGATTAGAATTACTTTTTGGAAGTGCGTTTAGTAATCGCGAGCATATTATAAATAAAAGTGCTTAATGCTCGAGATTTCGGAGCACTTTTCAAGAGTGCTTAGTGCTCGAAACACTTTTTGTCAGTGCTCGGCACAGCTCTGGTTCTATTATTCTAGTGAATATCTTAGTAAAAGGCTAAAATGTGTGTTGAGTGTCAAATCATGATTGTTCTGAACCGAGCAAAGTGAAATGAATACGCACCCTTCTCTCCAAGCGGTTCCACCAAGTTGAAAAATTAAGGCAAACATCTGTCAAAAAACTACTTCCCTGGCTATCATCACGACGGGCATTGAACTACATCTGACAGATATTTTTGCAACGTTCTTCCAAGAAGACCCAATTGCAAGTGCTTGTCTTGTAATTATAAAGAGGAGATTATCTTTCATATGGCTGGGAATTACCACCTGCAGACATGGATGTTTCGAGGTTTTGCCTCTCATCAGTACTGGCCCCGAGCTTCTAAGTCTTCAATAAACACCTGGTGTTGCGATGCAGACCAACCTTGATAGTCGACGATGATTTCCTGTTCCATGTTGTGAGCACTGAAGGCTTATCCCCCGACCCGGAAGTCTCAGCTGTTTCAAATTTTCCAATACCAAAATGTGTCAAGGACGTTCAATCTTTTTTTGCAATTGCCAATTATTACAGAAAATTTGTTAATTCGTTCGCAGACATAGCTCGACATTTGACATTACTCACAAGAAGAAATACACAATTCAACTGGAAAGAAGAACATCAACATTCTTTAGACTCGTTAAAAAATTGTTTGGTTAATACTCCTGTATTAGCTCATTTTAATCCCAGTTTACCCATAGGGCTGCACACGGACGCTTCTGGTTTCGGTATAGTTGCCATTATTTTGCAAAGTGATGCCACAGGTACGCATCCCGTAGCCTACGCATCGCGACGCTTATCAGAAGGTGAAATAAAGTGAAATACCACTGAAAAAGAGTGTTTGGCGGTCGTTACGGAGTAACGACTTTTAGGCACTATATTTGGGGAAAAAAATTCCGTATAGTAGTTGACCATCATGCCCTTTGTTGGCTGCATAAAAATCAGGATGCTTTCGGTCGGTTGCAAGATTTTTGAGTATGAAATTGTTCATAAAAGCAACAAGAAACATCTCGATGCCGACAGTTTATCTCGAAACCCCGAATCAAACCCTAATAAAAGCGACGAGGACAGCACTGACATTCCCATGTTAATCATAAACATTGACGACATAGCAAAACTCCAAAGAAATTACACAAAGTTGAACGACATTATTTCCGCGTTAGAATACCCGAGTAATGCTGACACAAAATTATTGAAACGAACTCGAAGTTATTTGTTAAACACCGTGTAGCAGAAACGTTTGTCGAACCCACCGTCGAATGTTTTGCTCAAATGTTCAGTCCAGCGTTGGAGCCAATGTTCGGCGCATCGTGTAGCGCCTGCTTCTGCTACACTACTCGTTTCATGAGGTTTGTTTTGGTTCTGAAAATTATCAGTCCTGGGACGTCAGGATCATGCGCAGTTGACGAGAAGTGTGCTCTTTAGGTTCATATTCGCTCACTTTTCCTCAACTGCGCATGATCCTAACGTCCCAGGACTAATAATTTTCAGAACCAGAACAAAGCTATTAAGTCGTTCGACATAAGCAGTGGTAGTGTTTGATAATGAATTAATGTGGTTTGAAAACGTCTGTATAATTTTTATTATAATTGACAACAGTTTTTTATTTCGTATTCCCTCAAACAAGAGTTTCTAAATTGTATTGACAAATAATACATAATGAATATCAGTGATAATGCGTTATCGGAAAATAATGTTTCAGTGGTAGGTTTTTTCCAGTAATAAATATAAAAGTAAGTAATACAATCCTATATAGCATGCGGGCTGCAGCAACAGCAACGGCTGTATCCTCCGCGGGGTGATATAGAGGCAAATGTTTGTACCACACTTGCTTCAAGCGTTTATGCTTCAAACATTCGTTACACTGTGTAGCAGAAACGTTTGTCGAACCAGCTGTCAAATTTTTTGACTCAAATGTTCGGTCCAGCGTTGGAGCCAATGTTCAACGTATCGTGTAGCGCCGGCTTAGCAGACACGGTTTCAGCAAAATATTATGGGACCAGCAGAGGCTAATGAAGTATAATTCTCAAAATGTATGTCTTACTGTTACCATCACTTTCACATATATATTTGTCAGTTTTCATATTCAGGGAATGTTTTTTATATCATCCAAAGTGGTTGGAAATAAGATCGGAAAATTTTATTTACCGACTAATCAGCCGATTTGAATTAATGTTTTCACTTATTCATGATTTAAGATAGTCAGTGATGGCCCTCCAACGTTTTTTCTGTTATGTATACAGGGTGAGTCACAAAAACTGTTTTGAATTATATCTGTAATTCTGGAGTCAGTGCCACGATGTCATAAGCATACTTCAATGCCACCAAGATAGTGGAAAATGATTTAATCCAAAATTAAGTTTTCTGTCAGATATTTGCCTCATTTTTCCACTTTGTGGAGATGTGTGGACGGGGGGTAGGTACTTCCGATCGTAGTCGGAATTATTTCTCTTCATTTAAAATATAGTGAAGTAAACAAAATAAAGTCATTTATTCTCTAGCGAATATTGATTTTAATATACTTCCGTTGATCCTGATTAATGGATCAGTATGTTTACGAAAAACGTTGGAATTCTATGGTGTCTCAACTGAAAAATTTGATGTTAAATATTTTGATTCATATTCTAAGAAATTTCATACTTTCGTGAATTATTTTTATGTCTTTTAATGATAAGATTCATAGTAATGACAAACTTGGTTCAGTTTCCAGCATTTCTAGGTTTGTTCACCTATGAAAATGAGAATTATTAGTTTTTCAGTGTGAATGACATGAGCACGTCAGTAAATCTAAACGAAGACATACATAAGGACAAATTTGCAATTTCAGAAAGTTCAAATTCAATTGTTTTTACTGATAGGAAAAGAACCAAAAAATGCAGTGGACTAAATAATTTCACCAGTCTAAGAGTTATTGAGGAAGCATGTCATAAAAATGTTTACATGTCCAAAACGGGATCGGTTTGTAACTGATCCATGGAAAAGACTCCCAACGCCTTGAACAACTAACAACAAAACGAAAACTGAACACAAACATGAACAATAAATGCCGGTAGCCGGGAGTCTCGTAGTCTGTGAAAATGAGCAAACCAAACCTTGTCTCTGGCAAGACTTCGTGTTAAGGACAAAGCACTGTCGTATGATCACTTGAATTAAATATGGTACATCGTTTTATAGAATTGATTTAATTCTTTACCAAAATTTAGAGTAATCAATTTCTAAAGGTTCATTCGGTTTGAAAAAGTCTTGAATGCGATAAAAAATATCTCTTTCAAACGAAATTGTTTCATTGCCTCATTACACAAAACTTTCAATTCAAAAGAAAATTAATTTTCAAGCTTGGCAACGTTATATCTGAAATAAACTGATGCCAAGCCTGCGCACATCAAAAACAGAATGCACATGCGGCATGCTTTTCGCATTGATGGAAGGTTGGACTATCATTCTAGAGTAAGTATATTAGTATGCAGAAAGTTTTTATTTGGGAAGCAGTCAGGTTTGACAAATTCAATGAAAATTCTTCGTTTTTTTAGTCGAGCTTTCGAAAATGTTAATTTTCTTCTTCAAGACTTCTCTATAATAATAGGTGTGATCAATATTACAAAAATCACATTGAAAAATATACTTACTAACATGAATTACTAAAAAATTGTCATAGTTATTTCACAGTCAGTATATTTTTAAACCCGTAAGTATTAATATATATTTTTATGTGATCGATGGTGTATGTAGAAAAACAACAGGTATGATGATGAGGTCGCGGTCGGTGTTCCTAATTGGTGCACAAACGTCTATATTGTACGGATCAGAACTAGTGGTGGGAAACAGATCCAATGAATTGGCATACTTGTTAATCAGTAAATACGTGCTGGTTACTTGACCCGGGTTTCTAAACCATACGGCATAGCCAAGGCCCCAATATATGAGCCATGTATAGTAAGGCAGAATGAAATCTCTCGTTATGATGACTCTAGCTGTTGCGGATGGTTTTGTAGAATCAAGTCTGACTTGAGTGAAAGAAAGTATAGAATGATCTGTTAGATGGAAGGAGGTGGAAAATTTTGATAGTCGTCGATAAATCGAGTTGAATTTTGCTAGATTATTCCACGTGTCATCACCGAAATGGCATTTTTTATTCATATTAGAGTTTAATTTTTACACCCTGCTACATCTCACTCAATCTCACCTGGTACGCTTATACTAATCAAGAATTTTACCGCTCAGCAAGGTAACTACGCAACTAACAATATAATGTTGAAGAGGATATATCTTTAATTATTCAAGAGCCCAAACGGAAAATCGAAAGCTTGGTGTTTTCGATCACCAACACATACATTTCAACAAGTCAAGATCTTAGCATGAGTGGAATAAAATCATTTCAAGTTTTTTATCATTCGTTATTCAACACGATTTGCCAAAGTTCCGCAAAGTATGTGTATAAAAATTCAATCCATACTGGGATGAGCCCATATGTTTTCATCCATCAAACTTTTGTTGAAGCTCGTTATATAAATAATAACACGGACACGCCTATCATTTGTCTCATAAAACTTCCACAAAGCATGTAAAAACATTAGTTCTGCTCCATAACCAACCATATGTAGACTGAATAGCTTCAAATTTGAATAATCAACACATTATTTTCGTTGGGTACGGTCGATAATTTTGCGGCTGGTTATTCGATTTGGGGTGTTAGCAAACCTGCCGTGGAAGTGGAACCCTCCGGGGACAACTGATGTCATCTTTGCTGCCCTTCTTTGTTGTGTAATGCTTTCGATGAAATGGGGTTTTATTCGCAGATTACTTTAACAATGTTATCTTGATCTGTTTTGTGTTGATTATTATTGAAACATTATGCTGATTCTCCAATAACACTTTTGACGGAGTGCGGTTTTATCGCCTCAATGAATAGAAATAATCTGCGAGGGGACTAATTTTGGAACGTGAATTAATACAGTATGCTTGCTCTACCTTTAGAACTTTCAAATGGAATAAGTAATGGGTTGACCTTTGTTACAACAATGACTAGCACTGATTGAAAGATATATCTCAGAAACTGAAAGTAACTAGGTATGTTCTGAATGCTGAACAAGGTGATACTATTTTTTATCGCCTGTTTCACACGGAAAGTCTTGTACTGGAGATCCGGGACCTACATTTTGAATAAAAGCGGATTCCGAACAACTTCAGCTCGGTGGCAGGCTGTCCTAGGGATCGAAACCGGGCCGTCTGGGTAGGAGCGAATGCTCTAACACCACAACCACTTCACTACAATTAATAATCATTACAAATATGAAATATTCCATAATATTATGAAAGTCTAACGTTAATGGGTTGATAAATATGGCTTATTAGCTCAGTTGGTAAAGCAATGTGACCTTTTGAACTAAGTTTTCTAAAGTTCTTCAGAAATTGAAAGTCAAAAACAAAGCCTAGGAAGTTCGTTAACCAGAGACTTTACTAGGCTCAGAATACATGATAATCAGCTCCGCAAATATGGCGGCTGATATATCAATCGTTGGCCATCTTCCAAGAAAGATGGGAGAAACCGGTTCCATAGGGAACCACGACGTCTACGGTCTATAAATGGTTAGGGGGATGGGGGGACGGCTCTCCGTGCGTCCTCCCGATCATCCCCTCTTATGAGCCCTCCTCTGGCGAAGAGTTGGGCTGTAGTGTGAAGGAGTTATCAACTCCTCATTCTATTTTGTATCGTTATATCGAAGTGGTCCTTTTTTGTCAAGAAGGAAATTTGGTGTGCCGCCATCTATCTATCTAGAAAAAAACGGTAAAACAAAAAACACACAGCCTCCCGAAATTGTAATCAGCAACCACTTTGCAACGTCACCTAGAATCGCGCTAGATCAGCATTTTCCAGATTCAATATCAGAGGAATGCACTGTGAGTACTCCTCAAATAAATTATTTTTTTTCACTGGTGCCGATTCTACTGAAGTATTAGACATAATAAATAATTTAAAAAATACGGATAGTGTTGATATAGATTGTATTTCCATAAAACTAATAAAAAGCATAGGATCTCTCACCACAGAGCCTCTTGCCCTCATTATCAATCGTTCGATTGAACTCGGTAGATTTCCTGACATATTGAAAATTGGCTCAGTCACACCAATTCCCAAAAAAGTTAATTCCCAACTCCTGGAAGATTATAGACCCATAACTGTTCCCTCTGTCATATGTAAAATAATAGAGAAAGCATTGTATAATAAACTTATAGCATATTTTGAGAAATATCAAATAATCAATAAGTGTCAAAATGGTTTTTATCCAGGGAGGTCGACAGAGAGTGCTATCTATATATAGTCTTCTTCAGTATATCCATGAACATTTGGATCAGAAGAAGCATGTGGGGATACTTTTATTTGATCTCACAAAGCATTTGACTCTTTGGATCTAAAATTTCTCGAAACGAAGCTTCAGTCAGTAGGTATTAGAGGGAAAATATCAACATGGCTGATGTCCTACTTGGATCATAGAAAAATTTTCATCAGAATGAATGGTACTGAAACGAAAACATATGATGTAAGTCTAGGAGTTCCGCAAGGATCAATACTGGGGACACTGCTGTTTCTTATATTCATCAATGATCTTCCAAATTTTATGAATACTGACTGCTTAGTGTTGTATGCAGATGATGTTTCACTAGCAGCATATGGCGATAATCCCCAAATATTACAGGAGAGGTTGAATCATTTAGCAGACAAAATTACCTAATGGTCACAAAAAAATGGGATGATACTTAATGCTTTAAAAACCGTTTTTCTACAAGTGAACACAAAAATAGAATCGAGCGATCAAATTCATTTGAATATAGGAACAGCTTCGTTACAACCAATTTTTTCTGCACGATGTTAGCAAGAAAGTCAACTCAAGTTACTATGCTATACTCCAACTAAAAAAGATATTCAGTAAAAAACAACTTCTCAATATTTATTATGCGCTCGTATACTCTCGAATTAGCTATGACATTATAGTTTGGGGAAATACGCCACTGGCTCGTAGATTATTGATTTCACAAAAACGTGTTATTAGACTCATATTTGGTATCAAACGAACAGACTCATGTAAACCATATTTTAGAAACAATAGCATATTATCGGTCCCCTGTATATATATTTACAAATGTATTTTGCTCATCAGTAAAAATATAGCTTCCTTAATACAAAACTCTGATAGTCATAATTATAGCACTAGGCACGGCAATTTGCTGCAAATTCCTCACCACAGAACTTCCTTATATGAAAAAAGTCCTCAATATCAGTGGTATAAATTCTTCAATGTACTTCCGGAAAAAATAAAAAGTGAAAGAAATGAAATACGTTTTAAAAAACAACTGAAAAGTTATTTGATTAACAAATGTAATTATAGCACAAGTGAGTTTTTGATTTGATAACCGTAATTGTATTGACAGTTGAAGTAAATTATATTGAACAATGAGTATGAATGTCTTATATGTGAACAATAAGTGTAACCGTATAATAACTGTTATTTTTTATTATGTGTGTACATGTCTTTCGGGACTTCTTTACGGTCTCATAAGTGTTTTTATGTATATAATGTATAGATTTATATACCTATTTTATTTTGACATGTCCAATACCATGTAATAAGGTCTTACTGGAATAATTATATTATTATTATTATTATTATTCGCAAATGGCTGAACTGAATCGATCGGTAACCAGCTGCAATATCATATGAATTTGTTGAGTTTTGGTACATTGCCTCCACATTTTTATTTTCAGTTGTTTTTCTTAACAACGATGTGTATAGGCTTGTTTTATGTTAGAGTCTCAGATATTTCAATAGGTCTCATTGTTGAAATAAAACAGAGAAACAAGCGTTCATTTTATCGACTCGTTGATTTGTTATCGAATTTGTTTATCTCGATACATTCAGCAAGCACTCCGCTATGTTCCAAATGCATTTCCAAATTTTAAATGTTACCGATTCGCGGACAAACTGGTAGTGAGAATGCATGCTATTGAACCATCACCTTAAACTCTCCTAAAAGTAAGTACAAGTGTAGAGCTAGTGATCACACTGTGTTCCCAATTCTACCTTATCTCTTCCTCAGTGTTAATAAGATAATTTCTCAAAGCATTTTGAGCTTTGAGGTCTTCCTTGTATCTATATCGCCTTCCGCATAGGCGATATAAAATTTCATTATTGTAGTTGACGCACTTATGATTCCTCACTACCCATATCGCAATGAAAATTTATTCTAATATTAATCTGCGCCACCGCCGTTTTTCAATTAATATTCCAAAATAGCATCGTTGACAAGTAATAATTAATGGTCGGTAATTAATTTAGCAACGATAAATTACTTTTTTATAATTATTGAAGCCGGGTAGCGCTTTAAGGCGACAAAATTAAATTCAGAACCATTAATAACTCTTAAACTGGAACCGGTGGAATCTTAACGCGACGAGGATAAATATTTTAACAGTTAATTTTGTATTCAATTCAGATTAGCCTGGTGAAGTGACAAGTTAATATTGCCAGTAGTTACAGACCAGACCGATGTTCGAACATTGATATTTATGTAAAGCCGGCCATAAATTTTTATTTAATTGTCACTTTGAATTCCTCAGCTCAGCCACTAAATACAAAAGCTTTACCTTTTACCACCATTTCAAGAATTCTTTGATCTCGTTATTGATATTAGATCCCGTCTGTTATTATTTATGATACACATTGTCTTTTTTTATTTTTTATAGTTTTCTTGGTACTGCTTCAAGATGGTCAACAGTGAGTATATCAAAAACACTAAAGAATGCAAAAATCCAAAAAAGACAAGTTGGAACAAATATGAAAAAGGAACAATTCTTTCATATTATAACGCTAATTCGAATAAGCTGTGTAACATTAAAATGGATTTTCTCATTTTTGAAACACTGTCATCAATTCGTATGTCTCAGAGTGTTGTTTCCATCGATTCGAATAGTAAACCCAGTAATGTTGGTGTACCACAAGGTTCCGACAAAGGACCTATTTTATTTTTACTCTATTCCAACGATCTGGACAAATTCTTGCAGGGTGTTCACCTAACTATGTTAGATGACACGGCATCGATAGTATCGCACCAAAACGAAATGTGTATGCATCAAGAAACCTGAAAAAGCTTTAGAGCTGATGCAGTACCAATTATCTGCATTTGAACGCTACAAAATCCCAAACTATGACATTTAACGCTATTGAAGAAAGTGCGATCCTGTAAAAATTCAGATAAATAATCAGTTGGAATTGATAACATATGAGTTGAAAAAAATATTGAATTTCATATGTTTCATGCTCAAGGGTCCTATTTTCTAGTTTGTACGAATACGATTTACTATTTCACACCGATAATATGGAACTGATGTGTTTGTCTCTCTCATTCGAATACGAATGAAATCGAACGATTCTAGACTAGCCCCCCCAGTCTCAAACATATAGATAAAATTCTTCAGCTAGTGACCCAATACCATGCGCAAGTTATTGCACAAATTAGGTATGGAATATGTTTGTGGAGGAACCCCACTTTGGCGATAGATGATTTCATACTACGAAAAAGAAAAGTTAAAATGGTATCAGATTTAGGGATATTTGCAAACAATCGAGAATATTATCCCTAGTTTAAGAATTCTCTATTTATTTACAAAAATAGAGATAACTTTGTTTTGATCGAAGATTTTCACTGTGTTGACATACACAAAAAAATTACCACATTCCATCCAAAACATGTAAGTTTTCAGTTCAGGTGGATCACCTACAATTATGGGTTTGTCTTTCCTAAAAATTTATCTGGGAATATAAAAGAAACTAAATACTTAAAAAAATTCATAAACTCCCTGAAACATTTTCTGATTGAAAAACGTGTTCATTTATAAAAATATTTTATGTTAATTACATTAAAACTGTACACCGGGTGGATAAGGAATTATTTCCTATGGAATATCTCAGTTATTTTATGAGGTAGGCTTGTGAAGTTTGAGGTACCTATCGATGTAATGACATAAGAGTTAGAATTTGACTATAATAATATGACGGAGTTGACTTCTACGCGGGAGTAATATCAACTTTCTTATTTCACATGGCAACCCATTTTTTCCTTTTCAAGTTATTTAGCATTTAATTCCCTTTTTAATGACATATCACAAGTTGGTATCTAACTAGAAACGAGAACAGAAAAAATATTTATTGAAATTCATTTAGTAGGCCGTGGAAGCAAAATTAAAACCAAAAAATGAAAAGTTGGCTATGGAAACCATGCGGCTACTGAATAATTTATTTTCAATCGCCAGCGTTATGAAAACCCGCCAAAAAAAAATTGGAAAAATTGGGATAATATCAATACACTGTAGGTCTAAAACTAAAATATGAACATACAACTTCTTCTTGCCTGTACTTTTCAGCAATTTGTTTTAATGATATAAGAGAAAGTACTTTTTCGAAATTAAATACCGAAAAATCCAATAATTATTGTTCAAATAAAAACAAAACAGATTTTTTATTTCATTTCAATAAATGTATGTTATATCATTAGAAAGAAGTTGTTATGCTGGATAGTACAGGCAAGAGAAGTATTATAGTAGTAGCAATTGTTAGTTATCAAGTGATGTATGGTTAGCTTGGCCAACTTTTCATATTTTCGTTTTCATTCTGCTTCCACGGCCTACTGAGTAAATTTAATATAATATAACAACACGAAAAGGGGCGACACTACTTGACGGAAAACCATTAAACTAATCAAGAAAAATGGTGGATTGCGTAATCCGAACCTTCCGCAAAATATCCAATACAATAGGTATGGTCTTCGGCAAGTATCCAACAGAAAACAAGTATAATATGACAAGTTAATGGTTTCAAATTCCGCAATAAAAACACAATTGATTCAATTTTCGTATTAGAGACTCGCAAGGAGCTCTCTAGTTCAGTGTGTCATCCAAAACAGTTCCCAAGAACCGACTGAATCTGACACCTAAATATCGATTTTGATGTGTCACGTGACCATTAATATGGGAGAAATTTTTAAAATATATTACAAATGAGCATGAAGTGGAGTTATTCACGAAGAATATAAAAAACTCATTACAAAAAGTTGTTAACAATTTTATTTTAGGACACATAACTTCTGAGATGCTTTCACGAATGAGTGTAAAATAAAAATAAGAAATGGTTTTTACTATAACTTGCTGTTGCAAGTCAATAAACCAATTTTCTCGACCGCATTCAAGTTTTATGTCTTTCAATTTTCCGTCATTTTATTTCTGACATATTTGTGGTCAATATTTCCGAATTTAATAAATTGTGATACATTTTTCTTTGTATTCTTCTATTTCTTATACTCCGAAAGAACCAAATACCAGTCAGGACTGTTTTTCATAATATTTTTCAAGATTTTCACTGCCTTTTCATTTATACAATTTGATATTCAATAACGAGATTCTATAGTCACCAGTTCAACTTTCCCACCAGTTCTATCACTGGCTACATTTTCGATTTTATTTGGATGCATACCACTCCATGGTAATTTTATTCAGGCATAGTATTTAGTCTAGTCAACAAGTGCTATTTGGGTCTCAGAAAACTTTTTTTTCAACTTTCATGTTTAAATATCTTATAAACTATAATAAATATGACTATATTACCTACTTATGTAACTTTATCTGACGTATATTTATTAAAAATTGCAGCTTATAAATTTTCTAACACTATTATTTTCTGAATAATGAATTATTATCTGTAAAAATCGTTTTAGTTCGATTTTTTTGATTTTTTCTTGGTTATGTTGATAATAAATTTTTATTGACCTACTGGTTTTTTTCGGCAAATCAACTAAGATTCTTCAGTGCTATAATTATAAATCAATAAAGTGACCTTACAATTATTTTTATTTATTTATTTTTTTTTGTAACGATTCTTCCAGGTTTTCAGAGAGAGAAACCCC
This sequence comes from Chrysolina americana, assembly GCA_958502065.1. Taxonomy (NCBI): domain Eukaryota; kingdom Metazoa; phylum Arthropoda; class Insecta; order Coleoptera; family Chrysomelidae; genus Chrysolina; species Chrysolina americana. The sequence continues at coordinate 16,592,446 of OY293411.1, read as the reverse complement.
TCAGAAGCTTCTACGAGCTTTATGCACGTTCATCTTCGATATGATTGAGGTGTCATTAGTTTGTAATCGACCCCTGTGTCTACGAGTATTTATCACTTAAGAATTCTTTTTATTTAAATTCGATAAAAAATGTAAATAAATTATTTTTCTCAAAAAATAACACATGGATGTTTCCGTTTCATTACGTGGAAAAATAAAAAAATTATATAGATTTTTTTAAATTGTTTATAACAAATATGTATGGAATAAACAATGAAAATTTTAATAGAAAGGTTTTCTTTCTAAGATATCAAACGTGGGGCTGTAATCCATCAATACTGCGATGAATGTACACCATGATAGTGAGGCCTATGATCACCTACGGAGCAGTAGTGTGGCACGGCAGAACCGAACTCACCACAACTAAGGAAATCCTGGAGAAAGAACAAAGACTAGCATGTCTTTGTATAACAGGGGCAATGAGTTTGACTCCAACAGTAGCAATAGAGGTAATTCTGGACCTCACTCCCTCCATATCATGGTGAGGAGAACTGCTTGGGGAGTAAACCTCAGGTTGGCAAAAGTCGGACTCAAAGGGACAGCACACATCGTAAGGGGCTCAACCCCCACCGAAAGTGCACATCTTGCCGATCTCTCTGACGAAATTACCAGGAAATTTAGTCTCAAGAAATTCTTTCGAACGGAATTAAATACCAAAAGTGGATGGAGCATAGAATCCATTCGAGCACTGGGAAAGAATACCATAACATGGTACACAGACGGGTCCAAAACTCCCGACGGAACTGGAGCAGGAGTCTTTGGGACACGCACCAAATACTCCGAACCCTTGGGCCAGTTCTCCAGTATTTTTCAAGCGGAAATTCATGCCATAGAAAGGTGCATTCAATTCAACCTCGACAGAAAATACCGGAACAAGGAAATCGCAATCCTCTCCGATAGTCAAGCAGTCATCAAAGCGTTGAGCTCATATTATAACATCAACTCAAAGATGGTTTGGGAATGCCTAGACAAACTCAATTATTTAGGCAGGAACAACAAGGTGATCCTCTTCTGGGTGCCGGGGCACGTCGGAGTGGAGGGCAATGAACAAGCAGATACCCTGGCACAAAAAGGGGCATCAACGCCACTGATCGGGCCAGAACCATTTTGCGGACTTGGAAAATCTTACTTCCAAGACGAACTTAATAAAACTGAAGAAGCAATGAGAGCAACATACTGGCAAAGACTTCCAGGGCTAAGGCAGGCCAAAGATCTCCTCGGCAACTTCAACCGAGCAAGATCGAAGACACTGATTAACCTCAGCAAAACTAGTCTAAAGACAATCACGGGATTTCTTACGGGGCACTGCAGACTCAAAGAACACCTAAGGAAGCTAGGCTTAGAGAAGGACAGCACCTGCAGATTCTGTGGGTAACACCCAGAAACACCACACCATATATTGATGGAGTGTTATGCTGTACATCACAAAAGATTGAATATACTGGAATCACACCAGCTGACTGTGGGAGAAATACCACGAATCAAAATCCTTAAATTGGGTCTTGAGGGGCTGCTGTAAACGAGAACACCTTGAAATAGCAGATGAAGATGGGCACAATAGATCTAATCAGGTCGCAGCGCATCCATATTTACCATTACCATTAAGTTATCAAAGAGCAAGATAATTCAAGATTTTTAAAACTGGTTCCTCAATAATAATAACATGTGGTAAAAAAAATGGTTCCGTTTTTAAGCAATAATTTTTTTTCAAATAACGATTTTTTTTATATATTGAAATCATAATTTGCATCAAATCTTAGGTTTACAAAAAAAAATTAAATTTTCTCATGAACAACGCATTTGTCTTTAATAATTTTTCAAACAAAAAGAAACACAAATTTTTAAAAATCATCTTCATGTGGCTTCTGATCATAAAAAAACGGATCAATAATAAGTAATATAAACAAAAAATTTGATTAAGTATCAGTCAAGCTTTTTAATTTTCAACCTATGTAAATTGTTGTTAAAAAATTAAAAAGTAATTTGTTCATTTTTCCAATGCGAATCTCTCCTGAGACCTTTCAAAAATAATAAAAAAAATAACATTTGTTATTTATCAACTATAGCACTTGCACTGTCCATGTTCAAGTAGGAAAATATTGTTAATTGACAATGCATAATTAATAGAAAAGTCGCGATAAAAGTTTTGATTATTATCCATTCGTCTATCCAGTAGATGCCTGAATTTTTTCAATTCTTAATTTTCATTTTTAATAAGTTTAAATAATATTTATCGATAGGTGCTAAGTGGATTGGGCTTACGCAAGGTAGAAACCCCGTTCGGCCATTTTTTCAACCCACTGGGAAAATTATAAGATTAGAAATATTGGTCCCACAGTTTTTTTTTGGCAATTTTCTCTTCTTTTTGAATCTCTTTTCAAATTTGAAAAATGTCAAATAGGTTTTGAGATATTTGCAAAAAACTACCCTTTTTTCAGTTATTTTAAATCAAAGTAATCGACAGAATGCAGCAAATATTTGATAACGTATGGGGTTTATTAAAAAGACCCAAACTTCATGAATCGAAATATGAGTTGAAATTTTTCCAAGCGATCTGGGATATACGACACGCGACGCTGAATGAAAGTTCTCTATCGCACTCGAGAGTAATAAGATGTGCAGATATGATCGCAACATAACGCCGCAATTCATTACAATTTCCAAGTGAATCCGACCCTTCGAGAGCAAATTCCCACTGGAGGACGTCAAAGGCAACAAATCAAGCGGTCTTTTGGTGGACAGACACCAATAATAATCCGAACGCTCACAGAGATCCTCTCATATCAGATCAAAGCCCATATGTAGCGGATTACGCGATATCGTTCGATCTTTGTTCCGATATTCCACGGTATATCGACTATATGGCATGTTTTCCTTCTGTACTCATTGGTGATTCATCTAAAGAGCAATTTTCATTGTCCTAGTTCTCAACGTCAAAATATGGTACATTGAAAAGTAAAGCCCTATTATTTATGTATGTGAAGTTAGCAACGAATTTATAAATAAAGTTTCTAAAAAAACCGTTCCATCAGCAATGATTTGATAAGGTAGATTTCAAGTAGTTCAAAATAATTTTTTCGTTGTACTTGAGGCGAGGAATCTCACAACTAAAATTTTGATTTAACCTACAATACGATGAAAACTATTGTGCCTATGTATCACAATTAACTAAATACTGAATAAATTTATTAATGAAGCATGAAAATTCGGAAATCATCAAATAATCTACATGGAAGTAACTCAAGATCGAAGAGGAAAGTCTCATTGGAATTCTACCAGAAAATGAAAAATCATGTGATTTTTTCAACTGTGAGCGAAAATATTTTTGAAATCCGGTCGGAAAGTCTAAAATTCCCAGATGATATTGCTTCTGCCACTTTTAAGAGGTATATTTGGATAACGAAAAAAAAGTACCTAGTTGAAGTCCCCTTTTTTATTTTTTTTTGGTAATTTTAAGACATTGTATGTGCTTTTTCCATCCATGACCGAGAAAAATTTAAAAATCCCGATTGAAAGTCAAAAAGCAGTTAATATCCTATTTTCTATAGTTTTTGCCATTATCAAAATTATAATATTATTACGAGATTGATAAAAGCCCCCTAGCTGCGCCGCTGAGTCCATTCCGCGGACGCCTCATCCATAATTAGTTCCAAGAAGTGTTTATTTGGATGGATCGTTTTCTGTACTGCATGAATAGTCTAGATAACGGAGCTGCCGCGTCATCGCTCAATTCCTGGTAATGTGTAGAAGTTCTCCGTTTTGAGTATTCTCGAATCATCGCGTTTAATCCAGTCTACGCGATGAGCACCTATATAAACGGAGACGTTTGACTGGGAAGGAAGTTTTTTATGAAGAGAATTATTTAAGAAGATTAGAAAGTGATAATAAGCAGAAGTGTTTGGAATATTTAGCTAGTTGTATTGTTATTGTTGTATTGTATAGATCTAAGTGTTTTATTAGTCAGTGAAGTGTTGTATGTTTGTTTATAGTGAAGTTAGTAAATAAACAGTTTAGTAGTGTGCTAGGCCTATTATTTAGCAAAACGTAACAGTGGTGTCCGAAGCGGGATATTAGTGAAAAACAGAAACTATTTATAAACTATTTATGGTGAATACGAGGAGTACATCGTACGATACGATGGAGGACATTGTGAAATTTATCCAAAATCAATTTGCGGATTTGGAAAGAAGGCGCCAGGAGGAAAAACAAGAAGAGGAAAAGCGGCGCCAGGAGGAAAAACAAGAAGAGGAAAAGCGGCGCCAGGAGGAAAAACAAGAAGAGGAAAAGCGGCGCCAGGTGGAAAAACAAGAAGAGGAAAAGCGGCGCCAGGAGGAAAAACAAGAAGAGGAAAAGCGGCGCCAGGAGGAAAAACAAGAACAAGAAAATGAAAAACAAAAATAATTAACACGTCGGTTGGAGGAAAAACAGGAACGAGAAGAGGCACTCCAGAAAATTCTCGAAGAACAGAGAAAAGAGCGAGAAAATGAAAAACAAGAAGAGGAAATGAGACGGTTGGATGAAAAGAAAGAACGAGAAGAGGGACTCCAGAAAATTCTCGAGCAACAAAAGAATGAATTGGAACGAATAGAAAAACAAAGGAAAACGGACTTCCAGAAGGTTCTAGAACATTAAGAAAAGTTAATCCAACATGTATTACAGAAAAACGAAGTACAAATGGAGGAACTGAAAGAAGAACTGAAAAAAGAACTAAAGGAAGACATCAAGAAAATAGACGATGAGCTTGATAAGAAAGTGAAAGGACTCGAAAATCAGGTAGCTCTCCTTAAAAACCAAGATCGGCGAGACAGGGTTGCCACATCAGGAATTTCCGTAAAACCACCGAATTTTGATGGACAGTCCTCTTGGTCCATGTATCGACGACAATTTGAAGCTGCAGCAATGGCTAATGGATGGGGCGAAGAAGAAAAAGCTACTGCCCTTATAGTAGCTTTGAGAGGGCCAGCTTTGTATATGTTACAGACGATACCAATCGAACAGCAAAATAAATATAAAGACCTGATTACTGCATTAGAGTTGCGGTATGGCGATCAACATCGAGAACAACTGTATCGGGCTCAAATGAAAACGCGCAATCAAAAATCAGGTGAGAGTTTGCAAGAATTTGAAGCGGATGTGAGACGCCTAATTCAGCTGGCTTACCCAGAAGCACCGGGAGAAATCAAGGAACAGCTGGCGGTGCAGTTATTTATAGATGGACTGAGAGACACCGAAATCCAGAGGACTTTGCGATTGACACACTTTAAGAGTAGTAGCGATGCCTTGGTACGTTCTTTAGAAGTGGAGGCGGCCTTCAACACCTCGAGGCCGAAAGTACGAGCGGTATCGATAGAAGAACCCGAACAACGATCAAGCGCAGCTACTAGTTCATTCGAGAAGGTTCTGGAAGAGATTAAATCTTTGATAAGCGGAATGAGCACCCAGAAGAACAGGGCGTGCTATAGATGTGGGAAATTGGGCCATCTTATTAAAGACTGCAGGGTAAGAATGCCGCCACGTTCGCAATCACCTATGAGGACAAGATCTTCCAGCGAGTCCTCAAGTGGTCGGCAGGAAAACTAGAATTAGCCAGCATATCGGGGCGCATGCTAGCTAGCAATGATGGAGCCCCCAGGGTCATCCCTCTTAACAGGCTAAGAAGAACAACCGATAGCCTTACCATTTCAGGAAAATTGAACGAAATAGACGTCGTATGCACCATAGACACCGGTGCTGCAGTTTCGTTGGTACGCAGTGACATTCTTCGGCCGGAAAGCGTGAAACCTATCTCTTCAAACCTTCTGCTTCGAAGAGTCACTGGAGAAAACGCACAGATTCGAGGAGAAGCTGAGATTACACTGATTCTTGGGCGACTCACAATCACAAATACAGTGTACGTCGCGGATATAGAAGATGAATTTATACTTGGGATGGATTTGATCAGTGACTACGGGTTTTCGTTTGACAATGAAGAGAGGATCATGAAGTTTGGAGGAGAAGAATTTGTCCTCACAACTCCAACAGAGAAACTGCGATTAGTGAAAACCGTGAAAATTCCTGGATTTTCGGAGAAAGTAGTTTATGCTACATTAGATGGAGACCCTGGGTGCTGCGTTGGAATAGTACAGCCATGTGTTGAATCACCTAGCGATCTGGTTCTTGCACGAGCCCTAGTAAAGACAAAACATGCTATTCCTGTGAGAGTTGCCAACGTGTATGCCGAAGAAATAACAGCTAAAGAAGGCGATATCATTGGAATCTGTGAACCTATTTCATGGGTAGCAAACTATGATTCAAGTGACCACCAGGAAAGAAAGGAAGCCTCAAAGAGTGTTATGACAGTTCTTGAAAAATCATTTGAACACTTGTCGACAGAAGAATTGAGAGCTGCTAAAAATTTCATCAGAGTGAAAGCGACATCTTTGATTCAACAACATCAGGAAGAACTAACCTGGTCAAACACAGGATCGAGACTGGCCAAGCCCATCCGATTCGGCAACTACCAAGAAGAGTTCCATTTGCCAAACAACAAGAGGTGGAAGAGCTTGTTGACAAGATGATGAAAGATGGTGTGATTGAAGAATCATCGAGCCCTTGGTCTGCACCTGTTGTGTTAGTTTCTAAGAAGGATGGATCCACAAGATTCTGTGTGGATTATAGGAAATTGAATGATGTAGCGAAGAAGGATAGCTACCCTTTACCAAGGATTGACAACACATTAACAACTTTAGCAGGTTCACGTTGGTTCTCAACCCTAGATCTGAAGAGCGGGTATTGGCAAGTGGGCATACATGAAGAAGATAAGGAGAAGACAGCATTTTCGACTGGAAGCGGACTTTATCAGTTCACTGTCATGCCTTTTGGATTATGCAATGCTCCAGCAACATTTGAAAGGCTTATGGAGCTGGTCCTGCGAGGACTCACATGGAAGACTTGTCTAATATACCTCGACGACGTTTTAGTCATGGGAAAGACATTTGAAGAACATGTGCAAAACTTACGAGAAGTACTTCAACGATTCAGGAATGCCAACCTTAAACTAAATCCCCAGAAATGCTCATTGTTCCAGAAAGAAGTGGATTTTCTGGGCCACACAGTTTCATCAGACGGCATCCGAACAAACGAAAGGAAGATACAGACGATCCGAGACTGGCCGAGACCTAAAGACAAACATGAAGTGAGGAGCTTCCTAGGGCTCTGCACCTACTACCGTCGGTTTGTAGAAGGATTTGCTGACATTGCGGCACCCCTACATAAGTCGACAGAAGACCTAGTCAAATTCGTCTGGTACAACGAAAGTGAACGGGCATTTGGAAAGCTGAAAGTTGCTCTATGTTCCAGTCCGATTTTAAGTTTTCCACGTAAAAGAGGCCTTTTCGTTTTGGACACAGATGCCAGTAACAATGGGATTGGAGCCGTACTATCACAAGAGCAAGATGGCCAGGAAAAAGTAATTGACAAGGAAGGAACTACTGGCAATAATCAAGGCTGTCGACCACTTCCACAAATATCTTTATGGAAGAGAATTTCTCAATAGAACAGATCATGCAGCTTTGAAGTGGTTACTCGAAATGAAGACCCCTGAAGGACAAGTAGCAAGGTGGATTGAGAAGTTCAACCAGTATCACTTCAAAATAAAACATCGACCAGGACGATTATACAACAACGCAGATGCCTTATCGAGAAGACCTTGTTCGGATACCTGTGAGCATTGTGAGCGAATTGAACGTCGCGAAGGAATCAACCAAGTGAGATTAATGGTTGACGACAATTGGACAACAACGAAAATGAGGCAGGACCAAGAAAGTGATCCAAACATTGCAGATTTTCTACGATGGAAGGAAAGCGGAGCGGAAAGAAAGGAATTCTCCTTACGATCACCAGCTTTCAAGGCATTGTGGGCTCAATGGGATTCCCTGATTGTTGAGAATGGTCTATTGAAGAGAGCGTGGGAATCGGCCGACGGCAGAAAAGTGATTTCTCAATTAATTGTGCCTAGGTCGAGGATAAGCGATGTCTTGGAGGAGATCCATGGCAGCAAATCAGGTGGACATTTTGGAGTGAATAAGACCATGGATATAATACGGCAGAGATTTTACTGGGTCCAATGTCGTGAAGATGTAGAGAGATGGTGCCGAAGATGTATGAAGTGTGAAGCAAGCAAAGGTCCCAAGACAAGATCGATAGGAGAAATGAAACAATACATTGTAGGTGCTCCCTTCGAACGAATCGCCATCGATGTAGCAGGACCGTTTCCGATGACGAATGATGGCAACAAATACATCCTCGTTGCCATGGATTACTTTAGCAAATGGGTTGAAGCTTATGCCTTGCCTAATCAAGAAGCATGCACAGTTGCAAGAGCTTTGGTGGATAACATGTTTTCAAGGATTGGAGTCCCAATGGAGCTACATTCCGATCAAGGAAGAAATTTTGAATCAAATTTATCCAAGTTTGTGAATTGATGGGAATTAGCAAGACCAGAACAACGGCCCTCCACCCACAGTCTGGTGGCATGGTTGAAAGGTTCAACAGGACTATGGAAGAACATCTTTCCAAAGTAGTAGAGGAGCACCAAAAGACCTGGGATCGACATTTTCCACTATTCTTGATGGCTTACAGGGCTTCTGTGCACGATTCCACAAAGCTCACTCCAGCCAGCATCATCTTCGGGAGAGAACTTCGGTTGCCCTGTGACTTGGTGTTCGGATCACCAAGTTCTGAAGAAAAAGAGGTACAGGATTATGCAGACGAACTGCGAGATAGCTTGAATGGGATCCACGAATTTGCAAGAAAAGATTGAAGAAAACTAGTGACAGAATGAAGGCTCGATACGATCTTAAGGCCAATACTGGTGGATTCAAAGAAGGAGATCGAGTGTGGCTGTACAATCCTCGTCGTAAGAAAGGATTTTCTCCTAAATTAACACCATCTTGGGAAGGACCATATACGATAGTGAAAAGAATAAACGACGTGGTCTATAGAATTCAACGCAGCTCGAGAGCGAAAATGAAGGTCGTTCACCTAGAGAGACTCAAACGTTTAAATGGAGACAACGACACATTGTTTGATCGGGACGATCAAAATTGAGAGGGGGATAATGTTACGAGATTGATAAAAGCCCCCTAGCTGCGCCGCTGAGTCCATTCCGCGGACGCCTCATCCATAATTAGTTCCAAGAAGTGTTTATTTGGATGGATCGTTTTCTGTACTGCATGAATAGTCTAGATAACGGAGCTGCCGCGTCATCGCTCAATTCCTGGAAATGTGTAGAAGTTCTCCGTTTTGAGTATTCTCGAATCATCGCGTTTAATCCAGTCTACGCGATGAGCACCTATATAAACGGAGACGTTTGACGGGGAAGGAAGTTTTTTTATGAAGAGAATTATTTAAGAAGATTAGAAAGTGATAATAAGCAGAAGTGTTTGGAATATTTAGCTAGTTGTATTGTTGTATAAATCTAAGTGTTTTATTAGTCAGTGAAGTGTTGTATGTTTGTTTATAGTGAAGTTAGTAAATAAACAGTTTAGTAGTGTGCTCGGCCTATTATTTAGCAAAACGTAACAATATATATCGAGATTGTCACCACAATCTTTCCATCTACGATCGAGAATAATTTTTAACTATGGATAGGAAGTCAGAAAGTACTTAAAATCCCCGTTTTATTGTTTTTACTAATTTCAAGAGGTAAACCTATCTTCAGGACCTCCGATCAAATAACAAAACCTAGAGAGTAACTCGCCACACATGCATTAAAATTTGTGTGTAAGGGACATCTTCCCCCAACGGCAGTGTCGAGAGTTGTTAACAGAAATATTGAGGTTCGATAAAATAGAAATAATGGAAAACCAATATGGAATGGAAATCTGAAATTGTGTTGGAATAATCTCCACAGGATTTTGATGCCGATGCTCGAATTGACATGTTTTTCATAATTCATTCATTTTTCGCTTTTCCAATTTGGTTTCCCTTTCTTGATAGTTACGACACTGGTAGCTCACCTATGAAATGGTATATTTTGATTTCCAGCTTCAATTGGTCTTTTACACATTTCACAATGCTTCAACCATTGCTCCATAATAAAATCTAACGAGAGTTTAACACAAATTAACTTAGAATTTGCCCTTTATTCAAGAAAAAACACTTCAATAAGCCAAAGACGAAAACAAACAGATGTTTTGTTGTTGTTCTGTCATATTTGACATTTGATATTTCAAGTGCAGCGTTGTCTTTCTGACCAGACTATATCGACAACGAAGAATCTCCGTTCGGCGATGGAAATACTATCGTTTTTACAAGCTGCAATGAACGTTTAAATTGCCTTCTTATTGCTATATCATCCAAGACAGTATTTTTGGGTTTTTGTTGCCATGAATATACCCGTCATATATCAAAATGTAGCTGACGTGCTTATTGTATCCTTAAAAAATTGCGACATGGCATTAATGTCATGATAAGCATCATGAACTTAACATCTCAGAATTAGCTAATTCTGAGATACTAGGTTAGAATTCTGACTTAGTATCTCGGAATTAGTTAATTTTCAAGTACTAAATCGGAATTCTGACTTAATATCTCAGAATTAGCAAGAAAAATCCCGAAAGAAAGTCTAAAAATAGTTGAAATTACGTTTTTTTATTGTTTTCCCACGACCACATAGGAAAGTAACGTATATATCGGCACTGTACAGTTCCGTGGAAAGTGACATATCCACACGAAAGTGAATCGCACGCCTATGGATAAGTTGTCAAATACGCCATTACAGTTCAGATTTACCGCTTTAAGTTATCAAATTTATAATTTCTGATGAAAAGAGCACATCATTTTCCATATTCATGTGGAATTTTGCGGTGGCATCATTTCTTCTTTTGTAAATATATACGTCTTGTAATTGGCAGACAAAATTTAAAAAGAACGGATTCAAATACTTTTCGACTTTCTGTCCGAGTTTTTAAATTTTTCTCGATCGAAGATGGAAACAAAAAAACACATTTCTCACTACCAGTGTTTATATTGAAATTGTGTCCTTGTTACAAGAAAAATCGAAAAATATTCCAAAATATATACCTATTACAATAAAAAAATTTATTAACTACATAAAATAAAGTGATTACATTGGTTTGGCAAACCATGACATGTTAGTCTTCTGAAATATGAGAATACTTATCCTTCACAGCAGCTAAAACATATTTCTTTATTGAAAAATCATTCAACCTTTATCGTACAGTAACTGGCAGAGTATAAACACCGTAAATATAAAAAATAAAAAAAAAATCTGGATCAATTCAAGGAAACGAATTTTTTTTTCAATAACACTTTATATCGGGATGATAAATAAGGATACTTCACTCTTGATGTAATTTTTTGTTTATTGAAGTTTTTTCTCATTTTTTAATGATGATCTCCTACCATATTGTTACAACAGTTACATTTATCAATTTATAGATGCAGAGATTTTTTTAACAATTAAATATACTGGAGAAACAGTAATAAAAAGTTTTACATATGGCGCATTCTTTCAGTAGGTCACTGTATATGTAATACAGTAGATAAGCACTTGGTATACCTAGTGAAAGTGAAGACGAATATTGAGATAAACTGAAACTTCTTATGTTCACATTACAACTTCCATGTTTCTAAAATCCTCTTTTGAAATTACCTTTTTTGTCCACGAGCGAAACATCTGTTCGTAATCGGTTAACAGTTTTTCTAGTAGACTATTCAAGCAATTCAATTTTTCATCGCATCGTCCAACAAGTCTTAACAACTGAAACTAAAAATTTCTGGTTGCCATGAAACGTAATTTCAATATTCAATTTACCAATTTTCTTGCATATCTTGTATTTTCTTTAAAGGGAAATAAGATAAAGTAATATTATTTTGATTCATTTGTTCAACGTATACTCATAACGATAAGTCTCTTGTAACCTCCAATACGTTTGTTATATCTGAAATCTAACTGAAACAGTTCACTGTCATATACAAGAGTTACATATGGTTCCTATGTAGCTGGTAGTTTTAGCATTTAGTTTTATATCGATATCTTCCAGCAATACTTTGGATTCATTCAACCATAGATTTGAGTGGTTATCCACTAGCTATACGAAAAATATCCAAAAGTTAGTTTATATTTTCAAATATCTACTCGATTAATGATAGTGATTCAAATGTAAACATTTTTATTTTTCACTTGTCCATTACTGCTTTATAATACCTTGGCAACGGTTGCTATTAACAGACCCATAACGCCCGGGCCGTTATGGAGGACATTATGAAAAATAACGCCCGCTAAATGTTTTTTTCTGTAGTTCAATAAATTGATTACTCAGAAAAGTTTTATTTATAACTGTACGTAAAAAAGGGACTAATTATTTTCTCTCAAATAGAAATCACAATTTTCAATTGTTCCTGAAAAATTAGTACCAAGTTTGAAGTTCTGTGAGTTGACCGATGATGAACTCCTCAATGTGCATTCGGTTTCGTTCGGAACGTTAACATTTTCTTTTTCGGACACGGAATGGACTATCATTGTAGCAATTTTGTTCTTCGAGGAAATACTTTCTTCAATATAGCTCTCCGCTACAATTACTCTTCTATTTTCCATGTAATTTTAGTGTTTTAACAAGAATCGTTGACGACTTTCGGCGTAGACAATGTCTGGTGTAACCTTTCGGATTTTCCAAATTAAGTATTTCGCTATTATAGAAGGAACACTTCCTATAGTATTTTTACCTACAGGTAACTCAATGCATTCATTATTTCTGTAGGTTAAAAAAAACCTACGTTGTTTACATCCTTTTGGTCGTAGTGCAATGTACTTTTTAACTAAGTTCAAGGCTTGTATTTTGCTTTCTTCAACAATGGTGAAACTTTTTGAGGTGCAGGTCTTGGTTTGTGGTACCGTGATTAGTAAAACGGCTCCTCTGTCTTCAATGTCATCAATTGTCATGTTGACCATTTCATCACGTCTTAAGTATCCAAATACGCCCATTACCAGAACAAGTTTATGTAGCAGAAAAGTATCAACTGGAGCTTTTCTTATGAAAAGTAATACTTGTCCACCTTCCAACACCTTTGATTTTTTAGGAATGTATCCTTTCGAATTAACTTTCAGAAAGGCCATCAGTTGACTGAATGCTGATATATTAATGATTTCTTTAACAATCAATGTTGATTTCAGCTGTGAGTATTTGTCCATAGACTATTTGCACTTTATTTTTCAGACTGAAATAATGTAAAATAAATGAAAAATATTAATATTTTTAATGAGATAAACTCACCAGTTCCTGGAAGTATGCCATTAAGACAGTTTCGTTTACGGTATTCACTCTGTTTTCATCTTTCCATTTCAAAAAATGGTCATACTCCTCGTATAAGTATATTTGGATTTCACAGGCAGTAAATTTCCTAACGCTTTTTCAGCTTTTAGCGTCTGTGGGATCTCCGTAATTATTATGAACACAACCGTTTTGACTTTTTTCGTGAAAAATAACAAATTTATGAAGTGAAAAACTTCGTTTAAGATAATTCTTTCGTGAAAAATAAAATCTTGTAAGCACCATGAGCGTTACTAGGATCTATATAACGCACTTGGTACATAAATAGCTATAAATAATGGTTAAAAGCATGTTAAAAAACAAAGATGGATCTAAGCAATTCAACACCAAAATCAAACGTATAATTTTGACTTGTTACTTACCTACTTGCCTGGATACTGATTTCGGATATATTATTTTATTAGTTCTTCGATTGTGTTACCAATGTGTTGATTCATTTCATTCACATATGCTTCAAATGCACAACTGACAGTAGTGACACTGACAGTAGCAACCTACTTCACACAACACATACGTAATAATGTCAAGAATTCGCGCGAAATTTGAATTGGTATTGCTATGACCTCTCTCTAATAAAATTGTTACTGAAATTATTGAACAGATATTCACCCGTAAATTTCATTTGAAAGTCAACTGTTAACGTTGGTATTAAGTATGTATACAGGGTGTCCCAAACTTGATGGCCTATTAGTTAGAAGTTTCTGGAAAAGTGGGCGTAGAATTATTTTGAAAATTTGTTTTCTTAGATAATCGGTTCTGCTCTATCGATCTAAAATATATTTAACGCTGCGGCGTTGCCACTTCTTTCGAAAAGTAGCAACAACTTTGATTTTTTAAATAGAATACCCTGTATATTATTGCAAATTTCGCTATGCTATTGATTTTCGATTATTTTCATATAATATTTCCCTATACCTATCTCTAATGGTTTTCGAGAAATTCATTAATTTCCTTATTTTTTGTACGAGACAGCTTTAATTAAATGTTCATAACTGACTATGTATAATTGACTATGTAGAAAACTGAGATTTTGTATGTAGTATGACAATGTCCTGCCTTTTAGTTATAACTGAGGGAACAGGGTCGTTGAAAATTTGTGATTGTACCGATACATACTTAAGTGGTGAAAAGTGCAGTTTTTCGAATGGAACACCCTGTACATCATCAAATATTCCGAAAGACAATTGAGTTTTCTTTCAAATGATGTATCATGTTCCTATACCTAGAGAGTCAGGTTTCCGAAATAAAAGCAAGTTTTCCATAAAAATTGGATTATTTTACCATATTTCGTATAGGATAAATATGAAATGTCATGGAACATGTCATGACGATAATTTGAAAATTAGTACATTAATCATAAAACGTTTGCGCGTTCAATGACGTGAATTTTATTCACGGCACACTACTATCATTTTCAGTTTCCAGTATAACGATTCGAAAGGTGATATTTCCCATTTGAAATAATCTGTAGTGTGCCGTGACCAGAAAAGAGCAAAAGAATTTGTTGGTTTGATAAACAGTGAATTTAATTGTGTTTCTGTAGAAAGAAGTATAAAAAATGGATTATAATGCATATTCAAATGCAGATATTTTAAATTCATTTTATATTCATGGTGAGTGCCAAATAAATGTTTCCAGAACGTGCCGGACCGTTCAATGACCTTCATCCAAATTTACCACAAATGAATAGAAAAAAATTCCGAATAATAGAACGGAATTATGCAGTTTACGTGAATGTTGAAGCGCCAAGAAATCAAATATCCTCATGTATCATTAAGAAGAGCTACTGTGGATGTAGGTATGACTCGCACTTCGATATGGAGAATTTTGAAGAAACATAAAATGCATGATTATAAATTCATAAAAGCTATGTGAATGGATTTTAACATGGACTTATGAAGACCCAAATTTCCTTCAGAAAATTATATGGAGAGATGAATCTGAATTTTCAAGAAAGGGAATATTCAATCGCAAAAACAATAATTTCTGGGCTATAGAAAATCCTCATTTTATAAAAGAAAGGGGATTTCAAGAAATATTTTGTTCAAATGTATTTTGTTTCCTAATGAACAATGAATTATCGTATAGTATTTATGAAGAAAACTTGAATTGAAGAAAATATTTGAATATATTGAGAACAATAGTTAGTGACTTTTTGGACAATTTGCCGCTTCATGAATATCGAAGTTGTTGGTATCAGTTGGACGGTGCCCCCCCTCACTGTACAAAAGAAGTGAGCAGAGAACTGACTACAACCTTTGAAGATCGGTGGATAAGACGCTTGGGTCCACAGCCTTGGCCACCGCGATCCCCGGATCTAACTCCTCTAGGGAAAGAATCAAACAGATTGTATATGAAACACCAGTGAATTCGAGAGAAGAATTGAAACAGAGGATAATTCGTGCTTTCGAGGAAATTCGACTAGAAGATGTTCAAAGAGCAACCACCAAACATGTATTGACTTCGATTTACTAATGTTTGCGTATAAATGGTCAGCTCTCCGAACACATGAATTAGCGATTGATTTTACCTTCATTTGTTTATTGATTGGAATAAAAATTGAGTTCTACTTAAGTGAATTATGATTTCTCAACGCCGAAACAGGTTTTTCAGATACCCTGAATGCAACTTACTCTGTCTTTCGGTTCATGCAATATTAGTTTTTGCCAAGTTTTGGCAAAGACTATAGAAAAAAATTAAAAGTATCAATATCCAACGAACAGTTAAAAATATGGGAAAAATTCCACAATATTCATTGCAAATATTCATTTGACTAATTATTGTCTTCCACTTTGATTATTTTCTAATAAAATTCACGTTAATGAATGCCCAAATGTTTTATTATTAATGTACTAATTTTCGAATTATCGTAATGACATGTTTCATGACATTTTACATTTATCCAATACAAAATATGGCAAAATAATCCAATTTTTATAGAAAACTTGCTTATAATTCAGAAGGTATAGGAACATGATACATCATTCGAAAGAAAATTCAATTGTCTTTCAGGATATTTGATAATATACAGGGTGTTCCATTTGAAAAAATGCACTTTTTACCACTTTAGTATGTATCGGTAAAATCACAAATTTTCAACGACCCTGTATAATGAAGACCGAATTCCCTTGGTTATAACTAAAAGACAGGACATTGTTAAACTACATTCAAAATCTCAGCTTTCTACATTGTCAAATAATGCAGTAATAAACATTTAATTGAAGCTATGTTACGTACAAAAACTAAAGAAATTAATGAATTTCTCGAAAACCACTTGAGATAGGTATAGGGAAGTACCATATGAAAATAATCTAAAAGCAATAGCAAATCGTAAAATGCAATAATATACAGGGTATTCTATTTAAAATATCAAAGTTGTTGCTACTTTTCGATAGAAGCGGAAACGCCGCAGTGTTGAAAATATTTTAGATCTATTCACTACTATGGAATAAAATTAATGTTAATGAAAATTATTTTATTTTATCATCATAGATACAATGCACAATATTGATAGTAATTAATTTGTATGATATATTACAAAACAATCCTTTGGATGTAAACCAACGTTACACTTTCGACAAATGAAATTAGATATTTTGTGGCATACAGCGCATCGTCGCTATTTTTCGTTGTACAGAACTAGGTGGTCTATTCTGTCTTAACGAGAAAACTCATGAGAATTTTTAGGCGATTTTGAAGGATCCCTTTTTGTATTTCTTTTGAGGATATCGAATAAAGGCCTCAGTTTGGAGTATTTATCTGGCTTATCTAGTTGTGTATGGTCGTTGCCATGAATATTACTCATAATACATTGAAATCTGTCGCGCGCTATAGCTTCACATACTAATTTGTTATTGGTATCATCCCTATTTTGCCAATACATCTTTTTTCGTGGTAAAGACACGTAACCACTAAGTAGAAGAATTCCAATGAAACAAAATATCTCATCTGGAGTAATATCCCCTGCACGATTTTTTTGTTGTGTATATGTATTCGTAAAATATACAATCAAATCTATCACTTCTTTATCAAAGAACAATCGAAAAAAGTCGCAAGGTGAAAGGTTCATTGCCGCAGATGATGGAACTTCGTAGTGAAAATCTTTTACTTTTTTTAGTCTCCTTTCCATGAATGTAGAGGTTTGTCATCGTCTCTATCCCATGCCTGCCCAAGTTCTTCGTCTAATTCCGATGGCATTTGAACTTCAATTTCTGGCAGCAGTTGTGCTCCAGGTAAATTATTAGGTTCAACTACGTTCTCATCCCCTGAATCTTCATCAGTATCACAACCATCGTTAGCATTTTCTGGAGGAAAAATCACTATTTGTTCTGGAAGCACATCATCCTCGTCATTTTCCAATTCTGCCAGCAACTCTGAAAGGTTCAGCGGATTTTTCCAGTAACTAGAAAGAAAGATAGACGATAGCAGTGGATAGACCTACTGTCCTTTTAAAAGGACAGTGTTGTTTCTTGCCATTTATTTTGCTAAATTCAAATGAAAATTCGAGGTTATCATAATAAAAAGATTCATTGTTCATTAGTTTACTTAGAAATGAAATTTAACGATCGTAATTACTCTTATCAATAGCAATCACCTACCTAGATTTACTCATCATCAATGGTCACTGAAATAACAAACAAACACACGTGTCTAACAGTCGGCAATCTTACAGTTACTGGAAACCTGTACTCTAGGTGGCTTCTCAACACTTCATATCCTGTGTTGATCAGCTGCCACCTGTACTCCAGTAGCAGAATTAGATGGAAAGAAATAGTTAGTAGTGCGTCCTTTTAAAAGGACGGTAGGGCTATCTGGGTTAACTTAGTTTTTCGTCGACCTCATTAAAATTACATTTTACGGACTAATTTCCGGACGAAAAATCGACTATTTTTGAAGGCAAGTACTTTTCGTCCGCAAACACTTTTCGTCCGCAAACTCTTTTCGTCCGCTGTGATTGCTATGATACGGCACGGCGCCTGTGACAATAACTGTCATTTGATGTTGTCAAATTAATTATTTACGAAATTTACTTTCATAAAGGTTTGTAGATGTCGACGAAAAAATTTAATATGCACCTCGGCTAAAAACTGTCTTTTGTCTCGCCTGCTTGCTAGCCTCGGCTGCGCTTCAGCTATCAATTTGCAGGCTCGACTGTAATAGACAGTTTTTCGTCCTTGGTACATAAATAACTATTTGAAGCAATTTTATAAAGTTATAATGTAAATATAAGCATAATGTAATATATAAGATAGGTTTCATATGATATATAACAGTGAGTAATATTTCGCCAAGTTTATATTATGTTTAGTGGGTAATATTTTTCTTTTGGAACACCCTTCATTTAATTTATATAAATTATAACACTTGATATTTTGTTTCAGCCGTTTTCGAGATATTTGATATTTTTCATTTATATCTAGTATAGCCATGCCTCAAAATAACTTTGTGATGGGCTATTATTTCTGTAATTTTTATTGAAAATTTGAAAAATATTTATTTTCAAACCAACGACCATGAGTGAATCATTTATTTTAACTCTATTATGAATAGGTATTAATCAATCCCACATCCTTTACTTGCATGTTGATCAACCATTCAAGCAAACTAGAATGAATTTTTCAGCTTAAAATAATCTACTAGAAATATATCAAACCTAATTAGAGACAATATTACCAACACTAAGAGACCCCAAGCAAGTATAATTAACAACCTTTATAAATCAGGATTTTAATGGGGATGAAGCCCTGTAACCAGCAAGTTAGCTAAATAAGAGCAAGGCCAACAAGCACATTACATAAAGCGTTCAGATCTCGTTCATTCCCCCGATTCGAGTATTTTCTCTGTTGAAATAGTTACAGCTCTTCGCAAACATATCCTACAAAAACGAACCATTCACATTCGACCCTAAAGGTCATTTTTGCCTACATCTCGATTGTGTGCTGTCACAAGTTCCGCGAGAAAATTCCCTGCCGTAAAAACTCGTTCACTTGCTGGCATCAGATATAAAAGCCCAGTAGTGGGGTTGCTAAGGGACGCTTTTATTCAATGCGATGTTCATTTATTTTGGGCCTCGGGTCGTAGCGACGTTTTGCGCCAAAATGCATTTACGTCATCTGATAAAGTGCCCAATAATGATTTCGCGATCGTATCGCAAACGATACAGAATTTTAAAGTAATTTCTTTTTGTTTTATGTCATTTATCATCCTGGTTGAGCGACATGTGTCACGCGTTCTGCATAATAAAATAGTAGGTATGCGAGGGTAAATGGAATGTTAGTACCAACGCGCTCGCAATGCATTTTCGGAGGTTCAAAATCGAGAATTTCATCGTTTTCTACAACTGCATCTTCCAATATGAAAAAATTAAATTACAATAATCATTCTGCCGTGCTAAGCATAAAAGGCGTATCTGCAGTTTTCAGTCATGTTTTACTATTATATTGGGGGCAACTATTGCAGATATGACAGTTTTCATAAACTTGTATATAGCTAATCTTCATTTACGACGTTCCATGTTAGGATAGGAGTAAAATGATGTAAACAACCCAAAACTGACCTAAATTCCATACCCACAAATTTGTCAGATACGCCCTTTATGCTTAGCACGGCAGTATTGATGTCTGGAAAGTTGAAAATACGAAAATATCATATTCTCGAAAGTAATTAGGAATATTTGAATTTATTTCATCAATTTTTTGTTGAATCTTCAGGTGTTTTTCGCCATTATATTTTATTACTATACCCAAAACTGCAATTTATTGGCACTTTTCTCAGTTTCTGTCAATAGACCGCATTGGTGTGACGTCAAAATGTATGCAACTAAAGCCGTAGACACAATGGAAGTTTTATGTAATAAGTTGTAAGTTTTGGGATTTTGGATATCCATTTTACAAATAAAACAAGATGCAAAACAGAATTGAAGAATGAAGCTTGAATTTTACCAACAAGATTGTTTATGATGCGTGATCAAAATAATAATGGCAATGATAGTTTCGTCTTGAAAAAATATCCAAAATCATGAAAATTAAAACTAAAAACATGAAACTTCCATTGTGTTTCAGCCTTTACAGTGCACTGAGTCCTAACGAATATAACCTTCAGTAACCAGAACTAGAATTGAACTCTCTCTCCTATATATACCTCTTTATTTGATGTCCTATGAAAAATAATGCATCATCAAAAAACTAGTACACACGGTGTATTTTGTTTACGATTACGATCCTTCGGAAATCGAAACATCCTACACCCTATTTTACTAGTATGGTCGCAGTTCGGAGCAAAACACAAACCCATTATTCAATATTAATTTGTAATCGACTTCCAAACACTGAATAGGTAATTCACGTTAAAAATTTTACCAAACCTTATGAGTGAATAAAAAAAGTCTTCAACACCGCCCGGGAAGTGCACCTTCAGCAGATATCTGAGAGAATCTTCGAAGTATGGTGTCAATGACGCATCTGGTCTCGTTGCTCAGGATTCTGTTGGGAAGTTGATTTCTCCGCGGTAAGACCTCCAGCTTACCCTTTTATTTTTCCTTAGCTCCTTCTTGAACTCCCTTCTCGCGGTTTTGTAGCATTTCCATGCTCCCTTGTTGTCCCCTGATGGCTTTGTTATACGTCTTTCTGGTTATTATACTCGGGCCCTTCAACGGCTGGTTCCACCACCGTATTTGGCGTTTTGGGGCCACTCTCAAAGGACTTGGCTCTTGGAATGCATTTCATAGTTTTTCTACCTCATGATAGAGTTGTTCTTCCGAGAGAATTTCCGTTTAAACACTCGTGTGCCCTAAGAGAACTTCTAGGAATGTGTCCCAGTTGTTTGCCATAGGGTTTCAGCGTTGTGGACTATCTTCTGCTTCAGCGTAGACATTAAACTTGAATTAAACCTAGCATTAAACTTAAATTCGGTGGTCTGACATATGTCTTCCGATATCCTCCAGTTCGTTATGACACCTACTGTATCTCTAGTTGCCAACGTAACGTCAAGTACCTCCTGTCGGATGCGGTTGACGAACGTTGGTTCCGCTCCCCTATTCAATATCTCTAAACTGGTTTCCGCTAGATATCCGAGTAGTGCCCTACCATGCGCATTGACATCCTTACGGCCCCACATCGTGTTGTACACGTTAGCGTCGCACCACAATATCATGCGTAAGCCATTTTCTTTACTATATCTTACTATTCCCAATAGTTCTGCCGTTGAAGGCTAGTGCGCATTATCGTATGGTTAATACACGCTTCCCACCACTACCCTATGTTTGATTCCTCTTCCCTCAATTCCTAAGACGGCTACTGTAACGTATCTGGTCTCTAGCTACGGCATATGGACCACTTCGAAATCTCTGGACGCCAGAATCACCGTCCTTGGTGCTTTCTCTACGTCTGCCTTACCCACTAGTAGCTGGTATCCTCTCCTTCTCAGATCCCTCACTTTCCTCCTGAAAACGTATGATTCCTTTATTAAAGGAAAGGATGCTTTCCAGTTTCTCCGTTGCATTCATAGGGTGTTGTAGATTGATTTGGCTCACCTTTAACATCGCCATTGCTCCCCACTTGAAAAAATTATGGTCCTTTTTTCGTCTTATCCGGGGGACCGGCGTTTTGCCTGGAGGAGCCTGACTTTTACCTCGGCGGCACTCTGCTTAAAGGGGGTCATGTCCTGCTCTTCCAATGCATGGGCGGAGTCACCACCAACCATGAAGGTCAGTAACCACCCATCTATCTCTCCTGCTGTTTCCAGGTGCTTCCACCTCTCCACGTTCAATGAATGGTTCTGGAAGCTCAGCACCCGACCCGTGTGATTCTCGGGAGGTCTACTTCTTGGCCTCTGAACCAGAAGCCAATCCTTACCTGCCACGGAGCGTCCACTGAGGGCACAGCTCGTGAATGTCACGCCCGCTATGGTCGATGAAGTCTGGATGGTTATTAAAAACTATCCTGGTTCTACACGCCAGAGTTCCTGAAGCGCAGTTCCGCGCCTTGGGGCCGCCCTTCGGGGTGTTCCATGGTCCGCAGCATCTGCTCGATCAGTTTACTCCTAATGGCTTCAGTCTCTTCTGGCGGAACGGTACCGTCCTTGCTGTCGCTTCGGATGATCACCTGCATATCCTTTTTCACGGCCGCGTGGTGAGAGTTCATTCGAGTGTTTTGGATCCCCGCCCCCTGACCAGCAGCCGCCGTCCTTCCCCTTAGTAGGGATGTAACGTTCGCCCTCTGGCCTGTGGACCAACCCTTCGCCTCTATTTGCGGGCCTATTTGGGGAAGACTCTTCATCCCGAGGCCTCTTTTTCGTGCCCCCTTGCCTACGCCAAAACATACCGGTACGCCCAGACCTCGAAATTCCCTTGAAGGATTCCTCGTCCTTGGCTCAGTTGGAAGCACAATCGGAGTCCTCCTGAGAGTTCTTTTCTGTCTCCTATTTTTCCTTGCTTCTAAACCCCTCTTTTGTTTTACCAGACCTTTGGTCCGTGATGCCGAGCCTGGAAGTTCCTATTGTCTGTGAGGTGGTTTTGGATGGTCTTCCAAGACCTTCCACTTCGCTCAACCTCTTCTTCTCCTGTTGTCTTTTCTTTGCCATCAGCCTTCTCTTCAGGGTCTTCTTTCCCTTCTTCCGGCGGTTCTCGACTGCTGAGCATTCCTTCGATTCCTCGTCCGAGGCTTTGCAATCGGGGCCCGATGACGACTGAAGGAGTTCGTCTTTGGATTCAGAGCCGGGGTGCTCTGAAACCAAAGTAGCGTTGGAATGCCTTAACCCCTTGAACCCTTGAATCCCTTCAAAACGGGAAAGTTAACACGGATTTTGGTGGATCAGAAATCAACATTCTATTTGAAATCCACCAACTCCCTGAATTTTGTGTATCTATAACAGTAAAAAATCCCCTTTCTCTCTTACAATAAATAATGACAGGTATTTTATCAAGTCAGAAATCAGCACTTTATTCAAGAACTACCAACCTCTTTAATTCAATTATTTTGTAAGAATGGCAATAATCCAAAGAAGTGCGTGCCATTATCTTTGTAGATATTTCCATTTTGAAATTCTAGCTATCCCGCATAACTGTTATGAAAAAATTATTTTTTATTGTTAGAAACGGAGTATTTTCAACTATGATGCCGAGTTGGTAGTTCTTGTATGGAGTGTTGATTTTTGACTTACCAGAATCATTGTCAACTCTCCAGTTTTGAATAAAAAGTATAATTTATTGTTGGGGAGGCGTGATATTTTTTACTATGATGATAATATTTTGGAGTCAGAAGATTCTAGCGGTTGGTAGTTCTTGAATAGAGTGTTAATTTCCGACTAACTAAAATCCGTGTCAACTCCCCTGTTTTGAAAAAACTATTAGTAATTTATTTTATTATTAAACAGACGGGGTATTTTTTACTATGATGCCAATATTTTGGAGAAAAAAATTTCTAGGGATTGGTATTTCTTGAATAGAGTGTTGATTTTTGTCCCACAAAATTTTTGTAATTCTCCCGTTTTGAAAAAATTATTATTATTATTTATTGTCAAAGAGGCGTTCTCTTATCATGATGCCGATATTTTGGAGACAAAAAATTCAGGAGATTGGTAGGTATCGAATAGATTGTGGATTTCTGACCAAAATCTGTGTAACTTTTTTTTTAAATCTTATAATTAATTGTTAAAAAGAAGAGGTATTTTTTACTACGATGTCGATATTTTGGTTGGTAGGTTTCGAGTAGAGTGTTGATTTCAGATCTATCAAAATGCGTGTTAATTTCCCAGTTCTGAAAAAAACGTTATTTATCGTGAGAGAATAAAAGGGGTGGGGCATATTTTACTTTACGATATTTTGAAATAAACAAATTCGGAGGGTTGGTAGTTTTCGAGTAGTGTTGATTTCAGACTAATCAAAATCCGAGTCAATATCCTTATTTTGAAAGAATTAGTCTAGAGAAGGGTTATGAACAGATATTTTACAAACACCAAATTGTGGAGTTTGGTCGTTTCCGAATAGTGTTGATTTCGGACTTACCAATATCCCTGTCAACTTTCCATTTATGAAAATATTACAATTTTTGTTAGAGCGGAGATTTTTGGGTAAGTTTTTTTCACTATGATGTCAATATTTCGGAAATAACAAATTCACATCACGTTTATTGAACGCTGCTGAAGATAACTAATCTCAAAATGGAAAATAAGCAGCGGTAATAATATATGGGTTGAAAAAAATTTTTGAATATTTATATGGTGAGTATGCACTCTTATCTGTATACTTACTGATTATAAACTACAGCTATCTATTTTCGGTGCTGAAAAAATACCAGTTTTTGCAGAAAATCACTTACGGCACGGCACATATACTTTCGGCAGTCAGTCATGAAAATCGTTATGTGAGTTCGAAGAATAATAACTGCTGATTTTCTCTTGAGGGGAACTGATCAAAAATAATGATGTGGTAGTTACTGACAGTATTTTATATAGGATTTCAAACCCCCCTGTCCGATTTCAACTCGATTAGTTAAAAAAAATGTCTTTCTGAAATATTAATTCCATATCTCGTTCTGTTACCTTCGAAAATCTATTTTCTTTCAGTGATTTCATTATTTAAATTTTCCTTTTACTTGTGGTGAAAAGATATCTGATTCAGGTGAACAATTGTCTATTATTAGCACTAATATATGAATACGACTCAGAACAAGAAGTTGATGATTTAAAAAAAGTTCTTTGAACAAACTTCATTCAAAAGCTGAAGTCCGTAGGCTTGCAAATTAGGTTAACATCATTTGATTTCAATATTAGGTGATCTGACATTACTATTATACAATTCACTCAGGAGTGTCTATTTTCATTGTATTTATATACATTCAGTATCAATTCGTAATTGTGATGAATCGTTCTCAACTATAAGTATATATGGTGGGCCAAAGAATACTGATTTTTTTTTCGTAATAACAATAAATGAGAAAACTGTTAATACGTAATACCAATATAAAATGGAGAATTAATCATTTATCAGAATAACTTTACATAAAACTTAAATATAGCAGAATGAAATGTATATAACTTATTTTTGATTTGAAAAGAAATCCATTTAATGTGCATGTATGAGAACTGATAAAGCATCATACGCGAAATCGGTAAGAACTATTTTTCATAGATCCGAATTCGTTAATAAACGAAAGTGACTGAAATGATAAATCTAATAGCAAATCTTAATAACCTAAGCTATTCATATCATAAAACCGTCAAATTTAAAAACTAACAAAACATAATTTTTTCGAAAAATTATTCAATAGTATCTAAAAACGTAAAACCAACAAATTTTCCGAAAAAAAATGTAGTATCGAAAAATCCAAGAAATCGAAATGTGTAAGATATAAAACTATCAGAATCGAAATCCAGCAAAATTTTTAGCGAATAATATTCCAGTCTAGGAGAAACTTGCTCTATTAGCTCTTAGACGGCGCTAACTTCTAATTTAACAATTCGGATCCTCTGGTTCAGACTCATATTGATCGTTCATTTGTTTGTTCCTTCCTCGGTTTATTCGAGAATTCAATTGCTGGGTGATGATTTTCAAGAATATCGAAGATAACAGCCAATGTTATTCATTGAATTTCACTGAACTCATAATCCCATCATGCTACGATCAACCTTAGCAATGTCAGATCTCAATTATTACCCATATATCGGCAAAACACTACCTACTACCTACCTACCATAAGGACGCTTTCGGAGGATACAGCGTGTCAATCCACAAAACATTTGAAAACGGAATCCTATTATTTTCGTGATACTGGTGATGAAATGTAATGTGAGCCTTAGCATTTTAGTAATATCAGATGGTGAGACAGAAATGAGAAGGAATTTAATGGGGACATTAGAATTTATTTACAGTTCGATTATTGTATCGTTACCCATGCGTCATCAATTTATGATCGAAGAAATCACATACGCTCTATCGAACATTTCTTTCTAACAACCGCTATGAGCGAATCAAAATTCGTTCACATTTGTCTTCTAAGCTGAGAATTATGGTATTGTGGTGATGACGCAATGATATGCCAATTTTAGGTCTTGATTCGACGATTATAATTCCTTTGACTTTCGAATATTACGCTTTGCAGACAATAGTCTGTTATTATATTTCATTATTTTCATGAGATATTGTTTGTGTAATTGGACGGTTTGATGGAATATCCGTCTTCACATTTGTGTTTATTCTCATTTTATGGTGTTACAGATATACCGCCTTGTGATTTTTCAATTCATCAAATTTTGGTTCTTCAAAAGTCTGATGTGATCATTTCTGATTCTGGGATAATTCGTTTTCGATGAAAATTGGTTATTGTAATGTTTTGGTATCACAAAGTTATTTTTCAATTATTTTAATTTCTGTGAAATTATTTCCTATCTATTTAGTTCGATTCTTCATAAAATCATTACTGAACCTTGTAGGTTCGATGGTTATAAATCATAGACAATTTCATATCTATAATTTACCGTTTTCATGGATTATATGTAATCGTCTACGGGCTTTATTTAGCTTTTGACTGAGTTTGTTCAAAGAATTACTTAAAAAACGTAATATTGACTAGTAACAAAAGAATCATACCCTGTTTACGGAGTCTTCGAAATCTTCATTGCAACTGTTGTCGAACATATTAAGATTGTAATCACTATCAACACCCTGTGTCTCGAAAAATGTTCATTAGATTTCGTTGTGCCCATGGAGACATTCGATTAGGACATCATAAACTATCTTATTTCAAATTTTCAGCCAATTCGACTCGAAGTCTGTTTTCATAAAAACCTTGCAGGATCCTTTATTAATTGCATAGCAAAGAAAATAAAATACTTGACCTTCTGAGAGAGATTAATATAAAAAATGATTTTTTTTAGACATATCGAATGCGTAGAAATGTAGGCTTTCACGGTTGGCGTCAATGTTTTGGTTGGTTTCCGGGTTTTGCCGTGGTCTTCTTTGGTTTAAATCTCCAAACGTTTCGACTGCAACTGCGGCAGTCATCTTCAGTGGCGTGGTCGAAGTACTCTTCTAGACGTAACTGAAATGTGGTTGAATAATTCAACAAAAACTTGCTTCAGTCCTGAATGAATTATTACGAAGTAACCAGCATGAATCTCCCCTTTTTTCAATGCAACATGTTTATACACTGTCTCTTATCAGAAAACACCCCACCATTTAACTTTTCGCCCGAGGACTGAGCCAAAAATTAAAAAACAAATAAGCTTCTTTCCTTCCCAGAAGAACCACGATAAAAATCCAATTATAAAACATTATCACCCCGGATCTACTTATATATTTCTCCCTCCCATCTTGCAACTCCTTTTTATTACACTCTTCTCTGCTTCCGCATGGTAATCCCAATTGCTATCTTTCCTGCGTGCCACCTAATTAGGCGGCCATAAGTTTTCTACGTGAAACTCACTTTTATGGCCATCTAACCAACAGAAGTTGCGGCCTCCTAATCACAGTAATTATTTAAATATTATTTTCCTGACTATGGAGCAGAAAATTCTCCGGTACTGGTAACCATAGAATGATTGAATAATACATTTGAAATTTATTGTTTTTGATTCGTGATTCAGATGTAATTATACAGATCATTCGCCGCTATAACAGGCAAAGACTCATGTGCATGCAGCCGGTGACATTATTTTGATTTAACGAAAGTTGTATTCGAACGATTCGAATTTTTTTAATTGAGTGTGAAATGAGATTCCGTTTCTCAAATAACTGATTCCATCAAGCACTATTATTTCTAGAAAGAAATACTTCAATGTAAAGGTTTTTACAAATCGTCAATATTTATTTCCATCTAGCAAATGAAGGTCGAGTAACCTAATATCTATATATAATATTAAATTATAATAATGATAAATGATTCAGTCACACGTATGACATTCCATTTATTTCATATATCTATTATCTTCCAATTGAATTCTGAACTTTCATTTGCTAATGAGAGTTATTCAGATGATTTTTAAGGTTGTTAGGCCCGCCCGTAACCACTTAGACCCGACGTTTCGCCAATACGAGTGATTCGCATTGTCAAGAAAGATTTTTCGCTTGACAGCTCCTCAATTCACTGTCGATTGCTTGACATTTGACATTCGTTGTTGCGATAAGTATCTGTGAGTTGGCGTTCTTACCTCTGATTGGTCCGTAGCGCCAGGAAACATTATCGAGTCGTTCTTAACATTTTTTTATGTGGAGGTAATGCAGTATTTTTGAGAACTGATGATAGCCAAGCTTTCTTCAGTTTTTGTCCTTCTTTAGTTCTGCTGAAGTTGTTGTGGTGTTTCTGGATTCCAATTGCTTCCCAGAGGAGTCTTGGGTACTAAGCAGATGTAGAGATGGCTTGGGTTTCTTCTAATTTCATTCTTACATTATTGTTGTTGAGAATATTCTACGACAGCAGATTTTGCCGGGTGCCCTAACCGACAATAAAATTGATTTGATTCTTATTTTTACGGAACGTTTTGTTGATCCGATATAAACGCTGCCCCAGGAACATGGAATGTGGTATACCCCCAGTAGAGCTTGGCACGTCTCGTTTGTCCTTCGCTGGAAGCGATATATCTAACTGGTGGAAAGATTCAACCGATCTTAGTAATGAACTGTTTAAAGAATAAAGGCTTTAATCAACATGAAGTACAATTACTAACAGTATCATGAGCATTGGTGCCAAGTACCATCCTCGGCACCACTTTTCTGAGCAGCAGTTGCGAAACCGGACTGGCAGCCAAGGCGCACCCTGGAGGGAATGCTAATGTCGGACGTTAGTGTAATAGGCTAACCCTCTGGTATACCCAACACTTGGTTACGAGAAGACGAGAAAGAGACCCCCAGAACCAACCCCATCGGAATAGGGGTCAAAGGCACGGTGGTGGGGTCCAGGACTATAGATTGCCACATAACGTAATCGCAACGACAATAGACGCTTTGAAGTGGGCGGTCTTTTGGATTGTTAGCAGTGAGCCCGCCCGTAGAGAATACATGGCAAGAATGCTCTGTGGTGCGAGATACACCCAGAGTATGTTGGTTTTCCACCCAAAACCTGAGGAAATATGTATCTCATTTTCGGGGTCGAGCCTCTCCTCAGCCGGGTTACGAAGTGGCGGAAGTGGCAGATATGCCACGTGTCGGTCTGGCTGAAGAGGACGCCCGTATCGTACCATCAACAGAAAGCATCATCAGAACCCGCAGGGCGCTTTATCACACCAAGTTGTAGCCACAACTGGCACGGGTGGATACAGAAATTCACGATATCCTTTCATAAGGATGCCCCGTGTTCGATGCTGCTCAAACCCTATCCCAAGCGGAGAGAAGGGATACGTCCCATCTGATTAGAAGGCAAGAGCGACGCATTCACAAGATGGAAGCTAAGATAGACGGCCGCCAATAGGCCCTTCACACCCGCAGTGTGGTG
Source organism: Chrysolina americana (assembly GCA_958502065.1). Taxonomy (NCBI): domain Eukaryota; kingdom Metazoa; phylum Arthropoda; class Insecta; order Coleoptera; family Chrysomelidae; genus Chrysolina; species Chrysolina americana. Next base: position 16,562,649 of record OY293411.1, on the reverse strand, counting down.
AATTGCCGCAAATTTAAGACGAGTACACCACACACTGAATCAATGCCTGCTGTGTACAATCAAAAAGCACTGTCTTGATAGGATACAAATGTTGGTGACTGCAAAAAAATCATCAGTGAGGTGGGCGAAAAGCATCGCGGAAAACATGAAGTTCCGCGATAAAGCTTCTCGCCTATTCCGAAAGCCTCCACGTGTTGTGGTCAACCCGCCGGTGACTGATCGTGTGGAAACCTTCTAGAAGAACATTTACTAATTCCCGCAACCACTCAACGTTGATACTCCAGCCCTTGCGCAGTTCGAAGCTTTCTGCAGGAGACTTCGTCTGCCTGAGCTCAATGAACTACGCAATCCGATAACTCCGGGAGAATTTTGACGGACACTCAAAGGCACGAAGAACTTTGCTGCTCCAGGCCCTGATGATCGAAAAAATTTCCATACACCCACCACCATCTAGCTAGATCTATCATGGCTAGATGGGGAGCAGCAGATTCCGGATTGGTTTGTCGGGGTGCTAATCGAGATCGAGGTGCTAATCTCCAAACACGGAGATTTGTCTGATACCAAAAACTACAGACCGATAACATGCTGTAACGCACGAACCCAACAATGAACGGACGAACCCAAACTCTGTCATCGACTAGGAACCCGTGGGAGTCTTCTGCAGCTACATAATGATGAGCCAATGCATGGGATCTCCTTCAAGAACATTGAAGACTTTGGGGCTCATCCTGAAATCTGATCTTTGCATTTCTCAGGTCAAGTGGGCTGAAGTCGGGAACCGAGAGATTCATAATGGCCTGCCAGGATGGTGTTTTCAGCACCCTAGTCTACCGTAGTCGCGTTATGGGCACTGAATGCAGCATGTCGTGGGGCAGCTGAGACATTGTATTTGCTGTTAGCCCATATCCACAGGAATAACGCGGCGGTACGACTGGTGTAGTAACATCTACGACACTCGTACGTTACAGACGAGACGATATGCTCCGCGGGATATTGAGTCTGTTGTGAAGAATGAGAAGTACCGAGTCTATTGGAACTTCTCATTCCCCACCCTTAGGCAAATACAAACCAATAAGCCTGATGTAGTCCTTCTCGACCATTATAGTAGGAAGATATTAGTCATTGAGTTTTCAGCTCCTGGCGAAACCAACATCGTCCAAAAAGATAAGAAAAAATGTACTAAATATCGAGATTTACTCTTTGAACTCCGCAGGCTCTACCCAAACCATTCTGTTGAAATAATAGTTCTGATAATAGGGGTTCATGGTGCAATGATGGTCATTCTGCTCCCAAACTTGAAACCATAGCGGTTTGCAGTAAAATGGCAGAAATCTTAGCTGGCCGAATACAGAAGGCTGTCATCCTTGGTTCCTTCCGCCTGGTCAGGCCAAATAGTCACTTACCTCACGGCGTGGGGAGTATGGTTACTGGGGTAAATGATCCAGCACGCCCTCCGGAAGTGTTGGAGCTTCGTAGACAGGGCCTGACTGGCAAAATCTCAACGGATGAAAAAATAATAATAATACCCTCCCATAAACACTCATAGACTGTACCCAAAAGCATAGCCTTGTGCGGGTAGAAGACAGCTATTATTATTTGCCGTGGTGCTTCGTGGCGACTTACTGATTTTTGGTGGCGTATTCACTTTTCAGCTGCAGGAAAACCTACAGCACCAACCCGGGTGGTCGAAGCGCACTCCACACTCATAGTGAAATAAATCAACAGCGATCGTTTGGAAAGAAGAGTTGATGAGGTCATATTTCCATAAGGAACTAACTATCGTGAGGAAATTTATGATGTTTTATATCGTCTCAGTATCATACAACAGAGCTTGTAGACAAAATCGGAGTTACAAAAAGGAATCCAAGTTTGCTCTAGAAACATAAATATTTTCAATTAGCAATTTTCCAATAATCGTTGGTAACATGATGTTGAGTTATCACTAACCTAACATCATAATTGAAAATATTTGATATTGTTTTGTTTTCGTTTCCTAGTAGAGTATCATAACATTTTCAGTGACATGTTTGAATAGGCCAGGTAGATTAACATATAACTGTTTATTATACAACCAATTTGGACAATTTTACCAACCAAGAACATATCATTGTCATTGTATCTTCATCGAACTATAGAATAAATAGTTGCAACAGAAACATAGGATGGGATGATGGGGTTTGATGGAATGATAGATTGAATTTTTCAAATTTATTTTTCAGGCTAGATACCAACAAAACAGAATCAAATTAATAGTCATTCGATTTTTTTGCAGTATTCAGTTATCCCTAGTGCGTTCAACACATCTTTTTCAACGGGGCGATATTTATTTGTTTTTTTATGTTTCATATTTTTATTGTAAGTTGCATGTGGAATTAATTTTCATGCATTGTATTAGCTCACCCCAAAATAAAGAAACAAATCACCAAAAATTAGCATAAATCAAACCATTATGGGATTCATCGTGTGAGCTAGATTATAATCTTTCCCAACTACTGTGCGATAATGTTTTGGGGTGATATACAAATGGTATGGAATCTACTTGGATGTATATTTTTTCTTGTCTCATTTGGTACAGTTTGGGGCAAGAGTTTTACTAATACAATAATAATGAAAATTCTAGGGCGCCCCGTAGAATTCTAACTAGGTAAAAAAGTAAAAATCTCCATTTCCGAACTACCGCAAAAACAGTTTGAAAAGGTCTCAACCTCATTTATCCAGTTAGTCGATTATATTCCTTCGTAGTGGTGGTGCATGGTGCTGTAGGTTTTCCGTTTTTTTTTACAGCTGAAAAGTGTATATACCACAAAACATCATTAAGTCGCCCCGAAGCACGACGACCAATAATAATGACAGCTGTCCTTTATATACCTGCACAGGCTATGCCTTTGGGTACACTCAATATGAGTGTTTATTTTTCCTGTCAGGAATTTACCAGTCAGACCCTGTCTCCGGATCCTCGATACATTTGGAGGGCGTGCTGGTGTGTCATCAACCCCAGTAAACACTACCCACGTCCGTGGGGTGAGTGATTACTGGATCCGGGAATCATGTGCTTTGAGTAGGCGGAGTGAAACAAGAAATACGGCCTTCTATCTTCGTCTGGCTAAGACTTCTGCCATAATACGATAAGTTTATGATTTTTAAATTTAAGAACAGTGCGTGTCCACCATTCTACCAAGTACCCTTTTGATTAGAACCACCATTTTGACAGAATAGTTTGGGTAAAGCCTGCGGAGTTCAAAGAGTAGATCTCGATATTTAGCCCGTTTTTCCTCCTCTTCTCAAACCACGTTCGTTTCGCTAGGGGCCGAAAACTCTAACACGAGAATAGTCCTACTTTGATGGTCGAGGAGGACTTCATGAGGCTTATTGGCTTCTATTTTTCTGAGGGTGGGAATGAGTAGTTCTAATAGATTTTTATTCATTTTTCATTATTGTTTTGTTTCCCATATTTCCTGTATAATTTTATCAATAAATCTTTACTTTTTTCTTATTTGAAAAAAAAGTAATACGTATTGTTGTCAATAACTGAACAAACAGTGAAGAGGGGCTCCAAAAATTATTAAGCGTGGGCTAGTACCTTCGTGACTAACATTCGGCACAACACATTATATCCAATGGCAACTGGCCTAGTGACTATCGTTGTCTTAATCGAGTCATTTAGTATACAAGAGGTCAGGGCTATTATCAGTTCATTATGAGCATTAGAATTTCCGCGAATAAATGTGAAGTGAAAAAATGATTCAGAAACGAAGAACAAAAGATTTTAATTAGCCATCTTGTTCCGCAATCAACCTGCGCAAAATGTTAACCAGAAAACCAGTGCCCACAACTGTAAAATTTAATTAAACGACATCCGTCATCCGAACTTCCGAGTTAAACAAAATGTACTGTAACTGATATAAACGGTTTCATCCCCATAAAAAACTTTATAAAGTAAGCCGACTCTACGTTCAACAGACGTCTCCTGAGACATCTAGCGGTAGAGCAGTTACCATGGCGATACGCAGAGACATTCGCTTGTTTTAATCAAGGCTGTCATGGCAACCGAGATCCCGCCATTGGACAATTCATTTTGTAATTACGTTGACGACACCCTAGGCGGCCATTTTGAAATGAACACAAGCGCCCAGCGCTAAAGAAGCTTCCTTTTTACCGGAAACCCGGCGAAGACGCAGGCGACCGGATGTACACGAGCTCCAGGAAGCGGCTAACTAATACAATTAACGAGAGACAAGTGAAACTCTGCTATCGTAACTCGTCCGTGTGGGAGAGCGACGAACGACGCTCACTTGTCTCCTTCTCTTCCTTCCACCCCCAGCACACGCTGCCGCTGATGGAAAACCTCGATGCTCCCGGGTTGATTAAAACAGATTGAATGTTTCAACTTTATGCGGTTACTTTATTATAGTTTCATTAGATACTTCGGGAGTTTTCCGATCCTTTGTCTATTCACGTTACGGTGGCTTGAGAGAACTTTCTTTATTAACGGCGGGAAAAGTTTCGCGTTTTACTGGAGCTATACCGTCTCGATAGTTTTTAATTCACTGGAAGTTTTAAAGTTATTTGAGCGAAAAAGTGTCTAATGAGGTTCCTTAATGTATATACAGCCTGTTCTCATTCGAGTCGGCACCATTACCAACTGCGTTACTATTGACGTTAGTATACAGTGCGGCATTTAATAGCTGCCCCCCCTGTTAACCTTTGACGTTTGACGTACAGACTTAAAAAAAACCGTTTGGAGGGTTTCATCGATACTACTTTTTGAAATAAAACACATTGTGATTGCTCGACAGATGGCGCGGGGTGCACATCAACTTAAAAATTTTAAATGGCCTGGGGGGTCAAGCGTCACATCGTTGGAAAGATAATTCAATTATCTTCTTGTCATACTTCTGTATTGAACTGAAAGGTCCACATTTCAAACCTTTTATATGATGATAACATTTCAGTTGATGAAAAATAAAAATATCTTGATTACACTCAGTTTCCATTAAAACTTCTACAACACTTGATTTATCCTCATTGATTGATTCCCTTCAAACTGATGTATTCCAAAGTACAGTTCGATTATTATCTTTACCCGTGCGTCATCATCACAATACCATAATTTTTAGCTTAGCAGACAAATGTAAACGAATTTTGAATCGCTCATAGCGGTTGTTAGAAAGAGATGTTCGATAGAGGATGTGTGATTTCTTCTATCATAAATTGATGACGCATGGGTAAAGATACAATAATCGAACTGTATATTAGTCCTATTACAAATTCTGAAGTAGAGGGTGCTGGATATGAGGGGTTGACAGCACAATGATGACGTATTTGGTGGAATAGTCTCCTCTCGCAATAAAAATCGACGGGTCAGAGCGATTTTTTCTACGACTTTGACGATAATTAAGGTGTGTGACAAGTTTTAGCTGGGACACAGTGTATATTTTTTTATGATATTCTGTGGCGACCTCCACACCTCTTACGTAGCTTAGCTTAAATTGGCGAATCAATTCAATCAATTGATTGATTGATTGATTGAAATTGATTTAATGATAGCATTTTATGAATAAATTTTAAATCATATACTGAAATACTGAATCTTTCCGAAATTCTAATGAATCTTATAGATTTAAAAAAAATGTATTAAAATTGTTTCTTCCGTTAACCAGCTGTTATCCCCCTACCAACGACAGCCCTCAGAAGTCGAAACTTGTGCGAGCTAAGGATTAACGTGGTCTTACCTTTTAACGTGCGATTCCTAGCACCTCCACAGTTCTGACTATAACCATTATTACTATTATTATTATAAGGTTGACATAGTACTACAATATGTTTTTTCTGTTAAGGAATGTATGTAATTAGGCTGATTAACCTTGCGTGGATTCAATATATAAATAAATTAATATCATAACTTTTCTTTATAACTGTTGTTTTGTTAATAGGAATTTTATTCTCCTGATTATAAAACACATTTTGATTTGATCTGATTTATCTCAAACCTATTCCACTATCCATATTGACATTAGGACATTGAAGAAGATGATAATAGAATATTATTTCATGAAAAATTTCGAGAATATGACAATTTTTTTTCTGTTTTGAGTATCGACATAGCCATGAAAAATGCCACTGCCCATTCAGCTGAGTCAAAGCCTCAATAATAATGGAGTTAGCAACTGACCTGATTTACAGATTTCTTCATGGATTATTTTTTTTGTTCAACAAAACCGTATCAACCACGGCAATGGTGGTATAGTATAAATTTATCATATTTTGAAATATATTTTTTCAATATCTATAGATTCCAGAAACTTCAAAAAAAATTCGATATTATCTGGGTTGCATCATTGAGTTCTGCGGGCAGTCCTCTCCTCTTTATAGTCAGGACACTCCATGATTAGATGTTCCACGTTCAGTTCTCTATAACAGAAGACACATATTTTGGAGTTTTCTTTTATCAATACTTAGATGCTAGTGGGTGTACCTTGTATGGCCAATTCTGATGAGGATTAGAACTGTCTAAGAGATCGATTCGTATATCTGGTGGCTAGGTTATTATTAATGTCATTTTAGACAAGTAAACTATCAAATAACACACTAGTGTGTTATAATCCATATCTCACTACCAATTGATATTGAAATTGAATGAAAACGATAACGGTTTATTCGAATTTGAAGTCATTGTAAAATTCGTTGAATCATTGGAACCAAACGCTCCCATATCGGTACAGCTGCTGATAGTGCTGGAAGACGCCGACACATGAGAACCTTGTATTTTTTCTGCAATTTGTATTTTATTATGCACCGATTCTTCTAGGTATCCTTCTGCTACCGTCGAGGACTTCCATCCTCCGTGACGCTTCAAAGTAGTCATGTTAGCCCCTGCATTAGCCAAAAGAGTCGCCGAAGAACGTTTCAGGTTGTAACCGGTTTAGTGCGCTGGTCCTCCAATTTCAAAAATATTGCAATTCTTGAAGGTATCTTTGACAACGTATTTATTCCCACACAATGGCTGGTACACCTCCCATTTTTGTAAAAAACAAAAGAGCGGCTAGAACTAGTATTCTTTGGTCTCAAAGACATGTATTGTTTACACAAATTGATCGAGTATGGTGAAACTACTCGATTTATTAGTTTAATGTCTGGTAAAACTACGTGAAAATATTTCCCTTTGTTTCAAAAATTTATTTTTTATTTCCAAATTGACCAATTCATCGCATCTACAAGCTAATCCCCATCATCAAAGCCACTTTCATCAACAGCTTTGTTCAAAAACTTTCAGGTTGTTCTAATGTGTTGGATTTGTCTGGTACTGAGACGCAAGTAGCTTTGATTTGATCACAAAATTTATTAATTATTATCTCATAAAAAACGATTTCATCCACTTGTTGGATAAAACATTGTATGCCACTCGTGTGTTGTTTCCTAAGTCACTTGAGAATTTATACCACGAGGCCGTCAGGCTTTCTCGCGTGACTTATTCTCAACATAAATAACTATTAACATTGGTTTTTTCTGTCAACTAGCTATGAACGACAGCCTCAGAACATGTGCGAGCCAAGGATTAGAGTTCTTACCCTTTAACGTGCTCTTTCTAGCACTTCTTCAGACCATCAGAAAAATAAATTGAAATCGCTGGGCTTTGAACCAACGACCGTCAAACCAGAATGATTGAAAAGCATAGATTCTAACCACTCGGCTACCTGACCTTCATGATTGATGGCTTATTATTCTCCGGAATTTGCCACCTTTTCTTCCATGTATCATGTATTTCGACCCCAACGAACATAGCCGTAACTAAAATTACAGCAATTTTCAGTTATAGGTGTAGGCGTATTCAGCTTAAAAAACTGATGCTGACGATAAATAAGCCGTATCTCTAGACCAAGTAGTTACGAAGAAATCTACTTGAAAAAAGTTGTATTTCGAATTGAATATTGAAAAAAATATTTCAGTATTTCGGCTCTCTTGAAATATGATAAAAAATAAGTTACATTTTTGTTCGTTGGGAGTGTCGATTTAATGAAAGTTAACGAATATTATGAATGAAATCTTCATGTGATGATACTTGGTGAATCAGTTGAGATAGAAGGTTTGAACTGATACCAGAGCATCTGGTTACCACTTATTTTACGAGATTCGCCAGCCAATCACAACGCCGTTTGTCGCGTCTTCCAGACACCTATACGTATCGGTGAATTGTTCTTTAATTTTAATACGGGACGGTACAATTTAGACAAGTAATCAAATTAAAACCTACATGAACCTATGTAGGTATATGGCCACGGCTATGCATGGTGTATATTGGTGAATATTATATTTTGTGGTGTCCCTGCACGCCAGGCAAAAGGATTTAATCCACTGTGTCAGCTTCCACTGCTTCAAGATTCGAGTAATGGTGGATTATGTTGAATACGTATTAACATCATGGTCATTAGATCACCTTGTGCCGATATTCAGAGGTAAGTCGATTTCCTTAATATGATAAGTTTGAAATTTTGGTTATATTTATGATAATCTACATCCTAAATGGTAATAATTTGATAGTTCTTCTTGTACTTTGGTCGGTAGGAAGACAGTTTAATTTCAGTTTCATTATTATTGAATTTTTTATTAGTCTTTAGTCTACAAAAATATCGGTACCTATTTAAGTACATAAATACCTATATAAATAGGGTATAACTATTCAGAACTGTTAGTTGTGCTTCAATAAAAAATCGTTTGGATGATGACAATATGATATTGTTACTGCTGTAGAGATAACGATGTTATCTCGTTATAGAGGGTAGCAATAAGTAGGTATAATTTGGGATATTTAATACCATACCTTTCCGCAATGAAATAACCAAAGACATGTTCCTGATAAATTATACATTTTGGGGAGTTCTGTGAGAATTAAGTCACTTTCAACCCAAATCGAACATAATTTTTTTTGCAAGCACTACTTTTTAAAATTTCGCCTCTTAACGCCAAATGTCTTCATTAAAAATGTAATTTGGAGACACCATCGCACTGTTGAAAGTAACTCACTTTCAACTCTAGTGTTACAGAAAAATATATAAACCGTTTTCCTATAAATTTTTCATTGAAAATGACCACTATCATTACATTAGTTCGGGTACCATGCGATCCTAAACTGTAATTTTTAATTCCTGAAATTTTTTATTTATAATTTTGGCGGTCTTTTGATAGTGTTTGCAAACAAAACATATATCATGTTCGTGTAAAAGTGCTTTTATTTTTTTCGAAGGATTGTGCCACTCGCTATATACGCTCGTATCCCAAACTTCCTTCTCAAAAAATAAAATATCACTTTAGCCTTTTGAAGGCACACGTTCGATTTTGTGTGATGTTACTAAGGCAAACCTTTTAAATATTAGGATTTAAAGTAGGTACTTTTACTTCCTACGACCCAAAGTGGAACTTCATAATTTGATTTTGATATACAAAAGGGGTACTTTTGAGTCGGTTGATTGTCATTTATGTTGTGTAACAAATGTCAGCTTATTACCTGTTCAAGAAGCAGAAGAAAAAATAAATAAGGATATTGAGTTTTTGCAATATTTTCAAAACGAACAATATGGTGATGCATTGGGAATGGTCATAATTTTTTTTTATTGATTCCAGACTAGGGCATATATCAGGAAGCATTCAAGTATCTTAATGAACAGGCAATTGAAGATTTGATACCAAAAATTGGAGACATTGAAATTCTCCAATCACTACCGAACACATCAGGCAACCCAGCACAAGCCAGCCAGTCAGTCCTTTTTGACATTTCAAATTTATCGGGAATTCTCAGAGAATCAGAGGAAGAGGAAAGAGAAAGTGACCGTGTAGAAACCCCTTCCACTTCGTCCTCATGTAGCACAGCCAGTGGGAGTACATATGAAGGTATCCTGACAAATTAACCACTTGGTGGGTACCTTTTATCAATTTCAAAGTTCAGTTCTATTTATTCATGATTTTGTTTGTTTGTGATGTGTTTCGAACTTTGGTAACCATTTGTTATTGATATTTTATGTTTTTGTTTTCTCACAAAAGAGTATTCTATTTCATAATCATATGATTGTTATATGTTAAAATATATACTATATATTATGGCAAATATAATTTTTTTCTATCCCTTTCAATCTTACAGTAACCTTCTTCAGCTATTCGAGAACGAAATTGAATCATTTTTGTTGTAGGGCATTCCAGAACATGTTGCTAATCTCTCGGATGTAAATTAAATTCTATATAACAACTGAACTTTGCAGTCCAATCCAGTGACAATTCTTTGTATTCCAGTTTTTTTCAGATTAACTATATGGGCATGAAAAGTTCGGTTCGTATACATATAATCATCAAATTCCATAAAACAGAATGAAGCTATTCCTGGGAAACAAGTTCCACCTTCTGACTTTAAGGTGCGGATATCTTAGGTGCCTTTTTAATGTTAATCCCCTTTATTTTGGATTATCCTATTCATATCTGGGAGATTGGTCACTTGTTCTGGAACACCCTGTGTACAATTTATATATCAGCCCCTGGACTCCGATGATTAGAAAAATTTCATAGCATCGAAATGTGTCGAGAATGTGACGTCATATTTGAACGTTAGAAATGGGAAGCATAGTACCGATATTACTAATATGACGTCACATTTCGATTCTATAAAACATTTCTAATCATCGGAGTCCAGGGGCTGTACGATATGGTTGGGTTGAAAATATTGGGAGTAACAATATAATGAAGTGGAAGTGAAAATATTATGATATAGTAATGGTGACAAGATAGTAGGGTAAGTAAAACAGTATGATGATGTTATGATATCAGTACGGTACAGTCAGGATAACAATATAATCTGGTTAGGATACAATGAAACAATGATAATATGTAGAATAGCGATATAATCTTGTCAGGATAACAAGATAATCTGATTCAATGGTCAATATCATATTGATGAGATAACGGAACTATTCAGTTAGCATTACAATATAATATAGTTATAATAACTATGAAATACTGGACGGATTGCAGTATTTTATTGTGAGGATAACACTATGATATTGTTGGGAAGACAACATGAATCTGGTTAGGGTGACCATGCAATGATGTAGTTATTGGAACAATACAGAAATGGTTATCAGACCAATTTGGAGCTAACAATATACAACTAGTTATAGTAACAATATTTCTGGTTGTTCCTATACTAACTTGAATTCTGGTTAAAATTCTGGTTACTGTTACAATAATTTTTTTCCGTGTATACAGTGTCGGGTATGAGATATAATTTAAAAAAGTCTGCGACAACGCTGATATGTGTACTCTGCCAAACTTGAGTCTTGGCATGACAATATAAGCGCCATCTTGAAAATAGTAAGACAGAAGGCGTAATCTAACAGGTGACACTTTTGTGTAAACCAAGACACAATCGAATGGTTGATTTGAGATTAATAAACAGTTTGTCTTTTCAGATCCCGATTCTTTTCGGAGATTGTATTTCGATGTAGGAAGTTCTCTACGATCTAATTTGTTGATTTTGAATGGTTTATCGAATCGTTTTGAAGTTCTCCTAAAAATGTAACTCGCAGCCAGTAACATTCCAAAGGACATGGCACTGGATACATGTATTCCTGGGGCTCTATAGATTTTTTTGATTTTTGGGTATATTATTCTACAGGTCAAAACAAGCAACTTTCTTCATTAGACTTTTTTTGATAGATACATCTTCCAGAGCTTACGTTTTTTATGGGAGCAGTGGATCAATGTCTCATCAGTCCATGGTTTTTTGTTGTTGTTTTTTTTTAGAAATGACGTAGGAACAGTAATTGATGGCCTCAAGTAGTGAATTGCAGAAGAACTCACATTTGGAGTCAACATCGGGATACTGATAAAGATCATCCCAGTTGAATGTATCAAAAGTAGTAGCTAGATCGTTCTCGTTAGTTCTATTGTGTTCTGATATTGTTTCGAGGATCTTCGTCTGTTATATCTTGGAGATTACAGGTAACTGTGACTTAATCGGAGCATCTGATTGGAGGACCAGTTTCAATTATCAAAGGAGGTTGGGATCATTCGTTGTAAGTCGATTAATAGTGAGAGGTTGCTTCTTTCAAGTTGGGAATTTCATCCAGTGGCTATATTTTGAAGTTGGGAAGTTTAAGTCTCCCAAGAGGACGAGATTGATAAGTGCAAAATACCATCGATAGTCTCGATACGTTTCTGATCTGAGTGGTATGTAGATACGGGGAAGTCTATATAGACATTCAGCCAGATATTCTCGACTATAGTGAATTATGCAAATGCAGATTCCTTGAGGTATAATAAAACACCACCTCCTCTTCGGTTTGGACGATCTTACCTGAAAACACAATATCCTTCAAACATTTATTACAGAGTCGGGAATGTTGCTGTTCATCCAAGTCTCAAACAGAGCAATACAGACAGATTGGTGGGTAGAGGTCCCTCTTCTCTTAATAGAAATAGTTGGAAGAGTAGGTGACACCGTTTCAACATTTGAATAACACATGTGAAATTCTTCATTTTTTACTCATTTTCCTTTTATAAAAAATCTAATATGCGAGAAAGAAATTTCAAACATGGCATCTGCTTACGCTTATCTTATAAACTGTTCAAAATGTTTCCCTCCAACATTTCGGAGAACTTCACCGGGAATTGACCGGCATGCTGCTGTAATTCGTGTTTTAAGTTCATCAATTTCAGCAGGTTGCATGTTATAAACAACAGTTTTATGATTTCCACACAGAAAAATATCCAAATGAGTTAGATCCAGTCCCATTCAACCGCTCCCTTTCTGCTAATCCATCTGCCAGGTACCTATGCTCTCGTTTAACCTCTGTCAGACGGAAAGAAAATTTAAGTTATTAGATATTCTAGATAAGCGATACAAGTTATTCATTGCTCGATAAATGAAGGATTACATCATTCAAGTCCTCTTCAAATAAAATAGCCTCATCGTCTGTACAGAACTATATTTTCTGAAAATTACTTTCATTTCCGTCAGGAGGAATTTTGACGAGATCTTAGTTCTTTGATAAATTGTCCTGTTGTAAAAATCTGGCACAGGAATCTGTCTGTTATAATTCAGTTCATAAGGGAGAGCTTTTTTTTCTGACTGGAACCAATTTTAGTTGTTCTTTTTTTCTTCAATTATGCTTCAGTGCGTCAATTATTGAATTAAATGAACTTCGTTTCAAAGACTTTTAGTTTTTCTAACAAACAGATAATCTCATGACAAATTCGCTGGCATAATATTCTTTTCTAGTCCAATAAACTCCCAGATTTCAAATAATGTAATTTTGATGGTGATGATCCTGAACATTTATGATTGGTTGAGTCTGATATAACAAAAACGACCATTTCAATCAGACGAAATCTGTTTTTTTTGTTTCTTAATAATAATATTCTCGAAAAAATGTTCATGCCGTATTTGAAAATACAAATAAAAAACAATTTAAAAATCAAACACTATTCTAAACGATTTCATAAAAGAATTGCATCATCGGGATTTGAACTCCAAAACTCTCGCGTAAAATACAAATACGTCCCTTGATTGCAACGCCAAGCCGACCTCCATATCCCCCTAGAGGGAGACAGTTAGGACGGCCCCCGCGATGTTAGCTCAATACCAGATATCCGTCGATCAAAAACTCCTCGAAAGGAGGCAGGTAAAATCTAGATTAGTTATTAGATTAGGTTAGTTCAATTAATGTTTTCATAGCTTTCATATCAACATAAATAAATTATTATTCTTCCATAATTTCGTTTGAATATAGGTATTTGAGAATTCGTCTTTTTGAAGTCACCCTGTAGCGTCACACAAAAAGAGTAGATGAAACTTATCTTTTGCTCACTGTTTAGAAACGTTGTGAAATGTATTTAGAACAGTTCGTTGGGTTCATCTACACAATATGCCTCAAGAAATTCAACGAAAAGCCCACAATTGGGCGAGAAGTCAATAAACGAGTTTCAGAAAAATCGCGTTTTCTGCCTCGTCCTGTAGTAATATGTACACCATAATTGATATAATCAAAGGAAATTGATATTTTTCACATCATATTATACTCAAAAATCAAGAAAAATCCATTCTCAGAAAATATTTTCCATAATTAGCGTTAGACAGTCAACCCACTTTTGTAGCTCACGCTGTAGAGCCAGAAAAAAAGTCTAATGAAGAAAGTTGCTTGTTTTGATCTGTAGAATGATATTTCCAAAAATCATAAAAATGTATCGAGCCCCAGGAATACCTGTATCCAGTGCTATGTCCTTTGTCTCAATTCTGAAACTTCTTCTAAATATTCTTGAATGGAATGGCTTCAACGGGACTTTCACTGCTGTGGTCAGGCTCGATCTCATATAAACCTCTAGAAACCATCAATCAATCCTTCATACTGCTTCTTCATGAAATTTTTCCCAACTCTTTAGAAAAAATTTTTCGAAACCTTTTTCAGATGACTTTTATTACATTCGCGAACAGGGATTCCACAGTTCTGAACCAGTGTATATAGTGAGCTGTCCTTAAATAAACCTCTATATGAATGTAAAATATGGAAACTTTTGTAATGTAGCATTAATTCTAGACACTCCACTCGAACTGTAAATCTTCCCTAATGTTAGGAGTTGAGAAGTTTGGAGTTAGGCTGCAACAAATTCTATTTTCACTCCCCCTGTTTTCCATTAAACAGCAAGCAGCGACAAAAACCCAATTATACGAGTTATCCAGCCAATTACTGAAAGGACCCCTGTTTGCATTGCTGCTGGTGTATCTTCTATAGCGTGCCAAATCTAAAATAAACCACAAAATGAAGGAAAAGACGTTCCATAGGCGTGCATTAAATAAATTCGCTTATTAAATAGGAACTTTTTATTTTCTAGAAACAGGAATGTTTCAACCTATACACTCCGATAAATACGACCCAGACTGCTATCAACTAGAATTGAGAAAATTTTGACACTCAGACAAAGGATTCGAATTTATTAGAACACCAGAAAATGTTGCACCCTTACGAGCATAACCCTCAGAAGTCTTCGAAAGACTTGTGCGAGTTAGGGAAGACGTAGCCCTAACCTGTTAACGGGTGATGCCATGCACAAGACCAGTGACCATGCTGGGAATCGAACCCCCACCCCTATGGTTGAGAGGCGTGCGCCCTACCATCACGACCACCAAGGCATATTATGACCATATTGACTTTGACTATTAGAATACGATTTTGATAGATGACCATGACAATTTTGTACATTACGTACTTCTTCACAATTTAATTTCAACGGTTTCAATTGATTTTTGTTTTGATCATATTATTTTTATTGTTTCATATCAACAGAATCAAAATTGATATTTTAAAAATGTCAACCGATATCTGAAGGCTTTGACAAGTTATACAAAAGGCAATGTTTCCACTGATGTCGGCTGGCTGAATCTGCAGAGTAAATATTGGTTGAAAATTTGTTCAGTACCCATCATGCGTCTGGCTACAACTGGAAGCAGCAGATTCTAAAATAATTTGTAGAAAAACGAACCTAATACTTCTAGAGATTCAGCCAAGGTTAGACGATGGCCATGGTGCAATTCAAACCTTCCTGCTTCAATATAGGCAAAACCAAAATTGGTAACTTCAAATGCAATTTTGACAATTTGGTAATAGATGGCAGTAAGATTGAAGAAATACAATGCACCAAATTTTTTGATCTGTATATTGACATCAAATTAAAATTAAAGAACATATCGCATCTACATGTAAAAAAGTGGCTTCGAATCAAATCTAAGATAACTTACTTTTCATTAGTGGAGTCTCATATAAGATATGGCATAACATTTTGGGAGTTTTTTGGTCAACAGCTCTTGAATGGAGTCCTCGAACAGCATTAAGAATGTGTGAGATAAATGGAGAAAGCTGTAGGCCACTTTTCATTCAGAATAGTATCTTAGTAGAATCTTAACTGTGATGAGCATATTCATTCTTGTGATAGTATGCCGAATCCATGAAAATTCACAACAAGATAGAGCAACACAATACCAGACAGAACCAAGATATTCGTCGACCAATACCACGTTCACATTACAAAAGACAATATGTATCGAGGCAAAAGAGTATTCAATCATTTACCAATGAATCATAAAAATATCTTTGATCAAAAAAATCTGGAAATTAGTTAAAGATTTGATTCTTGAAATAACTTACCATAGCCTGTATGAATATCATGATGATAATATAAAGAAAATTACTATGATATATGTAGCAATATAATTTCACCAACTGATGTTTTTATTTTTCTATGACGAAATTTTAATTTCATTTTATTCGTTTAAAAGATTTTTCGTATTTTCAATGTTTTTGGGACAATTTGCAAATACTACTAAAGCGTCTAGGGGTCACACAAATAAAATTATTTCCCTGAAGTAAATTCAATATATTGGATTTATTTTCAATAAGAATATTGGATTTCTTTTCAATATATTGGATTTTTTTAATTACTCGAGTTATTTCAACTGTCCGAGGGTAGATTTCTTTCATAGTTCCCTCTTCAAGATTGAGAAAAGAAACCATTTCATGGTAAAACTGATAGCAATCTTGTAAGACCTAATTTGAAAATATCACAACACAGTTTTTTGAATAAGACAGAAACGCAAATTTATCAAGTGGAGTAATTTGTTTGCTAAAGGGACCGACCACCTATCATAACTACTTTTCGAAATTGTTTTCATTCAGACAGGGTGCATTATTGAAGCGTGGATCAGCAGAGTTTAATTTTTCAATGATGAACATTAAACTGCATTCACCAGATACCTGTGCAACATTCCTCCTATTTTCCCAAACTACGGCGGTAATTTTTTTCAGAAAAATTCAATAATATTTTTTGTAGGTAGATAATTCGACTTAACTTAGCTTATCTAAACTCATAATTTGAAGACCAATCGGACCACGTGAAAAAAATGAAGGTTTCAATTCAAAATATAAAATTAGTAGAAACTTCTGGCGTACCCTGAATAGCTGTAGAATCAAAAATATTTCAGATAGAACGTCTTGTTCGATTATGACAACATGCCAAATTTTAAGTTTCTAATCCAACAGCAAGTTGAAAAACCTCTAATGCACGGCCTACTTAAATCACCCTGTATAGCACACAAGTTGTGCACATATTTCATATTTAGTGCGATGTGAGCACATACAGTGTAATAGTCAATATTGTTTCATGTCTATACTACTTTATATACTCTTTTTGACGAACATTAATACTCATGTATTAAGATAAAAAAATATATTTATAATCGGATATGGCTTTATTGTATTTTAAAATATTCTCTATTGAGATCAATACACTTTTACATGCGTTTGAACCAATTTTCAAAGCACTTTTTCAATTTCGATTAAGTTACCTCCAAAACATGCAATCAACCGCTCCTTCAGGCGTCGAAAACTGTTGAACTTGCAATTCGTTTTTGATCTGCGGTAATAAGAAGAAATCATTGAGTGCCAAACTCAAAACAATCGATAAAAAAATTGTTATATCCGCCAACAGGCTGCACTTTTACGAGCAACCCTCAGAAGCCAGAGACTTATGCGAGCCCTTGCCTTTTAACGTGTGATGCCATGCACGAAACGAGTGACCATGCTGGAAATCGCACCCACACCCCCTGTAATTCAAATAAATGAATAAATGAGTTCTTTTTGTGAGAAAATACTTTGCTGACCAGAATTTAATATTTCGTTGATTTCAGACTTGTGCTGCGAATATCGATATCATATTGTAAAAACGATATCTATAAAATAAAACCTTCTTGCCACCATATTCAAAATTCAAATCCATCCCCATTTGGGGGTGGTTTATACTTGTAATTTTTCGAAAGACTTTGATGACCGGCGGTTTGCAGTAAAAATATATTTTGTTGAAATAGGAAACCAGGATTGCCCATAATATACTTTTAATGCCACCATAGAAAAAATTCGAATCAACTCTTTCTAAAGGGTTGTACTACTGCGATTTTTCGGAATACTTTGCTGACCGGCGGTTTCCAGTGAAAATTTTTCGTCGAAACAGTGAACCAGGACTGCCTATAACATACCCCTCAGCCATCATGAAAAAATTTTTAATCAACTACTTCCAAGAGATAGTTTGTACAAAGACGATTTATCGAAAAACTGTTCTGACCGGCACTGATGACAAACCAGAGTACAGATGGACCAACGGACAGACCACGGAAAAGTTTAAAATTGCTCAAAATTCGATGAAATCATTTTTTCGAAAGTAAATTCAGCTCTATTTCAACAGAGACCATAGTATACTCCCGTATGAATGGTTTATCATATAACAAAGAATTTAAAAATAATACAATCGGAAATGTTGAGATTTGGCGGCAAGATTCAAGAACCCTTGCAATTTCAGCAAAATCCCCTTATTCTCTCCCTAATTTTAGGCAGATATCTGACAGAAAATAACTAATTCCCTGACTATTACCACGACGGACGTTGAATTAAATCTGACAGATATCTGTGCAGCGTTCTCCCTAGGACGACTGCAAATGTTGATCATGTCGGGCAGGATTCTGCTACTTGATACAGAAAGCAATTGTGGCTGTCTCCCAGATTCTAGGGAGAACGCTGTACAGATATCTGTCAGATTTAATTTAACGTCCGTCGTGGTAATAGTCAGGGAAGTAGTTATTTTCTGTCAGATATCTGCCTAAAATTATGGAGAGAATAAGGGATTTTTTCCGTAAATTGCAAGGATTCTTGAATCTTGCCGCCAAATCTCAACATTTCCGAATGTATTATTTTTAAATTCTTTGTTATATGATAAACCATTCATTGGGGAGTATACTATGGTCTCTGTTGAAATAGAGCTGAAGTTACTTTCGAAAAAATGATTCTATCGAATTTTGAGCAACTTTAAACTTTTCCGTGGTCTGTCCGTTGGTCCATCTGTACTCTGGTTTGTCATCATTGCCGGTCAGAAGAGTATTTCGATAAATCATCTTTGTCCAAACTATCTTTTGGAAGTAGTTGATTAAAATTTTTTCTATGGTGGCTGAGGAGTATGTTATAAGGCAGTCCTGGTTCACTGTTTCGACGAAATATTTTCACTGGAAACCGACGGTCAGCAAAGTATTCCAAAAAATCGCAAGTACAAACTACCCTTTAGAAGGGGTTGATTAATTTTTTTTATGATGGCATTAAAAGTATATTATGGACAATCTTGTTTTACAATTTCAACGAAATATCTTCACTGGAAACCGCCGGTCAGCAAAGTAATCCGAAAGATCGCAAGTACAAACTACCCTTTAGAAGGGGTTCATTCAATTTTTTTCTATGGTGGCACGAACACCTGACTATAAACAATTCAGTTCCAGAGTTTAGTTTGACTATGTATTTCCTAAGGTTCTGTTCGGTAGAATTATTTTTTGGTCACCAAATTATCCACACTCTTTTTTTTTATTAAGAATTATCATTTAGTCTACACATCAGGTGATATAAGGATCGGGAGGACCCACGGAGTGCCGCCTCCCTCTTCCCCTAACCATTGCTGGCTAGAGGGGGGAGGAGCGCTTGTGCCAAGAGGTACATAGGGTCTCGGCGTGGGGGCGCTAGTATCCATATTCCACCTCCACTGGTCTTAGCGGGAGGTGGAATATTCCACCTGATAGTGGTTGCGGTTCGTATAATCATGCTTCCTGCAAAACTCATGCATATTGTTCGTTTGCATTCAATGTAGATACTGCTTTGTCTAAGTTTGGTCAGAGGTAGGTTGATTCGAGCTAACCCCGGGAAAGGCTGATGCAAAAAAAACGGTTCGGGATACTTCACATTTCAGCTAACGACTAGGATTTGCTGTGGATCTGGATCTTCTCATCTTTCCTGAAAGATGGCCAAAGATTGATATATTAGCCTGCCGTGTTTGCGGGGCTGACTATCGTGAACTCTGAGCCTGTAAGGTCTCTGGTTGGCGTAGTCTTGGGGAGATGAAACTTGTAGAATTTTTTCGACAGGTTTGCAACATGTTTCTGGATGGAGTCAACACTAGCAAGGGCGCGCATCGCATCCAGACGAATATACCCATTACTCTTGGTGATAGATATGAAGTACTTTGTTCTGCATCCTGTCCAACCTCAAAAGGAGCCTTGGGCAGGCTGCAGAACGCTGAAGTTCCTGTGATTTAGAGGCAAGCGCTCTACCATCACGACCACCACGGCCCATAAACAATAGAGCATATATTCATATATCTTTCAACCGTGTGACACAGACTCATGGTAAACGCCCTTTTCTCCTTTGTTTCTGTAGCTATATTTCTGAAATTTGGAACATTGAATATGCTCACTATAGGGCACATTTTGACATATTTAGAAAAAAAATCCAACTTCTGGTTTTTCCGGACATGATATTAACTTTCGATTTTCAAATAGGACTTCCCGTATATTATTCCATTTTTGAAATCTGCATAATTTTCTGAATCCAATTATACCTCATAATTGATATTTCATTCGTCAGGACACCCATTTTATTTTTCGATCTAGAGAGCCATGAACTCCCTAAAATTATTCTAAATAATCAAAATAATGCTACACTATCGTAATTTCGACTTAAAAAGTATCGTGGTTCGAAATACCATAATGGTACTCTTACGTCATTCGAAAGTACCATCGATGGGGTATCCATGTTAAGTTTTTTTCTGTATAACCAATACGAACACGATAATGGAGATTAGACAAGTTCAAGTATCTTCTCGGTTAAATAACAATAATTCATCAAGGTGGCTATAGAACACAAACAACAATTGTACATTTCGACTTTCACGGAGATATAATCAATATTTCATCCCACCGATAGAGCTCCTTAATTTCGAAGGCTCAAAGCCTTGGTTCAAATGTAAGTAAGTAATAACAGTCGGGTTTTCCTCGCAATTTAATTAATATCGAAACAAAATAAAAAAGTCTTATCATGTAATAGCTGTTCTAAATGCCCACCACCAAAATTCAAACATTTTCGAGCTCGTTTGGAAGTACTTCGAATAGCATTGTTCAATTGATGAGTCGTTATACGTTGAATGGCTTGTCTAACTTTTAATTCTAGTTCATTGCGGGTCGTTGGGTAGGTTTTGTAAACGATTTTTTTCAAGTGACCCCAAATAAAAAATCCAAAGGGGTTAAGTCAGGTGATCTTGCAAGCCAAATACTTACAGGACCCTGTGTTCTGATCCACTTTTCCCCAAATCGGTCACAAAGGTAATCCGTCACGATCCTACTATTGTGCGGAGGTTCACCATCCTGCTGAAAGAACAGTCGATTTCCAGATTAAGCGGTAAATCTTACAAATAATCTTCATTTTCATTTCATGTGGTGGCCGGTGGCTCAGGCCGTTCGAAACTCCAGCATAGCGATAGTCGGTTGGAGCCCGATGTAGGTACAAGAGAATTTGTCTCAACTACTTTATATCGGATCGATAGGCGACTGCATGCCGTGTTGAAAAACAAGTGTATTATGATTTGTCTAGATGCCATTCTCGTCTGGTGCTAGCTTGGAGTGCACACCGACCACCCGAGGTTTTCCTATAGCTGAAAAGTGAATACGCCCCCAACAATCAGTAAGTCGCCCCGGAGCGCCACGACAAATAATAATAATAGCCGTCCTCTACCCGCACAGGCTATGCATTTGGGTACACTCAACGAGTGTTTATGAGTGAGTATTATAATTATTATTTCAGAGGAAACTTAGATACCTAGCACCATTCAAATGTCCATCATTAAATCCAAAACGTTCTTGGAAATTTCCCTGCCTAAATAAATGCTGATTCTCTTGCGTCCAATATCAAGTATTCTGTTTGTTAAATAAACCAAGATTGGTGAATCTTGACTCATCGGAGAACACAATTGTTTTCAGGAACTCATTATTTTGCTGTACATTATTGCGTAGTACCCCACCTGCAATATTGCATTCTTCTTATACTATCGTTTTCGTACAAATGTTGATGTATTTGATACTTATACGATCGATACTTATGTTTTTTCCAACTCGGAAGCGATATCCCTAAGAGATATTGTTTTGTCGATTTCGACTCTCATGAGAACATTTATCATCATGTCAGAAACAATATTATGCTCAGTACCTCAGTATCAAGCTCTCTTCTGAACAGCTCTTCAAGCCGCTTGAAATTATTTCGAGCCGAATATTGTCGTTCGGGGTATCTTTCCGAGTACCGCTGTTGAGTAACAACTGGATTTTGCCGACATTCCCCATACATTAATAGCATATTCATTTTTTCGTTTCTGTTATAAACTGGTGGCATTCTTAACTTATTTCTATTATTAATTTGATCAATTCAAAAATGTATTCAGTGACTAACTGACAATTATAGGTTATAAAAGCGGTTTGTCGAACCTTGGCCGATGGCGCGCAGTGACTAGGCCAATCGGCTGGTTGCGGGGTTTTGCTGGGAAGAAGAAGAAAACTGTCAAGTCAACTGGAACTGAAGGTCGTTCAATTAATCATGGTTATGTTTTGTTGATTAAACAAATTGCAAATACCTTACCACAACAAATGAGGACAGAGGGAAACAATGAACCTACCAGCATGATACACGGTCGTAAGTCCTGTTAGGAGAGAGCGGCAATTCCCCGAGTATAATTATACCTGGTTCACAGATGATTTTAAAACTCTAACCTTGAGTTATAAGTGAACACAGTTCACCTCTCCGAAGCAGTGTTTAGAAACTAATAGTTTACAGGGCAAGCATGCAAATGTACCAACCAATAGGTAGAGCTGTCAGCTACGGTAATTAACATAGAAAAGCAAATAAGCAGAAAGCCAGCAAGCAGTGTGAAATAAACCTATCATGACCCTTAAGGTATGCAGTAAGCGCAATGGAACACTAGTATAGAAAGTTATGTAATTATAGTAAATCGTAGGGTAGTATGCAAACCAAACTAGCAAGAGATACACTTAAAGCTCTCACTTAGCTGTAGCGAACGAGCGAGCTAGAATGCTCAGTGTGTCCTAGGGCTCCGGACTCCTCCTGAAGGGTCCTGTTGGAAAGAGGATAGGCCGCTGGTGGTGGTGATCCAGTAGCACTCGGCTAGGTACCCTGAATGTAAGCTGCGCTTGCAGAAGTCGTACAGGTAGTAGGTGGATCAATGCGCTAGCTACAGATGGGCTGCTTCCAGTCAATGGTTAGGTCTCTCAAGACACAGGAAGTAGAACGTAAGAGAGGAAAGGACGAAAAGTGAAGAGCGAATAGGCCTTAAATGGGGAAATCAAGAATAAGTTCCTCCGAGTATCATGAATTCAGGAAAATAAAAGAAGCAATAGGCACGCATGAGCAACGAAGGTTCGTAGAGCTATAATATGCTATAAAATTGTAACATACCTGAGATGATGTGTGGCCTCAAAGTGGTATATCGGTTATCGATGCTGTGATGAAATTCAGTAATAATAAAATCCACAAAGGTGATTGAGAAGATTCTTCCTTGAAGAAAAATTACCAAACTCACTGAAATTTCACCAAATTTCCCAAGAAAATCCGCGAAAGCGCGTGTATAAAATCTCATATCTTCTCGGAAAATGTGCAGCTGATAAGACAGAAGTCCAAATATCATGAACAGCACAGCTGACTGACATTGACATCTATCTGTTGAGGCAAAATGCAAGTTATATTATCAAAAACAATGCTGGTTAGATATAATCGCCTTGCTTGCTGATATATGAATGGGACTGAATAGAGTTACAGGGATTCTCATTAAACAGGTTGAACAGAAATTCTAGAGAGTAGCTTATTGGTTTCGCTCTGGCATAGATGCTACTAGCGAGAAGGGTTCGGAGGAAGCAAGAAGCACCTAATTTGGTGATTGTTGGCTCATTTCTGCTCCCATGGATCTCTGACCCCAAGGAAGGTTGCGTTATCATGTGAAATTATAGGTTTTTGCCTCATTCAAAAATGACCTGTAACAAGCCATCTTGATAAATTATTGTTATTGAACCGAGGAGATACTTAAACTTGTCTAAACTACATTATCGTGTTCGTATTGGTTATATAAAAAAAAGTTAATATGCATTGTACCCCATCGATGGTACTTTCGAATGACGTCAGAGTACCATTATGGTACCATTTGAAAAAACGGAGTTTCGAGTAAAAAAGGGTTTTGGTTTACTTTTTTGGCAAGTATTTCTATTCACGAAACTTTTTAAACCGAAATTACAATGGTGTAGCATTATTTTGAATATTTGGAATAATTTTAGGGAGTTCATGGCTCTCTAGATCGAAAAATAAAATGGGTGTTCTGACGAAGGAAATATCAACTACTTATGAGGTATCATTGGATTCAGAAAATTATGCATATTTCAAAAATGTAATAATATACAGGGTGTCACATTTGAAAATCGAAAGTTGATGTCATTTTCGGAAAAACAAGAAGTTGGATTTTTTTTTCAAATATGCCAAAAAGTGCCCTATATAGTGAGCATATTCAATGTTCCAAATTTCAGAAATATACCTACAGAAACAAAGGAGAATAGGGCGTGTACCATAAGTCTGTGTCACACGGTATAGAAACAAATTGAAAAATCTGTAGTGGACAGGAGACCGAACTCGGTACCACTAGCCTCAAAGTTGGACGCTCTTCCACTGCGCTGCGTCTAGAGTTTTCATTTTCACTTGGTTTTCCCCCATCAGAGTTACGATAGGGAACGTTACTGTGAACGCTACTGTGAGATAGCCCCGGACTCAATTTATTTTTGATGCGGTGTATAATTTTTCCGGTCGTCGCGCTCCGATTCGACAATCCCGAGGGAGCCCATTCAATTTGTAACAAATAAATAATAACGGACGGTGACGCACTCTCCGCAATACTTAAATTATCATAATAATATAATACGAAGCGGCGATATCAATCTCTATTCGCTCGAAACGAGAGCATATTGTCAGAATCTTTTATATCAGTTCGTATTGATCTCCGCATTTCACTTGACTGCCTTGACTTAATGCCCACGGAACGCTTCAAGCACTGAGAAAATTCAATGTTATATTATTGACAACATACAAATAAACAATAAATTCCGAGAATTGAATTACTCAGATCGAATGCACTGCTTACCGTACCCTGCGTACTTCACTGGATTCTAATCGCTGACTCAACTTCAACTTGGCTTCGACTTTCCTATTCAAATTCCTTCTAATTTGCTCGGATGGATTGCCTTATTTAAAACCTTTGTAAACTGAGTATAATTTGAATACCCTTACAGTAGTTACTGGGATATTTTTGTACCCCACCTTGTTTTTATATATATTTATAATATTTACTTTTATTTTATTATTTGCAATGAAAAACTACACAAATAACAAATTTTGTTTAAATTTATTGATAAGTTTTATAGATTATGCAGTAAGAAACGAATACAAAATATAAAAATAAACTTATAAAATATACATTTTAGGATATTAATTATTACATGTGTTATATATTATTTTCTTCTGGCTGTGTTCTATACAATCAAACACATTTATACAGTACAACGTCTAGATGTCCTGTAAAGCCTGTCTTTTCTACCAAACCTTCCAACTCTGATTTCTCTCGTAAGTTCTTTACAGAGACTTGACAAAAACTTGCGCCTGGGGTATTTTATTTACCACAAGATAAAGGAATTTAGTGCTGCAGTGTCAATCATGTGTCCAAAATTAACTATTGGCCATATATTTGTAATGCGTGGGGTAGTAAATTATTTTTTACATTTTGTCCGATTATATCAACGGCACCTTTGGTCTTGTTGTAGTGGTGAAAGATAATCTCGGGTTGGTGCATGTTTGCCTCATTACTTATTTGATCCATATAGAATGTTCAGTCGATAACAAAATAACTGCCTTGTGACAAAAAATATTAGGTCATTTGTACCAGTATGGCAGTTTTTCAGGGTTCTAATTCCGGAATGATAAAAAAGAAGATGATGGTCATATCGCTGGTACCAGCGGCCCAATCGCGTGGGCATTAATCGAACGTGTCGGATAACTAACGAGTGTCGAACGATTTGTTCCACAAAAATGCTTGTATTTTCCGATAGTAGATAAAAAAAGAAGTAGGCGGTAGCGTAATGCCATACTTCTCCGGTGTGACTTTTACAGCCCGCCATACCGACACGAATACATTAAATTAAAAAAAAAACAATTCCACCATTTGTACCAGGCTAATTTTTGCGCAGCTAATCATCATCGAGTACGTTCCCGACGGTTCCCAATGGCTGCCATTCCGTAATTAGTAGAACTTATCACAGGGCATTGTAGGTTCAACAAACATCTGAGTACAATCGGTCGGACAGGAGAAATACTATGCAGGTTCTGTCAGGAAGAAGAGGAAATATCAGTACACATACTATGCCACTGCGAGGGCTTGTCAAGGCTTAAGGTTTCTAACGATGGGAAAAGAAGAACCAAGAGCTCCCAGATACATGGAAATTCTAAAAATGAGCCTACGGAGTCTCGTAACGAAGACAGGGCTAGATAGAGAACTCTAAACGATTTTGAGAGCACACACAATAGATCTGAAAAGTTCTCGGTGTAGAGGCTTGTAGCACGTAAGCTCCAAACTAATCTAATCTATTTCTAATCTTTCATAGGCATCTAGCAGTCCGTCGTTATTGACTTGGTCAACTAATCTTGATGAAGAAAAGTCTACAGAATGGCTTGGTTGTCAAAAATGATGAGCGACGACTAATTTCTCCGTTCTTCCGAGTTTTAGATGTGCTTAATGTTCTTTATATTTTATTTTCATAGATCTTTCTATCTGCCCATAATAGTTATTTATGCAACAAGTGCAAAAAGTAAGTGTTTATTGCACTCGACGTGAAATTGTCTGACGAGGCCATTAGGCCGAGTTGGAGTGCAATAAACATTTTTGCACGAGTTGCATGCAATATTTTTTCTACGTTCATGCAAAAAGCAAAAAATTATTTATTAAGGTGCGGCACTAGGTGAAGGAAAATGAAATACGCCATTTAAATAAATAATTATTACTATCGATTTCATTACCATCATCTAGTTTTCCATTAATATTACTCATTTTAAAACTTTCAGTTCTGTAATTGTCAGAATTAAATTTTGACTGACGTTTATATAACCATAGTTGCATTATAAAAATCAAAATCATAGTAGCCATGAGCGCGTATGTTACCACAAGGTGTGGTCATAGTACAGGCAGTTTGCTCTATGCAGGTAGACGGTTTAGAACATAGCGGATCGGTTTTGATTATAGAGATATTCTCGGGAAGGCATTGTTTGTTCAACTCAGACTGCTAACATTAATACAAAAAAAATATAAAATATGTAGCTGTTTAAAACGTATGGCCAATTTCACAGAATATCTGCCAAAGATGTAGTGGGTTTGAACGTTTATGTTTATCATGATGACAGCACGTTGAAGTAGAATGACAGATGAGTGCAATAAAAACTTTATTGCACTAGTGCAATAAAGAGCTTCTTTTTCCACTGAATATAGTTCAATAAAGTTTTGCTTTTTGCATGAATGTAGAAAAAATATTTTGTATCGCAGTCCTTATAGTTGTTGTACATATTGTTAAAATTGTTATATCTGTCAACCGGCTGCACCCTTACGAGTACAATCGTCAGAAGTCTCTGAGAGACTTGTGCGAGCTAGGGAGGTAAACAGAACAAAAACCCCGGAAAAAACGGAAAAAATACCCCCCAAAAAAAAACACGGAAAAAATAATGAAAAAAAAAACCGGAAAAAATACTCCCACATGCGATAACAATGGCCAGTACACAAAAAGTTATGAAATTTCAACTGTGTGTCATGTTGAAGAAACTAGTACAGAGGGGTGGAACAACAGATTTTCCAGCCTTGCAAAAAGGCGAATCTGTCACCAGGTTAGTTCGTTCAGGAACAATCGAGTCATAAAAATGAAAAAAATGGTCTCTTTTGGTCGTCGACGATGAACATTCCACAGGATAGGTTAAAACTTTTATTGGTATTGTAAAATGAATCAAATATGGTCTAGTTATCGCATATAGGGGTATTTTTTCCGGATGTTTTTTTTCGTGGATTTTTTCCGGGGGGTATTTGTTCAAGGTTTTTTTTTTCGTTTTTTTTCCGTTTTTTTTTCGGGGGTATTTTTTCCGTTTTTTTCCTAGATTCAGCTAGGGAAGACGTAGCACGAGACCGGTGATCGTACTGTTTCGAACCCATGCAACGCGGGTGATTGGATTGAGAATCCAGCGCTTAACCCGCACTCCACCACGGCCCATTAATTCAATATTATAAATTCCAGACTTTTCCAAATTCTCGACTTAGTCCTTTGGGTTCCTCAAAAGGCTCAATAGTGTCTCATTTGTTTTGAACACCACCCTCATACCTAATTCCTTCTGAATTTTGAGAATCGAAATTTTGTTCATTCTAAACCTAAATTTCATCTTTCTCTAATGCACCTCGAGAAAGCATTAACAAGTGCTTTTTATGTTGTTGCCTTTTCAAACCGTTCACAATCAATTGAAATTACCTGCTAGTAAATGAGGCAACATTGTGATTTGAATTTAAGCTAGATGAAAAATAAGACACAGTTACCTCTAGAAGATAAATTATCTAATCTTTTCTACCATTGGTCACTTGGTGACTGAAATATGTGTCGAGGTATAAAAATAACAGTTTGGTGTCGGGATTAAACTCCAGTATATTTATCCATTACTACACCAAAGGTTTCAAATAGTGCAAAAATAGTATATTTTATCTCGAGTATGAAATGCTATTTTTTCAACAAGAGATGTTGTTTATAAAATACTGGAATTTTGCTATCAGAGTCCATATTAATTATAGTTGAAGAGAGAAGTTCAAATATAATCGTAAAAATGTTTATAAGCTGTTATATGAAGTGACGTTCATTTGCTAATTCAAGTGCCAAGTAGTGAAATTAACTGTCATTAGCGTCAAAAATTCATCACATTGTTTTTGTTATATTCCCATCGGGTCACATGATAATGTTCATTTGCTTCAGTTTTATCTGTAGAGTGAAAAACTATCACTTTCATATAGGGTATCCGGTTGAAAAATTATCATTTTCATTTACATGAGTAAAAAAAAATTGTTATATGATATTCCAGTTATCTGGATTTAAAAATGAATCTGTGGAATTAAATATGATGACAATTTTCTTCTGATATTAGTGGGTATAGGTGATAGATGATAATGATAAACAAGCAACTCTGTATACCATTTTATCATTTAACTACTCCAAAAATATAAAATAACCCAAGTCATCGGCATAAAAAATGATTAAAAAATACAGTACTTGGGGGAATATGAATGAACAAGGACATGAAGATTTTTCCAGTTTATGTTTTTCGTAAAGCCTTCTGATCCCTCGGATCCAAGAAAAGGCCATCGTTTTGCAAACAATATAACTAGTGTCAGTTTTACTGTTCCAAAATTATAAGTTATGTCTTTTATAAGGGAATTTTAGGGGTTTATTTTATCGCTCCAAGACTGGGGCGATCTGTTCTCATAACGCTGCTTCATTCCAACATTATTAACGACGGCACTATTTCTCGCAAGTTTTTCGAGTTTGACTTGATACAGGGTGGAAATATTCAAAGATATACATCATATTCAATACAATAGTTTATTGGGTAGGTGATATTCAATAATTAGAGATGATGAAATTGAGAGATAGAGCACTAGTTAGATACAGAAAAACAACTCTATACATACATGGAATCAGTGTGAGGATTTGAAATATCTTACAAACAAAACGAAAAACCTCAAGAAAAAAACTGACTGAGAATTCAGTTTGAGAATTAAAAGGCAACTATGGAAAAGAACTAGCAAGCAGACCACAACTCAAACAGCAAAAAACCAAAAATGTTGATTCCAGATCACTTGTCTAATTTAACGTAATAAATTAATATTTCTGCCGTATCAACAATAACGAGTTGATTTCTGGTAAATGAATGATTTATTTTGGGCCAAAAACATGATTTCAGGTTATCTTTCCATGCCACCAATAGTAATAAAATATATGAAGTGATTTTGAACATTGAATCTGATACTGTTGGTCTTGAAAAACTTAGTATCAAAAATCACATATTTGCCCTATCATTATTCCCCATATTATTGATATTCTACAGTTATTGATTTGAACGTAATGAACATTTTTTCACATGGTGGAATCGTGTGGATACATTGTTGTTGTTGTTATATCCGTCAACCAACTGCGCCCTGACGAGAAATCCTCAAAAATCAGAGACTTGTGCGAGCTAGAGAAGACGTAGCCCTCACTTTTTAACGTGTGATGCCATGCACGAGACCAGTGACCATGCTGGGAATCGAACCCACGCCCCTGTAATTGAGAGGCTCTCTATCATCAAGACCACCACGGCCCATGATAATATATAGAATAGAATAGAAAGGGTACTTCGGTTTTATTGGTTTCATTATTGTGATTTTTTTTTTGAGAAATATTGAGTCTCCAAGCTCAATAAATACTATGAGACTCTCCCTATCAGGCATACTCTCTGTTGGTCCGGTCAGACTACTGTCTCCGGTGTCACTTAGGCCTATTGGTCCATTGTATCTTACCTATGTTGTTATGTCACAGTACCCAGTTCAATATTTTTGTGCCTGGTACGAGTTTGTACAAGTTCTGGGTCACCAGATGGCTGCTCGAAACTGGCCTGTATTTTGAGGTCCAGAGCTTCGCAATAGCACAGTATGTGTTTCACGGTTTCTGGATTCTTACCGCATAGTCTTAAGGTCAGGTCTCCATCGTGTTGCCTAATTTTTTTGAAGTGCTTCTTCACTGGTGCAGTCCAGTCAGGAGTCCCGTAACGGTTCTCAACTGGCTCCTGTTCATCATTAACAGGTCTGCCATTCTTTTGTCTTTCGATATATTCTGTCCCATGTTTGTTTCCTTGGACAGTATCCCAGTAGTTTTGTGCTTGTCCCTAATCCAGTCTTTTACGCTCTTACTATACACTTTGATATCCGTAGCATCTGCCCTTGGTTTGGGAGCATTTCTGATCCTCTTCGTGCAAGTTCGCCTGCTTTCTCATTGCCTGCGATTTCCTGATGACCTGGAACCCATATCAGTTTGACTTGATTCCGGTCTGACAGAGTTCTCAGTTTTTCTTTGCAGTCCCAAACCAGTTTGGACGTTACTTCCTTGCTACACAAGGCCTTTAGTGCCACTTAACTGTCTGATAGCATGTTGATATGCGCGTTTTCATCTTTTCTCCTGCTATTTTCCTTAGCGCATTGAAGGATGGCGTACACTTCTGCTTGAAAGACGGAGGTATAGGTGCCCAGTGAATAGCCACTACTCGGATTCCTGGAGAACATTCCTGAGCTTGCTCCATTCTCAGTCTTGGATCCATCTGTGTACCAGATTTTTCCCTGTAGAATGTCCTTGAGCTGTGAGCCGTTCCGCATTCAGTTCTGTTTGGCATCAGCAGTCTCAATTAGTTGTTGAAGGAGTACCGTTTCAGAATATGGTCCGTTCTCGTTCTTAGCGCGTCCCTGATCACAGTTCTAACTATTCTCATGTGTCCCATTCCAACGAACAGGTTGGGTGCGAACTGCAGTCTGGAGGCACCAAGCCTTGCCTCGCCGCGAACCACAAAGTGGGGAGGTGGCAGTCCCATTCAGTTGGTTTTGATTTGATGGCCCCTGTGATTCCAAACGAGCAAGTCTTTGCACCTTGCTTAGCCTCGTTGCGGCTCCTCTTTGTTGTGTCTTGGGCCACCACACCAAAGAAGCAGATGTAATGGAAGGCATGACCACCGTGCTATACTAGTGCAGCATATGTGGTTTAATTTCTCATTTTTTTCCAAAACCGCGTCTGGCTATCACTAGTGAAGTCACCGCTTTTTTGGTTACTTTTTTGATATACTGGTTCCACATCAGCTTGGAGTCTAATGTTACTTAGTATGGGTCTTAGGCCCTCTGTTTTTCTTCTTCGGGTGAATGCTACTGTGATTGCTTTGTTAGGATTAACGTCGAGCCCCTTTCAGTCCGTCCATCTCGTCACAAGGTTAGGAGTCTCCTGCATGCGATCTTTAACAGTTGTGTTGAATTTTCCCTGTGCTAAGACCACGATTTCGTCAGCACAGCCAAGGGCTCGATG
This sequence comes from Chrysolina americana, assembly GCA_958502065.1. Taxonomy (NCBI): domain Eukaryota; kingdom Metazoa; phylum Arthropoda; class Insecta; order Coleoptera; family Chrysomelidae; genus Chrysolina; species Chrysolina americana. Next base: position 16,530,548 of record OY293411.1, on the reverse strand, counting down.
TCATGCTTCGTTCAGTATTTTCAGCAGCGAGTCCGCTATCAGATTCCACAGAACCTGGGATAGAACTCCACCTTGTGGGCATCCTCTGGTCGCCCTGGCTACTACGGTCTCCTCTAAAACGGTTTCTCAGCATTGAGTCTTTCAAGGCCACACATGTTTCCTCGATTTCTTTGTGTCTGAGATCTCTGGTGATTGAGTTTATAGAGGTATTGTAGAAAGCTTCTTTTGTGTCTAGAAAGGCCGCTAGCAGCACCTCTTTATTTTCCAGCGTGTTTTCCACCCACGTTACTAGTTGGTGGAGTGCTGTCTCCGTTGAACAGCCAGTCCTGTAGGCATATTGTTCGCGGTGCAGTGGTTATTTCACCAGCACACCGTCCATCCACTAGCTATTCCAAAGTCTTGGTATATACCCGAGGGCCAGACTGCCTTTGAGTACATTACAGAGTCTGCTTATTGAAATACTCTCCGGCACATCTGCATATCTGCATATCTTCATTCCCAGCCAAATGAAGGATAATCTACAGTTTCATTACATGATACGCACTTGAAATTGGTCTTCTTAGAAGAACGTTGCACCAATATCTGTCAGATGTAGTTCAATGTCCGTTGTGGTATTAGCCAGGGAATTAGTTGTTTACTTACGGATGTTTGCTATTCCACTTGATGGAAGCGTGTGAAGAAAAAGGGTACTTCGACTTTGTCAATTTTATTCGTTAAATTACGGCTATAGAAACGATCATTAGAATAATTTGATGATCTCAAAAGTATCTATATTTAAATTGTTACTTGGGTCATGTCATTGATGTTGAAATTAAAGCGCAGATGACCTAAGCGGCAACCCTGAGGCACTCGTGATGTAATTCGGAATCACTCGAAACGAGAGCCATTAACAACATACTCTCAGATGCATATTTCGATAACCAATCATAAATACTGAGAGTAATTTGCTTGTTGCTAGTATGGGAACCCTATACTAGCCAATTTGGTTGTTGATATCAGGGAATATAAATAATAAAAAAGTGTGTGGTACAAAGAAATCGTTCTATTCGTTCTTATTAGTATCCATCATCCCATTTTTAATTAAATATTCAGACACACGATAGCATGTCCACACATTATAGAACAAAGAAAAATAACGATGTAATTAGCTACTGTAACTCAATCGATGAAAGCGGGGAAAGTGTTAAAAACTATTATTCATTCCCACAATGAAAAAACAAACATTATCACACCCAAACAAAACGATCTTATGCACACTCAATACGTGCATGGGGTAACAATTCTCAAGCTTGGGTGGCCTCATCTCTTTACGGATTAACAACACTATTAGCCTAATCCTCGTGAAGGAAAGGGCGCTAGACACGTGTAAGTCACGTGGACGAGTGATACCGGATCACTTTGGCAATGCAGAGACATCGCCCTGATAGATGGCTAACGTGATTTATGAAGATCCTTTGATGGGATTATTGAGAGGGGTTTTTGTATTTTGTTTGAGGAACTAAGTGGTTTCATTGTGCGAATTATTCACCGACTGGATTAGGTTTAATGCTTGGTAACTGGGAATTCATCAGGATTGATGGGCGATTATGACTGGCCTATAGTGTAGTGAAATTAGCTGCAGGTTATAATTGTTGGGTTACTTCTCAGAAATTGGTTGACTGCAAGGTAATCAGAGAATTTCAAAGAACACGTGAAGATTAAGAAAAATAACTGAGAATTTGTGTTACTATTTTGGAATATAAGAAAATGGTTCCAAAGCTATGTCAAACGTGAAAAGGATGATCTGATGAGTTGTTATTAGGGGCGAAGTTGAGGAAAGAGATAGCATTGAATGTGCAAAAGATGGTATCCGCCAGTAACTGTCCCAGCAGCTCAGTTGAGCGTGGAGTTAGTTTTCCGGTGCGCCATGGATTCATCACCAGTAAAACATCCGAAACCATCCTGATAGAACGGGACTCATACTAATAATCATAAGTATAGATGTAGGTAAATATGTGATGTTCTTCTTCAGTTTTTCTTGGCATTGCTTCCTTTCGGCGCATTCAGCCAGCACTCTCCCCACTACGTAGGGATCCGCCCTACCCCAGCCTGGTTACTGGCGTGAATAGTGGGGACTTCGTCAGGGGGTGGAGGGGGAATCTTGCTCAAGGCAATACCTCCACCCAAAAAAAATTAAACAAAAAACATTTTTTGATATGATTGCACGTTTAACCACGGTTAAAAAACTGTGGTGTACGGCAGACGTCACAAACACTTATAAATTGGGTAATTGCACATACTAAAGACGGCAGACATCACAACACGAACTACACTATAACATTCACACACATGAACTTGACTTGAGACACGAGAACGCCGTCAGTCCTCCACCATTGCCGGAAGTCAAATATGTGATGTTATACGATATGTCTTATCTCTTATCTGGTACCTGGATGAGGAAGCGGTATACCTGAATTGAGGACCAACAGTTGGGGCTCCTCAAAACCAGCATCGAATACGAGGTGTGGCAGACTTTCAGTGAAACAGTAACAGGTAGTAATGTAACGCAACTAATCTCACAATACAGAAAAGTCGCAACAATGACTGATATTTAAAAGATTTTAAGTGAATAGGGGAAACCATTACTGGTGTTCGATGTTTTATTAAATTTGCGTCATATTATCATAAAGTGTACTAAATATTTATTCACTTCTTGAAATTGTATTTACTTTAAAATAAATGATGTAAAATAAATAATAACATGACATCCCTTGTGTATTTCTTCTACATTTTAATTTAGTTGACTTTTTCCTCAATTTGTGTTAGAATTTACTGGTAGAAAAATAAATTTTGCGTAGTCCTCTCTTTTGGTCCTCAATTCGTGTCTATAAATAGTCATGTCCCTTGCTAATTTCGGGCCAATTGCCTGTTCCCCGGAAAGCGCTCCTGAAGGGAGGTTTCGATCTTATTTGCGCCAATGATACCTCTTAACTAATTACATTAAATTAATTTTATTTCGTCCTCGTGCAATGTGAGTATCCATTTTGATTCCAAGTTGACCCATATTATACCAAATTTTTTATTTTTATATACATTTTAATATTTTAAAATTGTAATTTATGATATTTGTTATTGGGTAAACTCCTGTTTGTTCGGGCAGGCTGGCTCACTGCTCTCATTGCAATGCAGAAGACTGTCCCTTAGTTCATCCGTCCACTCAAAGCGTCCGTTGTCATCCCGGTTGTCATCGTTTGGCAAATCATCGTTTTGGTCCTCTCCATCTTGCCTATGACCCCTAATCCGAGGGGGTTGGTTTTGGAGGCCTCTTCCTCGTACATCTGGAACCGAGTAGTAGGGTATACCAGGGGTTTAGCACGGCCGACATCAGAAGGAATGAGCATTTCCTCCAGAGTGCGCCTTGGCTGCCGGTCCGGTTTTGCACCGGTTGCTCAGGAAAGTGGTGCGCAACTCACCAAGGCCTTGGGTGGTGATTGCCTCCTGTTTCTGGTGGCACCCCCAGTAACCGGAGGCATAAGGTCACCCATCTGTTTTACATGGATGACCTCAAACTATATGCCTCCGGAGAAGAGGATCTTCATCAGTCCTAATGGGTGATACAAGAGTACACGCATGCTATCGGAATGGAGTTTGGGATCGACAAATGTGCTACGGTTCATCCCAAAAGAGGACGATGCGAGCAATGCGGAAAGGACGTTCAGCTCGTAGACGGAAGCATCCGACATCTGGATGCCGAGGAGACTTATACCTACTTAGGAGTAGAATGACGTTACACCCAAAAGGTAATCACTGTTAAAATCTTTCTCCGCGGCAAGATTCAGCATAAACCCCGACAGATGTAGTCATCAGAACTGTCGGGCAGAACAAAGTTGCTGCAACTAATATGCTTGCCGTTCCGATTCTACTTCATTCCATTGGAGTAATGAAATGGACTTAGGAAGAACTGCGACAACTCGACGTAAAAACTCGCAAAATGATTCATCTTAATAGGAGCTTGCATCCTAAATCGTCTGTTCCACGGTTATAAGTACTACCCCAGACAACGGGGAGGCCATGGACTTTTGAGTTTGGAGTGTCTACATAACAGAATGGTACTGGATGGAGCCTGTAAAGTCATCATGAGGTCAGATTCTCTGCTTATATGCGATCATGAAAAAGAAGGGATTGGAGCTTTTTTTTTCAAGGCTGCAATCCGTGCAGCCGATGGACTCGGTCTCGTATCCGACTCTGAACGGACGAATCTGTCACCGAGTTGGAACCCGTTTAGCAAAAGGCCCAAATCAATCCTGCGGATTGTGAGAGGCTTCTACAGCTATATAAGCCAATACATGGGGTCTTCTTCAAGAATATTGAAGACCCTGGCTTATCCAGAAACCTGTCATTTGCTTTTCTCAGGTTGAGTGAGTCGGAAATCTAGGGATTCATTATGGCCTTCCAGGATGGTTCCTCCAACACCCTCGTCCACCGTAGTCACGTGATGGGTGAGCGTGTCGTGTCAGCTGAGACCATAATGCATTTACTGTCAGCCTGTCCAGCTTATGCGGTCTCAGCCTGTATCCACAGGCATTACGCGGCGCTAGGAGTGTTGTACTACCATACAAGACACTTTTATGGTATAGACTGACACCGGTGTTGCCTTATGTTCCGGGGGATAATGAGTCCGTTGTGGAGAATGAGAAGTGCCAAATCTATTGAAACTACTGATTTCCCACCCTTAGGCAAATACAAGCCAATAGCTTGACCATCAAAGTAGGACGATTTTTGCTCATTAAGTTTTCAGCTCCTGGTGAAACGAACATCGTCCGAGAAGAGGAGGAAAAACGGACTAAATATTGAGATCTACTCTTTGAACTCCGCAGGCTTCACCCAAACCATTTTGTCAAGATGGTGATAATAGGGGTCCTTGGTGGAATAATGGACACACTGCTCTCAAATTTAAAAATCATACCGGCTTGCCATGATGCAGCAGAAAACTTAGCCGGAAGAATGCAGAAGGCTGTAATTCTTCACTCCGCCTTCTCAGAGCGACTCTTGGACCTAGTAATTACTAACAACAAGGACGTGGGGAGTGTTTACTGGGGTTAATGACACACCAGCGTGCCCTTCGGTTGGGTCGGACCTCCGGAGACAGGGGCTGACTGGTACATTCCTTATGGAAAAAGAATGCTTGTATTGGTAGAAAAAAAACTTTCTACCAAAAGGCAGAACAAAATAAAAAAAACTTTCTTGAAACTGGGACTATTTCGTTTACTTGTTTGATTATAGGGAAGAGAGAGCATTTTTATCAGCTATTCAATGAGATATCACAAAAATAGATTTCTATCAAAAGTATTTGAATGCGCGCGACTGTAAATCAGGGAGGGTGATGGAGGTGAAGGGATAATGGGGAGGATTATTCCATGAGTCATTTCAGTTAAACTTTCATATTCTAGTAACAGTTATGGACAATTCTTAATAATGATATAATTATGTTCATGAGATGAAGCATTTTTATGCATTTTTAATGTCACCCTGTAATCATATGTATCAGATGTGATGAGTCAATTTCTAGGAAAGTTCTGACAGGATTTCACAAAAGAGATATATTGTTTTCTATAGTATGGAAAGCTGTTTTTTCGTAAAAGTACAATCATTCATTAAGTTTTATGAAATATTGGTTTACTGTGATCAAAGGGATAATAGATAGTAACTATCTTTGTAATTTTAACCAGCATCCCTCTGATGAAAGCATAAAACTCCTGTTATAAGAATGTATTCATCTCAAAAGTCAAGAAGACTATAGCATGTTGTTTTTGAAGACATTTGTAATCGAAACACAACTTCGAGGTTATATTTAGTACATTTTTCAGTTTTTTTTTATCCTTTCTTCAAAACGATGCAATGGAGAATTGTGCTCTATTGGGTTTATTACAGCAAATGCAAGTTTAAAGTTAAATGTGTTTAATTCCTTAATATTCAAAATCTGGATGACTCGTTAGATTATTTTGGAAAGTAAAGATAAGTAGGAACTCTAAAATTGATGAACTTCCAAAATAATTTGAGACTATGAGTGTCTCGATAAGCACCAACTTTTATAACCATTTTAACCCATTAGTAATACCCATAACGTAATATTTTTGTGGTTTGAAAAACTGTATTTGTTTTCGAATTATTCAGTATTGATAATTCTGGGTAAGTATAGCGAGAAAATAATCATAATTTGAATAATGTTCATCTTTATATCTTTACTATGAAGAATCTATGTCTAAATTCCTCAATGAGTTCATGCAGTAACTAATACTTTTAATCTTGTCCAAGAGTTCAAGGACAGACCAAACCAAAAATTTTTTGAAAATTGTGACAATTTAAGTGTTCCAGTTCACGAATGTTTCAGCAAAGCTTCCTGTGTATTCAGAATCTTCCGTAGCCATTTTGATAATAAATCCAGATGTATAAATCTATTTCGTCCATAAGATATAGGTACCTACCCGCATATTCTATTCTATTCGATGTGCACTTTTACCTTCATAGATTAAAACGTCCCAGTAAGCAGTTCCTTTTTATTTTTTAAATACAGCGTTTCTCCACCAACCAGGAGAACAAAGTGAGTTGGAGGCATCTCAACAAAATTTACCAAATGTCGTGCGATACAGCGCTTGTCTCAAAGTTAACATTCTCTGATTTGTATTCTTGGTGCGACCCGGCAGTTTCACAGACTACTTGATCTCCTTCTGCTCCACGTAAACCGTAGGGTCTTCCTTGGAATTTCATACTGGGAAACTCGTTATTTCAGCCAGAATTAGCACGATACTTTCACGAAATAAATTCTGAATCATAGTACATAGGAAGGATCACATTTTTACAAAATAATAGAGTGATTTTTGTTAAGTATTCTCATGAGCTTTGTGAAGGAATGGCTTAATGGAGGCGAAAGCAGTATCATAATTGCCTTATAATATAATGAGTGTGAAGACATTTGAATTTCGATATAAGAAAATAACAATAGAATACTACTAGTAGTTTGGGAAAAAATTTTGCTGATTTTGTGAACGAGATCGAAATTACGAATGTAGATCCCAATTTGGAAAGACATCTGGTAAACGAAGGCTATAGCATTTTTAGGTTGTTGAGTGCCGGCTTGAGTGAAAGTCCATATAAAGAATATTGAAAACATTCAAATCCTCTTCAAGAAATTGTTGGTGAGCAGCTTGGCAATGTCGCAACTCAGAGTGAACGTTTCACGGGTTTTCTGCACGATCATCAGAGAATTTGCTAATTCTGAAATGAAATTTGATTACAGAATGTTGGAATTCTCTCTCTTGAGATTGAAGAAATATTCTGCAACACCTCTGCCCCCATGCAATTCAAATCTATTTACATTCCCTCTCTTGTATAAGAATAATATTCTCACACTGGTTAGCAATAATAACGTTAGCCTTGACGCAGTTGATTGTCACCGTAGTGGCAAATTTCAGTGGTGTCAAAATTATTGCTGTCACGTTTTCATTCGAAAATATAAAAAGTATCATGAATTTATCCAGTGATTCAGAATCAGAGTGTGAAAATACACCTCCTGAGTACAAAAAAATAATATACTGGAAAGTTTACTACCAAAACACCCGAATAATTGAGACTCGTAGTATTAATATAATATTTATCAAACATATTTTAATGAGGAGCCGGATGGCTCAGATGGTATAGCATTGGCATAGTAGACGAGAGGTTGTGGGTTCAAGCCACATTTTTTTTTTAATTCAATAGTTGATTCTTAATACATCTTTGCGATTAAAAAATTAGTTTTGGTTAGTCCAGGATTAGTCCTTTCTGATAAACAGTGTTTTCAAATAATAGTTATTATTTCGTGTGGAAATTATCTTTTGTTCGTTTCCATTTAAAAATATTTTAAAATGTTTGATCGTGGAGGAAGTATAGTCTGCTATTCGGTTAGAATGAAAATTCGTGATACTCGTGGTTCCTCCCGCTCGCCTTCGGCTCGCGCTCGGAACTTTCCACACGCATCGAATTTTCATTCTAACCTTGTTACAGAATATACTATTCTACTGCTGTGTCTGACGGCGCATAATCACAGGAACAAAATTTTTTCTAGAAGCGCGTTAAAAAGTTGAGGGTAGTGCTCTTGAAAAAACTACCGCGTGCCGGAAGTTCTTACCTGAGTACTGGGTGAAACACGCAAGCTTGTAGAAAAATAAACTTTAACCGACATTTTCATTGAATAAATATACTGGAATTTCGTCAAATTATTCAAATGGTATCTTGAAGTAGAGATTGAAAATATTTGTGCATATAATTTATTATTCAGTTATTTGTGAACAACTGAATTGGAATGAACATATATGAATGTGACTTTCAATTGAGTTGCAACTGACAGCTTGAAACAGTCTAACAGCAATTTGAACTAAATATTTCAGCTCGTTTTGAAATCGGCCCTCAGTGAGATATTTATTTTTATCAACTTGTAAATAAGTCGATAGTGTGGCTAATATTGGAAATTAAATGGATATAAAACATCACTTTACTTGAACAAATTCAAAAAAAATTATGAATGAGAATGTTGATTTGACAATTTGAAACGTATTCGCAAAAGATTTGAGTTCCTTTTTTTTATCATTTTGAAATGTTTATTTCTGTATCTACTGTATTTCTGTATTAATTTAATGAAATTGACACATTTTGAAAATAAGCCCTTGAATTGTTTACAACGGGATTCTGCAAAAACTACCTACACATCGGACGTTCAACCACGTTTTATTTTATATCATTGCCCGCAAGAATGTTTGGCTAGCTTCAAATTCATGAAAATTATGAATTTTTGAGGAATGGTCTATTTTCAGTAATTTTTCCGTTTTTCTCACTGGAAAATGCACCGATCCGGTTTCTAATTCTCTACAAAAATTCTCGATACTTTTCAAGTGATTTGTAAAAAAACTCAAAAGTGAAAATTTGTGACAGTTCTCTTTTTTATTTCACAGAGCAATTTCTAGGGCCGACACCTGAGTTTTCATCTACAAAATATGTTCCAAAAGGTAGCACAGGTTATTTATATCTTTAATTAATTATGAAAATAGCTCACAGAAAAATTGTATGGGACATTATTTGTAGTAAAATGCCGAAGGATACACTCAAAGGGTGAAATTAAAAAAAAAAACCTTTGTCATTTTACAATTTGGAGGAACCGATGGCATCAAAATCTGCATATTCCCAAAGTTTAGAAACTTTCACACCTATTTCTCCCAGAATCTACATAACTATTTTTGTTGGCTTAGTTTGATCAAGACTACACTTGATCAGTAGCGAAATCGTATCTGTAAAGAACAGCAATTTTCGTCGAAATCAATTCTCCATGAACTTTGTGCAAGGCCCTTCTTCCTGTGTTTCATCATGGCTCTTATTATACTCGACTTCATTTTCACGAGATAATTTAATAAATGAACATTGTTCAAAGAAAATAATCACTATATTGGATAAGGGCATGATGCAATTTGTTATGGTCGTTTCATAAACAAAAAGCCGACGGTTTATCAGCTGAAAACATTTAAAAACAGTTATTTATGAATGAAATAAATTTTATCTATTCAATAACATATGTTTTTGTAACTGAGGTCTCTGTAATTAGTTATTTTCAATTAAATGTAAGTAATTGCTTATGAATTGGTGATAAAAGACCCAGTGGAACTTTCCATTTTCAGTTTTTTTGTACAATGTCAACTGAAAATAAGTTAAAATGGAGAGAAAAAGAGCTGTGGTATCTTTGTAACTGTCATAAATTATCTCTCCAGGAACCCATCGGAGGTTTCAGTAAAAACTTTCAAAAGCTTATGTGTGACCAAGGGACCAAGGACCTATTTACTTGTTCATAAACTCGAAATTATTTTTTGTAGGATAATAAGAATCACTTACAAAATTGTCTTCCTCAATCAACGTTGTACAAACAACTATCGGAAGTAGTTCAATGTCTGTCGTAGTTTCAGCCAGGGCGGCAATTATTTTCTAGCAGATATTTGCTCCTCTGCTTATTTTGTGGAAATGGTTGGACAGGAGGTTAACTTCTTGGACTCTGTCCTAACCCTCGAAAACAGCTCTTGTAAAGTTTGTTTTGAACATCTACAAGTGTATATGATACAAGAGGAGATTGTGAGGAATAATTTGAATAATTTATTTTTAATTATTTATCACTGAAACGAAAAATCTTGACGAAATCGAAATCCCCTTCTCTTCGCACTATCCCAAAAAAATGTTTCATTTAATTAAATTATATAACAATTCACTCCATAATGATGCATACCAAATCTAATCACTCTATCTTCAGTGATACTCGATAACATTCCTGATATCCAAATGTTTGATTTGTATAGTTTTCAAAAAGCTGGTGCCCTTTACGACAGTTTCATGATGATATATTTTGATTGGTGGGATTGAAAGTATTCGATTGCGTGTTTCCATTTCTTATACGGAACGGGCACAAGAGATGTTGAAGCCTGATGGTTTTTCTTCCCAATTACGGTCAGTGGAAATTTGATATGTTCACCTGTCGTCCACGGAGTGTTCAGCAACTTAAATTATCTAAAAAAAATAATTTAGTACTGGAATAATATAGTATTAGAAGACTAATGTTGATTTTTTTTCAATCTTTTCACTGTGGGAAGCGTATTTGTAATGTTTACTCCGGTACGGCTACTATGAACTGGTGCTGATAAACACGGTTCCTTCAGTGTATCACTGTATGTATCCAGGATCATACCAGTACAATTATATAATTATATATTTATATATTATATTAGGTTAGTAGTATTCGCTATGGACCTACATTCCTATCAAGGAAGGAATTTTGAATCGAACTCATTCAAGAAAGTTAGAGAATTGATGGGAATTAGCAAGACCAGAGCAACTACCCTCCACTCACAGTCTAATGGCATGATTGAAAGGTTCAACAGGACTATGGAAGAACATGTTTCCAAAGTAGTAGAGGAGCACCAAATGAACTGGGATCGACATCTTCTATCACTATTCTTGATGGCATAAAGGGCATCTGTGCACGATTCCACAAAGCTCACCCCAGCCAGCATTATCTTTCAGAGAGATTCTCGTTTGCCCTGTGACTTGGTGTTCGGATCTCCATGTGCTGAAGAAAAAGAGGTTCAGGATTATGCAGAAGAACTACGAGAGAGCTTGACTGGGATCCACGAATTTGCAAGAAAAATATTGAAGATAACTAGTGATAGGATGAAGGCTCGTCGTAAGAAAGAAGTTTCTCCCAATTCAACACCATCTTGGGAAGGACTCTATACGATAGTGAAGAGAATAAAACTAGAAAGACTTCAACGTTATAATGGAGAAAACAAGACATTGTTTGATCGGGATAAAAATTGAGATGGGGAAATGTTATGAGATTGAAAAAAGTTGATGTTTTTCAATTCTGATCATCCTGGAGAACAGAAAAATTCCGAAAAATCTACTCTGCTCGAATTGAGTATATAAGGCGACACATTTCACTTGGAGAAAGAAATTTTCGGAAGGTTTAACTCATGGTTGAAGTCTGTTTAGCAGTTTAAAAAGATGTGTTTATTAGCTAGTGTAGTTGTATTTTTGTAGCGGAGTTAAGAAAAGCAGTTTAGTGTGCTCGGAGTATTATTTAGAAACATCGTAACAATGCTTTTGATAGAAATCATGCAGCTGAACTTGAAAGTAGAACAAACACTGCTATTACTTCATCATCTGAGTTGGACTTAATTTTGTGACTCGTACGCTTTCACAACGTTCGCCTTCCTTGCCAGGAAAAAACTGATGACAAAATTAAACCATTAGTCCAGTCCACTCAGTTATTGAGACGAGGATCGGTTGTAACACCACCAAATTTGGCATGCTGGTAGTTGGAACCATGTCGAAGAAGAAGAAGAAGGAAAAAGATGTATACTAAAAATTCGGGGGTGAAACACAAAAAAAAATTGTTGAAAAATTTTTTTTGGCATCTTGAAAATAATAAAGTTTAAAAAAAACGGATTGAATAGGGTTGAAGATCATTGAATTCCCTACAAGAATGATTCCCAGTAATTAGTAATTCCTTACAAAATGCACTCGTTTTCTCAGAAAACGTTTCAGGCTCATGTTTACCCACCGCTGCAAGTTCCGGTGGTGCCAAACGTTAAATATGTCATAACTTTGCTAAAAATGATCAGAGAATGAAAAATAATATCGCACTTCGGTCGTAAAGACTTCTACTTTTTTTATATACAAATATAATATGTTACATAATCCTACTGCGTTGTTTACGGAGGGTGCAAAAATCATAGATATTTCAGTTAATCCGGAAAAATTGCACTAAAGCAGGAACCATTATCCTCTTTAGATAATATTCAATGATTTAAGAGTAGTGATACAGGTCCCACTGACACACGCTAAAAAACCGAGTTCTACTCCTGCCTCGTTTTTAACTCCCTCGTACTCTCGGAATTCTTTCCAGTAAATGTTGAAAATAATCGCTTATACACACCCTGCATGAAAAATAAAGTATGCAATTTCAAGCTGGAGGTTTCCACTTCACACTTTTGTTTGTTGAACGTACAAAAACAACTTTGAATTGTGTTATAATCTAAAAGATTCAGAGGCCGTCCAAAAACTGATCTTCAAACGTCGCGCGACGAATAATTTTGTCGAAACGCGGGATTTTCAGAAACCCCTGACTATCCGAAACGACAGAAGGTGAATTTATCTATTCATTCCTATATACAACATAGTCCAGGATCATAGATCCATAATATCTAAGCCAACAAAGGACACACTTTTGGAGCAGTATTCTCAGAACGCTGCCGCCAGTTCAGATCATGAGCTGCGAGCGTAGTTCAGAGTGCCGGTTTCCGGCTTATTATAGACATGTCAAACTCTACTGTCATACTATAAAAATTTCAGTTCGTTATCGAGAAATTTTATAGTGAAAGACACTATTTAGGATTATAATAGATCCAGCTGCGATTATTCGTCTAGAAGTGAGTGGAAATTTATTGTAGAGCAAACATGGCCCCAAAAATTCTAAGAGTGAATTAGAGTGGTATTGAATGCTGTGGTTCCTATGAAATTATGAGTGCTTATCTTTTACGAAAAGTCAGGGTATTGAATTATTCTGACAATGAACAAGAATGTTAGCAAGTGCATATACCACAACTTTCTCTTTCCCAAAGAAGGGATATCCAATTTGTTATGTTATAAGTTTTTCTAAAGGGATTATTAAGAATATTCTCTCCCCAGGGGTATTTGAAGTGAAAAAAATAATGGAATCATGCACTGATTTTCTCTGGAGTGAACGCAAGTATATCAGCTGTGTGCCAATAAATCTGTATTTTGACAGGATTGTTGTCTTTTCACTCCAGCAGGGCTGGAAACATTGAAAGGAGGTTCTCATACAGAAATCTTGTTGAACTGGCGGACGTCAAAGCACTAAAAATTAAATTTCCGTAGCACTGACCCTCGAATCGGTTCATATTATCCAATGGAATCCAAACTTAGGAACAGATAAGGAAGCTTCGATTCCTTTCATTGCTGTTTGATCTGTGTCCAAAAAATACGTACAAGGAAAAAATCGACCGTTCAGGACCGGTTTTTGCAAAATATCACCGGGACTGGCCATCCGCATAATTCTCATAGGTAATATTCATGAATGAGATGTGAGGCGTATCCATAACCTCAAAAAAATATTTTCACCTCTTGTCTAATAAGACAGATATCACTAATCGCAATTTTAGGACGACAAACACCGTTTCCAGAGCTCACAAAGATGGATTTGCTTCAAATATGAAGCATTAACCACACTGAACCTAAGTATCACAGGACTACTTAGTAATTCCATTCATTCTATCGAAGCCGTTTTTCGATAGCCTTTTAATTTTCCAAGAAAACTCCATTTTTTTATTGAAGTAATTTTTTTTTATGTTCCACCACTGATTTTTTGGTAAAAAATCTCTTTCCAACTGAACATGGTGCCAAGAAGTCACGTGCCAAGTTTCACAGTATTACAATTCATCCTTCAGTTTTGGTAAAAATTTGAATGTTCCTCGCTCGCAGAAACGATGGTTAAGGCTTTTATGACGTCTGTAGCCGACTTTAGATATGCGCGGACAGTGTGCCCCACTGAAGTGACGGGGTATACCAGAGGCATAGTGGAAGGTTATTTTAATTCTTCAAAACTAGTGGATCAGACACCTTTACCTCAAGCGATGTAAACTACAAATTAATGCAATCATTTCAGAATAATCTATAACAATGATTCCTCAGGTAAATCGGTTAATTTTTCATATAGGCAAATATTCTTCCCACTCTTCCACAAACACAGGATGTCTCTTTATATCAGATATATCATCTCTCAATTCCATCGATTTTCCTAAATGTGATTATTTTCTTCGTCTAAAAACCTATCCTCATAATTGCCTCCGATGTTGACATTTACAAATATAAACATGGATCGAATAATAAACAACTGAATCAATAAACGCATTGATATTGATAAATTTAATTAATCATATAAGTCAGATTGTTGTTACATCTATTTAAAGTTATCAGTGAGCTGTGGCCTCAGCGGCTTTGCCACAAGAGAAAAAAAATATTAAATATACCATTATGCTTATTTATGTTTTCATTACTAATTATGTACGAATCGATTTGACCCTACTTCCTTCGAGACCTTCGGAACACATGTTGTTTGTTCTGATACAGAGTAGCCGATATAGGAATGAATTAACACGAAATAAATCTGTTGACAATGTCATTCATTCTGACTCGGAAATTTCAGCCATTTATCATCTTAACTTGAATGTACGAATGCTCCGAACTGGCTCAGAAGCGATTATTAATACTATAATAGAAACCAAAACAAACCCTTTATCTCCATAACATTATATTATTATATATAAGTTTTTTTCATTAGGAATTTACCAGACATGCCCAGTCTCCGGAGCCCCGACACTTCCGGAGGGCGCGCTGGATTATTTATCCCACTAACCACTCCCCACGCCGTGGGGTAAGTGATTATTGGGTCCGAGAATCATGTGCCCTGAGCAGGCAGAGTGAACCAAGAATTACTGCCTTCTGCATTCGTCCGGCTAAGATTTTTAAGTTTGAGAGCAGGGTGTCCATCCTTTCACCAAGGACCCACTTATTATCAGAACCACCATCTTGACAGAATGGTTTGGGTAAAGCCTGCGGAGTTCAAAGAGTAAATCTCGATATTTCGTCCGTTTTTCCTGCTCTTTTCGGACGATGTGAGTTTCGCCAGGGGCCGAGAACTCTATGACTAAAATCGTCCTACTTTGATGGTCGAGGAGGACTGCATCAGGCTTATTGGCTTGTATTTGCCTGAGGGTGGGAATGAGTAGTTCCAATAGATTCGGCACTTCGCATTCTCCACAACGGACTCAATATCCCCCGGAGCATAAGACAACACCGGCTTTCTTGTCTTTACCGACGAGTGTCGTAAATGGTAGTACAACACTCGCAGGGCTGCATTATTCCTGTGGATATAGGCTGAGACCGCATAAGCTGGACAAGTTGACAGCAAATTATGGCCTCAGCTGCCCCGCGACACGCTTTGCATCTAGTGTCAGGGACCTCTATACCCATCACGCGACTACGCGATAAACAAGGGTGTTGAAGACACCATCTTGGCAGGCCATTATGAATGCCTTGGATTCCGACTTTAGCCCACTTGACCTGAGAAAAGCGAAGGTCAGGTTTCTGGATAAGCCAAGGTCTTCAATGTTCTTGAAGAAGACCCCATGCATTGGCTTATCCTTATGTAGCTGTAGGATCCTCTCACACTCCGCAGCTTTCACGTGGGCTTTTTTACTTTTATTTTTTTTATTATTTTTTGTTATAAGGAATATCATAGTCGGGCCCTGTCTCCGGAGCTCCGATACTACCGGGCCGCGTTATGCCTGTGGATATAGGCTGAGAACGCATAAGCTGGACAAGCTGACAGCAAATGCATTATGGTCTCAGCTGCCCCACGACACGCTCTGCATCTAGTGTCAGGGACCTCTATACCTATCACGCGACTACGGTAGACAAGGGTGTTGAAGACACTTGACTTGAGAAAAGCGAAGGTCAGGTTTCTGGATAAGCCAAGGTTTTCAATGTTCTTGAAGAAGACTCTGCAGCTTTCACGTGTTCTCTTTTATTTTAATTCTAAATTTTTTTTTTCATAAGGAATATCCCAGTCGGGCCCTGTCTCCGGAGCTCCGATACTACCGGAGGGCGCGCTGGTGTGTCATTAACCCCAGCAAACACTCCTGACGTCCGTGGGGTGAGTGATTACTAGGTCCGATAATCATGTGCCCTGAGTAAACGAAGTGAACGAAGAATTACCGCCTTCTGCTATGATCAGAATCACCATTTTGACAGAATGGTTTGTGTAAAGACTGCGGAGTTCAAAGAGTAAATCTCGATATTTTGTCCGTTTTTCCTCCTCTTTTCGGACGATGTTAGTTTCGCCAGGAGCCGAGAACTCTATGTCGAGAATCGTCCTACTTTGATGGCCGAGGAGGACTACATCAACAATAACCTCACTTGACCTAACTCAAATCAAACCACTCCAAACAGTCCCAACCAAACAAACTTCGAACACGAACGATAACCACCGGTCAGGATTCGCATTCTATCGTCATGATGCAGGTCATGGATGAAAAATTGGCACGAAAATATGAGCACCTTTTATATAAACATAACTGAGTCTGCCCTCTGGAAGTGCATTCTGTACCAAGCCGTGATTGTCAAAAATCAAGCATAATCATGTCCGCTGGTGTCTTCTGTTTGATCCCACACCTTTACAGGTATAAGAGCAAACACCAGACATTTTTAGACATCTGACATCTTATTTACAGCCATCCTGTCCTTAAACGTCAATTAATGAAGGCATGCCGTATTTTATTGAAGTTGTCCTTATTCCAGATCCACATCGACTACTTCATTACTGCCTGTTGATACTATGAACTGCAATATTTCTCTTATTCTATGCGGTTCTCCACTATGATCGTTTCGCTAGTATCGCTCTACGACCAAGCAAAAGCAATCTTAAGTATTTTATTTTTCCAAGACTTGACATATACTTATCGTCCTATTTCACTGATCATAGTTACATGTACGTAGTTTTGCGGTCAGATTATCTTCGGTTCATATCTATACGCAAACAATCAGAACGAACAATGGCCAATGGCCCAACATCAATGTTAGTAGGCTTGTGATATTGAGTTCACTCACAGCAAAAATGAATTCGAATTTACGTCTGGTGCTCTTCATGCTCACAATTAAAATGACGTTTGGGGTAGTTGTACATGTAGTTTTATTCAATGTGGATGTAGACGTATACTATTTATGCCCAAAACATCTCCACGATGATTGTGGAATGAGGGGTAATCGAAGTGGCGAATACGAAATAATTGCAAATGGAAGCAGCACTTGGACGATTGTGTCAGATGAAAACGATATTCCTGATGTGCTGGTTCAGGAGAACTACGGAAATGGTGTTGTGTATAAAAGCAAAGTAAATTACCTCATCGGAACAGATGAAATCGAACTACCAGGTAAAAAATGCAATTATTCGAACAAATCTTGTATTTACGGAGAACGCAATGTATTAGTGGTTTGGAATGTGCAATGTATGGTCAATAAATCTGTCGATATACATCGCGATATGCCACTGGCATCACAGGAATATGTCACGTTCCATTTGTTCACAGTAACTTTTCAGTTACTATTATTGCATGAAGTGTCGGTTTGCAATATATCTATGTGGCTCACTGATAGACACGAAACATTGGTGTATGACGGTCCGTCGATGGCGAATGACCATTGCAGTCGATGCCAGTGCACCAAGGAAGGTACGTCAATTTTGTCAGTGGAGACTAATAAAAACTATAAAAACATTAAGAATTATGATGAAAAACATTACCCACAGTTAAATGAAATCAAAAACTTACTAGTGATTTTCATGGCCCTGGTGATACTGTGGATGCTATTAAAATTAATTCTGAACATTTTAAGAAACTTGACAGTTTTGAAAAGAAACTGTGGACTCAGCAAGAAGGAAGTGTTCATCAAATGGTTCTCGAAGAATTTGACCGATCACAGTGACTTTTTCAAGAAGACGATCAAAGGGAAGTGTCTCGACGAGAAAAATTACTTATACAGCCAACATGTTTATGATTATGTTGAATGTGGCATTTCTCATACGTGAGATTCCAATGGAGAGATTATTCAAAAACTTCAATGGGTCTGAGAAATTCTTTGTGTTTGTTTCATAAAGACTAAGATGCCATTTTATGATGACTCAAAGTATGTTTTTATCACTAATGTTACTGTCACTTAGTGTGTCAATTAGTTATAGAAAAACTTTCAAATTACTTTTCAAGAAATAGAAACCACCCATAAAGAACTCATTAGTCATTGGTTTCCAAGTATGTATGTCATTGAATCCAAAACAATGTTAAGATAAATCATTTCTACATTGTGATAATGAATATAGGGTTGAGAAATTGACTTCCTTGATGTTAATTGAAATTTTTTTGTCAACCAAGAGAATAGTTGTTTGAATGAAAACATTGATCTTTCTAGTGTCAAATCAATGTTTTCTGATTTATAGAAAATATTTTGTTATATTATGCAATTTATTTATTTATTATTTATATATATTACTGTAATTTAAGAATATGGCTTTTTCACTTTGAAAATACTGGTTTCTTTCTTCTGATAATGTCCCATGACCATATATCAGATAAAGGGATATACTTACTCAAAATATATTCGGAAATATCTTTTGCCGGAAAGTTTTGGAAAATATGTAAATTTTGTTTCTAAGAAACAAACCAACAGATTTGGAGAGGATATGACTACAACTTCCCTCTTTCTAGTATAAAAGATCCTTTTTGGGAACAACATCATCTGGTTTAAAAGAATTCTCCATCGAGTATTTCATAAATATTTGAGGTATTTCCTTTTAAATGGTTCACTTACTGAGTAACTTTTTACTCCTCGTAGGTACACTTGTGATAAGCAATAATTCATTTAATCTAGTTCGGTGGAGACATTTTTGGTAATTAATAATTCACAGCCTCAGAAAAAATTACGAAGTCAACCAGGTTTACCATTTTAGTTCATTAAAAAAAATATCTTCATCAAAATATAAAAAATATATTCAATGTTTACAAATTAAACTTAAATAATTCATAATAAACTCAAACAAATGAATAATCTATATACACTCACGAATTAACAACTACTTTTTCCACACGCTTAATGAGACCGAAAGACTGCGCAATTTTTTATTAGCCGGCAACCGTTGTAGTGTCATATTATAAGGAAAGCAAAGTAACTGTGGCTGTGGTGGGGATTCTGAAGCAATACATGTATAGAAGTTCACTTGATTCAAGAATATAATATTAAATTTTTATCAGATTAAAAAAACGTTTCTTGCTTGAATCAATGATTCCGATAATGCTTACTCCAAGTATGAATATTTTTCAACATAAGATTGTTTATCCAAGAAATACAATATTCTCTTTTCGAAAATATTTCTTGGAAGTCGAAGAATATGAATTCACTTCTAGTAATCTAAAATAAATAAACATTTTTTCTTGAATTAAGAAATACTTTTTATGTGTGTAGTTTTGTTGTTCTGGGTATAATTTCTATTTCTTGAACTCTATTCAAAGACTGTTTGGAAGTGAATAGTTATGAAAAAATCTAAATCCGTCGTGCTTTTTGATATTATTATAGAAGTAATTATTGTATTTATCGACATGTTTCGAATGGTCATCGACCTAGGCCGAAAGTGTTTTTGCATAAAAATTATAGCTTTATTCTTATACAGGGTCCCTGATATTTATGGAAATGGTCGATTATTTCCTAACCCAAAAAAAGTCAAGACACAAATGTTTTGTGGTTCTTTAAATTATATCAAAATAAATCAAAATTGAATATACAGAATTACTGAAAGAGTCATTAGAAACAAAGTTGCTTTTTCTTGAATGGAACCGCTTTTATATCAATTTCTATTTCAATTCAGCTCTAAATTCTAAACAAAATGTATGTAGCACATTGTATCGTAAGTTCAACTGTATTCGAAATATCAAATTTTGAAAAAATAACTTTATACCTATTACTTATTAAAAAAAACGCAAAAATGTATATTTATTATGGAAATAACACAATGGGGGGTATATTAGATCTAATTAAAATTATTATTTCCTTACACAAAAAAAATATTCAAGTTTGATGAAAATGCATGAAACAAAAAACTATATTTTTTGATTAATGTTCTTGATATTTTGAATTTTTCAGAACAATAGTTACTTTATATCATGAAAAAAGAGAGAGAACAAAATGTAATAAACAACAAATATTTTCTTCGGAATTCTATTTAAGGTGCTAAAAGTGTTTAGCATTTACCTCCAAACGGTTATGAATTAGCTGAACAAAATTTTGTATTGAATCTGACTGAAACCATGTTGGGAGAAATGGTGGAAACTTTTAGCCTCATCCTTCCTGGCAACTTCCCGATATTTTACGGCCTATTTTATTAGACAAGATTTTTTATGTGACCCCACAGAGAAAAGGCAAGTGGGGTCATATCGGGAGGCACATCTGGCAATTCAACAGCCCACCTACGTCCAATCCATTTATCAGGAAAAGTTTCCATATCATTCATTTACATAACAGGTGGTGGAGAATTTTGTTGACAATTTTTTCAAGCTTCAATTTGGTTTTTGAGTTCTGAGATCGATTGCAAAATAGTAGGAATCTGCTGAAGACCACTGTTACAGTCGATACATGTTATTTCAATTGCTGATGACTCTTGCAGGAGTCACATTCACGCTATTTCATAGCATTCAAGCATTTGCAGCACATCTGTGGCATATTGATTTAAAAGATGCTAGAAATATGTCAAGGACGGCACTTCTAGCTTCAGTTCATCACTCGAACGAAGTTTCTTGCACTAGAGGAATGTTCACTTTTTGCTGACGATAAACGATGAGTTTCAGTTCAATCGTAGTTGTTTTATAACGCACAGTGAAATTTATTTGAAAATTAATTATAGTTTCTAATGGGTCAAGTTTTTCTATAGCTACACAATGATATAAAAATTATGTTTTTAGCCGGCGAAATATGTCACTTTTCAGGAGAACAATAGAATAGGTCTTCACGTATGAACGATTTTGTAGAATGTGACGTTTATTGCATTTAATTTGTAATTTTAAACGTCGCCAAGTTCAAATTCAAACCAGAATTGATGCATTCAATGAATCTGAAATAGATTTTGAATGTACTCCGCTACATATTGTACAATGTGCAAATAATATGACAGATAACTCCGTACAAATCGAAAGAAGTTCATGTAGAATAGTGAAATGAAAATGTACACAATTTTAATTCGCTGATTTATTTTATACAACAACTTCTAGTTCATTCTATACATTCACTTTTGCTCCGCAACTGCCTACAATCTGATAGTGAGCGTCTCATAGGCAGGTAGATTTCTTTTACCATTCTTGAACCGCCGAGACTATACGGTGACTCGTTCAGATGGCTCTCATGTATTCCAGAACTATTCGGATTGATGTGATATCGGAATGCGATAATCACCCATACATGCACTGTCAACACACCTAGACCGGCTAATTATGTGGTCAGGAACGCCCTTATATTTGTTACATTGACCCCTTCTTAAAGACGTTTTATCCCGAAATGTCATCATATGTTTGACGATATCTGAAAGATTATTCATTTTCGCACCATGAATCATCGAACTTCATGGTGCAAAAATGGATAAAGTAATACTCCTCAGCCTTCATGTTGGGTCGTTACAGCACACCAAAATCTTGATGCCACTGTCATTTTGGGATTGCCAGATCCACAAGATTCTGGTCCACCATCGTATCTCTCAATCTGGGCTGGTCGGTTTATTTCGAGAATACTTCTTGGTAGAAGTTTCTCTGGCCCTTCTTCCACTGCAGCACTTCTCCAACTTCGGGATTCTGTCCTCGTAGTAACTGGAGTCCACCAAACTATTGGAGAATACCACGGTAATGTCTCTGGAATTCGAAAATCTTCTGCCTCACAGTAAGCTAGCGAGTAATCAGCAGACACCCTAAATAGGTCTCTTGGCTCCTCTCGAGTTACTCCATGTCGAATTTTCTGTCCGTTTGAGTATAAGGACATGAACTCTGGTGGTCTGTGGATGCAGACTTGGTCGTGGTTTCCGGTGTGAGGGTGTAAAGGGACAACCTATTGAAGTGAACGATCCTGGATTTTCCTCGTGGTGGCTTATAGATTCGGTAAACGAGGTTGTTTATCCTCTTCATGATCTCGTACGGACCTTTTCACGAGTTCCGCAACTTCAGTGATAGTCCACGGTGACGTTCGGGATTGTACAGCCAAACTAGTTCACCTGTCTGAAATCCTCCAGAATTGGCCTTTATGTCATAAGTTTCCTTTATTCTATCACTGGTACTCTGGATGTTCAAACAAACTCGTTCATGAATATTCTTCATTCTCCGTAATTTGCTGACGTAGTCTTCTCCCTCAGTGTCTTGTCCTGGTGACATCCAACACTTCTGGTCACAGGGAAGTAGCAACTTTTGGACCATAATAACACTAGCAGGGGTTTGGTCGGTTGTCTCATGATAAAATGGAGGTACTGGTCCCAATCTTTTCGTAGATCACAGACTACTTTGGACAAGTAACGGTTTATCTTCTTATTCATTCTCTCCACCATAACATCGGACTTTGGATTCAGATGCGTGTCTTTTGTCTTCCTGATTTTTAGCATCTGACACATTTCTTGGAACAGATTGGACTCGAAGTTTCTGCCATGGTCCGAATGCAACTCCAGCGGAACACCGAATCGACATATCCACTCTTTCACCAAGACGTCGGCGGAGGTGATGGCTCCTTGGTTGGGCAGGGCATTTGCTTCGGCCCACCAGCTGAAGTAATCCATTTCCACAAGACTGTACTTATTTTTTCGTGGTGGAAATGGAAATGGATTGTGGAAATTGGCCAGAGATGTCTATGGGGATTCTTTCAAATGGGCTACGATTTAAAGACGCATCGGGGCCTTAGGTCGTGTTCGAGGCCCATTGCTCACAAAAAAATTTCTGCACCAGTCCTTAATGTCAGCTTGGCAGTTGGCCCAGTAAAACCGTTGTCTATGTTTCTGAATCCTCCGGTTACCCCATCTTGGATTTTTCGGAGCACTTCCTTTCTTCCGCTCCTGCATATTACTGTCTGACGCCTTTCTTCCCTACCATCCTTGGACTCCAACCCACTCTTCAGCACCCCATTGTCCTGGGATAAGGGAGTTCATTTGGGCCCAGTAAGATTTAACGACGCTGAATAATTGGCTATTTCCTACCAAGACAGTCTTCGATTGTTCTTCTTTCGACCGATGACTAAACCAACTCACTTGGTCTTTCTTGATCTTGCTGTCATTCCAGTTATCATCTACTGCCGTTGCTACTTTTCTTTCTGCCAGTCGGCAATGTGATCAATCTTGTGGGCAAGGCATCCACGATAGGGCATTTGCATTCTTATGGCTGGTCCTCGCTTGATGTTCAATGTCGAAGTTAAATTCTTGGAGCCTCTCAATCCAACGTGCCACTTGACTCTCGGGGTTTTTGAACTGTAGAAGCCAATTGAGAGCTGCATGCATGGTCAGTTTTTAGCTGAAATTTTCTGTCATAAGTACACTTATTTGTAGAAGTGTTCAACTCCTTCAACAACAGCCAACAGCTCCTGCCTTCTGATACAGTAATTGCGTTTCGGTTTAGTCAGGGTCTTACTGAAGTAAGCGATGACTTTTTCCTGTCTTTTCTGGATCTGAGACAGGACAGCTCTGAGTCCCACGTTGCTGGCGTCCGTATCCAAAATGAACTTTCCGTTCGGAAGGGGATAGCTCAGAACGGGTGCGTTTATCAAGGCCGTTTTCAGCATTCGAAACGAACTTTGACATTCCTTGGACCACTGGAACTGTGTTTGCACTTCCGTAAGTCTAGTCAAGTGGTTTAGCGATGTTACAAAATCTTAGCACGTATCAGCGATAGCAGGTAGACAAACCAAGAAAACTTTGAAGCTGATGTATGTCCTTTGGGATTGGCCATTATTTTACTCTTTGTTTTCTGTTCATCTACTGCTACTTCTAACCCTCCTGGAACAGATGGCATTTCTTTGAGCTCAGTTTCACTCCGGAGTTTCTTAGTCACTGGAAACCATTTTCAAATTTTTTTCGTGGTTATTGAATTAGTTACCAACCACTATTATGTCGTCGAGATACATGAGACACGTCTTTTATAAAAGTTTCTGTAAAATCATCTCCATCAGTCTTTCAAATGTGGCTGGGGCATTGCAAAGGCCGAATGGCATAACTGTGAACTACCACAAACCTGAGGCGACAATAAAAGCTGTCTATTCTTGATCTTCCTGAGTCAGTTCTTCCTGCTAGTATCCACTTTTCTAGTCTAGGGTCGAGAAAATCGTAGAACCTGCCAGTGTGTCAAGCTTATCGCCCATTCTTGGTAGTGGGTGATTTTCATTTTTCGTCAAGTTATTTAGTTGATGACAATCTACGCAAGAGCGCGTTGATCCATCTTCCTTCATTACCAGTACGACTGGAGAGGACCAAGGCCTCTTCCTTCTTAGCTAGCAGAAGTATCCTAACTGATTGCCAAATCAGTCGGGCATTCACAGTGTCGATCTTATACCGAACCACCTTCGTTCTACCGTCTCTGTCTACTTCAGTATCGAAGATGTCCTGATATTTCCTGACTAATTCTCTCACTTCGGGCTGTTGTGTTGGTCTGATGTCCTTGAACGAGATGACAACCAATTCTTCCAATTCTGCTTGCGAGTTATTGCCTTTGCTAATGGTGCCGCGTACACTCCTATCACAGAGAAAATTGACGAGCAGTGCGCAAAAATTGTTCTTTTTTCAAGGTCACTGGGTAATATTTGACAGTCATCGCCCTTACCGGCACAAATTTATTAACACGCAACAGGGTCTTCCCTAGTGCAATTCCTCGTCCAATTTTCTCATCATGAAGGTTGGGCTCGAACATCACCACGTTTTCACTATTCGCCTTCCCGTCCAGGTCAGCCTCCAAAATGGTTTAGCCCTCTCCGGTACACTAACATCTTCAGTCAACAGTACAGAAATCATTTCTTCACATCTTCCATGATTCACCAGCTCCTCTTCCTTGACACTCAGGACGCACTCTGGAATTCATGATGTCCATATCCTTATGATTAATGATGTCCGCTGATAGAGTCCGGTGTTTTACTTTGGTCCTGCCTGAAGTCAGTTCAATTGGTAGTTCACCATACACAGTTGCCGGCTCTCCTGTTGCAGTACGTAATGATATTCGCAACTAGAGCCCGGTGTGTCACTTTAGTGCTGCCTTAAATTAGTTCGATTGGTAGCTCGCCATATACAGTTACTGGCTCTCCTGTTGCTGGTTCAATTTTTGCCAGTTTTAGTAAAAGTAGGCCCAAGGTCCTAGTCACAGCTGTATCTAGCAGCATGGTGCGAGGCTCGTTGTTAATGAGACCGTCTACGAAGACACCTTATTTCTGTCGTCGAAGGACAGCGACATATAACATTGTTAATTGGGGCTTGCTGGATACAGGCCGACAATTTCACAACTTATCTGTTTTTTCTCTTCGAGTTTTCTAGGAGTTTATCTTCCACTCGTTGCATTTTCTATAAATTTTTCTCAAAGTTCCTCTTTCAGAATTATAAAGGAATTTATCTTCCAAACTCACCGAATTTTGTTGAAGTTCAACTTCTAGTTTATTCATAATCGAACTCAAGTCGATTCCTGAAACTTCGAATAAAAACGTTTCGAGGTCTTCTCCTTCTTCAATCAGTCCTTCTGCAAATCTTTTCTGGAGTACGGCCTTTTTTTCCAGTTTGTAACTCACGTTCCTCTAATTCTTGCTTCAATTCACTTACCTTCAGGTCGACCAGGTGAACTCTTCTCGGAAACATTTTGCCTTATATTGTCTTTAACCGAGATATCAGTCTATTTTTATTATACAAAAAGTTTTCAGTTTATTTTCAAGCAATGCGCAAAACTGTTCATTAGCAAACATTTATTTGTTCAACGGGTCACTAGTCTATTAGGCGCGATAAAGGTCTGTCAGTTTTTTCAACACGGAGCGAAAACTTATTTATTTTTAACATCCGATTTCTGACACCAAATGAATTGGAAATACACTCAACGAATTTCGCTAATTAATTTAAAACCCTTCTTTATAAATTCACTATTTAATTTAACTATTTCAACTGTCGTTGTCTATTTGTGATCTCTCGTACTATATCTGAAACTGCAACTCTGCGACTCTGACTCTCATGTTGAGCGTGGCAAGTATATTTCTTCTCTTATATCATTATATCGATGGTCCAAATTTCACAAGCCTTCCTCATTCAATACCTGAGATATTCTATGGGCAATACTTCCGTAGCCAACCGGTATATACCGTGTGACTTACGTTACACGCCCTTTTCTCCTATTTTTCTGTTGCCATATTTCTTTTGGAACATTGAATATGCTCACTATAGGGCACTTTTTGATATATTTGGAAAAAATCAAACTTCTGGTTTTTTCGGAAATGACATCAACTTTCGATTTTCAAATAGGACACCCAGTATATTATTACATTTTTGAAATCTGCATAATTTTCTGAATCCAATGATACCTCATAGTTCCGTCAGAACACCCATTTTACTTTTCGATCTAGAGAGCCATGAAATCATTCCAAATAATCAAAATTTAAAAAGTATCGTGGTTCGAAATACGTGCCAAAAAAGTAAACCAAAACCCTTTTTTACTCGAAACTCCGTTTTTTAAATGGTACCATAATGGTGCTGTGACGTCATTCGAAAGTACCATCGATGGAGTATCAATCCATATTACCTTTTTTCTGTATAACCAATACGAACACGATAATGGGGTTAAGACAAGTTTAAGTATCTTCTCAGTTCAATAACAATAATTTATCAAGGTGGCTATGGAACACAAATAACATTTTGAAGTTTCGATAATCTGCGTAATTGTCAGTTAGTCACTGAATACATTATTGAATTGATCGGATTAATAATAGAATAAGTCAAGAATCCCACCAGTTTATAATAATCGAAAAAGTGGATATGCTATTAGTGTATGGGGAATGTAGGCAAAATCCAGTTGTTGCTCAACAGCTGTACTCGGAAAGATACCCCGAACGACAATGTCCGGCTCGAAATTATTTCAAGCTTCTTGAAGAGCAGTTCAGAAGAGAGCCTGATGTTGGTACTGAGCATAATATTGTTTCTGAAGACATGGAGATAACTGTTCTATAAGAGAGGGAATCGACAAAACAGTATCTCTTAGGGAGATCGCTTCCGAGTAGGATACCAGTCGTGAAAGTGTCAGAAGAATTTTGGGAAAATATAAGTATCGATCGTACAAATATAAAATACATCAACATTTGTACGAAGACGATAGTATATAAGAAGGATGGAATATTGCAGGTGGGTACCACGTAATAATGTACAGCAAAATAATCAGTTCCTGGTTTATTAAACAAACAAAATACTTGATATTGGACGCAAGAGAATGAGCATTTATTCAGGCAAAGGAATTTCCAACAACTTTTTGCTTTTAATGCATGGCTGGGAGTAGTTGGAGATCGAATAATTGGTCCCATAATACCTATTTGATGGTAGATACCTAAGTTTCCTCAGAAATGAAATTAAAGATTATTCAGAAGATTTTCCGCTGAATCTGGAAAATCGACTGTTCTTTCAGCAGGATGGTGCACCTCCGCACAATAGTAGGATCGTGACGGATTACCTTCGTGACCGATTTGGGAAAAAGTGGATCGGAACACATGGTCCTGTTAGGTGGCCTGCAAGATCACCTGACTCAACCTCTTCAGATTTTTTTATTTGGGGTCACTTGAAAAACATCGTTTACAAAACCTACCCAACGACCCGGGATGACCTAGAATTACGAGTTAGACAAGCCATTCAACAATTGAACAATGCTATTCGAAATACCGCCAAACGAGCTCGAAAATGTTGGTGTGGACATTTCGAACAGCTATTATATGATTTCACTTTTTTATTTTGTTCCGTTATTAATTAAATTGTGAGAGAAAACCTAACTGTTATTACTTATTTACATTTGAACCAAGGCTTTGTGCCTTCGAGATTTAGGAGCTCTATCGGTGGGATGAAATATTGACTAGATCTCCGTGAAAGTCGAAATGTCAAATTGTTGTTTATGTCCCATAGCCACCTTGATAAATTATTGTTATTGAACCAAGAAGATACTTAAACTTGTCTAAACTACATATTATCGTGTTTGTATTGGTTATTCAGAAAAAAAGTTAATATGGATGGATACCCAATCGATGGTACTTTCGAATGACGTTAGAGTACCATTTTGGTAAAATTTGAAAAAAACGGAGTTTTGGTTTAGTTTTTTGGCACGTATTTTTCGAATCACGATACTTTTTAAATCGTGATTACGATAGTGGAATAATTTTAGGGAGTTGATGGCTCTCTAGATCGAAAAATATAATGGGTGTTCTGATGAATGAAATATTAACTAAGAGGTATCATAATGCCAAAGTCACGAATGTGCCAGTTTGCCCATTTCTATCTATGTGAAGCAGCATGTGCAATTTTATTCATAGTATTCAATGCCAAAATTGCGAACGTGCTGACTTATCTCCCAGTCAGGACGCATTCCACGAAAGCGTCAGTTGGAGATATGCTGTCATTGCCGTTGTATTTGTATTGCACATTATTGTACATTATTGTACTATTTGAGATCCAAATTAACGAATGTGCCACATTCGTTTTATTGGCAGTGTAAACAATTGTGCTCAAATATATTCGTATTTTTAGTGATCTGTGGAGGACAGTAAAACATTCAATATGTACATCCATCTGCAGCCAACTTCTTGCGGAACATCCATCATTGAAATTTTTTCGAAACAGGGCACACTGATTCCATTCACTCGAAAGTAGACAATTAAACAAAATATGCACCTGTATATTCCCCCAAAGGATGGGCGAAACTTATAAGAGATGCACGTATAACACCATGTCCTTTTGCTGTAAAGTTTTTGACGTTCGATGCCTTTTTAAATTTCAAAGAATTTACAGAAAATTATTTCATCAACTTCAAGGACATTCCGTAAAGAAAGCTTTGCTGCCTTCGGTTTATTAAAGAAAGTAATTCCATAAAAGTTCTGTACAAAATAGACTTTACTGATGTTTTCGTTGGAGTAGACTGCAAAAAAACACGAGGCCGTCCAAAACAAGCCGACTTAAAAAAGGCCTATCAAAATAACAATACCAAAAGCCTACCATGATTTTTACTGTTCCCTGAAAAAAAAATCGCGACTGACGAAGAATAATAGTTAGTCTATTTAATTTTGTTTTTTTAGACGGATTTGATGTTTGTTTATTCTATTATGGTTTTTTTTCGATTTAACGAAACATAATACCGGGTGGCTACGGAAGTATTGCCTACGGAATATCTCAGTTATTGTATGAAGTAGGTTTGTAAGAATTTTTTAAACATTCACCATAAATGAGAAGCATGTCAATCTATTCGGTTCGTGAATAACGGGGCATTTTTTGAATATTCCACTAACTGATTTCGATTTCCAAACCCTTTTAAAATGGCAGAATCAAAAACACTACTTCGAACGTCACAATAATATGGATAGCAGCGTTCGTGAGAGCTCTCGTTTCTTTTTTGTTTTATTCCAAAATACATCTTAATCAGCCTACTTGTTAATATTTTGGTTCGAATGATTATTGCAATGGAATGATTATTCTGAATAGCACAAACATCGTCCATAGGTAGATATTAGAATATCTATGGACGATGGCACAGACCAAGTACGTTTATGTTCCTATTTAACCTAGAACCTACAGGATATAATTTATCATTCCACATTATTTTTAATGTTATTTTTGCGTATGGCGATAATCTGTTTTGTTACCTATTTGAAGAATAATAATTGGATTTTTTGGTATTTCATTTCAAAAAATTACTTTCTATTACATCATTAGAAAGGAATGGTTATGCTGAATAGTACAGGCAAGAAAAAGTTGTATGTTCCTATTTAAGTTATGGACCTACCGACGAATGAAAATAAAATATCACAGTAGTAGCAACTGTTATCAAGTG
Organism: Chrysolina americana; assembly: GCA_958502065.1. Lineage (NCBI taxonomy): Eukaryota > Metazoa > Arthropoda > Insecta > Coleoptera > Chrysomelidae > Chrysolina > Chrysolina americana. The sequence goes on along the minus strand of OY293411.1, from coordinate 16,500,330 downwards.
ACGTATGGTTTCCATAGCCAACTTTTCAATTTTTGGCTTTCATTTTGCTTCCACGGCCTACTCGGTGAATTTCAATAATTTTTTTTTTCTGATCTAGTTTCTGGTTAGATACCAACTTGTTATATGTCATTAGAAAGGGAATTGAATGCTGAATAAAGCGAAAAGAAAAAAAAATAGGGTTTCCATTCAAAATAAGAAAGTTGATGTTACTTCCGGTCAGACCGGAAGTTAACTTCGACATGTCAATATGCTCAAATTCTAGCTCTTATGTCATTATATCGACGCTTCAAATTTCACAAACTTACTTCATACAGTAACTGAGATATTCCGTAGGCAATACTTCCGTAGCCACCCGGTATATCTTCAATTTTGCAAAACCAAAACAACGAATGTGCATTTTTTTGGAAAAAAAATAACAAAAATTTTAAATTTTCAATCGACATTATTTTTTAATGTTTCAGAAAATTATGCAATTGAAAATCGAAAGTTGATGTCAATTCCGGAAAAACCAGAAGTTGGATTTTTTTTCCAATTGTGAGCATACTCGATGTTCCAAATTTCAGAACAATAGCTACAAAAACAAAGGAGAAAAGGGCGTGTACCATGAGTCTGTGTCACACGGTATATCTGCACTGTGTAACTAACTATCTCCGCAACTGCCTACCATCTGATGTTGAGCGTCTTATTTACCGGCAGGTAGATTCCTTTTACCATTATCGAACTGCCGAGACTATACGGTGACTTGTTCAGATAGCTCTAGTGTATTTCAGAACTATTCGGAACGATGGAGAGCATCAGAATATTCAGAATGCAATAATCACCCATACATGTGGAGGTCGGCTAATTATGTGGTCAGGCCCGGCCTCAGATTTGTTACAATGGTATAATTATTAGACGAAGTGGAAAAATACAAAAGAATTTATTTATTATTCAGAAAGCGTTTATTCTATAATCTTACTAGCTGACCCGGTGAACTTTGGCAATAAATGAGCAAACTTTTGATTTTATCAAAGTCAATTTTTTATTTGGATAATTAATGTAAATTTAAAAAGGGAGTATTTTAATGATTTTTTATTGGCCATGTGTTTTAGTGCATGGGTTCCACTCTTTAATGAAGCACCTTGTGATACACATTTTTCGTTTTATTATTAGGTGCAAGAACAAATAACGCAGATGGTCTTCTGACCCGTGAACATGCCACATATAATTGACCATGGGAAAAACATGGATTTTCTAGATTCAGATCACTAACTTTTAAGGATTGTCCTTGTGATTTCTTGATGGTCATGGCGAATGCAATACGGATCTGAAATTGAAGTCGTTCAAACTCACACGGCAGATTTTGCATTGCCAACCTAGCCGGCCTCGCTTTGCTGGTGTGATTGAGAAACACGAAGTCGAGCCATACTAACGCGGCGCTCTTCACGCGCAATTTCTTGTTCTACTTCAGTCCTTTCACTCGCAATGTTTCGAATCCTAGTTGCATTACCACGAAGGCGTCGAAGGACCACAAATAATAAATAAATATAATTCCGACTTCGCAACTCGGAATTAGCCTAATTCTGACTTCGCAACTCAGAATTACTATAATTGTGACTTCGCAACTCAGAATTAGCCTAATTCTGACTTCGCAACTCAGAATGTGTATAATTCCCAGTTCGGAACTCAGAATTAGTAAGTATAATTCCGACTTACAACTCGAAATTAGTATTACTGAGACTTCGCAACTTGGAATTAGTGTAATCATTGCGGTTCCACGTGTTGGCATTGGAATTGTAGTGGAAGTGAGAAGAAGGCTAACAGGATTGAACCTATTTAGATGAAGGAAATTCACTACTATTCCTATTGAATGTACTAAAGTTTCATCCCAACACCAATCCGGTATTTTTACACCTTGACACTTGTTTCAGTCACCAAGTAACCATGTTCCGGAGGAAAAATATAGACTCAGTTAATATTTGCAATTGAGCTGCCTCTGGACAGACGCATCTGAGATAATAGCGCATGCGCTAACGAAACGTTTTTCTGCAATTGTCATCTCCTTAAATTTGTAGACGTGAAACAAAAACTCTTTATAATACTAATAATAATAATACTCCCTGATAAACACTTATGAAGTGTACCCAAAGGCACAGCCTGTGCGGGTAGAGGACGGCTATTATTGTTATTATTATTTCCGTGCGCTCCAGGGCGACTAACTGATTTTTGGTGGCATATTCACGTTTCAGCTCTACACTGAGAGAAATCTGAAGAATATACTAGTATATTAAAAAAAATATTTTATGGTTTACTATTTCAAATTATTATTGTCAACAATTTGAACTGTAAACAGTAAAATACTTTTATAGTAATGACATTATCGTTGTTCTTAGGATACTATATTATAGTAGTAATTTCATGAAACTATTTGACTGCGAGGCAAGGCCTTTATATACTTCATGTAATTTTATGCCAAATAATCGAGATTATACTAGGTTTATGTGCACTGCACTTTCCTTTTTGTCTACTCAACTTCTTCGTTAGCTACCTACTATTTTTGAGTTGTTAAGTCGGAATTATACTAATTCCGAGTTTTGAAGTCGGAATTAGGTTAATTCCGAGTTGAGAAGTCGGAATAATACTAATTCTGAGTTGTGAAGTTGGAATTATACTGATTCGGTGTTGTGAAGTCGAAATTAGGCTAATTCAGAGTTGTGAAGTCGGAATTATACTAATTCTGAATTATGAAGTCGGAATTAAACTAATTCCGGGTTGTGAAAACGGAATTAGGCTGATGATATTTTTTTATTCTTTGTGGCACTTCTACGCTTTCGTACATAATGGCTTCGTCGGGAAAGATTTGATCGTGTTAGTCGCGGCATGGCTTTCTGAATGGTTGTCTCGGCACAATAAGCTAATAGAAACTCGAAATAAACACATCAACCGGTCAACTTCAATTAACCATAGACTACAGCTTAGCTGCCAGTTGCGTTTTGTTTTGTTATACCATTTTGAACAAATGAACGGCTAGACTGTTTTTTTACTGATAAATTGCTATCATTTGCGTTTTGTTATTCCATATCAGTTGCGTTTTGTTATACCACGTTTTATGTCACGTCCCACGGAAACGGTTTTATGTCACGTCCCACTGGAACATGATAAAAAGTATCCTATGTCCTTCTCCTGTTTTCATGCTACCTCCCCATCAATCAGTTCAGCCGTTCTTGAGTTATAAATAGTGTAACTAACACGACTTTCTCTTATATATTAGTTGAGTGGAGAAAGTCTGCTATTCGGTCGTGAAAAGAAAATTTGATGCTCGTCTCATGCTCGTCTCACGCTCGGCCTTCTTGTTCAGAATATTTGACTCGCATAAAATTTTCATTTCGACAGTTACAGACTATACAGACTATGATTAAAAATTATCAATTACCTATTATCTTTCAGACCTCATTTTTTCAAGGATTTCCATATCCTCATCACAACTAAGGAAGCGTTTTGCGGTTGAGGTTAATATGATTATTTTCTGTTTTATTCTACACACAATCAGATTTAGAATTAATGAGAAACCCAACTTATATGTAGTTGTGCATTGTGATATTTAACTCACTCACTGTCGCAATTAAACCAAACATGATTCCAGTGTTCTTTGTGCTCTTATTTGAGATGACATTTGGGGCAGTTTTACATGTAATTTTACTCAATGTGAAAGTGGATATATTCTATTTATGCCCACCAGAGTCGTTTACATTTTGTAAAGAATCGGGTACACCTAGTGGCGAATATAAAGTAGTTCGAAATAGAAATGATACTGGGACGATTGAATTGAATCAAGCTAATGCCACGGTGCTAGTCCCGTACAACTACACAGATGGTGTTGTGTACAAAGATACTGAGGATTATAATATCGAAAAGAGAGGATTTTTTCTACGAAACCGTTTCCATTGCAGATATAATTATTCTTGCATTTTCCAAAATGTAAGAGTAGTTTGGAATATTCATTTATTCGATACGCATTGCATGGTCAAAGAATCTCTGGATGTCGATCGAAATGGGACTCTCTCATTGCATGATAGTATCAGTTTCTATATATGGGATATACAAAATAAAGTAGAATTATTGAAGGAAGTAAATGTTTGTAATAGACCCATGTGGCTCACTAATGGAAGCAACATATTGGTGTATGACGGCCCGTCGATTCTTTCAGTGGGCTCTGATGAAAATATAACAAATCATCATGATGAGCGGAATTCACAACTGGACGAAATTGAAAACTTACTGGTGATTTTCATCATCTTGATAATACTGTGGATTCTATTGAAAATGAGTTTAAATGTTTTGGTAAACTGGACACTTTTGAAGAGAACCGGAGGACTCAGCAAGAAAGAAGTGTTTATCAAATGTTTCTCGAAGAATTTGACTAATTACAGTGCGTTTTTTACGGAGAAGATCTAGAAGAATTATCCCGACTAGTAAAATCAGACACTACACGGTAAAGAAAAACATGTAACCAACGTATTGTTATTTGAAAATATTCTACACTACAAATGATGTAATTGAAACCATCATTTATTTCGGAGAATCCAACAAACTGTCTTGTAATTCTCCATTAAGTATTGTGTGATTTTATATCAAATAATTATGTGATTTTTCTTGAAACTAATAAACTTTGAATGAATTATCATGTTATTTTCATTAACTTGTGTAAGATCGCATCGAAAGTCATGTGAGATAACTTACGTAGTTATGAAATTTTCAAAATTTCTGTACATTTACAATGTACTTTCACACTGTTCAGAGTTTTTATCGTAAAGATACTGCATAAAACAACATTTTAACTATGTTTTCATATAACTCACATTATTCTTACTTTGTGTTTTCACACCACTAACGGTATTTTTGCTCTGTGTTTTCAATTTATACATTGTTATTGAATATACATTGAACTTGAAAACTCTGTCAACTTTGAAAGAGGAGGAAAGCAATAGGTAAATAATGAAGTCCTATCAAAAATATGGAAATTGTAATAAATAATAATGGACTGATACTATGTATGGTTATTTATTGTACCTGAAGTGACAGTGACGTTTTCACTGAACTATTGATTTAACAAATTGACACATCTAAACAAAAATTTAAAGGAATCTATGCATATTTCAGTTTATAAGATAACCCAATATCACAAACTTATAAAAATAAATTAATATAAATCTTAAATGTTATAAAAATTGGCAAATCTAAAAAAATCGAAACGGAAACTAAACATATTCATAGAAACAACAAAATAAGGATAACTTTTCCATTCTTAAGACAACCCAATATCATAAACTTATAAAAATTAAATAAAATTGAAACAAATGCACTGTACATGAATACAAGATATCATTTCTCAAATTTATGAAATTGAATACTTTTTTCTCAACTGGGTAGTATCATCCGTTGAAGTGTTCCAGAGTGGCCATAAACTCCTTCGGATATTGAATATTCAATATAAAATACTTTGTGTGCTTCTAGAAGTGTAGAATACTCTTTACAGATGATATTCTGCCTATCCAAAAATATGTGGAATATATTCCCACCTAGAAAAAATTGTTATTTTTGTATTATGTGCATAAATTGAGTTTTCATTCAATGGCATATGAAAGTATTAATTTTCTCTCATTATCTCGAATGTGCCATGAAATCACGAATCTTACAAATGAAATTCATTTTTTGTACAACTGTCAATGTGAATTTATATCGTCCATACATCTTGAGATGGTTTGGTTTTTATTGCGTTTAAACGACTGAATTGAAAAAAATATTTTGTCAATCGTATTCTGAAATTTGACTGTCTGAAAAGAGTAGGTAGGTTCAAAATAACTAAATAATAAAACGACGTTGACATCCGTCCCCGTTATCAAAACTTGGAATAACCTTCTTTTCAAAAAGTTAGTTTTGTGTTTTTTGTGAAACATTTTGGCAGTGAAAAATATTGAACGTTTACGCATCAATAGAGATGCAAAAAGTCAAGACCGTTATACAAAAAAATTATTTATGCTATAGTGTCACTAGGGAAACAAAGGTGTTATTAATTCACTCATGGTCGAATAAAAGATGTGCCCAGGATCAAAATATCAATAGACGTCAGTTTAAGTGTTTGACAAGACTAAAAAGTTAATGTTGATATTATCTATCAAAACGAAAATAAAAACTAATAGACAATTGAAGTCTTGCTAATCGAATCAACACATTCAACATGGTCCTTCAGCCGAGTGGTTTAGCAACAGTTACTTTTTGAAATCAACGATCGAAAAAATCGTGACAGTCAACGGCAAATCCACAACGAAGCTAAGACTGATATCGCATCGAAAACAGCATCACAGTGAGTCTGTTCCTTTTATCCTTTCCTCCAACTTATTTCTGTGAGTGGGTGTCGCATTATTGGGATTTGAGGAAAAATATATTGTTTCATTTGAAATCGAACATTTTCTTCGTAGAAAGGTAGTAATTCTGAACGCAGCACGTTAATTTCAGTTCCCAATGAATCCTTCAGAAGACAGCTAATCAGTCGAACAGGATGAATTGAGTTTGCATAAAACTCGAAATTATCTAAAAGAAAGTTTATCTAGATTCCGTAAATTTTTACATAAATTCATAGAGAGTAATCTTTTGCAACTTATAATGCGAAGTGACGGATTGGAAAGTATTCAATTGAAAATTGATTCATTAGAGGAAAATTATTCAGATACTCACGAAATCGAAACCTTTGAAAATCGCTATTACAGTATTTTACAAGAAGCGTAAGAGTTTGTTAAAAAATTAGAGTCGAAAAACGATACAGTTTCTCTAAATACTCATACTGGTAATGATACCCACTCTGACAATACTCATAACTCTGATTTTCATCATAACAAATTTCCTTCTATTGAACTGATAAAATTTTATGGATATAATAACAAATGGCCACAATTTCGCGAGTTATATGTTTCGGTCATTCATGATGACCCAAAAATTCAAAAAGTTCGCAAATTTTATTATTTAATAGGAAGTTTGAAGGGTCCAGCTGAGAAAATACTGTCAGGTATACCGATAACGAATGAAAATTATTGTAACGATTTCGAGACCGGCCCCGAGACCGGCTCTGATCATCCAATCAGTCGACCTCAAAAGCAAACAACTTGTACTGGCCAACGGATCGCCGAGAACAATGTCGAATAAAATCGATTGCTTCGATACGGTTCTAAGAGCCATCTAAATAAAACGTTCTATACTCCCGAATAATCGAGAGCCGTGGATGGACTCTGCTTGGGAGTATATAAACTGGATAGCCGAGGGCGACAGGGACAGTCACAGAGAGTAACCAATATAGTTCCAGAGTTCGCGGATAGAGACTGACACCGTAGAAATAAAATAGTGAAGTAAATGTTTTAGTGAATAATTGGTTTAAGTAGTGTTTTAAATAAATTAGAAAAATTAGTAAAATGCAGTTTTACTACATTATGATGTTGATAGCATTCACCTTGAAAAATATCGTCAAGGCATTATTTGGGCTATACCTTCAATTTCAGAAAAATTTACTTTGCGAAATTTGAAGGACGATTTTCAGTTTAGATTCAGGGCAATAGAAGCACTAGGTGAGCCTGTAGCACATGCGGGATACACTATTGTTCTATTCAGTGCGGTCCAAAGGTATGGAATAAATTCTTTTTTAGCGTTATTATGTATTTTATGAAAAAATCCTGAAACAGGTCAATTTTTATTGGCAATTTGACCATTTACAGTATGAAAATATTACCCCCTTCTTGCACCCCCTCTGAATTATGAGCACCCCCTCAAAAATTTTAAATGAGAAGGGGGGTCGTGTGGCATCTTGTTCGAAAGGGATTTTCATTATCTGTTCAGCAATAATAAGTGTTTCATATTTGGTGCAACCATAACAAAGAAATTTTTTTATTAAAATTTAAAAATATTGACACTGTAAATGATGTATCCGTTGAAACAACCTGAAACAGGTCGATTTCTATTCTCAATTTGACAATTTATAGTATGAAAACATCACCCCCTTCTTGCACCCCTTCTGAATTATGAGCACCCCCTCAAAAAATTTGAATGAGAAAGGGGGTTGTGTTGCACCTTTTTCAAAAGGGATTTTCATTCTCTGTTCAGCAATACTGAGAAAATTTATTCTGAATATGTCAAATGTTGATAGACTGAAGGAAATAATGTAACATAATGTTTAGGAAGTATATTTCAATTTGTTTTACAGTTAAATTAAATGTTCAAAATGACCACCATTCACTTCTTGACAATAAGCAAGGCGATCTTGGAATTCTCGTAGAACATTTTGTAGGACCTCAGGGGTTATGTTGTTAATTTCTTCCGATATCCTAGTTTTTAAATCTGCAATATTGTCTGGTCTATTGAAATATACTTTTGATTTTAAATAACCCCATAAAAAGTAATCGAGAGGAGTCAAATCGGGGGATCTAGGCGGCCATTCAATCGGTCCACGTCTGCCAATCCACCTATTGGGAAAAACTTCTGTCAAATAATCTCGAACAATACGTGTGTAATGCGGTGGAGCTCCGTCTTGTTGATACCAAATTGATCTATCTATTCCATTTGGATCATTAACATCGGGAAAAAGTCGTTTTAATGTAGGCACTAAAAAGTTCATCAAAAAACCTAGATAAACCTCATCATTAATTGTGCCTTCAAAAAAATAGGGGCCAATAATTTTGTTTTTAATGATACCAGCCCAAACGTTCACTTTTTTGGGATATTGTGTGTGAGCCTCACACATCCAATGAGGATTTTCTCTACTCCAATATCTACAGTTTTGTCTATTAACCGTTCCATTTAAATAAAAAGTAGCTTCATCAGAAAACACAATTTTGTTTATGAACTGCAAATCTGCTTCGATTCTATCCATCATCAGTTCACAGAATTGTTGCCTTCTATCAGGGTCATCCTCATTTAACTCCTGAACCAACTGAACTTTATAAGGATGGTATTTTTCTTTATGTAAAGCTCTCAATATCGATGATTTACTTACATCATTGTCGGCGGCAAGTTGTCTACTTGTCATATGCGGATTTTCCTCAATCGCTAACAGTACATCTAACTTTTTCTCCTCATCCAATGCAGCATTTCGAACTGGTTTTTGACGAGTTTTTACATGTCCAGTTTCACGGTATTTTGTTTCTATTTTGCTAACTGTAGATTGTGATACGTGTTGACCAGGGTATTTATTATTGAACATTTCACAAACTTCCGTTTGAGTTCGTGTTTTATTACCGCATCCAAGCATAATTAAAATGGCTATTCTTTGAGTTTCGGATAAATGAGCCATAGATGAATCGAATACACACAAAAATATTTTTCAATACACTGACGTCTGCCAGCAACTCACAAATATCAAAATAACAGTAGTCTACTAGATTGACATTATATTATTTATGGGTTTTGTGAATAATTTTTTGGTGTCTTCAACGACTTTTTCCTGACTTTTTTAGCAAGACAGATAGGAAAGTATAAATTGTCAAATTGAGAATAGAAATCGACGTGTTTCAGGTTTTTTCAACGGATACATAATTTACAGTGTCAATATTTTTAAATTTTAATAAAAAAAATTCTCAGTTATGGTTGCACCAAATATGAAACACTTAGTATTGCTGAACAGATAATGAAAATCCCTTTCGAACAAGATGCCACACGACCCTCCTTCTCATTTAAAATTTTTGAGGGGGTGCTCATAATTCAGAGGGGGTGCAAGAAGGGGGTAACATTTTCATACTGTAAATTGTCAAATTGCCAATAAAAATTGACCTGTTTCAGGATTTTTTCATAAAATACATAATAACGCTAAAAATGAATTTATTCCATACCTTTGGACCGCACTGTATACTAACGTCAAAACTTGATACTCGAATCGTGAATGTTGGGAAGAAATTGTGAAATCAAAGAAAATAAAAAAGCCTTCTTTAGATACTTTACTTGAGTTTTAATCGGACAGATGTGATTTGGTAGAAACGATTAAGAAAGATTTATCAGAAAATAGGTCAAATATAAAATGCAACAAAATGATTAAATTCTATCAGTCCAAAAAATTCAATACATTCAATAAAACTTCAAAGAGCGGAACAAAGTCCCAAAATTTCACTGTCGCAGACCTGACATGCCCTTGTTGTAACGAACAACATTTCATTTACCGTTGTCGTAAATTCAAAGATCTTTCAGTTGAGGTTCGTTTGAATGAAGCAAAAAGGCTAAAGTTATGCACTAACAGTCTGCGTAGCAATCATCAGTTATTGGAATGTACTGCGCAAGGATGCAGGGTTTGCTCGAATCATCACAACACAGTGTTGCATACTGATAGCAATACTGTTCAAAGGGAGGATCAAAATGAATCAGTATCAAAGCGGATCAGCCATATCAGGTTTTGTTAGCATCAGCTATGATCATGGTTGAGGGTATTAGAGGTGAACTGCATTATTGCAAGGCTCTTTTGGACAGTGAAGCACAGTCTAACTTTATAACTTTAGGGTTATGCGAAAAACACCAGTCACCGAGTACTAGAGTAAGCATGCCTGTGGTAGGGGTAGGCGGCACAGCCACCAATATCACGGAAAAGGTTCGTGTGAAAATCGCATCCACAGATAAAAAAAATTCCACTGAATTATCGTGTCTCGTGATTACTAACATAACATCGAAACTGCCTAATTTCACTTTCAGTAGGGAGATGATGCATCTTCCAAATAATATGGTGCTTGCCAATCCACAATTTGATACCGCAGCTGACACTGATATGTTAATCGGCGCGGAATGGTTCTATGCACTATAAGAGTTGGAGCAAATCAAGTTAGGTGACAACTAATCTATCCTTCAGGAATCGCGACTGGGCTGGCTTATATCTGGTCCTTTAACATTCACACCATCAGGTTTTACTCGAATCGAAGATTTATTGCCAGCTCTAATGGCACAATTTTGGAAAATCGAAGACTTACCACAGCATATTCCACCAAAGAACTAGAATGCGAGGAGCATTTCTAGAAAAATTCCAAACTGGACGTTTGAGATGAAACTGGGCGTTTCATAGTCCATTTGCCTATCAACAAGGTCAGTGGTAATTTTGGTAGTTCATTAGCCAATGCCATAAAACGACTTCATTCAGTGGAACGTAGATTCTCTAAGAACGAGCAGTTTAAAAATAAGTATATTGACTTCACAAGAGAATACTAGGCATTAGGACACATGACCAAAATAAATATCGGTGGATACATTTCCAACGATTCATTTTACCTTCCCCATCATGGTGTACTGAATGAGGCAAGTAGTACGACCATATTACGGGTTATTTTCGATGGACCATGTAAACCAAGTAACGGTATATCATTGATCGATAAATTACTGGTTGGAACGAGCCTTCATGAAGATCTTTTTTCCATTATATTAAGGTTTCGCTAACATAAGTTTGCAATAACAGCAGATATCGAAAAAATGTACCGTCAGGTAGTCATAGCAACCAAATAAAAAGATTTTCAAAGAATAGTTTGGTGTGAAAAAATAACCACCACGTTCAGCATTACACCCTGAACACGGTTACATACGGTACGACATCAGCATCATTTTTAGCAATTCGATGTCTCCAACAGACCGGGATGGATCACAAAAATAGCTATTCTTTAGCATCTAAGATCATTTTGCGAGATTTCTACGTTGACGACTTAATAAGCGGTATATCTAGTATTAAAAAGCTCAAGCATTAAAATGTAATTTACAAAGTATTCTAAGCAAATACGTATTGAATCTTCGGAAATGTGTAGTCAGCGATAATCGAATATTGGGCAACTCGAATGTAGGTAATCTTTCTGAATATCATATAACGGATAACGATTTGAAAAAGACCCTTGGCAGTCAAAAAATGACATTTTCAAATTTATTATAAACGAAAACGATATCTTTTTGAACTTGGCTACGAAACGGAAATTATTAGCGGCCATTTCAAAAATATTTAATCCCTTAGGAATGATCGCTCCTGTTACTATTCGTGCAAAACTGATGCTTCGATTGGGACGGAGGGATTTCTCCTGAAATGTCACACTGTTAGAAATAATTTGCCAGTCAATTAACATTTCTCAGTAATATAGTAATACCGCGACATGTCCTTCTAAAGAGTGCCCATAATATATAGAACTCCACGTGTTCTCGGACTCTTCGTTAAAAGCATATTATATTGGAGCTGCAGTTTATATTAAATCATATTCAAATGGTCATTCCAAGCTTCACTAGTCTGTTCTAAGACACGCGTGGCACCAGTAAAAACAGTAATTTTGCCGTGGTGCTTCATTAGGTGTTCAACTACATTTCACGGTAATAAGCGATTTGATACAAAATTTTGTATTAAGTCGCATATCACTAATTCAACAGAAGACCACTATAGAACAATAATGGCACTTTGTTCCATCAACAGAAAATCCTGCCGATATTTTATGGCGTGGTTTGAACCGCACTGGTATGGATCATGCAATCTGGTGGACAGGTTAGGTCAAGGCTATGAAGATTGGCCTACTCTAAAAATATCTGATCAGAAATTCCTGAGCAACGAACTATTAAAGTTGCACTGGTTTCTACAACCAGTGAAAATAGCATATTCAAACGATACTCAACATTATATCGTTTACAACGTATTGTAGCGCTGTGCTTATACGCATTTAAAAAAATTGCCGTATTTCTAAGGCTAATCGGAGTACTGAAAAGATATCGATATGTGAGATTGATCAGGCTACTATTTGCATTTTGAAACTAGCTCAAGCTGAAAGCTTTTCTCCTGAATTGCCTAAACTTCAGCTTAAAAAATCGGTTTCGGAAATCTCGGTTGTACGCACTTGATCCAATAATAGGACCTTAAAATCTCATCAGAGTTGAAGGCTTGTACCTATCTTGGTCTTCGCTGTTCTGCTACGGCACCCGCAGCATCATCTACTACTTCTACAATAGCGATCATTGTAGTCCAGCCCACTCAGTTTTTGAGACAAGGATTGGTCCACCAAATTTGGCATGCTAGTAATGGGAATCATGCCAAACAAGAATTTTTTTTTTACCAAAATTCAGCTGGTGGAACCCAGAAAAAAATTGATTTGAAAAAAAAAAATTTTGGTGTCACCTTCGAAATAATGAAGTTTATAACAAAATGGTTTGAATAGGATTAAAGATGATTTAATTCCCTACAAGAAATTCCTTACCAGCAAGGCCGCAGAGAAAGGGGGTTCTCATAAAGAAATCTTGATGAACTGGCGGACGTCAAAGTAAATGAAAAATGTCGACAGATATACTCAGTCAAGGATTCAAGCTCTAAGAAGTTCAAGTATGGCAATCAAAAATTTTATAACCCTGACCCTCGAATTGGTTCATATTCTCCAATGAAATTCAAACTCAGTAACAGCTCAGAAAGCTTCGATTCCTTGCATTGCTGTTTGATCTGTGTCCTAAAAATGTGTACAAGAATGAAATAGACAGTTCAGGACAGTTTCTAAAGCATCAACCGAAACTACTAAAAAAGTGGCAACTATACTCGTTTGGATGAACTTTCGAAAGCAGTTATGAAGATAATTGCTCATGAATATTCAGTAGCGATTTTTGCAAAATATCACCGGGACTGGTCATCCTCATATTTCTCATAATATTCATGGATGAGATGTGAGGCTTATCCATATAACATCAAAAAATAATCTCATCTCTTGTCTACAATGGCAGCAATTCCTCATGGCAATTTTAGGACGATTAAAACTGTTTCCAAAGTCAAAATTTTTTGTGTTCCACCCCTGTTTTTTTGGTAAACAACTTTCTTTTCAACTATTTGGAATCGTTATTATCGTTTCTCTTCAAAAAATATCCGAAATATGTCATTTTCCGAAAATATAAATTATTCTAGCGTCATCCTGAGCATGGAGAGGTGTTTGCAAGATCTTGGATTGGAAATTTTTGAAATGAGAGCTCTCCGATGGATGAGCAAATACCCCAAAAAATGGAAAAAATCCATTTTCAAACGTCCATATTTCGAAAACTGTCCATTTTTGAGTTTTGTGGCTGTGAACACTTTTGATCAGCTCAGGAACAACAACATTCCAAAAATTCAGCCATATTCACGTATAGCCATTTCCCATATGAAATGTGCGGGGTCCTTTGTCTGTGATTATTGGACTGTTGCAATTTCATCAACATTTGCCATTTTGTTATACCACATGAAACATGTCAATAATGATTGAGGTTAGGATTTAAGTCAATCCCGATCGATAATTTTTATCGCAAGCTAAATAATCGCTCGTTGTTTTATATGGTCGATAGTTATCGCTGGTGATATTATTTTAAACGTACCATTTATGCGGTATCCTTCGATAAAGTGCAAAAATCGCAACATAAGGCTCCAGGTCTTCGAATGAAAAAAAAATCTGCAAGCATTCTACACCCTATAACCCCACAAAATTTAGTTTGGGAAGTCTCATTTTTCCGCATCAATGAGTATCAATGATCTATGAATAAACACGATTATCATTATAAAATCACTTCAAAAAGGTCTGAATTAACGATTCTAAATTCAGATGCATCATTGTTTTAAATCTGTAGAACCTCAATCTAGAAAACAATTTCTCTCCTATTCGGTGCTAAGCTGACCATAAAGAGATTACATGATGGGATGGGACGGCAAGACTATAATTACGAACAGGTATATAATAACATATCAATCAAGTTCTAATTATAGGTGGTTGGAGATAGTTTGTATATATTGTGAGCTGAGTTTCGGCCATAACCATCTTTTAGCTTTTTGTGTACGACTGTTGGTCGTAAAATCCGGTAGATCAGAATGGTGTTTTATATTTAGGCAACTAACTGATTAATAGATTTTTTATTAGCAGGATGCTGCGGGTTCATTTTTCTTCAAGGGATTCCAATAACAAATAATAATGATTGGTGATGATGCAACGATAATTTGCTCAAACGGAAATTATGTACCAAAGTAGGTAAACACCAAATAAATTTATAGCAGAGACTTTTCTCAGGTGGGTTAGGCTGGAAACTATTCACTATCAGTGGGCAGTGCAATGCCGTTAGTGAGACCTTACAATGCTTATTTGTAAAAGGGCGCCACCATCGAGAACGAATAGTTAGAGAAAATTAAGCAACAGGTAGTACATAAAATTTGTTAACATTCATTTCACATGAATTGGAAGTGAACAATTGGTGTATGAAACACTGAACTTAGCTGTACTTAGCTTCTGAATGGGAGATGTGAATCTGAACGGTGAATCCTCAGTGTTCAGAAGGTACTTCCATTTGGAGATGTGTTCAGGAAAGACTGTGGTGAATCCTCAATGTTCAGAAGGCACTTCCAGTTGGTTGAACTCCACTGATGGAGTTGTGTTCAGTAAAGACTGCTCCTTGCGTTAGGATATACTCCCGGATTAAAAGGGATCTGTCATTTTCATAGGCCTTAAAAAATTTACCTCCATTCGACTCGAGCTCTGTGTTCAATTTGATTTTCACATATGCATATAAGGAACATTATTATACTTATATTTGTTGAATGTAAAAAAAGAAGCTCTGGGATCGACTGCCTTTGGAAACAAAAATTCCACTATGTGTCCACCAAAGCAACATAAATAGATATTTTTGTTTTCGGTTTGTTTTCAGCTGTTTCTACTAAAGAGACAGGAAACAGTGTGAAGATATCGACTACGAGCGATGCTATGTTTGTGATTGCATGTGGGTTTTTCCTTATTCAATCAATTAAAAGACCATTTTTAAAGGAACGGATTAAGTATGGCATAGACAAAATGATTAATAACCTACGAAAAGATGATTTGGGAATAAGTGGTGGACTGAGGTCTTCATTTAAAAACTTCGTAAGACTATCAAGTGCCGACTTTAAGTATTCAATACAACTAGTGGGTCCGAAAATTTTTAAGCAAAATATCAACTATAGAGATGCTATTTCCGTAACAGAAAGCTTGACATTACGATATTTCCACTAAACCAACTGTGTTGCTAAAAACTGCAACCCTACAAGAAAACCTTTTGATATTTCCGCTCCGAGACGGGACTTTCAACAATTGCCACAAACAGTCGTCAGCGACACCATGTTGCCAAAATGTTTCCAAATTCGGCAACTCCAACTCGAGTTGCTGTTTTGTTGGATTGTTGGAAAAACGCCTTAACCCTGCTCTCCAAGTTGAAAGCAATCCTTTCACACTAAAATGTACTGGTCATTCTTATTAATGCCATTGAAATTGATTTCAGAATTTTCTAAGTGATAGACGTACACAAAACATACATTTACCTTTTCCTATCATAGTTGGCAACGTCGCTTCGCATTAAATACTTCCGCCATCCGATGCTCTGCTTGACGAGATAAAAGTTGCAAATGCGTACATAAGCCCGATTTCATTAAAATAACATCATAAAATTACTAAATCAATCTAATTTTTTGCGCTAAAACATCCGAGACCATTTTTTCGACGAAAATGTGTCTGAGTGGTCACTTCACTAATACTCCCTTATAAAAGACGATTCAGGGAGTTATCCACTCATTTGCCAATTCAAATACCTCGTAATTAACTATAAGCATCAATTCTCATAGAATAAAGGACATTCATTGACTGAATGGAGCTCATGAAATTACGAAGATGGAGATAGACAATTTGTTAGAATGTTTTGTTTCGCAAAATAATTAGTTCGTGAAGTAATTCGAATAGTGTATCCCTATGAGGAAGGAGGTGAAGAGTCAGCTAAAAATATTGAGACGAACGCGTCACGTCATGTGATTTAAATTCCCTTCAGCTATTGGTTGATTCGTGACCCAAGCTAAGACATCCCTCACATCCTTCGAAACCGACCAACGAGAAGAGTATCGCATGCGATTTTTTCGGTATGCAAATATTACGTTCGAAATTTATCGTGCGAACTGAAACATATTGACCCAGGCCATTTTTGAAAACTATAAGTGAAATCCTTCATTTTGAAGAATATTACTATGATATGTTTTATTTTATTACTTTATGATTTTTACGATTTTAATAGTATGAAATGAATTGTGATATTAATATTTTGTTTTGTAGTAGTGAATTTGATCAAACTTTGGGTTAAACTCTTTTCCCAGGGGCAAGTTCCATATAGGAATGGATCAGTTTTGTTTCAATTTCTGTTAATCTGTATTCAAAAATGAAAATCCCCGACCAATTCCTATGTCTATTTTAATAAAACGAAAAAATATTGTAGCTTCAATAACAATAAGACTTGTAATTAACTATTACAATTTATTTCCTCACTTCAATTTTAAATTTTCTTTCTTTATAATCTAAAATATCTAATAATTGTTCGTGGTCTATTTAAAAATACTTTATATGTCATGAGTCTTCGATCATGAATCTACCCTCCAGTTGTTTGTATATGTGCACGGCTCGAAAGGTGGCGTTCAGACTCCCTGTTTTGCCAGGGATGAAGACCTTTAATTCCACGACTTCGATATTTTGATGTTCAATGTATGTAATTCCATTCACATTAACATCGACAAACGGAATCTGTCATTTTCAGTTTATTACCGTGTTTGCTGAGACATTATTTCGTCGTATTTTGGTTGATCCATCCTGGAAAAGGCGCTACAAACATAAGTTGAGCTCCACAAAAGATTGTGATCGTGTAAATGAAAAATTCATTTGACATCCACATTATTTACTTGAACTTTCGTGTTTATGGTCAGTGATCATGCTAAAACTATATTTTAGATGACCAGCTTCGGTCCTACGTTTGATTAGGCAGGAAGAACGAACGGAAGAACACTGATTCTAGTTGTTCACTGGTGTCCAATCAAGGGCGGTGCTTTTCTACGAATACAAAAGATAATTTTTCTGTCCTCACTCAGTGTACCCCTTCTTTTGGCGGGTAGGGCACAGTGTATGATTTTCGATAAGTGGTCGTAGTTCACTCCGTATAATATTACCAAACCATATCCATGTCAGTTCAATGGAAAAGATAAGACTAGATTTTTCAGAAGGATGTAGCTAGCCACAGAAACGTTATCGAGCCAGTCGTTTTTACGAGGTTTTATTTGCTCGATATGATACACAGAATGACCAAACTAACTTTATCAGTTCATCATAGTAAACCCACCATCGGATTTTCCTGATATATTACATTTCTGTGGAAAAATAAACTACGGTTTGATGCCAAGGGAAACGGGTTAAAAAAATCGGATTTGTTAGTCACTTTTATCGGTGATTGGTGCCAAAGCCTACAAAATTTCGGACATGGAAGGTGAATTAACACAAGATTGACCATGGGTCAATGCCTGACCGATCCGGCAATCAGCTAGAAGACGTGAAACGTAACAGTCTCATTTGGGAAGATTGAAAAAAAAAATCCTACCGAAAGGTAAAGGTCCAAGATGTTATAAATGCAACAAGTATGGCCACATTTCTCGCATGGCTTCGACGTCTACAGGAACAAGTACACTCAGATGCATCCCTGATGGCTTCCACCATTGGTCAGAAAATTTGCGGGATTGAATTTGTTGGTTAAAGAGTCTTGTCGTTTCCACACAACAAGGAGAAATTCAAAACTCTGAAATTCATTATTATGGCAGTGGCCAAACTAAACGGTTACTCTGATGTGTTCTTGGTGGACCAACTGATTAGGAAACATAGACTTAAGAAAATGAAATCCCTTCCAAATACATCATTATCCCATACGAACTTCGAGATACTCAGGGTTTTGACAGCATTTTCAATATGAGGATGGTATAATTTCTCCATATCAGCATGGTTTTCGTGGGGGATATTGAATAGAAAGCGCCTCCTCAGAAGTAGTACAGTACATACATGAACAACTAAATAAAAACTACTATGTTTCCGGAATTTTCTTCGATCTTTCGAGGGCATTTGACACCCTGGATCCTTCATTCTTGAAAACAAAACGTTATGCTTTGGGCATCAGAAGTTCGATTTGTGAACAGAGAAATGAGAAATGAGAAAGATAGGTACAAATCTCCTGTAGAAGATAAATAACAATTTTCATAACACTTATATCACTTCAAGTAATACAATAAGATTTTTAGGAACCCTCGTAGATTCAAAATTATCTTGGTCAGACCAAATTGAACAAGTCAATAAAAAAATTCAACAAGACGTACTTTGCAATTTTTTCTCTGAAAGCTTACCTCGAACAAATGTATGAACTGAATGTATACTATGTATTGGGATATTCATCAGCAATTAGTTCAAACATCATATGTTGGGGAAGAGCAACAGAGTGGACAAGAATTTTCATACTACAAAAAATATTGATAAGACTCATTTTTGGTCTCAAATACCAAGAATCTTGTAGAGATACTTGAAGAAATATATAGTATCCTAACTTTAACAGGAATTTACCTACATAAGATTTTTGTACATGTTCATAAAAACATCGACATCTTCATGAAGTATTCAGATGTGCATACTTATTATACGCGAAGCCAATCAAACATATACAAAGAAAATATTAACCATATGTCATATAAGAAATCACCAGACTGTGCTGGTACACATTTATATAACTTACTGTCGAGAGACTTGAAAACTCTGCCTCTCAAAAAATTCAAATTAAAATTAAAAAATATTCTAGTCAAAAATATTTTCTACACAATTACAGAATTTGAGGAATTTTTTTAAATTTCGTGATAACTATACCGGGTGGCTACGGAAGTATTGCCTACGGAATATCTCAGTTATTGTATGAAGTAGGTTTGTGAAATTTGGAGCGTCGATATAATGACATAACAGCTAGAATTTGAGCGTATTGCCATGTCGAAGTTAACTTCCGGTCTGACCGGAAGTAACATCAACTTTCTTATTTTAAATGGACACCCTATTTTTTTTCTTTTCGCTTTATTCAGCATTCAATTCCCTTTCCGAAGACATATCACAAGTTGGTATCTAACCAGAAACTAGATCAGAAAAAAAATATTATTTAAATTCACCGAGTAAGCCGTGGAAGCAAAATGAAAGCCAAAAATTGAAAAGTTGGCTATGGAAACCATACGTCACTTGATAACAGTTGCTACTACTGTGATATTTTAATTTCATTCCTCGGCGTTATAAAAAGCCGCCAAAAAAATATTGGAAAAATTGGGAAAAAAACAATACTCTGTAGGTCCATAACTTAAATAGGAACATACAACTTTTTCTTGCCTGTACTATTCAGCATAACCATTCCTTTCTAATGATATAATAGAAAGTAATTTTTTGAAATGAAATACCAAAAATTCCAATTATTACTCTTCAAATAACAAAAAAACAGATTTATCGAAAAAAAAAATTCAAATTGATAGGATTAAAGATAAAATAAATTCAAAACAAATGTTCCAAATGCATTCCCTCAGCGTCAATACATTTATTGACTCTGGTGATATTTTCATGTAAAACGTTTCTCAACATTTGGGGCGTGATATCTTGGAAAGCTCTACGAATTTTTACTTCTAGCTCATGTAGAGTTGTAGGCTGTGTGGAATACACCCTATTTTTAAGATGCCCCTATAGAAAAATGTCGCACGGAGTAAGGTCAGGTGACCTTGGTGGCCACCTGACTGGACCATGGGTTGTTATAAGTCTCTCTTGAAAGCGATTTTGAAGATAATTTCTCGCTATTCTTGAATTATGCGGAGGGGCGCCATCTTGCTGGAAGTACATTCTCTCAGTTATTTCCGCTGGTAGGTTGTTAATGAATTCCGAAATTTCATTCGTTAAAAAATTAAAGTATCTCTCTCTGGTTAGTTGGCCTTGAAAAAGAATGGGGCCAACAATATGAGTTCCAACTATTCCTGCCCACACATTCACACCAAATCTCTCCTGGAAGCCACCTTGTCGAAACCGGTGCTCGTTTTCTATCGCCCAGTACCTGAAACAAAAGACCGTTCACACTTTTAGCACTTTACACTTCGACTATCGACAATAATCCAAATAAAATACAGTACCTACCTTGTATTATTCCTGTTAAATAATCCATTGTTGGTAAATCTTGACTCGTCCGTAAACAAGATATAATAGTTAAATAGGTGATTCTCAGCATTTTGTCGAAGAAACCAATTACAATATTCCAGGCGCCTTTCACCATCATTTTCATACAAATGTTGATGCAACTGATACTTGAAGGATTTAAATCGATGTTTTTTCGAAATTTTCCTAGCAGAGTCCTTACTTATAGCTAATTCGGTGCCAATGTGCCTTGAGGAAATTGTGCTATCATATTGTACTAAAGCTAATACATTAATTTCAGTTTCCTCATTAATAAAAAATACTGCTTGGTCTTCGTGAACATCAGGCTCAGTTCTTAATTTTTTTTCAAGCCAATGGAAATACCTTCTTGACGGTTGCTGCCTCCCTGGATATCGCTCTAAATACAATCGTTCAGCGGCATAAGAATTTTTTCAACATTCACCATAAATGAGAAGCATGTCAATTTGTTCGGTTCGTGAATAACGGGGCATTTTTTGAATATTCCACTAACTGATTTCGATTTCCAAACACTACTTCGAACGTCAAAATAATATGGATAGCAGCGTTCGTGAGAGCTCTCGTTTCTTTTTTGTTTCATTCCAAAATACATCTCAATCAGCCTACTTGTTAATATTTTGGTTCGAATGATTATTGCAATGGAATGATTATTCTGAATAGCACAAACATCGTCCATAGGTAGATATTAGAATATCTATGGACGATGGCACAGACCAAGTACGTTTATGTTCCTATTTAACCTAGAACCTACAGGATATAATTTATCATTCCACATTATTTTTAATGTTATTTTTGCGTATGGCGATAATCTGTTTTGTTATTTGAAGAATAATAATTGGATTTTATGGTATTTCATTTCAAAAAATTACTTTCTATTATATCATTAGAAAGGAATGGTTATGCTGAATAGTACAGGCAAGAAAAAGTTGTATGTTCCTATTTAAGTTATGGACCTACAGAGTATTGTTTTTTTTCCCAATTTTTCCAATATTTTTTTTGGCGGCTTTTTATAACGCCGACGATTGAAAATAAAATATCACAGTAGTAGCAACTGTTATCAAGTGACGTATGGTTTCCATAGCCAACTTTTCAATTTTTGGCTTTCATTTTGCTTCCACGGCCTACTCGGTGAATTTCAATAATAATTTTTTTCTGATCTAGTTTCTGGTTAGATACCAACTTGTGATATGTCATTAGAAAGGGAATTGAATGCTGAATAAAGCGAAAAGAAAAAAAAATAGGGTTTCCATTTAAAATAAGAAAGTTGATGTTACTTCCGGTCAAACCGGAAGTTAACTTCGACATGTCAATATGCTCAAATTCTAGGTCTTATGTCATTATATCGACGCTCCAAATTTCACAAACCTACTTCATACAATAACTGAGATATTCCGTAGGCAATACTTCCGTAGCCACCCGGTATAGTTTCTGATTATCTTAGGCTGTTTGCAAATGATTGTTTCAATGTGTTAACAAAAAGTGTATTGTTTTTTACTGACGAACCTCACATTTGTAAAAATGGCAAATAAGGTAATAAATATATCTATCTATCTATCTATCTATCTATCTATCTATCTATCTATCTATCTATCTATCTATCTATCTATCTATCTATCTATCTATCTATCTATCTATCTATCTATCTATCTATCTATCTATCTATCTATCTATCTATCTATCTATCTATCTATCTATCTATCTATCTATCTATCTATCTATCTATCTATCTATCTATCTATCTATCTATCTATCTATCTATCTATCTATCTATCTATCTATCTATCTATCTATCTATCTATCTATCTATCTATCTATCTATCTATCTATCTATCTATCTATCTATCTATCTATCTATCTATCTATCTATCTATCTATCTATCTATCTATCTATCTATCTATCTATCTATCTATCTATCTATCTATCTATCTATCTATCTATCTATCTATCTATCTATCTATCTATCTATCTATCTATCTATCTATCTATCTATCTATCTATCTATCTATCTATCTATCTATCTATCTATCTATCTATCTATCTATCTATCTATCTATCTATCTATCTATCTATCTATCTATCTATCTATCTATCTATCTATCTATCTATCTATCTATCTATCTATCTATCTATCTATCTATCTATCTATCTATCTATCTATCTATCTATCTATCTATCTATCTATCTATCTATCTATCTATCTATCTATCTATCTATCTATCTATCTATCTATCTATCTATCTATCTATCTATCTATCTATCTATCTATCTATCTATCTATCTATCTATCTATCTATCTATCTATCTATCTATCTATCTATCTATCTATCTATCTATCTATCTATCTATCTATCTATCTATCTATCTATCTATCTATCTATCTATCTATCTATCTATCTATCTATCTATCTATCTATCTATCTATCTATCTATCTATCTATCTATCTATCTATCTATCTATCTATCTATCTATCTATCTATCTATCTATCTATCTATCTATCTATCTATCTATCTATCTATCTATCTATCTATCTATCTATCTATCTATCTATCTATCTATCTATCTATCTATCTATCTATCTATCTATCTATCTATCTATCTATCTATCTATCTATCTATCTATCTATCTATCTATCTATCTATCTATCTATCTATCTATCTATCTATCTATCTATCTATCTATCTATCTATCTATCTATCTATCTATCTATCTATCTATCTATCTATCTATCTATCTATCTATCTATCTATCTATCTATCTATCTATCTATCTATCTATCTATCTATCTATCTATCTATCTATCTATCTATCTATCTATCTATCTATCTATCTATCTATCTATCTATCTATCTATCTATCTATCTATCTATCTATCTATCTATCTATCTATCTATCTATCTATCTATCTATCTATCTATCTATCTATCTATCTATCTATCTATCTATCTATCTATCTATCTATCTATCTATCTATCTATCTATACAAAACCTCGTATAAGCTACAATATATCCTAGGTATTCCCAAATATAAGAAACAAAAAGAAAAAAAGTCGGGGATTCATGAAATTAGCTGTGTGGATTGCGAGAAGTATGCGGTTGAAACTAGAAGGGCAATGAAAATACTGTTCAAATAGCACATTTTTCCACCGATGACCACCGGTTTGATGACACAAATCTGAAATGAACTAGACGGGTTCATGAACATGGACTATTCGATGCAATCAAGAGTCTGGCAATTGCACAAAATAGTATGAACGCAGATTAGGGCCCAGTTCCATACAGCCCTTCGTTTAAGTTTATAATACAATAAAGGTGTTTTCTTATAAAGAAGCAATTCGTCATCAATTTCTAAAAATGTATGTCATTACATCCCAAACAAAGTTCGTAGAACATCGACTTTAGGGCCGATTTCAAAATGAACTTGAAGTATAATTTAGTTTAAATAGATATTAGACTGTGACAAGTTGCCATTTGCAACTCAAACTGGTCTTACAGCTATTCAAACTAAATACTACTTTAAGATCATTATGGAAACGGGCCTAATGCATGTTAATTCTGAAATGAAGAAAACAATTAGAGTAGGTAGGCAATTTGAAGGAGGCAGGGAAAATGTACTTTGTAGATTGTAAGGGGTTCGTGCAGCCTTTGCAATCTCACAAGCAACTCGACCTTTAAGGTCTTTTGTGAGAGACCCTTAATTTATTCAAGACCTAGTATTCTGAAACTTCCTGCGAAGTATATCAGTTACCTGAGAGATAAGTTCCTGATGTCGGAGGGCGTTAAAAATGTCCCTTCCAGAAATCTGATCTTCTTGAAGAAGAGCATTCGCAAAGCAGATATTTTGCTTTTCAGCTCCTCTTGACGATAGGCTCACTAGCCTTTTCGCTTGTCTTTGTCCTGGCACTTTATTCCGGTGAGATTTCATTCAATCAAATTCCCAGCGTCGAAACTCTTCTTTCAAGTGGGCTTTGGAGAGTCCACAAAAAAGTTCTGGGCCGGAAATTGGTGTGCTTGCCCCTTCTTTGCCAAGGCAGTCTGCTTCTTCATTGCCTTTGATGCCCCTGTGACCTGGCACACACATCAGATTTAGCTGATTGTTTGCTACCAGTTATCTAAGGGTTTGTTTACAGTTTCATGTCAGTTTAGACACACAAGGGTGTGACTTGAAATCTTTTAGTGCTGCTTGGCTATCCGATAGTATATTAATTTCTACTGTTTTGCTAGGATTGACATTGAGTTCCTCCTTTGCGCACCAGCTTCTGATTGTGATCAAGGCTACTTGCATGCGGTCGGAGACTTCTCCGTCATGTCTGCCCCTAATGGTGACGACCAGGTCATCGACGTAGCTTTGAGTCGTGAACCCAAATTATTGTAGCTTCACTAGCAAAAGCAGGTCGTCGACAACTAGTGACCACAGTAGAGGCGATAAAACTCCTCCATTGGGGACAACATTTTTCCGCTGTAATTCTGACTGTCACTCTTCCCAGGGTCGCTACAATGATTCTGCTTATCAGCAGTGCTTTTATCCATGCGATCAATGAGGCTGATATTCCTTTTCTCTAGTGATATGGTTATGGAGACATGAGGTATTATCGAATGCCCTCTCGATGTTAATGAAGAGCCATTTCTTTTGCCACGTATGTCATTTCAATGCTTTCAATCCGACATTGTAGAGCATTAATCGTGGATTCACCTGCTTGGTAGGCTATTTCTTGTGGAGAGGTCCTAACTCGAGGTATTCGCTTCTGATGTAAGAGTCTTTTATTTTCTCCATTACTTTTAGGAGAGAGGAGGTACGACTAATGGGGCTGTCAGACTTTTGGTTCGTCCATTGGGCGTCTTCCAGTCTTTGGTATGAATAGCAGCTCTTATTTCAAGACCATGTTGCAGTAAGGCTGGAAATACTCCGTCATTTCCTGGCGAATTAAATGGTTTCAAACCTCTGATAGCCCATTTGATTTTTCGGTTTGGGAACATTGTCCCAACAGGGCTTCTACTGACTCTATTAGGGTTGTGGACAACCCCTACCAGGTGAACACTTTGCTACTCATTCTCCACAGCCGTTTTAGAACCAGGAAAGTGCGTCTGCAAGTACATCCCCGTTCGATGTTTTGATCAGACCTATGCCGTTGGAGTGTTCTTCCGAGAGAACTTTCTGTAGTCGTTGGGATAGGGATAATGTAGTAGAGTAGGTTAATTCCAAAATTTGATCTAGGAGGGTATCTTGTATCATGAGTGCAATTTGCCACTTAGATAGGTAGTATAAATAGGATTAGTAGTTTAGTAAGCTTTGAGCTCCTGAAGATGCTGAATCCGTTAGCAAAACTTGCGTAAGTGAAATTGAGGTAGTTTTGGTGAATTGGTAAAGTATTGAAAATAATCATAATTGAGCGACAAATACGAGGGAATAATTTCGGACCAAGAAACATATCTCTCGTAATACATACAATAATCAGAATTTACAAAATTCACTAATATCAACGCAAGAACGGTTCTGAAACTATTGATTCTGTTCCGTCAAAAAACTAATAACTTTGTTCGACTCGCCTTTCTTCAGTTTGAGAACCATCCAAGACATCACGAAAATTGCTTCTTTCTCCGCGTGGTACGGGCCGGATAAAAATTGTTTTTTAATGCGGGGTTCTTTCCTTAAAATAATAATCACGGGTCTTTTTTAATTTTCCGGCTAACAAAAAGCCGCCTGATTGAGCTGTCAGCCTGAGGGGAACAATGGCGCTTTAATCACCTAATTACACGTCTGGCCTCTTTAGTTGGCGGTGTTATGGCAACTCAATTGTTTTCTTCTGTTATACTGACGGCTCAGATATTATTAAGATACAGATTTTAATTTCTTCTCGAAACTAATTTTTAATCATGACTGAATGGCCCACATGAATATTCATAGAGATAATAAAATAGATACATAATTTCATTCCAACACTTTATGGCACCATGCGGATTATTTCTCCATTATGTGAAAATGATAAGACGTTATGAAATCTCATTAAGGAGTTGAATTGTATACAAGATACTCAACTATAAATACAACAATGACGGATAAATGACGGGTCGTTACTACGACTGAGTTGAACTTTTAGATCAATCAGGTAGAGCAAAACTTTTAGGAGAATAACATCTATGCAATGTTCAGGACCGCTCCCAGAGATTTTGTTGCCCAGTGCATACTAAGTATAATTCAGCCGCTCTCTTCTATTTTTTTAAATACACATCTGAATATATTTATTCTCAATCTCAACATCTGTTACTCAGGAATAGACATATAGACAAATGGATTTTATTTTAAAACATTCAAATTTCATAATTTTGATGAAAACGAGACCCACATTGGCCTGTTACCAGACAAAAAAAATGCACCTCCAGAAATCCGTCTTTGTTGTTGCAAAGTTCATCTAGTTTTTTTTCATTATGACCACCTGAAAGTCATAACATTCCATGTCCTAAATGTAGAGGTTTCTGAGATAAAATCTACGAAGAAGTGAAGGTAAGTCCAGAGGAATCATCGGGTAAAGATATCATATCCATGCCATAATCGCATAATGATAACTTGTTATAATATTCTGGAGTATTTCTCATCCTCCTGAATATTTTTGAATGTTGGAAAAATTGAAAACATTCAAATTCCTTTATTGGTGCAAGGCAGTTTCGGGTGATTTTGCTGCAAGGTAGGCATGCTGGTTTAAGTTTATAGGACGCTCTTAAGATTACACATCTCGACGGAAGTATAGTCTGAACATAGAACTGATTATTCTTGTTTGTACAAAAAGATAAGAGCTACGTCTTCCTCAGCTCGCACAAGCTGAGGGTTGCGCGTAAAGGTGCAGCCGGTTAACAAAAATAACAAGTATAAAAATGTTTTTATCAGTAAATCCAATTTGACGACAGAATTTGATGGCTCCAAATGCTGGTAGAATTTTTGAATGGTTTTTGAGAATTTATGAACGAGTAGACTTTCCTAGACATTGCAATATTAACGGATGAGAAATGTATGTGGCCATATTTTCCCCATTTTTGGTGTAATTCAGGCTCACCCCCACCATGTTTTCAATTTTTCTAACTTTAAAAAATATTCGGGAGGTTGAAAAATACTCCGATATGTTATAACAAATTAGCATTGTGCGATTAAGGCATACGAGAAATGATATCTTTATCCGATGCTTCCACAGTTTTTCGTAAATATATCAGAAACCTCTACGTTTAGGCACATGAAGTGATGATTTTTAGGACAAGTATCGATGAGCTTTACTGATGTCAATCACTCATTTGTCAATTCACTTGTCTGAAGAAAATATGGCAACATACCACCGTAACAACGCCACTGATTTCCGAACTTACACACCATTACTTTAAATTATCACATTGATAAACCTAGATTATTGTATCAAGTTTCAATTTTTTTCCTTCAGTGGGTTTGAAGAAATAGAAACAGAAAATAATTAAAAAGACTTATATGACTGCCGAATCACCTCTGCCCAACGCGGGGCAAAGTTTATCCACAAGACATACTTTGCAATACTTCCAATAACAGGGTGTCACAGATGAGTTTCGACATGTTGATTCCCCATTCTAACTCTGATTACTAATCTTTTAGTATTGGGTTTAATCTATTTCGAATTTAAAATTATGTATATTCAATTTTTATTTCTCCATTAAATTATTAAAATTATTATATCCGTCAACCTGCTGTATACACTTACGAGGCACCCTCAGATGGCAGAGACTTATGCGAGTAAGGAAAGACGTAGCCCTTACCTTTTTAAACAATGATTGTATTAAGAAGCGAGCGCTCAACCCAAACACCACCACGACCCAAAAGTAAACGTTCAATTTGAATGAAACGGTTCGAAGTAAACGAAATGTTGTATTAGCCTGATGAGGAGTTTGAATTCGTATACAAAATGTTTTGCACTATTATTCTAAACTAACTTACAGAAACTCAAGTCACAAGTACCATTTAATTTTTGCACTTCTCTTCCATCAACAAACTGAAATCTGTTCTTAAGCAATGAAAAATAACATTCACAACGACAAAATGGAAGTAAGTGTGTCGTTCTCAATTCGAATCACGTATCACTTGAATGTGGGGAAGGGTGTGAAAGTAAAAATACATTGCGTCTGTTTTATTGCAGCTTGAGTCTCTATAAACCCACCCTACCATCAAATTCCCGAAAATTCTTTTATTCCTGACCTCACATCATTGCAACAGTCATTCAGAGGGGCCGGAAATGATGAAATTTTCTACGTGATCTTCAGAATAATTAGAAAAATCCAATAAGGTTGAACTGATAGTAAACATAGGTAGTTCACAGTATTAAGAAAGAAATCACGTATATTTGAGATATATCAGATGAGGATGCCATTTAATGAAATTTAAATGAACACCAATGCGATTAAAACAAAATTTCTATAGACCCGCAACATATTTCTATAAATAAGGATGAATTGAACTTTTCTTATGGCAAATGATAATATTTGACATGTTAATAAAAATAATTCAGTTGCGAATACGAATACGAATTCATTAACAAAATAAATGATAGTTATTTATGTAACAAGGATCATAAAGACGATCATTATTTTACAAGCCGTGAATGTTATCGGGCGAGGCGTAGCCGAGTCCGATAACACGACGTGTGCCATAATGATTGTTTATGATTCGTATTACATACAAAAGTTTATCTGATGGCATTTATATTAATTAATACGGCTTCGAAAAATTGAAAACTGCATTTTTAACATGTCACAATGACAAATATTTCTAAAGGAGTAAGTATATGTGTAGTTTCAAATAATATTAGTAGGTGAATGAGCTGTGCTTTGCCATTTCCTTGACATCGTCAAGTTGTAACGGCAATATTTATTTATCGCTGTCAAACACAATTGTCACGTAGATTTCAATATAATTTAAACTCTGTAACTGAAACTAGTAGTTTACCTTCTGATTTGGAAGAAATGACGCGAAATGTCGTGGACTCCCCTTTGCCTGAAAAATCACGGAGTGTATATGAAATAGTGTTTAATCGGTACGAAGAATGGTGTTCTGCTAAGAAAATCGAGAATATCACTCATGAAAAAGTATTGTTGGCTTTCTTTAAATGCTTATCTAATGAAAGAAAACCATCTCCTCTTCGATGATAAGAAGTATTTTATCAACAAGAAAAAACGTCGATATTATAGTAAGTACCTACAGCTGGTTGCATTATCAAAACGTAAATCAGAAGGTTACAGCGCTAAAAAATCCAAAATATTTACCAAGCAAGATGTTACAAAGTTTTTAACGGAAGCATCAGATGATACATATTCATTTAAAAAAGTTGCTATGATAATTGGACTAAGTGGAGCATGCAGAAGAGAGGAATTGACAAATATATCCTTGTTGAAAATGTAATAGATGAAGGATCCGTTTTTAGAATTACTTTGCCGAATACAAAAAAAACAAAAGTAATGCGAGAATTTTTTGTAACTTCGGGGAATATCCCAGGATTGAATATGGTAGAACTTGTCAGACAATATGTGAAAATACGACCTTGCAACACAAACCATCTACGTTATAAAAATAAGAAATGCACAAAACAACCCGTTGGAATACACCCCTTTGGTAAAATTCCCAAAGTTATTGCCACTTGTTTTGAATTAACCTCATCCTGAAGAATTTACCGGACATTGTTTTCGGAGATCGTCCGCTTCATTTTTGGCTTATTCTGGAGCTGATCTGTGAACCGTGAAACGCCATGGCGGATGGAAAAACAATACTGTTGCTGAAGGTTACATCGAAAATTCGAAAGAGCAAACAGGATTACAAGTTTACCAAAAATCATCAAATACTGATATGAAAACTATAGAATCCATTGGAATTAATATTGCAAATTGTAGTAATTGCTCTTTTACCATTTATAATAAATAGTTTTGTACATAGTTATGCATTTTGAATAAACTTTTTTGATCTCACCATTACATGTTTTTCATATAGAATTTCATTATGATCAGTAGCAGAACAGACGGGAATGTCACGCAAGGCATGAAGATGATTATAATAGAAGAGTAGAGTTTTGTGAGACCAAGTCTCATCGAGTCAGTGCTATCCCTAATCTTTCGTTTGACATCTATTTTCTGAATGGCAATGTACACAGACAAAATTTTTGATATTAGAGTTACGGAAACCTGCATATCACAACATAACACAATACCCACAAGAAGTTAATGTTCAGGCTGCTATTCTTGAAAATACCATTATGGTCCTTCATTTCTCGAAGAAAACTTTACTGGCAATATGTACCTTGATATGCTTGAAGAGACTATTGATCCTCTTATAACTTACGAGCAAGAAACTCGAATAGATGCAGTAGGTCATGTATTTTTTCAGGAGGATCTGTTACATTTCCAATAGGAAGATGCTCCACCTCATTATTTTCTTCCCATCTGATAGTGGTTTGATTGAGTTCCTCTTGAATTCTCTTCGGAGCCGTGTTCAGGCAACAAAAATACGATGTGTTAAACCACATTACTTCATTTTGAGGTAGAGCCCGATAAGACGAAAGTAAGTTTATCGGTCTCCAACTTGAAATAAAAAACATTGTTTCAACTCACATGATTTCTCAACTACTGTGTGACATCTATGTTTCCTAATCAGTTTATTCACCATGTTCACAGAATAACCGTTCAGCTCATTATCATCATCATCATTATATCATCTTCTCAGTTTTGAAATTCCCTTTGTTAAGTGGGAACGACTAGAGCCGATTTCCCAAAAAATTTAATCCCGCCATTTTTTGATGTGTATAATGGTGGGAGCTCTCAGGGATGTATCTGAATGTATTCGTGTTTTTTTTATAGACATCAAATTCAAGCCGATTTTGGTCGCTTCTAATCACTAAGACATTTAATAAAAGCAGCTGTTTTTTTTGTCACTTTCATACGTGAACGATATGGTTTGAAACTGGCTATACAATTCCGTTACAGAACTGTCTACATCGACCTGTTTTGTATCAAAGATAGCGAACACATAGTCCATTATATATCCAACCCAAATCCTAGGAGATGTGCTAAAGAGAGCTTCTTGCCGATCTTGAATCTACTTATATGCACCCTCGAGTTGTTCGTAAAAGCAGTTGTTGCACTGAAAGCAATTCTGCCGGGTTCGGGACTTGAAGTGTTTGTTCTCTTCAACTTCGATGTCGTCAAATGAATTATCAAAATCGATCATTTCGAAAAGTTCGGTTCCGTAATTGTTAGGCAGGTGAATATTGAGGAGAATAGTTGCGTAAATGACTGCACACAGAGAAAAATAGACGAGTTACAATGGTTAAATTACTTCGAAAACGATGTAAAAATTACTCCATTCAACATGTGAAATAATTTCACAGCGACGTTTACCTCTAAAATACAAAATATTTCTGTTAAAAACAAGACAACTTGAAACTTAATGGTTATAGCGTAATTTCACAAAATATTTGTAATATATCTACAGTACACACGGAAGAGTACAAATCTTCGTTAAATTCTCACAAAACATGTGTAAATAATATGTGAATGATTACCAAGCAGAGAACTGATAACACAAATACAGTTTGGAAACACAGAATCGGTGTGTGATGGCGAAGAGCGTTATTTATTATTTGTCAATTTCTTCTTTTTCAAATAAGTTATGTAGTTTCACATAACTATTGTAATATAACTACTTTCAGTTCGCATGGAAATTTCGGGTAGTAACATCGATATTTCACTTAAAAAAATGCTTCATGAATATTACAGAAACACTTAATTTATTCACAAGAATTATGTTAATATTTACAAAATTTCTGTGTTTTCAATAAGGATATGTAAGTATCTGTACATATATTCAGTCAATTTACAGAACCACTGTTGTAAATATGTTAAAGGGTCTGTGAATTATTTTCATACATATGTGAAAATACAAAGACAGTGGTAAAGATTTACAGGACTGATGAAATGTATACCTCCCCCTTTGATGGCGTGACTCTGACGTCAGGTCACATGACACGTGGCATGTGCAGGCAAAGCGGGATGTTTCTTCTAATAAGCGAACAAACAACACAAAATTGTACGGATTGTGCCACAGAAGAGTGGATTAGAAGTATCTCTGTTAAGTTCGTTACATTTTAGATAATTGATTATCTTATCACTGGTCCTAATTCATGATGTAATTCGTTATTGAAAATTATGAAGAAGTATGAGTTGCATCTATGGTACCGCTAAAATGCATGTTCTGTTAGTTTTAAGTGCTTGGGGTTGGAGTGCAAGTACCTAGTCTCCAAAATGTATGAAAAACATACTGTTATAAAAGATCTCATAATTGATTTAGCTCTGGAATTCACCGGATGAAGGGAACTCTGTACAAAAAAGACAAAATAAGTGGACAGTTGTCTTATAGGAATTGACGATCAAATGACATTTCAACAAAGTGACCAACGTCAGATCAGATTACAAAAAAGCTTTGAATCTATAGCTGAGAAAATTGTTAAATATGCAATAAATAAAAAAGTATTGAATGTGGAGAGTCTTTGGAAGATATCAATAGATCTTTCATACAATACTAAACATTTCAAAAGTTGAAATTAGGTAAAGATCGCAATATTTTCAAGTGACATCATTGTTATATGTCTTTATTTTTCAGGACTGTTTCGATAGATTTGTTTATGGATCAGTACCGTACCTAATTCAGTATAGTAGTAAGTTGATGTAAAAAGCTCTTTCTATTTTCTCTTGTGAGGAAAAAGAATGTTAATTCATATCCAGGTAAATCTAATTCTGTTTTTGAAATCACAAAAAAATTGGGCACGATTTGCATTTGAAATTAAAAGCAAAGTTATAATTTTGAATAATATTCAGGTTTATGACAAGAAAAAAAATATTCCCATACCTTTTGTTTTTATTATTTCTCATATCCTTTTTTTTTTAGATGATCAATATTCAAAGTATTCGACAATAGAAAAGAAATTTTGAAGTCTAACAAATTTAAGGAGACAGGTCATTGATGTTCACTCGTCAATAAAATTGGAGCTGCACTGGAAGTGATACAACCGTACCATATAAAAATTCAACTAGATAGTGGAGGGAAATCCAAAAGAACTGAACATGAAGAGAAAACTTGGGACTTGCAACTATTACTTATTTTCAAAGTTAAAGACCCGTAATGTTATCAATTTATTGTAGCCAATTTGATACTGTCCTTTGGTGAATAGTCATATTATAGTGGGGAGAAAAAATCCATCAAAGAAAGAACCATAAATTCCACTTAAAAAAATTCTGGAGTGCTCATACTCTTTCATCACTATTTTTTTATGTTATTAGTAGATAATTCAAGCAAGAAATTCTTATTTAACACATTGAAAAGTATTAAAATTTGTTTGTAGGAAAATTCAATTGAAAATAATTAATAATATTCTTGGATCAAACGTATATTGCTTCTCGAATTTTTTTCTGTATTTATGAGTGAATGATATCATAATACTGTCAATATCTACTCTGGAACTTTTCAGAAATGTTTCGAATTTTTTTGAGTTGAATTTTTGTTTTCATATTTTTTTTTAGATGTTTAATTGGTTAACTGCCAAGTTTGTTAAAATGTGACAAAGACCACTCGAATTATCTTTGAGTTTTTATGTTGTTTGTCGACAGTGTTTTTTTATTTTATTATAAGTCTATGAGGCAATTTTTTTGTTTGGTCATTCATTTTCCGCAGTGTGAGAGTTACTGAATGCGACGAAATTTGAGTGAGCACAAACTTTCAGTTTTAAC
The DNA here is from genome assembly GCA_958502065.1 of Chrysolina americana. Taxonomy (NCBI): domain Eukaryota; kingdom Metazoa; phylum Arthropoda; class Insecta; order Coleoptera; family Chrysomelidae; genus Chrysolina; species Chrysolina americana. The sequence continues at coordinate 16,465,548 of OY293411.1, read as the reverse complement.
GATTCAATTTCTGATTCTTGACTCAAATGACTCATCACGCCGTATTCAATCATTAAAATTATATTTTGAATAACCTTTTTTGTTTTCTTGTAAAAATTTTGATATTACTGACCATAACATTATTTGTTTCAATATTTTTTTCGTTTCATTCAATCATTGCCTTTTTCTATCCCCGTAAATCGTATTGTCATCAACAGAATTTATTTTTAAAATTTTATGAAAATACAGAACATCCTAGACATAAATTCTGTGAAAGTACATAATTTTTATAAAATCACATTTGCAAAACTAAAGATCTTTCATGCAATGAGTTCTGTAAAAATACAAATTATTCTGAAATTACAGTTGTCAAAGTACATATTATTGGATTAATACCATTCATGAAAATGCAGAACGTTCATGAAATTACATTTGTGAAAATACTAAAAATTTGTTGAACTACGTTGGTGAAAACACAAAAAAAATTATAAAATAACATATGCAACAGTGAAAAATATTTGTGAAATCACATTTGCCAAAATACAGAAAATATGTTGAAGTACATTTGTGAAAATACAAAAAGATGTCAACTGCCATAATACAGGAATTGGATAAATTACATTACTTTTGTGAAAACACAAAATAATCCGGAAATTACATCTGTAAAAAAACGTGTGTAGAGTTACAACAAATTGATTGAAAATATTTGTAGAATTACCGGAAAGTACTGAAACTACAGTTGTGAAAATACAAAATTAAATTGAACAGCACAGTAAAAATTCTGAAAATTCTCAAATGCCCAGTGAAACTGAGATTACAGGACCACAGTAACCTCTACAGTGAAAATGTAAAATTTACATAACCGTTGGAAAATTTAACACGGTTACATGTAACCAACGATTTTCTTGGTAATTTTACAAAATTCCTTTTCTCTGTGCATGATCCGATAATTAAATAGGCGGATGGATATCAGGATCTGTGACATGACAAAAATTACTCCATGAAATTGCCGAGTTTTTTTTCAGCGCTCTCCTGAAAACAATATGAATTCACCAACCCCAACACATCAGCATGGCCACGGTCATCTATGAAGCGATATTTCCAACTCGAAAAAAATTCTCGTGTGACAAAGAGTAATGACGATTGGGCACGGGAGTTGACTCGGAGCCAGCTCCAATTTCCTGCTAATTCAATGTCTTTCAATCCGAAAGATACGGCGTGATTGATTATCGTCGGCACCACCTCCTTCACTCGTTTGCACGCGGGTAGACCATATCGATAGCTGCCAACTTAACGATATGGAACTCGATTCGGCAAACGTGCCATTTAAAAGGCTGTCACGACTTTGTGTCTTACTCTTACAGTTTCATGAACTAACAATCGGTGAATTGATGATGGAACCTTCGGAAGATGATTTTTCACTGATTGTATACAAGGAGTTGGCTGTTTCTAGAGTTCAAACTACAACAAGCGGAGCAACTTGGAGGATTATGAGATAATAAGACCACTTTGTATTGAAGACGATATTATATTTTTTGCACTTCCGGGGCTAAAGTGCCAACTTTAGTCCCGTATAACAGGGACTAAAATGTATCTTTCAGTCCCTAGGGAAATAAAGTTGCATTTCAAATTTTATTGACACTGTTGCTATAAAGTTACCTACTGAGTAATCCAAGTAACGTGTTTATATAACTCATCAAAATTATTAATTGTTCCATATTGTAAGTTATAATACTGGGAAGTTAAAAAAATAGCGTTACCTATATGCCTCAGGACTAAAGATATATTTAATTCCTTACGTGATTATTGGACCTCGGGCTCTACGAGCCCTCAGGCAATAAACATTACGTGCGGGATTAAAACATTCGCTTTAGTCCCTTGTTATATAATATACTATTATCGAGTGACAACGAAATCATTGGCCAGAGCGTATTTCAGTTGTTTTTTAACCATCATGGAACGGACAACAAACTTTTACGAAAAGGACTAACTGGTAGACCCCATTCATGCGTAAAATTGTAAAAATGCTGTATTTTTCTTTAAATTACATATACAGAAAAGAAGTTTTATTAAATTTTTACTAATTTTACATTTTTTAGTCAAAAATCAACTTGAAAAAATACAAAATACCCTTATCACTAATACTACTAGCTACATGTTGAATGTTCTAGGAACACAAAGTCATTACTCCTAATACATATTGTCCTGGATTTTCTGTCTCTTCCTCTTTGACACATATGGCAGCGCCCCCTGGTGATGTTTTATTGTTCAACTTTAGGTTCTGTTACATTCAGTAGTTTGGGAGAAACGTTTGTCATATGCCATTTTCTATTCGTCTGAATGTATTTATTATTTTATCACCGGAAAACGTTTTTCCCTTATGACTTCTTTTTTTCCTAGTGCCAAAATATACATTTTACGTTTATCCAAACTGTTTTTTCACCAAACCGGATATTTCAGTAACCACAATAATTTATAAGAATTTATTCCTGCGAAATTTATAAAATGCGAAAATATTGCCATTGGCCAGCGGTTTGACTTTTTCTACACTGTATATTCTTTGGTCCACTTATCTGTAGTGTCGACAGCACCTTTTGTTTTGTTGTAATGGAGAATAATTTCTGGTTCATAGTGCTGTTCTTCTCCAGCTACTCTATTATCAGTATGCTCACTTGAAAGTAAGATGATAGCATGTTTTTGTTTTGGAACGTAGAATACAAGCATTCTTTGATTTCTAAAAGCAAACATACTTGAAAATTCTTTCTTGTACGATCTTGGTAAAAGTTACTAAACTTGTAAAAAAAGTTGTCGGTCCTTATTTCGAATCCGCCTTCTAAATAGTCTGTCAAATCTGTGACAATCTTTTGACCTTGACCCATTTCCGCTTTGTTACCTTCTTTTCCTAAAAATCAATGAAAACATAGGAATATAAAATTTGCCTGTATTGCTTTTCAAAAACGTACCCAACGAAACTTGCATGTTTGCAATATAAGAAGTGGTGGAGTCCACAAGAGCCCATAATTTGATTCCATACTCATCAGGTTCACCCTTCATACATATAGACTCCGAATAGTGCCTTAATCTTAAATGGTACAAGCTGCTCATCACATATATGGTCACCAGGATTAATTGATTTCTCACAATTAGATGTGAAACTATCGAATAAATCTCTTATCAGAGCTAGCTTATCTACTAATTTTCGTTCTTGTCTTGTTTGAAAATTATCAAAGCATAAAACATTAGTAATTTTTTTTGAATTCGTGTCTTGACATTGGAGCAGGAATTATAGGACGACAGTAAGAAATATCTTGACACTGGAACATATCGATAGCCTCTTTCGGTCCGTGAAGTGCTCCAAGAATAAGCAACAGTCCAATATAAGCTTCTGTAGAATCAATATGTACAAACACTTCCATTTTATTCGGATTTTTTATATTCCATTTATCATATGTTTGTGCCATTCTGTTTGTTGCGGTTACTATTATAGTCAGAATATTGTCAAGAATGGCGCTAATCCAAAACCTTATTTATTTTCTATGGTATCAAAATCCAACGTCATGATTCATATTTCATAATTTGCTGAACTGTTGAATTACTTGAAGTTCAAACATCGGTCATGGTCGAGCTTGGCCTGGTTCGATTGATAATAAAAACAAATCATGTGTTATTGGCACGGAATGAAGACGAACTTCTTCATTGAATGAAAATGCCCGTAACCATAACACGAAACTTGAATAAATTACAAGATGACAGATGGCGATGAGACAGTTAAGAGTCGACAATGGAGGGCCGACAGGCGAACTCAGAGTGAGTTTGTGGCAGTGTCGAACCCGGAGTGGGTTTGCGACACTGTCGAATCTAGCGCGGGTTTACAATCTACCTGCTGATATTTGTTGATGACATTCTCATTGCCTGCAAAAATGTCTCAATGATAGAAGAAACTGCTAAGTTACTGAAAACTCATTTCAAAATGACATGTTTAGGATACACCGAAAATTACCTCGGTATACAAGTCAGAAGAGATGGAATCTATTATATAAACCAGAGAAAGTATATAACCAAACTTCTGAAGGAATTCAAGATAGAAAAGTCCAAAGGTGTCGCTATTCCCTTGGACATTGGATATTACAAAAACAGAGCTTCCAAAGAAGAAAAATTCTACAATGTCGAAATGTACTGAAGTGCGATTGGTGCACTCTTATACCTATCGGTGAACACAAGACCAGACATCAGTATCACTGCCTCGATTCTTGGAAGACATGTTAGTGACCCATATACATATGATTGGTCAGAAGTCAAACGTATAATGAAATATTTGAATGGAATTATCGATATGGAAATCAAACTTGGAGGCATTTCTCACGAGGCTGATAATATTTTATATGGCTACGCAGATGCTGACTGGGCTGGAGATAGATCAGATAGGAAGTCAAACAGTGGTTACTTGTTCAAATACATGGGTTCAATGTTCGATTGGGGCTGCAAGAAGCAGGCATGTGTGGCACTATCATCTACAGAAGCTGAATTCATCTCATTATCGGAGGCTTCTCAGCAAGCAAAATATCTAAATGGATGGCTGCTAGATTTTCAGATAAGAAATGTAGAAATCGTCATGTTCGAAGATAACCAGTCCTGTTTGAAAAGACTCGACAATGGGAAAATAAATGACAGAACCAAACATATCGAAACGAAGTACAATTTCGTCAAAGATCTGAAGCAAACGAACAAAATATGGTATCAGTATTGCCCAACAAATTCTATGTTGGTAGACTTCTTAACAAAACCCTTGGGACCAGACAAATTACGTACTTTAATTGGAATGGCTGGTATGAAGATGATGAAAAGTTCATAATTGTCGAGAAGGGGTGTTGGATAAGTATATGTAAATAATTTTGACATTATGTAATTGTCTTTTGAATAAAGAAGTTGATTCAATTAAAAATAAAGTAAACAGTTTTTGAGGTACAAGAAATAATATCTGCTAACAGATTCATCACCGGTTACCAGTCCCGCAACAACCAATTCGAGGCCCCTCCTTAGCTCCCACTGAAGGCAGATTTTCAAGTTCTCGCATTCCTCTGTATGTGTTAAGTGTTGGGGGAACATGTGTGTTTTTGACGTTGGTGTACAGTAAGCTAAGGCCCACGGGTCGCTACTCCCGTTGGCTGCAACGCCTCAGCCACCCTTGGGGATTTTGACCACTCAGTTCCATCTTTATATATATATATCCTGGAATGCCCTGGCTGTTACTAACTGTTGGTTCCTCTGGGTTTGTTTTCTCTATACTTTACTCAACAACTACTACATAATTTTCTTCCTCTACTTCTGTGGCAATGTTTTCATCTTCTAAGTCACTGGATGTATCTTCATTGATAACACTATCAAACTCTATATCATCACTTTCAAGTATACGTAACATCTTATCGTCATCGCGATTGTTTGTGAATGAAAACTGACTAATTTTCAGAACGATGTACCCTACTCGCAATATCACAAGAGAACTAACCCGAATATTCAAGTCTAAATTATATCGCATTGCGGGAAATACCCCATTTGAACTGGTAATTCACATTTTACAATTAAATGGGTAAATTCCGGTATTATTTATGCGACGATAAAGGCTGACTGAGGTCTGGAGAGACCTCCGGAATATGAAACTATTTTTTGTTCATACCAGCCGATAAAAACTACTAAATGAATCATACTTTATCGAATTAATTCATAAGCTGCCATGGACGTATAAATTAATAATGGACTCAGCAATCCCATACTGGCAATGCAGTTTGTTTTGAACCCGCTTGGTTCGTAGGCGCGCGGGTTGCGGGGGAGGAGACCTGCGATAGACTGTAACCTACCCTCCAACGACAGTGGCGCACGCAATTTAACTGATATAGATATTGATAATAACAAAAATATGTGGAATTTCATATATGATTATGTGCCTTCCTTCATATAAAGTAACAAGATTTCAGTACCATTTCATTTGGTATGTATAGAAATTTGAACCCACTGTGACGCCAATAAGAATATGAACGTCAATCCAATATTTGTAAACAATCTATGTACTCACTTATCAAAGCTGAAATTCTGGTTGTTAGAACAATTGGATTGCTTGCAAACCCAACAGTAAAGCACCATTATTAATCTCTATCTATTTTTCTATCACTATTTCAATTCAAACGCAACAAAACACCAATATTTTCACAAATAAACAACCAAAAAATGATGAGAAACAAAGCGTACTTCAACAGCGTTGCCGTACGTGCAGCATTTCAACGGACAGTACAGAATTTTTTGGAAGTTCGCACCGATTTTTCAAATTAATTCCACTAGTTTTGATTCTGGAATGTATAATGCCGAGTTTAATTTCATAAACGGATCGGAATGTTCAGTTACTAACTAGAATTCGCTGGCAATTGAGTTTGAGCTAGTGTTGATTGTTGATGAAGAATTATCAGACTCGATGTGGCAACGCCCAACTCAACAGCAGGACCTTAGGATGGTGCCTTTCAGCGACTTCACTTGGAGATGTAAATAACTGGGTCCATTATTCATTTATAAGTCCAGGTAAGCTGCAGCTAGACGAAAGCTGATTAAAAATTTACGTTTGCAAAGATACAGCAGAAACATTCGTCACGGGGTACAAACGAAGGTTGTTAGACTTTTGACATTTGTATTGTAGATATAGTTCCTTGAAACCCATATTTTTCATGAAAAAGCAATTGTATATCTATTCCGGTTTTACCAAAAATAAAGCTACGTCGAGAACTTAGAACGAAATACTGTATGAATAATTTTACGTCATTTGATGGAGCAAAAAATCAACAAATTTAAGAAATGAATTCAAAATAATGTCCTTGGTTTATACAATAATTATCAATCACATCTTGGATATTTCCTAATAAAATGTAACAGGCCTTAATGGATTTTTCCGATATTTTCAATATTTTTCATTTTGGATCAGGTACAAGCCCCTGCAATTCCTTAGGGATACATTGGTGCGTATTTTATTCATACTATAAGTTCATAGCTTAATTATTACATTTTAAGTATTATGTATAGTTGATAACCATGTAATAAGGCCGTCTCGGCCTGTTTGGTCAAAATCAAATAAATAAATAGAAAAGTACGTTATGTAACGTGTTTATAAACTTCTCCATACTCGTTTATTGAACACACGTTACTTAAGTTACTTAAATCACGCTTATATCATACTATTACCGACGAAGTGGTGGATACTATCGAAGGTGATAAAAACGAATATTATAAAATCGTTGATGAAAATTCTATCAAAATCAAGTTATCAAATTGTTATTTCAAGTGATATAGTGGGAATATTTCTCTAGATCAGTTATCTTTTTGTCGAGTATTCAATTCATAGGTCTCTTCTCGGCCACCGATATGCCGATCAATACTTCATTCGGGAGAATGTGGCCAAACACAATAAAATAAACGAACTACGAATTACTATGATTGTATTGTGACGTGTCAATTGACTTCGCCTTCTCAGATAATATCCTAGGGGCTTATGTTTTATGGAGGTGTCTCGACCTTTTTTCACGATTACATCGAAATTGGTGAAACAAATAAGTACCTTCTTTGTCTAACAGGGAAAGACCCGTATCCAATTGCCAAAGCCAAAATGTAACTTTTGGGGATATGGAATTTAAAAAAACCAAACCCTTTTTCCTTTGACGTCGAATGACTTTCATATCTCTTTCGAATAATCGATTACTCCTATGGAAGTTCAAGATCATGATTTTTTCGAGACTTCACTATTTATATAAGCAATAGAAATCACTTCATTTAAAAACATATGGTGAATATATGAAAACAAAATGTTTCTTCATATTATAGTATATTCGACAAAGACAAAAAATATTTCAAATTTCGTCATGTTCGATACATAGTTTTCTTCAAAAAATGAAGGACAAATAATGGCATTTTCAAGAATACCAGCTGTGATATGCAGGTTTTCGTTACTCCAATAGCGACAATTTTGTCTATTTATATTTCCATTTAGAAAATAGATGTCGAACGAAAGATAAGAGATAGCACTGAATCGATGAGACATGGTTTCACATAACTCCATTCTATCATAATCATCTTCACGCCTTGCGTGACATTTCCGACTCTTCTGCCATTGATCGTAAGAGCTCATGGGTTTTTCTGCAGCAAATGTTCCAAAATTTTTATTTCATCTTCTTCATTCAGTACTCTGGGATTATTTCTCAAACGAAGTAATTTAAAAATTTGCCGATTGAAATTGTGTACATTGTAGAATTGCAGTATTGCAGATGTACATAATACTCGTAGCCAAGCACTTTGAAAGATTTTGATTAGATTAGAAGAAACCGTCCATGGACTGAATGAGCATGCATTCGTTGTGAGTGGAGGGTGGAAGTGGAACTCTGTGGAAGTGAAAGTAAGTACATCCTGACGAGGTCCGATTAATAAATTAATAAATAATAAACAGTGGATGAAGTAAAAAGTGAAGTGAGAAACAACTTGTAGAAACAAAAAGATTAGACTTCTCTAGTTAGTCTTAGAACTTCTGAAAAAAAAATTAGTAATTAACTATAGGTCATTGCAAAACCAACAGAAGATTTTTCAAATTAGGATGTTAGGTGATGGTATTCTCAATGATCCACCATGAGGATTTTTTCTAAAAGAATTTAAATTTTGAATTATATACCTAGATAAAACAGATTGATTTTTTTTTTTCGAAAAATACTGACCTAGTCTCTTTCATCTTGGATCGTCTCTTATCTTCAGTAAATATATTCACAGCAGAGAGAAAATGTATTCTTCAATCTATAAATAAAATAATATAGAACTCACATCTGGGAAAAGAATATAATTTATGACTTTTGTACGTATTTTTACAGGTTTTCACTGCACATTACTTCATTTTCAATCGGGCAATCTGTTGCTGGATCCAACAACCAAATATCGTTGATTACAATACTCTCAATATTATAGAATTTCTGTATGGTTCCGAATCCGAAATCTTTGCATCAAATCAATTTTTTTATGATAAAAGTGAATATTTCCATTATATATTAAGATACGAAGGACATGAACGTTAAAACTGACGTGTGTCAGGTGTCGGTAGTTCCAACGTTGGCCAAACAAACATAACAAATTTTTCTGTGGGTCATTTTTGATGCATTGGAACTATTAGACTCCACCTATCGGCCATATTCGTGAGAAGGCCAAAGCCTTCTAGGATTCAGTGACCCTAGTGAAATATTTTCCTAAATCTGTCAAACAACCACAAGGGGCACTATTATGATTGGGGGACAGATATTTGTGCAACGTTCTTCCAAGCAGACCCAATTGCAAGTGCTTGTCTTGTAATCAAACAGAAGATTATCCTTCATTTGGCTGGGAAGGACCACCTGCAGACATGCATGTTTCGAGGTTTATTGCCTCTCATCAGTGACAGGGTGGGTAGGACAATATTATAATTGTCCTGTCCCTGCCAAATGAATAATAATCAACCGTTTAACTAATACTTCGCCACAGATGACACTACAACCCACAACAAAGTTGATCGCAGCGCCATCCGCACGTAAAATCAAGAACAAGATAAACAATCCTAGGCAGCATAGAATCCGGAAAGAGGAAACTGTAATGTTTCGAACAAGTACGAAAATATTGTGCCAGAGAGGTATCAACAAAGTGAAATGAATACGGAGTACCCTTCTCTCCAAGCGTTACCACGATGGACATTGAACTACATGACAGATATTTGTGCAACGTTCTTCCAAGAAGAACCAATTGCAAGTGCTTGTCTTGTATTTAAACAGAAGATTATCCTTTATTAGGCTGGGAATGACCTCCTGCAGACATGCATATTTCGACGTTCATTGCCTCTCATCAGTGACTGGGTAGGTCCGACAATATTATAATTGTCCTATCCCTGTTTGATTACAAGACAAGCACTTACAATTGGGTCCTCTGGAAGAACGTTGCACAAATATCTGTCAGATGTAGTTCAATGTCCATCGTGGTATTAACCAGGAAAGTAGTTGTTTTCTGACAGATGTTTGCCTTTATTTTTCCTCTTGTTGGAAACGCTTGGAGAGAAGGGCTTTTCTTGGCGATAGGCTCTCTAGCCTTTTCGATTGTCTTTGTCCTGGCACTTTATTCTTTATTTCAGTGAGATTTCATTTCACCGGGTTCCCACTGTTCCCAGCGTCGGAACTCTTTCTTTAGGTAGGCTTTGGAGAGTCCACAGAAGGGTTCTGGACCGGGAAATGGTGTGTTTGCCCCTTCTTTGGCAAGGCAGTCTGCATCCTCGTTGTCTTTTGATGACCCTGTGACCTGGCACCCACATCAGAGTTACCTGATTCTTTACTCAGTTGTCTCAGGATTTTTTACAGTCCCAAGTCGGCTTAGACTCACAAGTGTGTGACTTCAGAGCTTTTAATGCTGCTTGGCTATCTGATAGTATATAGATTTCTGCCCTTTGGGTGCCCCTTTCAAGGCATTCCTGGGCACAGATCTCTATAGAATGAACTTCTGCTTGGAATATGGTTGGGGTCTTGCCAAGGGGTTTTGAGACCCTGAAATTTTGCCCATGGCACAATATTTTCGAACTTGTTCAAAATATTACATGATTGGGGGAAGTTACTCGACATCAAAGTCAAATTGTGTGCAAATCAAAGAGCAAATTCAAACTTTAAAATTTCGAAAAAATGGGATTTAAGTATTTTCACTGAATGTAATTTTTGAGACTCGAATTGATGAAGAAAACCTAAAAAGAAATCAATCGTGGCCCCATTAGTGCGAACCATTTCATGTTCGAGTCGTACGTTTTTTTCACCCGCTCACCTGCTACCTTGAACAGAACTAGAACCAGGTGTTAATTGGAAAAGTGTCGGAATGCGCACCTCAATTGTTATGGAGTAGACATTTTAATTTAAAAAGTTGGACTGCTCGAAAATTAAGAGAAAAATAAAACGGAGAACTGTGAGAGCTAAATAATTTAATTTGAAATGGGCTCTGATTGAAACGTTTCTTCTTCTCACCTCCGATGAGTTATTCGGTAATATTTTACGACGTTTTCTGCTGAGAGCCACAAACAGAGGCGTCGTAGAGTCAGTTGGTCGGTTGATGGTAAGATGGGATTTAGTTGAGCTCATTATCGTACTAACAAATTGAGTTATTGCCTGTTACCGAAGCTCTTGCTGTATGGTATTTCAATATATTAATGAGAGTCATATTCCTAAATATTTCTGTCTACTGAACTTAATTGGGGGAATGCTTCCTTAAGGTACATTCTCAAGATTCATCTTCAGTTGATTAATTCCAGTGGATGAACAAAAATCGAATGAAAATTGCTTTTGTACTATACCAAGTGTCCACGGAAAGTGGCCCCTATAATTTTTTTGTTTTTGGAAATAATAGAATGAAAATTCGAAGATCTGTACAATGCATCAAACTGTATTATTCACAAGTAATTCAACTTCATGCAAATTCCAGATTCATCGGAAGTGACACAAACTTTCAATTTTTAAATGGATCACCTGGTATATTTTCAGTTGTTTGTCTCCATATGATACTTAGAATACAACCATTTGACATTTGATCCTTTTTGTAACTAGATGTCTATAGATTTGTTCGAATAACTGATGTCAGTCCTAAAATGTTTCGAAAAATATATCTTCACTGTTTTCAGTCAAAATGTTTCAATTATGTGAAGTTGAGTTTTGAAATTTTTAGTACTTACAATCTTCACTTACAATCTTTTTTCCAAATGGCAACTTGATGGTTCATCGGGTTACAAAAAAAAGAGCATATTATTACGATCAATTTGATATCGCCTGATATATTGTATGAATATTTAGGTTTATTGAATGAAGCGAAAAATGCAAAAATAACGTGGTTTCATAGTTCAATTGGTCCCAATAATTTTCTAAAATTTGGTGAAGTTGCCAATGTCAAAATCAAAATGGTGGGTGGGTAAGCATTTTTTGGCAGGTAATAATGTGATATGTTAGTTCATTTTGAGATAGGAGTGAAGTTACCCACACCTTCCTAGCCACAGTTTCTGACATCTGGATTTCCGAAGTGGGCACTTACTTTAAATTCCCAGAAAATCGAACATGAGGTATTTTGCATTCCTTTCATTGTTTTACATGTTCTACTCACATTGTGTCAAGAATACTCAACATTCATAGCTGACGGTCACTAAGAAGATTAGAGGAACAGGCATTTTATTTAATATGAAAAGTAAGGAACCCAGACTACTACGCTGTGGTACACCATGAGTGACAAATTCCTATTCAGAAGAGAGGGACTGAGAATTCTTCTTCGTTACAACTTATTACCTTGCATTATCTCGTAGTTCATAATTGTTCGACTTTACAAGCAACCGGGTAATATCAATAAGATCAAATGCCCTTCTTTGATCAAGAAAAACAAGATGTTTGCTTACTGTTATCGAGGTGACTTGAGTATTTCAATATACAGTGACATCATTGCACCTTGAGTTCAAACTCCTTTGAGAAAATCGTATTGTTGACTATCGAAAAATGGGACAGCCTACAAAACTGATTAACTGTATTCGGAGAGATTTGTGCTATGGCCCTATAGTTGCAGATGTTTTAGATGCCACCTATTGAAAAATGAGCTGTACAGTTCGATTATTATATCTTTACCCGTGCGTCATCATCACAATACCATAATTCTTAGCTTAGCAGACAAATGTAAACGAATTTTGAATCGCTCATAGCGGTTGTTAGAAAGAGATTTCGATAGAGGATGCGTGATTTCTTCGATCATAAATTGATGACGCATGGGTAACGATACAATAATCGAACTGTATAATGTATTACTGTGACCTGCCTCACTAAGACGTTCGACTTTATTTCTCATGATATTTCATTAGAAAAAATGCATTATTTTTGTGTGAGGGGTATACCCAATCGCATACAAGCCGTCCATTGTCAAATAATTACGGCATTCTTCAAGGATCAGTTCTTTGCTGAGGGATAATACTCTGTTTAATGCTACATACAAACCAGCGGAAGTAACTCTGGGAAAAATCTAGTTGATCACAGAGAGAAAATGCTTTAGCAGGTTTATCCACAACGGTGTGTAAGACACAGTTGTGCAGATATTTTACACAATTGTCCAATCTTCCATCATGCGCGTTTTGTGAAATTCAATTAATATTTTTGTAAGGCAATTTGTATAGTATTAATGCACTTCTACATTGCCGAAAAATACACAAAAATATGCACATCTACCATTACACAACTTGTATGGAAAACATTACAACGCATTGAACTCAAATTACACCTATTGTGCACTCTCCAATTCATTTGCACAAATTGTATACTATTTCAACACAATTGTATAAAATAGCCAACGCTTGGCAGGCGTCATCTCACCCTACCAAATGCGCATGCCCGCGACACATGCACCTGTTGAATCTTGAATATTCTGCAATGTCCACCATTTTTTTATGCTAATCGTACGTTGAAATCGGTGAAGTGAGACTAGAGTCAAAAATACCTTCTTATCATTCAGTATTTTTTGTGTATGTGTGTGGGGTTTAGTGCAATTATCTATTCATAAATCTATTGATGAAATGAAACTGTTAGAATACTTGCGAGGTTGGGAACTTCCCGCATGAATACCAAAATTTGAAGGTAAGTCTCACCATTTCTTGTTATAACATGAAACCTACAAAATTACCTACTTATAGTTTGTCATTTGTAAACCTTTGATAAGGGCATCGTCTCACCTACTTCCTACTTGCATGAGTAAAGTTTGACACGGTACCTTAGCACCTACTTTTGGAAAAAGTCTGATGCTACATTCAATTCTTTGTCTAGGAATCGCCTTCAATCGATGCTTCATTGTGTTTTACTCGACAAATCTTTAATACAATATTTCCTGGTATTATGTGAGCGCCTAAATTATAGAACAAATTCGATATTTCACAAACAATGCACTTTTGACAACAACCCTGAAATATGTCGATTCTTATTTTCAAAGAACGATTTGTAAATGTATATTCTGAAGAGGTTATATCACCGGTTTTGATGTCATGTGTGATTTTTTAAAATTGAAATATAGGTCTTGTGATACTTAATCTTGAAGATTTTTCGATACTGTATTCAGTAATAATAATTCATTTGGTTTGTTTGTAGGTACACGGTGAACAAAAATTTAGTACACATCACCTTGCCTTTGGAGTTGAAAAAATTAAGAATCAGTATAACTGATTATACAAGATTGAAAATATCGTTGGTAGTATGCCTTGTCAAACTTTTCAACGAATGGGAAACTACTGATTTCTACCCGCTATGAGTAATAACAAAATGGCCTATTATTATGACCATAGACTAGAAGCGGATTGTTTGTTGCAAAATAACAAACCGAGTATGCCTCAGTAAAATGTTGCTGTAACATAATGAACAAGAGTGTTTATGTTTTTTGAAATGATATTTTTCTTGTATTCATACCTAGAGTTCAGTTCAGTTATCTTTGTTATTTGTTGTGTTTGATGAAATAAACATTATGTGAATAAAATTTCGATTTTTTTCAATCTTCTGGAAATTGAAGGGTATAGGTATCTCAGAATGCAGAAAATGACACATACACACAAGTTTATAATTTCTGAACAGAATAAGATAAAAAGATGCCAGTAGATTGAAAATATTTATATTTATATTATTCCTTTCAGAAGTTATATGCCTCCAGCGTGTCATTCTTTGTTGAAATAATAAATAGTACCTATAAAATTTGTACATGCTTTGTACAGAAATATGTACAATGTACCTACCCAATTCGTGTGACAATTACACAAATTTGTGAAATTTTTCGCACCGTATATTTGCAGTAATTGCAAAATTTGTATTAGCTAAGTGCACAAATTGTTGCAATTTCCTACATCTCATGTTTATCATTCTTATACAATTCATGCAAAAACAGTACACAAGTTGTGTTGGTTTTTGAAACAAAACATTTAGTTTTTATTCATTCTTTGTATCTGGTGGGTACATAATATTGGTTGATAATATTTAACAAAACTATTCTGAATTATTCAACACTGAAGTGTATCGTTTATACACAATAGCTCAAATACAATATTATAGAAGAATAATGAACAAATTGGTGCTGTCAACTTTTTAGAAACAAATTGTGCCGAAATTATTCACAATTGTGTAGAAAACATACATTTATTTCTCTCTGTGATGGTTCACAACAAATAAATGTACTCAGAAGCAAAACGAAAATCAAGCAATGATAATATCATCGCGCTCTAATATATCAACTGACAAACTCAATTCATGACAAACTCAACTGCTCTTCTCACATCGATTAGTTTGGGCAAAAACTATCGAATGAAAAAAAAACATGGTTGGACTTCCGTGCTCTTTACAATTAACTCTCGTAAAATTCATTCATCTGGCAGAAAAAAAGAATAAGAATCATCAGCCGAGCGGGTTTCCAAGATCATTGTCTCTCACTGTTTCATAACCTCAGAAGTATTCGATAGACTTGTGCGAGCTAGGGAAGACTTAGCCCATTCCTTTTAACGTGTGACCGGTGAGCAAGCTGGGATTCGAACCCACGCACCTGAAGATGAGTGGATTAAGAAGGGAGCGCTTTACCCGCACGCCACCACGGCCCATAATATTGACATAAATCACTAGCCGAGATCTATGGAATTTTCATGTGTTCAAAACAAAAATTGAATGTTTTTTTAATGAATGATTGCTTCTATACAGTAAAATAATATCTACCTTAAATTTGATCTGAATCAGATTACAAATTCTTTGAAAACACCTAACCTAGCGCTTATTTGAATGTTTTATGTCTACATTCGTGTACTTGAATTCAAATTCTCGTAATAAATGATTAACGGTAAACGATAAAAGGTTGGTTGAATGTGGCAAAGTTGCCGTTTTCAGATGTCAATTACGTGAAAAAAAACTGATCTAGCCTCTCTGTTCCTGGAATTATACAGGAAAATTCGAATTTTGGGAAGATTTTTGAAAGCTTCTGGCACTTTGTCATTGCAACTTTTTGTGTAATATCCAAATATAGAAATAAAAATTGTACACAAAGTTTCGTACAAATGGGCCCACCCTCAACTTTTTATTTTCAAACACGGGCCTGTACTTTTCGATGTGTTTCAAATACTGTGTTTTTCACTCCCTATTCTCCGATATTTTTCGATTAAGCTGAAATTTTGAAATTTTACTTTCAGAACACTCTGTAGTTCATATAAAAATATTACGCCAATATGAAACATGACTCACAGCATTTGAAAAATGCAATAATAAAACGAAAAGTGGGGGTTGCCCCATTTGTACGATACTTCATATATTGTTTTGATTCACATATCACAAGTTGCTATGATAAAATTCCGAAAGGTTTAAAAAATCTTTACAACATTAAAAGATACAGGCAAAAAAAAATCCAGAATCAAACAAGCTAGTACAGATTTTTTTGTTTCACGTAATTGACCTCTGAAATACGCACTTGGCCTCAATTTAACCACCCTCCTATCTTTCACTGTTACCGGAATCCCCATGCATAGACTCGAATTTGAATAGTATATTAACGATACGTCCTTTTTTTCATTTTTGTAACTGCTTGATATAGCTCTTATCCCCAATATACAACAACAACAATCTATGCCTACTCAAGTCTCAATTATTGCTTAGTTTGCTACGGTAACTGCGGTAGATTGAATAATTTGTTGATTTTCCAGAAAAGAAGATATTGAGAACCAAGCATTTAAAAAAAAATTGTTACTTTTGTCACCAGTTATTTGCTGAATTGGGCATTTCAATTGTATATTTTGAATTGTATTACTCACAAAAAGATACATCACAAGTCTCAGGAAATATAGAGATACTACCCTGCCTTACATCTGGCTACATTCTAAGACGAAATTACCATCTGTCTCTAACGGACCTCAAGTATATCATAAACTTCATTAATTAAATTTGTAATCTCAATAACTTAAAGAATGGTTTGGAAAGTCTCCTCTACAAAAATGCCTTTCATTCGCTAGAAGAATCCTTATAAAATGATTAGACTACTTTGAAATCATAAATGTTGGCATTGATTTTTTTTCCGTCAGATATTTCCCCGTCAGGCCCTGAAGCTCCAGAGAGCGCACTGGATCATTTGCCACAGTAACCACTTCCCACGCCTTGGGGTAAGTGACTATTGGGTCCGAGAATAATGTTCCAGGAGCAGGCGGAGTGAACCCAGGATGACGGCCTTCTGCATCCGTCCGGCTAAGATTTCTGCCATATCACCGCAAGCCGGTATGATTTTTAGATTCGAGAGCCATTGTGTCCATCATTCCACCAAGGACCTCTTTTATCAGAATGATTTGGGTCAAGTCTGGCTTGTACTTGCCTGAGGATGGGAAATGAGTAGTTCCAATAGATTAGACACTTCTCATTCTCCACAAGGGATTCAATATCTTCCGGAGCATAAGGCAACATTGGTGTCTCATCTATACCGTATGAATGTCGAAGATGGTAGAACAACACTCACAACGCTGCGTTACTCCTGTGCTGCTCTCGGCTGCTCCACGACACGCTTGCGTTCATCTTTATACTATTTTCTTGCTTATCACTAATTATATAATTTCCATTCACCAGTACCATTAAATTTTTATATTTTTACAATTTTATGCATTCTTATGTATTAGACGATTTCAATACTTGTCTAAGGAAAAAATTGTATATTATATAACAAGGGACTAAAGTGCACTTCAGTCCCGGAAAGTATTGTATTTTATTGTGATTATCGAAGAAAATTATTTCCGGAAACAAATTAAGCGCTAGTGGTGTATTGGAATTAGAGAAATTCATTCCTAATTTTTACGACTCTGAGCGGCTTTATCTCACAAAATACCACGAATTTAGGAGCGACAATAACCTCCAAATTTTCATCTGTATGTAAATCAGCAATCAACACCAGAACCGGAATATTGAATCAATATTATTCATCGGAAATGTGGCGAATCTACCCACTGATAATTTCATTCAATTTGCTGATTAACTCCCGACCAAAATCCATCTTCATTGTATATTCATGATATAATCCGGCCAAATCGGGTCCCAATTCGCAGAAAACGCGGCCAAATTTAAATAATCGAAGTATTTTTCAGGTCGTTTCTTTCTGATGGATTGCAATGAATACGCAACGTGCTACAACTGGTAAACAGATCTCCCTTTTCATGTAAATATAAAGAAGCAAATTCAGATGGCGTAAATTCTCTCTGCCTTCCGAACTGCGTCAGCTGAAAATAGATGGAACGGGCGGAACGTGAACATTCGAATCGGAATCGCATGTAATAGAGGAATTCATGATTCAGTATTGCTTGCATTGAAATCTGAAATATCAGAGGTGAAATACGGGATGATACAGCTCCTTATGGTGGGCCTCACATGAATGGAAATGTATAATTTATTTCAAAAAGTGCTGGCTGGAAGAAAGTGGCCAATTTGTTCGAGCGAGTCGGGAGAAAAAAAAAGGAAAATTGTGATTCCGGATCGGATCCCAATTTGATGGAGCCAATGCAAGAAGAGATATTTCAGGATAAAATACATCCGCGTATTGTTCAAGAATGATGTATCGGATTTCCAAACAAAAGCGATATTAGCTGTCATTTCTAGAAAACAGCTCTGAATAGAAATTGCTGGAATTCATCAGAAAGAAGACCTTCGAAGATTATTCACAAGACTTATATTGGGTATCACTAATATTATACAGGCATTCTATTGTTTCAGTTTATGTATATTCCAAGACATTAGAACTTAGGACGTCGAGACTTTGTCGGAAATATCCATTTCATCAAGAAATGTTAGGTGACTTAATAAATAAATTATCGGGGGTATTACCACGATTTATACTATCGATAGTAATTCTGTCGGAAATCAACAAGATCAAATTGCTTGGTAACACCACTAGTTCGCTAGGACGAGTGGTGTTACCTCAAAGCAATTTGATCGAGATTAAGATTTCTGACAGAATTGACGATAGTATTGTGAGCACGAGTTGAATTTATTCAGATAATTCCAAGAGCCAACGAAGTTAGGAAAACGTATATCTTGTTAATTTTAGTTCAATGAATAAAAGCTGTCAGACTGACATTTATAATGTCATCCTTGCTAGCAAGATATATCCTTCATTGTTGTTTGCATGCGTGGTTGCCCATGACGACTTGGTATTACCGGCTCAAAAGGAACGAACTGTGTACTATCAGTGAAGCACCGTTTCTATTGGTTCTCATATCGCAGGAGATCATTTGAATTAAACGAATTATTCCGACAGAGTCAAAATACACATTCTTACTAGGAAAATATCAGGAAAATTACTTACAGAAAACACCAACTTCTCCTTACGGACATCGAATTACATCTGGCATACATTTGTGCAATTTTTCTAAAGAGCACAATAAAAGTTTGCAAATGCTCATACTATAGGTTTGTCTCTCTCCTAACTGAACAATTTCAATAAATCCTGGTAAAAGCAGGTTTATGCATATGACCCATTATTGCAAACGCTAATTTTAATAAAACAATTTAATCTAATTTTTCATTCGGTTGGAAATGCTGCTTGTATACATGTTTCAAGGTTCTTGCCTGTCATAAATGCTATAGGATGGGCCAGGCAACATTAGAGTCATCTCATTCCATCAAACAAACAATGGTGACTAATTGAAACATGTCATTGTCACTATAACTTTTTCTTTACGGATTTTTTGGAATTACTCCCTAACGTGCAAAGTTTTCTCCTTCCAATAGAACGTATCTATTTCTTCTCGTACGAGTCGCTGATACTGAATTAAATCTGACATTTCAATATCCGTCGTGATATTAGCCAGGAAACTAGTAGTTTTCTGTCGGATATCTGCCTTAATTGAGGAGAGAATAAGGGTTTTTTACTGAAATTCAGTCTATTTTCTGAAGCCATCAGACTTTGTCTGAGGTTTTCTAGAGGTGGCGCTGCGACTGTCTTTTTACGAGGCGCTGCATCCACCTCAGAGAATCATTTCAAGTACCAGTGAATTGCGTGGCATGGTCAAGGACGTCGATGACTGTAAAAGTTGTCAGATCTACACCTTGCACCAAAGAGAGGCAATAGCTCGAAACTAGTCTCTAAGTGGTCAGGTGGTCAAGTCCTTGATCATGTTGGGCAGGGTTCTGCTATTTGATACAGAAATGAGGCTGTTTCCCGGATTCTAGGAAGAACGTTGCACGGATATCTGTCAGATTTAATTCAATGTCCGTCGTGGTATTAGTTAGGGAAGCAGTTGTTTTCTGTCTCATTATAAATGAGATAACTAATTCATAATTTATTATGAGATGAAAAAAAATCTATCATGTCTATGAGATGAAAAAAAATCTATCATGTCTTTTCATAGCCATCGTAGTTAATTTTGAAAACAACTTGATAATATTGTTAAGCTGAATGTATAAAACGTGTTCCTTACAATATTTTAGCAATATTGTTAAAAAAATTGTTGTTAAAATTGTTATTTCCGTCAACCAGCTGCACACCCTTAAGAGAACAACCCTCAAAAGTCTTCGAAAGAATTGTCCGAGCTAGGGAAGACGCAGACCTTACCTTTTAACGTGTGATGCCATGCACGAGACCGATGACCATGCTGGGAATCGAACCCATGACCCTTAGGTTAAGAGACCAGCGCTCTACCATCATGACCATCACGGCCACTTGATAATTTTCATTTGGTTTTTTCAATTTAAACAACAAATTACGAGTTTTAGTGAAAATCCCTGTATATGTTGGAGTGGCATGAAATTGAATAAGAACACATTCAGAAATACACTCCATAAATCAAAAACGTGATTACATACGAACCGTTCTATGTTCTGACATAATAACTAAGTACACAACCGACGTCAAAATAAATTGATTGAAACTTGAGGCCTAACCGGACATTTTCTCGGAACCGCATTTTTTTGGGAGTCCCATTAATTACCTGGACGGCGCTATATCTCGCAACAATTCTCCTCGGACGGGCGCTGATGACGAGGGTCTATACACAATAAATTAACTGATATTAATAGCACAATCTCCGTGGCAGTCTGTTAATCAATCTAGTTTCTATTATGTCGGGATGAGGTGTTGATTAAAATATAGATCGTTTCTTTTTAAATGCAAATTATGCAGGCTGAAAATGTGATATTTCTATTTGGATTATGTTTTATATTGATTTTTAACGTGCCGGTGGACGAGGTGTGAAATACTTTGGGTGAGGCTGATTGGAGTGCTTTTTTTGATTGGTTGCTGCAGTAATTGAAAGACGAGGCGGGGCAAACTTCTTTCATCAAAATTACTCGTAGGGCAATTTGTTCGGAAATATTAAATATTGGTTGCTTGATTGAAAACATATTTTTGTGAAACCTGAAAATAATAGAAACAAACTCATTTTCACAACTTTTTGTTCAAATTATATTGATAATGAAACGAATAAAATCGACAGAAACGTGTGGAGAGAAAGGTTACTTCGACTTTGTCGATTTTACTCGATTCCTTATCGTGATAATCTCCAACACATATTTTTGAACTTGGTTCGAATTAATAACATGTTAACTTATTATATTGCTTATTTATTCTCACGTTCAGGTGAAATCGTGTCCCTGCACATTTAGTACATTTCGCTCAAATTATGATATGTTGTAGATCCTGGCATCCTCATCAATACGTAGTCCAACATTCAGATCGATCCTATGACCAGTTTTCGAGCTACATGGTTTTAAAAATTCGATATTTGCTATTTTGGGTAGTACGCATTGATTTAATTTTAGTGCTCCAATTCGAAATTAAACTTTCTCAGAAATGAAATCATCATATCTCAGTTGTAGCTTATGAGTCTCCCCATTCGATCAAATAATAATTGAATGCTTACAAACAATGATGTCATGTCATGTCATTGACACCCTGTATAATGTAAAATCATTCGTTTCGTATATATCAAAAATGTATTTATGAATGCTATTTCAAGTAGGTATCTATGAAAATTCAGAACTCAATTCCGTCGATCAATATTTTTTGTAAATAACCTAAAATAAATAGTTGAAATAAGAAAATACCTATGCAGGTAAATTCAATTCATTCCCATTGGCAGAAGTGTTCACAAAAATAATCTTCAATTACTTGTTTGATGAGGTGGGGGGGGAAGAAAAAGCATTTACCAGCATTTACCAGCTATTCGATCAGGTATTTCTATTAAAAATATTGGAATGAATGCGGTTGGCTGTAAATCAAGGAGGTGATGGGGTGGGGGTGGATTATTCTATGAGTCATTTCAGTTCAGCTTTCATATCCTAGTAACAGTTATGAACAATTCTTAATAATGATATAACTTTGTTCATGACATCATCAACATACAATCATATGAATCCTCATGACCATGCTCTTCAAAAAATTGTCAAATTATAACCGTTTGTTTTCTAGTTTCAATCGATTGAGTGAAAATAAAAACGATTATGGTATTGATATTTATCTATTTCTATAAACATTGTTTTCCCATGCTGTAATGCAACACCCTTTGTTAGATCTTATTTTTATTCGAATGGAGGGCTAAGCTACAACTCAGATGTGATAAGTTCATTTCTGGGGAAATTCAAATCTGACTTAGAGCACAAAATGAAATCGATGTATAATATACTCAAAATATATATATGATGCCCGGATCCACAACATAACACAATTTGAGCAAAATTAGCAAAAATCCATTTTACCTAGTAAGAAATGTGCGGGGTCCTTTGGCAGGTGCTTATAACTCTGGTGACAATGCATTATGCAATTTTCGGAAAAAAAAATTGTTGCTCCAAAATGGCAGATGACTTTTGAGATTATAGTCTGATCCTATTCAAAATTAGTATGATAGGATTCATGAATTCAAGATGGCGGCCCCAGAAAAAACAAACGAGCTTTGTGTTGTATAATTTGTTAATCTTTCGATAATTAATATGTAGGTTATCTTGAATTTGTAACACATTGTATATTGCTATCCATTTGATTTTCTACTAGTGCGGAAAGTGACACTTTCAAAACTGAAATGCGTGCGGGAAAGTGGGTAAAAACGCACGGTATCAAAAAAAGTTCCTAATTCATTCGTAAAGTGTCTTTCCCGCCCTTAATTGCTTGCTTGGTCAACGGTAGTGGCGTGCAGGAAAGTATCACTTTCCGTACTTGTTAGGAAAATAACTATTTTGAAGGTACTTTCCCGCTCTTGACAGTAAGTATAACAATTTTCAATTGTACGACAATATATTCAATTTACTGAGTATGAGGAAGTTATCGAGGTCTTCCAGAAATCGCATTTTTCAAGGAATGCAGAAAAATCCGACAATTATTGGAATGTTGGATGAATTGTATTAATTTTTGACGAGGCTGTTCATAAATAAATTGAATTTTGTCAAAAGAAGTGGTGTTTTCTAGGAGCAATTTTACTCTCTCTATATTATGAATATTGATAAAAAATTGCTCAACAGAAATTAATGTTATATATTCTAGTAGGAAAAATTATCGTATTAGATACTGTCAATCAATCGGATCGTTCATCCATGCTGAAACAAACTTACAAAATCAACTAAACCCACACACGTCCAAGCCGTGAATATTGATTCTTTGTCTGAAGAACAAAATCATTTGAAATCCATGAAGCTTTCAGTTCGTTGAATGCTCTCAAAACGGCACGAAACTATAAACGATTCTATTATGTGAAGAATCGTAGATCAAAAGCATGAATAAGCAGATAAGTCCAAATAGCGTGTATTGTTTGAAATACCACGCATCGTAAGCGACGTGAATGATGTAGCATGTTATTACTTGGAAATCTATGTAACCAATAACAATAATTTAATCATTGAGACTCGTAAGATTACAATAAAACCTATAACAACACTTCATATTAATAATCTGGCATCTTGAATAACACCATACAAATGGTTTAATAAAGACATTATCGAGATATTGCTTTCGGTGCCAGCGGCGTAGACATTTCATTTTGTTCGGTGGAGTGTATGGAACGAACGGTAAAGTACTTAGTTATGAATTGAGAAATAGTACATTAAACAACGTGGTTTGAAAATTACTCTTTGCACACGAGCGAAATAAATTAGTAGACTGATCCGAAGGCAAATAGAAAACATGCGAATCCTATTTATCTTTGTGAAAGTCCTTTTTATCAACCCTTAATTTGGCAAAACTCGATTTGGTTAACCCACTACGAAAAAACTGGTTTACCTGTTTCTTTGTTTCTTTTACCACTATCAGGACCTATTTGTACAAAAAATGTGAGAAATTTATAATTAGCAAAAATTTGCGAGTTTCGGCTTATAGGACACACTGCGAAATAATGAGAGATGTGTTTCAAATATATTTTATGTATCATTTAAGATACAATGCCAATAAATTACTAAAGAAAACTGAAATATTTCAAATGCCTATATTTGCAACGAATATGAAACTGTAACTTGCATCAGTAAGGAAAAATCAAACCTAATTGTTGTAGATAATGAAGGTTGTAGAAGCACAGTTGCGGTTTTTTACCAAACACAGTCTTACATCGCATCAACCCAGTAAGCTTCTCTGGACTTCACAATCAGCATCGACCTTTTATGGATATTGAAAAATGATTCATTTTATCAGAACATTACGGGTTGCGGACTAGGAGCTACCATTCGCTTGATTTTCCTGGATTTATTTGTAGTTCCAATAATTTTCTTTCGCGTCCATACAATTTTATTATATCTGAACTGTATGCACTAAATATGATGACATACCCACAATACCTATCAAAATATTTATAGCAACAAAATCTGGTACCACACTTTCAACAACTGTGTCCTGACAAGAATATAAATGGGTATTCTCCTTAATAAGCTGTATGAGATCTAAATTTAAAAAATCATAAAATATTGCAGAGGTGATTGTATTTCATTTGGTATTGAAAATTTATTATCAGGTATGTGTACTGAACACACATCTTCTTCACAAGACACACGTCTTTTATTGGTTTTACTTGATTTTGCTTCCTTAGTATTTCCATAATTTTTTTAACTTTGTTCTGCTTCTTTGATTTCCTGTTCTTTTTCCTTTACGAGAGATCTTGTCTTCAGTAGGGAGAAAACATATGACAGAATATTTGATTCTTCACTCTGTTCTGCGAAAAAATGTCGGTAGAAGTAGTAGTAGTATTTACGGGGAGGCTATATACTACAGCCAATCAAGTTGGCCCTCATGTTGCATGGTATTCTGCCTGCCTATGGTTTCCACCTGTTTTCCTCAAAGGTGTGTTGTGAATAGGTGCTTGTTAGAGGAGCCATTTCCTTCAATCTGCGTCCTCAAGCCCTGGTAGGGCTGGTTCTCGATCGGGTGGTGCGGTGGCCGCGGGAGATTCATTCACCGGCTACCAGTCCCGCAGCACCCGATCCAAGGCCCCTCCACAGCTTCCACCGAAGACCAGATTTTAAAGTTCTAGCAGCGAGTTCCTTCGATGTGCCTCCTCGTGAAAATCCTGGTAGGGCTGATTCTCAACCGGGCGGAGCGGCGGTCGCGAGTGATTCATTACCAGCTACAGTCCACTAGCACCCAATCCGAGGCCCCTCCTTAGCTCCCATTGAAGGCAGATTTTCAAGTACTCGCATCACTCTGTAATGTGTGAGTGGGAATGTGTTGAGTGTATAGGGAACATGTTATTTTTAACGTCGGTGTACGGTAAGCTAGGGCCCACGGGTCGCTACTCCCGTTGACTGCAACGCCTCAACCACCCTTGGGGTAGCAATTTCGGTATCCGATTAACTGTTGAAAATATTCTCAAGTTCTTCTGCAATTGAGCTAGGAAGTGAGGAAAACTCAAATTATTTTGACTCGTCAATATCTGATGGAGGGGGAAGAAAGGCAAATACTTTATCCTTTGCTTTAATATGGTGTATTTTGAGTAGAACTTAGGTTTCTTGGCAATTAAAAAAGGAATATAATTATTCGTTTTGTAGTAAAAATGCACTTAACTTATTTTGGTAATTTATTTAATTTATTAACTGGCCTTAACCAATACCTGACTTAATTTATATCACAGTCACTATTTCAATTTATCTTCACCGTCACTCTCTATCTGCGGTCTCTCGAACTATATCGGCAACTCTGCGACTATATATCTGCCCTCTCCCGTCGAGTGCCTTAAATACAAGCAGATTCTTTTCATAGTTCTCGAAATGTCCAGACTACGCGTCCATCCAGTCAGATGGCTCTTATAACTTCGAAGGCATTTGATTTCATTCGAGCTGGTTCTCGGCGATGAGTCATAGTTGTCGATCCGCTAGCCAGCACACGTTCATTGCTCTTGGGGTGCATAAATAATTAGGTGATCAGGGCCGGTATCGAAATCGTTACAGTTTGATTCAGATATCGAAATAACGTAGCCAAAATATACAGAAAACAATTTACAAATACCAACTCAGAAAATTAGTTATATCGACAAGAATTTCATGCATAATCCATTTTTTCTCTGCTTTGCGTCGTTCGGGTAATGGCAAGTATTTAGTGAACTTCGATTTTAAAACGGACTGAAAAGAACAAAACAATTCTCCAAATTCATAACTCCTCACAGATTTACAACCTCATGCAGATTGTTATAAAAATATTTGATTATGCATTCTGAATAGCCAAATACTTTATATAATTTGCAGTGCAATAAACTTGTTAGTGGCTTAGGTTAATCATTAACAAGCTATTTGCAGACAACAAGATTCTTAATGCCAAACAAATATTTTGCCAACGAATTCTGATGTAAATTCACAAAAATAAAATCAAGATAACACCCATCGAACACCGCTATGAAATTCGAACAAAAAATAAAAACATGAAATATCACTTGCGAAAAATCTTCCAGTCAACGGCAATGCTCAGCTGAATTTCTCGCACCAAAAATATATAATATACTACCAGACAACCTAAAATTCATCAAAAGTTATATCTCCTTCAAATACCATGTACTCAAAATAATGGATGACCACTACAGAGAGAAATATACTGAATAACCTGATAGACCTAAAGTTTCTACAATAAAAATTAGACCGCCCTATATCACTCAAATACGACATTTTACCTAACTATGACTACAAACCTACCAAAAACCCTATACTTTGGCCAAAAAACAAACAAAAATGCTTTCTAATTAGTTTTGATATTTTACATATGTGAATATTTAAATGTTTGACCTTTGTGATTTTGATGTTTTAAAACCCATGAGATTATTTTTATGTTGCGATTATTTTAATATTATGAAATTATTGATATATTGATCTTCATAGATCTTTCGAAAGCATTCGATACTGTGTGTCACGAAAGATTGATGGGAAAACTCGAAGCATATGGGATAAGGGGTATAGCATATAACCTTATAAAAAGTTATCTCACTGAATGACAAAAACAAGTAAACATAGATGGTATTGAGAGCGAAACTTGTATTGTTACTTACGGTGTACCACAAGGAACTGTGTTAGGTCCCTTACTATTTACAGTATATCTGAATAGTCTATTGACAATGGAAAATTAAGGGAAAATCATCAGTTTTGATGACACATTCATAATATACAGAGCGGATAAATGGGATGAACTACAAATAATAGCAGAAAGAAACATGAAAATAATAAAAAATTGGTTCCAATTGAACAAGCTTTCCTTAAATGCGAAAAAAAAAAACAAGTACCAATCTACCTTTCGTCTCATATGCGAATCATTTACCAAATTTGGGAAATTTAAAAATTGACGATGTTACCGAAATTTCCGAAGCGGAATCTATAAAATACTTAGGAATTGAAGTAGACAGACATTTCCGGGGGGACCTCAAAAAACAACGTGCGAAAAATCAGAGGATTACTATCAAGATTCAGGTATCTGAAAAAATTCTTGGACATACCACAACTCAAAACAATATACTATTCATTATATACTATTCCTACGGAATTCTGGGCTGGGGAGGGGTGAATGATGTTAATGGATTTTGAAAATTAGTTTAGCAAAACCCCAAGATTATCCCACCGATCTATACATTGAAGCCCAAATATTTGACATTAGGCAGCTTTACAGCTTGAATATTCTAACCGCTGTTTACAAAAAAAAATTCTTCTTAGTACATCTCATACCTATGAAACAAGACAAAAAGAATTAAAGTATTGCTCTTAGAGACAGTGGAACCTATAATTAATTCAAAAATAAAACAAAGAAATGGATACTGAATAAAGAGCGTCATTTCTTGCACAACATAATAAATAGCTATTAATTTCATTGCTCTCCTCATAAGATGCCAATATATCCCACTTATGATTATTATATAATGTTAAACATTATATATTCAACCCTTAAAATTTCATTATATTTATCGATTTCATTGTATTTTCCAGTAATCATATAATCAAATCATATTGTACTATTATTGAAAATTCATGATAAGCTCTTAGTACTTGTAATGAATTATATATTTTATTGTTATATGGTCATGTCTATCAATTTTACTGTGATTTTAAATTATTTCTATTGTATTTTAATTTTACAACTCAAATTTAATTATTTTATTATATAACTCATATTTTATTATTCCCCTTATACCACGTAAGAGCTGAAAACTTCAGTTTCTGTGGTCTCCCTGTTTATTCACAAAAATCTTCTAAAATATTGTATTTTATCTCAGATGAATAAACATTATTATTATTATTATTATTAGATAGTTATATTTTATTATTATATTATTAACACCTACATCACGCACAAGCTTTTGAAGCTTCAGTGATCTTCATGTCTATTTTCAAATTTCGATTGTATGTTGTATTTTGAAAATTTTAAAACTAAAATTTAATATTATCATAATTATTTTCTAGTTATTTCTAGCTATTAAACTTTGACAATTGAAAATTTTCAGAACAATCTGCAAGGCGTTGAGAATCTATATGGGATTATAAATTTATATCGAGAGTGAAAAATGTTTTTTATTTAAATAATTAATTAACCTGTGGTAAGTCCATTGTATCCCGAAGTGAAGTAGTATGACTGTTTGAAGTAGAAAAACTCCAAGTCTTCTCCACAATTTAATATCGCCATCGATTAGTTAGGTGGTGACAACCATCGATTAGTCATTAGAAAAAGTACATGTTTCGAACCTAGGCAGGTTCATCATCAGCTGAAGGTAAAATTATGGAGAGAAGTGAAAAGAGGAAACAGGTTATCGAATGCTAGTCGAGCAAATTTAGTCAGTTCTACAAGAAGATTGAGTTGAATTAATAACTTGAAAATGTTTTAACTGAAGTTGTATTTGAACTTGAAAACTTCAACTGGGAATCAAGCGAATCATTGACTCGTGAGTTTTTCTGAATTGGTAGTGATAATAAGTTATTTCATTCATTACCCTCTACTCATAAAAGTTATTAGACGGAAGAATAATTAATAAATATTCATAAGGCAAAGCCTTTTGTTTTATTCGATCTGTATGAACGTATACAGGCCGTTTCTTTTATCATGTGGTAACATTGCTATATTCTAAACCGTAATAGATACAAAGACGATTAAATGGGAAAAAATGTTACTATTGTGGTGAGCAGTACATTGGTCAGAGAAAATCTACGGGGACTCTCGCCCTTCCCGACTTATACAGGGAAAACTAAAAATGTTGTTTTCGGTTTTTTACGAATAGAATGGTTATTTCAGAAAAAATGAAAAAATGAAAAACAAAAGTTTTATTGTATTCAAAATGTACTAGAACAACGTAATGATGAATTTTTAATTAAACGTTCCGTGTCAACACGGCCACCATCAACTATTTTTTTCAAATACGGACCTGTCTATTTCATCACAAATATTGATAAAGCGATGAAATCACAATTCAGTGGTGTATCACACTTGACATTTTTATAGCGTTTCATATAAAATAACTGGCATCATCAGTTACAACAATTTTTAATTACGGACCTGTCGTTAGTTCTTTTGTAAATTGTTTTGGTTTCTTCAAAACTCATTCAACTATTAGGATACTTCAGTCATTACCCAATACTTTCGATAGAAAGATATCCCAACACAACGAACATTCGTATTTTTCCTTTTTGGGGATTTTTGTATTACAGTAATCCATGATTCAAGGCTGATTTCTCTTGTATCAATTTTCACACGGATTATTTTTATAATTCTCAATCCTGGAAGTAATGAAAATATCAGTTTTTGATCAAAATACAAGTGTTGTCTAATTTGGTACAATTGAATAGCATCTCAATTCTTTTACCATATTTAAACACTTAGGCTTTGCTTGATTTCTATGGCAGGAAAAATAAATGAGTTGTTGATATCTGTTAAGAACTGTCAGACATTCAAGCACTCGGTTACATATTAAAGATGTATTCGAATGACGAAAGGACTGATATGCTATTTACTTATGCAAAATCAAATAGAAATCCTTATTTGGCAAGAAATATGTAGGTATGGTGAACTATAATAGCCGAATCGTCGCATTCCAAACATTCAAATGTTTAGACGATTAGAAAGAAATTTGAGAGACTGTGGTGCATTTGACAGAAATAAAACTAGAAAATGAGTTGTTACTGAAAGTATAAGGAACCAAATAAATGTTTTGGGTAAGCAAATATTACCTTATAAAGACTAAAAAGTAAAAAATACCATATTTTTTTAAATCTAGGATTGGTTAGTTACAAAAATATTTCTAATCAAGATTGTTCTTTACGAGAAATTGCCCACGAACTTGGGATATCTGTAAAATCTACTAGAAATATTTTGAAAAAGAACAAATACAAATGCTACAGGATACGCAAAGGTCATCACCTTAATGAAAGGGATTACGAAAGGAGAGTACGATTTGCGAAATGGTTAAGACGTAGAAATAGGGAAATTCGAAATATTTCTAAAAAAATTATATGGACGGACGAATCAAAATTCACCAACAATGGTTAGTTCAACAGAAACATCCATTGTAGGTGGAATAATACGAATGAACATTTACATAGAGAAACCAATTTCCAGGAGAGGTTCGGAATATATGTTTGGTTGGGAATTTTGGGAACAAACATACTAGGTTCTTTATTTTACGATGAGCATTTGAATGGTGAAATGTATTTAAATTTTTTATCCAATGAGTTTGATGGCTACTTCGATAAATTGCCATTAAGCACCCGCCGTGAAATAAAATATTTTCAACAAGACGGTGCCCCTCCCCATAATGCAGCAATAGTAGGGGAACATTTAGATGCAATATTCCCAACAAAGTGGATTGGAAACAATGGACCAATTGCCTGGCCAGCTCGATCCCCAGACCTTACTCCTTTGGATTTTTTTGTCTGGGGATATATAAAGGATAAAGTTTTTTCGACACCTAGTACCGGTATCGACCATCTCAAACAGAAAATAAGAGATGCATGTAATAGCATTACAACCATCATGCTAGAAAATTGCCACAGAAATTGTATGGACCGACAACTTCTGTGCATTCAACAAAGAGGTCGTCAATTCGAGCATTTAATGTATAATTCTTTTTCTGTATTGGATTTATTTTCTTCCACAAATTCATTATGAAATAAATTGTTTTTCTATTTGTTTAATTTCTTCTCCTCTTAAGTAAGTTTATTTCTGGGGTAAATTGCTATCGTTCGTCTATGAAACTGCAGAAATCTTTTATGAATTTTTAAAGTATTAATTCAATTTTCATAGATACATTCATTCAAAACGTCACTGATAATTTTTATATCGAAGCGTTAGATTCTGTGGAATTCATAAACAAAGTAACGACAGGACCGTAATTAAAAATTGTTGTCACTGATGATGCTAGTTATTTTATATGAAACGTTATAAAAATGTCGAGTGTGATATACCACTGAATTGTGATTTTATCGCCCTATCAATATTTGTGATAAAAAAGACAGGTCCGTATTTGAAAAAAATTGCTGATGATGGCGGTGTTGGCACGAAACGTTTGATTAAAAATTTATCGTTAGGTAGTTCTAGTACATTTTGAATACAATAAAACTTTCGTTTTTCATTTTTTTATATTTTCTGAAATAACAATTCTATTTGTAAAAAACGAAAACAGCATTTTTAGTTTTCCCTATACAAGTTGGGAAGGGCGAGAATCCCCGTAGATTTTCTATGACCAATTTACTGCTCACCACAATAGTTTCCTTTTTTCCCATTTACTTAATCGTCTTTGTATCTATCTATTACGGTTTAGAATATAGCAATGTTACCACATGATAAAAGAAACGGCCTGTATAGTGTATATAATATACTACAATTACAGCAGTTGGTGAAAACATTTAATGCTAGTCAGCAACAATTACCAGGTCTTTCCGTTTGGTAGTCGAAAAGATTAACTGTCTGAAAATAATGATGCATTCCTAGAAACCAAGTCACATAGTTATATCCTGTGGACGATAACATTCGATTCGCTCCATAAAATATTTGTTATCAATTTTTGACAAGCTTTATATAAGTGAACTCATCAGCCGTTATAACAATATGCTACAAAATATAATTTATGTTAGAAGGGAAAGAGGTTTTATCATTAAAGTGTTAATTTCCTGTCAGTCTGGGTGAGTGAATGTTTTGGTTGAAATAATATAATTTTCATTGAAACGCATTGGTAGTCCGTGTACAATGGAATTGTATAGTCGATAGTTATGTCTCTTTCTCTCTCATGCATTCAACCATAATGTCATCTCACTTATTGTGTCGTCTATAGAAATCTATGGTACACGGAATCCGACCCCTGAATTCAACTTTGTTTCAGTACCTAGGTTTTCATAGTCGAAATGTTCACAACTCATAATGCACAAATATTCCAAACAGATTAAATTATATTTGAAAATCTTTTATAACGTTCGAACATAACGTCAAAGACAGATTTCAGAGTACTTATACAAATAAAATTCCAGTAAGATCTGAATCTGAAGGAATTCACACAAGGAAAATCAACCATAGACGCGATTCATACACTAAAGCAAGTGATAGAAAAAACCCATGAACAGCAAGCATTTGACTCGATAAAAAGAAACCAACTCATATAGCACTGTAAGAATTAAAAATCCCACAAAACTGAGAAAGCTCATATCAATGACGATGAAAACAACAAGATCACAATAAGGATACAAAAAGGAGAAACAGGACTCACTGTCAACGACGTTATTCAACCTAACTTTAAAATATGTGGTGAGGAAAATTACCAAAAGGAATCTTAGGACAAGAGGAGGACAAGTTATTATTAGGTCTTTATTTAGCAAAAATACTAATTCACAAAATTACAGAGTACACATGTATACCTATAAAATTGCACAACATGTAAAACACTTATATAATTAATCAAATTTAAAAGTAACGAGCACATTTGAAAAATATATTTGTAAATAATGTTTCACACATGTACATTAAACAAATATTGTTGTTATTATTTCAGACGTCATTCGTCACTACATATACAATAAATACAATACGTTTAAAAAATACCAATAAATATATCACCTGTTGAAAAGTTAAAAAAAAGAAAAAATGTAAATAATATTTCACACAGTTATCACTACTTACCTATATGATGACAGAATAAGAACATTCAACTACTTCGTCCATGTAACTGGTCCAGTAGTCTCTTTTTCAACTGTACTTTGAATAAATTGATAGCAACGCAGGTCTTCAAGGATTCAGGAAGTTTATTATAGCAAATGATACCTTATGCAACAATGATTTTTCTGAGCTTTTTTTATTTTTTTTTCTGAACATATATGTCATTTTGTGAGCGTTTATTTTGAGTGTGAATATTATTGTAAAATACCAGTTTGGACGACAAATACGAGGGAGTGAGAGAGATTTTCATTTTATGTATAAAAACCAAAGCTTGATAATTACCATAATTACCAAAACCAGAAGACTAATGAAAGATATGCTAGAAAAATTATAGAAGGAGAAATAATGGGGCTCAGTTTTAACCAAGAAAAAATGAAAATATTGAGATTAGAAATGGAACAAATACAGGGAAAGATCAAAATAGGAGCGGGAGAGTTTGAAGAAGTAAAAGAGTTCAAATATTTAGGAGTAACGATAAGTAAAATGGGATAGATAGATAGATAGATATAAAATTTATTGTTCTCTCGTAAAAAAATATATGAGCATGATAAGTAAAACAGGAGAGAGAAGGCAAGAAAAAATATTCTTCGCCAATAAAACTTTATTGAAAAGTAAAATATTAGCAAAGAATAGTAAAATAAATATTTATAATCCCATAATTAGACCAATACGGAGCGGAGACGATGCCTATGACGAAAGAAGACGAGGAAGACATGAGGAACTTTGAAAAAAAATCATGAGAGCAATATTAGGACCAAAAATTAACTTAGAGGAAGAATACAGAATAAGAACTAACCTAGAAATTAAATAGGAATTAGAAGAAGACATAATATGTAAAATGAAACAACACAATTAGATGATTCGGGCATGAATGGAGGGCGGGAAGAGGGGCAGTAACTTACTCAATGTTACAATGGGACCCCGGCGGAGGAAAGAGAATAAGAAGACCAAGATCAAAATAGATGCAGGAGTGGAAGAGGACTTACGCAGGGCAGGAGTGACAAATTGGCAAGAAAAAATCAAAGACAGAATTTGATAGAGAGATATGTGAAGCCTTTTTGAAAAAGAGCTGTTGAATGTTGAGGCATGGTTATGGTGTTTTTATGTCTGATGTTGACAGAATGCATTTGCGAACGGGGCATAAGTTTAGTTTTTATCTAGTCTTCAACATTACTTTGTGCAAATAAGATGCCAAATGGAATAGATGGGTGACCTTATTATTATCATTTTAATGCACGGAATACCAGTAAGTACCAGCGACACTAATCAATATTAGACATTTTATCATAATTAATGAGTTTTGCTGAAGAATATCTTTCAGTCCGCCAGTGAGTCTTAATTATATTTCGATATACATCCATTCAGTTCCAGAAAATTGAGATCTTTCCATCGGAAAAAATATCCATACAGCGAGACCCATAAATATATTTATTTTGCAGTATCGCCTCTGGACTAACGAATAAAATTATCCGTTGTAACAACTCAACCTTCTCGTAAACCTCCTCGCACACCATTGACAGCGGTATCAGGACAAAGAGGTGTTGGAATGATTAACGTCGGAATGTGAATATATTAAATAATCCAGGGGGCAGGTGTTGACCCCCGCAGAGATTCACAGGGGGTATGGGCTCTTCAAGCGGCACAGTGATAAGCCGACTCTGGTCAGTACTGGGAATGAGGCGAATAAAGTGATAGCGGTCACTCTTCGAGGTGTCTCAATTAGATCTGATTAAAAGTTAATTGTGCGCCTGGACAACGTGCTGTATATTTGAATGGAATAGGTACCTACTGAGTTTTTGTTGTGAATCCCAACCAAGTCTTTATGTTGGATGTGATTTTATTAGAATCAATCTCATTTCAATCTGACCAAAATAAGGTCGGAATGGATAGCTTTGGATATAAACGTTTCTTCACATACAAAATACATGAAATTCTTCGAAACAAGACTGTTTACAACTTGCATGTTCATAATATTTTTAAATTCGACCACAATCTCGGACCCCCGAATTCAAATGTCGGGGGTCCGACTGTAAATTCGGACCCCAGACTTCAATCTTGGGGGTCTTCAGCCACGGGGTGGTGCTGTAGGTTTTCCGGGTTTTCCTACAGCTGAAAAGTGAATACGCCAAGGCAAATAATACTAATAGCCGTCCTCTACTCGCACAGTCTATGCCTTTGGGTTCACTCTATGAGTGTTTATGAGGGAGTATTAAAATTATTATTATTACCTACTTCTATTAGAATCGTCAACAGTGAATTTTCACATCACTCACGTACGCACTTATTCAACTTTAAATTATCGAAAAGTGTTGATAATTTTGATAACAAAACTGTATCAATTCAGTGGCGTGAAATTTGGAGGCGATTAGGGATACCTATCTGCCGTACGCCCCTGTTCGAAGCTACAAACATGTGGATGGCATCAAAGTATTGAGCTATCTATTGTCAAGTAACATATCAAATTACTTAGAAAATTCCATGGAAAAAAGTTTTACCCCCGAGATTGAAGTCGGACTCTCGAGATTGAAATCGGATCCACCGACATTAAAGTCGAACCCACTGAGATTAAAGGCGGACCCTCGAGATTGAAGTTGGGCCCTGAGATAAAATTCGGGGAGCTGTAAAATCAGACTCCCGAAAGTGAAGTCGAACCCTCGAGAATAATCTCGGACTCCCGATATTAAAGTCAGACTCCCGAGATTAAAGTTGGACCTCCGAGATTAAAGTCGGACCCCCGAAAGTAAAGTCGGACCCCCAAAAATAAAGCCGGACCCCAGATTGAAATCGAACCCCCGAGATTGAAGTCGGACCCTCGAGATTGAAGTTGACCTCTGAGATCAAACTCGGGGGGCTGTAAAATCAGACCCCCGAAAGTGAAGTCGGACCGTTGAGAATAATGTCGGACCCCCGATATTAAAGTCAGACTCCCGAGATTAAAGTTGGACCTCCGAGATTAAAGTCGGACCCCCGAAAGTAAAGTCGGACCCCCAAAAGTAAAGTCGGACCTCCAAGAATAAAGCCGGACCCCAGAATGAAATCGGACCCCCGAGATTAAAGTCGGACCCCCTGAGATCAAACTCGGGAGGCCGTAAAATCAGACCCCTGAAAGTGAAGTCGGACCCTCGAGAATAATGTCGGACCCCCGATATTAAAGTTAGTCTCCCGAGATTGAAGTTGGACCTCCGAGATTAAAGTCGAACCCCCGAAAATAAAGTCGGACCCTCAAGAGTAAAGTCGGACCCCCAAGAATAAATCCGGACCCCAGATTGAAATCGGACCCTCGAGATTAAAGTCGGACCTCCGAGATTAAACAGACTAACACACACCTACATATATAAAAAATCAAAGAAGCCAAAAATGCGAAAGTCACGTCCGAAAAGGACAATTCAATTCTCTTTTCAACCATCGGTATTTTTTCAACGATGTGACACTTGACACCCTATGCCATTTAAAATCTTTGAGTTTATGTGGCCCCCCGCGCTATCTATCGAGCAATCACAATGTGTTTTATTTCAACAAGTAGTATTGGTAATACCCCTCAATTTTGAAGTTTTGAAGTTTGAAAGTTGGGACGTCTAAATCTCCATATAGACCAAATCAATCAGTTCATATCAAGTACCTTGGAAACCTGACTTAAAAAAATGCCCCTTCCAGGAATTTAAGCCTCTTGCACAAGATCGCTGATTGTTTAGTGCAACTTTTCTCAGGTTTTTTTTACAGTCTCAAGTCAGCTTAGACTCACAAGTGTGTGACTTCAGAGCTTTTAATGCTACTTGGCTATCTGATAGTATAGAGATTTCTGCCCTTCGGGTGCCCCTCTTAAGGTATTCCTGGGCTGGAACAAGACTGAAGGAGCATCGGAGATTAGTCCAAACTGACAAGTCGGCAGTGGCAGAACACGCGCACAGTGAAATAAACTACATGATTCTATTTGAGGACGTAAAACTTTTTGCCCCGAACGAGGGATACCATAGCCGACGTATACGGGAGGTAATAGAGATCCACAAACACACGGCAAATTTCAACAGAAAAGAAGAATCAATGAACCTCAACCGAACATAGAATCAATCCTATTCTTAAAAATTCTAAAATAGCATAGGAAAACTACGACTTCAAGACAGCCGGTAGAAAGGTGTCAACGCATGTTACTGAAAATGCTAATTGAGATAGGTACGGAAACTATGGCACAGGTACCTGAGTCAAAATAAATACAATATTCACAGACAGAATCATCAGTCATCGGAGATTATCCATAAAGTTTGAGCCTCTGACCAGGCTAGCCACTCGCACTATGGAAACGTAAGGAAAAAATTCCAAAAATGGCGGCCTTTAAATTCGAGTGAAAATTGTAAACTTTGGCCGCGAAAGCCTTAACCATTTTATCAAATAGATCATTCGCCAAGTAGTTTCAACAATTTTTCTCAAGAAAATTTAGCTTCGGAAGAAGTAGATGTTATTGTCGTTATGTCATTTAAATCCTAGAGGTGGCGCTGGGTATATACTCCAGTATGTATCTTAGGTATACCGGGTGGCTACGGAAGTATTGCCTACGGAATATCTCAGTTATTGTATGAAGTAGGTTTGTGAAATTTGGAGCGTCCATATAATGACATAAGAGCTAGAATTTGAGCATATTGACATGTCGAAGTTAACTTCCGGTCTGACCGGAAGTAACATCAACTTTCGTATTTTAAATGGAAACCCTATTTTTTTTTTCTTTTCGCTTTATTCAGCATTCAGTTCCCTTTCTGATGACATATCACAAGTTGGTATCTAACCAGAAACTAGATCAGAAAAAAATTATTATTGAAATTCACCGAGTAGGCCGTGGAAGCAAAATGAAAGCCAAAAATTGAAAAGTTGGCTATGGAAACCATACATCACTTGATAACAGTTGCTACTACTGTGATATTTTATTTTCATTCGTCGGCGTTATAAAAAGCCGCCAAAAAAATATTGGAAAAATTGGGAAAAAAACAATACTCTGTAGGTCCATAACTTGAATAGGAACATACAACTTTTTCTTGCCTGTACTATTCAGCATAACCATTCCTTTCTAATGATATAATAGAAAGTAATTTTTTGAAATGAAATACCAAAATATCCAATTATTATTCTTCAAATAACAAAACAGATTATCGCCATACGCAAAAATAACATTAAAACTAATGTGGAATGATAAATTATATCCTGTAGGTTCTAGGGTAAATAGGAACATAAACGTACTTGGTCTGTGCCATCGTCCATAGATATTCTAATATCTACCTATGGACGATGTTTGTGCTATTCAGAATAATCATTCCATTGCAATAATCATTCGAACCAAAATATTAACAAGTAGGCTGATTAAGATGTATTTTGGAATGAAACAAAAAAGAAACGAGAGCTCTCACGAACGCTGCTATCCATATTATTTTGACGTTCGAAGTAGTGTTTTTGATTCTGCCATTTTAAAAGGGTTTGGAAATCGAAATCAGTTAGTGGAATATTCAAAAAATGCCCCGTTATTCACGAATCGAACAAATTGACATGCTTCTCATTTATGGTGAATGTTTAAAAAATTCTTATGCCGCTGAACGATTGTATTTAGAGCGATATCCAGGAAGGCAGCACCCGTCAAGAAGGTATTTCCAGTGGCTTGAAGAAAAATTAAGAACTGAGCCTGATGTTCACGAAGATCAAGAAGCATTTGTTATTAATGAGGAAACTGAAATTAATGTATCTGTTTAATATCGTTATAAAGTGAACTGTAAATACTTTTTGTAGAAATTGTCTGTTGGAAATAATTTTCACTACTTCAACATATCGTAATTTTATTGACAATTCCATGACCGTTTCTTCAACAACTCGTAACTAACTAATACAGTGCATTTCATATAATACAACATTGGATACGCAACATTCTGCCCGCCTTGAAAGAATTGACTAAACTTTCAACAGAAAAATAAATAATGAAAATGTTGATTGCAAAAAACGATAATGATGGTATGCAACAGCAATAATAAAATAAATAATACTGAATATCGAAAAATCAACACTATTGTTTCTGATTGATTTCCACTGGTAGGACACAAAGTTTCGAAACTGTTCGTTGAACTTCACTACCATTTGACAGTCTAATCGTTGCTACTCGAACTACATTGTCCTTTCCTGAGTAAAGGCGGACAACTCTTCCCATTTTCCACTTCAGCGGAGGTAGATTATCTTCCTTCATTATAACAAGGCTACCAATTTTCAGTAGTGTGGATGAATTAGCTTTCCATTTGACACGTGACTGGAGTTCAGATATATAATCCTTATGCCATCTTTTCCAAAAATGCTGATTTGCCTGTTGTATTCTCTGAAATATATGGAGACGTGATTCCTTGATATATGTGAGATCTGGATCAGGGACTGCAGTCATTGTTTTTCCAATCAAAAAATGGGAAGGTGTCAATGGAACAAAATCAGCTGGATCGGACGACAACGGCGTCAATGGTCTTGAATTGATTATGCATTCAATCTGAGTCAGTACTGTT
This sequence comes from Chrysolina americana, assembly GCA_958502065.1. Taxonomy (NCBI): domain Eukaryota; kingdom Metazoa; phylum Arthropoda; class Insecta; order Coleoptera; family Chrysomelidae; genus Chrysolina; species Chrysolina americana. The sequence goes on along the minus strand of OY293411.1, from coordinate 16,425,415 downwards.
TGAAAATTCTCATAAGTTAAATGCAAATTACCCACAACTCTTTTTATATGGTACTTAATTCGTTTAATTCCCGCTTCCCACAATCCCCCAAAATTGGGAGATCTAGCTGGTATAAAATGCCAAGTAATCTTTTCTGCATTCATAGCATTTACTAAATATGGTGCAGATTCTTTGAGGAATACAAACAAATCTTTAATTTGAGAATTGGCTCCCACGAATGTAGTACCATTGTCTGAATAGAAATTACTAGGTTTACCTCTCCTAGCAACGAATCGTCTGAGTGTTGCTAATGAATGCTTCAGTAGTAAGATCAGTAACAAGATCGATATGTATTGCCTTTGTTGACATACATATAAATAAACATATGTAAGCCTTAATTAATTTTGCTCTTCTTAATTTTCGATCTTTTATCAAGATGGGACCCGCATAGTCAATGCCAACATTAGTAAAAGGAAAATTTTGAGTAACACGAAACTCTGGCAAATTACCTATAATATATTTTTCTGAAACAGGGTTCACCTTAAAACAAGTAACGCAACTTCTAGTGATTTTTCTTGTTATACTTCGACCACAAAGTGGCCAGTATCTTTCCCTAATGGAAAAGAGTAATTGTTGAGGACCACAGTGAAATAATTTCTTATGCTCATCGGTTAGAATTAGAATCGTAAACTTATGATTTGGAGCTAAGACAATCGGGTGCTTTTTAGAATAGTTATATTCTGAATTACTCAATCTACCCCCTACTCTTATGACATATTCTTGATCTAAAAATGGATTCAGGCATAAGAGGCGACTTTTCACATCGACAGGTTTATTACGAAATAATTGATCATATTCTGATGGAAAACTTTGACGTTGGCTTAATCTGGTTAATGCAGTAAGAGCCTTCGTCAGTTCAAATATGGATAATGCTCCAAAATTACGATGAATTAGTGGTCTTTTCAGATTATCGATGTATCGAATGCAGTATGCTGTTACTCTTTGAAGTTTCATTAGTGATGAATAAATATCAAAAATAATAAAATAATTGTTTTCCAAAACAACAGACGACACAATTCGTTGTTCTGGTAAATTTTCTAGAACTGACTTTTTTTGTGGGAGATAAACTCCACTGAGTTTCTTCAATTAAAAGCCATGAAGGACCTTCCCACCATAATTGCGACTCAATAATATCACTCACACCCATACCTCTTGTGAGTAAATCTGCTGGATTTTCAGCTGATTTCACGTGATACCAATCACTTGGATCAGTTATTGTTTGAATATCACCAACCCTATTCGCTACGAACGTCTTCCAGTTTCTAGCAGATGCCTTTATCCAACCTAATGTTATCATGGAATCGCACCAGAAATAATATTTATCAACATGCAAATCTAGAGCTGTTCTAACTGATTTTACGAGGTGAGCAAGCAAGGTTGCTCCACATAATTCCAGTTTTGGTAAAGATACTTGTTTCAGAGGTGCTACTCTAGATTTCGCAAACAAAAGTCTGGAAGTGTAAATTCCAGTACTATCCTTTGATCTTATGTATACACACGCACCATAGGCAGATTCCGAAGAATCACAGAAGCCATGCATTTCTATACATAAAGAATCAACAGAACGAATGAATCGTGGTATTCTTACTTGATTGAGTGATTCTAAATATTCTCTGAATTTCACCCACTGACTATATATCTTCTGAGGAACAGACTCATCCCACGTCAAGCCAGCTTGCCATAATTGCTGAATAATCAGTTTTGCAATTACAATAACAGGTCCAAGAAGACCTAATGGGTCAAAAATTTGAGATATAGCAGAAAGTACGGAACGTTTTGTGACAATATCGAAATGAGCTTGATTGAATGAATATTGAATGGTATCTGTGTTTGGATTCCATAATACTCCCAGGGTTTTATTATTCTCATCTGGTCCTAACTGAATCAAATTCATATCTTCATTATTATTGAATTGAAATTCATTGCATAAATCTGGCCTATTGCTCAACCATTTTCGCAAATTTAGACCTGCTGATAAAAGAATGACTGAAACATCTCTTTGAATACCAATAATTTTCTCAGGTGATTCTGAACTGGTCAGTAAATCATCCATATAGAAATCATTTTTGATAACTCTGGCAGCATCAGGGAATTTTATTTCATTTTCAATTGCCAATTGAAACATAGTCCTGACAGCTAAAAATGAAGCTGAAGCAGTCCCATAGGTTAGAGTATTCAACTCATAACATCGTATTGCCTCATCAGAATTTTCCCTCCAGAAAATCCTCTGAAACTTTCTCTGGTCCTTGTGAATAAGAATCTGACGGTACATTTTCGAAACGTCTCCATTTATTACAAATGGATGCTGTCGGAATCGGAGCAATATTGAAAATAAATCCGCTTGTTTGGTGGGACTACTGAACTGAATATCATTGAGTGATAAGCCATTATCTGACTTAGCACTTGCATCAAACACAACTCTCACTTTTGTTGTGAGACTAGATTCTTTAACCACAGCATGGTGTGGAAGATAATAAGTGTCTTCATTTGAATAATCCTCATTTTCAATTAGAGTCATGTGACCTAGCCTTTCATAATCCCGCATAAATGTTACATATTCTGCCTTGAGACTTATGTTTTTGTCAAGTGTTTTCTCTGTCCGAAAAAACCTATTTAGAGCCATTTTTCTTGAATCGCCCAAAAGTCTAGTACCCTGCTTGATTGGCATTCTTACTATAAAACGACCATTAACATCACGACTAAAGTTGTCGATAAAATGCTGTTCGCAAAATTGTTCAGACTCCGAAAATACCTTTACAGAGCTATTGCATTCTTCTAACTGCCAAAATTTAACTAAATTATCATTAATAGAATTTTCACAGTTTGAGTTCACATAATTAACAGAAACCGTAACCTGTCTTGGAATATTAAAATTTCCTGTTACTATCCACCCAAGTAATGTTTTTTGAAGAATAGGTTTACCTTTACCCAAAGATAATTGTCCAACACATAGCAAGTCCCAAAAAATATCAGCTCCCAATAACATATCAATTTTATCAGGTTTATTGAAATTTGAATCAGCCAATTGTATGTTAGAAGGAATATTTAAATCTTTCACGTTAATAGGTATAGTCGGTAGATGATCCGTTATATTCGGTAAGATCAAACATGATATTTGGCAAGAATATTGACTAGTTTTTGATTTAAGTGTGATAGAAACTCGATTTTTAACACAAGTTGGTGATTGACCTATTCCGCTAATAGACATATTGATAATAAAATTTTTAAGATTCAACGTTTTACTCAACTCCTCAGTAATGAAGGAACTCTGCGATCCATTGTCTAGAAGAACCCTTGCAGGATGCCATTGTCCTTTGTAATCCTTTAACGTAACGTAACGTATTGTGTCGCCGGTTGCACTTTTTACAACGCGAATAAGTACAATTAGTAGCAAAATGACCTGGCCTTAGACAGTTTATGTATAATTTTTTGTTTTTCATTTCCGTAATTCTGGAAGGAATTGATAGTTTCAATAGATCCTCACAAGAATAGATAGAATGATCACCTTTACAAAAGTAGCATTTTGCCTTATTGATAGTAATATGAGAATGGAATTTTGATTGCGTATTTTTTGTAAGTCGAGAATTCTGAACTGATGAGTCTGCCACATTAAAATTGAGTTTTTCAAGGATTTCACATCTGTGTTTTAAAAATGTATTCATATCATTCATACTTGGAAGTGCACCTTTGAAATTATATGATTCCCACTCCTTACGAGTCGAAATATCAAATTTAGAGGTGATTATATATATAATTAATCTATCCCATGTATCTACAGGTTCTTGCAAGTGTTTTAATGAACGCAAATTCTTTGTCACATTGTCATATAATTTACGCAAATCAAAATGGTTTTCTTTTCTTATTGAAGGAAAATAGATTTTATGTGATTGAAAATTATCAAAGATTTATTTTCGAAGCGATCACTGAGTATATTCCAGGCAATTTAATAATTTACTGAATTTACTTCAATTGACTGAATGACTTCGCTAGCCTCATCTTCTAAAGACGATTTTAAATAATAGAATTTTTCTATATCATTCAAGATTTTATTCTCATGTACTAAAGCATTGAAAGCATCTCTAAATTCAAGCCATTTTTCATAAGATCCATTGAAAGATGGCAAACGTATAGGAGGATATTTCACCTGATGCAATTCGGATGGTATACAATTAGCGTTTTGGACAATTGCTCCATTACCACACTGAATTGGACTCGAGACATTAATATTTTCTTGTACATTGGAAACTACATTAGGAGGAGACTGTATATTTTCAGAAATTGTCGAATTAATGGATTCATTTTTGGAAAATGAAGAAATCAAATGTCTAGCTTTACTTATGCATTCATAATAAGTACACTCAAATGTGTCTCGTTCTCTTTCTTCATTTTCATTAGTTTCCTCACCTATTTCTATCTCTATTTGCGATTGTACTGTTTCAAATTGTTCAAGAAATGGTTCAATTTTACTTAACCGACTGTGTATTTGAAGAATAATTTCATCATTCATTTGTTGATCAGCAATGACTTCTAGGAAATTCTTAAATCGTGTAAGAGCACCCTTGAATTGGCCTCTTTTGACTTTCATTTCAGTAGATGCCATATTGAAACTAATATAATTGAATGGTAATAAACCTTAGCACACTGAAATACCTGCAGAATGAAACTTACACTAAATTGAAGCAACTCTCTGATATCGTGAAAAAAATATGATTGTCACAACTGTCAAACCTTGTACCTAGTCAAAATTGTAGATAATATTGCAAATAACGAGAACCTAACAGTTCTTCTCGATTGAGAACATAGTCATATCATATAGATGAAGCCTCTCGAATAGTAATAGTAACTTGAACGGACTCACTGAATTTCTCGCCTTTTGACTTCTGCTTGTAGAATTCTAATTGTATTCCTCAATATCAATGAATATCCGGCTCGAAGGACCATGTTTAATATCGTTATAAAGTGAACTGTAAATACTTTTTGTAGAAATTGTCTGTTGGAAATAATTTTTACTACTTCAACATATCGTAATTTTATTGACAATTCTATGACCGTTTCTTCAACAACTCGTAACTAACTAATACAGTGCATTTCATATAATACAACATTGGATACGCAACAGTATCAGCTTTAGTACAATATGATAGCACAATTTCCTCAAGGCAGATTGGCGCCGAATTAGCTATAAGTAAGGACTCTGCTAGGAAAATTTTGAAAAAACATCGATTTAAATCCTTCAAGTATCAGTTGCATCAACATTTGTATGAAAATGACGGTGAAAGGCGCCTGGAATATTGTAATTGGTTTCTTCGACAAAATGCTGAGAATCACCTATTTAACTATTATATCTTGTTTACGGACGAGTCAAGATTTACCAACAATGGATTATTTAACAGGAATAATACAAGGTAGGTACTGCACTTAATTTGGATTATTGTCGATAGTCGAAGTGTAAAGTGCTAAAAATGTGAACGGTCTTTTGTTTCAGGTACTGGGCGATTGAAAACGAGCAACGGTTTCGACAAGGTGGCTTCCAGGAGAGATTTGGTGTGAATGTTTGGACAGGAATAGTTGGAACTCATATTGTTAGCCACATTCTTTTCCAAGGCCAACTAACCGGAGAGAGATAATTTAATTTTTTAACGAATGAAATTTCGGAATTCATTAACAACCTACCAGCGGAAATAACTGAGAGAATGTACTTCCAGCAAGATGGCGCCCCTCCGCATAATTCAAGAATAGCGAGAAATTATCTTCAAAATCGCTTTCAAGAGAGACTTATAACAACCCATGGTCCAGTCAGGTGGCCACCAAGGTCACCTGATCTTACTCCGTGCGACTTTTTTCTAAGGGGGCATCTTAAAAATAGGGTGTATTCCACACAGCCTACAACTCTACATGAGCTAGAAGTCAATAAATGTATTGACGCTGAGGGAATGCATTTCGAACATTTGTTTTGAATTTATTGTATCTTTAATCCTATCAATTTGATTTTTTTTTTTTCGATAAATCTGTTTTTTTGTTATTTGAATAATAATAATTGGATTTTTTGGTATTTCATTTCAAAAAATTACTTTCTATTATATCATTAGAGAGGAATGGTTATGCTGAATAGTACTGGCAAGAAAAAGTTGTATGTTCCTATTTAAGTTTTGGACCTACAGAGTATTGATTTTTTCCCAATTTTTCCAATATTTTTTTTGGCGGCTTTTTATAACGCCGACGAATGAAAATAAAATATCACAGTAGTAGCAACTGTTATCAAGTGACGTATGGTTTCCATAGCCAACTTTTCAATTTTTGGCTTTCATTTTGCTTCCACGGCCTACTCGGTGAATTTCAATAATAATTTTTTTCTGATCTAGTTTCTGGTTAGATACCAACTTGTCATATGTTATTAGAAAGGGAATTGAATGCTGAATGAAGCGAAAAGAAAAAAAAATAGGGTTTCCATTTAAAATAAGAAAGTTGATGTTACTTCCGGTCAGACCGGAAGTTAACTTCGATATGTCAATATGCTCAAATTCTAGCTCTTATGTCATTATATCGACGCTCCAAATTTCACAAACCTACTTCATACAATAACTGAGATATTCCGTAGGCAATACTTCCGTAGCCACCCGGTATACAAGTTGAAGCGGAAGTGTCAGCAATTCCCAATTTTATAGAAATTGCAAAATTAATAAATCAACCAACAATTTTTCCAAATATTTATTTGTGAAAAATTGTTATTTTTCATTATTTTCATTCTCAAGTCTTTTGACCATCATGCACCCCCTAAGGTTGAGACCCGAAAGAGACCATGCCCCAGTACGTTAGATGTACTCGAACACAATCTCCCCCTTCCTTCCACCCCCGCTCTTAGATTGGTCCTCATCCTGTTGATTGGCGGTCAGCAGAAAGAAATCTGACCGTTTGATATGGAGAGCTCGGCCTTTCAGCGACCTGAAGTTCTCTTATATCTGACATGAGTTTAAAACAATGACGTTACTTATGTGCATGATGCCCCCCCTAAACTGGCTGAAGGCCCTAGTGGTTCGCCTGGCTGAGGGCCAGGTGATCTTGTGAATTTAATGTAGTGTGTCCTGACCTGTTCCGGAGACCTGAAACATAAATAAGAATTAGTCGGGTAGGTATTTGCTGCTTTCGAAGTTGGCGAAGGTTTCGCCGTATGGCTCGCTTTCGCCGGACTTCTTCAGGTGTGTCGTTGTGTCCCTGGTTGACAGGGCGTCTGTATTTGTCTCTATCTCTGTCGTCTTGTTCACGTCTGAGTTCGTGTAGTTCTGTCATGAGTTGATTCGTGTGGGTTTCTACTCTTTCGAGTGTGGTCCCCACGTGGTTGCGAATCAGTCTGTCTATGTAGTCTTCGTGTATGTCGAGGTCTCGGCATATGAACCTGTTTGGCATATACCACGGTGCGTTCGTAGCTATCCTGAGGCAAACGTTGAAGAATGACTGCAGTTCCTGCCTATGAGAGTTCGCGCATTGACCCCATGCGGTCGATGCGTAAAGCATTATAGGCAGAAGTATTGTCTTGATTAGGCGCAGTTTTAACTCGAGAGCCAAGTTACTCCTACGTCCAATGAGAGGGTATAGGTTCCACCTTGCGACTTTCTCTATTCCTAATCTGTGGGTGTCTTTTGACCGATTCGAGAAATTCATCTCGATTCGCGTCCGAGCGAGCATTTTCATAGGCTCCGCCCACCGGGTGCATGCTATAAATACGCGAATTTCCTCGCAACTTCGCTTCACTTATTCACTTGCTTTTAAATAGTGCACTTCTAGTAAGCGCTCTTAAAGCCTTTCTTTGTAATAATTTTATTAGTTATACAAAATTGGTTTTTGCAAATTATAAAGTCGAGCGACTTTGAAATTCTTCGAATTAAAGAATTGTCTTCGGTAATAATTTTTGCTGCTGAAAATTGATGGTTGAATAATTGGAAATAAAATTGCCAAATTTATTCGAAATCTACAGCCTGCACCTGACGTGAAAACTCCGAGACTGGAACAAGGAGTTGTAGTACCCTGATTTCGAGTTTTATTCCTGGACCCGATCCGGTTTCAGCCTACCTGATTCTGTTATTGGTAAAGAAAACCTTGCAGACTTACCTGGTAAGAACAAGGTAAAAACAATTAGAAAACTTACCTGTGAATTCGTTCATTCAGTGTTTCTTCATGCAGAAAGGACATAATCCTGTTTATGTGCCTCTTTGAACTCTCATACTATAACTTCAGTGAATTAAATAGAAATTTCATTTTCTGTCGTTAGCGAGCGGAATCCTGCTTACGATCGATCAGTTTTACTAATTTTTGATTATTGAGAAACTTAAGTGTATGTTTTGGTATTGCGGTAGGCTAACGTCCTACTTGCAATAAATTGATTATTTTCATTGTGTTATTGAACTATTTACTGGGCTAACGTCCCACACATATATTGTAATACTGTTAAACCTTTATTTCAGGCGTCGGCTCTAGGGAGTGCACAAGCCTCTGTATATTTTTAGCTCAGCTCTTTTCAGAGCCAATAAAGAAAGTATTCGAATCTACTAGAGTGCAACTTCCAAGGCAGACGTTAAACGTTACAACCTTCTAAAGCAAATTTTCGTAATTTTTATATGAATTAATTTCGATAAAATTGAATAATAATTAAATAAACTAGGCAGACCTCTGGCAGCCGTGTACCCAGCTGTTCCAAGGCTGCATTTTCATTCATATTGCCTTGACGGGGCCCTCACATATTTCGGTGGAATTCTCCATTCGGATTTGTGAAACTCATCATGAATTATGAAAGACTCGACTTTGAGCGTATTGGCGGTCCCGATCGAGCGAGCCAGGTAGTTTCTGATGAAGCTATGTCAGTTTCGTCAAGACATCCACCGCCGCCTCTACGACAGAAGACTGATGGATTACGTAAACATCCTTCAAAGTATTTCTTGTACTGATATGGATGAGTAGGAGATGGTTTAGTATGTTTAAGAGGTACTAACAGGTATTCAGATATTTTTCTTGAATGTATTGATAATATTTACAGATATAAAATTCACAATTGGAGTAGAAACTTCACACTCAATAAACTTTTTGTACTTAACAATAAGTGAAATAAACAAAAAGCATGATTTTTTAATTCACCACCAAACTTTATTTAGGGATATTACTATTCATTGCGCATCCCTTCCAACATAAAGTTGGATTGGTGAATAACACCTGTGCATGCATGGTGCTTGTTTCACCATTTCCACTCGTTTTAAGAGTTATGTATGAAAAAAAAAATATTGGTAATGTAAAGGCTGAAACACAATGGAATTTTATGTTTTTAATTTTAATTTGCATAATTTTGGATTTTATTTTTACGCGAAACCATCATTGCCATCAGTATTCTGATCACGCCTTCAAAAACTGATATCCACAATCCCAAAACTTAAAACTTATTACATAGAACATCCATTGTGCCTACGGCTTTAGTTACAGAATTGTCAAAAATATACGGTGATATAGTTGAAAAAGTCAAGTGTAGTAATAATGAGAACAAAAATTGTTTTTCCCTCCACCACACTAGTCATTTCATTACTAGATGCGCATTTCGTTAACCAAGTTAACTTCATCAGTAAGAATACTAAACTGTTTAGTCAAGCCGATATATTTGAATAAAAATAATATCAATAATTGCATAAAATTTACCCTACCAAATCGATGCTGGTAAGTAAATTCGTTGCTAACTTCACTCAACAACATAATTATTTTCACAACATATTGAAACACATAACTATCGACCAAATTAGAACATAAGAAATAATCGATCTATTAAGCGTATGCCAATTAGAGCCACAGCAGCTAAGCAGTTCAAATTTAATAATTTGGTGAAACCTATCATGAAAGGTGGAACTGTAGTAATTTTTTAGCATCCTGCTCTACCCAACAAATGTCACAGTGGTCGGCATGTTTTCTAAAAACGGATTGTTGGAAACCGCAAGGATTTTGTTTTAGCAATTACTCTGAATACACGTTAACGATGCCCTTTGGCTATCCTACTATTAGACAAAGCTCTTAGAAAAAAACAGTGTTTAACGAAATTAGCTGTTATTGGCGGAGCAGTTGTATTCTTTCAAACCACCTATCCACTCTGTCGTGTGATACGGTCGATGTAATTCTTGGGGTATTTGCGGTATTTCGGCAACAGTTGGCAAGAAATCCGGTGTTATGAAGTACCTTCAAGTTGGCCTAATTTAAACTTCAAATGTCTATGGTCTAGTATATCATTAGAATAAACGGAGATAATTCATAGTTGATAATACACATGCTGATACACATACTAATTTTGACCGAAAATAATGACAGTTGATTGCCTAACAATGAGTAAGGAAGGTATAACATAATTGCAAGTTTCATCATCAAGGTGGTAGTCAACCACGATAAGACTTATACCAAAACTCCGTATATATGAACGTCATCAAACATTATGAACGCATGAAGTGGTGGTTTTTGTCTGTAGATAAAAATATATCGACAATAAGCTTATGGCATAGCAAACAGGACCAAATGGATCAATCGGGATTTGAATCCAGGATTCTTCGATTTCTTGTAGAGTACATTACTAACAACGCTATTAATCTCAGTAAAAAAATCCCCCTCCCTTTTACAGACACTCGCTCATCTTTCAACCCTTTCAGTCAAACATTTTTGCTATTGTTGATATATTTTTTAAAACATTTTTGATATTTGTTACATTTTTTATCTCTAGCGATTTAAAAAATGTGTAAATGTCTATACTGATGAAATGTTTATTTTATTTTTGTATCATTTTCAAATCGCTAATTCAAAATTGGAAACCAACTCCGCAAATGTCAGAAGTTATGTGGTGTTCAAAAAAAAATCTATCGAGGATTATGATACATATTAAAAAAATTCATTTACAATTTATATGTTCTAGCAAATCATCATCAATCATATCTGTGTCTACATCACATACACCCTCGAAATACCGTAGCTGTCGAAATGCCGTAGCTGTCAAAATCTTCGATATCAGGAAACTGGTGAAATAAACAGTGCATCAGATGAAGTAAAATGAAAATGTGGTAATATCTCACACTTTGCTGACGTTGATTCACATTGTGTATATACACCTCCGATCAAATAACACAACCTAGATGAGTAACTCGCCGCACACGCATTAAAATGTGTGTGTAAGGAACATCTTCCCGTCGTGTCGAGCGTTGTTAACAGAAATATTGAGGTTCAATTAAATAGAAATAATAGAAACCCAATATGGGAAGGAAAACTGAAATTATGATGGAATAATCTCCACAGGATTTTGAGAACAGCCAATGCTCTAATTGACATGTTTTTCCATAATTCATTCATTTTACTCCTTTTCAATTCGGTTTCCCTTTCTCGATAGTTACGACACTGGTAGCTTACCTATGAAATGAAGTATTCTGATTTCCAGCTTCCAATAGTCTTTTACACATTTCGCAATGTTTCACCATTGCTTAGTAAAAAAAACTAACGATAGTTTAACACAAATTTGTCCTTTATTCACGAAAAAACAATCCAATTATCCAAAGACGAAAAACAGAGTTGTTGTTGTTCTGTCATATTTGACATTCGATATTCCAAATGCAGTGTTGCCGTACTAACCAGACTATATCGACAACGAAGAATCTCCGTTCGGCGATGGAAATACTAGTGTTTTTACATGCTCCCAACAATCTGCCATGGAAGTTTCAATTACCTTCTTGTTGGTATTGTTACGTTTTTAAAATAATAGGCCGAGCACACTACTAAACTGTTTATTTTCTAACTTCACTATAAACAAACATAAAACACTTCACTGACTAATAAAACTCTTTGATCTATACAACAATACAACCAGCTAAATATTCCAAATACTTCTGCTTATTATCACTTTCTAATCTTCTTAAATAATTCTCTTCATAAATACTCTTCTATCCCAGTCAAATGTCACGCGTTTATATAGGTACTCAAGTGTAACCAGAATCTTCGCGACGCGACGGTTCGGTTATCCCGAATATTCATTACCGGCAGCTATCTGCCTTTTTCTCGGAAACCATATCGATGATTCGCGTGCAAGTCTATCCAGCGGCGTAGCGAGTTTTTTTTTTATCAATCTCGTAACATTATCCCCCTCTCAATTTTGATCGTCCCGATCAAACAATGTGTCGTTTTCTCCTTTATAACGTTTGAGTCTCTCTAGGTGAACGACCTTCATTTTCGCTCACGTCGTTTATTCTTTTCACTATCGTATATGGTCCTTCCCAAGATGGTGTTAATTTAGGAGAAAATCCTTTCATTCGACGAGGATTGTACAGCCACACTCGATCTCCTTCTTTGAATCCACCAGTATCGTTTCGAGCCTTCATTCTGTCACTAGTTATCTTCAATCTTTTTCTTGCAAATTCTTGGATCCCATTCAAGCTATCTCGCAGTTCGTCTGCATAATCCTGTACATCTTTTTCATCAGAACTTGGTGATCCGAACACCAAGTCACAGGGCAACCGAAGTTCTCTCCCGAAGATGATGCTGGCTGGAGTGAGCTTTGTGGAATCGTGCACAGAGGCCCTGTAAGCCATCAAGAATAGTGGAAGATGTCGATCCCAGGTCTTTTGGTGCTCCTCTACTACTTTGGAAAGATGTTCTTCCATAGTCTTGTTGAACCTTCAACCATGCCTTCAAACTGTGGGTGGAGGGCCGTTGTTCTGGTCTTGCTAATTCCCATTAATTCACAAACTTCCTTGAATAAATTTGATTCAAAATTTCTTCCTTGATCGGAATGTAGCTCCAATGGGACTCCAAACCTTGAAAACATGTTATCCACCAGAGCTCTTGCAACTGTGGATGCTTCTTTTAGGCAAGACATAAGCCTCAACCCATTTGCTAAAGTAATCCATGGCAACGAGGATGTATTTGTTGCCATCATTTGTCATCGGAAACGGTCCTGCTACATCGATGGCGATTCGTTCGAAGGGAGCGCCTACATTGTATTGTTTCATCTCTCCTCTTGATCTTGTTTCGGGACCTTTGCTTGCTTCACACTTCGGACATCTTCGGCACCATCTCTCTACATCTTCACGACATTGGACCCAGTAAAATCTCTGACGTATTTTATCCAAGGTCTTATTTACTCCAAAATGTCCACCTGATTTGCTGCAGTGGATCTCTTCGAAAATATCACTTATCCTCGACCTAGGCACAATTAATTGAGAAATCACTTTTCTGCCGTCGGCCGATTCCCACGCTCTCTTCAATAGACCATTCTCATCAATCAGGGAATCCTATTATGCCCACAATGCCTTGAAACCTGGTGATCTTAAGGAGATTTCCTTCCAGGTGGGTCTTTCTGCTCCGCTTTCCTTCCATCGTAGAAAATCTGCAATATTTGGATTACTTTCTTGGTCCTGCCTCATTTTCGCTGTGGTCCAATTGTCTTCAACCATTAATCTCACTTGGTTGATTCCTTCGCGACGTTCAATTCGCTCACAATGCTCACAGGTATCCGAACAAGGTCTTCTGGACAAGGCATCTGCGTTGTTGTATAATCGTCCTGGTCGATGTTTTATCTTGAAGTGATACTGGTTCAACTTCTCAATCCACCTTGCTACTTGTCCTTCAGGGGTCGTCATCTCGAGTAGCCACTTCAAAGCTGCATGATCTGTTCTAATGAGGAACTGTCTTCCATATAGATATTTGTGGAAGTGGTCTACAGTCTTGATTATTGCCAGTAGTTCCTTCCTCGTTACGCAATAATTTCTTTCTGGTTTGGTCAGTACCTTGCTGTAAAATTCAATTATTTTTTCCCGGCCATCTTGCTCTTGTGATAGTACAGCTCCAATCCCATTATTACTGGCATCCGTGTCCAAAACGAACAGGCCTCTTTGAAGTGGAAAACTTAAAATCGGACTGGAACATAAAGCAACTTTCAACATTCCAAATGCCTGTTCACTTTCGTTGGACCAGACGAATTTGACTCGGTCTTCTGTCAACTTATGTAGGGGTGCCGCAATATCAGCAAATCCTTCTACAAACCGACGGTAGTAGGTGCAGAGACCTAGGAAGCTCCTCACTTCATGTTTGTCTTTAGGTCGCGGCCAGTCTTGGATCGCCTGTATCTTCCTTCCATCTGTTTGAATGCCGTCTGATGACACTGTATGGCCCAGAAAATCGACTTCTTTCTGGAACAATGAGCATTTCTGAGAACTCAGTTTAAGGTTGGCATTCCTGAATTGTTGGAGTATTTCTCGCAAATTGTGTTCTTCAAACGTATTTCCCATGACTAAAACGTCGTCGAGGTAAACTAGGCAAGTCTTCCAAGTGAGCCCACGCAGGACCAGCTCCATAAGTCTTTCGAATGTTGCTGGAGCATTGCACAATCCAAAAGGCATAATAGTAAACTGATAAAGTCCGCTTCCAGTCGAAAATGCTGTCTTCTCCTTATCTTCTTCATGTATGCCCACTTGCCAATACCCGCTCTTCAGATCTAGGCTTCTGAACCAACGTGAACCTGTCAAAGTTGTTAATGTGTCGTCAATCCTTGGTAAAAGGTAGCTATCTTTCTTCGTAACATCATTCAATTTCCTATAATCCACATAGAATCTCGTGGATCCATCCTTCTTAGAAACTAACACAACAGGCGCAGACCACGGGCTCGATGATTCTCCAATCACCCCATCTTATCAACAAGCTCTTCCACCTCTTGTTGTTTGGCAAATGGAACTGTTCTTGGTGGTTGCCGAATCGGATGGGCTTGGCCAGTATCGATTCTGTGTTTGACCAGGTTAGTTCTTCCTGTTGTTGAATTATGTCGCTTTCACTTCTGATGAAATTTTTAGCAACTCTCGATTCTTCTGTCGACAAGTGTGCAAATGATTTTTCAAGAACTGTCATGACACTTTTTGAGGCTTCCTATCTTTCCTGGTGGTCACTTGAATCATAGTTTGCTACCCATGAAATAGGTTCACATATTCCAATGATATTGCCTTCTTTAGTTGTTATTTCTTCGGGATAAACGTTGGCAACTCTCACAGGAATAGCATGTTTTGTCTTTACTAGGGCTCGAGCAAGAACCAAATCGCTAGGTGATTCAACACATGGCTGTACTATTCCAACGCAGCACCCAGGGTCTCCATCTAATGTAGCATAAACTACTTTCTCCGAAAATCCAGGAATTTTCACGGTTTTCACTAATCGCAGTTTCACAGATATCGTCCTCTCTGTTGGAGTTGTGAGGACAACTTCTTCTTCTCCAAACTTCATGATCCTCTCTTCATTGTCAAACGAAAACCCGTAGTCACTGATCAAATCCATCCCAAGTATATATTCATTTTCTATATCCGCGACGTACACTGTATTTGTGATGGTGAGTCGCCCAAGAATCAGTGTAATCTCAGCTTCTCCTCGAATAGGTGCATTTTCTCCAGTGACTGTTCGAAGAATAAGGTTTGAAGAGATAGGTTTCACGCTTTCTGGCCGAAGAATGCCACTGCGTACCAAAGAAACTGCAGCACCGGTGTCTATGGTGCATACGACGTTTTTTTCGTTCAATTTTCCTGAAATGGTAAGGCTATCAGTTGTTCTTCTTAGCCTGTTGATAGGGATGACCCTGGGGGCTCCATTATTGCTAGCCAGCATGCGCCCCGATATGCTGGCTAATTCTAGTTTTCCTGTCGCCCACTTGAGGACTCGCTGGAAGATCTTGTCCTCATAGGTGATTGCGAACGTGGTGGCATTCTTACCCTGCAGTCTCTAATAAGATGACCCAATTTCCCACATCCATAGCACGCCCTGTTCTTCTGGGTGCTCATTCCGCTTATCAAAGATTTAATCTCTTCCAGAACCTTCTCGAATGAACTAGTAGCTGCGCTTGATCGTTGTTCGGGTTCTTCTAAGGCTCGTACTTTCGGCCTCGAGGAATTGAAGGCCGCCTCCACTTCTAAGGAACGTACCAAGGCATCGCTACTCCTCTTAAAGTGTGTCAATCGCAGAGTCCTTTGGATTTCGGTGTCTCTGAGTCCATCTATAAAAAACTGCACTGCTAACTGTTCTTTGAAATCTCCTGGTGCTTCTGGGTAAGCCAGCTGAATTAGGCATCTCACATCCGATTCAAATTCCTGCAGACTCTCACCTGATTTCTGAGTGCGCGTTTTCATTTAGGCCCGATACAGCTGTTCTCGATGTTGATCGCCATACCGTAACTCTAATGCAGTAATCAGGTCTTTATATTTATTTTGCTGTTCGATAGGTATCGTCTGTGACATACCCAAAGCTGGCCCTCTCAAAGCTACTATAAGGGCCGTAGCTTTTTCTTTTTCACCCCATCCATTTGCCACTGCTGCAGCTTCAAATTGCCGGCGATAACTGGACCAAGAGGACTGTCCATCAAAAGTCGGTGGTTTTACGGATTTTTCCGGATGTGGCAACCCTGTCTCGACGATCTTGCTTCTTGAGGAGTCCTTTCACCTCCTGTCGCACTGTATCCACCTTCTTATTAAGCTCATCGTCGATTTTCTTGACGTCTTCCTCTATTTTTCCTTTCAGTTCCTCCATTTGTACTTCGGTTTTCTGTAGAACGTGTTGAAAGAACTTATCTTGATGTTCTAGAACCTTCTGGAAGTCTGTTTTCCTTTGTTTTTCTATTCGTTCCAATTCATTCTTTTGTTGTTCGAGAATTTTCTGGAGTGCTTCTTCTCATTCTTGTTTTTCTTGTTCTCGTTCTTGGTTTTCATCTTCTCTCTCTTTTCTCTGTTCTTCGAGAATTTTCTGGAGTGCCTCTTCTCGTTCTTGTTTTTCTTTTTCTCGTTCTCGTTTTTCATCTAACCGTCGCATTTCCTCTTCTCGTTTTTCATCTTCTCGTTCTTTCTTTTCCTCCTGGTGCCGCTTTTCCTCTTATTGTTTTTCCTCCTGGCGCCGCTTTTCCTCTTCTTGTTTTTTCTCCTGGCGCCTTCTTTCCAAATCCGCAAACTGATTTGGATAAATTTCACAATGTCCTCCATCGTATCGTACGATGTACTCCTCGTATTCACCATAAATAGTTTATAAATAGGTTGTTTCTGTTTTTCACTAATATCCCGCTTCGGACACCACTGTTACGTTTTTTAAATAATAGGCCGAGCACACTACTAAACTGTTTATTTTCTAACTTCACTATAAACAAACATACAACACTTCACTGACTAATAAACACTATACAACAATACAACTAGCTAAATATTCCAAACACTTCTGCTTATTATCACTTTCTAATCTCCTTAAATAATTCTCTTCATAAAAACTCTTCTTTCCCAGTCAAATGTCACACGTTTATATAGGTACTCAAGTGTAACCAGAATCTTCGCGACGCGACGGTTCGGTTATCCCGAATATTCATTACCGGCAGCTATCTGCCTTTTTCTCGGAAACCATATCGATGATACGCGTGCAAGTCTATCCAGCGGCGTAGCTAGAGGATTTTTTATCAATCTCGTAACAGTATATATTTTATCCAAGACAGTATTTTTGGGGTTTCGTTGGCAGACAGATATCAAAACCTATAGCTGCCGTGCTTATTGTATCCTTAAAAAATTGCGACATGGCAATAATGTCATGATTTGAGGGATAACATTATGAAAACATGTTACCTTCAATTCTATTCGAGCATTACTCATCTAGGTTGTGTTACTTGATCGGAGGTGTACACACACACCTTCATATTGAAAAACTGGAATATTGATGAAAAATTTCTTTTGTTGATATCCATACTATAAGTAATTGTCACACATAAAAATATAGCATCAAAATCATACAAATGAATATTATGTATGAATGAATGTATGTGACTGTTTGTGGTTTCCGACTGTTACCGCTTGACAACGGTCAGTCACATAAGATTCAAACCGATTTAGCAGATCGCCGTTTACTCCGACTCCAGCGAGCTTCTGAAGTGATCGTTTTTGTCAGAGGCCTTGCTGAAGTCGGTGTAAATAGCATCAACTTGGTGTTTGTCATTGAGGCTATGTAGAATATACTCAGTGTAGGTGAATAAATTTGAGTCAACTGATCGTTTCTTCATGAAGCCATGTTGTTCGATATTAATTATGTTTTTGACGTCAAAGAACAGGTTATCAAGTTTAATGGATTCAAGCATTTTTGGTATTAATATAAATATTGAATAAGAGTGGCCCTAGATGTGATCCTTCATGTATGTATGTTAAGAACGCTCTGTATAAGCATTTGTTCTATTTTGATCATTATTGTAACCATGGAAAAAGATCATTATTACAATTCAAGAATTGTCAAGTTGAAGGGAATAAATTCTTACAAATTATTATTCTCATATTTCTATTATACAATCAATAGTAGTTGTTTTCTGTTGGACATATGCCATACATACTATACACAGTTATAGTCACCTCTTAAAGGATTGTTATCGACTGTTTTACAGTCACTGGAACATTATTTGCTCCTTGAAACAAGTATATCACATATACCATTTCGTATCCGAAATGTCTTTCTGGGGTGCTCTCTAATCTGTCACCGAGGTGGATCCTGTGAGCAATTGCAGTATTCCTCTCGGAGGACGATGACGAACATCGGGACCTCGCGTGTATACAACCGTGATAACCTTGACTGCACTGATGAGGTACGATATTCCGAAACCGGTCTGTAGTTGGCTCTCCGTTTGAATCAGGCAAAGTCCTGCTGTTTGTTTCAGAGAGCTCTTGCAAAGTTGTTCCTTCAAAGTAAGGATCTTTGCACATATGTCTGACAGATATAATTCAATATCTGTCGAGGTAGCAGCCAGAGAAGTGGTTGTTTTCTGTTGGACATATGCCATACATACTATACACAGTTATAGTCACCTCTTAAAGGATTGTTATCGACTGTTTTACAGTCACTGGAACATATATATATATATATATATATATATATATATATATATATATATATATATATATATATATATATATATACATTACATTTTTATCAGTAATTTACCGTTATACACCTCTGAAGATTCTGAAAGTTATGCCTGTGAGTCTGAAGAACCTGGAGGACATCAAGATCTTTGGAATTCCTTTAAAAAAAGTTCAACCTGACAGTAAAGAAGAAAGGTATGATTGAAGAACCATATTCAGAAGATGCAATACCTCTAGTACTCATTTGCGAAACATGTAAAAGAAGTTTTAATACCAAAAGAGGTTTAAATATCCATAAAAAGAAAAAGCATCTCTCCTATAATACATGTTCACTGACATCTGAAGGATCCAAGGATCTGAATGGAACTTCCTCAACTGACTAAGTATCATCCTCTGGCCTCCTGAATAAACGTTTGGCCCATCTCAAAGCTACTATCTTCATTGCCAAAAGGATACCAAAATCGGCTAGAATGAGTGCTGCTGAAACTTTAATTAGATCAATTGACAATTGTATCTTGTTAAACTCTATAGAAGCATGGGAAAATCTGTTATGTTTCGCATACAAGTCCTTCTGTCTTCCATAAACCAATTCAAATCGTAAAGAATCTCTAACAACAATCATCAAGAGAAACATCCAAAGCCCGTTTGCGTTTGAAGGTACCACACGCCTTGCTAATCCGTCAACGCCAAAATATAATCTTCCTAAACGTATCGTCAATAAAGTTTCTGATGGCGATCTCACTGCTGCTATTCGTTTATTGACGTCTAGTGACACAATCGCCACTTTTGACGATTCTACCCTATCGGAGCTCCTATCAAAACATCCAGCTGACATGGATTTTTCATATACAGGTAGTGAAAACTTTAACCCATTGCAAGTAAGCGATACTGATGTCTTGAATGCAGTGAAATCATTTCGTACAGGATCTTCTGGAGGCCTGGATTCATTGAGACCATCCCATCTTCAAGATTTGCTGTTGAAAAGTTCTGGATCTATGGGCGATAAACTTCTCCGTTCCTCAACTAATCTCTGCAATTTTATGCTTAACGGTAAAGTTAACGAAAATGTGATCCCTATCCTATATGGAGCTTCACTGATTGCTTTGAGAAAAAAATGTGGTGGTATCAGACCGATAGCCGTCGGAACAACTTTCAGACGTCTTGCATCCAAATTAGCATGTCACAAATCAAAGAATTATTGGGTAACTCTTTCCGACCCATACAATTTGGTTTTGGAACCCCTGGTGGATGCGAAGCCGTCGCTCATGCAGCTCGTCGATTCTTAAACCAGCAACCAGATTCTTCTCCTGTATTTCTGAAAATAGGTTTTGAAAATGCCTTCAATATGGTTCACAGAAATATTCTACTAGAAAGAGTAAAAATTACGATCCCTCTTTTATTTCCTTACATAAGACAATGTTATCAGAAGCCAACTTTTTTGAATTTTGGAAACAACGTAATTTCTTCTGAAAGAGCCGTTCAACAAGGAGATCCTTTGGGCCCAGCACTCTTTTGTTTATGTAAGTCGGCCTCAGTCAAAATTTCAAAAAGTGCGAACTTTTTCTTATGAACGATCTTTCAGAACACATTTCAAAGAGTTTCAACGATTTTGCTCCCGGAATTAAAATAATGGACAGAACCAATTGGACCCTCCTTGGTGCACCTCTTACGGTGGAATCTTAGGCAGAATGCCTTAACCAAAAAACGGACTCCCTTATGTTGATGGCATCGCGCTTGGATACAATTCCTAACCATATTGGATATTTTCTCCTGAAGAATTGTTTGGCTATACCTAAACTGATGTATACTCTGAGATGTTGTGCAACATGGAGCTGTCAAAAGGAACTTATTCATTTTGATTCAACACTTCGTACGATTTTGGAGCAGATAACCAATAACAACTTCAACGATCTAACATGGCTTCAAGCGACGCTTCCCATGAACAAGGGTGGTCTAGGCATTCGTTTGGCATCTTCACTCGCTTTACCAGCTTTCCTTGCCTCTTTCAACAGCATCCTACATTTGATTGACCACAGTTTACCTAATCACTTCTCTTCCACTTGAAGGATTAGATATGAGCAACTTCACAGTAGACAATGAAGCGCCTTGTCGTTATAACTTATACGCTTTATTGAATCACTGCGGGTCTTCCTACAGCGGACACTATACTGCTTACTGTAAGCATCCATATTCAGGCACGTGGCACGAGTATAACGATTCTCATGTTTCCCCGATTCTTCCAGAGTCCTTGATGAGCGGAAGAGCATATGTACTCTTCTATGAGCAGGATGGTAGTTAATCACTCTTTTGAGATTATATTTAGATTTATTTTATTATTGTTATTGTTTATTTTAAATTATTATAACCAGTTTGATTTATTAATATTAATTTGTTTTACTGTTTTTTTATTTCACGAATTGCCGTAGATGTTTAGGGTTGAAGTTAATGCTGGTTTCACAATTATTGATGTAGATTTGGTAATCTTTTTCAATTATGAGTACCATGAATGATATCTCTTGTGATCATTTGGTTTTTTCGGAACAACAGGTTCGATTATTGAATAGATAGTATTATAAAACTTATCAGTTGCAGTTGATTCTTCGCTATTCAAGTAGTAGAACAATCTATTCCAATTAATTTTGGATAATTCTTTATGTTATGTTTCTTGTTATTAAAAGATGCTGAGTGTTTATGGATAATGACAGAGAATTCTGAAGTGTTTTTGTCTTCTGGAACTAATGGTGATGTACTCAAGTGCATATTTTGTATATTGAATGAATTCATCAGTAGTGTCATGAGATTTCGCTGCGGTTCTTGGCCATAAAATGTGAACAGGAATTCACGGATGAGGATGTCATCGCCGAAACAAATAACCCGCACCCATCAAAATCATTCAACGCCCGATCGAAAATTTAATTTCACGGCAGACTTGCGATACTGGTTCAAGTAACGCCAATAAAAATCCCTAATAACACCTAACAACCTACTTATTTGTATAAGTATGTAAATATATAATTTCGAAGGTAATCATATAACGCCCCCAGTTCAATTTAAGTACGCTCTAACAAAATTATAATGAAAGCACGGTCCACTAGGCTCTAACAACAATAATGCGGCTAATTTGAACATGCCACGGATCTCGGCTTATAATTTATTTACCATATAATTTACTCAACCGATCATCGCAGTTAGGTTTGGGTTAATAACTTAATAAACTCACAAACATCTTGCGGTGTGAGAAATAACGACTAGATCAAACGACAGAGGCGTCAACTTCGACAGTAGAGATTCATGGATCTCTTCTAGGCACGATAAGGAATTTAGAAAATGAGTATGCTGTGAAGAAATGTTAATATCCTCCTTAGAAAAAATATTTGTCGTCTATGGAAAAGGAAAATAGTTTGAGTGACTTTTCTCTAAATATTGTGACTGGATTTAAAAGCATATATTTATATCGGCATTGTTTAAGATTGTATTATTTGAATCGTACTTGGTTGATATTTTTCTTTTGGCTATTTGGCAAATAACATTCATCCTGAATTTATTTCATCGGTATCTTCTCTGTTCTGTTTCAAGTATCTAAAGCATTTTTCAGATTGATTTTGCTATATTCGTTGATGGTTGCGATATCAGTCACTATCAGTAGCAACACAGTATTTTGTTCTACATTATCTCTAATGTCATCATATACTTAAGACTTGGGGAAGCTGCAGAACAACGGACAAGCGTATGTCGTCGCAGGCCGCCTGACTTGCTCATGGATTGATTTTGGTCTTAATATTCAACTTGGAAAAGCTGGCTATCAAATCTTTAAAGACAAAACATCTCTCTACATTATAGTGATAACGAAATTTTAGGAGAAACTGAACGAATCATAAGAGAAAATAAACAAGGTCAGTTAATGAAATTATTACAAAGCTCCCGCCTAATAAATAACAGAAAGCGGAATTCAAAAATATTTTGCTCCTTGACATGAATAATCGGCGATTGTCAAAGAAGCACACCAATTCTGCCATAAAACGAATGACAACAGCGGATCATCGCCGTACTATAATCAATTACTCTAATATTTTAATTATTCCTATGTTCGTAGTGCTGTAAGAATTACTGTAAAGGGAATGATGAAAGGGAAAGTAATGCTAAAGAGAAGGGCAGTGATATTCGTCATAGGAATACGAATCAGTTTTAATTTTCAAAACTATTTCGTATATTATATCCTGTTCAAATTTACTGACAGCAAATGCTTTATACTATTATATGCCTCAAGATAGGCTTTGCATAGATTGATAGACCACGATAGAACACGATAGACCAATATTTTTTTACTGAACATTCAATCTCTCCGAAATAAATTGGACGAGTGGTATATATTGAAGAATTTGGATTTTCCACACATTGTAGTATTAACTGAACATTGGCTCAGAAATGATGAGCCTATTTATGTACCAAATTATAACGTTGTTTCAAAATATAGTAAAAAATGAGTAACTCATGGCAGGAAAAAGAATTTGAGTTTTCCATTGCCTTCTGAAGAAAAACTAATATGTATATATTATGCATTTACAGATCTCCGTTGTCAGACTGTCATACTTTTATTAACGAACTAGAGTCAATTTTGAACGATCTTCCTGCGAAATGCAAAATGATAGTAACAGGTGATTTCAATATCAATTTCAATGATAAAGAGAGTTATCTTACACAATCACTAATTGATCTCCTGGCTACTTTTGATTTGACAGTGCATGTGAAATCAGATACCAGAATATCACTGCTGTAGATTATATAATGCAGTAACTCAGATTCTGAGCAGGTCATCTGTTCGGTTGTATCTGCTGGTCTTTCTGACCACGAGGCTGTTTTCCGCACAATAAGTGAAAATCAGAAATTTAAATATGATAGGCTGTATACTGCATCCAACTATAATGGGTTATATCTGAAATGTCAGCAAACCAATTGGGAATCAGCTACAACAATAAATGAAACATTTGAAGTCTTTCATAATAATCTAATCAACAAGTTCAATGATACTTTTCCCATTCATAAGATCAAAAAAACAAAAAATGCAATTGCTAAAGGATTGAAGAATTCTGCTCGAAACATAAGATCTCTGCATTATATCAGAAAATATGCAAATGAGGATTTTTTTCATAACTACTTTGCTAAGTTCAATCAATAGATCGGAAATGGATAAAATTAGCGAAATAAAATTATTATAAAGATCGCATTGATGGTGCCACCAACAAATCAAAGGAGAGTTGGATGATAGTAAATGATTTTTTAGGAAAGAATTTCAAAAGGTATGGTAATTCAGAGTTGGATCCAGACACTTCAAATAAGTACTATTGTTCAGTTGCAAATGAATTGAAATAAAATATAAATATACCCTATGATCCACTATCAAACTTAGCAAACGTGAGTGGTAATGAAAACTTAATCTTGTATGACATTAATATCGATGAATTGAAATAAATGTTACATTAAATTAAAAATAAAACCGCAACTGGTATTGTTGAAATGTCTGTTAGAGTTTTCGAAAATCTTCCAAGTTCTCTAAATCAATTAGTATCTTTGATAAATGTATCTTTCAAGGAAGGCATATTTCCATATTTTCTTAAAACTTCTATTGTTATACCAATTTATAGAGGTGGTGAGATAAACTCTCCCATGAATTTCAGGCCCATTTCTCTAATTCCCACGTTAGCCAAAATCATCGAAAGACTTCAAAAGTCAAGAAGAGAATCTTTGACTTTTTGCATGCATGCAATATATTGAACATTCAACAGTTTGGATTTCAGTTCAATAGGAACACCAACGATGCAATTTTTCCACTCCTACTTGAACTGTATACTGGGATCAACGATGGTGGAGTTGCCGCGGCTGTATTTTGTGATTTATCCAAAACACTTGACTGTGTAAATCATGAGATACTGTTGCGGAAACTTCATCGTTAGAGCACATGATTGGTTCACGACATATTATTCGTCTAGTCGCACACAGCTTGTTAAGACAAAATCTGTCTCCAGCTTGGGCAATAAACAGTATGGTGTTCCACAGGGATCGGTGTTAGGTCCAATTCTGTTCTTTCTCTGTGTGAATGATCTGACAACGCTTGACATTTCAGGAAATCTCACCCTGTTATCCGAGATACCTCTATAAGGATGCTGATCTTCATCATACCATCAATTCAGATATGAAAAGCGTTAAAGAGTGATGCGACTTGAACCTTTTGTCATTCAATGTATTGAAAACGCAGTTGCGGATATTTTTTTAAACGATCAGATCATTGAAAACAGCATATATTCAACATTTCTAGGGCTGTCCATTAATAACGAACTCAAATTCAATGAACACGTTATAAACTTGAATTGGTTAAGCTGTGAGAATAGCTACAAAGAAACTAGGAAACTCGATAGTAGGTATACTATTCCTTAGTAGAGTCACATTTGCCATGCATACGATATCCCATTGTGGGGAGTATGCAGTGGTACTGTTCGAGGCTTAAGATACCTTTGTACATAGAAATTTCGTGATTTTTGTTGAGAACACTTGAAGATACACAAATTACTCACAGTTGTGTCAATATTTATACTTGAAACTTTGTGTCTTATAAATTAACACAAACAAGATTTCATTACCACACCACCCGTCAAAGTAATCACTTCAAAATACCATCATCATCTTCCACTCTCGTTAAGGGTTGCAAAATGTACAACAACCTGCCAAATAGCATCAAAGTTATATCATTCAACACCCAGTTCAGGAAAGCAGTTAAAACAGTTCTTTCCGATAGAGTTTATTATAGCCTAGAAGAATATTTTGCAGATAGAATTGAATAATAGATAAACAAAAATTACGTACTGTGATATCCAATAATAATAATTCTGAAATATATGTATTTGCACATGAACGTTACCTTCTGAGAAGCTTAGTGATATACTCAGAATTTGAAACTTTGTGTTTCCTTTCTTTTAATTCTTAATTGGAAATGCTCCTTTTTTCATCCCATTTAAAAACGTACTCCTAGCGACTCTGACGGATGTATGTATCGTTACTTCACACGGTTCAAACTTTCACCGTTTGAAAGCTCTTAAAAGCTGTGTAAAACTGTCAAAATTACTCATCATTCCGTTTACAACTACAAGGAGTGCTAGTGTTTGGGGGAAGTTACTCGACCTCAAGGTCAAATTGTGTTTACATCAAAACTCAAAATTCCTCCTGCAAGGAAAAAAATCTTGCGTGTTCCCTATTGTTATGTGTACTGTTGAAGTTTTTGGAGAATTTTTTTAAAATTTTATTACTTTCAAGTTTTAAAATGTATGTGAAAATGTATATGAAAATTTTATTATGTGACGCAATGTTTTAACTTTAAGGGATCAAATATAATTCTTCATTGTTCCTATTAATTATTCCAGTCTTTCTCCAGAAACTCGTGGACACTATAAAACACCTCAACGATAAGGAAGCGTTTGACAGATCTCCTGAAATGAGATGGCGAAACGATGTGTTTGACGGTAGGAGGGAGATGATTGTATAGTTTGAACGCACAATATATCAGAAGAGAATTCTTCGTTAGGTTTGGGGGCGGAATAGGAAGTCTCAAATTATTGTTTTGGCGAGTGATACCTACATTTGAATCATATGATGCTTTGTTCTTATGTACTAGACACACTGTTTCTAGAATATATAATGACGGAAGGGCGAGGATTCTCATTTGACCAAACAGCGGTTTACAAGATACTCTGGGTCCAACTTTGCAAAGGTATCAAACTGCGCGCTTTTGAAGAACGAATATACTGTTGAAATTTTGTTGGCTACAAATACCCCAAAAAAGTATACCATATCTGATATGTGATTCTATCAGAGCGTGGTACACTACTTTCGCAGTAGCTGTTCCCAGTTTTCTTGACACCATTCATACAGCATAACAGCCAGATGCTAGTTTTCCGTTCAAGGACTTCACATGGCTCTCAAAGTTCAGGTTGCTATCCAGATAAATTCCAAGGAATTTACTTGTATATGTTTGCTCTATGACAATATCGATGTTCAAAGGGATGTCTGATAAATTACATTTAAATAACAAGAGCTTGGTTTTATCTATATTTAACGAGAGCAGATTGGACTTTTTATTGTGGAAATATCATTAGTAATACTCGAGTGTAGTCTATTTGTATCGGCCTCATGCCACAAGATAGTCGTATCGTCTGTAAATATAGTAAAACTGTCATCAATTTTGAGACTAGACAAATCGTTAAAATATAATAAGAAGAGAATTGGTCACAGTACAGAGCCCAGCGGCAAACCATGATTGACCGTTCTAGTTTTTGAGTTAGTGATTGTTTTGACGAATTGAGTACGCTCACTTAGGTAGGACTCAATCCAACTAAAGGCTCTGATTTCTGAAACCATAAAGTCGAAGCTTGCGGAGGAGTATTCTATGATTTACGCAATCAAAAGCTTTCGATAGGTCACAAAATACTGCCGCGCAAACCTCTTTGAGATTGACTCCACTATATAACTCTCTCAGAAAGGTGAAAACAGCTTCTCCTGTACATTTTTGTGGTTGGAAACCAAATTGTTGAGGATTCAGAATATTTCGAGCAGATGGAAACTTCATCAATCTAGTTTTGACCAATTTCTCAATAATTTTTCCCAAAGTCGAAATAAGAGAAATAGGACGGAAATTTGTAGGATCCGAAGTATCTCCCCCTTTGTGAATAGGAATAACAACGCTAATTTTCAAGATGTTCGGAAAAATACCTTTAGAGAAAGACTCATTAATTAGCTGGACCAAAAGTTCTAGCGTACGCATATAGGCATATTCTCGAGTATTCTTATTGAAATATTATCTATTCCGCAGGAAGTTTTATTTTGTCCATTAACTCAACCAAATCCGTATCATCCAGAACAAATGCATCAGTAGCAAAAATATCACTTATATAAAATATTGTAGTGGATCTGGTGCCACTTCAATTTTTTTTGCCAGATTTCCGGCTATAGAGCAATATAATTCATTGAGAACGTTAGGATCTAAAGTAATTTCCTTGGACATAGGATTTTTTCCACGAAGATCATTCACAACACGCCAAGTATCCCTATTACTATTAGAAATTCTCTTATGGTAATATATTCGTTTTGCTGCTACAATAACATTTCTGTAAATTCTTCTATAACTAATGTAATAGTTATTAATAAAGTAACTATTGTAATTATACGTGGTTGTGGCAAATTTTATACCTATATATTTACTAAATGTTATTGATTTACAAATTCATATATACACGCTTTGTCAGTAAGAAAACTAGTTTTTGATAATAAAGCTCATTTTGATTCATTGATTGATCCTGAAGACACCTTCATGGTAGGTCAGTTCAAATTCGTTGGTCTCCAACCTCAGCTCACTTTACCTGAGGAAGGCAATAATCAGATTTTTTGATAATCCTAGGTCTTTAATGTACTTGAAAAATATTCTTTGTAACTGTAACAACTTTTTTGTAAGCTTTTTCTTGAATGCGTTCCAGCTTAGTGACACACGGGCTGCTGCCTTGAAAGTATATGATCCGATCCTTCTGCTCCTCGGTGGTCGCGGTAGAGTAAATGATCTATATCCTGATGAATTTACAGTTTTTGTTAGAAATGACTGAAAAATATGATGTTTGATGTATCTAGAAACGAAAACATTTGTTAATAATAATTTTGTAACAACTGTCAATTTGGCAATCAAAGTTTTGCAGACGTATTTTTCATTGAATTATTCTTATTTTCTCCATTATTCAACAGTTTTGAAAAGACACTTCAAAGTCAAAAATCCCTGGCTTCGATCAATTAAGTCCATAGTGTTCAAATACTTCAGATTAGCCATAAATGAAATTGTCAATTACTATTCGAACATTCCTTCTCCTAATGCCTCATGAATCGAAACTTTGTAATTCCTCCACCAGCCCATAACCAGCTTACTGTTTATCGCGCAGACCACATTATTTTTCATTACATTCCCGGCCATAACGGCCCCTTGAAGTAAACGCGTAGCGTTAAAATATGTATGAAGTAATAAGAGAGCTAATCCCCAATAAGCAAAGTCAGTTGTCATAAAGCCGCGCGCGATGATCCCCGAATCAAACCTCAAAATCTCGTCGGCAATAACAAGAATTCTCATTAATTTTTGGTCCCAGTAGGCCTGGGGGCCGTTGCGAAGGCCCATCTGGCGTGGCGGCGCGCGCTCCGTCCCCAGACGCCTTTACATCACCTCGTATGTGATGATTCGAAATTAGACTAACCGCACGACATACTGGTCGTCATTAACATTTATTGACGTTTTACTAAACGAGGAAAAAAGGATATTCGACTCTCGATGGAACTTCTCCAAATGTTTCAATATATATAATTAAACTTCGTTTTTAGTTTAACCACAAAATAACAAGCTTTAATAAAAGTCATTAAAAAAATCCTTGCGTTAATAATTTAGAGAATGAAATTGGCAACTTTTCTGTCAGGAGACCTTCCAAAATCAACAAGAAGGTTTCACGGTAACTTTGTTGTATAGTGATGAAAATACATCTATATATACAGGCCGTTTCTTTTATCATGTGGTAACATTGCTATATTCTAAACCGTAATAAATACAAAGACGATTAAATGGGAAAAAAGGTAACTATTGTGGTGAGCAGTAAATTGGTCATAGAAAATTTACGGGGATTCTTGCCCTTCCCAACTTATACAGGGAAAACTGAAAATGCTGTTTTCGGTTTTTTACGAATAGAATTGTTATTTCAGAAAATATAAAAAAATGAAAAGGGAAAGTTTTATTGTATTCAAAATGTACTAGAACTACGTATCGATAAATTTTTAATCAAACGTTTCTTGTCAACACCGCCATCATCAACAATTTTTTTCAAATATGGACATATCTATTTCATCACAAATATTGATAGAGCGATAAAATCACAATTCAGTGGTATATCACACTCGACATTTTTATAACGTTTCATATAAAATAACTAGCATCATCAGTGACAACAATTTTTAATTACGGTCCTGTCATTACGTAGTTCTAGTATATTTTGAATACAATAAAACTTTCCTCTTTAATTTTTTATATTTTCTGAAATAAGCGTTATATTCGTAAAAAACCGAATACAGCATTTTTAGTTTTCCCTGTATAAGTCGGGAAGGGCGAGAGTCCCCGTAGATTTTCTCTGACAAATGCACTGCTCACCACAATAGTTACATTTTTTCCCATTTAATCGTCTTTGTATCTATTACGGTTTAGAATATAGCAATGTTACCACATGATAAAAGAAACGGCCTGTATATCGTCATAGTTACGCTATCAATAAAGAGAGTCATAACTCCCTCGGGACATTATAGATTCTATAATTCGCTCTACCTTTAATAATAATAAATGTACAATTATGAAATGTGCCCTGAAAATTAGTTACCGCCACTGGCTGGAGCTTCTGTTCACTACTGTCGAAGTACCTGCCTCTTCTAACGACAAAGTAGACAACATACGCGCCGTTTTATTTCTTAATTCAATGCTATCCTTCTAATACCCCTCCGCCACCGTGGAACTTTTCCAACCTCCGTGACTTTATAAGTTAGTCATGGAACATGGGTTGAGCAATCCTAAATATATTGCGACTTTGCAGGGGATTTTTCCAAACATGTTTTTTTCAATTGGCAGAGATGTACATTTAATTTGTCGGAAGCTAAAAAAAAACTGTTCAGTATATGCCTTCAAGACGCAAAGACATATAAAGTATCAATAAAGGCAAAGCAGAGAACTCTTTTTCATCTAAAACTGTAAATTTCTTCGATACACCAGTTTACTTTCCGGTACGTTCACTACCAAAACGGAATCCCGGTCCTCTATATGCGATATCTTCATATTCAAAAGTTTCTGACTTTTGCATCCTCCAGAATAACCCATAATTAAAATAACCTACAACAAAAAATATCGAAATGAATACACAAAAGAAAAATAAGAAAAAAATTACCTTATGCAATAAATGAATTTCATTACGAGCGTTCTTTAGAAATCTGATGACATCTTTGGGAGATGAAACGGCAGACTTTTTTGGCTTATAACTCTTACTCTTCCTTTTCAAAAAAGCCTCTAGTTCATTTAACTTGGTGATATTTCGTTTCTCATGTATAATCACCATCCATAAGGAATTCGGAATATACGTTTCTGACTAAAAAGAACAATTACTACCAAATCTACCGAAAAATAAAGAAAATACCTTACAACAGTACTTGAAAATATGCCAGAAATACAGTTTTAGTGGCATTTTTGCCGTAACACTTTTCCGTGACAGTCATCCCGGATATACCTTCTATTCTTTTTGGTATACGGGTTCACTTTTCGATGGAATGAATGATCCTCTTGCTTTTTCACATTCTTTCAAAATATCCTCCATTATATTTGGGTTAGAAAACACGGTTTTAACGCAAACACAGCTTGGTGCTGTAGGTTTTCCGGGTTTTCCTACAGCTTAAAAGTGAATACACCACTGAAAACATCAGTTAGTCGCCCTGGAGCGCCACGGCAAATAATAATAACGTTTGATAACCACTAATAGATGGATCGGTGAAGCTAGAAATGGAAATTTAAGGTAAACATTTTTTCGTCGACCCATATCAGCAATACATGCTGTGACTAGGTGTTACCTGATTGCTGGTGCTCTCATAAAAAAATTCTATCCTTTGAATATGCCTGGAACGATTGATATGGCCATACAAATATCAGTTGATTCCGATGATGTCAATATTGTTCAGGTACGAGTTGAAGCGCATACTAGGAATGAGCGATGGAATCGTTTGAATCAATTTCATATACAATCATTCCCCCGCCATTATATTGGATATTTTAAATTACATACTGGAACAATCTGTAGAGACGGTGAAGTAGACAATATTTCAATCCCAACTTTCTACGATTCAGAATATACTACTGTCCGGAAGATCCTGTTCCCCCTATTTCGGAGTATTAGTTTACTTGAAAGTTTGGTGCTAGGACTTTCAAAACTTGTGCGCATGTTGGTAACGTAATATGGTTTTTGGGGAATGCTAGATATCAAGAAAACATACACTTTCCATTAAATCGTCTTCAAGATTTCATAGGGGGACGCTGCAAACATAATGCTTGCGGACAGTCTTTCACGAGACTCTCGAAATTCGAGATTTCTCGTCTCGTCTCGATTTCGAGACGAGATCGAGACGAGACTAATGGTTTATTTCGAGAACAAGATCGGGAAAAACACTTTGAGATTTTTCGAGATCGAGAAATTATTTCGAGATTTCTCGAAAAAATATATGTTCTGCAATATATCATTATATTTTCATTGGATTTAAATAAGTCTTGTTCACTGCTATTTTATATTTCTTTATTACAATAATTAAAAGATAATTATTATTACTTTAAAAATTAATTGATAGGAAACTATTCGGCCTGTCTGGCCTTTCAGGGTAAAGAAATTCCATAAAGGGAAAGAGCCATAAATTCAACTTTATTTCTATTGTATTCTTTAAATATGTAAGTCCAAGCTTATTACTATATTACTTCCAAGGATATTCTTATGGCAGACTTAGGGCACCATTTTTGCATAAATTTCACTATGCAGTACTGCGACCCCTACTATCAAGATACATTTTTTCTTTAAACAGACGACTGTTTCGATTATAAAAAATGAGTTTGTTGCTGGTGCTGGTACTCTTCTCATCACGAACGAAGAAACAATTTTAAACTTTCACCTTTCGTACCTAGATAAATTTTGAATGTACTTATGGATAAAAGATTAAATTAACAATATTGTTTATTTTTGTGCTGATACTCGGCGGTTTTTCTTTTATACGTGGCTTTTAGTTCATTGCATATAGCCCCTGTATATTAACGAAGTTTCTTTATAGAAAAAATTTAATTCCCTGTATTTTGGTGCAGCCTTGGCCTTGTGTTACACGTTATAACCTATACATAGGAATTTTCAATAACATTCAGTTTTTGTTTTGGAGACTCTCGAAATTTCACTTGGTTATTTTTTCATACGTGAATATTCATAATTATAGATGAAATAATGTTGATTTCACTTCAATGTTCTCATTCACATCAGGAGATTTCAATGAATTGGTTAATCTACACATCTAAGATCAACACCTACAATCCAGTGAAGTGAAGTGGTCATTTATTACCTTGACATAGTGAAAATATATGGATTTTTTCACAATTTTTCGCCTTTCATCAAGAAATTTAATGTGATATTGCAAGACATCACTGTATAAATTTCAAGTGGGTACTGCGTTTTTAATAATTTTACATTCAAATAAAAATGTGTTTATTTTTAATGTTTCATAAATAAAGTTTGCATTGATATAAATCTAAATTTCTCATTCATTAAATTGTCCTGCCGAAGTGCACTCGATGTTTGTATTGATATTAGGTAAATTTGTGTTGTTCAAATTGTAAACTGCTTCCTTTAACAATTTGACTCGAAAAACTCCACCTTCGGTGTCGCGTTTCCAATAGTTGACAATTTTTTCATCTAATTGCTAGGCAACAGTTTCTCATTAAACAACACAAATTTACCGGATAAAATACAAACCTCTCGTGAAATTATAAGTTATAAAATTTTACCTTTCATGATATTATTATAAAAAATGTTAGTATTCTTTCGTAACGTTTCATTTTAGAATCTGTAGAGTCATAAAATAAATTACGTACCTATTCTATAAAGTATGACTTACAATAATAATGAACCTTGAGCAAACCATGGTAACCACGCTCACAAAATGGTTAACTAATAAAATTTTACTACGTTGCTCATTACCAATAACAACCAATTTCGATTTGGCGAACATCAAACATATGTTGTCGTGATAGAAACCGACAGTTGAAAATTAATATTCCACTTGATTTCACTCACATTAAAGCCAGACGAAGTGGGGCGTCAAAAACAAAAGTTATGTTTAACTGTAATGACATTCGAATGGAGATACGATGAGCTGATATGAAATGTTATTCAGTGGGGTGTACTAGAAAGGAACACATATAAAGGGATGTTCCAACATACGGCACGGGTTGCTGAGTTATGAGTCCCTTGGGTGAGGAGACTGTGATCATTTATTAGGTCGTGAGGATTTTCATCAAAGAAATACCCGCAAATTTCCAATTCATCTGCTGACTGAAACATGCAATATTCAACGAAAAAGGACTGTTTTTGAACATTCTGGCCCAGATGATGATTTTTGTGTGATTTTTGTGAAAAATCACACTTAACGAAAATATTTCGTTGAAGAATTGCGTGAAAAAAAATATCGGCTTTAGGTTATTATTCAATATTCAAGAATTAGAAACTACCCAAAACAACGTCAATTACACCATGTATGTATAATGTCAGAATGACAAGAAATATATGACATACATATTATCAACAACTTATTTTAATTTTTTTCATATTTTTCACACCTACTAGGTAGTTATTCAGTTTTTCTTCAATAACAAACAATACTCAATATTACCACCAGTTGGCCTGCTCAGGAGCTTCCAAGAAGCGTACTAACTCTGATTGCTGAAATCAAAAGAAACAATAATAATAATAATACTCCCTCATAAACACTCGTTGAGTGTACCGAAAGGCATAGCCTGTGCGGATAGAGGACGGCTATTATTATTATTTTGCCGTGGCGCTCCGGGGCGACTTACTGATTTTTGGTGGCGTATTCACTTTTCAGCTGTAGGAAAACCCGGAAAACCTACAGCACTACCTCGGGTGGTCGGTGTGCACTCCAAGCTAGCACCAGACGAGATTGGCATCTAGACAACTCACAATACACTTGCTTTTCAACAAGGCATGCGATCGCCTATCGATCCGATATGAGTAGATGACAAAAATTCTCCTGTACCTACATCGGGTTCGAACCGACTATCGCTATGCTGCCGGAGTTCCGAACGGCCTGTGCATTAGACCGCTGATCCACCGACTACAGTAAAAAATACCCCCTTCTCGTCGAAAAATTAGACAAATATCTGACAGAAAATAACTACTTCCTCATAGGGACATTGAATTACATATGTCATCTATTTGTGCGATGTTCCTTAAGAAGGATACTAATGCAAGTGATGATTGTAATAAAGTAAATATTTCCAACAATATGGAATATAATACTCAACGGCTTTATTACAATCGGCACTTGTAGTAGTGTCCTCCTTGAGGAACAAGCTGTACAAATGGATGACAGATGTAATTCATTGTCAGTAGGAGAAATTGGTTGTTTTCTGTCAGATATTGCCTAATTTTTCCACTTTGTGTAAATGTGTGGACATAAGGGGAATTATTGACAGAAGTCGGAAGTATATTTCTTTTCATTCATTCGATACCTTTCCGTTTAAACACTTTTCGAACTCTGTTCGATTTATTACTAATGCTAGCCTAATCTTAATTACACCACTTATCTGGACTGATTGCACTCATTACCTATTACTATAATACCTGCGTAAATTACATTTAGCACCTGTTTTAATTTTCTACTCAATTTTCTGGTTAACGTGCTATATTCTACCTCCTACCCCTTTGTTTTGAATTCAATGATAACATTCTTGAAAATCCATGTGTTCTATGCTTAATTTTCTAGTTTTCGTGCTTATTCTACCTCTTCTAGGGTTTTGGGTAGCTTTTATTCCTTAAACTTTATTCGCACCAAAGTTTCCAAATATTCATTTACTTACTTGATCATTTAATATAATTTTTGTACGACCCGTCATCGTCATTTTGATATTTAACTAAATATGTGGTGTGCTTAGATAAGTACAAGGGTTAGTTAATCTCACGCACTCAGGCATTCACAACAACAGGAATTAATGGAGATATTCCGAAATTATACTTCGGTGCTCCATCCTTGTAGATCAGATTGTAGTTTCCGATGTAAACATACTCAATTCACGATGTCAAAATGAAAAACGTAATCTCCACCAACCTCGCCCAGTTATCGAGTGCCGGGGCACGTCGGAGTGGAGGACAATGAACAAGCAGATACCCTGGTACGAAAAGGGGCATTAACGCTACTGCTCGGGCCAGAACCATTCTGCGGACTTGGAAAATCTCACTTTCAAGAAGAACTCAATAAAACTGAAGAAGCAATGAGAGCAACATACTGACAAAGACTTCCAGGGCTAAGGAAGGCCAAAGATCTCCTCGGCAACTTAAACCGAGCAAGATCAAAGACACTGATTAACCTCAGCAAAACTAGTCTAAAGACTGCAGACTCAAAGAACACCTAAGGAAGCTAGGCTTAGAGGAGGAAAGCACCTGCAGATTCTGTGGGGAACATCCAGAAACACCACACCATATATTGATGAAGTGTTATGCTGTACATCACCAGAGATTGAATATCCTGGGATCAAACCAGCTGATTGTCGGAGAAATACTCCGAATAGAACCCCTCAAAATCTTTAAATTCCTCAAGGAATTGGGGCTGGAGGGGCTGCTGTAAACGAGAACACCTTGAAATGGGAGATGAAGATGGGACACAATAGATCTGATTATGTCGCAGCGCATCAGTCACCATCCATACCTGCTACCTGATTTGGTGTTGTGGAAAATTGTGTAATAGGAGGTCTGTTAAGTTATCAAGAAGTTGTTTTTTTTTTAATCAAATATATTTCATGTATTTTGGATTGACTTTAACTGAACTGCACTTTTGAAGTCAATTGTGAGAGTGAGTACTGTGATATATTCTTTGTGAGAAGTAAATCAATAGATATTTCATATCCAGCCACGCTGAAATAAAAATGCACTCAACTGTAATCCGCTAATTTGTCCGACTTGCTTGAACCCATTACTTCTAATTAATTTCAACAAAATGCAACTGCTAATTCTGACTATTTGCAAACTCTGACTGAAACTAACTAGTCAAGAACTGTGAACTGAAAACTGTAATTCACTGCTCGATATTCCGGAATTTATACCGGCAATACCTCTTTTGGAATATTCCAGAAACGCAGAAAGATGTCGCCGTTATTTATAACGATTCGGAACTCTAGGTGACTCGTATATATGTTTCTTATATGGGTCTCGTTTTTTCTTCGTTATGATTAGAGCAGTGACGATGTCATGCTTTGTCAATAAGCCGAACTCGATTATACGAACACAAGGGGTCAGGTCCGCCTCCAGAATCGTTACATTGCCCCCTTCTTGATGACGCGATGCGTCGATATCTACAAGATTCCCCATATCAGCACTACGAAATTCGATGGAAGTAACTCTCCATTTTCTTTATGTTAGGTCTTGAAAGATGGATCCAAATATCGTCTTCAACATACTTCTTATAACTTTGAACAGTTGAATCTACAAAGTTGAATGTTAATCCTACTAAGTTTTGAACTCTTGAAGTCATCCAACTAGTCTGATTGGTATTATTGTCTGAGGTTAGCTTTTGGCTATTCAGTTTTTCTCAAGTACTGAGTGTAATATTCATATATAGTAATATAATCTTTCAACCAATCTTTTTGTATTCAAATTATTCAGAATATAAGCAACAAATCAACTGTATAGATTTTTAACAGCGATATAAAAACGATATACCTATAAGTAGTTTTTCCCTATCAGGATTCATGTCATTAATTAAGCAATTAAATGAAATACAACTATCAGTAATTAGTTTTCTGGTCTGCAATCCATGAATCTGCTTTAGCGATTCGATAAAAACAAATCGAAAGGAACGAATTTTAGAATTCAGCATAAATACGATTCTCGCCAGCCATGTATCAGCTAGCTTCGGGCTAGTAAGTTATGTTGGTCACACTATGGAGACCACTGGGATTTCTGAACACTGACAGTATTTTATATCATAGCAGACCGATAGTTTACGGAAAATTTATATATCTATTTTGATGATGTATTATTGTACGCCTCGTGAGAATTATCTCTATTACTTTCTGGATTTATAGACGTTTTCTACAACTGCGCGGCCATATAAAATATTTATCAAGCTCCCGGTTTGGAATGAAATACAATGTGAATTTCAAATACAATGTGACCAAGTAATAATGACGGTACAATAATTGAAGTATGCATAGAACAATTACAATTAATACGTTGAAAATAGGATCGGGCTATTCGAAAAATCAATGAAAAAAATAGATTAAACAATGCAGTCTTCAGCAAAAAACCCCATGCAATTTTTGTCGATCAATATCCAAAAAAAACAACTACTCTTCACTGCGACCACTGAATTATATATTAATATTCATTTATCTATTTAGCTTTGCTAATAGTCGTATACAGTTACAGTTTTCTCTTCCCGAAGTCTGTGCTACTTGGGAGTGTTTTGTCTTGTTCCGTGCGGATAATGCTGCGATCAACTTTGTTGTAGATCGTAGTGTCATCCGTGAGAAAATATTAGTTAAACAGTTGATTATTATTCATTTGGTAGGGACAGGACAATTATAATGTTGTCCGATCTACCCTGTCACTGATGAGAGGCAATAAACCTCGAAACATGCATATCTGCAGCTGGTCATTCCCAGCCAAATCAAGGATAATCTTCTATTTAATTACAAGACAAGCACTTGCAATTGGGTCTGCTTGGAGGAACGTTGCATAGATATCTGTCAGATGTAGTTCAATGTCCATCGTGGTATTAGCCAGGAAAGTAGTTGTTTTCTGAAGGATGTTTTCCTTTTATTTTCCACTTGGTGGAAACGCTCAGAGAGAAGGGTCGTCCTGTATTCTTTCAACATTGTTGATACCTCTCTGGCACAATATATTCGAACTCGTTCGAATTTTTACCATCTCTTTTTATTTAATTTTTGGTTATTACTTGTTCTTTAGGTGTTCCTCTCTGTTTTTTCATTCTGTTTTTTTTTATCTCTAATGAATAGGATATTAATTTTGGAAGATTCGCCATATAAA
The DNA here is from genome assembly GCA_958502065.1 of Chrysolina americana. Taxonomy (NCBI): domain Eukaryota; kingdom Metazoa; phylum Arthropoda; class Insecta; order Coleoptera; family Chrysomelidae; genus Chrysolina; species Chrysolina americana. The sequence goes on along the minus strand of OY293411.1, from coordinate 16,386,573 downwards.
ATTGGTGATTCACTTACATCAAAGTTATTCGTTTCAGTATCTTCAACCACACTCCGACCGCTGCTATCATCACAGTCATGGGAGAGGCGAGGATGAGTACATATAGACTCAAACAAACAGGTAATCCCAACCATAAACTGGGCACACGAAAATAATTCATGAATTCAACATTACCTTTTCGATTTCAAACATGCAGACTGTATAATTCGATCATTTTACGCGGTACGTATCCGTAAATTGAATGCGATTTTATTGGTGGAGAATATATGATTTTTTTCACAATTATCATTGAAAATTATGTAAGTTTTTATTTCATGTAAATGCATGCGTTTGAACTGGAAATCAGACTACATACTACCCCAATACTCATACGATAAACCATTCAGAATACCACTCAAGTGGGACTCGGGAGTAGAGTCACTAACATCTGGAAACATGATCTGGTACACAGGTGGCTCGAAAACAGAGTTAGGAACTGGAGCAGGAATACATGGAGTGAGGCCAAAAAAGAACGTTATACTTCCACTTGGGAATAACACCACAGTATTCCAAACTGAGATACACGCTATAGGGACATGCATACAGATGAATCTAGACAGTGGGTAGGAGAGAAAACACATCTACATTCTATCTGACAGCCAGAGGTGAATAAAAGCTCCGAATTCAGAACAGATTGAGTCAAAGCAGGTTCGGAAATGCCTTCAGAGCAAACCAATTTGCAAGACATGCATCTGAAAAACCATTCACAGGTTCACCAGTGTTTGGAATTAGCAAAACCCGATGCGGAAACCTAATAAATGGGTGAAAGAAAACAAAACACCAAACATATTGGGACTTAATCGAAGGGCATCGACACAGGGCAGCCATGGTGAGGCATTTAAGCCAAACACTGAAGGCTGACACTCTCAACCTAAACAGATTCAAGATACGCACAATTACCGGCTTACTAATCGGACATTGCGGCCTCAGGTAACACCTGAACACGATGGGAATAAATAGAAAAACTGTGAAGTGCAGACTTAATGGTGACGAGGAGGAAACAACCTCTTATATCATCTTCGAATGCGACGCGCTGCACAACAGGCGCTACAGAATATTCGGACAGACCAACCTAGAAATAGGCATGAATCCGAAACAACTAGTGAATAAACTATTAAACCTGGTAAAAGACACAGGCCTATTTAACTAGGAACCACTGACGACAGAATAATACAATAGACTCCAGCAAGTCTCAGTGTTGAGGGACACCCTCACAGGTAAACCCTGCATCTGGCCCGTCAGCTTCAAACCAACCAACCATCTTAAATTAGCGTATATGGATGATTCTTCACCAGTCTAGTCGGCAAATATTCATCATTGGAATTATCAAAAGATTCATCATTGTGATCCATCAACAGAAAGATGATATTGTTGGTTTGAAATTACTTTAGTAACATCTACAATTCATTTTGGAAACAAATGAACACTTCCATCAGTCCATACCTTCGGTGCATGGAAAGCCATATAAAACTTATAAGAAAATATTTATAATTCCTCGTATCGTATTATTCAAAATCGTCTCTGTGAAGAAACCTTAATAATTACTTGAAAAAACACTTACATTGAGAATAATAGATATCGATTATACTACAACTAATTTAAAAATATTTTTTCCCTAAGGAATATCCCAGTCAGGCCCTGTCTCCGGAGTTAGTAGTATTAATGGCACATTATATATTCTTAAGTTAGATAGAAAGTCGATTTTATATCGAACTTTAAATTTTTAAAGTTTTTTAAATTGTTTTCAAAATTTTTTTTTCCGTTGACCTACTATCATCCCCCTACGAACGACAGCCCTCAGAAGTCGAAACTTGTGCGAGCTAAGGATTAACGAAGTCTTACCTTTTGACGTGCGATTCCTAGCACAAGACCAGTGACCATGCTGGGAATCGAACCCACGTCCATCTGATTGAGAGACTAGCGTTCAACCATCATGACCACTGCGGCTCTTAATAATTCCCCACGATTTTATATCGAACTCAAAAATATATAATGTGCCATTACTGTTATTGTTAAATCTTATAGACTGTAGTAAACAGAGATCCGCCAAATCATTTTTAGTGCAATTTTTTACTTGTTAGTCTCAATAAAAAAGAAACAAAATGCAAAATGTGTAATTATTGCTTTCGCCACCTTTCCATTTCTAGGAATGCCTTATTATTACAAGGTTTCTTTTCTGTTAATTTCGTTCAATCCAATTCCTCAATTCGAAGTCCATCAAGCGATCTCACACGACCCAATGCAACATAAGCATGTTCGTATCTGTTATTGGTTACATTTTTTTTTTCATAAAATTGTATAGTCACCACATCAAATCATAAATGTGAAAACCGATTGTTCGTATATGGTTTGGTTCCAAAGTATGAATTTATCTCCTCAATCACCCCCTGCCCCCCAAATTTTTTCATAACATTTTTGTCATCGGATCTACATTACTGTAGAAAATTTCATTAAAATCGGTTCACGGAAAGTGTGTCAAAAATAAATCGCAAGATAGACAGCAATGAATGAACAGTATATTTTCCCTCATTTTCGGGCATTTTTTGTTCATGACACCAGTAAAAAGAACGGATATTTTTGTGAATTTTTATTTCGGTATTGAAGTCCATCATTTACTCAGTCGATTATCTCACTTTGGTTTTTGAAGCTATACATTTTGTGCAAATAATTTTACAAGAATGTGTTGTTTTCGCCGAATATACTGTTCATTCATTTAATACGTATAAGAATATTTTTTTTTATTATTTTTTTCTTGAGACACTCATACATTCCTTCACCAATAAAATTGTTCCTGACTCCTATTTTTTCAGGGATGAAGGAAGACCGTTGCAGATTGGTTTCTCTACTACCCGGATAACAAGAAAATTATTTTGAAAATTGACAATGTCGTCTCCAAAGATATTGGTAGGTACCCCACATAGCAGTTTTCTTGGACTGCCATTTTTTTATTTTATTATCAAGGACTCATTTGATTCAATAACACACACTGGAATATTCATGTAAACATTTAGAATTTTCAGGTTTATAAGAATCTGAGAATCTGGAATTTATGAAATTTCCTACACCCTTTTTCTTCTGACACTCCGTTTTTACGATGTTCTCTCAACACTACATTTTTTTTCGAATATGAAGATTGAAATACATAATTCAAATGGAACCCTCAGTAAAATACCCACCGGACAAACGTGTAACAGAATAACGCGACGATGAATATTAATCTGAAAACCTCATAATAATTAAATCGCACTGGCGAAAACGCGTCAGAAGCCATTCATTCGTTCTGTCCCGCAACACGGATCAAAAATTCAAAAATGGTGTCCTCTGTCATCCCTAATAAAAATGCTTTTACTATAAAATTGAGCATGCCCATTAATAATAACTGCCTGTCGCCATTTGTAAACTCTAATTGATATAATTTATGAGCACTCGTTCGTTGTTTGTATTTTTGAATTTAAATTAATGTCGCCATTTTTTATGTCGGAATTGAAATGTATCATTTTTGCATTTGGATTTCTAATTGTAATTTATACTAGTGTTCACTATTTACATGGAAATGCATTCTGCTATTGATGTTGTAGTGAGCTTCGAAAAGTTATGATAGAACATATACCAGCATTGCATTTTATGGATAACGGGGTGTAAACACTGACATTTACAATATAAAGTTTGAGATTTTTTACAGTTTCATCATTTGCACGTTATTTTCGTTGTTTTCATTGAATTGAACATTTTTGTCTATTTTTGAAATGAAGTTATCATGTAACAACACTTTAAAAATTTTTAAAATTAAATATTTTATTTCAAAAATGTCACTAAAGTTTGGTAATAAATTTTCAAAGTCGATATTTGTAATTATCGATTGAATTTTAGGCACTAATTTCATCTTCTTGTTTCTGCTTTGAGAATTCTATGTACAGGAAGTTTCGTAACCAAGAATCTATCAGAAAACAGCTGAACCCACTAGGACCGCTGATTTACATCCCTCAGACTCCCAACGAAATCTGAAATCAGTTCAACTCGAATATGGGACCACATACCCGATTCATGCCTATTTTGTATCATCAGTATAAGAGAGGCCACAATAAATAATGTTACTGCTAGGATTCAGTTAGCAAAAGGTTAGATTTTTAATATCGTTTTTCTAAATTCCCTGTTTTTGGTTCCACTGACATTTTATGGCCTGATGGGACCCACACACATTTAAACCGTTACCTGACCTCCGGTGACTTTCTTGTGTTTCTTCAAGAAGGTACTCCGCCTTTCTTTCCGTGCAGAATTTCCCCAATTCGATCATGTTTCTCTGGTTTTAGTTTTGCTCTATCATTTTCCTGATCGTGCTACAAAACCTATATCCTGTTATTCTTTATTCGCGTCGTACTCTTTTCCACAACTGGATAATGATCAAAAGACGGCCCTCATAATATTGGTTTTCGTTCTCTTCAGTTTTTCTAGATATGTCAGGAGCTAGTTCCATTTTTGTTTTTTTTTATTTTCATCTCTGTCGCGTATTTTTATCCTTTCTGCCGACTTGATTCCTCAATATGTTTCACTTTCCGTTCATCTTCCGTATGGTATAAAGTGACAGAAACATATGCCACTTTTCTATATAGAAATACTGGGTTGAGAATGCCATTTCAAGGGTTAACTGAATTTTGTCGAATTTTGAATTGTCACTGTTCTTTGTTTCTCATGAACTGAAAATCATTTTCACTCTTCATTTCGATAGTTTATAAATAAAAGCTTGTTTTTAAGATCAAAGGAAGTAATTTTCAATTCCAATTTTTTCACTTATTTTACAGACTTTTACATTTTTATTTGTCAGTTTTCCTTACTTTTTTAGGCCTCCCTACCGATATTTTTTTTGCCTAATTCTCCATGTTTGAAAGTATTTATTTAATGACATTTTTTTAAACAAAATTTTTCGATTTTCCGGTATTTTTCACTATTTTTATGGATTTTTTCGATTATATTTTGCTGGTTTTCGCAACATATTTCGAGAATCAGGGGAATTTCGAAACGTCCGATTGACATTTTTTTCGCCGTAATTTTCGACTTTTCATCCCGTCAGATTTTTTCGAATCCATACGAATTTAGATAAGGAGGGGTTTTCGAGCTCCCGAGCAATTTTTTATTTTCATTGTAATTTATCCATCTCTATTGTAGTAAAACTACACTAACTAATTTTCCTAATTTATTTAAAACACTATTTACAACAATTATTCACTAAAACATTACTATTTCAATTTATGTCTACTGTGGCTATCTATCAGCGAACTCTGGAACTGTAACTAACTCTCTATTCTGCCTGTCCCGCTTATATACTCCCAAGCAGTTTCCATTCACGGCTCTCGAATATTCAGGAGTATAGAACATTTCATCTAGATGGCTCCTCGAATAGTATCGAACAATCGATTATTCCAGCTTGTTCTCGGCGATGCGTACGCCAGCAGATATGCCGTTGTAGTTGAACGAGGGTGCATAATTAATAAGATCAGGGCCGGTCTCGGGGCCGGTCTCGAAATCGTTACATTGCCCCCTTCTTAAAGACGTTTCGCCCCGAAACGTCATTCTTGGAGTGTGAAGATATCTGCAAGATTCTCCATATCTGCACCTAGACGTTCGATGGAAGTAGCACTCCACAGTCTTTAAGTTGGGTCGAGGAAGATGGTTGCAGCACACCAGAATTTTGATGCCGCTGGATCTGAATATTGTCTCCAACATGCTTCTTATAACTCTCCAGTCCAGCCCATCAAGCCCACAGGCCAATTTTGGGATTGCCAGGTCTACAATATTCTGGTCCAGCATCGTGTCTCTCAATCTCGTAAGGCTCTTCCAAACATCTTCATAAGACGGCTTATCTCGAGAACGCTTCTTGGTAACCAGATAGTAGATGTTTCTCTGGCCTTTCCTCAGCTGTAACACCCCTCCAACTTCCGGGTTCTGTTCTCTCAGTTCCTGGATTCGACCGAACTTCTTGGAGAAAACTACTGCAATGCCTCTGGACATTTGGAGATCTTCTGCCACACAGTGAGCTAAGGCGTAATTGGCAGGCACCTTGAAAAGATCTCGTGACTCCTCTCGGGTTACCCCATATTGAACTTTCTGTCCGTTCGAGTACAAGGACATGAACCTCTGAAACGTCATTTCGTCCTCCGGTGATCTGACGGTGCGGACTTGATCGTGGTTTCCGGCGTAAGGGGACAACCTATTGAAGTGGACTACCCTAGGTTTTCCTCGTGGACCTTCCCATGAGTTCCGAAGTTTCGGTGATAGTCCACGGCGACGTTTAGGGTTGTATAGCCAGACAAGGTCACCTGTTTGATATCCACCAGCATCCGCCTTGATGTCGTAGGTCTCCTTCATTCTGTCGCTGGCACTCTGGATGTTCAAACGGACCCGTTCATGGATGTCGTCCATTCTCTGTCGCAGTTTGCTGACGTAGTCATCTCCCGCAGTGTCTTATCCTGGTGGCGTCCCAAACTTCAGGTCACATGGAAGTCGCAGCTCTCGGCCCATAATAACACTTGCAGGGGTTTGGCCGGTTGACTCATGAACTGCGGAACGATACGCCATCAGGAACAGATGGAGGTACTGGTCCCAATCCTTCTGGTGGTCAGAGACTACCTTGGACAGGTGGCGGTTTATCGTCTTATTCATCCGCTCCACCATTCCATTGGACTGCGGATATAGAGCTGTGGTCCTCGTTTTCCGGATGTTCAGCATCTGACACATCTCCTGGAACAGGTTTGACTCGAAATTCCTGCCTTGATCCGAATGCAGTTCTAACGGGACACCGAATCGACAAATCCACTCCTTCACCAAGACGTCGGCAACGGTGATGGCTTCTTGGTTGGGCAGGGCATAGGCTTCGGCCCACTTGCTGAAGTAATCCATCGCCACAAGGATGTACTTGTTCCCGTGTTCAGATTGTGGGAACGGGCCAGCGATGTCAATGGCGATCCTTTCGAATGGGCTGCCCACATTGTACTGTCGCATCGGGGCCTTAGGTCTTGTTCGAGGCCCATTACTGGCAGCGCATACAGCACATTTTCTGCACCAGTCCTTGACGTCAGCTTGACAATTGGCCCAGTAGAACCGTTACCTAACTTTCTGGAGGGTCTTCGTCACTCCCAGATGTCCTCCGGTGACCCCATCATGGATTTCTCGGAGCACTTCCTGTCTTCTGCTCCTGGGAACTACTACCTGACGTCTTTCTTCCCCGCCATCCTCCGACTCCAACACACGCTTCAAGACTCCATTGTCTAAGGTGAAAGAGTTCCATTGGGCCCAGTAAGTTTTAACGACTGGAGAACAACTGGCTATTTCCTGCCACGAAGGTTTTCGATCACTCTTCTTCCAGCTGATGACTAAACCAAGATCTGGATCTTTCTCTTGGTCTTTCTGGATCTTGTGGTCATTCCAGTTATCATCGATCGCCGTGGTTTTGCAGAGTGTCGAATCCTTTTCCTCTGTTCGTCGGCAATGCGAACAGTCGTCTGGGCATGGTCTTCGCGATAGGGCATCCGCATTCTTATGGCTGGTCCCCGCCCGATGTTCGATCTCAAAGTCGAATTCCTGGAGCCTCTCAATCCAGCGTGCCACTTGACCCTCGGGATTCTTAAACTGTAGGAGCCATTTGAGAGCTGCATGGTCAGTTCTCAGTAGGAATCTTCGTCCATACACGTACTTGTAGAAGTGCTCAACTCCCTTGACAACAGCCAACAGTTCCCGCCTGGTGACACAGTAATTCCTCTCCGGTTTACTGATGGTCTTGCTGAAGTAACCGATGACCTTCTCTTGTCCTTCTTGGATCTGAGACAGGACAGCTCCAAGTCCCACGTTACTGGCGTTCGTGTCCAGGATGAATTTCCCGTCTGGAAGGGGGTAGCTCAGGATTGGTGCGTTGATCAAAGCTCCTTTCAACTTCCTGAATGAATCTTGGCATTCATCTGACTACTGGAACTTTGTTTGTCCTTCCGTGAGCCTGGTCAGTGGTTTTGCGATGTTAGCAAATCCCAGCACGTATCGGCGATAGTAAGTGCACAAGCCAAGAAAACTTCGAAGCTGGTGAATGTCTTTCGGAACGGGCCATTCCTTAGCAGCTTTGATCTTCTGCTCATCTACTGCCACTCCTTTCCCAGAGACAACGTGGCCGAGATAACGTACTTCTTTTTGAAACAGATGACATTTCTTGGGGCTCAGTTTCAGTCCGGAGCTTCTCAGTCGCTGAAATACCTCTTCCAAGTTTTTTACATGGTCCTCGAACGATCTGCCAACCACAATAATGTCGTCGAGATACACCAGACACGTCTTCCATGATAGTCCTTTCAAAACCGTCTCCATCAATCTTTCGAATGTGGCTGGAGCATTGCAGAGGCCGAATGGCATAACTGTAAACTGCCATAATCCGGAGCCGATGGTAAAAGCTGTCTTTTCTCGATCTTCCTGGGCCAGTTCTACCTGCCAGTATCCGCTCTTCAAATCTAAGGTCGAGAAAATCGTAGATCCAGCCAGCGTGTCTAGCGTGTCGTCTATCCTTGGGAGAGGGTAGCTGTCCTTTTTCGTCACGTTGTTTAGTTGACGGTAGTTTTTCTTCCAGATTTTTCGAATTCTCGTGAAGCTTTTCTTCCAGGCTCTTCACATTTTCTTGAAGTTCCTCTTTTAGACAATTCGAATTTTCTAGAAGTTCTTTTTTCAGGCTGACCGAGTTTTCTAGAAGCTTTTCCTCCAGACTCTTTGAATTTTGTAGAAATTTATCTTCAAGACTCACCGAATTTTGTTGAAGTTCTTTCAGACTTACGGAATTTTGTTGAAGTTCCTCCTTCAAACTATTCGAATTTTCGAGAAATTTATCTTCCAAGGATTTCGTGGTCTCGTCGAGTTTATTCATTATGGAACTCAAATCAATTCCAGAAACTTCGAATAAGAACGTTTCGGGGTCTTCTCCTTCTTCAATCAGTCCATCTGCAAGTCTTTTCTGGAGTACGGCCTTCTTTCCAGTTGTTTCTAACTCACGCTCCTCTAACTCTTGCTTTAATTCACTAACTTTAAGGTCAACTAGGTGAACTCTTCTCGGAAACATTTTGTCTCTTATTGTCTTTGCCGAAATATCAGTCTATTATTTATTTCACACAAAAAGTTTTCAGTTTATTGTCCCGCGACGCGCAAAACTCTCCACTTTGCACTCAAATGTTCAACGGGTTCACCAACTGTCTATTAGGCGCGATAAATGTCTATCAGTTTTTCAACGCGACGAACTTTAACACTTGTTTATTTTAAACATCCGACTTCTGACAACAAATGTAGTAAAACTGCATTAACTAATTTTCCTAATTTATTTAAAACACTATTTACAACAATTATTCACTAAAACATTACTATTTCAATTTATGTCTACTGTGGCTATCTATCAGCGAACTCTGAAACTGTAAATAACTCTCTATTCTGCCTGTCCCGCTTATATACTCCCAAGTAGTTTCCATTCACGGCTCTCGAATATTCAGGAGTATAGAACATTTCATATAGATGGCTCTTCGAATAGTATCGAACAATCGATTATTCCAGCTTGTTCTCGGCGATGCGTACGCCAGCAGATATGCAGTTGTAGTTGAACGAGGGTGCATAATTAATAAGATCAGGGTCGGTCTCGGGGCCGGTCTCGAAATCGTTACACTATTTACTCTTCAGGGAAAAAGGGGGATACAAACATTTTTTTCAAATAAATATTTGAAGGATCTGATATTTTTCACAAAACTGTTACGTATTTTTACGATTTATTGAGTTGCACAACTTTTTTTGAGAAGGGTCAAGTCCCTCGGCCAGCTGTTTTTGCACTGTAATTTTCGATATCGGAAACCATAGTAAATTTTTTCCGAATTGCTTCGCGTTCTCGATCTAGCTTTCATGGGCTAGAAGGGTAAGATTTACAATCATCGTATTGTCATCGGTTCTTAACATGTTTGTCAAATGTCAGCAAGAGCATGAAAAATTGATTGATTCGGAACTGGAACGGCAAACACGAATGAAGCAAGATGAATGAAAAATAGTGAAAAGGTAAGCTTTGTACTGGAAAGAAGAAAGCGATACATAGAAGCCATTCATCTCGGAGCAAACTCTCGCAGAGACTGGGAAGGCGGGCATTTTGACCAAATGTAAGCCTTTTAAAAAATTACTGAGAAGGAATTTGCTTCGTGTGTTCCTGAACGAAATATGCAAATTACATCTAAAATGAGACCAACTTCTTGTGAATTAAACGAATCAGTGTTTTGACTCTATTCTTGAGGATATTTGCAAGTGGACGTATAACAAGAATATGGAAAATCCCAATTATTGTTTTACGCTGTTAATAAAAAAAAATTAAAATGAGGCCTAGGTGAGAACCATGTGGCACTCCTTAGGTGACAATAATTGGCACTAATTTGGAGCCATTCAACGCATATAATAATTATCGTGCAGAGTGCAGTGTGTAAGGTATTTAGTAGCAAAATCGAGCCCGTTCATCTGGAAAGGCGAGCACAAATAATGGTTAAAAAAATCCTCTGCAGCTAGAACCTCATATATAGCAGTAATACGTTCGAAACTTTGGTATGCAACTCACTTTCCACCTAATTGGGTATTTATAACTTGACGCTAACTTCCAGAATTATTTCTCCTCCTTCACACAATTATCCCGCTGAACTTTGCAACTTATCCAAGTTTCTTCAATTAAAATTCATTTCCAGGCTAATGATTAATTCATAGAGAGGTTCCGCGCAACCGGCCTATAAAAACATCACGTCTTTTCCATATTTTTCCATTACATTATCTATATATGCCTTTGGAGTAAATCAGCGTTATCAAAAGCAAGCGGAGGCTCTAAACGAGGAATAACTGCTAAAACGTGACACAAACTCTAATGCAATTTTTAGGACGGCTATACCCCCATTTGTCTTTTAATTTGTAGAAAAATATCGTTATTTGAAGTATGATAAAGGACACGAGATTAAAGAAAAAACTGTTTATGTTGTTTAAAGTGAAAAATGTAAATGGTTTTTAGGATTGTGTTCGTTGCTTTAGGAGTAGAATTCATATTGCAATAGTTCAAATGGAAGTTCGGCTGTGAGAAAGAGAAAAAGATAATTTTCAATAGATTCAATGAAATTGATCAAGAGATCAGAGAGTCGAAATCCCAACAATTTTTGTTAAAGTTATTACTCTTTGAATATTATTAATCAGTTTCCATCAAACTTTATCCGAAATATTACAGTTTCCATCGAAGTAGAAAAAAGCAACAGTTTTGCCAATCGACATAGGTACTTTATACTGTGATACTCTGTGATACTGATACACATATTTCCAATGATATTATGTGATATTGTTATTGTTTGTTGTTGTATTTTAGATACCAAACTGATAACATCTTTTTCTTCAATCAACTATAATTGTACTTCGTAAACACGTCTTCATAGACCAAAATGTAGGTATGCCTCTGGTGGAACACGAATCACTAAATTACAGCTGCAAAAATAAAAAACTATTTCTTGCTCGATCCCATCAAGATTAATTATTACGTTTTCCAGAGAGACATGTCACGTCGAATACTTAATTTCTTGTGAGTTGTACAGAAGGTTTTGGTTTAGCAACTTCTACGGGTTCGGTAAGTTTAATTTTTAAACTATCACAGGTACAATCTACCAAAGATCAATTCGAGAAAAATCCTACACGAACAAGATAATCGGTAGTTCCAAAATTCATAAACGAAAATGTTTCCTTCTATTGCATTTAGTTCAACAGTGATACTCTGTGGTATCTATAACTGACATGGTGGCTTGAGAGACGTCTGAAGAGAGAGAAAAAAATCAATGAGCACAACATAGCTGAAGGATCAGATATTATTATATTGATTGATATTATATATAGCAGATTGATAGACACATAGAAAATATTACCAGAAATCTTTGATAATTAATTTACAAATTCCTACATTTATACAGACATTCGCGAGACATTTTAAATGAAGATAAGCTCTGGATGCTAAGTTGATCACGACTGCACTATGGTATTTCACATCTAAAAACAATGTGATCCAAAATAAAATTCTGAAAATGATAATAAAGAAACCGTATACACATCCATCTGATAATCTCTACATGGAAGCAAATGTATAAACCATTAATTTACGAATTCCTCGTGATAAGTCAATTCAAAAATGAATCGGAACTTCAAACGTTTGTACGGATCGACACGAGGAAACAAAATGAACGTTAGCAAACTCCATTTTCTTCGAGAACAATTGGCAAACACATCTTCACAAATATTGCTACCGAGACAGCTAACAGAAACGCTTTTTTTTCAATGCAAGTAGAGATTGTTCAAATCCATAGCGGAATACTCAAGAGATGAACTCATCAAAATGATTTCAAATGCTAAAAGTCACTACCAAGTATTTTGGAAATATTGAACTATTGCCAGTATAATTTTTTTATCATTAAAATGTTGATGTTCACTGGTAATAGTTCAATAATTTCAAAACACTGTGTGATTCAGATGAAAATACTACGCCAATATGAAACATGTCAATCAGTATTTGAAAAAATGCATGTAAAAATACGGGTCCGTATTTGATAATCAACAGTTGAGGGTGGCCCAATTTGTACGATACCTTGTTTAAATGTTTATTCATTTATTTTGATAGTCCACAAAGAGTTGCTATGGCAAAGTGCAAAAAGTTTCAAAAAATATTTAAAAAATAAAAACATACGTAAAAGAAAAATTTCGAAGATTTCGATTTTTCTACATTTCACGAAATTGACATGCGAAATACGCAACTTTGCCCCCGTTTAACCACCCCTTTATCTTTTACCGTTACCGAGATCCCAATCTCGAATTTGAATAGCCCTGTATAGCTAATGTTGATAACATATTCGACATCACGAAATAAGTACTCATTGTTCAGATTTTTATTGAGGTCTCGTTTTCCATTCTTAAAGTACTTGAAGACTCATGATCAGATTTCATTTACTGAAAAATACTCCTGTTTCATATTCAGTTCGATTATTTGCCAAAGGACATTACCGATTTAGCACATATGACAATAAATACAATACGGTAATGAAACGCCGATTGGTTAATAATTCGGTGCTTCCTAATTGGTTCCAATATACACAATCGCATTATTACTCTATATAAACTGTTAAATAGTGGCTGTGTGAAATTATGTGTGTATATGTATTTTGTGTATAGTTTGAGAGGATGAACTTCAGTAAGGACCATCAGCCAAATTCCAAAAACTTTCGGGGCTCGTCACATTAGTTATAGTCGGATCCTCAGTGAGAAGTCTGTAATGTAAGATAGGGTAACACTATTGCCGGAGTTCATACATCAGAAAGAGGCATTAATGACATATACATAGCAGGGCCGTACGCAGGTATGCTAGAAGTAGTGTTACTAATTATTGTGAAAATATTTTAAACTAACAGTAGCGTTAATATTGAACATTGTAAATCATGCAAAGTATAAATTAAACAGGGTATTCTTAAATTTGCGCCACTACGAGAAGATGCATTATTAATAATAATAATAATACTCCCTCATAAACACTCGTTGGGTGTACCCAAAGGCATAGCCTGTGCGGGTAGAGGAGGGTTATTATTATTATTTGCCGTGGTGCTCTGGGGCGACTTACTGATGTTTTAGGTGATGTATTCACTTCTGAGCTGAAGGAAAACCCGGAAAACCTACAGCACTACCTCGGGTAGTCGGTGTGCACTCCAAGCTAGCACTAGACGAGATTGGCATCTAGACAACTCACAATACACTTGCTTTTCAACAAGGCATGCGGCCGCCTATCGATCCGATATAAAGTAGTTGAGAAAAATTCTCCCGACTATCGCTATGTTGGAGTTTCGAATGGCCTGTGCATTAGACCGCTGACAAATACATCAGAAATTAGTTTTCTCATTGAAGAAATGAAGCCCATCGTATTAGCCTTTTTAAAGTACTCTTGCTGAAATTTGGGAGATGTTTCACTTCATTCACCCCTTTCCAGGATACTGTTAAGAGTTGGAGGTAAGTTCCTCAAAAAGAGGCATGTACAATTTTTCGTATTTGAGAACATGTACTCTCATCATATGTTTTCACATGGCTATTGGAATGTCTGGATAATTTTTTTTCCATGTGGGATTAAGAATGGGACCATGAATACAAATAAAACGAATCAAATTATTCGCTGCCTGGTTTCCAATTTTAGTATCATCACGAATTATATACATTGAACTTTATTCCAGCCACCGCGTAAACGTCAAAGTGACACTCGTCAAAATTTCATCGCCTTTACGATATTTTCAATGTGAATAATAATACGATATATTGTTAATCGTTTCCTCAGAAACTTTAATTTTCTGAAATGGTATGGCGCATTGTCTACTACTAAAATATTTTTATTTATTTTCGCTAATAAATTGAAGTCAAATATGTTGCCTTCAATTTCTTGATGATGATCTTCACTACCCTTTTTTATGCCAAGAATGTCTTATCAGTAACTTCAATGAACCCATTTTCGTTTACTGCATGAATGAAAACGAATTCAAATTTTCTACGTAGCCATTGATGTAATTTTTTTCCAAAGATATGAGTAAATAATCCGACTTCTGTTGATTATACTTTTGAATAAGCTATCTTTTCAATTCGCTTTCCTCATATAAACAATAAAAACCTCAACATTACTCAACAAGGGAATATTGTCTGTATTCTTTTCGAAAAGTATGCACCTTCTAGTTGTGGCAAAAATTTCATAATACCCTGTTTAATGTATAATATGCATGTTTTACGTTCATATATCCTGTTCTGATAACTTTGTTGTTTTGTTTATGGAAGAATTAAAATTTTCCATAGTATATGCCATAACAGAAAGTATAACACAACTACTTCAATAGACCATCCGTTCGAAAAACTATGATATATTAGTTTCTTTGGATTGAAAAACATTATTCATCAACGCCCAAATATTATCTTCAAGAATAAGTATTGCATATTCATTTTGTTTTATTCCATGATTATTGTTTTATAAGTATACTTTTTTTATCATCGTGTATAGCTTTTTCACCTCGTCTGACCCGAAAATGATGTTATGAGAAACCACAAAACGATTCTCTTCACTACACTTCAGTTCAACGGGGTTGAGTTCACAATGGTAGTAATTTATTGCTTGAACAATTAATGATGTCAATCATATACAAACTTTGTACATTTTGAACATTCCTAAAAAACGAAAGTTATGTTTCGAAACGTTTCAACAAATCAACTTTTTGAACCAAAAACTTAAGGGACACACTTTATTGCTCGGCCGGACCTGTCAGTGACGTAGGCAACATTGGCGTGAAATGTCCAATATGAAATGCATTGACGTATGTCACGTTGACTGACTTCTCAATGTGGATCAGACTATAGGTACGGTATTTCGTAGAATTAAAAAATATATTCCCGTAAATTTAGAAACTACATTTCTGAGAATTTGCAACTTTAGTGCGGAAAATTTCATCGCATCTGTCAATCTAGTTACAGTAGAGACACCTAATACCAATGTCAATTTTCATAACAGTGTTTGTTATTAGAATCACCTGATCTTTCTTCTATATTCTGGTTCAGAAATGAAGATCGTGTTTTGTTCAAAAACTCTCATATAGTGTTCATGATGCAGGTGTTCATTTGAATTTTCTTGTCCTTTGAGAATTCTAGTCGGTCGATATATCCGGGTGGTGCGCTAGTCCAAATATCCACTATGTAAGAGAATGGTTTGGGTAAAGCATGCGGCGTTCAAAGAGTTAATCTTGATATTATATCAGTTTTCTCTTCTCTTTTCGAGCGATATTTGTAACACATAAGTTTTACATTTTAACAAAAATCACGTATTTTTCAAAAACATCTGATAAATAATACAAACAAAACAATATCCTTTTCTTCGTACTCACTTCCACAAAAAATATCCATATCAAATCACCATTAAATATGTAACATCAAACAAATAGAGTCGAGTAAAAAGTAACCAGAATTTGCCTAAATAAGTCATGAAGCTTCCTAAATCTTTGGAAACTTTTCAAGAGGAGCATTCAGGAATAGGAGCTGAATTGGACAATTGTGAAACTCATTTCAAATAGCAACCCCAGTATTTCACAACTCTAGTGGATTCTAATACGATGAAAAATAGAGGGACTTTGAACTTTGAAAAACTAAAATTTCCAATAGGTGGTCTTTTTTGGAAGAATCGACAAGCAACAAATGCTAAAGTGTCAACAAACAATATTTGATAATAGTTTGCGTTTGAGCAGAGTTAAATTTCTTATAATGAACATTGCTTAAATTTGTTCATTTATGGTCATTGAAAGAGTCTATGAAACCTTCCCTCCGCGATATGCGGATAGACCAAAGCACACACTCATAACACCATGACGCAGATCATTCACAAATGTGAAAAACACGGGTAGTTTGATGAAAAGCAAAACGAAATTAAACCTGTCGTAGACAATGGACACGGATCATCTCTAAAGGAGGGGTAGATGTTACCCTTAGGATTTTAAATGGGAAGAGGGTCAAGTGGCACATCATTTTGATTGGCGTTCAATTCTTTTTCCAATGGTACCCTGACTTATTATTTTTTCATGAGCATTTTCCAAAAAATGGCGTTCAAAACTAACAGAAGTAATTATTAGATCTTGCCTACACTGAGATGCATGGTTTGACCAAAACTGTATAGAATATTAGGTGGTACCGTCCCCTTTATTAGGTGTGACATTAGATCCAAAAAATTTACATCCAAGAGTAGTCTAATAGTAAAACGTAGAGGTGGTAAAGTTATGTTTAATAAATACTGAATTTTTAATTCTCATCTCAGAAATTTTACAGATAGCCTTCCTTTTTTACTACTTCTGCTGTAAAAAGTTTCTGTTTTCAGGCAAAAAATTGGTTAGCAAATTTGAATGATGTGGTAATATTGTGAATACAGCTTCACCTGTTGGGCTGTTTAGTGATTACTTTAATGAGTGAGCAAAAGTGTAAAAATGGTCTACATGATTAAAATAAGAATTGAAATGATTGTAATTTATAATGAAGTTGGAAAGTACGCAAGAAGGGCGGCATGCCTTTTTAACGAAAGACACCAAAATTGTAATGTTTGTCACCGGTATGTGCATGCTTGATTTGGTGAATAAGTTTAACGAAACTGATTCAGTGAAAAATAAAAAAAGAAATGATCCCAGAGTACTAAATTGAAGTTTTGGGAACATTTGCTGCAGAGCCCACGAGCAGACAAAATTAGATGTGTAAGTTTAGAACGCAATTTTTCGGAAACTGTTCATCAAAAAATAAAAAGAATTCAACGCCAATCAAAATGATGTGCCACTTGTCCCCCCTTCCCATTTGAGATTCTAACGGTAACATCTACCCCTCCTAGGGGGTTGAACCACGAGGGCTACAAATATTTCTTGAAAGTAACTCCCTTGAAAATAAAATTATTCTGTTTTTTTGATTCCTCGTATTATTTACTGAAAGGGAGATATTAAGGGTGGGAATTTTTCAAATTGTCACCCTATATTCATATCAATTCAGATCATCGTGGTATACCTTGTACAATAACTTTGTATTCGTACTTCAACCATTCCCTATTTCTTAACGTTTAACACTCTAATATGCTTGCCATTAAAAGCGAAGGGTCTCTGAGCTTTGTTCCAAAATCATCTTGAAATAGGTAGGTATAAAACTATAAACTAGCTAATCTGCATTTTGTCAGGATTAAACCGAATGCAGTTGTGAAATACTAAACCACTTTGTAAAGCAATATCAGTATTTGCACAGGACCGTGATTGTACTCATTAGGTTATTGTTTGGAGTTTCAGAATATAAGTTCGTTGTAATACAGTTATCATAATATGGAAATATGCAAATCTCAGTATTCCTCGCATAAATACAAATGCTCACGCTTTCGAATGCATATTTTAGGACAATTTCTATTTTGGATTGTTCAAGTTCTTCAAACGTATATCTCCCATCCATCTTCTACTTTATTACCTCAGAAGGTTTCGGTTGTGTAAGCTAAGATAGATACATTTTTTAAAGGGCCATCACAACTTCTCAATGTCTGTCGTTCTAAGGTAAATCATGCGTATGTAGGAAGTAGAATCGAGCCATGTGGATACCTGCTTTGATTGTATACGCCAGAGAGGTTGTGTCATCAAGTCTCGCGTTACTCTTAACATCTTGGCGATATGACCCTCAATCCAGACGGAGTCAAAGATGAACTGCCACTTTCACCCCGTGCACAATCCTGACCATCTGGGAGGTGGTATTTTGACCTACCCTAAAGCCGAACTGCATCTCAGGGATGGTAAGTTCACGTTTATACTTCTGGGTGTCAGGCTATGCATGACGGGTGACGGGCGACAGGCGACAACGTTTTTTTTTTGTAGGCCCTTTGATTCATAAGAAACAGTTTATACTCTGACCGAGTGGCAGGTGTCAACATGGGGCGACACCCGGCATTCCCCCCAGTATCCAGTAAAATTTTCAGTAGTAATATCCCGACAAATTGCTGAATTTTCAAAATATAATTTCACCTTGCTGTCACGAAAACTGTGTTACTTAGAAACACCACGAGAGCTTGCTCGAGTGGTGTTTTGTAAAGCAACACAGTTTGAGCGACTGGCAAGGTGAAAGTATTTTGGAAATTCTGCATTTTGAAGGTATATTCGATCAGACAATTTCACAAGTACCTACTTAAATTATTATGGACTAAATGTGTATTGCAGGAACGGTTCATCATGTGTCATTAATGCCAGGTGAAGAGTTGAACCGGCAAACTGACGTTTCTATATTTACCGTGATTGTCGTAACTATGGAAATGTATCACAAGCTAGAAGCGAAACACCGTTGTGAAAATACCACGGACTGGAGGAAGTGTTTTCAAAAAATCCTGTTCTCATTGGTTCGATTACCTCAGAGCAGATTTAGTATATACTTTCAGTACTTCTCAGGGAATTTATATTACTGATTGTTCTAACTACCAAATATATGATATTGTTCATATTGCCTAATGCATACGAAGTTACTGTTTTAATACTCATTATAAAACTTCATAAAAATGCGTTTATTGAAGAGATTTTTCGATGAGTATGTATCCATCATCATTTCACTTTCAACACTAGTGTTGCGCGATTTTGACACATAATATTTTTTTTCTTTTTATTCCCGTGAATCGGCTGCACCCTTATGAACAATCATTGAACAATCATGATCTCATGGAAGGCACTTGTGACCGCACTGAGATTCGAACCCATGGTTGGTTGGTTTGAAGCTGAAGGGCCAAATGCCGGGTTTATCCGTGAAGGTGCCGCCCAACACTGAGACCTGCTGGGGTCTATATAGTGTGTCCCAGCTAAAACTTGTCACCCCCCTAATATCCGAACTCATGAAAAAAATTGAAAATCGCTCAGACCCGTCGATTTTTATTTCAAGGGGGAACACTTTCACCAAATACACCATCATTGTGTTGTCAACCCCCTCAACCCCAGCACCCCCTACTTCAGAATTTTCAATGAGACTACTATACTTGTGATACATCATTTTGAAGGGAATTCAATCCCAAATACATCAGTGTACTGAAATTGAGGATCGATCAAGTGTTGTTGAAGTTTTCATGAAAACTAAGTTTTATCCAGATGTTTTAATTTTTCATCACCTCAAATGTTAGCGTCGTAAGAAAGGTTCACTGTGGGTACGCCACTGTATTGAAAAATAATATGCTGTCAGAAATAATAGTTTCGAAGGTGAGACAGACGTTTTTATGAAAAAAAAATTGCCCTCATGTGTTTTTGTATACGCATATCTTTGTTTACTCCTTGGTAATTGATGTATTCGAGTCACTGCATTCAACAATTTGAGAACTTTCGAAAATGGTTTATACTGTACAAGAGAGAATATCCATTGTAGCTGCGTATTTTGAAAATGGACGATGTGCTAGAGCTACGGCTTGAAGTTTCAATGAGAGTCATCCAGAAAACACCACATCATATCAGTACGTGCTTCAATTGATGAATAAGTTCTTGGAGTCGGGATCAGTGCTGAATAAAAAACATGAACGAGAGAAGCCTATGAGAAATGAAGGGGTCACTGTTGCAGTTGTAGGACATGCAGTGATGGACAACATTCAATCGTTAAGACAACTTGAGACTATTTCTGGAGTTTCGAAAAGCAGCGTACATCGAATTCCGAAAGACGCAAAATTCCATCCTTATAAAATGCAGAATGTACAAGAATTAAATGAAGATAATCCTGACAGACGTACAGAGTTTTGTGAAATCATGAGTCAATTATTGATTGGTGATAATAATTACCTCTACAATGTGTGCTTTTCTGACGAATCTTCTTTATATTTAAATGGACATGTGAACAGGCACAACTGCAGATACTGGAGTGACGTAAATCCCCATTGGTACAGGGAAAATCATTCACAAACTCCCCAGAAATTGAATGTTTGGGCTGGTATTCTGGGAGACCATATTGTAGGTCCATATTTTATTGATGGTAACCTCAACGGACAAACGTATCTTGAACTTCTTGATACAACTGTGAACCCCAGAATCACTCAGTTACTTGAAGACGATGATAGGTTACTTGACGGTCAGCTCACCTTTCAACAAGATGGAGCTCCTCCACATTTTGTTGCACCTGTACGTCAATTTTTAGATGACAATTTCACAGGCGATGGATTGGAAGGCGAGGACCAATAGAATGGCCGGCTAGATCTCCTGATTTATCACCATTAGACTTCTTTTTATGGGGTCATTTGAAATCCAAAGTTTATATTACCCAGCCAACTTCTCTTGATGATCTACGCAGGAGAATTGTTGTGGAGTGTCGTGTAGTGACTCCAGAAATGTTGAGCAATGTGCGAAGAAATTTCGAAGATCGCTTATACTTCTGTATGGAACTGAATGGTTCACATTTTGAACCTTTCATACGATGATAACATGTTAGGTGATGAAAAATAAAAATATCTGGAAAAAATTAGTTTTCATGAAAACTTCAACAACACTTGATCGATCCTCAATTTCAGTACACCGATGTATTTGGGATTGAATTCCCTTCAAAATGATGTATCACAAGTATAGTAGTCCCATTCAAAATTCTGAAGTAGGGGGTGCTGGGGTTGAGGGGGTTGACAACACAATGATGGTGTATTTGGTGAAAGTGTTCCCCCTTGAAATACAAATCGACGGGTCTGAGCAATTTTCCATTTTTTTCATGAGTTCGGATATTAGAGGGGTGACAAGTTTTAGCTGGGACACACTGTATATTGTACTATTCTGTCGTAGGCATGTGTCTGTTATCAGGTTCAATAGTTCATTCACTAGGTATTTCGGATTCATGCCTATTTCTAGGTTGATCTGTCCAAATATTCTGTAGCGCCTGTTGTGCAGCGCGTCGCATTCGAAGGTGATGTGAGAGGCTGTTTTCTCCTCGTCACCACAAAGTCTGTGTTCTGATTGGTTTTTCGTATGAGAATTGGGGTATAGCATGGAGTCTGATATCATTTCCCGTTCGAACGCATGCACCTACATGAACTAAAAACTTACATAATTTTCAATGATAATTGTGAAAAAAATCACATTTTCTCCACCAATAAAATCGTAATCAATTTACGGTTACGTACCGCGCCAAATGATCGAACTATACAGTCTTTCCGGATGTTCAGCATCTGACACATCTCCTGGAACAGGTTTGACTCGAAATTCCTGCCTTGATCCGAATGCAGTTCTAACGGGACACCGAATCGACAAATCCACTCCTTCACCAAGACGTCGGCAACGGTGATGGCTTCTTGGTTGGGCAGGGCATAGGCTTCGGCCCACTTGCTGAAGTAATCCATCGCCACAAGGATGTACTTGTTCCCGTGTTCAGATTGTGGGAACGGGCCAGCGATGTTAATGGCGATCCTTTCGAATGGGCTGCCCACATTGTACTGGCGCATCGGGGCCTTGGGTCTTGTTCGAGGCCCATTACTGGCAGCGCATACAGCACATTTTCTGCACCAGTCCTTGACGTCAGCTTGACAATTGGCCCAGTAGAACCGTTGCCTAACTTTCTGGAGGGTCTTCGTCACTCCCAGATGTCCTCCGGTGACCCCATCATGGATTTCTCGAAGCACTTCCTGTCTTCTGCTCCTGGGAACTACTACCTGACGTCTTTCTTCCCCGCCATCCTCCGACTCCAACACACGCTTCAAGACTCCATTGTCTAAGGTGAAAGAGTTCCATTGGGCCCAGTAAGTTTTAACGACTGGAGAACAACTGGCTATTTCCTGCCACGACGCTCTTCGCTCACTCTTCTTCCAGCCTATGACTAAACCAAGATCTGGATCTTTCTCTTGGTCTTTCTGGATCTTGTGGTCATTCCAGTTATCATCGACCGCCGTGGTTCTGCAGAGTGTCGACTCCTTTTCCTCTGTTCGTCGGCAGTGCGAATAGTCGTCTGGGCATGGTCTTTGCGATAGGGCATCCGCATTCTTATGGCTGGTCCCCGCCCGATGTTCGATCTCAAAGTCGAATTCCTGGAGCCTGTCAATCCAGCGTGCCACTTGACCCTCGGGATTCTTAGACTGTAGGAGCCATTTGAGAGCTGCATGGTCAGTTCTTCGTGCTCAACTCCCTTGACAACAGCCAACAGTTCCCACCTGGTGACACAGTAATTCCGCTCCGGTTTACTGAGGGTCTTGCTGAAGTAACCGATGACCTTCTCTTGTCCTTCTTGGATCTGAGACAGGACAGCTCCAAGTCCCACGTTACTGGCGTCCGTGTCCAAAATGAATTTCCCGTCTGGAAGGGGGTAGCTCAGGATTGGTGCGTTGATCAAAGCTCCTTTCAACTTCCTGAATGAATCTTGGCATTCATCTGACCACTGGAACTTTGTTTGTCCTTCCGTGAGCCTGGTCAGTGATTTTGTGATGTTAGCAAATCCCAGCACGTATCGGCGATAGTAAGTGCACAAGCCAAGAAAACTTCGAAGCTGGTGAATGTCTTTCGGAACGGGCCATTCCTTAACAGCTTTGATCTTCTGCTCATCTACTGCCACTCCTTTCCCAGAGACAACGTGGCCGAGATAACGTACTTCTTTTTGAAACAGATCACATTTCTTAGGGCTCAGTTTCAGTCCGGAGCTTTTCAGTCGCTGACATACCTCTTCCAAGTTTTTTACATGGTCCTCCAACGATCTGCCAACCACAATAATGTCGTCGAGATACACCAGACACGTCTTCCATGATAGTCCTTTCAAAACCGTCTCCATCAATCTTTCGAACGTGGCTGGAGCATTACAGAGGCCGAATGGCATAACTGTAAACTGCCATAATCCGGAACCGATGGTAAAAGCTGTCTTTTCTCGATCTTCCTGGGCCAGTTCTACCTGTCAGTATCCGCTCTTCAAATCTAAAGTCGAGAAAATCGTAGATCCAGCCAGCGTGTCTAGCGTGTCGTCTATCCTTGGGAGAGGGTAGCTGTCCTTTTTCGTCACGTTGTTTAGTTGACGGTAGTCTACGCAAAAACGTGTTGATCCATCTTTCTTCTTCACCAACACGACTGGAGAGGACCAGGGACTGTCGGATGGCTCGATGACTCCGTCTTTCTCCATGTCGCAGACTATTTTGTCAGCCTCCTCCTTTTTGGCGAGAGGAAGTATTCTGGCTGATTGCCTGATTGGTCGGGCATTTCCAGTATCTATCTTGTGCTGAACC
Source organism: Chrysolina americana (assembly GCA_958502065.1). Classification (NCBI taxonomy): domain Eukaryota; kingdom Metazoa; phylum Arthropoda; class Insecta; order Coleoptera; family Chrysomelidae; genus Chrysolina; species Chrysolina americana. The sequence goes on along the minus strand of OY293411.1, from coordinate 16,362,779 downwards.
ACCTTTGTTCTACCGCCTTTGCCTACTCCGGTATCGAAGATTTCCTGATACTTCCTGACTAGTTCCCTCAGTTTGGTCTTTTGTGCTGGCTCCATGTCCTTGGACGAAATAGCAACCAACTTCTCCAATTCTGCTGGCATGTTACTGGCTTGGCTAACAGTGCCGCGTACACTCCTAATCACAGAGGAAATTGACGAGCAGTGCCCCAAAATTGTTCCCTTCTTCAAGGTCACCGGGTAATAATTGACTTTCATTACCCTTACTGGCACAAATTTATCAGCACACAGCAAGGTTTTTCCTAGTGCAATTCCTCGTCCAATTTTCTCATCATATAGCTTGGGCTCGAACATCACCACGTTTCCACTGCTCGCACCTCCATCCAGTCGAGCCTCCAAAATGGTTTCAGCCCTCTCCGGTACGCTTACGTCTTCAGCCAGCAGAACTCGAACCATTTCTTCATTTCTCCCATGAAGTACCAGCTCTTCTCCGTTCACACGAAGGACGCCATCTTTAAAATTCAAAATTTTTAAAAATATTACCATGGCAAATACATTATGTAAATTCATTATTTGGTCAGTGCTTTGAAATCGCCACGATGACATAAGAGAAGTCCACATAAAAGAGTACATTTTGTTTCAATCTGAGTTCGTAGAAAAAGTATGGTCCCATTCCGTCGAAGGACGTATATAACTCTTGTTGTTGTCCTGATATATTTTTATTAAGAATCTTCTTGAACTCCACAACCGGTGAAAGATGTAAAACTTGATATAAGAAAGAATCCACTACCAGCTTCCTCATATATTGCGTAATAGAAGAGTTGTAAGTAGCAAATTACGCCCCGGGAGAAACGTTACATCCGGAGTCACTTAGCGGCAGGGCGTATAGTTCTTAAAGGGTGTTATTAAACTTACCACTCGTAATATAATGATCAAATTATTCGAGAGAGTATTATCATTATAGTGCAGACAATGTTAGGTTGGTTGAACTAAACTGTAATCGTCCATTGTATAACATCTGCGTCAGTGCTATTCGTAGTGTTTGAAATATCGAACCCATTTTAGCATTTTTAATAAATTTTGGTGGTGTAGGTACGTTCATCCGATAGAAATAACAATAATCTGGTCAACTTGTAGGAGATATGTTGCTCACAAACTCTCTTACTTTTGAGTAATATGGCATAAAACTTGGCGATCTTTCTTCCTTCCGTAGACAATTTTATATAGCTGAAATATAATTTATGCACAGAAAATAAAATTGGACCTAGAATCAAACAACACCTGTGATCAACTAAAAAATCATTGTTACAAGACAATTTTCATTATCCTAATCAGAGAGTACTGGTTTCTCAACAACCTAATTCTTTGATAAGGTCAATTAGTAATCATTAATTTGATTGACTGAAAGTGTATCGTAACAAGGACATTTTCATGGGAACAATCAACAAATTGATTATAAACTCTCATAATTCAATTACTAGTGTCCTTGGTATCAGGAACAGAGAGTCATTGTTTTCATTAATTAATCTTATTGTATTAATGTTGAAATGGGATTCGTCCCAGAAAGCCTCTATTTTGTTAGGTTAAGGGGCGAATGATATCTGAAAATATGAATATGAAAGTATCGCCAGCACTGTCCAGAGTCTCCAGCGACAGTGGCGCGGTATTCCTTACCTCTGTTAAGAAAACAGATACGTTGATGAGTGGATTATTTTCAGGGGAGATGAATGGTTGCTTTATTATTATGGACAACAAATGGAGAAACTCAAATTTTACCTTCAAGACTATATCAGGCAATATGACTCCATCATTTAAATCAAAAAAGAAAAAGGAAAAGAGAAAAAGATCAAGAAAGTCTTTGGTATCAATTTCTTTGTCTCATTTATACTAATTATATTACGAAAAGTCATACTGGACATTTCCAACATATCGTTGGTTTTTTTGCAGGCTATATTGTATTATTTTTTTTTTTAGTTGCCGAAGAAGACGCAGAAGTATACTTGAGATCTTTGCAATTTGATCCACTTACGGCCGAAGAATTTGACAATTGCTGGAGAGCATGTAGCAATTATAGATTGCAAGAAATAATGTCATTAAATACTACCAAAGCCATATTAGACAAGTGGCCATTTTACAAACAGCCATCTGGATATCGTCTGGTAATTTGTTTTGCTTCATACTAAATAGTGAATTATATTCAAGGGTAATATAACAAGACCTTGATAAATAGTCGACTATTTATATTGCATCTAAATTTCGACTGTATTTTATAATAATTTAACGAGACATTATTTTGGCATTAATAATCTGATGAGAGCCCGAGAGCGAAGCTCGAGGGCTTTCATCTCTGATTATTAATGCCAAAATAATGTCGAGTAAAATTAATAAATACAAGAGAAATTTAGCAGCAATAAAATAGTCGACAATTAATCAAGGTCGTGTTATATTTATGAAGATTATTTCTTGAATCCATTTCTTCATATCTGTCATATGAATGACACTGTATTGTCAGGGATTGTAGCCTCGATATCTCATCGTTTTTGATTTTTCCAAACCGATTCATTTTCAAATAATTATTCAGCTTTAACACGATTGATTCTATTTGACGTTTAATATGTATTTATTTAGAGTACTGTCAGATGCTCAGGCTCCTTGATATGAGTATCATGCTGAATAGTCGGTGACTATTGTGCATCATGTAAATAGTCGCTAATAGAGCGTGTTGATTGGTCCTGTCAAACAGGAAACAAACGTATGATTGGTTGATGACTGATATTTAATAGACGAAAGAAATAATCATCGTTATTTTTTGCATGCAGGTTGATATGGATTTCAAGGCCAGTTTCAACAATTGTGACGGATTATTAAAAAATTGGACGCTGGATGCTCCAAAAATTATTTCATTCATGACAGATGAGCATCATATCAAAGATAAAAATATAAGGTCCATCTTCGAAAAACTGCAAGAACAAAGTGTTCATGAGAGTAAGTTCGAAAATATAGTCAAAAGTCAAAATATACTTTAATGTCAGAAATTTCTCATTTTCTCTGCATCAGATGGCACTAAATTGAAACAGTTGGTTTTTGCCAGAACCATTGGTTCGTATATAGCAGTTATATCAGAATTGCAAGAATATTGTGATGATATGGCAAGTCAGGAACACCATGTTTCCTGATGATAATCAAGTTTTAATGATAACGTGCATGGGCGTTTCACTTTGCACATAAACTTTAAGCATCTTTAATTTGACGCAGTATTTTCAAGTTTATGTGCGAAGTGAAACGCTTATGCACGATCATCATCGAAACTTCTTTACAATCAGGACACATAATGTTTCCAGATTGTCATGTCATCACAATAGTCTTTAAATTTTTGGAACTGTTAGATACGAATCAATGTAACAGCGAAGATTCTGACTAAAACCAATATTTGAATTTAGTGCCTTTTGTTGAGGAGAAATTGTGAAAATTTTTATCATCGAAATACAAATGTTTTCGATTTATTGCTTGAAACTGTATGTGATTATAATATTAAATTCCAAGCAACTTTTTCAAATAACTTTTTTCGATATCTTGCCATTTTACCCCATTATTGCCGCCTTCATGGTATTTTCTCCAATTTGCCGCAATACTAATGGTCACGTGACATGTGTCAAAATCGATTTTTAGGTTATCAGACTTGCACAAACTTTTTCTCAGAAATGTTTTTTCTATACTGTAATAAAAAACTTTTTTCCCATATGGTACATACTTTTCGACGGTCACTGTATATATTTAATTTCAGTTCAATTTCGCGAGTTCCAAAAAGCTGTCCTGATGAGTGGGAAACCACGAAACAGCTGTCGACAGATGTTGGAGCTCTCGAAATTAAATCGATGAACACTCTGTTTACAGTCTTTACATTTTATACAACAATTAATTGAAAAAAAATTATGTTCTACATCACTCTATTGAATCATTTAAAAAACCTTTTTTGTCAGACTGCAATACAACCATTTATTTTTGCCATAGGCGAAGACATTTTCAGTATAACAGATATTGGGTTGTATTTTGATGAAATAAAATACAAATTTTTCAATATAATTAGGGCAGTGGATATTTGTTTCAAGCTGTTTTATCTATTCAATATTCAATCCTGCAGACAGTAGAATGTTTTGGAACTTCATTGAAAGTTACTTTTTCAAAATTGAACCTTCATCAAACTTTTCAAATGTGCATATTCTATGTCAAGAACTGATGGAAAAATAAACGAAGCTGAAAAATCAATATTTGTGTTTAACTCATTTTCTCCCCAATCGAATAACTATCATGGATTTCTTATATATGACTGTTATACCCATTGAAATATATCTTTGACAGAACAACAATAGTTGAAAAAAATGTGTCAAATAAATGCTCAATGATGTTTCCAAATCCACTTCATATTTTTCATTATTATTAATCGCATTAGATAAATGACGAATTTGAGAAAATGTAAACTTACTTGCAGGAATGAGCTAGAAATCATGACAAATTTCCTCTTTTACCTCTTTTACTCTACAATGCCTATATATGCGTTTCGATAACTGAGTTATCATCATCAGTGAACATCTTAGTTTACCTACTGATGATGAACTTGAAATGCGTATATATTAGATTTTGAAGTGTGGTAAAGGTAGTACTTGTGCATTTTATCTTAGTATTGTTCAATAATAATTCAATATCATCTTCATTGTAATGATGGTTACATTCAATGAGCCCATGGTACTTATTAAGGTCTGAATGATAGAAATGATGTTCAGAAGGTATTGGACAGAAACTACTTTTCATTGTAATGATGTAACAATTCATCGTAATAATGGCTACATTCAGTGAACCCATGGTTAATATCAATAACTGCATGATAGAACTGATGTACAGAAGAGATTGGGCATAAAAAACTTGGTCATGAGTTAATGCAATAGGTAATCATTTCAAAATCACAAACCTTGTGTTGATCATCACAATTGTTCGATATTTCAGGGTATTTAATGTTATACTTTCGAAAATTAATGAATCGATGGATCAATTCGATCACTAGCGTTGATTGGGTACAACATTGTTTACTGTAGCAATCTAGAGTAAAAGCGTAAGTTTATCATTCAGTTTCATTAAAACAATGGAGCCCCACACGATTTAACCACCAGGGTTACATTGAACTGATCACAAGAAGCATCGGTTGAAAATTAATCATCGAAAACGTTGAATCAATGAATTTTTTCCTTGTGTGCAGGCCAATTTTTCTTTCTGTGTGATTCCATCATGTTTCACCAGTTTCAGCAAAATTGATGAGTTCAGTCATCAAACCACTTTGGCGTTAACGAATGAAAGAGCTTTGGAAATCAGTGCTAGGAAGATATCTCCTAATCACGTGAAGCGGGAAAAGTAAGTGCAGAATTACTACCAAGGTCACGTAAGATATATGAAAACCAGTATCGCCCATTTGGCAATTGGCGCTAACAGAAGAAAGTTATAAATGTATGTGATGATCATTTTTCTCGTATATTTTTCAGAAAAAAGCAAATCCATGAAAGCTTTAAATTTATGAAGTCAATTTTCAATGTTGAAAACTGGCCAGTAATGTTAAATGTAAATTTTGTTAATTTACCAATAACTACCTACTGCATTTCTCAAACGAGAAAGTATTTGTGACACATCGAAAAATTCCAAAGTATTAACTGCTGACCAAGTCACCAAATTCATATTTGGAGAGACGAGAAGTGGTTATTGAGTAAAGTGAAGCCAATATTTGGCATATTCAATGCCTGCCGAAGAGATGACTTGATTCGTCTGACTTTGGGAAAATTTACAAATCAAGAATTTTCATCATTACAAAGGAAAGATGTCTCTTTAGTCCATGCACTTTTTATGGTGAATATATTCATCTACATGAATAGTGAAAGATTATTTATTGCGTATTATGTTTTGCTAAACCTGCAGGGTGTAATACAATTAGTGGTACAATGAAGCAGATTGCTGAATATCTGAACCTAGAAAATCCAGAAGATTTTGCTGGACACGGCTCAAGACAATCTTCAGCATCTATACTGACCAGCATAAAAAGTGGGACAGCACACATTATAACCAATTTGGTTGCTATCCCACTTTTCCTGCTGGTCAGTGTATGTTAGTCGAGGGTGGAAAAAATTGGCTTACTCTAAAAAGGCATAGAGGTTGGCGTTCCGCCAGTGTGGCTGAAGGCTACATCGAAGAATAGGTCAGCAGAAAAATTGAAGTTCCTCGTAAATTGTTCAGCCATTCAAGAATAGTAAAAACAACGTCAACATCAAGATACAATGCAGTTGGGAAAATCAACAACTGAATACTTCTACTAATATAGCGGCACCTTAGACTCTACATTTCTCGAAAATGAAGTAGCTGCTGAAGGATTGGCTATTTACAACACAAATTGTGGTTTTCAGGTAGATATAATGAAAAAGTAAATCTACAGTCACTGTGCCGGAAACTTGTAGTGCGCGCATGGAAAATTACTATTTTCTCGACTCCCAATATAATATACTATTTTATAACACCTGTATCGTAATCCTTATCAGATGCAATAAAAAGCGTGCGAAAACGTCAAGATTAAAATACGCCATGCTTGAAAGGTTATTGCTGCAACAAAGTCAAGTTTCCAGTTCCACCTACGAAATGTCAAATAAGGCTCTATGTCAACAATACGTGACATCTGGCCTTACCTACTAGATTTTTGATCGGATGCAATAAAATATAAGAGGCGACTATATACATATATTTCCGAGACTAACGATAACATTAATTGAATTTTTCCAGTATTCCAAAATGACTCGGCCGTTTCTTGATAATCCATTGTTATTATACAAACTGCCAATGTCAACGAAGAAAAGTAAGATTGTGTGCAAATCCTGAACATCTTTGACTCAATTTTACCAATAAGGCCAATCTAGGCCATGGCATAGGGCGCAGGCTGGAGGGAGCGCAGATTACCGGAAAAAATTTAAAAGTTTTTTTTTATAATTTAATGGTAAAGCCGAAAACACGACTTGACTCAATGACTCAAATCACTCACCTGATACATCCACGCCATCCCCAATTTGCCCTCTCTTCTACTGCCGTTAGCATTTTCACGTTTTCTCCTTATAGTCTTATGGAGTAAATATGTTTACTTTGAACTCAATGTACAGAGTATATGGTTCGTTCGAGTTGGCATAGGAGAATGTAGAATGTGTGAGTAATGCAGGAGAACAAAAAATCAAATGAAGATTGTTCTTCGTATATAGAATACTGTAGAACAATATCCATTTTTGCCTCGAAGTAATCATTGATTTTGTCAAGAATTGTTTCCTTCATTTTTCCCATTTCTGCTTTAACTTGATCTTTGATTTTTTCTTCTTCAGTGTTCATTCTGTCTATCTCTGTCTTGATCGTTCCCATCATTCTTTCTTTTAAACGATTCGCCACACTATATACAGAGTTTTCTTTTCAACCCTGTTGAGTTTTTTGTGAGCTTATCCTGTAGTTATTATTTCAAACTATTCGAATTCAGTAGCTCTCCTTCCAATCTATTCGAAAATTTTTGTAGTTTATCTTCCAAATTCACCGAACCTTTTAGCTTTTTCTCCAGACTCTTCAAATTTTGAAGCTCCTTCAAACTATTCGAACTCTCTAGAAATTGATCTTCCAGACTCACCGAGGTTTGTTGGAGTTTTTCTTTCAGAAATTCAGTAGTTTCTTCCAGTTTATTCATTACCGAACTCAGATCAATTCTGGAAACTTCGAATAAAAATATTTCAAGGTCTTCTTCTCCATATCGGTCGGTCGGTGGCTCAGTGGCTAAGGTCTCTTGTTGTGAATCAAGTGTGATGTGAGTTGCTTGGATGCCAATCCTGACGTCTGGTGCTAGCTTGAAGTGCGCACCGACCAACCGTGGTGGTGCTGTAGGTTTTCCGGGTTTTCCTACAGCTGAAAAGTGAATTCACCACCGACAATATCAGTAAGTCGCCCCGGAGCGCCACAGTAAATAATAATAATAGCCGTCCTCTACCCGCACATCTATGCCTTTGGGTACACTCTACGAGTGTTTATGAGGGAGTATTATTATTATTATTATATCAATCAGTCCTTCTGCAAGTCTTTTCTGAAGTGCGGCCTGATTTCTGGTTGTTTTTAACTACCTCATCTAGCTCTCGTTTCAGTTCACTGACCTTCAAATCAACCAGGCGAATTCTCCTAGAGAACATTGTTGTTGTCTTTTAGTGTCTGACGGGAGATAAGTCTATTTCAATCAGAAAGTCTTCAGATACTTGATCTATAATGCGCAAAACTGTCCACTACGCAAAAATTCATTCATTTCAGAAATCCCTAATCGCTCATTCATTTCATCTCGTTAATTATAACTTTTAATCACTGTTGCTATGAGCCAACTCTATCTATTTGCGAACTCTGTAACTGACTGACTTTTTCACTAATCTTGCATGAGCGTTCGGCTTATATGTCGGTGTCTAGAGTTCTTGAAGACGCTCGTACCTATATTGCACATTGTTCCGCTCGCGTCCAGATGGACCTATCTAAAACAATTCGGAAATTTGGGATGCCGGCATGCGATGATGTCATGCGTTGTACACAATCTGAGCTGCATTATCCAAATATAAGCGGTCAGGTCCGGTGAACAGGTCTGGCTCCCGCACGTTACAATATTTAGCCAATTTTAATAAGTGGCAGCAGGCCTACTGAATGTATTGCTCAACAACCTTTCTTTATTATCGTCTCTTAGTCATTAAGAAAGACAATCATTGGATCTATCCATTTTACATTACAGATTTATGATGGTTGAACAGCCCTACTATAACGATAGTTGAGAATTACGTCCCACACTCCTTAGATCTTCCTCTGTAGGGCGTACTTTCAAAGTTTGGCCCTGATAAAATGCGATCTCTCGAGTAAGGAGATTCCTGAACTCAAGTGCAAAATGTAATAATAATTCGATATCAATGAGCAAAATTGATATAAATCAAAATTGAGTGCTACAGTAGAATCAATAATCAAGAATAAGAGATTTTTGATCAGATTCAAAAGAGCATTTTCATAGAAAACACAATAATTGTTTTCCATAACGTTAAACAATCTGATTTCAGGCGTCAGTTTGATAAGAATAAATTTGGGAAACAAAATAAGTATTTTATGTTTATCCAATGTGATAAGAGATTTATAAGACCCTAATAAGGTCATAAATATGATTTGATTCAATTTATTCTGTAAAAAAGAAAGTTTTTTGGGAAATTATCTTCATTAACTGTTCTTAAAAGACTATAAGTTTGTTAAATAATTCAATCACTACATTTTGTTTGCTGATTTGGCAAAAAATAATGTATTCAGATTATTCTTGAAGTTGTTTTGTCTGTTACATTTTTCATATGTGTGCACCCTTATGAGCATACCTCAGAAGTCTAGGAGAAGACTTATGCGAGATAGGGATGACGAGGGTTTGGATTCACTTTATAACGTGCGAAATTTTGACGTTCACCCATTTTTTTTCATATTTTTGTTTCTATTTTGGTTCACTAGAATTAACTGAATTAAAGTTTGATCCACGCAATCCAGGCTATTTATATTTTGACTGAAAAAATTATGTAGCTAGTGTTCAAACAGCATATTTTTAGAATCAATTCCCCAAAGAGTACTTAGTTATTTATAATGAGATCGTTACAAAAATATCTAACCTTTCCTCAGTGCGCTCCGAAAAAACGATGTATCAAAATTCAGTACAAAATAAACAGAATCATAAGATGATACTCTCTCTCAGAATTATACCCCACTTTCCAGGCTGCACGTTGAAACACTCCCAAGTAATCTGCTATCTTTTAACATATTGAACAGTGCTCTCGCCTCCGATGTAACCACGAAAACTAATTTAAATTAAATCCTAGTGAATTACCACGAGTGCGTTCCACTGAAACGCGGAGCTGTGAAAATCATTTTTCGGTGCCTACGTTGTCACGTTAATTTCAGAGGGGATCCGCTTCATATGAATAGTAACCGGGTTTCAGACAATTTGAATGAAATACTCATGAATTTCCATGGAAACCGCTTGCTATAAGTGTCGCTCGTTCTTGTGATATGACGCAGATGAGAAGATAATTTTCAGGAAGTAGACGTACGATATTTCAGCCTCACGTTCTGCAGAAGAACTTGAAATATTACTTTCAGAATAATAGAAGAACAAAATCGTATTTTCTATGCAAGTTTTCCTACTATTGGTTCAGACTGAAGATAAAAAGAGGAGTGAGGAATGCAATTAAACTCAAATTAGGGAGATCTAATCGAAATAGTGACTATAGAAGTGGTATTTACAGCGTTTCTGGTGAATGTGGTAAGTCTCTTGTCGGAAAATCTAAAACGCCATCAGATATCAAAATCGGCGTACAAAAGAAATGTAGCCAACAAAGGAGGAACATCAAAGCCAGGAATAGCAGATTACGTCTGGTGGCACAACATCGAATGATCTGAAGCCAAAGTCATCATAGTTTCAAGAGCGCTCCGTCAGCCCTCTTCTCTTCTTCACCTTCCTATACTGCCATTTTCCGTTGCACTCCGGAAAATCCGCGGAAACAACTGTGGCACCACCTCCAGCAACCGGAAGCCTCACACTATATGACACGGGAGAAGAGGGTCTACATCAGTCTTGGGGGCGATGGAAGACTACATACATACTAAGTTGGAGTTCGGGATCAACAAATGTGCCACGGTTCATCTCAACTCCGACAGATCTGGTGCCATCAAATAACTATCGGGAAAGAACTGCAACTAATATGCTTGCCGTTCCGATTCTACTCTACTCCTTTACAGTGATGAGATGAACTTAAGAGGAGCTACGTCAACTAGACGTAAAAACTCGCATAATCTGTACTCTACCATTACCATTCTGTTATGAATTCACTCAAAAGTACACGGCCCCCTGCTGTCTGGAAACGAACTGACGATTTAGGATGCAAGCTCCAATGGATAGATCGCACACTGTCTTCAATAACGACACAACTCAAAAAGAATGATTTTTCAGAAAGAGCAAAAATAAATTCCGTACAATTGTTAAAATTACTGATAATTGGAGTTGACCGGTGAAATACATAATATGAAACGTCCAATATCATCATCATATATATACATTTCTCTCCAAAATACATGTGGTTGATAAAGATATAGTGTCAGGTACGGTATTATCTCATAATCGACTCACTTTGAGTTGTGAAGTTATTGAGAACAGTGTGCGACATAATCATGCGAGTTTTCACGTCTAGTTGACGCAGCTAATCAGGTCTGTTAGGTGGAGTCCCAGATTTGTGAAGATTATAAAATATAGAACCGAGAATTCCTGAAATGTCTGAATGGCAGAATGAATTTGGATCAGACATTCTAAGTACAAGAACTTTCCAGACAACTTTAGACACATATGGTGAACTGCTTCGATAATTATTGTGGTTTCGAAAAATGCATTCACGAAATAAAAAGGATTTATCGTGAGAAACTTCGCCAAAAAATAGAGAAACTAGTATTGAAAACATAATTTTCTGTCAACGATTGATGGAGCATATACTGAAACTTAGATTGTATCTAAATAATTACCAATAAGAACCTACCTGTTTACTAATTAATCATGTAATTCATTTATTTCCTTGGTTTGAATTTGAGTAACAAATTCACCAACGGTATTGAAGCATTGTTTCAAAGTCAAACAAACTTCCTGAGGTTCAATAGTGAACTGTTTTCACAGAACGTTTATGCGCAGGCTTCAAATTCATTTAAGCGAGAACTATTTTATTCACTCTTTTGTCCTGGTTACTTGGATGACATCGTAGAAATAGAAATTTTTGTCATTGTTAAGTTGTTTGGAAACTAATTTTATGTTGCTAAGAGAGGAAATGTTTATAATAAGATTAGATAGCACACAAAAACTGACTGGAAATTAAAATTAACTTTAGTTTCTTTGATACAAAAATATTACATCGTAGGTACTTGATATTATATTGGCAACCCTTATCCAAGAACTTTTCTCGAGGAAAGATTATTTGGACTGCATCATGCATTACTTGACCAGGCACCATTAAGAAATTTCTAGAAACTCTTGTCATCTGACGAATAATAGTCTTACTTATGAAAAAATGGAGCCAAACGCAATCACTTAAATTTAGGAGTTACTATAAGGTATTGAGCTAATCGCCAGATCTCAATACTGAGCATACTGAGGTGAAGCTGAAAGTGAGGTAAGAAGAATTTTATATACAACAATTTTCCAACAACTCATATAAGATCATAACAATTGGCAACCAAAAACGAGGGGCCGCAGAAAAAAAATGCAAACTAACAAATTATAGCGATATATATCAGAAAGCCTAAACAGAATAATATGAATACTGTGATGAATATAAAATTATCCCTAGACAAAATCAATAATCAATAAGTGATATCATCGATACTCAATTAATGTAACAACAACATAAAACCTTCATTTATCAATCAGCCGACCACTTTAGCCGCAATATGGCACTTAAAAGCACAAACGAATTCACGAGCATATTGTTTTTTAACGATTATCTCTTTACATCGTTTTGTGACTACATAACCATTTAATTAAATCTGCACGTAATCGGCATATTAAGAGAGCGAGCCAACAGAAAAATTCGCTTTAATACAATATTAATTTGGAAACACGGTTCGGCCATAAGGCGTAGTTTCCGTGGAGTGCTCTATAATCACTGGATTCGTTTAGAGGCCGCTTTGTCGGTTTGAGTTGGCACTTTAACTAGACACAGAATGTGCATTATTGTCGAGCACAGGCATTGGCGTGCTGCATACGAATGTGAAGTGAGCAGTAATCGGTATTCTTAAGTTATTTTCAAGTTAGGGATCTTCTAACCGATGTTTTTCGAAAACAACGAAAGTTAATGAATACTCACACGTCTCATGAAAAAATATCTTTGGATAGGTTGGTAGATACTACTGATTGACGCGTTACTGCTTGATTTACTCTGAGCTCAATGCATGATTAACTTCAAAAAGGTTGAGAGTTGAGATGGTAAATTGTGAGAGGTTTCTGCGGCCGTCGTTATTTATATAATGACTTTTCGGGTTGTTGGACCGATCTTGATTAAGGTACTGGCGACAAATGAGGCCCGTTGCTTAATAAGGCCCCAAATAAGGCCCGCATTTTGGTGGGCCTCAACAGGTTTCTAGTCTCAACTGAATAAAAGCTACAAGAAAATCACCTTAATACACAAGGGCATTGGACTGGAGTAGATATTAGGGCCGATAGAGCCAGACAGGTTCTTTGGCTCCTGGTGCCCAGTTGGAGCTAACTTTACACCCGCCACTAAGTATGGGATCTGCATTATCGACCATAGCCAAGTTTCAAATCAATTGACACCCGTACATGTATCAGAGTGCCCTCTCAGACACCCGTAAAATGACTGTAACATCAGCTGATCCATGGCATTGGCGTGAGCTGCATAGCTAACTTCATAGACGTCAATGCTTCCTCTCTATCTCTCTCTCTCATTTATTATCCATTAATCGGTCATCTGTCATTTATCACTCCAATCATCTTCCGTCACAGATCACTCCATATACAAGGTGTTATGTAAGTACGTGGCCAAACTTAAAGGGTTGATTTTTAAATATAGGTCCGGTAATGCTTCGTTTTCAAGATAAATGGTGTCGAAATTTTCAAAAAAAAATTTCTTTATCGTATTATTATTATCATTATTGCATTAATTGTGATAAAAATTCTGAGACAGGGATATACTACCTATAAAAAAAATAACAATAACACCCAAGTTTTTGAAGGTTCACTAGTTGAAGTGTTTTATTCTGTTGTCCCAGAGACTTACAATGTGATTTACAAAAGTGATTTTCATGTTTTTTCTCCAAAACAAAGCAAGATACGAAAAAAATTCTAGAACTAAAAAAGTTGTAATTTCAGTTACTAAATGTGAAACAAACACAAAAAGTGCAAAAAATCAGAAACGCATATTGTTTTTGTCACAAATATTGGTTACGGTGCCTTCCGGGACGTCATTAGACTTGATACTTTTGATATAGTTAGGGCTAAATCAGCCCTTTACGACACTGAATAACAATGCCAAATTTCAATAAAATCGGTTGAAGGATTAATAAGATATTTACGAAAAAAACGATTTCTTTTAAAAAAAATTACATCTTGTATCTTTTAAACGAAGCATTACCGGACCTATGTTTATATGAACTTTTAGTCTTAGAATCATTCAAAGAGTCACTCCTTCAAGTTTGGCCTCGTACTTTCATAACACCCTGTATATCAGACGTCAGTCACCTATCATCATAATTATCTCTCCAATCTCTCCATATTAGGGCTTCGCGAGACCAAGACCAAGACTGATCAGTATTGGTCTTTGTCTCGAAAAATAAATGTAGTCTTGGTCTTGGTATTGGTCTTGATGTTTCAAGACCAAGACTAGACTGGCTCAGTCTTGGTCTTGAAAGTCTTGGTCTTGGATCAAAATTTGTCAAGAAATTTTAATTATTCAATTCAATTGTCCAACAGTTTATATGCATATAGGTAATAGTTATTTCTTATGTCGCAATAGGTATGTGTGAGTTGACCTTCTCACCTCTGATTGGCCCATAGCGTTAGGTAACATCATACCGTTTTTATGTGGGTAAGGAGCTAATGTATTTTTGAGAACTGGTACCAAGCTTTCTTCAGTTGTAGTGCTTCTTCAGTAGTTTTAAAGATTTTGAAGGGTTTTCTCCGAAAACCAAGGGGATTCGTGAGAACAAATTTTACCAAAAAAGTTAAGCCATGCTAGATTATCGTTATCGAAAGGGACAGGGAGGGATAGTATAGTTTTAGGATGTTTCTTTTGATCCAAAAAAAATTCAAATGTGGAAATGTTCATGAATATTTAGTTGTTTGTATGTCTATAAAATAATTAACAATATTTTATAATATTATTTGTATATTAACCCGAAGAAGCAAGAAAAACACTTTTGAAATGGACCAACAATAGTATTTCGTGAATGGGTTATGAATAGAAGCAATTTTTCCTTTTATAGATTTATATACTTTTGATAATACAAATATTTTCTAATGACAGCTTCTCCCCACATGAACTTGGACATATAATAGCACAGTGAATCATGGATCTTGCTTTCTCCATCAGAGTCCCGTTCATGCGTTCACTAACTCTGTTTTGCTGTGCATGGGGTTTAGTGAACAGTTGTTATCACCTCTACACCTTTTTGCTTACTGAAATCATGGAATTCTGAATATGTAGTTCAGAATACTTTCTATGTCGATTCCTTATTTATTAGCTAGAAAATGTGAATAAGCGACTTTCTTTAAATTCGGAAAAATAAAAAAATTTGAAATTAGCGCTATTATTATACAAGAAACCCTAAATAAAGTAAAGTCCCTAGTGTTCTGTATTTTATGGAAAATTTTAATATTTCCACCGTTATGTAGGTACTTTTTCAAAACTAGTACGAGATTCCTGAGGATGCCTGGAACTTCAACATCAATAAAAGTTATCGAAAAACATGTCAGTAGTTTTAAAGCCAAACGTTGTGTAGTGGAATGACAAAATCTTTATACGAAATCCTTTATTGATTAGAACAGATTGTAGAACATATTCACAGAAATGGAAAGAGATGGAATATGTCTTTAGTATGCGTGGAGTGAAACATTACAGAAGTGCAACACTGAGTTCTGGCAAAAATCACTCACAGAATAATGGTAGGAACAAGAAAAGTGTTTTTGTTATATGGACATTGAACCCATCCATAATCATAAACACTGGTGACAGTTCCAATTCTGAAAGTGATTCATATCCTATTTTTTTTTCTCAGTCAGAATTCATGAAAGATTCATAGTTCTCTATGCTTGCAATTCATGATGGAAAAATATATAAATATACTTTTTATAATTTTTAATATCCATGTTAATCATGTGTATAGCTATTTACATAGAAAATAAGACTTCTCCTCCTGGGGAGTTGTTTCTTTCTTATATACAGGTTATATACTGCAGAAAGATGTGAAACAAAATATCAATCGAGTGTTGCGACGCGTCGTCATCGTGTTGACAACGATTTGTTGTTATTGCATTTTTGGTTATACAAACATAACAGTTGTCATAAGCTGTCACGTTGTTTTGTAAACCCTTTTGAGTTGCTTCCAAGTTTTGAGTTCCAGCAAAGATGTCCTGCCAAAAGATCTCGCTGAAGAGGCAAGATTGATTTCAACGCATCTTCTTCCTGATAAATCGAGAGAGCGATGTGGAAAGGAATATAGTTAGTGTGTTAAAAAAATGGTTGGAAGAGCGCGGAGTGAAAAAAGACTCCGAAGATGCTACCCTAGTATTTTTTTTCGAGCAAATATAGTATGTTACGATCAGTACCAAACATTAAGAAAAATAAAGTGTCCAAAATTAATTAATTAAATTAATTAGTAGACGAACTACTCGGAACACTAACACTTTGCCGATCTCCCAACTGACGAAATTGCCAGGAAATTTAGTTTCGAGAAATTATTTCGAACGGAATTAAATACCAAGAGTGGATGGAGCATAGGATCCATTCGAGCGCTGGGAAAGAATACCATAACATGGTACACGGACGGGTCCAAAACTCCCGACGGAACTGGAGCAGGAGTCTTTGGGCCTCGCACCAAATACTCCGAACACATGGGCCAGTTCACCAGTATTTTTCAAGTGGAAATTCACGCCATAGAAAGGTGCATTCGATTCTACCACGACAGGAAATACTGGAACAAGGAAATCGGAATCCTCTCCGATAGTCAAGCAGCCATCAAAGCGTTGAGCTCATATAACATCAACTCAAAGATGGTTTGGGAAAACCTAGAAAACCTCAATGATCTAGGAAGGAACGACAAGGTGATCCTCCTCTGGGTGCCGGGGTACGTTGGAGTAGAGGGCAATGAACAAGCAGATACCCTGGCACGAAAAGGGACATTAACGCCACTGACCGGGCCAGAACCATTTTGCGAACTTGGAAAATCTTATTTCCAAGACGAACTCAATAAAACTGAAGAAGCAATGAGAGCAACATACTGGCAAAGACTTCCAGGGCTAAGGCAGGCCAAAGATCTCATCGGCAACTTCAACCGAGCAAGATCGAAGACACTGATTAACCTCAGCAAAACTAGTCTAAAGACAATCACGAGATTTCTGACGGGACACTGCAGACTCAAAGAACACCTAAGGAAGCTAGGCTTAGAGGAGGACAGCACCTGCAAATTCTGTGGGGAACATCCAGAAACACCACACCATATATTGCTGGAGTGGTATGCTGTACATCACAAAAGATTGAATATACTGGGATCACACCAGTTGACTGTGGGAGAAATACCACGAATAGACCCCCTCAAAATCCTTAAATTCCTCAAGGAATTGGGGCTTGAGGGGTTGCTGTAAACGAGAACACCTTGAAATAGCAGAAAAAGATGGGGCACAATAGATCTAATTAGGTCGCAGAGCATTAGTCACCATCCATAATTACCATAACCATTACCATTACCAAAATTAATAGCATTCCTCAAAAGAGAAGCAGCGGTTACGTGCCAAAGAAATCTCCAACTTTTGCAATTTTAAGATTTAGATTAAGATAAGCTCTTTTATTTCGTTATTCATTATGATTTTTAGGATAATTTATAAAATTGGTCAATCAAAAAATGGTGCCATGAATCGTCGATTAAATAATATTTGTCTCGATAATCAAACTGACTTCTAAGGGTGTTTGATTAAATTATGAAATATTCATTTTCATGATATTGTTTTTTTTTCAGATTGCTTTACTATTTGGCATCTGCGTGGTTTGCAGATTCGAAGAACTAATTCAAATAGATGGACGTTGAAGACGTTATGATGATCGTGGTGATATGGTAATAGTTATCCTTCCATGCAGTTACACAAAATCAAAGAAAAGTGGCACATTTATTGTTTCTGATGAAATATAAACGAAATGTCCGCCTTGGCTTTATATAAAAGATATAAACATTCCAGACAACCCATGCAAAACGTCGCACTCTAGATTTTATGTTGATTACCTACTAAGTATAAAGGAAAATCATCTGTCAATGTAACGGGAAAGAATACAATGGCAAAAATTACATTAAAAATCGAAACATTTTCAAAATTAAGAAACCCACAAAGTTATATCGGCCATGGTTTCCAAAGAACTTTGGCTACGCTGCTCGTCAATGCAGGTGGTGACTTGGTGACATTTAAGCAGCTTGGTGATTGGGAGTCTTGGAAGACTGCTGAGAGATGTATCGCAGAATCATTGACAAGAAAAGGGAAAATTGCAAGTTAAATCATTACTGGTCGGTAATTCACTTCAATGCCAAGTTCTTCTAGAGATCACGTTGATAACTTTGTGTCGATAGCTCTCTATTGGAAAAGCAACCTTGCAAGCAGCCAAACTACGTCAATAAGTAATCATCAAGAATATATTGACGTTTGATTTAAAAAAAAGAAAAAAGACGCTTATATATTTTTTATTTCATTTTCATAAATTATCTTTTTATCAAACAGACGAGATTAAAAAAGCTCTTGCTTATGTGAAAGTATATTAAAAAATTCAGAGAGGGGAAAATGTTTGTTATCAGGGAGGAAACGTGAGGAAAAATATAATTTTCCTTCCTTCTTTCTAGTCTTGTTTGAAATTCCAGACAGTGAATATCACCTGAAGATGGCAAATGAGACTTTGCCGAAACGTCGCGAAAATGGCCCTCCTAAGGACCAAGAACACATAACACGGAGAAAAACCCGAGAAAATAGATCGGCAGTCGCATGCGGGAAAGGTACCATTTCCGAACTTGTTATGATAATAACTACCATGGTTGAATTAGAAAAAACTCAATGACATTCCAACTCAAATGTGATAAGATACCTAATTTGGAATATTTTAAAAAATTACCCCTCAAAAACAAAATGCATGTGTCTCAGTTTTTTTTGCTTGCCATATTGAATGATGGAGTTGTGAAATACCTACCCAATAACACCCTATGTGTCATAAAACATTTTCACAAAGTACTTATCTTAAAGTTCGAATGAAAAAATGTAGCTTCAATGTCCACAAATTAGGAATAATATAATTGTTTGTTTTTTTTAATGAAGGATATTCCATAAATTTTGTTTACTCAAAAACAGTAATTTTTATCGGAATATCAGCCACGTCAATTTGTATTTTGTTTGACTAAAATTTTTCGACTTATTATGCATAATAACGATTACGTGAAGATCAAAAAATCAAACTGTAGGTAGATAAACTTCCGTTTTAGATAACTTATGTAGTATTGAAATTTCATTAGTTACCTAAAAACATTATTAGGACATGTGCTATTCTACCAATTATTGAGCAAAACTTCACTAAGAAATCCTAGATTTATTGAGGATACGTTGTTCCTCCACTACATTCCAACAACAAAATCTTACTTATGCCAACCACTGTTAACGGTTCACACTAAGTGAAATTATCCCTGGATTCCTCTCCTCACAACAAAAATTAGAGGGGGGGCAAAAGAGGCGTCGATATTTCGAACCACACCTAGTTGTATCTTAGCAACGCAACGTTTTGTCACCACTTGGCGTGAACGGCCCACAGTTTAGCTTAACTAGCTATAAAGTTCCCCTACTTTATATCCATCAACTATGCTATAGAGCTATTATGTCATATAATTTTATAAGAATATTCATTTAATTGGAGGTATTATGTTCCAGCTGAAAATGTAATTAATATTCTTTATGGTACGGTTATGTTCGGGATTTTGTTCCCACTATATGAAAATGTTTTACTGGGAACACCTATTTTCAATGAAATGACATTCAAATCGTAGTTAACTGTTTTAAGTTGTCAACATCAAACTATCAATTTCTCGTTTCACTTTGTTTTGAAAATGACGATATAGGTAATGCGCTTTTAGACAGAGAGAAAAAATTGAATAAGTCGGTCAACATTATATCCTTTTGATCAGTGTTCATAGATCGGAATTGATAATTTTGTTGGATCTATTTTCACAATCTTTAAGAACCAGAAAATATTTTCCCCATGTCAGAAATTTAAATTGAAAAGATTTGCATTGGAAGCATGGTAGGATAGGTAGTATAGGTATTGTATGCATTCAATATATTTCATTCAGTTTCGAAAAATAACATTTTTTAATGGAGCAAGTGATTATTGAGTCCGAGAATCATGTGCCCCAAGCGATCAAACTAAAGCAAGGAGGACAGCTTTCTGCTAAGGCCGGGTTTCCATCAAGCGGACAGGACAAAAAAAAAACACGAACTCGGTCCGTTTGTGACAGACCGCGAAGTGTTTGCGAACTGTTCTAGAACTTGAGGAGCGTTTTCTAGACTTGTTAGTCCGCGAATAGAGTTTTTACGAACACAAGCAGTATCCCGGCGAATGTCGGTAACTTCAAAGAGTCCACGTGTTCTCTAGGAATGTTTGTCAGATTGGTGTAAACGTCCTTGAAATTAGAACCAGTTTGTTCTTATTCTCGTTGTTGTGATTTAGTGGTAGCCTGATTTGGTGCGTGAAGGGAACAAGTCGCAATGTCTGATGTTAGTAATTTATTTCATTATAAATGCTTATGGAATGCCAAACATCTTCGTCATCTTTTTTTCTCAAATTTGCTTTGTACCACATTTTCACAACTGCATCCGGTGTCTCTATGTGAACTGAATAAAACTTAATCAAAACATAAACAGTTTTTATTTATTTATGTTCGTGATGACTGGTGTAAACAGAAAGTTCAAAACAAAAATGTTCGAAATTTCTGTTCAAATGGACAGTTTGTGTTTTGTTTTTGTCCTGTCTGCTTGGTGGAAACCCGGTCTAAAATATCTCCCATATTTCGGCAAGGTATAAGCTTCAGATTCGAGAGCAGCATGTTCATCATTCCACCAAGGACCCCTGTCATCAGAATCACTATGTTTTGGCAACACCTACGTGGGTGAGATTACAGGTGCTCAGGTGCTATGAATCTAGTGTCGGGGATTTCCTACCCAACACGCAACTACTGAAGACTTCCATCCACCTCACCTGCGAAAGACAGGGATCAACTTTTCAGCCAAGCCAAATTTTCTTATTTTGTTTAAGAAGATCCATATAGCACACGACGTCCCACGGATCACGGATGTCCATTTTGGGTTCAAGATTGATCCAAACGTCCATTGACTCGATATGAATGCTCAATGGACGTTTGGATCCCGGCTGTATTTTTCACATTCTGTATTTTACGTTCCATGGATGATTAGTGGACGTTTAATAATATTGGACCAACATGAAACATCAATGTTACAAAAATCAACAAATAATCTGAAGGTTACCTATCATACGTATACCTACCTATATGTACGCCCATTGAACAAAAAGTACTGGATTATCTTAATAGAATGTAATTGGATTATATCCTGAATGTTTAATACTGGGATTCAATCTGTCGGTTCAGTATCTTACGTTTCTGTACTTTCACTGGATGAACAAAATTGAATCAGTTACTTTGACTATCAGTACATTTACGGATGTACACCGAAAGTAGAATACTGGACCACATTTGTACGTTCACTCTTGGTAACGTCTTTTATTGCACGTATTCTGATGTAGGTACACCTGGGGTGAATCGTTTCGTATATAGGCGAATTCGATTAACTATTTCATACCAATACACACGAAATATGTTGAATAATTTATCAAATTTATATACGTTTATCCTTGTATGTACATTGGACATACAGCACCGGGTATTGTACGTTTTTTGGATATACACCAAATGTAGAATACTGGACCATATCTGTGAGTTGTCTATATTGTATGTACATTGAACGAACAGCACCTGGACTTGGTCAACTTTAAAGAAACGCCTTCAATTGAATGTAGAATAGTGGATCATGTTAGTACTTTCCCAACTGTATGTTTGGATATGTTCTATATAGCATGAATAAGGAATACTCATGATGCTGTCGATTTTAGTCTGCTATTGTAAACTCTGTGAAGTTTGGAATTATTATTAAGATAGACATGTGAGATTGAATACCATAAGTCATTGATTAAGGAATGCGGTGCTCAACAAGTATACTATAGTATTGGGGCTTCGATTAGTCTTGGTCTTGGTCTTGTATCAAGACTTTGTTCCCAAGACCAAGACTTGACTTTCGAGACCAAGACCAAGATCAAGACTCTCTTGGTCTTGAAAGAAGAAAAATAGTGAACTTAAATCTACTCAATATTAAGGAAATTTTGATGTGTGTCTGTATGGGTCTAATTCAATATTTATTTAAGATTTCTTAAAAATGATATTATGATGGTGAAACAAGAAATTTTTATTTCGCTTACTTTATATACCCGTACAAATTGACAACTGGTAAAGACTGAGAAATATGAAATAACTATTATATGCATGTAAACTGTTGGACAATTGAATTGAATAATTAAAATTTAGATAAATATTGATCCAAGACCGAGACTATCAAGACAAAGACTGAGCCAGTCTCGTCTTGGTCTTGAAACATCAAGACCAATACCAAGACCAAGACTACATTTAGTTTTCAAGATCAAGACCAAGACTGATCAGTCTTGGTCTCGCGAAGCCCTATATAGAATGCATTATTTCTGAAGAACACTGACTCAATCAAATTTTTTTATTCAAATTGAATTTTATAGAAGCTACTAGAAAATGGACTGAAGATTCCGTATCCCAATGGTTTCAAGAACGGCATACGAGGTTATAAAATTATCTGTTTTTCTTGAAAATAGTTTTTGTTTCGAAGGTCGGGTAAGTGTGAGTTTGTCCTCTATCTTCGCTAAACAGCCCAATGCCATTTAATATCGAGGAATAGCCTATTGGGGTACTCTTCTTTGACCTTTCTAAGGCATTTGATTCTATTAATATTAACATTGTTCTGAGCAAGTTATCTGGACTGGGATTTGGGGGCAATTTTTTTGTCATGACTCGCATCTTATCTTGAAAGTAAATGTGGATGATTGTAGATCCCAACTAAGTACATTATGTTAGGAGTTCTCGAAGGATCAGTTTTAGGCCCCTTGATTTTTCTTTTGTACGTCAATGATTAACCAAATTATTTGAGCAGTGAACACATTTTTTGTCTGCAGACGATACGACAATCGCCAGTGATGCTAAAACCCCAGAAGAGCTTATGCAGAGAATGATTATTTTGTCTGAAGAATTTAACGATTGGTATAGTAAAAATTCCTTAATTGTCAATCCTGAAAAAACGGTATGTTCACAGTTTTACATCCGTACAAAAATTTCAAATGATTATTTTGTTCACGTCAAAAATATTTTTTCGGATTCAATAAAATTTCTGGGCACATAGTTAGATGCAAATATGAATTACAATGCATATGATGATCAGGTTTGTACTAGACTCAATAGTAGTTATTATGCAATTTTGCAACTGAAAAATATATTCACACTAGAGCAATTGATAAATGAGTACTTTTCTCTATAATATCTACATATTTCATTTAACACTGTTCTTTGGGGAAGAACGGACTATGCTCGTAGAGTTTTTATTATTCAAAAATGAATAATTCGACTAATCTTTGACTTAGATTACCGATTGACGTGTAGAAATCATTTTAAAAAGTTCAAGTTACTGACTGTACCGGTTTAACCCGAAGTGACCCCAAACTTTTTTTTTAAAAAATCACCCTCTACAATTTTTTTCATTATCCGGAAGGACACGCAATTTGTGATAACACTGTTCTTCAAGATTGAAAGTCGGTTGAAAAATAGCGGAGATACAGTTGATTGTTCAATCGAACAAAGTTGGCCATGAATATCAAACTCAAATCATCACAACTGACGAACGGCGTCAACATTTACGAGAGGAAGGTTCGAAGTAAGATACCGAAGATACAGCAGAAAATTGGGCTTCTCATGTAATTGCAGCGCCATATTTTCCAACAAATATAAAAAAAAATCCTCAAAACGGAGTAGTACCTACCCTTAAAGAAAGGCTCACAATTGCCATTTCTCAAATGACAACATACTCTTTTCAAATTGTCGTATTGAAAATTTGTGAATTATCCAAATAATCATGTTAAAAGATTGGAGAATTCTGAAAGGAATCGAAGATACGGGATGTTTCATTGTGAGTGTTCTCAAAATTGAATATTCTTAAACAGAGGCGGCTTGAACCTACGAAAGCTAAGCAAAAAATCAAATCTTTTCATTCGAGTAATCTGATAATTCATCACTTTTCAATACGACAATGTGAATAGAGTGTATTGCCTTGAGAAATGGCAGTTGTAATGGGTACTACTCCGTTTTGAGGAAACTTTTGATAACTGTTGGAAAATATGGTTGCTGCAATTACTACATGAGAAGCTCAATTTTCAGCTGTATCTTACCTCGAACCTTCCTCTCGTAAATGTTGACGCCGTTCGTCAGTTATGATGATATGGGTTTTGATGTTCATGGCCAACTTTGTTCAATTGAACAATCAACTGTATCTCCGCTATTTTTCAACCGTTTTTCAATTTTGAAGAACAGTGTTATCACAAATTGCGTGTCCTTCCGGATAATGAAAAAAATTGTACAGGGTGTTATTTGAAAAAAAAAAAGTTTGGGGTCACTTCCGGACACTTCCGGAAGTGGTGAATTTTTGGTAATAGAGTCAAAATATGCGTATTTGAGTAATATATTGATGTGCCAAATTTGAAACCTGTATCTTTGAAACTATAGAGAAATTAGGGAAGTACCTCACCTCGTGGTCATCCGGTTTATAAATATTTTGACTTGTCCTATATCATTATGACGATCTTAAAGATTAAATGAAGTTTTTTTCCATCAGGAATATACCAGTCAGGCCATGTCTCCAGAGCTCCGATACAACCGGTGTGTCTTATCCCCAGTAATCACTAATCACTCCCTACGTCCGTGGGGTAAGTGATTACTGGGTCCGAGAATCATGTGCCAAAATTATATTTCAATTTTCAATTCCTTCTAGCAACAATAATAAGCTGTTAAATGGTGTTTGCTCGGATACTTAGAAAGTTTACTTGTAACAACTATACAGGCCGTTTCTTTTATCATGTGGTAACATTGCTATATTCTAAACCGTAATAGATACAAAGACGATTATACGGGAAAAAAGGTAACTATTCTGCCGTCCTAAGCAAAAGTGCAGTATCTACAAAAAATATGAATGTTGAGATATTGGGTTAAGTAGGTTTAAAAACCTATAAATTTTTACTTTTATCGAACAAATTTGAAGTATACTCGGTTTGAATAGCCAAAAATTGACAAATAATTTTGTCGTATCTACGATACTTCAAGAATTTCCTACGTAAGAAGGTCGGATCTACAGAATTCTGAGCAAAATAGCAGATGTAGATACTGCTCTTTTGCTTAGGACGGCAGTATTGTGGTGAGCAGTAAATTGGTCATAGAAAATTTACGGGAATTCTCGCCCTTCCCAACTTATACAGGGAAAACTGAAAATGCTGTTTTCGTTTTTTTACGAATAGAATTGTTATTTCAGAAAATATGAAAAAACGAAAAAGGAATGTTTTATTGTATCAAAATGTACTAGAACTACGTAACGATAAATTTTTAATCAAACGTTTCGTGTCAACACCGCCATCATCAACTATTTTTTTCAAATACGGACCTGCCTATTTCATCACAAATATTGATAGAGCGATAAAATAAAAATAAATACAATAAAACTTTCCTCTTTCATTTTTTATATTTTCTGAAATAACCATTCCATTCGTAAAAAACCGAAAACAGCATTTTTAGTTTTCCCTGTATAAGTCGGGAAGGGCGAGAGTCCCCGTAGACTTTCTCTGACTAATGTACTGCTCACCACAATAGTTACATTTTTTCCCATTTAATCGTCTTTGTATCTATTACGGTTTAGAATATAGCAATGTTACCACATGATAAAAGAAACGGCCTGTAGTGT
Organism: Chrysolina americana; assembly: GCA_958502065.1. NCBI lineage: Eukaryota > Metazoa > Arthropoda > Insecta > Coleoptera > Chrysomelidae > Chrysolina > Chrysolina americana. The sequence goes on along the minus strand of OY293411.1, from coordinate 16,336,802 downwards.
TCGTAAAGCTGGTGTTCATTGCCATTTTGTCTGGTTCTAGTGGAAGTAAGGCATGTTGTTGGTAAAGATAAGACCCTTCAGACAAGGTGAAGTATTTACATGTTTCTATTTAACTTCTGTACTCGAAATAAAAATCTATCCAATATGAAACATATATCATAGCAATATATTTCAATTTCAGCACATTGATAATCGATCCATCATCCACCTGGCTCATGTACTTTAGGGTTCTCAAAGATTTTCAAGGAATCCTTTCTGTCCAATATGTTGAAGTACTCAAAATAGGAACAGTTTACGATGTATTAAAGCCAAAGGTCATGCTTGTGAAAAACTCATTTGACAAGAGAATACAGACAACAAGAAAAATATTGGAAACCCATCTCCAGAGAATAACAGAAAAAGTACCATGAGTTGGGGGAAACCAATGTTATAGGTGTGGCGTTCGTAAAGTATACAATGAAGGTTTTCAATCTTCATCCACAGACCACGAATTCCTCCAGCTAGTCAGTACAGTGGGGCGAGCTTTGACTAATAATGACGAAGGCCCCAAAATTGTATCCTTAGACGCATTGAGAGTTTTTATACAGTGCGGCTTTTAATATTCCCCCCCTGATAACTTTTGAACGGTTTGACGTGCAGAATTAAAAAAAAAGCGTTTGGAGGGTTTCACCGATAATACTTTTTGAAATAAAACACATTGTGATTGTTCGACAGATGGCGCGCGGGAGGGCACATCAACTAAAAATATTTAAATGGCATGGGGAATCATGTGTCACATCGTTGAAAATATAATTCAATTCTCTTTTCAACCATCTAAAAATTTTTAGAATTCCGTTTCATCAAAAAAAAATTGTCCCGTTATTTCATATCAAACCATTTAAAAGCATGGTGTCAGGTAAGAAAGGGGATCCGGACCGCTAGATCCGCACTTATTCGGATATTTCAAATGCATATTGTGAAAAAACGTATTGACGAAAATCTAAAAATTGGAAAAAAGTGTAGCGACACGACACGGAATGCTCGTTTTTAGCTCTTGCTCAAAAACTTCTTACTCGTGAGAAATAACTATAATTCCGTTTGTGTTATATGATATACTATTATATATTGATATCATGTATGATATTTTAACATGTGCTCAAGATTATCGTTATTAAGTTACGATACTTATCTACTTCTCAGATTAGTCAAAACAACTCTGTAAAAATTAAATAAATTTATCTGCGTTTCTGCATCACTTTATTTGATAGGTTATTACGAAAGGTATTCTTTGAACATTAAACAATTTCAATAAATATATTTGATTGACATGTCAAAACAAAATAATAAAAAAAGAGTAACAAAAAATAATAAAATTATTATTGTGCAACTCCATTTCACTCCTGCTTATGCTAAATTTGACAGCTGAACACTGAAAAATTAAGAAATTGTAAAGGTGAATCTATATCTACATGAATGAAATTCATCAACAAAAAATTCATCAGTAATTGAAAGGAAGAGAACTGCCAATGCCCTCTTTGAACTGAACAGTCAACTACTCAGAACTGAATGAATTGCGATTGCAGACATTCTAACATTGTCTTAAGAGTATAATTCTCATAATGTTGTCTTGATATATAGATGTACAGATTTGTGTACATTCCATTCTGCCATTCAAATGAACTTCTCGACTGTTTGAATCAATCAAACTATCTTATACAAAAAATATAACTTATGTGTGCAAAGATGTATGTGACTTCATGGCCATCTATACATGAAAATCCGAAACGACTTGCAATTCGACAATTCCTGCAATATATTAGTGATCTTCAAAACGAAAATTTTTAATTCACAAAGTAAATACAAATAGTAACAACTGGTAACATTAAAAAAATCAAAATTATTCACCATCTCATTCCAGCCTTCTTCACTGCTGGTCGCCAATATTTTTTGTCATAAATTTCCTTCATAATCCCTATTGACTGTAAGGAACATTGGTTTGATCCAAATGGAGAACACTACTATCATCACTAGATGTCGCTAGTTCAGTTGTTAGAAAATATTTTCGATCATTTAAATTCAATAATCATAGCTTGAGATGGGATGAAACGAAAACTGGTTATTTAAATATTACCAATATTTGTAGGAAATTCCAAATAATGCAACAGGAGATTGGAAAACTTGTTAATTGAGATGGAAGCGGAAGAAGCGGCACATTCCTCCATGTTCTTACAGATAAGTTCTGTTAGCGTCTAGGAGATGGCGCCTTTCAAAATGATAAATGATAATACTGTTGTCTATGATCTGGAGTGAAAATATATAGCAGAAGCCATTACTCTTGTTTTTTCCATAGTTCATCTGCTAGAGGCAATTTCTGATAGATGACGAAATATTTCTATTGGGGCATTCTTTGAAGAGTCGAAGAGTTACTCTTTATACAATCATTGTCTAAGAGTATAGAGACAATGGTCCTACCTGCAGTGGTATTCTTATCGCCATCTAGCGGAGAAGCAATGTACGAATTGAATATTCCGTGAAGAAAGTTCTGATTACTTAGGGAACATGGCAGAACGGTGGCTTCACTACTATAAGGCAAGATCCAAATTCCAAGCAGTTTAGAATCTTGAAGTATTTTCAGTAAATGGGTTTTCGTCAATGGGACAATATTCAAACGTGATACAACGAAAAAAAATAAAAAAATTAAGTATTGGCGAAATATTTCCGAAAGAATACTGGCTTCAGTTCATTCAGCGATGATAGTAGTAGGTACACTTATGTTAATAGGATTGGTACAATATTATGAAAATATTGGGAAAATATCCCAAGGTAATATTGACATGAAAAAAGATTGTGGAGAAAATCTTATACATGACTGCAGTTGTAAGTTCAGTTTGGGTCGTGTCTCTAAATTAAGTTGTAATGCGATCTCCATACTCTGCAGAAATTTCGTCAATATTAGAAGCAGTTGGGGCAAGCACTGACGACGGAAAACGTCCAGAAGAAATTACCCTTATAGGTACTGTGGAAGTATAAGACATTATAGCAGCCTCTTATCTTTTATAGCGATTTTTTTCGAAAGATGTTGCTGCCGTACCAGCTGAGAAATTAAATTTCGTAAATACTGAAAATTGATGAGTTTTACTCGTTTTATCCAGTAGCTATTATAAACATAATGGAGTGTTCGCGTTCTCGTATCACATGCCCTTGAAATATTGGAAGAGATTGGAAAAAGAATGATTGAAGCTACGGATGATCTACGATCCTATGACTTTCTGATTCGACGTATATGCAAAGAATAAACACCGGCGCCGTTTCAGTTATGGGTACACTTCCAAAAACAAATAACAACAGAATCCCATCCCATCACATTCTACAAAACTCAGGAGATATGCAATAAAATTCTCCAATTCAGTGTCTTGTAGTAGTGTGACTAGTACAACCAAATTATGTGGGCAGTATAATCCAGTGTTTATCTGACACAAAATGGTTGCTGGAGTATTCGAATAATTATGCATATATATAAGCCCATGGTTAACAGACAGTATTAAAGAGATGATGCAACTCAGAGATGAAGCTTGAAATATATAAGAGAACAATGTCAGATATTGATTTCCATTACTATGAAGATCTGAGGAATTACGTAAATAAAACAGTGAGGAATTAAACATTTTTTTCTATAACTCAGTTTTCCAAGGAGAAACCCCAGATAATTTAAGTTTTCTTTAAGAATAATTGATTTATTCAGCTAGAACCAACCACTTCATTTCGTCGATGTGAATTACTAACTCATTTATGTATATGATACCCTAGTAATAAAATAACTAATGCTGCGAATGAATTGACAAACCTAAATTAAATCTTACTAATTTATGTTGTTCTCATATATTATTTATATAATCAATTTTTATTCCCGAAGTTTGGATGATAGCCGTGGTACAGGTTTTACCGAAAAAAAAAACGGATCCAGTGGAATTTTTGTGTAAATTCTTAAATTTGTATCCTCAGAAGTCTTCGAGAGATATGTTCGAGTTAGGCAAGACGTAGCCCCTTACTTTTCTAAACGTGTGATGCCTCGCACGAGACCAGTGACCATGCTGCGGTTCAAACCCATGCACCTGCGGATGATTGGATTAAGAAGCTAACGCTTACCCGCACGCCACCATGGAATATGATGATATTCGTGCTATGAGTATACTGCCTACGTTATCGAAAGTTTTGGAAAGAGCCATAGAAGTACAATTGAAAAATCATCTCAGGCACTTTTCTTGTACTACCTGAAATTCAGTTGGGCTTTCGAAAAGGCTTCGATGTACAACTGCTCTCCTCCAAATTGTGGATAATAATCCTTAGGAATAGAGATCAAGAAAACTAGGTACACCATTTTGGTTCTTCTGGGATCTGCTATTAGCTCATTCGAAAACTACCTATAAGCACGCAAACAAAAAGTTCGTGTATATAACTTGTTCTCTGCATCTGTTATCATGATAACAGGATCTATATTAGTACCACTTCTATTTTCTATTGACAACAATTCTGAAATCGCTCGAAAACTGCTCTGTTAATTGTTATGCCGATAATTTTTTTGTTGTTAAAATTGTTATATCCGTCAACCAGCTGCACCCTCAAGAGCAACCCTCAGAAGTCATAGACTTGTGCGAGCTAGGAAAGACGTAGCCCTAACCGTTTAATGTATGAGGCCATGCACGAGACCAGTGACCATGCTGGAAATCGAACCCACGCCCCTGTGATTGAGAGGCAAGCGCTCTACCATCACGACCACCAAGGCCCATGTGGAAGTGGCTAGTGGCATCACCAACAAAGATCTTCAAAAGTTCATACAGAAGGCACCATTAGAGCACTCGAGAATGATGGTTTTTAGTCAAAATGATTCTCTGTCTTCGCATGAAATCAATATAACTATTTATTTTCTTCGTCAAGATTTTCTTATGTATACATCCGAAGGATGCACTGGTGTGTCATCAACCCCAGTAAACACTCCCCGCTTACGAGGGGTGAATGACTTACTGGGTCCAAGAATCATGTGCCCTGTGTAGGCGGAGTGATCCAAGAATTAGGGCCTCATGCATTATTCCAATTATTATTATTAAATATCAATGGAACACACAATATTATATATTGGTGTAAAAATTCACTCTTGAGACTTGAGATTTGAAAAACTATGAACTCATTCTGAGAGCATATTTATCTTTAAAAGATTTGTATGGTTTGATGCATCAATATTAAATTACTTTCATTGTCAATTCTCAATTTTGCTCGTTCTCTATATGGCCCTATTATTACCCAAAAATACAGCTCAAAAAAACAAAAAGTATAAAACTACTGCTTGGGATTGGTGTATGGTTTGTGCAGGCGTGATAGTATTTCTAATAAACTCATACAATCTGGTTGAAAGAAGAAGATTTTTTCACTCTGTATGTCTTTTCCTTGATGAAATTCTGAGTGAAAAAACATGTTATTTAACAATATCGAAATATAACTTTTCGCTCAGACGTTCATAATTTGTCATAGCCAAGCAAGTATGCCCCCATGGTTTTTGCCATCCCCGGCTCTCCTTATGAATGGTGTTCTGCTTACCTTTGGATTCCACCTGCTCTCCTCAAAGACTATAGGTGTGTGGTGGGTGATGTGCTATATCAGTTTTGTTCAGAATTTTGAGCAGAATTGAAATGTGGCATAATTTACAGGGTGTCCCTTTAGAGAAAAGGCAACTTTGTTTCGTCCTGACTTTTTGACTGATACTGTACACTTGATTTTTCGTTAATATAATAGATTTTGAATAACCCTAAAAATTTGTATTTTAATATTTTTTCTAGCTGTCTTACTGTAGTAAAAATGCAATAAACTAATTTTTCTAATGTACTCAAAATACTACTTAAACAATTATTCAACTGAAACATTGACTTCACTATTTCAAATTTACCTTGACTATCGCTCTCTGTCTGCGAACTCTCGAACAATATCTAGGATTGTCTGTAACTATCTATGACTGACTGCCATCTCCCACAGCAGATTCTTCACACAGTTTTCGATTTATCGGGACTATAGGACGATTCATACAGATGAGTTTATTTGAGCTTGTTCTCAGCGATGAATCATACTTACTAGCCAGCACAAGTTGTTTATTTAGAAGTTAAGGGTACATGATTGATTAGAGAATCAGGGCCGGTCTCGAAATCGTTACATTACTTTAAGAGATAATCAACCATTTCCATACATATCAGCGACCCTGTAAAATTTTCGAAACTTTTTGAGATACTTGCTGGCGGGTCTTCATGAAGACGTGAATAAAATTATGGAGAAGCCTGTGAACAAGTCCAGAAAGGTAGATGAGGTATATCAGGTGACCATGTATTCTTGATGATGAATAACTTCAAGATTGTAAATCATTTTGTTGGCCAACTACGATCTACATTGAAATACAGATATTGTGGTTTTTTTCAATTAAGAGGCTCCTTTGACGTTTATGTCAATTGCCAAAAAGGTTATGATGTAGAAATGCAGTGACTTGGTTGGAACAAACAGACGATAACATGAGAGATCAATTTGACTTATAAGACACTAGTGTTTCATTGACTTCATCGAACGTTTGTAAACAGAAGCATTATGACTTTCTTCATTAGATGCCAACTGTGTATTAAATCAATTCAATGTACCTACTAATGCAGAAAACTACCTGTTAGTTAACTGATTGTTATTGGCAAGTCTTACTCGTAAAACAACTACTGCCCCCTTCGACCATCAATGTATGTGATATATTCTTGTCAAGGCCCCTATAAAAGTACTCTGCAGTACTTCTCAAACCTCATAAAATTTTGTTTCGATTTACACAGAGGAATATCTACCGGTTTCCTTATCGTCTGCGCAGGAAAAGAAGTTCAGATTGTTCATAACATATCTGTCATTATTATTTAATGATATTCCTTCAAGTATAACATGGTATCCTATAATCTTGGAACGTCAATCTTGAAGAAACGTTGCACGTGTCCTGACAAATGTAATTTGGACAAGTAGGGAATAGTATTCTTTTTGTTAAATAGATACTTGCTATGTTTAATTTTTATTGCGAAAACTTTAAATTTTAAATCTAGTTATTCGTTGAAATGAAATATTCGAATTCAGATTAGGTGGTTGTAGGAATAGTGCAGTGCTCATGATGTTCATTGAATCACTTTTCTCTTCTCGACAAATTCATAGAATACCTGTTGACGCACTATCTCGGACGCTGAATCCTGAAAATATACCTGAATAAGAATAAAATGGAAATTGGACATATTTCCAGCAAGCAACAATAATAGCAAGATTAGAGACCAGTGGTAATAACGTGTCAGTCATAACCAGGTACTAGTATTGATATCACTACGAACACGAACGAACCAACTGCACAGAGTCTACATTTTTTAATCCGTTATCCAAGAACACGAAATATTGGACATTTTTCAGTTAGTTATCTCTTGAGTGAAAATCGCCAATGAATATGAAGACTTTTCGATTGACGGCTCTTGGTTTGAAGAATTAAGATGTCGGTGATAGAAGTCAAATATCTAAGTATTTTCCACGTTTGTTCGACCGCTGTTGGTAATGAGATAAATACTTTTGCAATATAAAAACTGAACAAACAAAGTGTAATCCGAGTTTTTATTGCTACCTAAATTATTTTCTTGTAAATACCATTCTAATACGAATCAAACAGATTATTCATGTATATTTCAAAAACCAAAATCGAAAATCAAGGAAAAAAACCATTTGAATAAAGGGCGTTCTTCATTGAGTCAGTATTCATCACAGAATTCAGAGATGTTAAGTTTTAGAAAGAAGAAGGAAGGTTCCATTTGAAATTATGCTGATGTCTATATACTTCCGGTACAATGGGAAGTGTCATAGTAGAAAAAATATTTCACTGGATTGATTACCCACAAAAACTCCACGTATAAATATCACATTCATTCCAAGTCACAGATTTCGAAAATCATCTAATGGCTCGAAAGTCCATGTATGATACAGGGTTTTTCACGTCTAGTTCAGTCGACAGGTTGAAAAAAGTGGGGTTAGGTGGAAAAAGGTTGGAAGTTAATGAAACTTCAGGAGGTTCTTCAGGGATGGTTAATCAACATTTTCTCAAGTTTTGGACCTCGAGGACCCTGTGCGAAAAAAGTAGGGGGGGGGAAACTCCAAATTTTTTTACCTCTCTCCGGTTTTTCCTCGATTACTTTTTTCTCTTACGTCCTACGGAAAAAACATATCAATCCTTTTTTGTAGAACGTAAAATTTTATACAAAACTGAGAAAACATGTTTGTATGTGAATTCGCTACCGAGATATGGCACGTCAAAAAAAAGGTCATGTTTCAAAATTTGATAAGAAATGACAAAAAAAGCAAAATTACAGCTTATTTCATCTGTTATACCCGAATTATGATGAAATGTTGTAGTAATTATGGTTATCAGTTGAAGTCACCAACTTTGGATACACCACTCCTCCTTCCCCCACCCAACCCCAATTCTCAAAAGCTAACTTTCTGATGAAAGCCAACCATACCTATTCACATCAGTTTGGTATTGATATCAGTTACTTTTCGGATCGATATCCCCCCGTTCCCCTACATAATTATCCCAGGACAGGAAGAAAAAAAGACGTAGTCCTTTCGTGAAAAAAATTAAAGTAATTAACAAAATTAAGTTATTCTCAAGGAATTATAGCTAATCATAGTGGGTATGTACTCATTTGTACTCATTACATTTCCTGCCGAGATTTCTTAGCCGCTGGTTCTGCTCGTAACAGCTCGTCGTCCTCCTGAGCGATAAGGCTGTCAATGATGTCGCTGTCGTCGTTTTCGTCCAATATTTCTGGTGAGTCTTCCTCGATCAAATCAGTTGCGGGGCCGTTTTCGCAGGAGTGGCCTGTGCAGTGCTTGCACATTGCTGAGCATCGGAGACCTGCTTTCTTGCAGCCGCTGCTACAGCCTTTGCTGCACTTGCAGGAAACAATATGGAGGATGTCATCCGGCGCAGCATTTCTGGTTGTGGGAATTGGTAGTACTCCTCGTGTGGTTAGGCTCCAGCCCCATACTGATGTGAGGAGATCATTGCCCAACCATGCCTCAACTTGCTGGTAAGTGCGGAGGGAGTGGTACTTGGCAGCGTCCCTTGTTGGTGGTAAGCGGGCTAGTTGTAATTTAGCCTTCGTCACTGATCGTGTGAATAATTGGTACCTTAGGTCGTCGAGATTGTCTCAAATTACCCAAAAACCAAAACTGTCACTAACACTCGATGCTCCTTTCGCTAACAAAGTTATTCACTTCAAGAGCTGAAGGTTTCTAATATTACTTATCTAACTTAATCTTATATATACTCTGAGTGGTTAAACACTCTCTGTCCCATTTTTACCAATTCCTAATTTTAATTTTCTTATTACCTAATTTGACTATTCTACCTGAGGTACTTATACCCTTCTATGATTACTATTTTTCGATTTCTTCTTGGAACTAATGAATAATAGAGTCATGTTGAAAGAATAAAATGAAAAGTGATCTAATATGACCTCAAAAATCGAAAACAAATAGGTCTATCTAGGTAGCGCAGGTAGAATAGACAAATTTTAGCCTTCTATTGAATATTGGCACATCGTTTGCATTCCGCAGTTCTACAGGAGCAGTGTTCTAACATCTATTGTTTTCCAGCTTTTTACTGCTGTAGCTGATCACACACTCCCCTCGGCCCGACACTCTCTTGTCCTTGGGAGGAACGACTTGAAGCCTGGTGGGCAAGCAGGGGTGGGGGTTATCTGAAGTTGGTGATTTCAAGTAGGAATTATAATAGCAACTACATTTCATCATAATTCTTATATAACTGAAGAAATAAGGTGGAATTCTGCATTTTGTGGCGAAATTTGAAAAATTACCTATTCTTCGAAGCGCCATATCTCGGTAACAAATTGACACACAAACATGTTTGAGGCAACAATTTGTAGGGAATTTGACGATCTACAAAAAAGTGAAACAACTTTATTCTGTAGAACGTAAGGCAAAAAAGTTATTGGGGAAAAACCACACCAAGGTCGAAAAATTTGCAGTTTCCCGTCCCCCTACTTTTTTAGCACAGGGTCCTCGAGGTCCAAAACTTGAGAAAATGTTAATCAACCATCCCTGAACAACATCTTGAAGTTTCATTAACTTCCGACCTTTTTCTATCTGAAACTACCTGTCGACTGAACTAGTCGAACATTCTTTAGAAATATATGGAGACCGTTAAAAATAAAATTTTGTAGCAGTGGATTTTAATATATGGCTTTCAAAACTAAAATATTTTCAACTTCCGGTCTCTTTTCGTTTCACAGGAAGTAGACAATATTTCAAATACTTTATATTTTATACTATATATTTTTTTTTTCAATTTCACAGCAGATTTTAGGCTCACTTTGTGTAACACTGCCTATATCAGAATTTTTTCGTCTTTGAGACATTTTTTCTGAAAAATTTGACAGTTATTGGAAAATCGGAATTCATAGACAGTAACAGTTGGGAATGTGAAATTTCACAGAGTCACACCTGAAGCATCAAGTCATGAACAGATTAATCGAATTTTCAAAAATAATTTACAGGGTGGTCAAAATTTCCACCTACAACATAAAATCGAAAAACACGATTTTTTCAAATGGAAACCATAAACTATTATTTCATTTTAGGATACTATAAAAAAAAATATCAAATTTGTGAAGAATACCCCATTTCTAAAATACACTCCTGGCAAGATATATAGATACGATTTCGGAAAATATTTGAAAAAATGTTAATCATTTGAAACGATATCAAACCATCAGGAAAGTTTTGAAAACAAATGAACTAATATTAACTCTGGCAATTCCATGTCGTTGCTAAAAGGTAACTAACTCATAATGAAAATGAATGAATGAATACTATACCAGAGGTGAATTATATCTTCGATTATTGAAATTGGCTACATCAGTCATTCTTCTTTCCACTCAAGTTCATTTCAATAGATGTTCAAATACATTGCCGTTTTGTTCTAAACAAGAATCGATTTTTTTTCGCGAACCACTATATTTGGAGCTTTCTGTATGGAGTCAGGAATTATCTTTACATGTTACGATCGGTGCAAACACTATAGAACCTGCTGATTCTGAGAGGCGATTGCGGGTATGTCAGTGCTTTATTGATTAATTTCATTAGTGGAGTTGAAACAATCCACTATTGGTTCAGCCCCAAAATCCGCAAAGACGATTCAGTGTCAATATTTGTTGTGGATTATTCAGAGGTAGAATTATCGGCCTATTTTTCTACCATGGTTAAAAAGAGTGTTAGAAGAGTTTTTCGTTGATTTGGATCTGGAGGTTCATCAGGTGATCTATTCTCAGCAGGATAGAGCACCAGCAGATAATTAAGTTTTTAGAAGCAGTATACAACTGAGATACTGGCTGTATATGAAAAGATCTGGGACACCCGTTTGATATTGATTCACATCCATGAACTGCACCTCTCAAGACTAAATAATGAAACCATAAGTGCAATTGAGCCGTGCCCTCTGCATACCAACCTAACGGGACGCACCTTACCTCACCTTTCAAGTCAACCCACCAGCAGTGTATAGCGCAGACTTACCTGAGTTAAGTGTTTATGTTTTAAAGTGAAGTTTTCAAACAAAATGAAGTGATAGTTCCACGATAGTGACATATTTTTGGATAGACATTGTAACACAAAGTAAGTCCCATATGCTTCCTTCTATCATGTATCATTTTCATATAGCGTACTTACTGTTCGAAGGACTACTTGCCTCTCTGTCAGACGACATTCTTGAGAAAATAACGTGATTTCAATGGGAGGTCCGACAGAAACCTCGAAATATTTGACATTTTTGCCAAATTTTGTGAATATTATTATTTCTCTATAGGGTGTATTGCAACTGAATGCAGATCAACAAGTCGTGTTTTTTTTCCAAATGAATACGTATTAGTTATTTTGCAAGAGGTCATATGAATCATGCCAACAAGAATTTGGCAGGCAATTTGCGAAATGATGGTAATTCTTCTAGAATTCTGAGAACAAAGACGTTTCAGAGTAAGGTTTCACATTCATAATAGGCACTATTAGCGAATTATGATTATTCATTGATCAGAGACAAGAAAGTTAAGGCTTTTATAACCTTGACTAAATATTTTCCCAGATACCTACAAAGTAGAAATGTGATATAATATTTTCCCAGATACCTACAAAGTAGAAATGTGATACATTCATAATGTTACGTTCTTATAAATTTTATTTTAAATGTAGGAAACGTGTATTTTTTCAAATCAACTGAAAAAAAAACAAATATATCAGGCAGCCTATTGAAGATCTTTAAAATCCCCTTTCGCCCTTTACAAATGGTCCGACAAACTTTACCTTTAATAAAAGTTTCCCAATAGCAATACTCACAGTGAATTGAGAACTTCATATAATATATGCGAAATGATTGCCGTCACACTGTCCTTATAATTTCAATAATAACATACCAAATTTTAATTTTGTCCTGGATGTATGGAATACAGCAGAAATTGCTTCTCAACAACAACGTTGGTACTTATCAAATAAAATGATATCACAAATTTAATCTCCTGACAGTAGTAAAAGCTAGTTTAGTAAAGACACCATTGAAAAGACCAAATTCAATAAAATGGGAAGAAAACTTTTCCATACACGGGGACATTTCATCATCAAACTGTTAGCTGTATTGTGACAGGACAATGAGACTTCTGAAATGTGTGTTTCAAACAGTCGAGATATGTTTCTGGGTTCATAAAAAAGCGGTAAATATTTCTGGAAAAACATCCTTTACTACATCAGGTGCAATAATAAAGTTCACACTCCTGAAAAACGTTTTACTTCACAAGCTTTTATCTTGAATAACAATTCTTGAGTGAAAACTCGAAAAATGAAAAAAATCTGATGCTGTTCATCAGTCAATGCCTGATAACTTAGAACTCCCAAGACTAGTTCCATTCGCTGAAACATAATAGGTACCTAAATAATATTAATATCCATCCTCTACCCATTAAGATGTGCGTGTTTATGAGGGAAAGGGGCCGGAATTTTTGCATGTAATACAAATGCGTCAAAATAAAAATTCCTTCGATTTTGAGATAAGTAATATGGTTGCTTGGAAACCTGATGCAACCATTTCGAAAAAGAAAAGGTGTTTTTGATAATCATCGATAAAACAAGTTGTAAGAATCCTACGATTATTATATAAGGCGCTTATGTGCCAATGGAAGAGCATTTTTTTCCATCAGTTAGTCAAGCCACGTCTCTGATGCTCCGAAACTTCCAGAGGGCACGCTGAATCACTTGCACCAATAACTATTCCCCACGCGGTGGGGTAGGTGATTATTGGGCCCGAGAATCATGTGCCCTGAGCAGGCGAAGTGATGACGATCTTTTGCATTCGTTCGACTAAGATTTCTGCCATATTACGACAAGCCGGTATGATTTTTGAGTTTCGGAGCAGTGTTTGTCATTGCACCAAGGACCACTATTTTCAGAACCACCATTTAATCAAAGATCGAGTAGATCTCGATATTTGGTCCGTTTTTCCTCCTCTTTTCGGACGATGTTCGTTTCGCCAGGAGCCGAAAACTCAATGACGAAAATTGTCTTAGTCTGTTGCTCGTGGAGGACTACATCAGGCTTATTGCTTTGTATTTGCCCGAGGGTGGGGAATGAGTAGTTCCAATAGATTCGGCACATCTCATTCTCCACAGCAGAACCAATATCGTCCGGAGCATATAAGGGCAACACCGGTGTCTCGTCTATACCGTATGAGTGTCGTAGATGGTAGTACAACACTCGTAGCGCAGCATTATGCCTGTGGATATAGGCTGAGGCCGCATAAGCTAAACAGGCTGACATCAAATGCATTATTACCTCAGCAGCCCCACAACTGGCTCTGCATCTAGTGTCAGGGACCTCTATGCCCACCACGCGACAACATAAAACGAGGGCGTTGAAAATACCATCTTAGCAGGCCATAATGAATCCCTCGGTTTTCCACTCCAGCCCACTTGACCTGAGAAATGCGGAGGTCAGGTTTCTGGATAAGCCAAGCAGGTCTTCGATGTTTTCGAAGAAGACAATGCATTGGCTTATCCTCATATAGCTCTAGGAGACTCTCACTCTCCGCAACTTTGACGTGGTCTTTTTGCTGAATAGGTTTCAACTCGTTGAGAGTTTAGTTTTGTCCGTTCAGTGTCGAATACGGGTTGCTGCCTTGAAAATAATTGCTCCAATCCCTCTCATTTCATGATCGTATATTGAGTATAGAAGGGGATCTAAACTTTACAGGCTCCATCCAGTATCATTCTATTATGTAGACACTCCAAGCTCAAGCTGGGGAAGTATAACCGGTGAACGGACGATTTGAGATGCAAGCTCCTATGAGTTTGCGAGTTTTTACGTCGAGTTATCGCAGCTCTTTCTGAGTCCATTTCATCACTCCAAAAGAGTGAAGTATAGAATGGGACCAGCAAGCATATTAGTTACAGCAACTTTGTGTTTCCCCGACAGTTCTGATGACCAAATCTGTTGGAGTTTGTGCTGATACTCGCCGCGAATTGAGTTTTTAACAGTGGTTACCTCTTGGGTGTGGCGTCGTTCCACCTCCAGGTAGGTATACGTCTCTCCTGCATCCAGATGATGTACAATGATTTCGTCTATGAGTTAAATGATGAGGAAGTGTTATCATTATTCTAGAAGCCTTTCCATTGCAACCTTTGCAAATCTATTGTGTGCGACCTCATGTAGTTAGAGTTTCTTGTCAAGATCCGTCCTTATTACTAGCCTCCATAGACCATAATTCTTGTCCCCCATATACTATTGGGATGGTAGTGGTTTTTTCTCTTGGCAAAACCTGCATAGTGTTGTGTCTGCCAATCCAATGTTTTCAGTTTGCTTATTGAATCTACAATATTCTGGCAGGAGCCCTACCAGGATTCCTGGTAGTTCGCCTGTTCTGGGTTAGTGGGTACTCCGCGAATTTTGGCGATGGTGCTTTGATGAACCTGATACCCAGGTTGAAGACAGTCCGTTTTGGCAGCCCACCTCTTGTAGAATTACCAAGAAATCCCAAATGAGTTTGGAATCAATCTGCGTGGAGCTGATTGCTTTTATAGCAGCTTGGCTCTCAAATAACATGGAAATAGTATTTTCCTCAAACTCCTGCCTGAGTTACTTTCCTGCGCAGGTTGATGGGGGCTATTGTGCTTTTCTGGATCATTTTCTGTAGGTTTTGTAATATTTTCAACTTGTGCTCAAAAATGACTCCCAAGTATTTTGCCTTTGGTTGAAATTGTTAAGACCTGATGACTTCAGTTCTGTCAGTACTTTTTTCTTGATAAAAACTACTACTTATCTTTAACAGTTAGTTCCTCTTCTTGACAGTTTGTTAATGATTCGACAATGCGAATTTTTCTTGTGCCATGGTCGCAACATATCATCGACATACCGTGACCAAAGAGTAGGCCCACAGAAGAGGTGATAACATCGCCTCTTGCGGAGCGTTCTTGCCTGCTTTAGCCGTGACTGTGGTTTCGTCAATAGATATTATGATTATCGTTTTCTATCAGCTAGCGCTTCCTTTCTAGAGTGCGGGTAGAGGACGGCTATTATTATTATTTGCCGTGGCGCTCTGGGGCGAATTACTGATGTTTTAGGTTTACTTTTCAGCTGTAGGAAAACCCGGAAAACCCACAGCACCACCTCGCGTGGTCGGTGTGCACTTCAAGCTAGCACTAGACGAGATTGGCATCTAGACAACTCCCAATACACTTGCTTTTCAACAAGGCATGCGGTCGCCTATCGATCCGATATAAAGTAGTTGAGAAAAATTCTCGTACCTACATCGGGCTCGAACCGACTATCGCTATGCTGGAGTTTCGAATGGCCTGTGCGTTAGACCGCTGATCCACCGACCACACAACCTAAGGGTTATGGGTTCGATTCCCAGCATCGTCATCGGTCTCGTGCATGGCATCACACGTTAAAAGGTAAGGGCTGCGTCTTCTCTAGTCTTTCGAAGACTTTTGAGGGTTGTACTCTCTGGTTGACGGAAATAACAATAACAACAACAATAACAATGGTCGCCATGGCTATTTCTTTGCCCTCCAGAGATCCTGTTAGTAGCTTGTTGAGATCATCTAGTGTCAAATATGTTGACTGCCTTTCTGTCTATTGGCGCTCGTTGATAGGTTCGTTTTAGTCTTTCCAGAGTTTTAAACAGGAAGGACACTAGACTGATTGGATGGTATGGGATATTAGCTCTCTTCTTTTGCCACTGAATGGCAATCTTGAATATTTTATGGAATCAGTATTTTCTGCCCCTTCTGGAGTAGGATATGGTATCTATCCTCTTCTGGAGATTTGTAAGGTTGATATTTACTTATAGCCCACCTTATTCCTTGTTATCTTTGTAGTTAGTTATAATTCTGAAGAATTTGGGCTCTTTGGCATGCTTTATGGACTGTTCACCGCCTCTGGGTCATTCAGAATGGTGTGAAGTGTGTATTCTTTTGCCTTGTCTTTCAGGGAGCTCTCTTCGTAAGCTGCAAGCATTGTCTTGTTGACTAGGTTTACTGATCTCCCAAGGCTTTTGTCAAACTCTATTTCAATCACGTCGAGAGCATCCTGAGTGTCAATAGGTCTATCCCAGTTTGTCTCCCTGTGGTTTCGGTAAGTGATTGAAATTCGAGGAGGGGTAAATAGATGGTAGGAGCAAGAAGGCTTCTCGAACAGCTGTTCCATTCATATTGGCGTTTAATTTCGAACTAACATTTTTCGTTGTTGTCCGTCATTCACACCCTGCCACAGCCCACCATTCAATTCAACAATCAATAAACATTATTCATAATTCATCAAAAATTATGTGGTTGATAGGAGACAAATTATTAAGTGCTTATCACGGTTTTGCTTTTGGTGCTGTCATTTCTGAAATAGAAAAGTGTTTGATTTTTATTCAACCGTATTTGAATCCATGTTCATAAAGTACCATTGAACCGCGCTTAAAAATTGTGGGCGTCTTATATTTACTATCAGTTTGTGAAAAATTTGCACTATGTGGGCGCCTTCTAATGGTAATATTCAACCCGTTGTTGTTAAGCAGTTCGAACGTCTACGAATTCCATGAATCGAACTCATATATAGGTTCTGTAGCTTGAAGATTTCATTTTTCTTTCCAACATGTTGAAATTGATATAATAGCCGGACTAGGTTCATCAATGAGTAATTAGCACGTGCAATTATGTATCCGTGAGGAATGTTGCACAAATGGATGACAGATATAATTTAATATCCGTTGGGGGAAGTAGTTGTTTTCTGTCAGATATTTGGCTCAATATCCACTTAGTGAAATTGTGTGGAGAGATATTTGTTTCATTGAATTGAACTCTCCAATATACACACTCGAACTTTGTTCGTTTTATCAGTAATATGTATTGACTTTTCACTTTGGCAAATACAGGGTGTCGATTTGAAAACGTACCAGTCTTCGTATATTGGACCCTATACAAATCTAAAAATATGCAAAAACTCGCACTTGCGGTGGCGGACACAAATCTTTGAAGAGAAGCAATAGAATGTCCACTACGATCACCCGACTTCTTCCTAGATTTCTTCTTATGGGGCTGTCTAAAATCAATTGTTTACAAAACAGTCTGCAAATTTGGAAGATCTGAAGAGACGTATAACAGCTGCGTGTGAAGAACTTTAGCCAGAGGTTTTTCGGAATGCTAGAGAGGAGTTTGAGAAAAGACTTCATTATTGTTTAGCAAGTAATGGACAACATTTCGAAAATTCAATAAGATAAATTACTTTTCATATTTTGTTCATGTTTTAGTGCAAAAAACATAATGCTTAAATATTATCTTCACGGTTTCACTTGATTTCTCCATAACTACTGATGAGAATGGTCAAGTATATGGTATGTTTGAAAAGCTAAACTACCTTCAAAATGAGGTATCATTCAATCTCCTTTTCCATTTCAGATTTATAAAATTCAATTGAAAACCAGCTTACAAAGTCCCCCCCTTGAAAATGAGTTTAAGTGTTTTTAGATTTTTCATTATAACAGAAATATAGAGGGTGGTACGTTTCAAAATTGACACCATGTATAGATCCAAGCAGATGTTATGAAAATTTTCGGGAAGAAAAATTATAAATGATATCTCTTATAACGGATTTTCTTAAAAATGATTTTGATTGAATGCCACGAATGCATCGAAATTCGTATTGATTACGTCATAATCAAAGTCCTCTGGAATATATGGAACTCAAAACGTAGAAAAAATGGCATTATCGAACTTTCGGCTCTTGAATAGGTACTTTTGACCAGAAATTAACTAAAAATGGAATTCTATGGCTTTCGACTAAAATGCCGTTTTCATTAAAACGGATACATGTTTCGCTATTACCAAGCAATAGCAAAAAACGGAAATGGCGAATAACGGTGACGTTATTTTTAACGGAAATGATACAGCATACGGCTGAATGACAGTATTGTCAGAATATTGAATGAAACATCATCGACTAGCAAATATAGAAAATAATTAGTTTTTCCAATATTTCAGTATTTGCTGTCAAAAATGTTCCAAATATTTATTTATTCGATTCCGATATTTATGTAGAGATATGCGGATTTCCTTGTTGAAGACCTTCAATGAGGATTTTTTTTCTTCCGAAGGTATCTTTTGGGTCCAGCCTTGTTTATACTTCCTGGTGAATTTCCAACACTTTGCCATACCTACGGAGAAATGCACTCATTCTTCTACCACAACACGGTTCTAATTAGCAATTTCAACAAAGGTCAAAATTCTCTCACAATAAATTATGTATGATTTCTCTCTTCTATTCATGGGCCCAATGTGACCTACTAATTTGTTCAAATAAAGCTGGTTCGGTTCGTTTTAAGTTGAAATATGTAGGTAGCCGTTTCGGTATTGAAGTCACGTGCATTTCGGACCGAGGTCGAATGATTGCACGTCGTGATGTTGACCGAAAAAGTTGAGAAATTTCGTTTGAACGTCGATTTTAATTTGTCGAAACTGCAGTTTAACGTGTTTGGTTTGTATGCAAGTGAAATTTCATGCTTCATGTCTGATGATTAAAGGTAATAATTACGGCTGGAACATTGAAACTTGGACGTGATTCAGAGTTGATAGCTTGAATACAGGTAGAATGGCTAAAGACTTAATTGACCCTTGTCTACCTGGCTGAAGTCTCACAAAAATGTTATTCACAAAATTGGCATGCTGTGCAATGTGATAAAATTCTAAGGATAGGCGAAAAAAAAAAAAAATTTACAACTAATCCAACACGTGGATTATCTACTGTTGAGCGGCTAAGTAAACAATTATTTGGCAATGTTTTGATTAAAAGTACATTTTTTCATTCAGAAAATGATTTGTCTTATATGAAATATGGTATCCTATACCAGGCGACAACAAAATCATTTATTGGCCAAAGCGTCATTCAATTGTTTTTTAAATTGGATTTCTGATATTTGGATCGAACATATAGTTCCTTAGAACCCATAATTTCAATGAAAAAACAATTGAATATCGAAGGAATATTGAAGGTCGAAAATTTTGTTTAGAAGACTAGATATTTTCACGCCATTGCATTGTCGCAAAAAGATAAAGCAAAAAATTTCAATGACATGTCACGAGTAGATAGAGATTTCTTTTCAAAATGATGGCGCATGGTACATTTTTACTAAAATCAATATGGCCGCACTGTGACTTATCCATCGAATGTTCATCAATCAATCAATATCAAATAAACGAATCACCTTCATTACTATGCAAAAATTTTGGTTCATCGTCAATCAGGATTTCTTTTAGTATTTTTTTCAAAATACTTCTTTCGTCTTAATATTCTCGTATATTTTAAATAGGAAATTATACTTTTTCAAACCAACATTAAAGCATAAACCAGTAGATACAGATAAATGTTTGCCACACTATGCCTTTTGTTTAAATAATCCTTGAAGGTTACCTATCTTTGTGTATAATACCCAAGTAAATAATGAAAAGTTTTTTTTTCTAAACTCAACCCATCTCCAAAGTATTCACTGGGGTGTACACACAACAACTCACCCATGTTTTATTAAAATCTGGCGTACAGCATAAGAACTCGTAAAAATTTAGGTAGGCTTTGGAAACAAATTCTAAGGGGTAAAATTATGTTGCTATTGCGGGTCGAGGCAATTTCTTTTGCAAAACCCAAAATTCAGAATACGGAATTAGTACCGACAGAAAATGCCAATTAATAGAGCATTCGGATATTGAAGAAAGAAGTGGACAGTAACAATACATATGGTACTATTGAAAAATACATGGATGAAATGAAATTTTTATTATTACAGTAAATCAATAGTTATGGACATATATTCATAAGAGAGCACTAAAATTCCTTATCCTAAACATTTTAGGGTATTATAAAAACACCTATAAATCATTGGGTGCAAAACAAGTTTAAATTTCTGGAATGAAAAAATTGTATAGGTTTTTGAAAGGTCCATAGTTTAAATTCAAAGAACATTTATAAGCCGCAATCGCCTGAGAGTAGTAAGTAGTAAAATAGATTTGCTGTCGGCAAGGATTTCAAAATTTGGATTTTTGTTCAATTTATTTAATTCCAACGCTTCCAATAAGTTCATCTCTCTTCCTTTACTGCAAGTATGAAGGATTTTCATATAGTTAGTTGTTGATGTCCATACATAGCCGGTTTTTGATCTAATAACACAAATATTCACGTTACCTTATGTGGAAGATTTTACCCGTTTGTCCTCTTCAAGCAGCTGTCCAGTCTATTTACACCTGATTATCCACTTGTCCTTTTTGGGTTTGGATTTGAATAGCATGTTCTCTAGTATAAATGACGTTAATATGTTGAATTTTCATAAGTAGTTCTTAATTTTATCTGACAGTTTTCCTGAGTAGCTTACACTAGCATATTTCTTATATCTTTGGGGTCCTATTTATTTATTTTTCTAGGTGTTTATAGTGGCATCAATTGCTAAGATCATTAGCCACTGTGTGTTCTGGGTAGGCTGTGTACTAACTCCATACGCCACTTTAGGAGCAACACTGTTAATTTGAACGCAACAATGAATCGTGCAGAAGTCACCACAGTCAAGTCAAGAGATTTCAACAATTTAATAGGTGAAAATAAACTGAAAAAATTCCAGATCTGACTGCGGCTTGAACTCGGGACCTTTAGCGCCAAACTCAGACGCCATACCACTTGCGCCACGCCCCGACGTCTTTGGGATGCTATATACTTAATTTGGATATAATTCACTCATGATGATTTTTCGGTGTTCATTGGAGATGAGTTTGTCAACTAAATAGATTGGAATATGGTGATTTATAATTTTAATTGTTTCCTGACAAGCCTCCTCCGATGATGGAATTATAAATGCCCTATGTACGTGCACTTTCATAATGAGTAAAAGTTCATGTAACGACCTTTACGAAGGAGTGTTTCAGTCGCGACTAAAATTGCATACTCCTTTATCAGCCGCTGGAGTTTATCGCATATCATGCAAATGTGAAAAGGTGTACATGGAACCACTAAAAGATCTATGGGTACAAGACTAAAAAACATGAGAAGTAATTGAAATCCATAAACACACGAATAATTTCAACAGGAAGTAGGAAACTCTGAAACTGAGTCAAATTTGGAATCTGATTCTCTGAAATGCTAAGACAGTCCCATTGAATATCTATCAACAGCCAGCCAATAGCACGTCAGCAGAAGCCCTATCTGAACAGATCGTATAAGTATGGATTCAGATCAACTAGATCCAACATCGGAGGTGGACGAATCGCACTAGTGCGGGAAACATTTTCCCGCATGCTATTGTCACTTCAAGTGAGTTTTTCCCGCACTAGTGCGTGAAAAATATTCCCGCACGCGTAAGTTTGTTCAAGAGCGCTCCACATAAGATGTTTCGACCCCTAAAGAAGGGAGGAAAATTGAACATTGTCTCCCGCCGGAGGAAAACATTTTTTTCTCCCAGGGAACAGACATTTTCCTTCCTATAAGTTTTTAAACTTTCACATAAGCTAGAGTTTTTTTTACCTCGTCTGTTTGATTTTGTAAGAAGATTTATGAAAATAAAATAAAAAATACATATAAGCCTCTACTTCCTGAAATGAAAAACTTAACGACATATTAATTTTACAGTCTGTCACATTATTGAAAGTAATCCTTCCTGCACAGCCATTTTCCGCTGAAATGTTAACCACTCCTTGATGATTACTTATTAACGTAGTGTGGCAACTTATAAGGTTGCTTTCCAATGAAGGAAGAGCTATCGACACAAAGATATCAACGTGATCCCTAGGAGAACTTGACATTGAAGTGAATTCTCGACTAGTAATGATTTTACTTGCAATTTCCCTTTTTCTTGTCAATGATTATGCCACTAATCCCCCAGCAAACTTCCCAGATTTCTAACCCAGTGACTTCCTGCAATGACGAGCAGCAAGCCGAAGGAAGTTCTTCGGAAACAATGGCCGGTATCACTCTGGCGGTTTCTTAATTTTAGACATTGCACTCTTTTCGATTACATTGAAAGATGATCTTACTTTATAGAAATTAACAAAAAATTTAGAGTGCAATATTTTGGACTGTTTGACATTCCATTTAATATGTCATCAGAAACAATAAATGTGCATTTTTTCCCGGTTTTTGTAACAGGAAGAATGACTGTTACTATATCGCCATTATCATCAAGGTCTTTAACGTCCTTTTTAATTAATTATTCTTTTCTGCAAGCCCCGCAAATGAAATGCCAAATAGTAAAGCCATCAAAAAAAAAGACTAACACAATTTACCAAAAAAAGTATATTCTATAATTTGATTGAGTAAAGACCCTCCAAAGTCAGTTTGATTTTTGAGGAAAATTTAATTACCATTCATATAACCATTTCTTGTCCTTCTGAAAAATCTAGTGAATTACGAAATAAAAGAGCTTACCTTCATATGCAAATAATCTCCATCAGAGGCCTCTGATATATACAGGCCGTTTCTTTTATCATGTGGTAACATTGCTATATTCTAAACCGTAATAGATACAAAGACGATTGAATAGGAAAAAAGGCAGTATTGTGGTGAGCGGTACATTGGTCAGAGAAAATCTACGGGGACTCTCGCCCTTCCCGACTTATACAGGGAAAACTAAAAATGCTATTTTCAGTTTTTTACGAATAGAATGGTTATTCCAGAAAATATAAAAAAATGAAAGAGGAAAGTTTTATTGTATTCAAAATGTACTATCAATATTTGTGATGAAATAGACAGGTCTTTATTTGAAAAAAATAGTTGATGGCGGTGTTGACACGAAACATTTGATTAAAAATTTATCGTTACGTAGTTCTAGTACATTTTGAATGCAATAAAACTTTCCTTTTTAATTTTTTATATTTTCTGAAATAACCGAAAACAGCATTTTCAGTTTTCCCCGTTAATTTTCTATGACCAATTTACTGCTCACTACAATAGTTACCTTTTTTCCCATTTAATCGTCTTTGTATCTATTACGGTTTAGAATATAGCATTGTTACCACATGATAAAAGAAACGGCCTGTATAGTGGCTATACACCCCTTGTGGGGTAGAGCCGCAGAAGCTATATATATCTAGTTTTCTGGGTAGATCACGCCCAATCTATTAATTTGTGCTTTTGGCTAGGTTTCTCCATTTTTTCTTGCCAATTTGTCACTCCTGCCCTGCGTAAGTCCTCTTCCACTTCTTGCATCCATTTTGATCTTAGTCTTCCTATTCTCTTTCTTCCGCCGTGGTCCCATTGTAACATTAGAATGTTACTGCCCCTTTCCCCGCCCTCCATACATGCCCCAACCATCTAATTCTGTGTTGTTTTATTTTACATATCATGTCTTCTTTTAATTCCTGTCTGATTTCTAAGTTAGTTCTGATTCTGTATTCTTCCTCTGAGAGCATTTTTGGTCTTAATATTGCTCTCATAATTTTTCTTTCAAATTTCCTCAAGTCTTCCTCGCCTTTTTTTGTCGTTGTCATCGTCTCCACTCCGTATAACATAATTGGTCTAATTATGATGTTATAGATATTTATTTTATTATTCTTTGTTAATATTTTACTTTCCAATAATGTTTTATTGGCGAAGTATGCTCTGTTTACGTTTAATATTTTTTCTTGTTTTTCTTCTCTCTCCTGTTGTACTTATCCTTACTTCTTCGAACTCTCTCGCTCCTAATTTGATCTTTTCCTGTATTTGTTCCGTTCCTAATCTCAATATTTTCGTTTTTTCTTGGTTAATCCTAAACCCCATTATTTCCTGTCTGATAAAATGTTAAAATTTCATCTTTTTCAAAAGATTTCTTTGGCGCGTAACAGCTCGTTTCTCTTTTGAGGAATGTTAATAATTTTGGACACTTGATGTCTATATTTTTACTAACGTTCCGTTGATGTTTTTAATTATCTTGCTCGCTGAGAAAAAAATACTAGGGTGGCATCTTCGGAGACTTTTTATACTTCCAATCAATTTTGCCTCTTCAGCAGATCTTTTGGCAGATCGTCTCTTGTAACTCATTTTCAGAACTTATAGTGTATTCGACTGGCTGCACTAATGTGCATTTATTCCAATCTTTACAGAGCTTGTGTGTTCGGCTGGATTATACACTGGTACAGTACCAATAATATTCTTGTTCGACTTCGGCATGTATTACTCCAGGTTAGAGCATAATCTATGATCGACTGGCAATAGCGCTCGCTACGAATTTGAATATTTCTGCACTGTACTTTGTGGACGGTGCAAACAAGGGTTCTGCTTTTTGATAATTTGATCGGTCCAGTCGAATACGCTTGTCACTTTACATGTGCCTCGTGTCAGTGATAGTTGTGCTAAATAAATTCGCATTTCTTGCATGTATATAATCAAGAATTCTGTACCAAATCAGAGCAGCACTAAATACGCTCCAACACCGAATGCGAGCATTTCAGTCGAATGTGCTATTAGACGCTACCTACTTTAAAGGGTGAACAACGTGACAGTTTATGAGACAGTTTATGACAACAGTTGTTATGTTTGCATTACCAGAAATATCATAGCAACATAGCGTTGTCAACACGCTCACGACGCAACTTGATATTTTGTCATATAGATAGCCACATATAGTTCCACAACTTTCTGAAGCTGTTCTAATAAGTATGCATGCATTATAATATTTAGGATATTATAAAAATTACGATCTTTAAAGGTAGTAGAAAAAACTATATACGTACCTCAAGAAGGAAATGTTTTTTCTCCCTCAGATATTAACTATCCTCCGGAAAAAAAGCATTGTTTTCCTCCCTTGGTATGTAAACAGCTATTTCATAACGATGCTCTTTTAACGAATTTTCCAATGTAAATTGGCCTCGTTAACACTCAACTCTCTCTCTCTCTCTCTCTCTCTCTCTCTCTCTCTCTCTCTCTCTCTCTTTACCTGTCTGTCTAATACTAATACTACTACTGTGTGAAAATGTTGTTCCAGTCAATACTTGAACTGTTGAGTGAAAATAATGTGGCCCACATACTAACATCAGCACCTAATAATCGATATAAAACTTTCCTTCGTATTCTCGAGTGACCTCCACACAAGAGAATCTTGTTTTCTTCGGGGCTCCGTAAGGCGATCGGAGTAATACCTCAGTCCAAGAAAATTACTCTTCTCCCAGCATTTTTCAGCCTTAATGCCGTCGGCATACGTCCGGAATGAGTACTCATGCTGTTCAGTTCTGCGAGTTCTGCGACAGACCAGCCTCGGATTAAGCCTAAGGGGATCATTGACCATTATAGTAAACACTACCCAGCCAATTGTTATATCTCATAATGAGAGTCGGAAAATGTGCCATTCCTTTATTTAAGTGATTATGTACCGGATGTTGTGAACTAACCATACCTTTTCTTGGAATCCTCTTGACTAAAAAAATTTTTTCAATGAATGAATCAAGTATGAACTCACCTCACAAAACTTAAAATGTATGGTATCAGGGGAGTAGCCCATGAATTGATTGACAGTTTCAGTAATAGTTATTTCATTGGTGTACCGCAAAGCTCTATTTTGGGTCCACTGTCGTATCATAGTTTGCTGGTGAAATGTTTAATGGGTCCATTCAACAACAGAGACATCTTTTCTGGGCTGGAAAATGTCTGAAAGAAGAGAAAAACGCACCCGATGTTTCTCGTATTTCATTATTGCCAATAAAAGTGACATGAATTTGATTTGATTTTATGAGGTGCATGTGAATACAACATTTTAAGTATTAAATTGTCCCTTATATACCTTCACATTAATTTTTTTATCAATATCGAATAATTATCTCAAAGGTAATAGAAATTGAGTTACTACAGTCTTCGTTGGGACCGTCGAAATATCACACCGTTACTTAAAAAATTAAACCCATCAGTTTCATCACTCATTGTAAACTTCTGTCTACCAAATTTTTTCATGGTACGGTTTACGTGTGGCTCAGATGAACAATAAAATTTGTGAATATATCACATAAATATGGTTAAGAATGAGATACAAAGTTCATGTCTAATAAGGCAAAAGGTAAAAATAAACAAAAAATAACCATCCTAGGCTATTTTGCACTTGGCTTCCAATAGTAAGGGCATGTTTTTATATTCACCAAATTGGTGTGGTGGATTCCATTCAACCAATAGTAACACTGTAAATTTCAAATTGACAAATCAAAAGGTGAGTTTGCAATCCACCACACCAATTTGGTGAATATAAAAACATGCCCATAGATATACCTACTTGAAGTAAAGCATATAATTTTGTGAAAGGAAGAATAACCAAATACCCAATCTGTTAAAACTGAAATTTCAATATTTATGCAAATGAATAATTTAATAAACTACATTTTCTTATTATGATGTATATATGGTAACAATGAAAAATTAACAAATTATGCGATAAAACTAAAATTTGAATATTCATGAGGTCACTATAATGGCACAGCTTTAAATTAAATAACTGGAGAATGGAAAAAATATTCAAACATTATTTCTCATGTGAATACCGCCTCAAAATGAATATATTGTCCTCAATACGACAAACTGAAATGGTTATTTCATTGTCAAATGCAATATTGAACTTCTAAATGAAAATATACCTAGACGTAACATCCAAGAATGATAAATAATAAAAGATGCAATTCAGATATTCTATGAACAAAACTCATAGAAAACAAAATATTATGCCTCCCTACCCATAAGTAACTTTGATTCAATTGGTAACACAAAATTTATTTGTATTGTAAGTAAACGATATTTTGCGAAATTGAAGCTATGTGCACTCTCAAAAGCCAAAAAATAATCTCTGGAAAATTTCCAGTGGAAATGCACTGTTTGTGAATTAGTCCAGGTGGACTGTCGGTTTGTATTGGATAGTTTCTACCAACAATGTGTTATGATTGGCTACAAAGTTATAAAATTTCATTCGAAGTATTTTCTCGACGATCAATATAAATCACAGAAGGTTGTCATTGTCACGTTCACAAACTCATAGAAAACAAAATATTATGCCTCCCTACCCATAAGTAACTTTGATTCAATTGGTAACACAAAATTTTATTTGTATTGTAAGTAAACGATATTTTGCGAAATTGAAGCTATGTGCACTCTCAAAAGCCAAAAAATAATCTCTGGAAAATTTCCAGTGGAAATGCACTGTTTGTGAATTAGTCCAGGTGGACTGTCGATTTGTATTGGATACTTTCTACCAACAATGTGTTATGATTGGCTACAAAGTTATAAAATTTCATTCGAAGTATTTTCTCGACGATCAATATAAATCACAGAAGGTTGTCATTGTCACGTTCAGGCACTGATCGCGATTTGAGTGCTGTAATATGAGATTTGTGCTGTCCATTTTGACATTTCCCAAGTCAAAATTACTTAGCTCCCGTACTAATTTTTGAAGGGAGCTCGTTTGAAGATAGGTCACACTGTATCGTTTACTTCAACTACACCACCTATAACTAATCTATGAATCTTTCTGTTGAAGAAAATCGTTAGAAATAGATCACCAGAATTTCTGGGAATGTATGAATACATGTGGATGTCGTACCCTTCTTACTTTTTTTGCAAAATGTATTCCCATTCTTCTTTGAGACCTTTACTAAATCTATTTTTCAGGACGAATTGAACATGATATTAAAAAAAAAATTCTGCAGCATGTTGTCCAACATGACATGAACAGATATACGAAGTCTATAAGAGTTAGAATAAAATGAATGCGGTTGAGGGCCTGCTTCTATATAGTCTTTTATCCAGGTTTATATTACAATAAATTTAGTTTAGCTAGAGAAAGAACGGTTAGATCAACAAGAGCGAATTTGGTACCTACATGACTGTATTCCTGCACACATATTGGAACGTAAACGTGTTTTATAAAAAGAAGTGCACTGATTCAACCAGAGACAAAGAGGCTGCTGAAATCAAAAGTTTTCAATCAGCCAAGATGGTCACTTAGTGGTTTGACAGTAGTCATATTCGCTTTATCATGACAAAAAATTCTAGATTTTGTCTGGACAAAAACAGATTATTATACACATTTTTCGTCAACAAATGAATTGAAATAAGAAATGCTGGGTAATTGAGTGCTTGTATTCACGAATACCAACCGAAAAAGAAAAATCATTGAGGTTAATTTTTCTAATGAGAAAATGAACCTAAACCTGATAAGTATATTAGCTCGGTGCTAACAAATCTGTTTTCAGGATATTGAATCTGTACAGAATAGAGAGTACGTACCTAGACAAATCATGGAGATTTTTCCGTCCCAATTAAGTATATGAAGAAATACGTCTTCAAAATATTTTTATAAATAAAAATATACAATTTTTTTGAGTTGCTTTAAAAGAATGTTATATAGAAAAAATGCAAGTCGCATAAGAGGGAACATAGATGTAGATTTAAATGGTTGAATCTGCATTTGTTTTTAGAATGTCACAAAAGGGAGGAATTTATATTATTTGCAATACAGATACATTTTGACAGGATTGGTGTCTTTTCACTCCAGCAGGGCTGGAAACATTGATTTCTGTGAGCAGACAAAGATAATACTCATACAGAAATCTTGTTGAACTGGCGGACGTCAAAGTATGTACATAAAAAATGTCAACATTGCTGTTTAATCCGCTTCCAAAATATGTGCACCAGAAAAAAATCGACCGATCTGGACTGTTTCTGAAGCATCAACTAAAAAAGTGGCAATCACTTGTTTGGGTAAAGTTTCGAGAGTAGTTATGAAGAGAATAGCTCATGTAGATTTAGTAGCGATTTGTGCAAAATATTACCGGTACTGGCCATCTTCATAATTTTCCATGAATATTCTCACCTATTGTCTCTTCATCGCAATTTTAGGACGATTAACACCGTTCTAGAGCTCAAAGAGACAACTTTGCTTCAAATAACCTAGCCTACAAAAAGTATTATATTACTACCTTGTTATTCCATTTTGTCTATCAAAGCCGTTTTCCGATAGCTTTTCCACTTTCCAAATAAACTCCAATTATTTTTTTATATTTTTTTTGAGTAAATTTTTTTCTATGTTCCACCCCTGAATTTTTGGTAAACTATATTTTTTTCAACTAAACATGATGTCAAGAAGTCACGTACCAAGTTTCATAGTACAATTCATCCTTCAGTTTTGGCACAAATTTGTCTGTGGTTATTGTACTATCTTACTTTATTGAAATATGTTTTGGATTTATGAGTGTAGAGTTGAAAAATTTTCAATAAATTTTTCAAATATTTGCTGCATACGCAGGTAAACAAAAGTTGTGGTTTATTTACTCGAATAGTAATGAAGTTGGGTATACAATAACAGTTTTTGAATAAGCAGTCAACAAGAAAAAATTGTTGAAAGATGAAACTGAAATGAATAAAGAAAGTGAAAACAGTGTTTTTATTATATTACCTTCAATTTTATGTAACGAGTGTCATAAACGCCCTTTTGGTAACGAGTATTTTGAGCACGAGTCAACCGAGGAGAATCGGTCTATCTGAGAATAATAATAATATATTTATTATCATGAATGAAGCATGTATTCCATACTTCAAGGTCACACTGTAGAATTATGATTACAAGATAAACGTACTTGGTACTGATCAGAGTCGTCCTTAGCAGATGCGAGGCCTGGAGCAAATCATTTTCGCGAGGCCTCTTTTAAGAAAGTGATTATGTCGCTGCGCAGACCTGCCGAGGGGTACGGGCTGTAGCGAATGCCCCCCAGCACAAAAAGGGGTCTGGAGGGTCTCCCACGGAGTTTTGTTTTAATTTTCGCGCAAAAAAATGTGTTTTGAGCAATTTTGATGAAGTCATATCTGAAAACACACCAATTATTCGCCGATTATCGTTATTTTTTATTAATTTGCCAGGATTGAATCTAATTTTATTTTTGATGCATACAATATGTTAATTTTTTAATCAATGAACCATTAGGAAAATTATATTAATTTAGGTCTGACAGGAAATAAATACTATCACTATTTTGGTTCGAGCAACTCGCACTAGCGAATAAACGTTAGGAAACTGTTCCAAATCATGACAGCCTTCAAACTTGAACCAAAATAGTGATGGTGAAAATTTTGGCGGCGAAAGCTTTAGCCAAATTATCAGGATATAAATAAATTCGGATGTGAAATAATATACCGTCTGTCAACAGAGTGGCCCGAATGGATAAGTAGACTTTCTGGTCGGAAAATGTAACGGAAATTCTTTTGGATTTTTAGTTATTTTTTTATGCAAGACTTTGAAAATATAGAAAGCTCTTGATGTGTTTGACGTTACAATAAAATTGACATGACTATCGGATGTGACCAGAATGAAGGCTTGCGTGGGAAAGTTGCAGAAAAATTGTAAGGAATTTCAGACTATTTTCTCACGACAGCCGTTTGGCACATGCTTTATGTATAATCAATATGTTGACCATGTCCGACACTAAAGCCCTTTTGTTTTTAGTCTTATAATCAATTATTCTAAGCATACGCCAAACGACTTGCGTGAGAGAATGGTGTCAATTTTCATACAATTTTCCTGCAACTTTTTCATGTTCTGAAAATTTGAAGGCCACGCTTTACACTCGAGCCATAATTTTTAATGAATTCTTAAATTCATAAGTTGGGAATATAACTAAAACATCGAAAAGAATCTGTCACTATCTGACGGTCTATAATTTTTTTTGTTGCTTTTGTAATGAATAATGAATCATAAATAAGTTCATACTATTACAAAATATTAATATTCAGCCCTATGCTGAATCACTTCCGTTAAAATAACGTCACCGTTATTCGCCATTTCCGTTATTTTGCTATTACCAAGCAATAGCAAAATAACGGAAATGGCGAATATCGGTGACGTTATTTTTAACGGAAGTTATACATCATAGGGCTGATTATCTGCATATATTTATTTGTTTAGTATTCTTAAGTGGAAATCTTGTATCGAGTTGAGATTGTATTTTTTGCTGTCATTCTGTCTCAGGTAGTTCTATCTCACTTGTTCTCATGTACGATGTCCGGTCTCAGCTTATTTTGGTTGCTGCGCAGTAGGTCGTCTGAGAGTAAAATTCGAGTAAAAAGCGTCACCCAGCCGCCGTCATCAAACGATGTTTTGCATTGTTTTGGTCGCTGGTAATCAAACAAATAGGCTCGTATATCTCTACATTAGTATATTATTTTCATTCAACCAATACCTTTTACTTATTTACCTCGCAGCGCGAGGCGAGCGACTGCTACACTCGCTCCATCCTTAAAGACGGCACTGGTATTGATGTGTCTGTGGCGAATGCATGTTAAAATACTGGTTTCAATAAATGAATTCTCGATATGCAAAAACGAACCAAAAAGTCTGTAAAAAGTGTGAATATAACTCATTATTCCGAATGATAATTGTAATAGTACCAACTTCACGTTTCGATAATTTCAACAAAACGATACGAGACGTACTGCCGAACTGATTGCTTCGGAACCCGTTACATGGCTCAATTACACGGTTATTATAGTTCATTTTAAAATGTACAAATTGAACAGAAACGAAGATTTGAATGAAAATTATTCATAAAAAAGTTCTTGATTCCTAAAAAATGCCTTTGTTAATTCACTGCGGAGAGAGATAAAAAAATTAAACGAATTTGATGCCTATATATCAACCAATTTTCGGGTTGGTTCACCTGATTATATTACTATATGATGATGCCAACGATTATTATTCGAGAAGCTCTGTGGTATTTCACAACTATTGGAAAATAAGTAAAATTACGGATCACTTTTCTGCCTCAATAACGGTATTGTAACAATCCTGGAGCCGGACTTGACATTTGTGTTGGGATAATCGAACTTAGCTCGTGATCTGAACTATTTTATACACCGACCTCTCTGCGAGTATAAATGAAGACCACTCGACATGAGATGGAAACTTTACAGTTGATTATTATCTTACAGTATATTCGACTGCGTATTGCATACTTGAGAATCGAAGTTTGACGTCTGTTGATGAAAAAAAATTTGATTATTATAGTGTTTTCTATTTTTTGATTTTGAGAGACTGAGCCCCGATTTCATAATGAAGTTACAGTAGTATTTGATTTGCTGATACATTCTGAATATCAAAATTGAGTTGCAATTGGTAGCTTTTCACAGTCTGACAATTATTTAAACTGGATTACACTTTAAGTTCATTATGAAATCGAACCTGATTCCGAAAATCTTGTGCCCCGAGTAGGCGGAGTCAACCAAGAATTACGAGTCTGCATTCTTTCGGCTAAGATTTCTGCCGCATCACGGCAAACCAGTATAATTTTCAGATTTGAGAGCAGCGTGTCCATCATTCCACCAAGTACCACTATGATCAGAACCACCATTTCAACAGAATGGTTTTGATAAAGCCTACGGAGTTCAAAGAGTAAGTTTCGATATTTTGTCCGTTTTTCCTCCTCTTTCCGGACGATGTTCGTTTCGCCAAGAGCCAAAAACTATATGACGAACATCGTTCTACTTTGATGATCGAGGAGGACTACATCAGACTTATTGGATTGTATTTGCCTAAGGGTGGGGAATGAGTAGTTTATTTAGGGCAATAGCGGTGTCTAGTCTATACAAGTGTCGAAGATGGCAGTACAACAATTGTAGCGCCACGTTATGCCTGTATTTATAAGCTAGGGACAGGCTGACAGCAAATGCATTATGGTTTCGGCTGCCCAACGACACGCTCTGCATCTAGTGTCAGTGACTTCTAGAGTATGAATCCCTCGGTTTCCAACTTCGGCCCATTTGACATGAGAAATGCGAAGGTCATGTTTCTGGATAAATCATGGTCTTCAATGTTTTTGGACAAGACCCCATGGACTGGCTCATCTAGGAGTTCGCGAGACCAAGACCAAGACTGATCTGTCTTGGTCTTGGTCTCGAAAAAAAATCTGCATATTGGAAGTACACTGTCCCAAGTCTATTCTAGGTAATTTTTACGTTACTCATTTATTTTTGCTCGCAGGTTTTCGATTTACATATTTAGAGGAAGTTTATACTATGTAGACATTAAAGAAATATTGACAAACGCGAAAATATTCTCAATTCCTTTTTTAAGGGCACATTGTAAAAATTATCATTATTGATATGTAGTTCTTCTAGGGAAATAACACAATGGACCTAAGGCAGTGTGCTTGCCATATACAGAAATGTAGTCTTGGTATTGGTCTTGATGTTTCAAGACCAAGACAAGACTGGCTCAGTCTTGGACTTGGTCTTGATAGCCTTGGTCTTGGTCTTGATAGTCTTTCTTGGTCTTGATAGTCTTGGTATTGGATCAAAAGTGACCATCTTTGTCATTCTAGTTCCTATTTCAAAACTGACTTTACTTTTACCTCACTCTTTTTTGTTATCATATATCATTCATTTAGTGTTTGTTGTACTATTCTATGTTATACTTTGTGAAATCCTTAAATAGGCTTTCCTGTAAAAATAAATCCACAGTTTATATGTACATAATAGATATATAATGGTAAAGTAAGGGAAATAATTTTTTCATTTCACCATAAGAATATAATTTTTAGGAAATCTTGAATAAATATTACAGTTGACTCACACAGCTCACAGGCCGACGCCCGACAGTCCAGAAAAAAGGTTGAAAAGGTTCGAAATGTTAATTAGTTTTTAATTAACACTCTTAGAAAAGATTATTGTACGATGAGCAGTAAGGTGCGGTTGCTGCAGAGGGGTGGAATCAGAATCCCGAGGTAATTGCAATACTTATTAACCACTGCGACCTCACAACATACCCCTATTTCTTCTAAACTGTAAAACTGCAGTACCGAATTTGGAAAATTAATTTTGATTCTGTATGAACAAAAATTCAAAAACCTACTATAGGAAATGCCATAACATTTTCCATCAGATTTTTCTTAATATTGAGTAGATTCAAGTTCATTATTTTTCTTTCGAGATCAAGACTCGGTGACAGAGTTTAAGTTCGTCCGTTCAATGAAGAGACCGAGTTCATTGACCGCACGACGGGTTGCTGCATTAAAAAAAGTCAAATTCCTGCTTTTTCATGATCGCACACTATGCAGATGAGGAAATCTGAACTCCTGATGACTTTACTTGCTTCATCCAGATCCATTCTGTTATGTAGACGCTCTAAACTCAAAAGTTCACGGCCTCCCCGTTGTCTGGGGAAGTATAAACGTGGAACGGATAATTTGGCATGCAAGTTCCTATGGAGATACATCATTTTGCAAGTTTTTACGTCAAATTGTCACAGCTTTTCCTGAGTCAATTTCATCACTCCAAAAGAGTAAAGTAGAATCGGAACAGCGAGCATATTAGTTGCAGCAAATTCGTTCTTCCCCGATAGTTTTGATGACCAGATCTATCGGAGTGTATGCTGATACTTACCGCAGAGAGATTTTCAACAGTGGTTACCTCTTGTGAACGACGTTATTCCACCCCTAGATTAGTATACGTCTCTCCTTCATCAAGATGATGTAGTATGAATCCATCTACGAGCATAACGTCATCTCCGCATTTCTCTCTTCTGAGTTGAATCGTACTCATTTGTCGATCCCAAACTCCATCCCGATTGCATGCGCATACTCTTCCACTACCCTTGAGGACTGATGAATATCCTCTTCTATTGAGGCATATAGTTTAAGGTCATCCATGTAAAATAGATGGGTGACCTGATGCCTCCGGTTACTGGAGGTGCCGTAGTTTTATACTCGGGCTTTTCGTGGTGCAAGAGACAATGGTAATAGGGATATGCAGAAGAGAAGAGGGCTTTGGGAGTATCCATGAAACACGTCCTTTGTCAAGATAACCTGCTCTGTTTGGACTCTGATTCGACTAGATGTTATGGTGAAGCGAGTCCTCCAGAGCGGCATCAGCTGTTAAGTGCATATCACTACCTGATTGGGTACCGCAAGGCTTCTGAGCAAATGCATGATGATTCCATGAACGTTGTATCAAATTAAAATGCTTTGCTATCATTGATCCAGACCATTGGAAGGTTACGCTAGGCCTGTTTTGGTTCTAATCTAGAACGGTCCTAGAACCGTCCAAAATAGTCGCTCAGTAATGTTCTGACAACTGTTGGGTGCATTAACATCCCAAACTTGAATGTGCCACTGCTGAGAACTGGTTCAGAACCGATTATGAAAGGAACCAAAACCAACCTGCTTATACTGCACGAAGTCCTGCGTGATACATCTGTCGATGAGCATGTTTTCCTTGCAGCTATCGACTCTCTTTTTTAACTCTCTTTGCTCATATATCCGTCTAGACACCGGGTCAATTGCAGAGAGTATTCACATGTACAAGATGTACAAGGACTTTTCGATTCAATTGGGTCGAACTAGCCTTCGCTGATGATTGGCAATGACCATGAAACCGGTACGGAGGTGTTCCCCCAATTATATCGAAAAATAATATCAGCTTTGATATTTGAAATGCATTGCAAAGTGGTTCTTGTAGAAAACTTTGCCAAGTATTAAACAGATATAATTCAATGGTCGTAGGGGGCAGTAGTTGTTTTCTGTTGAATACTTGCCGACGACCATACCTATTGTATAGGTTTTTTTGCAGAAGATTGGATTACGTAATCCACCATAATTCATTTTTAGTTTTATGATCTTCCGTCAAGTAGTGTCGCCCATCTTTCATGGAGTTTCTGGCTTCATATTGAAGTCGACACGTGGTCGGAGTGCATTTTAATCTGGAACCCAGAGATGGCGCTGAATTCATACTTCAGTGTTTGTCTCAGGGATTTCCAATTAAGATGAAAGGATTTTTCGATTCAATTGGGTCGACCTAGCCTTCGCTGATGATTGGCAATGACCATGAAACCGGTACGGAGGTGTTCCCCCAATTAAATCGAAAAATAATTTCAGCTTTGATATTTGAAATGCATTGCAAAGTGGTTCTTGGAGAAAACTTTGCCAAGTATTAAACAGATATAATTCAATGGTCGTAGGGGGCAGTAGTTGTTTTCTGTTGAATACTTGCCGACGACCATACCTATTGTATAGGTTTTTTTGCGGAAGATTGGATTACGTAATCCACCATAATTCATTTTTAGTTTTATGATCTTCCGTCAAGTAGTGTCGCCCATCTTTCATGGAGTTTCTGGCTTCATATTGAAGTCGACACGTAGTCGGAGTGCATTTTAATCTGGAACCCAGAGATGGCGCTGAATTCATACTTCAGTGTTTGTCTCAGGGATTTCCAATTAAGATGAAAAGATTTTTCGATTCAATTGGGTCGACCTAGCGGAAGATTGGATTACGTAATCCACCATAATTTATTTTTAGTTTTATGATCTTCCGTCAAGTAGTGTCGCCCATCTTTCATGGGGTGAAAAATAAATGTATATTGACGACGCAATACTGCCCTTACTTGACAACCTACTGAATAACGACTTTTTCCCCAGGTCAAACAAACCTATTATGAAACTAAATTGGAAACATAACTCAACAATTTATGCAAAATAACGTATACCTTCTGCTGACAATTATTTCAACACAGAGTGCCATTTTTTGAGTGAGTTATTTTAAGTGAATTGTGAAGTTTTCTTTCCGCTGCAGTCAATCATCAAAATAAATTTACACATATTAAATGCCGAAAATTTTAATATATTATGGAACTTACTATAAAAAAATTATATAAACTTATGTAATCTATTAACATTGTTAATTATCACGCATTAACGGTCAAGCTTCAGCTATTATCATGTTCACTGTTAAATCGCAGTCAATATTCTCATTTTGTTAATTTTCGAAAATGTAATTATTATTATAAATTGATATGTGGATTCTTGTGGCGTTCTTGAAAGTCTTTTCATTCTTCTTCTCCCTGATCGCACTACAAATAGGTATGTTCGAAATGCCAATAAACTATTGGATTCGTCTAGTCATTTACTCTATTCGATATTCAACACACTATTTTTAACAGTTATCAAAGACAAATTCGTATATCCGTCCTCGGCTTCCAGCACTGGCATGAATACCGATGAGGTCCAATCTGAATTTTTTCATTATTTACGACTGAACAGTTCCTAAACGTTTTATAGAAACAAGGTGCACTAATTTATATTTCAGTGTATTTGTTTCACAACCTGCATTTATTTCTGTTAATTACTCTTAACTGTTGATGTTGCATTGATGATCCACTTTCGCCAGATATTGTAAAAGAACTTCAAACTATATACCAGAAACTACAATTCGTCTAAATTCTAGTCGATAAAATTGAAATAAACAGTTTTCAATTTGTTTTTTTGGATGGTTTGAATTATCTGCCTTCTCAAGCAACGTCAGGTATGTGGAACAAATAATAGTATATCACATTACGAGTGCGGGAAGTATAATTCGAGATGAGAAATAATTCCAAGTGATGTACACTATTTTTTCTACGACTAAGCGATCATTTTAGCAACATATCGATCTTATTGATATGTGTGAGGATATCGAACAAAATGTTTAACTGAGAACCATTTCGACTAACTTCATCAATTTTGAAAAATGTGCAAAATATTTTTCACGACGTAATAACCTCGAGATCCAAATCATAATAATTGGCACCGATTTACAACAAATACAAGATATTCGCTTGTAAAAGTTTTTTTCAGAAACTAATACAATATAGAAATTATATATTTGACAGCTTGACAGCGGGCGTAAATCTCAACAGGGGTCCCGCACTATCTTTACGGCTTTCGGTTAAATTTCCTGAATTTTTTTGGTTTCTTGTAGATTTTGACTTCCCCGGCAAAAGTCATTGGGCACAAAAAAAATGGCAACCTAGTTTTAAGATGAAAAGCAAGACTTTCCCCTCATCTTGATATAGTATCCATTATACTTTTTCGTTGCTCTAAAAAAAGGTAAACAAAGAAAACTCCAATTCCATTAATTTCAAACCAACCAAAATAAGTTGTCTAATGAGAATCAAAGATTTAATTCAGCCTGAATGAACTAGATCTCGATCAAAGTTAACAGACATTTTTAAACAGGTTGATTCGATAATAGTGGTATCTCCTTTTCTAATTCGAATAGGGCATGTCATATATCAAAAAGCATTTTCCAGTGTTGAGAACGTCGTATAGTAATTTCGCTTACAAGGTGAGTAAAATGAAACAGTCCAAGTATCTTAGAGAAATGCGATATTTTTCAATGAATACCCTGTATTTCGAAAAAGAATCGGTTATTTTCATGAATTCTTTATATAATGTACATTGTTTTGCTATTACCAAGCAATAGCAAAATAACGGAAGTAACGGTGACATTATTTTTAACGGAAGCGATACAGCATAGGGCTGTCTATCAGCATGAGTTTCCAGATTCATTAGTCGCCTAGATACCTACTTTTGAATGTACTTATTATTATTTTATTGATACCCCATGTACTCCACTGATGTGAGCGCAGTATCTATTCCAAAAATGCAATAATACCTTGTATACACGGTAAATGTTTCTAAAAAAACTAGTGAAAACTGAAATGTATCAGAAGCAATAAGCCTCTCAAGATTGAAACTATTTCTTCATTCTTTAAAAACTGATTCCGTTTAGATGGAAAAATATTTTACTTATATGATTTCTGTGAAATATGGGGTTTCTACAAAATTGAGTATATTTTCAAATCAAGCCGGAAACCTAGGAATTCGATATTTGGCATACTTCCCAAAATTCTACAAAACAGTCCACGATAGTGAATATTTACGTTTTTTCGACATTTAATTAATGAAATTTGTTTTTAAAACAATTAAAAAACTTTAACTCATAAAATGTATTTCAATAATTTTCATACAAAAGTTATGAATAAACATTAAAAAAGAATAACTATAGAGGGTATATCTACATGAGTTATTGCGAGGTTTATTACCAATTTTAACATTTTACCATTTATCGGTTGTAGTATGCACTGAAAAATTTTAATTTCAGTCAATTAATTTGCAGAATAGAATGGAATAGAATATGAAGTAATATCAAGGATAATTCTCGACATTATGGCTTTCAGATATTTAATGTTCAACATTCAATGTTCATGATTCACCAAAAAATTATAATTCACATGGAAATGTCGTAGATATGTTCGATAGGCCGAATGTGTCACTTCAATTTGAAAATATAGGATATCCTATTCAAAATAATAAATATGACGTCATTCCCGGAGAAGCCGGAAGTGTCACCAAAATAGAAAATATTTTGGATGAAATCTAAATTTCAGATTTATGCTACTTTTAGTTCTCTCTAATATGTATACCGGGTGAGTCTGAGAGACGGAACACCCCTATTTTGAGAGAAATACTCCAATTCAAAGCCCGAAAATTAGGAAGGCTATTGAACAACTGAAATGTGATTTTTTAAGATGAAAATGAATTCTGTAGCATTTTCGGTTTCACCAGAAACAGCCCCCGTTTTATTTTTCCAAATGGAACACCTTGTACATTTTCATATTTTTGAAATTTAGAGAAAATTATGAACATGTAAAACTATTTTCTGATTTTTTTTCTCATTTTATAAAAAAAAGTCAGTGATGATGATTTTTACATGTGAAACGTTCATTTCTAATGCCATATTGTTCATGCAAATTGAATTAGCATTCTGATCACAATACTAACTATGTTTTGAATGTGGTAAAACCACTTTTTTGGGTTATCTAATTTTTTTCAAATGGCAGTTATAGGACAGATAGTTTTGAAAGAGACGAACCGAATGATACTAAAATTTTTAATATCTGTCTA
Organism: Chrysolina americana; assembly: GCA_958502065.1. NCBI lineage: Eukaryota > Metazoa > Arthropoda > Insecta > Coleoptera > Chrysomelidae > Chrysolina > Chrysolina americana. The sequence goes on along the minus strand of OY293411.1, from coordinate 16,296,502 downwards.
TTATTTTCAGAGTTATTACTATTATAAAGAATGATGACTTTTACTCAATGATCTCATAACGATTTTCAACATTGAATATTACCATAAAAAAATATGAAAAAAATTGCATATCGTGTTCATTCAAAAAATGTGAAGGTGTTCCATTTGAAAAACTAAAACTAGTTCCTTTTCTGGTGGATCCCGAAGTGCTACATAATTAATTTTCATCTCAAAATAACACATTTTGGTTGTTCAATAGCCCTTTAAATTTTCGTGCTTTGAATCCGATTATTTCTCTCCCCCATCTATCAGACCGGTGTAGATCGGGTTAACTACCTACCCTGTGATTTTTTTTCTTTCACCACGAGTGAATACATTTTTTTTTTTCGAAACATTGAGTTAATTCTTTAATGACTCTTCAACTCAACTATATTGGAACATGTCGTTGCATTCGATGACTCAGTGTATTTTCACAAGTAATTTGGAAACGGTATCCTTTTCTGCATTGAACTATGATATCCATCATGATTGCAAGTATTATTGTCGATATTACGAAAGAAAAGCACGCACATTACCAACCAGAAAAATAGTTCACTAATAACGATAAACACAAACAATATTGCGATAAGCCAACAGGTAGCAGAACTGCTTTTCGCCAGTTTTCGCGTAACTTCCATAAAACGAGTCGGTTTTTAATTGAAGCGGAACATTTGCTATGTAGTTCAGTCGACAGGTTGAAAAAATTGGGGTTAGGTGAAAAAAGGTCGGAAGTTAATGAAACTTCAGGAGGTTCTTCAGGGATGGTTAATCAACATTTTCTCAAGTTTTGGACCTCGAGGACCCTGTGCAAAAAAAGTAGGGGGGGGGGGAACTGCAAAACTTTTAACCTCTCTCCGGTTTTTCTTCGATTACTTTTTTCTCTTACGTCCTACGGAAAAAACATATCAATACTTTTTTGTTGAGCGTAAAATACAATTTTGACTGAAGAAACATGTTTGTATGTGAATTCTCTACTGAGATATGGCACGTCAAAAAAAAGGTCACGTTTCAAAATTTGCTAAGAAATGACAAAAAATGCAAAATTACAGCTTATTTCATCTGTTATACCCGAATTATGATGAAATGTTGTAGTAATTATAGTTCTTAGTTGAAGTCGCCACCCCACTCCTCCTTCCCCCACCCAACCCCAATTCTCAAAAGCTAACATTCTGATGAAAGCCAACCATACCTATTCACATCATTTTGGCATTGATATCAGTTACTTTTCGGATCGATACCCCCCCGTTCCCCTACATAATTATCACAGGACAGGAAGAAAAAAAGACGTAGTCCATTCGTGAAAAAAAATTATGTAATTAACAATATTAAGTTATTCTCAAGGCATAATTATTATATTGAGGAATAAAGATATTATAGCTAATCATAGTGGGTACTCATTTGTACTCATTACATTTCCTGCCGAGATTTCTTAGCCGCTGGTTCTGCTCGTAACAGGGGGTCTATTCTCGAGTTTCAACGTATACGAATTCAATGTTGTCTCTCTTTCCAACGCGAGGTGTTTGTATCGCTCTGTTACTCAATGATGTCGGTGTCGTCGTTTCCGTCAAATATTTCTGGTGAGTCTTCCTCGATCAAATCAGTTGCGGGGGCGTTTTCACAGGAGTGGCCTGTGCAGTGCTTGCACATTGCTGAGCATCGGAGACCTGCTTTCTTGCAGACGCAAGCTCTGCTGCTAAAGCCTTTGCTGCACTTGCAGGAAACAATATGGAGGATGTCATCCGGCGCAGCATTTCTGGTTGTGGGAATTGGTAGTACTCCTCGTGTGGTTAGGCTCCAGCCCCATACTGATGGGAGGAGATCATTGCCCAACCATGCCTCTACTTGCTGGTGAGTGCGGAGGAAATGGTACTCGGCAGCGTCCCTTGTTGTTAGTAAGCGGGCTAGTTGTAATTTAGCCTTCGTCACTGATAGTGTGAATAATTGGTACCTTAGGTTGTTGAGATTGTCTCTGTCAATCTCTCTATAAACTGCTACCAGGAACTTTTCTTCAGCGTCGCTGATCTGCTCTTGTTTTCACTACAGTTAGTTCACCTGCTTCAACTCCCCCTTTACAAATAAAACACAAGTCTGATCCACGAGATGTAGACGCCATTTCAGAAAATTACCCAAAAACCAAAACTGTCACCAACACTCGATGCTCCTTTCGCTAACAAAGTTATTCACTTCAAGAGCTGAAGGTTTCTAATGTTACTTATCTTACTTAATCTTATATATACTCTGAGTGGTTAAACACTCTCTGTCCCATTTTTACCAATTCCTAATTTTAATTTTCTTATTACCTAATTTGACTATTCTACCTGAGGTACTTATACCCTTCTATAATTACTATTTTTCGATTTCTTCTTGGAATTAATGAATAATAGAGTCATGTTGAAACAATAAAATGAAAAGTGATCCAATATGACCTCAAAAATCGAAAACAAATGGGTCTAGGTAGCGCAGGTAGAATAGACAAATTTCAGCCTTCTATTGAATATTGGCACATCGTATGCATTCCGCAGTTCTACAGGAGCAGTGTTCTAACATCTATTGTTTTCCAGCTTTTTACTGCTGTAGCTGATCACACACTCCCTTCGACCCGACACTCTCTTGTCCTAGGGAGGAACGACTTGACACCTGGTGGGCAAGCAGGGGTGGGGGTTATCTAAAGTTGGTGATTTCAAGTAGGAATTATAATAGCAACTACATTTCATCATAATTCTTGTATAACAGAAGAAATAGGGTGGAATTCTGCATTTTGTGGCATAATTTGAAAAATTACCTATTCTCCGAAGCGCCATATCTTGGTAACAAATTGACACACATACATGTTTGAGGTAACAAATTCGTAGGGAATTGACGATCTACAAAAAAGTAAAATAACGTTTTTGCTGTAGAACGTAAGACAAAAAAGTTATTGAGGAAAAAGTACACCAAGGTCGAAAAATTTGCAGTTTCCCCCCTACTTTTATAGCACAGGGTCCTCGAGGTCCAAAACTTTAGAAAATATTAATCAACCATCCCTGAACAACATCTGAAAGTTTCATTAACTTCCGACCTTTTTCTTACTGAAACTACCTGTCGACTGAACTAATGTGAGGTCAAGCAATAATCTGTTGAGAGGGCATAATATGTTCTTGATCGTTTTATTTTGCCAACTTTTACTTTTCTCGGATATCCAGTGAGTTACTGAAATTGCTATTACTCTAAATTATTTTCACTTTCATGCCGATGTGATCTTCTGAAAACAGGTGGAGCCAATGATATAATGAGGAAATGCAGTGTAGGTATTCAAGAAATAGATCCAAAATTATATATACTGAAATTTCTAAACATCTATAGAAATAAATGAAAAAAATTATTCCGACTACGGTCTAAAATGAACTTCTCTCCACACATTCCCACAAAGTGGAAAAATGAGGCAAACATCTGACAATAAACAACTATTTCCCCATACATCAGACATTGAATACATCTGTCATCCATTTGTGCAATGTTCCTCAAGGAGGACAAATTGCAAGTGCTGATTGTGATAAAGCCATTATATTATCCTTCATTTTGTTGAAAATGACCACCTGCGTACATGCATGTTTCGAGGTCATTTATTATTCTATTCCTTAGTGTTTTTTTTTTCAATAAATAAATGTTCTGTATGAAAGCTTGCCGTAAAACAACCGTAAAAATATTTTTTTCAGCGATTAGTTAATTCTTGACAAACAAGCAAGTAGTTACTTGAAGTAATAACGAAGTATTTTCATAGATAAGCAAGCAAGTGACTAATGCCACATATATATGAAATTAAGAAAATGGAATACCTACTAGTACGTACGTTGTTGAAATATCTTGATTATAATGTAACCTTGCAACGTATCGTAACCGTTTTCCGCATTAGTTTCAACACCATATACCTAGTGTTTTTTATGAATCTATTCTATATGCATTTACTAAAAATTAGAATATACAAAGACCGAAGTGGTTATGCAATACATTCAACGTGACCCATTAATGTGGACTGGGGAAGTAAAAGATTTATTACACGTGCCCCAAGTAAGTATGAAGAAATTTCCTGGAAACTCGAGTGTTGATGGGCCATGGGCTTGGGGGGAACACTGCACGAATAGATAATAATAGTAATAATAATAGTAATAATGATAATGATTTTTGGGGCACATTTGAGAACGATTGTAGATCCGAACAATCCAAACGTCGTGACTCAAACCGTGGAGAAACATTTTCTACCAATTTCATATCAAATTTAGTTGATTATTGAGCAAAATATACGCGCAATGTTCATGAATTTATAAGGATTCCAAGTAACTGAGCTTTCGATCTTTGATCGTATAATATGAGATGTCGATGCGGATTAAATTCTTTTCTTATCTTTTAGGAAAGTTTCGTTCATCTTATCCCACATAAATACTATTACACTCAAGCTAACAAACTTTAGATTTTTCCATCTTCTTTTGTATCTTTTTCTTTTTCAATAATTCTAATATGCGCATATCCCACAGAATTTTATGGTGGTAGCTTACCGACTACATCCAAACTGGATCATACGTCATAGCTTTCCGCCTGAAACAATAGAAATAACTTTAGTTTGAAAATGTAACAGACTTGATTTATTCATTTCTATCTAAACATTTAGATGAGATACCTATAAATCACCAACGTTTTTCGTAAACATACTTATCCATTCAGGATCAACGAAAGATAGAGAATAAATTACTTAACTTTGTTTACCTTACTTCATTTTGAATGAAAAGAAATAATTCTGACAACGGTGTGAAATACCCCTGATCCCTTCACGCATTTCCATAAAGTGGCAAATATCTGTGAAAAAACTTCATTTTAGATGAACTTATCTTCCACAATCTTAATGGCAGTGAAGTATGCTTATTACATCGTGGCACTGACTCCAGAATTACAGATATAATTCAAACCAGTTTTTGTGACTCACTCTGTATACATGATTGAAAAAAACGTTGGAGGGCCATCACTGACTATCGTGAATCATGAATAAGTGAAAATATTTATTCAAATCGGCTGATTAGTAGATGAATAAAATTTTCCGATCTTATTTCCAACCATTTTGAATTATATAAAAATTAAAATATAAAGAACATTACCTGAATATGAAAATTGACAATCTGTATACAAAAATGATGCTACCATCATGTGATACATACATTTTGAGAATTGTACTTCATTAACCTCTTCGGGTACCATAATATTTTGCTTAAACCGGGTCTGTTAGAAACTATACTGATGACGCACATTCGCATTGTTGAAGAATCTAAACTTTTTACAGCCCTTTCGGCCTATGGTATTAGCATTCTACAGTAAGTATATAATATATATTTCTATTAATTTAACCAATAAATGTTGGTCAGAAAAGAAGATTTGAAATAAAAATGCCATTAATGGTCAATAGTTTGTGTTGGACAATTTTAGTCAATTCGGTTTGAGGAAAACATTATTTTTTATGACCATTCTTCAGGGAAAATCATCAAAAAGTAGCAAGACCAAAAAAAAATCAAGCAGTCAGTCATCTGATTCTGATATTTAACAGACCAGGTTTGTAAAATATAAAGCCTTTATTTAGCGCATTTTTGCACTCTTGTTCTATACAATCTTCCGAACACGTCCGAGTATGTCAGTGCTAGATGGTGCCAATGTGGCCATCTCTAGTCATTTATACATATTTATTTTTTTTACCGACATCGGTCGTATACGGTTGTACTCTGACCATAGCGTCATGGCCATCAGTTCCGCCAAACCCTGATAAGTAGTAGTAATATTTCATATAATCATTTGCTCTAAATGTGAGTCATGAGCTCAGAAGTCGAATCTAGATTGTGATGAATTTTGGTAAATTATTGATGGTTCAACTCCTCTGAACACTACATTCCATTTTGCATGTGTGCACACCACTTATCATGGTTGTTATGAAACATGAAATATACTGAACATCTCATTCCACTCGATACATACAAACATATTAATATATCTCTCATAATCGACCTGATACCCAATCGAGAAGTCATTCATCATGCAACTTCAATTAGTGTTGTATGCGACTAGTCTCCTTCATATACAGAACAATAAAATGTTACGTAGCAATATAATCTTGGTATATTTTTCGGTATTGTGCCAGTCGAAATTAAAACCGATATCCCTAAAAAACTCAAATTTACTAGAGTCTTTGCCACAGTGTATCGTTAAAGTAGGCGAAGGTTTCTTTAACGAGGCTGAATCGATTGCTTACTGTTTACCATCAATGGAAGTAAAAGTGGATAATACAACTCCTTCTGGATTAGACCATCTCACTCTGACAAAGCTGAATCAAATCGGGTCTAAAAATATTATTGTGAGAAATTTCAACTCAAATACTAGTGAATTAGATCAATATCAAAAACCAGTAAAGTTCTGTATTCTACAATTCACAAAAGTGGATGAAATTCATGAGCAAATTGAAAATCTCAAAAAAACGACACGGCTCAATACTAACGTTAAGTTTCTATTGGTGTCAACAAATATCTTCAGTCGACCGTTCCATATAGCATGGATGATATCAAGATATATTTGGGATAAAAATATAGTCGAATCCGCTATTTTAATTTCGAATCCGCGAAACATAACTCAATTATTAATTTATATTTATGATCCCTATGGCAGCCAAAGCTGCCACTGCGATTCTGAAAATCTCATACAAATATTTGACGTTTGCTCATTTGGGAAGTTGCAAGGCAATAAATACACCCTGGATCAAAAGGAAATTACTGAAAACTTTCAAACACTGTACCCTAAGGTTCAGATATGAGCACCATCCCCCTTTTGTTGTCGCAAATGATAACATTTTTGAAGGGGTTGAGGTGAAAATTTGGAATATAGTTGCCAAACAACTCAAATTGAATTTCACCTATTACAACAGCAAAGAAGCTCTTTTCGAAAAAGTTGGTAGGACGAAGAATGAAACATTTGTGAACATCTTTGAATCGCTGGAGGACAAAGATTTTGATATAGCCATAGGAGGATATCCTAAAACCAACGAATTGTCTGAACTCTTCGATTCCAGCTACTCATTCTTCAAATTCTCTTAGTTCGTGTGTACCTGCCTTACCCCGCACCAATGATTTAGAGAATTTATTAGCGTTGATAAGCTTGCACATTTCAATAGGAGTAATTTTTCTCTACCTCCTTATCAGTGTTATCATTTGTTATCTGAGTCTGATATCTGAAGCAGAATCGTCTAGCTACAAAAAATTCACCGGTGTTTTTGTTAATCTTTTTCGTATTATAGCTGGATCCACTCTCCCCATACTCCCAAAAACTTCCAGAGTGAGATATTTTCTTTTTCTCTTTGTATTATTTTGTTTCTATTTGAATTTTATTCACAACACTACACTCATAAGAAACCTCAGAAGACCTACATTCACACAAAAATATAAGTCAGTCAAGGACATTTACGACCACAATTTGGAGACATTTTTTTCCTGGGCAAGAAATATACTTCAGAGGAAATACTAATAGTATACCTTTGAATACAATTTAAAAACGATAGAGGATCTGCGACAATATTACCTTATGTTTAGATTATATTACTGTTGATAAAGATTCGTCACTTTGTATTTCAAGAAAACATAAAGTTTACATTGCGAACCATCAAACTTTAAGAGGGATTTATTGCTTTAAAAATAGTGCTACTTATCCTGTATCCATGATTATGGGGAAAGGTTTGCCAGTAACTCAAAGGGTTGATGACATTTTAATAAAGTTATTAACAGGAGGAATAATTACAAAATGGAGAAATGATGTTGTGAATGGAAGAAGAAACAGGAAAAGTCATTTGAGAAACCCTATGGAATGAAAATAAAACAGTTTCTGCCGATTTTCGCAATTCTCGGCATTTTGTTGGCTGTTGCTTCTCTGGTATTCATCATGGAATTTGTGCTATATTATTGAACGTTTTGTGGTTGCATATTCTTAAAAAGTATTAGGTTGGATGGGAACTGGTGGAAAAATACCATGAAGTTTACTTCAATTTATTACCTCTGTCAATATGATTAGGTTATTACTTGATTCAAAGTAATGAGTTTGTTTTAAATTAAATTCGTGTTTATATCCAGTCCAATGAATTATCATTCATTTCAAGAAGTCTTTTTAATCTAGTACTGAAATCAAGCTCACGAAGTGTTTGAATTAAAAATATGAATTTTTCATCGGAGGAAACCACTTCAGATGAAAATACATTTTGTTTAAGAACCAATTAATGAATTCAGTCCATTTCAAAATGTAATCATTTCCAATCGGCACATTCTTTTTCCAACCTTTTTTATAAAAGTGTCTAGTTTTTCCATGAATTTTTTAAATAAACGTATTCGGCAAATACCATTCTCTATTAATTAGGGGTAAACCATTTGATGTCACAAAATTTATTGTTACCGTCTTGTATCGTTTTCGAAAATAGAGGATATTACTCGATACATCCAGTTTCTTTTCCATTATTTTCAATTTCAGATACGAAATAAGTGGTTTTGCAGTAAGCTGCTTCTCCTTCGCGCCAAGCTAATTCAAAGGCCAAAGGTGAAATAATTCCTTTTCAGGTCCTTCCGCTTCATTTTCGTCATATATAATCTGGCCATTGCAAATAATTCAGATTCATTAAAAGCTGATGTACTAGATTTTCTCTTTTTGGGTTGTGCTTGTAGGATTTTACGTTTATCATCACATGCAGCTCGTGATGAAATGAACTGAACATCGGTGAGAGGGTTGAATAAGATATTGAATTCGTTATAATATTTACTTTGTAGTATTTCAGCGGTGGTGTTTTAAATTGTTTCAACTACCGCTTCTTTTTGCATATTGAATAAGGCTTCCTCGAGACCAAGAGACTAGTCTTGGTCTTGTTTTGGTTTTGATACAAGACCAAGACCAAGACCAAGACCAAGACCAAGACCAAGACCAAGACCAAGACCAAGACCAAGACCAAGACCAAGACCAAGACCAAGACCAAGACCAAGACCAAGACCAAGACCAAGACCAAGACCAAGACCAAGACCAAGACCAAGACCAAGACCAAGACCAAGACCAAGACCAAGACCAAGACCAAGACCAAGACCAAGACCAAGACCAAGACCAAGACCAAGACCAAGACCAAGACCAAGACCAAGACCAAGACCAAGACCAAGACCAAGACCAAGACCAAGACCAAGACCAAGACCAAGACCAAGACCAAGACCAAGACCAAGACCAAGACCAAGACCAAGACCAAGACCAAGACCAAGACCAAGACCAAGACCAAGACCAAGACCAAGACCAAGACCAAGACCAAGACCAAGACCAAGACCAAGACCAAGACCAAGACCAAGACCAAGACCAAGACCAAGACCAAGACCAAGACCAAGACCAAGACCAAGACCAAGACCAAGACCAAGACCAAGACCAAGACCAAGACCAAGACCAAGACCAAGACCAAGACCAAGACCAAGACCAAGACCAAGACCAAGACCAAGACCAAGACCAAGACCAAGACCAAGACCAAGACCAAGACCAAGACCAAGACCAAGACCAAGACCAAGACCAAGACCAAGACCAAGACCAAGACCAAGACCAAGACCAAGACAAAGACCAAGACCAAGATCAAAACCAAGACCAAGATTAAGACTTAATCTTCCCAAGACCAAGAGTTGACTTTCGAGACTAAAACCAAGATCAAGACTCTCCCCCAAGAGTATTGGTCTTGGTCTTGGTATCGAAAGAAAAATAGTAAACTTAAATCTACTCAATATTAAGAAAATTGTGTTGGTAAATGTAATGGCATTTTATTTCAATTATTTATTTTTCATATGGTAGGTTTTTAATTTTTGTTCATTCAAAATCAAAAATACATATTTCAGAATCTGTATTGCAGTTTTACAGTTTACAACAAATAATTGTATGTAGTAAAGTCGCACAAGATATTAAGTATTGCAATTTCCTCGGGATTCCAATTCCACCACTCTGCCGCAACCGCGGTTGAACTTCTTTTTCGTGATAATGATGAAAAAATTAATAACTGAAAAAACTACTAGTGCATTTGTCGTTGTGAAAGTTGCAGCTAACTTTTGCCGTTGTCAAAGTGACAATTGTACTGTGGCATATGCGATTTTTTATACATGAGTTGAATTGTCATTCTAAAAGTCCAAATGATCGGGTTGAAAAAGAAATTTTACTCTTTTTCCATAAAAACTCCCACCGTACTTAGTTCACCTTGGGAAGTATAATTTTCCGCAACATTGTTCCAAAATAATTTTTTCCGCTATTTTCGCTCTAGTACGAATGGTTGCCAAAAAAATAGTATACGTCCGAAAACTACTGTTTTTTGGACTCGCAGACTTCCAGAATTTTGTTTACCGTTCTAAAACCAGTATTTTCCGGACTTGTTACGTAAATGACTATTAAAGCACCAGTGCAGAACTATTTGATTGCAGCACCATTTGAAACTACCACAACAAACTACCTTTACAAAAATACACACTGCTCTACTAATTTTTATATCATTGAGTTCCTGTTTTCAATTTCATGTTTTTTTTTTGCAGATATCATGCGAGAAGTGTCAGTGTTGGTGTAGTGTGAGTTTTGTGTAACATGGAATGGAATACGGGGGATTTGATATGGTTCGACCCAGGAATTGGACATTGGCTTCCAGGAGAAGTTCTCGAATGCCATAGAAGTGCCAATGTCCTCACAGTGCAAGCAGTTATTAATGGAAAGGTGAGACAATAATGACACAGTTTATACATTATCAATACTCGAAACAGTCGCATTGACGTGTTACCTATTACTCGCTGCCGGTCGAAATGTGTGTTTTCTTACTCATCCCAGGTAGCACTTCATATTGGCTGAATCTTGATTTCATATTGGGCCAATATGGATATATCGTAAATGTAAAAATAATATTGATCCAATATGGATGAATATCGGAAATACGATGTCATATTAACAATATTGGGTGAATATTGGCTCGACCGATTCTAAATATATATATTGGCATTGTAATATTGGGTCAATAATGGTTGAATGATTTTAAAAAATATTGATAAAACAATATTGTCTATTATTGTTTTCAACATCTAGAATAAATATTGCAATCCCAATATTCCTCTCATATCGAGTCTAGGAATAAAACCAATATTGTTTATCCAAGTTTAATAACATAATGGTTGAATATTATTTCACCAATATTCAACAAATCAATATAACTTATGTTGGGTTGATATTGGTTGAATGCTTTTTAAAAATATTGATAAAACAATATTGTCTATATATTGTTTTCAACATCTAGAATAAATATTGCAATCCCAATATTCCTCTCATATCGAGTCTAGGACTAAAACCAATATTGTTTATCCAAGTTTAATAACATAATGGTTGAATATTATTTCACCAATATTCAACAAATCAATATAACTTATGTTGGGTCGATATTGGTTGAATGCTTTTTAAAAATATTGATAAAACAATATTGTCTATATATTGTTTTCAACATCTAGAATAAATATTGCAATCCCAATATTTCTCTCATATCGAGTCTAGGACTAAAACCAATATTGTTTATCCAAGTTTAAAACATATTGGTTGAATATTATTTCACCAATATTCAACAAATCAATATAACTTATGTTGGGTCGATATTGGTTGAATGCTTTTTAAAAATATTGATAAAACAATATTGTCTATATATTGTTTTCAACATCTAGAATAAATATTGCAATCCCAATATTTCTCTCATATCGAGTCTAGGACTAAAACCAATATTGTTTATCCAAGTTTAAAACATATTAGTTGAATATTATTTCACCAATATTCAACAAATCAATATAACTTATGTTGGGTCGATATTGGTTGAATCATTTTTGCCAATATCAATAAAGCAATATTGTCTACATACTGTATCAACATATAGAATAAAAAAGGAATCCCAATATTCCTCTCATATCGGTTCTAGGAATACAAAAAATAATATTGTATATTCCAATTTGATAGTACATTGGTTGAATATTATTTCACCGATATTCAAAGAATCATAATAGCCTATGTTATATTCCTCTCATATTGATTCTAGGAGTATAAAACAATATTGTATATCCTAGTTTGAAAGAACATTGGTCGAATATTACAAAAAAATCATATTCACTTTTGTTGATAAAACGTTAAAGGAGAATGTCATGCCAATATTGAAATGATTATGTTGATACTATATTACAAAGAAATTTTATTACCGATATTTTCATTTGAATATTGGTCGAATATTCAAAAAACAATATTAAAATGAATAATTATAATAAAACCTGTGTAACAAACCGCTAGAAGGCACTAGGTATGAAACATAAACTGAAACCTAGGGAAATATATGAAGTACTTTTCACAACTTGTTATTAAGACAATTCACTCAGTCGTTATGACGACCAACCAAAATGCAGACTCTGTTGACTTCTTTATTGAAGGAGAACTGTAATTGTAGAAGTTACGAGTCATTACACATTTTCATGAAATAGTTTACTTTCAATATTCTCCAATATATCCAAATGATACTGTATCAATATTACTTCAGAATATCCCACCAATATCATTTTTACAATGTCCAAACAATATTGGACCAATATGTTCACATTTTTTATCGCCAATATTACGTTTCAATATTTTGCCAATATTTTCATAATATTGTACTAATATTATCCCAATATAAGTGTACCAATATCGCTGAATATTTTGAGGCCAATATTGTTTTTAGAATATTTTGGCAATATTACACAAGAGATATTGGACCAATATCGCCGAATGTTCACATTTTTTTCTCGCCAATATTGCATTTGAATATTTTGCCAATATTTCCATAATATTGTACCAATATTGCCCCAATATGGGTGTGCTACCTGGGATCATGATCATTTTATAGGATAAAAAAAACTACAAATAAAGGAATAAAATAACAATGAAGTCTGCCGATACATTGCATGCCTACGGAGAGGGTACCCATGATATCCAGTTTCAGAATTCGGAAGTGCTTTCGACCACAAGATACTACTATGCAAGCATTGATAGAGAAACAATACAGATACACAGACAGACAAATAGTTTCAACAGAAAAGATGAATATAATCAACAAAACCTGGTACCCATCAGCCCTGAAAAATACGATGATTAAACCATCAAATAACATCACCTTTACACAACCACTTCAAAACATCGAGCAGGTAAGACAGGGCAATCATGACACTGTAATCATGCATGCAGACAATGACAACATCCCTTGCGGTCAGGTACCTTACCCAAACAACACAAGCAAAACAAATGTAAATCATTCAAAACGAAAGTAATCAGCCGGGCTATGACTTTTAATTGCGAGGATCCTTCAACCGCCGTATCAGTATAACATCGTTCTTCGAGAAGACGAAATCCACGCTGAAGATGCTCACCGCAGTTGTGAGCGAAATGTCCGTAGGAACCGCCTCTACGGAGGTGAACCTACCACGTCCTAGGGCTTCACGAGACCAAGATACAAAATACAAGTTTAGATACAAGATACAAGATTTTCCCCCAAGATGTAGATTGTAAGGGAGTCGTGCAGAGTGTGCAGCCTCACAAGCACCTCGACCTATAAGGTCTTTTGCGCGTGACCCTTTGTCTATTCGAGGCCTGGGATTATGAGACTTCATGCGAAGTTTATCAGTTTCCTGGAAGCTAAGTTCCTGATATCGGAAGGCGTTAAGAATGCCCCTTCCAGGAATTTGGGTCTCTTGCAGAGGAACGCTGGGTATTCGCCAAGCAGATGTTTTGCAGTTTCCGCGAAGTTCTCGCAGTAGCAGCCACTATCACTCTCTGACTTCTGACTTGCCCATCTTTTTGAAGTGATACCCTAGAGAGCAGTGTCCAGTGTCCAGCAAATAATAATAATAGCCGTCTTCTACCCGCACAGGCTATGCCTTTGGGTACACTCAACGAGTGTTTATGAGGGAGTATTATTATTTTCAATATTATTATTACCAATTTCAAATCTTTTTTGTCCAACTCCTCCTTGGCGATAGGCTCACTAGCCTTTTCGCTTGCCTTTGTCCTGGCGCTTTATTCCAGTGAGATTTAATTTCATCAGGTTTCTTTAGGTGGGCTTTGTAGAGTCCACAGAAGAGTTCTGGTCCGGGAAATGGTGTGTTTGCCCCTTCTTTGATAAGGCAGTCTGCTTCCTCGTTGCCATTGATGTCCCTGTTACCTGGCACCCACATCAGGGTTATCTGATTATTTACTGCCAGTTGTCTCAGGGTTTTTTTACAGTCCCAAGTCAGCTTAGACTCACAAGTGTGTGACTTCAGAGTTTTTAATGCTGCTAGGCTATCTGATAGTATAAAGATTTCTACCCTTCGGATGCCCCTTCCAAGGCATTCCTGGGCACAGATCTCTATAGCATGAACTTCTACTTGAAAGATGGTTGGGGTCTTGCCAAGGGGTTTTGAGAGCCTGAAATTTGGCCTTGTTACACCCACTCCAATCCCTTCATCCATCTTGGATCCATCTGTGTACCACACTGTGGCATCCGTTGCCAATTGAGGTCCTTTCTCTGTGCAAACCTGGTGGTTGTTTATGACCACTTCAAACTGCACTTCGAAGTCGTACCGGATCGGCATGATATCTGTCAGTTTAGACATGGCTTCAAGGGAGATTTGTTCCAAAATCTTCAGATGTCCGATCAGATCTCCTGCTTTCAAGTTTTTTGACTGGCTCATTCTGAAGGCACTTTTTGCTGCTTCTTTCATTACACATAGGTGCAATGGCGGAAGGTTTAGCATTGCCTCTAAGGCTGCAGTAGGGCACGTAAATATTGCCCCTGTGATTCCCAGACAGGCTAGCCGCTGCACTTTCTGCAGCTCGACTTGTGCCGATAATTGTTGAATTTTTGGCCACCATACCAGTGAGGTGTAGGTGACCATGGATGTAATGATTGTTTGGTATGACCATTAAATCATTTTTGGTTTCAGACCCCATGTCTTACCAAAGACTTTGCGGCATGTCCAGCTTGCCGCTATAGCATTGGAAAGAATGTGGTTCATTTGGCTGTTCCAAGTCAGTTTTTGGTCTATTATAACTCCCAAATATTTCTCCTCTTTGGAAAATGTTAGCTGGGTTCCATTCAGAGTTGAGACTTTAATTTCCTACTTTCGCCTCTTGGTGAATGGAACCAGCACTGTTTTGCTAGGATTGACGTTGAGTCCTACTCTCCCCCAAAAGTATTGGTCTTGGTCTCTAAAGAAAAATATTGAACCTAAATCTACTCAATATCAAGAAAATTTTGTTGGAATATGTTATGGCATTCTATTTCAATTTTGTTCATTAAAAATTGAAAATACGTTTTTCAAAATCTGTATAGCAGTTGTACAGTTTACAACAAATAGGTGTATGGTGTAAGGTCAAAGTGGTTAAGTATTGCAATTTCCTCGGGATTCCGATTCTACCACTCTGCCGCAACCGCATCTTACTGCTCATCACAAAATAATCCCATTTTAAAATTGTCAATAAAAACCTTATCAACATTCCAACCATTTTGAACCTTTTTTCTGGTCTGTCGGGAGTCGATCTGTGTGCTGTGTGGGTCTACTTTAATATTTATTTAACATTTCTTTCAAAAATTATATAATGATGGTAAAATGGGAAATTTTTATTTCGCTCACTTCACCCGTACAAATTGATAATTGTTAAAGACTGAGAAATACGAAATAACTATTACATATACACTGTTGAACAATTGAATTGAATAATTAAAATTTCTAGACAAATTTTGATCCAAGACCAAGACTATCAAGATCAAGACTGAGCCAGTCTCGTCTTGATCTTGAAACATCCAGACCAATACCAAGACTAAGACTACATTAATTTTTTGAGACCAAGACCAAGACTGATCAGTCTTGGTCTTGGTCTTGGTCTTGGTCTCGCGAAGCCATACCACGGCTCCAAAGCCCGGAAATTAAACTCCTTGATTTAAAAAAATAATTTAAATAAATCCACTCCTGAAACCAGATAATTTTTTCTAAAATTTTTAAGAATGTCAGACGAATGCTAATAATTGAAGTCATTATAACTTTGTAGATTGCAAAAATATTCATAGTATCGTAGCAAACAAATGATAGATTTAAAAAAAATTCAACTGTTTTGTCCAGAGACGAACAAAACCGTGTAGATTTCAAATATGATGCAGGTTTTTTATTATTGAAAAAATAATTTCAACTTGAAAATCGAGAATTGAACGGGATTTCAAAAAAGTGCCATTCGACCCCTATTCACCTCTTACGGGTTGTTCACCCCACTGCTCCAGGGTTGAAGTGAACAAAATACCCCCCTCCAAATTGAAATCGACCTATCCCAGCTTTTTTCCACATCTACGATATAATTACCCAAAACCCTCGTGTCAAGTTTTCGTTGGATCACCCTGTATACACGTACTAACGATGAATTTATCTTGTTCTTATGGACGATGCTTGATATTCTTATTCATTTTCTCAATTAACATTCTTCATCGACCATGAACGACTAATTTCAAGCTATTATAACATTATTTCGAAATTGATTTCTAGCGACTCCCATCAGATACAAACATGAATTGAGAGTGAAAGGATATAGTCACACAATGAACCAGTATGTGTAACCTTTCGCCAAATAACTGTTAGATATGTCAGAGATTGAAATATGTAATATTTCGTAACGAGTAGTGGTTATCGAGTTTTCAGTTCCAGTCGGTGAATTAAATTTTCTCGACGAGTTTTTCAATTGATTCATAATTCAACTTCTTTATATCATATTAAAAGACATGTGAACATGAAATTAGATTTGTGAAACATTCCATTACAGCCAAGGTAATCTTTTTTCATGAAATGAAATAAAAAACTCGTTCATTTCATTCTCATTTCTTTGGATGCCTTGTCCTGTTACAAATTGGTTTTTATAACAATAACTGTTTTATAACAATAAGCCTACGATGTACGTTAAGTTACATAGGAGTATATAAGTTTAAGCATTTATCGTTATACTAAACGATCTCCCATTAGAAGTCAGAGATTTATGCTCGATTTTTTAAATAAATGATTTATTAAATTCATTATTTGGCCGTTACTAAGTTGTACGAGATCATTTTGAAATATGGGAAAAATGTATAGGTTTTTATACTACTTACATTAATTCAGTTATTTGATTATTTAAAATCAGGAATATCCCAGTCAGGCCCTGTCTCCGTAGCCCCGATACATCCAGAGGGCGCGGTGGTGTGTCATAAACCCCAGTAAAGACTCCCCGCGTCCGTGAGGTGAGTGATTACTGGAACGAGGATCATGTGCCCTGGGTAAGCAGATTGAACCAAGAATAACGGCCTTCTGCATTCTTCCGGCTAAGTTTTCTGCCGCTTCACGGCAAGCCGGAATGATTTTCAGATTCTAGAGCAGCGTGTCCATTTCCACCAAGTACCCCTATGATTAGAACCACCATTTTAACAGAATGGTTTGGGTAAAGCCAGCGGAGTTCAAAGAGTAAGGCAGCAGGCACACTGAGCAACCATGACCGACCGTCCGCGACCGTCCAACTACGGCCAAAATTTCCAAAACGTGCATTCTTATCGGATAACTCACACTGAATGATCTTCTTCAACCGGTTCTCGGAGACCATGTTTAAAATTGCAATCTGCTGAAAATTTTGGTTGGTCATGAGAATTTGAAAGTTTTTATTTATATAAGAAAAATTAGTAGTACTAATTTATAAATATGAATGAATGACAATCACAAGTCCTATTTGAATAGAAAAAAAATGCAAAAATTCAAAGATGCGCACGAGATTTATTCTTGAGTTCACTGCAAGAAAAGAAGTCACATAAAATTTATTTGTGACTTCGACATAAAATTTGTTTGAGCTCTTTTGCATAAGAAAGTAGTGTTGTGACTAGATGTTATTCTTGAAATAACAATATCAATTTGCAACAGTAATGCGGGACAGTCAATTTTACCATTGAATAATTTATACAAGCATAAGACAGAAGCCTGATTTCTACGTTTTTGTAATGACAAAGTCAAATCAAGATAATCACAGCCTCTTGGGGGGTAAATTCCGTTAATTTTGAAGCTTAGGAATTTTAAGAATTTTTTTTTGAACTTTATCGATAGCAGATGAGTATTGAAGATATATAGGATTCCATATTATGGACCCATATTCCAGTTTAGATCTGACTAAACTGATATATAGAGAAGTCAATGCTAGAATATTATTGAAATTTTTACAGTTTCTTTAATGAAGCCATATGATCGATATGCTGAACTGATAATAAGATTTATGTGTTGATTGAATGTGAGTTGCTGATCAAATTGGACACCTAAATCCTTCATGGCATCAGTTTTTTCTAATATGACATTATCTATGCTGTAGGGAAATTGTAATGTATTGACTTTACGGCTGAATGTTAAGATTTTACATTTAGATATGTTCAAATGCAAGCAATTTTCAAGACACCATGTGTGTAAAATATTAATTTGATATTAGCGTATAATTTCAAATCATCTTGCACTTCAATAGGTTGCAAAAGTCATTAATAAATATCAGAAATAATAAAGGACCAAGATTGGACCCTTGAGATACTCCGCTAGTTGCAAAATAGATATTTGAATAAAAACCATTATAATGAACATACTGTTTGCGTTGATGTAGGTATGATTGTAAGAGTTGTACGTAAGTTTCATTAAAGCCCATTATTGAAAGTTTGTGAAGAAGTATATTATGACTGATCTTATCGAAAGCCTTAGGAAAATCTGTGTACACCACATCAAATATTGATTAAAAACAGCATAGGGCTGATTATTGCCATGTCACAATAAACAAACGTCTGCTAGATTTTGATATCTGTCGGGTAAATTCATGGCAACGAAAACCCAAAAATACTGTCTTGGACGGAATATATAGCAATAAGACGGCAATTGAAACGTTTATTGCAGCTTGTTGGGAGCATGTGAAAATGATTGTATTTCCATCGCCGAACGGAGATTCTTCGTTATCCATATGATCTGGTTAGTACGGCAACGTTGTATTTGAAATATCAAATGTCAAATATGACAGAACAACAACAAAACATCTCTGTTTTTTCGTCTTTGGTTTATTGGAGTGTTTTTTCGTGAATAAAGGGCAAATTCTGAGTCAAATTGTGTTAAACTATCGTTAGTTTTTGTTATTAAGCAATGGTGAAGCATTGTGAAATGTGTAAAAGACCATTTGAATCTGGAAATCAAAATATGTCATTTCATAGATAGGCTACCAGTATCGTAACTATCGAGAAAGGGAAACCGAATTGGAAAACAGTAAAAGGGATGAATTATGAAAAAAACATGTCGATTAGAGCATCTGTTGTTCTCAAAATCCTTTGGAGACTATTCCATCATAATTTCAGGTTTCCATTCCATATTGGGTTTCCATTATTTCTATTTTATTGAACCTCAATATTTCTGTTAACAACGCACGACACTGCCGTTGGGAGAAGATGTTCCTTACACACAAATTTTAATGCGTGTGCCGGAAGTTACTCATCTAGGTTGTGTTATTTGATTAGAGAAAATTTTCAATACGTGCGTTCTTATCTGAATGATCGTCCTCGACCGGTTTTCAAAGACCATGTTTGAAATTCCAATGTGCTTTTGGTCGATCAGTGGGAGTTTGGAAGTTTTCATTGATCCCTTTCAATTTTTGGTCGTTGCTGGACGGTCGCGGACGGTCGGTCAGTGTGATTTCTAGCTAAGGCAACACCGATGCCCTCATCTATACTGTACGAGTGTCGTAGATAGTAATACAATACTCGTAGAGCTGCGTTATGCATGTGGATACAGGCTGAAACCGCATAAGCTATATAGGATGAGAGCAAATAGAGTATGGTCTTATCTGCCCGACGACACACTCTGAATCTGGTGTCAGGGACCTCTATACCTATCACGCGACTACGGTAGACGAGGGTGTTGAAGAAACCAACTTGGCAGGCAATTAAAAATCTCTCGGTTTCCGACTTTAGCCTACTTGACCTGAGAAATGCGAAGGTCTGATTTCTGGATAAGCCAAGGTCTTCAATGGCTTATCGTAATGTAGCTATCGGAGACTCTCCCTCTCAGCAGCTTTGACATGAGCTTTTTGCTGAACGTTGGAACCCGTTCCAGTGACAGAATTTGGGTTCGTCTGTTTAGTGTCGAATACGAGACCAAATTCATATAGGCTGCATATGATGCTGCATTGAAAAAAAATGCTCCAATTCCTGCAATTTCATCATGTATTAATATTAGGATGTTAGTCTGTTCATTGGTCAAATCTTTCGACTGAATTTTAGACCAGTTCCCTACAACCAATTGCCCTAAAATTTCAACTTCGATGACAATGCAATAAAATATTACTCCAAAAGGAGTACTCGAACTCCCCCTATTTCCAAAAAGTTGCAAATAACTACCGAAAATAAAATCGCAAAATTCTGTAAATTAAGTTGAAATATAGTATCGTCGAATAATGTCGGTCTTGAAAAAAGATTCAAAAACGAATGAAATAAATTAGGAAAAATCTTTTAATTGCAAAACATGTTTTCCGTTTGCATTCCCTGAAGGCTAGACAGCGAGTGCGTGAGTAATGGAAAATCACTGCAAATTTTGATAATAAAATTGAGAAATCCATTTTTACAATAGTACTACAAAATATTTTTTTAAAGTTAAAAATCTTTACGTTGGTAATATATTCCAATATTATGAAGTTGGCAGTAAAATTAAATATTTTTAGGTTGGTTGTTTCGATAAACTAGACAGCTGTTTGATTTGGTTTCTTTTAGCAAATATATAACCTCACATTGCAGTATTTTTAACGTGTATACTATTGATTCACGAATAAAAATGCTTAAACGTGTTTGTGAAAATTCTCCAGATATTTTTTATGTGTTTGTTTTGTAATTGAAAGACATCGAAGGAACATTATAGACAAAGAACAAAGTTTACTTGGCATATTTTGGTGTAGCAATCAGTAATCAAGACAAGTGCTGGGTTCCTCACAAAGTGTGCTATGTTTTGCCGAAGATCTTAGAAAATGGTATGAGAAAGAGAAGATCCTCTCCCAGTGCCACTTGATTCTATTGATGACGTTTTACAGTCTAGTTCCGAATATAATTGAAGTCTACCGACTGATGGCGATTTTCAATGTTCTCCAGAGAACTTAAAACTACGATTAAAAAAAATACAAAATTTCCGTGTTGTATATGTGAGTGGGATAGCATAGCGAATGACCAACAATAGTCTAAACAATAATGGCACCTAAGAAAAAGTTCAACACCAGGCACATAGAGTTGGGCCTCATGAAATGAGTAAAAAAGATAAGAAGGCTTGGTTAGCATTTAAAGAAATAATTGTGACTAAGTTTTCAGGGAATGGAAAGCTCCGTATTATAAATTTATCG
This sequence comes from Chrysolina americana, assembly GCA_958502065.1. Classification (NCBI taxonomy): domain Eukaryota; kingdom Metazoa; phylum Arthropoda; class Insecta; order Coleoptera; family Chrysomelidae; genus Chrysolina; species Chrysolina americana. The sequence goes on along the minus strand of OY293411.1, from coordinate 16,275,016 downwards.
TAAATGTGAAACGCTTGGTTGTCTGATGAGCCCTAAAGTCCACTTCTTCCACAATCATCTCGAGTTTTTTCCTGAAAACATGGATGATGTGAGTGGGGAGCAGGTGCAATGGTTTCATCAGGACCTAAAAGCAAGGGAGAACGATATCAAAGACGGTGGGATGTTCAATTGATGGGTGATTACTATACAGGGTGTTAGGTGAACATGCGGCAAAAATTCAAGTGGTTACTCCGTGACCTATTCTAAGAATATTTTGTTCCATGATGATTTTTGCAAAACCCCTTCGTTATGAAGGTGCAGGGCGAACAAAATTTGCGACAATCACATTCGATATTTGTTGAAATGGCCTGCTCGATCCCCAGACTTAAATCTCCTAGATTATTTCTTATGGGGATATCTGAAGTCTGCTCCATTGGAGAATTTGGTAGATTTGCGAAATCGGATAACTGCTGGGTATAACTAAATTAGAAACGTCCCTGATGCGTTTGAAAGAGTTCGGCAGTCCATGACGAGAAGATTAAATGCTTGTATCCAGGCTGGAGGAAGTCATTTTGAACATTTATTGAGCAACTTCATATGTACTTTTGATAATAAAATGTTGTTAATTTCGTAAATTTTGTTCGCCCTGTATCTTTGAAACAACGGAGTTTTTCAAAAATCGTCATAGGAACAATATTTCTTAGAATAGGTCAAGGAATAACTCCTTGCATTTTTTTCCGTACGTTTACCTAACACCCTGTATATGATAGTTAGAGAACAACAGAACGCATCACATCGTCAAAATGCTATGCAAGAAATTTTGCACAGAAAAGAGAGAGGAAGTATAAAACATTATGAACATCTAATATTCACACTGAGGGAATTTGAATGTTGATAAATCAAATTTACCATATTTTATCAAATATCAATATCAATATCGTATGTATTATGAGAAAATAGTGGGAGCTAGAATAATATTATTATGGAATACGGTTTTAGAAACCAAAATTACGAATGATATAGGTACATTTTTTCAAAAAGTTTTCACAAACTTTTTTTTACCAATATTATGACCTCTAGTATAATATGAATGCCAATATCATGATGATCGCATCTTCACATTTTATGTATACAAATAATAATTGCAGAATAACATCATACGAAGATGACATCATCCTTATTATTTCCTAGTGAACACGTGAAAAGAATGGCTAAGCTGCAACCATGACTTTTCTAAATGTCAATCGTATATTCAACCAAGTGGTCATTCCAAAGATCCATGCATAGTTTTCCTTTCTAGAAACGAATCGGAGCTTTTCTCCATATTACGCACATAAATACAGGAATTTTTTTAGTTTATATTTTTATTATATTTCATATTACAACAAATAGATTTACAAAAATTAACAATTGTAGGAATCATCAGAAAAATTGAATGTACCGTTTCTTACATTGCTATAAATTTAATTGAAGACAAAAATTCGGTGAGTAGGTATGTTGAGTTAAAAGAAATGGTAGAGGGATATATTTTCGACGAAGTGGTTGTTTCTGTTGTTGCTGTTGCAATTTTCAAAATATCTGATTACAGCTAAGTTGGAGTAAGTACCTGTTATAATTTCATCTTTTCGCAAATGCACATTTTCGGAAAACATGCTGTCAGAGGCGATGATGGATATCGATATGCGGTCTTCATCATTGAATTTTTCATAAAAATTTATCCTCAAACACAGTCATCAGTTTTCATCTATCTAGTTTGAAAATAGGACTTTTCCCTTGAAAGTGCCTAATTTGGCCCTTCGAAAACAGTAGCCAAGGTTCATATTGGCCAATCTAGAATCGTTATACTAAAACAGAATAATCATTGTTGCTGGAGGCTGGAGATTTCACGAGTTGTGAATGAATATCACGATTTCACGACAAATTACAGCAAACATTTTCCAATAAAAGAAAACCTTGTGTAGTAAAGTTCGCAGCGAGACATGAATAACAGTTTCTGCTTTCTACAAATATCTCAGTGAAAACAACCGATTTAATTGGTAAAATAACTTTTTCTTGCATTGTAAGTGATAAAGGAAGCGGTAAAAATTCTAGGAAAATACATCGATTTATTCGACTTCTAATTATAGTTAACTCAGCTTTTACCCCGTTATCGTTTACTTGATGTTCTCATTCGAGCCAATATACCGGGAATTTCAATCGAATTAACCAAAATTTGATATATTTGAATGAAATGGAATTTCTCAAAAAATAATATATTTCCAAATAAGCGTAAATGTAAATTTACACGAAACCGAAGAAAATTCGAGGGGAGCCTCAATAATTTTTTGAGTTATGCCCTTTTCTTATTCTTAAACACGAATATTTCAATTGAAAAACGCCCCCTTCTTTTTGTTGGAACTTTTTTCAGATGGTGGGAAGGTTCTTATTGTTCTTTTTTCAGATAGGATGGAAGATAGTACTTTGTTGAATACTCATTCTATGCCCAAAAATGCTACCACTACAATTTCATGAAATCTCAGAAAATTACTGATTCTGTAGGTTATTGAGGGCAAATTTTTTTGATGTTCTAGTCTGCATACTAGAAACTGTAGTGTCATATGCGGAGAGAAGTTGTAATGTTGTCATTCATGGGAATACGGAAAGAACGGTAGTATTTTGTTAAATGCTCCTTCTTTGCCCAGAAAACGCCACAACTACAATCTCATAAGTTCTTAGGGTTTTGCTAGTTTTGCAAGTTATCGGGGGAAAATTCTGTTGATGTGCCAGCCTGTTAAGCATACTAGACACTATGGTGTCATGTAGGGAGGAAGATAGTACCTTGTTAAATATTCCCCTTGTGCCCAGAAACGCTACAACTGCAATCTCATAAGTTCTCAGGGTATTGCTGATTATTTGCGTGGGTTCGATTCCCAGCATGGTCACTGTTGCTAGGAATCGCACGTTAAAAGGTAAAACCTCGTTAATCCTTGGCTCGCACAAAATAGAAAACCAAACATTACAGTAGATACTAATTCTGATACTGAAGAAGTTTTGGATTTGAATATAGAAGAAACAAATTTTTCCGATGCTTTTAAGTACGTTTTTTTCTGTATCACGAATCAATTCAAACATTACGATCACAGAACGAACCGATTCGATATTCAATAAGTATTAGCCACCAGCCCATAAATATCGCCATAACAATAGAAAGCTTCATTCTTCCTGTTGATCGCATTGTTTTGTAATGATTTCGTAAAACGATGATGAACAATAAGCTGATACCTGGAAGATACTGTGTCATCTTGAGAAAATTCTGTTGAAATACAACAAAGGCCCACAATATGAAATCATATCATATGGATGCAACTTGCATCACATCGTCTTCAAGTTCAATTACACCATTACTCAGTGTATCTATGCCGTAATTTATCATAACATACATTCTCATCGTCTACGAGGGTAATGGAAGTATTTTGTTTTCACAAATTGAACAACAAAATGATTTGATGAATGATTTTCAGTAGCCAGCAAATTTTAAATGCATTATGACTAAAGGTTGTCATTAAATTCAACAAATGATTGAAGAAGAAAGATAGATGATTCACCAAATATACATCAGTTACAATAGTCATGTACATATTCTATTTATATGAATAATATATGCTGATGACAGTATTTACACTCACAGGCCCTAGAGTATGGTAGTTTCGAAATACAGAGGAATAAAATATGGAAATCGATTAGATGAAAATACGAGAACAATATTCATAATACGGTAAAAAACTTTTATCCTTTTAATAAAATATTAAATTTTTTGAACTTGTTTCTTTTTCAGATAAGTAAATATGTATACGTCAGTTTCAACACATGAAGTTGCTCTAAATACAAGTGCGCCAAAAACAAGTGTTTGTAGGGAGCTCAGAGGAAGCGGTCTAAAATGCTACAAAATTCATATTTGCAAAAAATTATACCCAAGTGATCCTGAACGGAGGTTGGTTTACTGTAATTGGCTAATAAATAGAAATTATTGTACTCAATTTCTCTCAAAGGTCATTTGGACGGATGAGAGTACTTTCATTAATTGTGGTATGTTCAATAGAAATAATGATCACATCTGGAGTCAGAACAATCTCAGATAGTCAAGAGCAGTTAGGCCATAGGTACGGTTCAGTTTGAACGTATGGGCTGGAATTTGTGGAGATCATCCTTGGTCCTAATTCTTTTAATGGAACACTAAATGGAGAAACCTATCTGGAGTTCCTCCGAGGCGCTTTTGAGGATTGTCTAGACATTTGACCTCTCGTAAATTCAAATCAATATTGGTTTCAACATGTCGGTGCCCCTTCACATAATACCAGAGCAGTATGGGAATATCAAAGGAAAAAATTCCTAGATAGGTGGATTATAAATAATGGTCATTTGAAATGGCCAGTAAGGTTGCCTGACCTTACAGTACTTGACACTTTTTTGTGGGGCACATTAAAAAACCAAGTATATGACCAACAAGAATTCAATAATGTTGAGGATCTTAGGAGAAGCATCATTGAACAGTGTCGGTCAATAAGAAGAAGGGATATAGGAAGGGCTGCAGAAATATTAGGACGGCGAGCACGTCTATGTATTCAGGAAGAAGACAGAAATTTTGAGCAGTTGCTTTGATGTTCCAGATTTTTCTTCGTCAGTGTTATTTCGTTCGTTCATTTGTAGTAAGAGACAGATATTTTCAATAAAGTTCGTTAAAAACTAGTTTCTATCCCACGTGATTATACTTTGATAATAACAGCAGACGAGACAGATAATGCGGCAACAACAAATCAATTAGTTTGATAAGTGTTATTTGATGGAATCGAAGCCAACTGAAACTTTTTTTGCAATTTTATGCAAAGTTGTGACATAACAAAGTATTACATATTATCCATCGTTTGAATCAGAAAGAAAAACTCTATCTCAATTTGTAACAATTCAATATGACGCCCATAAGAAAAAAAAGGCCAAGAGACGAAACAAAATACCATCGTATATCGGGGACAAAATGGAAATGTGCTGTTTATTTTGATATCCATCATCTACTGAAGCCAAAAATAATTATGGTTTTTCGAAATTTTGGTTTTTCCGGATATCTCCGGATATACTCGGAATTTTGAACTTTCTCAACAGCATATTGTTGGTCACATTGATGCGCAAATTTGCTCCAAGGACCCTTATGGAAAATGGCTCTAGGCTTAATTCGCTGAAACTTTGCAGAAAGATGGTATTAGGTATGCTGATCAAAAGTCCTAACGGGCACAAACATCCATTTTTAACGCCAGACCCCCTACAGCCCCCAGAGCCCACGAAGTACACTTTCCGGTGTGCTAATAACAGTTTCAAATCATCTTCAAAGCGTTTATTTCCACCGCCCATACTCTTTTCTCCAACCGAATCCTATAATTAACCCTCACCGCACCTCGACCTCAACCCCCGCACCATCGCCTAACCCTTTATTAACTCCTCATTACACACTATTACATAGTATACTAGTATACACATGAAAGATTTCAATAAAACTAATTGAAAAATCTTCAATCTTGCAATTGTGTATTGAGGCATTCATAAAGGATGGGGTGGTGGTGCGGGGTTTGAGGTGGAAATTTGAATACAAACAATTGAAAAATATGGAAAATTGAAAATGTGTAATGGGGCATCAATGATGGATGGGGGTGCAGGGGTGAGGGAGGGGTGTGGTGTAATGTATATTGTTTGTTTTTGTCCCCCTACGAACGACAGCTCTCAGAAGTCGAAACTTGTGCGAGCCAAGGATTAACGACGTCTTACCTTTTAACGTGCGATTCCTAGCATATATTTAGAGTAAAGATATATAAAGTAAAAGCTTTAAAAAATTTAAACAATTGAAGAATCTTCAACCTTGAAAGTGTGTAATGGGGTTTTGATGACGGGTTGAGGGTGAGGGTGGAATGTAGGATTTGATTGAAGAAAGTGGTGGGCAGTAAAAGGAAACGTATTAAGCTGAATTGAAACTGTTATTAACACCGGAAAGTGTACTTTGAGGGCTTTGGGGGGCTGTAGGAGGTCTGTGGTTGAAAATGAAGGGTTGTGCCCATTTAGACCTTCGATCAGCATACCGAATACTATCTCTCTGCAGAGTTTCATTGAATTCAGCCGAGAGCCATTTTCCATAAGGATTTTGCAGGCTCCTTTAACCATCTTTGTGTATCTAATAGTTTCCGAAATCCCAATGTTGGCCCTCGAATTTGAATTACTCGATATAATTTGATAATATAGGTTCAATGTGGCTGTTACTTCGTGCAATAGTACAAAATATAAGCTACTTTTCATATTCGAATGGGCGTGAAAGGAAATACTTTTCATTCGTGAGTCAAAAAACTCCTGTTCCAAATGAAATATTTCGACATAGCGTCAGTTTACTTAACTATCTCTCAAACTTGATCCAAATTCAATAACGCTAACACACCTTCATTGTTCCAGCCTCAAACATTCGCCCTGGCCGATGGCGAAGGCCAAGTTCGCCTCCGCCAGGACCTCGGCAACATCGGCGTCGAAGACATGATCCAGCTCTCAGATTTGCACGAAGCCGCCCTGCTCTGGAATCTCAAGCTGCGATACGATCGCGATCTGATTTACACCTACGCTGGAAGTATTTTGATAGCTGTGAATCCTTACAGGACGTTCGAGGGCAGTTATGGCCTGGAGACTGCACAAAGGTACAAAGGACGAATGATCGGAGAGCTGCCGCCCCATTTGTTCGCTCTGGGAGCGGCCGCGTACGCGGCACTACCGTCGCCACAGGTAAATAAAATCTTATCTGATGATATGTAGACGACAAAAAAACACTTATCGTGGAACGTAATTTCTCAAATTTTGGAGGATGATCAAAATGTTTTGAAAGAGGCAGTCATTGTCTAAAGTTAGTAAAATGAACAAGTAACTGACATAGCAAATACATAGCAGCGCTTCCGCCAAATATTGCAATAGATGGTGGGGCGTTTTCTTTGGAAATGTTAGGTGTAAAAACTACTGCATTCAATAGGGATCAAAAGTAAGGTTGAATTCAATTATGGCATACACTTTTCCTAAGCTATTGTACGTACTCGGTAATTCAATTTCTCCTCGGAGAATTAATTGTGTTTGAAGGTTTCAATTGTCTTATTTATATTTCACCCAGCTGGACCATTTAATTTCCCAAGAAAATATTACACTTATATTTTGTGTTCAATGATTAATTCCTTATCGAGTATTGTTATATACAAGACTTCAGAAATTCTTCAATTCATGCCTATCATTTTCGAAAGTACCTTCATTTTGCCGCGAAAAACATCAATAACTGTTAGTATTGGTGACAGATGGCGCAATAATAGTTGTCGAGTGGAAGACAGAGAATGCTGTCAATTTAGAAGTAAGAGTGAACATTTTCTTCTTTCAATTTGACAGTATAAATCTGATTAATGAAATTTTTAATTCATCTATTGATTAAATTTATTTTGAAGAATACTTCATCATAAATTTGCGAGTGTTGTCATATAAAGAGAATCCCTTTCACTTGAGAAATATACTCTATATATGTCAAATTAGGCTTTTGAAGAAAACCACAGGAATAATCATGAAGAGTATTAATATGCTTTCTTATTCAAATAGCATTGCATTAAATGGCATGATGTAGCTATTAGAAATTTTTAATTAAATCGCATTAAGATATAGTCAACCGTAACCAGGTGAGATAACTCTTGAACCAATTCAATGTAATGCTGGTATTATCCGCAGTGTAATAATTTATTGTTTTGTTTTCATTTTACTGTCGAGACGAAGAAGTGAAATTGCGAAACTTTATACAGAGTTATTGAAAACAAAATATTGTCAGAACTTGAGGACTTACTTCAAATATTTTTTGTTTATTTAAATAGAAAGTTACTATGGATCGTGTATTTGTCCCCAAAAAGTACTTAAGATAGTGTTTTTTGTTACTTGTCATTAATGATATTCCCAGTTTCAACTCACAAGAATAATTACGTTAGAATTGGTAAATTTTGTAAAATTACTGAAGAGAAACGAAATCGGTATTTTTTGTACCAGCTATTGCAATTTATACAAACCCAGAAATGAAAAAAAAAGAACATACTCAGCAAGTACACACCTATATCTTCAACATCGAGTTCATGAAATATTTAAAACGCTCAGGAATTGTGAACGAGCGGCAATATGGTTTCAGTCATCAGAAATCAACTTATCTCATATAGGTGACCATAATGTATTGGAAAATATGGTGAAACTCTGGCCGTTGCTTAGCTTCTATCTCATGGCTTTCCCCCAGCTATGTTTCTTACGTTATGGTTGATGGAGTTTTCATCATCATGCCCAGTGCACAGTCTGGCGGATAACAGTATCCGTCATACGGCATCCTCTTCCAAAGCTCATGAAACCAGAATAGAACGTTTGAGGAACGTGAGTGATTCACATATAGACTTGGCAAACATTGAAGAATAGGAATACAAAAACTTGATGGAATTCAAAATGAATACGCATGTCTTTTCCCTAGAACGTGACCAGGATAATTATGTCGAATGTATCCATTCCTGTGAAGTCCTTCATTTTGATGATTCCTTGAGAATACCATGTGAGGTCTATTGCCAAATAATCCTCTCAATAAGTTGGTCTTCTGTTTCGTGCAAAGAGCTATCTCACTTTGCGTGAACTGATTATGATTTATCCACCGTTAGCGGTTCCAGGAGACATGCCGAACATATCTTTTCCAGAGGTCATTCTCCCAACAAACGGCAAAGCTATGGAACTCATCGCCTTGGGAGGTGTTCCTTGAGGCAAACAACTTGCAGATATAAAAGAAGAATGCCAATTCTTGCCTACTTTTTCTCGGATCTTACGATGTTTTCTGAACATTACTGGATTATCCTTTTCGTCGACACCAGAACATGAAAAATAATGGACCATCCCAGTCAAAATACAGACGATGCCCTCTGGACATTGGTTATTGGGAATGTCCAGAGGACATCAAGTTGCTATAAGGTGGATATTTTAAGGACGTCTGGTGGATGTTCTGAGTGGAAAAAGATGGACTTCCATAAGATATCCTTCTGGGATATCCATGAGATATTGTTCATGGATATCCATAAAATGTTGTTCATGGACATCAACAAGATATCCACAAGGATGTCCATAGACATTGTTCACAAATATTCAAAAGATATGTTTTAGGATATCAATGAGATAATCATTGAGAAATAAGGGAAACTGTTCAAATAATGATCTTGAAAATTGATATTGTACTCTGTATTCATTTTATATTTGCTTCGGATATTCATAGACATCTGTAAAATATCTTCCAATGGATATCCATTTCGAATCCATGAATGAACATCTTATGGAAGTTCATAAAGAGTCCAGACAGATAATGGTCCAGGAAATAGATACAATTTGGTATAAGTTGAAAAGAGAAAAAAACATCAATATTTAAAATTTAGCTAGACATACACATTCATTCATATTTGCTTAGATTTCACCGCAATCCGTGGAATATTTTTCTGAAGAAACCGATTACAAATTTTCAAAAAGATTCAAGTTATGTTCGATAAAGAGAGAAAAGAAAACATCATATTGAAAATTCAGCTTGATATTTATATCCGTTCAGGCTTGCCTCGGATATTTTATGTTCATCTGTAGAATATTTTTTGCAAGATAACCGTTTTGAATCCATCGATGAATATCCTATGGATGTCCATCTCAAGTCCATAGAAAAACAATGATACGAGCTATATAGTATTTGTTGAGAGAAGAAATTCTCATACCGAAACTGAAGATAAAAAAAATTAGGTTGACATCGATATTGAAAATTCATCTTAATATTTTTGTTCATTAAGGCTTACTTTGGATATTTTATGATCATCTGTAGAATATTTTCGGAAATATGTCCGTTTTGAATACATCGATAAATATATCTCATGAATGTCCGACTCAAGTCCAAAAATAAAACAATGATACGACCTAGTACTTTTTGAAAGTTCAAAATTTTTCATGAAAATAGAAGTTAAAAAAATATAGGATAAAAACTGATTTTGTTATATTTATATGAATGTATGTTTGCTATGGATATCTTATGATCCCTAAAATATATTCATTACACATCCTTGATCTATTTAAAATCCGGAAATATCCCGAATATTGGACATGAAATAGATATCCATAGGATATCATGTGTTATCTAGGATATGTATAACGGAGAATAAAAGAAGCAAAAACTGGGAGCAGGCAAATCATTGTTAATGCTAAATTATGCAGATTTTGCAAAATCCAATCATTTTCATTATACAACTTTCTTAAAAATTTAAAGAAAAGTGAATATTTTTCAGGTCCGAAAGTCAATGTTTACAAATATTTTTCTCAAAAATTTTAATATTTTCCTCCTGAAACATTAAAAAAAAAAACTCACTTTGAGAGTTAATAAGTAAACTAAAATCTAGTAGTAACAGAGACCATGCGAAATATCACTTTATTTCCCGTACACCATTTTTTTTTATATTGCACTTGTCTGAGAAATGATTAACTGATATATGTGACTAGAGACGTTTTTATTCCCTTAGGTGGTAGTAATCAGCGGAGAAAGCGGTTCCGGCAAGACTGAATCAACGAAACTAGTGATGCAATATTTAGCTGCCGTAGCGCCTTCAGCACCGAGAGGCCAAGCCCTAGTCACCGAACAAATTCTAGAAGCTGCTCCTCTACTGGAAGCTTTCGGAAACGCACGGACAGCGCGAAACGATAACAGTTCCCGATTCGGAAAATATCTGGAGGTTTATTTCAAGCATGGCTCCATTATCGGAGCCAAAATGACGCAGTATCTATTGGAAAAGTCTCGAATAGTCACGCAAGCCCCTGGCGAAAGGAATTACCACGTGTTCTATGAACTACTCGGGGGCTTGACTAACGTCGAAAAACAGAAATATGGGCTCATTGAAGCCGACAAATATTTTTATTTGAATCAAGGTGAGTAGAACGATAGATCCTCTGTAATAATAGTTTCGTTACTGTCTATGAAGATTTCGTTAATTTCGTTGAAACTGAAGATTCTTACATGTTTGGGGTGTCTTAAATAATCTTACCCTCAACAAAGATATATGTAAATACTTGTGGTGTAACAAGTGGGTCGTGAAGAAAAACTGAGTTGATGATGACAGGAAAATTAATTGAAAACCTTGTTTAACTAACTACTTTGCCATAAAGAAACATCAGTCTTATAAACTTCTATTCGAGCTGAAACATTAATTTCCGTTTCTTCGTCAATGATTACGTTTTCTTCGGGATCATGGTTAGGATCTCTTCGGAATTGATTTTCCAGACGATTAAAATAATTTCTCGCTGGCCATTGTCTATCAGGGTATCGGTGGGCAGAAATGTTTCTAGCCGCAACAGCATTCCCCATAAATGATTAACATGTCCACTTTTTCATCCCTTGTATAAAAGCCTACTTAGTAACTTCTTAACACTGAATTAGAACAAAACAATTGTATTTCCTTATTTTCTGCTAGCAGTAATTTTAATTGTTATGGCACAATTTAGTATTTTTGAAGCAACTTCGATTTTTCTAGCATTAGACAGATCAATTGGAATAAATCGGAACCATCATGGCACACTCGAATGGAAAACTAAAAATTGAATTATCAAAAATTTTGACGTTTGAAATGTCACTTATGTAAATGTAATAATATACCGATACGATATATTTCAAGCCGACTTTTTCCTTGTTCTCGATTTATAATGATATACACAAAAAAATCATCTGTTTAGGCGGTTTTTAATCATTTTTCGCTTCCGTCCCGAATTTTGAATATCCACTTTTCAATTTGCAAAAGTTCATGCTTTTCAACTCATTCTGTAAACGTTTTCAACCGGCTTCTTTCCTTATTCTCGATTTATAACGAAATAAACAAAAAAAAATCATCTAAGTTCCATTTAAAAATCGAAAGTTTGTATCACGTCCGGCGAAACCGAAAGTGGAAAAAATTTCAATTTCAATACTAACGGATATTCGGGGGGTGTACCGTGATCCTGTTACACCCGGTATCATAAGCCAATTGGTCCAGTACAAGATCATATTGTAATTGTAAATCAAGGGACTTATCACCAGAGACAATATTAGAGATTTCAGATTTCTTTCAAAACTGTGAAATAATTTGCAGATAACTTTCAGTTTTACTATCAAAATAATTAATAATAAATAACACATTTTGAAACTAAAATGATTTTACAGGAGGTGGTGATTGTGCGCCAGGACATTCTGGATCGGGTGCTGACTGGGGAGCATTATCAAGAGCAATGGAAGTTCTAGGAGTTGGCGATTCTGAACAAGACGGGATTGTCAAAATACTTGCAGCAGTGTTACACCTAGGAAACGTCTATTTCCACAGAAGGCAACTGAGGTAATTTCCCTTCCTTCATCTGCAATCAATTTTACTTGATTTTTTCCATTACGTTTTAGATAAATATTTCGATCTAAAATAATATCCACATGAAACCTAAATTAATCCGAGAGAAACACGATATTTGGAAGGAAATTTTTCTGTTGTAGTTTCATACTTAGATTCATTTTGAAAAACTACGACAAAAAATACCTCCGTTGGTTCTGAAAAAAAACTTCATACAGGAATTTGTATTTGTAGTAATCAAGTGTAAGTGTATGTAATTATTTTTGATCTCGTAGTTATTACGGCAAAAAAACCCATTTTGAATTTGAAAATAATTATTCAAAATTGATGGAGTTAATTGAAACAGTCAGCCTTTTTCTTCGATTATCTTGCACACGTATCAATAATTTCGATGGTATTTTATAAAATTATCGCGTGGTCGTGGAAAAATATAGAGTACATTACTTGGGCAAAGTGATTTTCTATAATCGTGGAATTGTTGTTGCACTCCATATGCGCCTGGTGCCACAATATCAACCAACCGTGTGAAAAATATCACTTTCCGCACATTTAATATACTATAGCGTGCGGGAAAATATCACTTCCCAAAGGAATTGACTGCAGGTATAGAATGAATCACGCACGCTTGTAGCAAAGATATTATCATTCTGTTGTTCCTAATAATGATATTCATATTTTTTCTGAAAGATTCTTTAAATTGGTAAAAATTATAACAGCGCTATGTAGAAAATCTCTCTGTAGCATTGCTGACCGATATTGTGGAATTTTAAATTTGCAGACATTCCTCACATTCCTATAGAGTAAATGTTCTTATGCATTATTAATTTTCAATCAAAAACATGTTTAAGTGATGATGAGACACGATGAGACATCCTCTATTCATAATGTTGCAATAGAGTGTGAGAAAATTTCAGTGACTAAAGATGTTTCCAAATTGTCATATCGTTTTATGCTGTCAATTGAGTCATTATTTTTGAATATACTGCACTACCTACTTAAAACTTTTTATAAAATGTCACATTCAGACCATTATTAACTGAACATTATTGGTGGTAATGTCACAAAATTATTAGTGGTTTTTTTATCTACACCACAGTATTATACTTGGCCAGTGCAAAAGTATGTTTTGTAAGCCTTTTTTAGAACAATATACAGGGTAAGTCATGACTTCTTCAGAGTTATGAAAAATTAAAATTATTTTTGAGTGAAGCATCAACGCCATGAGTCGGATCGTACGAAAAGTAAAGTTCCTGTGTTGAATATATCCGATAAAACCGGCTGAGTTCGAGAAATATGTATTTTTGTTATATATACAGAGGAGATTGAAAGTTTACGTGTATCTGTTATATTATTATATTCTTTGGAATACGTGATTTGATCAATTCAGTGCACCAGTTATATGAGCCATGTGGCCACTTCACAACCTTCCAATTTATGTTTCAAATACCAATAATTTTTTTTCGAATCTATTAAAATGTTCGATAACAAAAAGCTGATATGTCAAAGAGAGCTTTTTCCAATAATTTAGGTGTAAGAACTCTCCCCGTTTTACTGTTCGCATCAATCAATATATTTATACTGATGGCAGCCGTAAACTTCACTTATCTATATCGTTATTTCATTAAATATTAGTACGGTCTGATCCCGTATTTTGAATATAAATTCTGCATATCCATAATCTGAGAGCACTCTCTGCAAGGAGAAAATGTGGGGTAATTTTGTCATAAATCAATATCAGATATGCTTCAAAACAATAATTAACGATATTTCAGCATCTCCATCCTTAAACAAAAATCAGACATAGAAAAATTCTGTATTCGATAGACAAGTTTATATTATAATCTTCTCTATGAAATAAAAAATATCAGGAAATAACCCATCAGTTTTTTTACAGGATATTATTTACATTTTAGTTAAATTGGTTTAGTTTATTTTTGAGTCACACTGTATACTACTCAAAATTCAAGTTTTTTTTCAAAATCGTTTTATGGTACATATAGTCTGTGATCTGAATTTATTAATAATAATAATAATACTCCCTCATAAACACTCGTTGAGCGTACCCAAAGGCATAGCCTGTGCTGGTAGAGGACGGCTATTATTATTATTTGCTGTGGCGCTCCGAGGCGACTTACTGATGTTTTAGGTGATGTATTCACTTTTCAGCTGTAGGAAAACCCGGAAAACCTAAAGCACCACCTCGGGTGGTCGGTGTGCACTCCAAGCTAGCACTAGACGAGATTGGCATCTAGACAACTCACAATGCACTTGCTTTTCAACAAGGCATGCGGCCGCCTATCGAATCCGATATAAAGTAGTTGAGAAAAATTCTCGTACCTACATCGGATTCGAACCGACTATCGCTATGCTGGAGTTTCGAACGGCCTGTGCATTAGACCGCTGATTCACCGACCACAATTTATTGAATCATAATTCGATGCGAATATAACGGAGACACATATACTTTCAATCCCCTCTGAATATAAAACGAGTTTTTATATATTATGTGTTCAACCGTTCTTATAAAATATATCTAACCCAGAAACATCAATTTTGATATGAACTGGTAAGATTACAACAGATTCGAATAAAGTTTAGTGATATTAGAAACATAAATCGGAAGGAAGTGATTGATTAATTTTTTCATGTTAAACGAAAACTAGACATAAAAATATTCTGCGTTTCCGACAAAAGTTCATGTGATATATCGTCTGTAAAATGAGGAGAATTCAGAAAAATTAACGGTCCCGTTTTCTTTATACGGGGTATTTCTGTAACTTTTCTCAATATTAGTCTCGTGACTACTTGAGTCACACTGTATAATATTCATAATTTACGTTACGTACGTGGAATGATGCTGTGAGTCTAACTGAAGGTATGGCTTCAGAGAATTGGCGTTCGAATGTCCGGTCAGCTTGATAATTTGTTGTTCTGAGACTTCTGCTTTGGCAATAGTAGAAATAGTGCTAGCCCTATGGTAGTGATTAGTAATTTTAATTTTTAGATCTAGACCAATTTTTTCCGCAGAAATTCTGGTCCACTTTGATATTTCGTTCACACCAATGGGCACATTTTTGTACCATCCCTTGGCATTTTCATTTTTCCAAAACGGATTTGGTGTTAGAAACAATCTATTCATATAATAAGGGAAGGAAGGTTACTGTGGCTGTGGTGAGGATTCTGAAGTGAAACGTGTATTGTAGAGATAATATTTACTTGATTCAAGAATATTCTATTGAATTTAAAATTAAATTTCACCCACTTGGATGTTAATGAAAAGCACTAGTATATTGTTACAAATCACCTTTTTACTATTATTTGTTAATTGATTCAAATATTCCCGCTATGTTACAATTTCACCATTCAATGTGCTACGCCTGACGAAACTGATTTTGAGGTTGGGTTCATTGTAGTTTCACAACCCGATTATATCTGTCTACAACTCCCTCTTCTATGCCATAATATTGCAAAGTCATCGATTTTTAAGCTTGTGCTGAATAGACGAGCGAAGAAACAAACGAACGAACGAACGAAGGAACAAAAGAACGAACGAACAAATAAATAAATATATAAATAAATAGATGGACAAGAAAGCGAGTTAATGAAAACGTAGTAAAATACGCTTTCATCTAACTTGTCCATTTTGCAATATTTCAACAAAAATTGTTAACAAAAAATGTTCATGTCATTTTATAACAAAGTTGGACTATATAAAATCCAAAACATTTAATCACACAAACATAAAGTTACACGTTAATGCTTGAACTACTTTAATTCATACGGGTGATCCATAATTTGTCAGAGGAGAAACATTTCAACATGAGACCAACAAAAAATTGCCTCAGCGATTCATTTATGGAAAACAAATACATCAATCGAATCGAACAACAAAAACAAGTTTGGATTCCTCGCAGAATCCGGCAATAACACATTGCCTATTTATGTCCTTCTCCATATCGGGATGACAACTTGTCTACTTCCATGAGGCTCGAATCAAAAACTCTTTTCTCGTGAGAAACATCAGTCTCGGTTCTGAATGCATTTATTCATGTTTTACGACATTGGTATATTCCATAAAAAATGCAAACTCCATTTTCGTAATTATTATAATTTATAAATAAACCCAGCTAGTGCAATATTTTCTTAAGCTAATAACTTTTTTAATTGGAAACATTTATTAACTTTATTTCATCCTCAAAAATGGCAAATGAAAAGAAAATCAGTTTTGTCCCAAAAAGAGGCCAGACGGATTCATTTTCTCAGTTTTGAATATTATTGTGGTAAATAGTATTATAGTTGAACTTTCACAACTCAAAAAGATCAACATATGTAATAATGAATATTCGAAATAATGAGCATTGGTTTCTAGACAAACCAAACATACCCCATTCTCAAAGTAGCACCCAAATCATGTTTGAGCTGTTGTACCACCCTTAGAAGGAAAGTGTGTAGGCTATTTTGTAATGAAGCAAAAACCAACCAACACTCGTCTGAGTATAAGGCTACACTTACGCACTACAACAAAGAGACCAGAAAAGCAAAAAGGCAATCATTGAAGAAGTTCTGAGAAGAGATAATGGATATCCTCACATATTCTAGAACTCACAAAGTGCTGTAGATCGTAGGGGGTTCGAGCAGGTTGTGCAGCCTCACAAGCACCTCGACCTGCTGGGTCTTTTGTGGGTCACCCTTTATCTATTCAAGACCGAGGATTATGAGACTTTGTGCAAAGTTTATCAGTTTCCTGGGAGCTAAGTTCCCGATGTCGGAGAGCGTTAAGAATTTGAGCCTCTTGCAGAAGAGCACTGTGCAATCGCAAAGCAGATGTTCTGCAGTTTCCACGAAGTTCTTGCAGTAGCGGCAACTATTATCTACTATCTGACTTGCCAGAGGGCAGTGCCCCATTACCAATTTCAAGTATTTTTGTCCAACTCGAGAAGCTTTTTAGCTTTCCTTGGCTAAAGGGTCACTAGTCTGTTCGCTTGTCTTTGTCCAGGAGCCGTATGTTTGAATTTTAACACATGCGATATCAATGTTATATCTCTCTCCAACGCGCGGTGTTTGTATCTCCCTATGTCACTTCAAACGCATGAAAATGATTTCGCATGAACTCAAACATACGGTCCCTGGCACTTCATTTCAGTGAAATTTATTTCATCGAATTCCCAGCTTCGAAACTCCTCGTTTAAGTAGGGTTTGGAAAGTCCACAGAAGGGTTTTAGGCTAGGAAGTGTTGTGTTTGCCCCCTCTTTGGCAAAGCAGACTGCCCTTGACAAAGAGGCACCCACATCAGGTTTAACTGATTGTTTGCTGTCAGTTGTCCCAGTATTTACAGTGGCAGGTCACCTTAGACAAAGTTTGTGACTTTTAGTGCTGTTTGGGTATCTGAGGGTATATGGATTTCGGCCCTTAGGGTGCCTATTTCAAGGCATTCCTGGTCACGAATCTCTTTAGCATGTATTTCTGCTTGAAACCTGATTGGGGTCTAGAAGGGGTTTTGAGAGCCTGAAATTTGTCGCTGTAATGCCCACTCTAACTTCCTTCTTCATCCATTGCCAATTGAGGACCGTTCTCTAAGTAAATTTAGTGGTTTTTCATGACCACTTTAAACTGCACTTCTCAGTCGTACCGGATCGGCATAATATCTGTCGGTTTAGACGTGACTTCTAGTCTTCTAGGCCCTTTACGTATTTGAATTATAACCCAAAAAAAATGGTGTTCTAGAATCTTTAGATGTCCGATCAGATTTCCTGCTTTTGTTATTTTAGTTTCATTGTACATAGGTACAATGGCGGAAGGATTAGCATTGCCTCTAGTACTGCACGTAAATATTGCTCATGTGGTTCCCAGGCCAGCTAGTCGCTACACTTTCTGCAGCTTGACTTGTGCTAAAATTTGTTGCTTTTTTGGCCACTATACCAGTGGAGCGTAATTGACCATAGGTTTGATGATCGTTTGGTAAAACCAATAAATCATTTTTGGTTTCATACCCAATGTCTTACCGAAGATTGAGCTTGCCGCTATAAGTAGCCCTGGAAAGATTATTTCTTATTTGGCTGTTCCATGTCAGTTTTTGGTCGAATATAACGCCCAGGTGTTTTACTTCTTTGGGAAATGTTAGCTGTGTCCCATTCAGGGTTGTGGCTTTGAGTTCATACTTCCACCTCCTCCTGTGCACACCAGCTTCTGATTATGTTTAGGGCTACTTATACTTATATCTGCCCCTAATGGTGACAACCAGGTCATCGGCGTTACCTTGAGTCGTGAACCCAGATTCTTGTAGCTTTACTTGCAGGTCGTCGTCGTCGTAGGAGGAAAGTATATTGATGCTAATCGAGGCACACTTTCCGTCTGCAACAATTCTAAATGACCCAATAGTGGTAAACACTCCGCAAAGCCGAAAAGGCCAAATGCCTCGGACTGGAAACAAACAAACAAACAAATTTCAACCATACAAATCTCCAAGAGAAGATGGAGTATACCCCATCCTACTTCAAAAAGGGCAGAAAGTACTAACTTCATATTTATATAGAGTATTTGAGGCTTGTATACCATACACTGAGTAGCAGAAAGAAGAGTCATTTATATACCCAAGGTGGGGAGACTAAATGACTTGACGCCAAAATCATACCACCCAAAACAACTGTGGAAAGACTAATAAAAAGATAGATTTGAGATGTTTATTAACTAATACGCGTAGCAGCCAGAAAAGTCAACAGACTTGGCAGTGGATGATCTCGCTACTCACAAAATACTTGGCGACATCTGTAGACATTGAGGGTGCTCTCAATAATGTATCTACAAGGTCAATCACCGAAGTTCTAGAACGGAAAAAGGTTCCACCCCTCGTGTCTCGGTGAATAAACGCTAGCTTGGAGAAAAGAGTAACCATATTATCTATTAGTGAAACCACAGTCACAGCTAGAGCAAACAGGGGCTGTCCGCGAGAATGGGCATGGTTTGCTTAGAGTACGCTGATGATCTTACGATCATTTCGAATGGAAAATTTGGAGGAACAGTCTCGGAGCATACAAAAACTGCTCTAAACGTAGATAACAAGCGGTGTCAAGAAGCAGAACCAACTGTAAACCTCTTTCAAAACCACGATAGTAGTTTTTACCAAAAAATCACTAACAGGACTGAAGTCATTAGTTCTCAACTGGTTAGAAAAGTGGAATCCAAGGGCGAGCCTGTTTAGCAGCCACGGGAGCTATGAGGACAACCCCACTGGCTGCCTTAGGTTCCGAGCTGTCTATATATGAGGTGAAACCAGGCCATTCAACAATAGATTGACCAGAAGGCAAGCACCCATAAGCAGAATGCTCGGAACGGCACGGAACAGTTACAACAGAGAGAGAGGTATGGAAGGGATGATCTGCTATACAGACTGCTCAAAAACCAAGGAAGGCGTAGACAAGAGTATCACTGTGCTTAGGTAAACACGTGATGATATTCCCGGCAGAAGTTGCAGCAATACATCACTGTGCAAGAGATTTACTCAGGCAAGAGTTTAAGGAAAATATCTGTTATATACTCCGACAGCCAAGTGGCTATGAAAGCAATCAGCTCTGCAAATTAATTCAAAACTCGTTTGGGATTACTCGGAAACTCTACAAAAGTTGGGCAACCAAAATAGGGACAATGAAGAGGCAGATTCACTAGCCAAAGAGGAAGCACGACGTGCTCCTATTGGTCCAGAACCTTTAAATGATATAGCAAAAGCCCCGAAAATAACGTAATAACCCACAAAAAGCAGTACTTGAGTGAAAATTTGGTTCAGAAAATAGTGGAACAAGATGCCGGAAGTGAGACAGGCCGAATAATTCATTAAAGAACCATTGCCAAAAGTACTCACTCAGGCAGAACAGGCGGACAACTAAAATCCTGTTTGGGCTTCTGATAGGACACTGTAGACTCAACAAACACATTAACATCCTCAGATTAGCAGACACAATAACATTCAGGTATTGCCAAGAAGGTGAGGAAACCCTGGCACACATACTGTGCTACTACGAAGATCTGTCTAGGGCTAAGGTGTGACAATTGTGGAGGAAATATCACAACCCTTCCTATAAAACGAGGACCTGAGGTCTGGCCCATGGAGTCTAGTGAAAAGGACATAACATAACATGAGGACACACACAATAGATCTGCGAAGGTCGCAGTGAAGAGGCTTCCAGAAGTAAGTAAGTCCCGTATTGATCTCAATCTGCACCACTGTTTATATTGGTAATGATTTTTGGTATCTGAATAGGATGTTGGACCGTAGATTTCAACCCACAATTTGAAACCAAAATGATGTTTGTGTCTAGCCAATTTGTTTAAATGGTTATTTTTTCGGTACCAGAGATTGGTGGTTCTCGACCAACATCGGAGGTGGATGAACCTCTTAAAAGGCTAGCGACTCGCGCCAGCAAAAACTTAGAAATTAATTCCGAAAAACGACGTTAGTTAATCCCAGAAAGTAAAAGTTATATCAAGAAAATGTTTGGGGGAGTACGTGTCTCCTACTCTTTGGGAGATCCCCATGGTGCGGATTCTTATTTTGTAATATTGAGAGAATGAACAGATGCGGAGGGAAAAGGACAATTTCCCAATTATATTTCAGGAAGTGTTTTTAATTCGATACTCTGTCAAGGAACTTGAAAATCAACAAGGTTTTTGAAAATTGGAAAAATTATCCATTTTCATTTAAATCAAAGAATGTTCAACGAAGTACCTAATACTCTTACCTATATCCTCAAAGGAGATCTAAAAAAACTTATTACTAGTAAAATATCTCTGTGAGAAAATAAAATTGAAGCTGTAATACTTCATCTGTTGGGATGAGAGTCGGTTATGAAATGCTATGCAGGCGGAATTCATTTCCTGAGTGCAAGGTCGGAGTCATTCCTGTTGAAATTGTTATTTACAATCCATATTTAATAATAATCAGGCCTTTTTGTCAAACCGCGTGACAATCATCAACGGAGGAATACTTTTTTGGAATGTTTATTCTTCAACTCTGATCAAGAATGTGAATTGAATAATTTCCATTATCGTAATAAGCTTGCTGTCCTTATAATAATTGAACATGTTACTCTAGGCATGGTCAAGAAGGAGTGGAAGTCGGGTCCGATGTAGAAATCAAGTGGGCAGCTCATCTTTTGCAAATTTCTGCATCTGGGCTGCAACGCGCCTTGACATCGAGAATTACGGAGGCAAGAGCTGAACGAGTGTTTTCCCCGCTGAGTATAGATCAAGCATTAGACGCGAGAGATGCCTTCGCCAAAGCGTTGTACTCGGCGTTATTCAATTGGTAAGTTTTAGAATTAATTTCTTCTAATACATATTTCACCCAACATCCGACTTATTAGTTGAGGAAGATTGAACGTATTTTTCGTGTGAGACACCAATTCTTCTCAAAATGAGCTTCGGATATTTTCCGTAACCGACAGAATAAGAAGAATCTTTCGAAGACTCACCATTATTTTAGAACAAATTAATAGAAATATAAAAGACCGTGAGAGCTATTGAATCCTGGGATTTCTAAATTTTCAAATTAAATTTTTTTATTAAGAAATTTTGTTTCATTCTAGGGTCGTGGTAGAAAATAAAAAGGGGTTGTATGTTTCACACCTTTAAAAGATCACAACAAAATTAAAAAATATTCATAGGTAGCCTTTTCATTCGTAGAACACACTTACAAAATACCATTTCTCTCTTCAGCAATTTCAAGAAAAAATATTTGTTTTTTTCATGTTTGGTTGCGTCTAACTTTTCAAAGATCTTTTGTTTACATGAAAGTTTCCCTTCAATATTTGACAAGGAATCACCCTCGAAAAACTTGTCCACTATTTTGGAACTCTGTTTAAATTGAAATTCTTTACATTTTCTCTCCGGAAGACTGAAACATGTGTCGATGTGTAAAAAAATAGCGGTTTGCTGTCGGGAAAAAACTCCAGAATATACATGCAGTCTATTTTCTGAAACATGCCTATCAACATGATTTCTTGGTTAGTATCCCTTATACAGTGCGTGCCATAATGTTTGCAACAATATTGGAAAACATTGTTATTCTCATACTTACAAATATCACTTCATATGGAATCATTCCTGCACATCGAAAATCCTAATCGATTTTGACATGTCACTTGGCCACCAATATGGGGGCAATTTTGAAAAATTAATTTCAATATGGCAACGTGAATTTATTTCAGAGAATAGAAGAAAAAGATATTTGAAAAAGTTGTTTACACTTCAATTATGGCCCAACAAGCAACATTTGAAGTATCTCTCTGAATTAATTGAAAATTGTGATTTTTTCTAAATATTTTTCTGTGATTGAAAAAATGCAATTTTTTGGTCATAAATAATAATAATAATAATATAAGAATAAGAATAATTCCTCATAAACACTCATAGAGTAAGGCATTGCATGTGCGGGTAGGGGACGGCTACTATTATTATTCACCGTGGCGCTCCGGGGCGACTGACTGATGTTTTTGGTAGTGTATTATTCACTTTTCAGCTGTAGAAAAACCTAAAGCAACACCCCAGGTAGTCGGTGCGCACTTCAAGCTAGCACCAGACGTCGGGATTTTCATCTAGGCAATTCACATCACATCACATACTCGAGAAAACGATCCCGTACTGAGGCCTCGAACGTCTGTCCGATGCGAACCGACACTTTTTAATAAGATTCACAACTGACCAAATTGTCGAAACGAAAGCACGATCTTTTTTGAGGAAAATTGAAAAAGCTAAAGTAGGAAATTTCAAGTATCCACGTTGTACTGCGAAATACTTTTTTGTTTCTTTTTATATAAATCTTGAATACGATTGTAAAAATTGATCTATTACAATAGCAAGAGTCATAGTAAGAACCAGTTTTTTATTTTAAGTAATCACCTAGTAAAAGATCAAACTCTTGACTTTTTTCCAATCATAAACAACATTGATGAACATCATTTCATTCATAATATTAGATACATCAATTAATATTTTCAGAGAAGTAGAGTTTTGGGTAGACTATTATTGTTCTTTCACTATGAAGTGAGACAAATGTAAATACAATGTTGTACAAGTTATAAACAGATTCTTTATCAATTGATAACCAAAAATATTTGGGAAATATCCCATAGGTATGCTCAAAGTCAAAGTCAAAGTCAAAGTCAAAATATACTTTATTGTCGGAAGTTATAAAAAATTTATAGACAAAGCTTTTTGGTTTTAGTTTGAATCCGCAGCTCTATTTGGAAGTTTATAATTGAAAAATGATTGTTAATGAAACAAACCAAAAAACATAAATTTAAACCAAATAGAATAACAAATTTTTTTTCGAAGTTTTTTATTTGTCACTTTGAACATATGCATATCCCAAGCTATAAAAAACTAATTTTAAACTCCAAATTTCATTTGCAGGTTAGTTACAAGGGTCAACTCAATTGTCCAAAAAGGAGGATTACACGACGCTGCCAGGATATCTCTCCTCGACATCTTTGGTTTCGAAAACTTAAACGAAAATTCTTTCGAGCAGCTTTGCATTAATTTTGCTTCTGAATCATTGCAACTGTATTTCAATAAACACGTCTTCAAACTTGGTAAGTAATAAAAACAGAAGTAGAAAACCATTAAAATATTCACTTCACGGATAATGGTAGACTATAAAGAATGAATTATAAAGACAGAAAACTAACTGAATTATAACATTTTCATTTTGTTCGAAAATGCCATAACAGAATCAATGTTTCTCAACAATTCTCTTTCTGTTGATATTAAGTGTTTTACTAAATGTTAGAATATTTTCACATTCGATATTGACTTAAATTCAAAATCTTCTATTGTTATGATATGCTTTTTAAAGCATGAAGTATCTTATAATGTTTGTGATCACATTTGCTCTCCATACTGCCTTTAACTAATATGAGGTTGAGTATTTGCTGTATGCAACTAGTGCAAAAAGTAAGTGTTTATTGCACTCGACGTGAAATTGTCGAGTGCAATAAACATTATTTTCACGAGTTGCATACAATATTTTTTCTACTTCATGCAAAAAGCAAAAAATTATTCATTTAGGTGCGGCACTAGGTGAAGGAAAATGAAATACGTAATTTAAATAAATAATTATTACTATCGATTTCATCACCATCATCTAATTTTCCATTAATATTACTCAATTTAAAACTTTCAGTTCTGTAATTGTCAGAATTAAATTTTGACTGACGTTTATATAACCACAGTTGCATTATAAAAATCAAAATCATAGTAGCCATGAGCGCGTATGTTATCACGAGGTGTGGTCATAGTACAGACAGTTTGCTCTATGCAGGTAGACGGTTTAGAACATAGCGGATCGGATTTTATTATAGAGTTATTTTCGGGAAGGCATTGTTTGTTCAACTCTGACTGCTAACATTAATACAAAAAAAATATAAAATATGTAGCTGTTTAAAACATATGGCCAATCTCACAGAATATCTGCTAAATATGTAGTGGGTTTGAACGTTTATCATGATGACAGCACGTTGAAGTAGAATGACAGATGAGTGCAATAAAAATTTTATTGCACTAGTGCAATAAAGAGCTTCTTTTTCCACTGAATATAGTTCAATAAAGTTTTGCTTTTTGCATAAATGTAGAAAAAATTTTTTTTCGTCGTTAGAAAGAATAATTATCTTTGCCAAGAGCCACTTAAAACTGTATCTGTGGAGAGTCAGAAATAATGACACTCAGAATTTGTTCATCCGTCAAATTTGAATTTGTTCTCTTTGCCAACTTGCTGCACCTTAAGAGCAACCCTTAAAAGGGTTCGAGAATCAACCTGAAAAGTATATTGATGTTAGAATTTTCTGTACATTTCCTCTATTCTTTTAAATCATAGTAGTTTTCATTTAGATTTAGAAACCAAAAGGCAAAAACCCAAGAAAACTCATCATACTGGAAAGAATAACCAAAATTTGATATTTGAATATTTTTCAATGTACAGTGCGGCTTTCAATAGCCCCCCCTGTTAACTTTTTAACGGTTTGACGTACAAATATTTGAAGGATATCACCGATACTTCTTTTGTTATTGTTAGTGCTCGATAAATGGCGCGGAGATCAACTTGAAAATTTTAATTGGCATGGTCATGTATCACATCTAAATCAATTTTTTTTTGTTTTTTAGAATTTCGTTTTTAGGTTTTTGTCACAATGTGCATTTGAAATGTCAGAATAAGAGCGGATCAGGCGGATCTGAATCCCTTACCTTACCTGACCACGATAACTTTTGAATCGATTGAAATAACGGGACAGAATTTTTTTGTGAATGGACCGAAATGCAAAAAAAATTAGATGGTTGAAGAGATAATTGAATTATCTTGAATATAATAATTATAATATATAATTGAATATAATTGAATTATCATCTTATAGTTGATGTGCCCCTCCGCGCCATCTATCGAGCAATCACAATGTGTTTTATTTCAAAAAGTAGTATCGGTGATACCCTCCAAACGGTTTTTTATGTTTGTATGTCAAACCGTTCAAAAGTTAACAGGGGGGACTGTTAAAAGCCGCACTGTCTATAAATATATGAGTATAAACATATTTAGGCACCAAAGACGACAAATAATAATAGACGTCCTTCGCCCACACAAGCGCCTTTCGCTACACATTGTTCTGAGTATTATTGTTAATATCATCAGTATTATTATTATTGTCAAAGATCAAAATAGTTCACCTAGTAATTTTATTTTCAGAGCAACAGGAGTACACCAAAGAACGACTAGAGTGGACAAATCTGAATTGGGTTGATAATACACCAGTTATTCAATTGTTAGGCAAGAAACCTGTTGGTATACTTCATCTATTAGATGATGAAAGCAACTTTCCGAAGGCGTCTGATTCGTCGTTTTTAGAAAAATGTCATTACAACCATGCTTTGAATGAACACTATTGCCGACCCAGAGTAGGAGGAAGGGAATTCGGGGTAATTTGCAGCAGTTTCAATTATCGTTTATACAGTTCACTCAGAAAATACCAATGGCATAAATTTATTATTTACGAATATGAAAATAGGTTCAAAAAATCCCAACGTATGTCGAATTGAAGTAAGATTAGAAGAAATGTATTTTCAGCGTATGAATTATAACAAAAAAAATATTTTATGTACTGAAAATATATTTCTTCCAATATTCCTTAAAAAACGTTAGTGTATACGAATTTTTTTCCGGGGGATCAGTTTTTGAACTTCAACAACAAAATTGTTATCCCCATTCAATGGGACTAATTCTAAATTTTGAATTTTGACCTCTTACCAAATATGGAAAAATATATGCAAATGCGGAGAACCCTATATATTTCGGGTAGGGTTCAAAAACTGACTCCTCAATGGAAGATATTGAGATTATTTCAGAAGATTATGAACAGCTCTACAGAAAATAACAAAAAATTAAAAGCCACTCAACGAAACATTGGCAATGAATTGACCTACTAATACTTTTTTGAAACAAAATACTCGCTTTCGTTTACAAAGCAAGTTCTATGGAGTGAAAAATCATATAAATATTTTTTTTTTCTTTCATAATATATAAAAACTAATTTTACAGGATCAGTATTTGGATATGATTAAATTTCAATAAATTTCTTACAGAAAATTAAAAAACTTTATTTTGCAGAATGTTCTGGATATTTGAAATTTGTATTTATAACAATAGTTATGTCACATAAAAAATGAAGAAAACATATTTTAATGAACAAACATATTTCTTTGAGAAGTCGATTCAACAAAGTGCTCAAAGTGCTTGCCATTTTTCTGCTGACAGTAATAAATTCGCTAAACAAATTTTTTTTGGTTCTAAGCCATTTTTCTTGTAATTTTATTTCGATTCTGGAATCTCATCACCAAATATAATTTGTATCTATAAACTATCCCGTTTTTTGCACCAGTCCAAAGAACAGATTCCGAATAGATATTTTCTTTCCTTTCCAGTGTTATCTATAGCTGTTATCGAATTTGAAATTTAATCGGCACCTCATAGTTGGTAGTTACATTACATCAAGTTGCGACTAACGGATATCGTTCCTCAAACAATCATCTACGACCTGACTGGGAGACCAAGTCGTCTCCCATCGGATACAATTGTTATCCCATATTTCTTACTATCTTATAACTCTCCATACAATCAGTTATATTGCTATATTCATAAAACTTTATATTTAAATTTCAGATAAGACATTTTGCGGGTCAAGTTTGGTACTCGGTAGATGGATTCTTAGACAAAAACCGTGATGCTTTGAGACCAGAAGTAGTAGAACTACTAGCATCCAGTAAAGACACCTTAGTTAGTGCCATCGCCAAACCCTTGCTCAGCCATGCTCAAACCAGAACCCTGCCAAGAGGGGCAAATGGCCGATTCGTAACGATGAAACCAAGAACACCCACTGGTGAGTTATAATTGATGTTTTTATTGGCATAGGAGGCAAATACTGCTCCCAACTTACTCCCAATCATAACTATGCCAAATACAATGTTTAGGCATACTCAGTAAATTGTGAAGTGGCACTATTTTTGTTGTAGTTTTGCCTTCACCGATACTATAGTTGCATTATTTTCTGTTGACTTTGCCGACAATCCTACAGTATTGAAAATGAGCGAAATAAAAAAAAATAGCATATTTGTTTTTTCCTTTGTTTTTTAAGCTATCAAAATGAAACTTGAAATTGATAACATAGGCTTGGGCTCTTGATTCAGCTTTGAATGGAACACCCTTTATATCATGGCAAGTCCTGGAAAATTTCTGATACATTTGAAAATATATAAATGAGCTGTAAAAACCATACAGAATTTTCTCAGGAATGTGAACACATGAATATATTCAAAATTAAAAATCAAAAATTCAAAAATCAAAATATCAAAATTGATAGTTGGATGATGATAATTGAAAAAGAAACAAGCGACTTTCATCAAATTCTTTGAACGGTATTATAATGTTGGATTTTTTCTATAATGGGCAACTACTGCATTTGCCTTCGAAGTCGCTTGAATCATTAGTCAATAGATGTCGCCAGACGTCCAAATGTACTATGTCGAGTTTCATTATGATGTCTGTATAAACAAAGGGCAAATGAGGAGTTCTAGTGATATCGTTGTCATATATGTTCCATATAAAAAACTTGATACGGTGACCACAGTCGGGCGGTGATCCCACACGGTTCCATTCTCGGACCATTACTGTTCACATTATATACCTGTGATTTTCCCTCTTAACATTCTCTGATAATCACTCTTTGGAAATCAATGCAGAAAAGACTCTTTTGATCAAAGGAATCTACATGAAGGCATCCGGATAAATATACGCAGTGAGGAAATCACCCTTATTGAAACTGCGAGAAATCTATCTTAGTCTGATTTTTGGTGACGATCAGACATTTGAAGAACATGTTAGGATAACCCATCGATCAGATTTCATGAATTTTAAGCTGATTCATATCAACAGACCAAAACTCAAGAAGTGAGAACCATTCTTTCAATCTCAGACGTTGATATAATAATAATTCTGTAGAAGAATAATCAACTTTTGACATAGGTCGTTTTGATTCCAAGCCACAGATATGCACTTTAAACATGAAAATAAGTAAAAACTAATACGGGAAATAAAGACGTATTATTATTATCATTAATAATCGATAACGTACACATTCTGACCGGAAAGAATGTCTGGCAATTTGCATATCATCCAAATCATAAACGTAAAACGGTTTTCAATTACCAGCTATTAACAAAAACGCGATAATTCCATTTGTCTTTGAAACCACTTATGACACTATTGCATTCTTCATTTTTATTAGTTGCTGCGAGATTTGGTGACAGCCTTCATCAATTGCTGGAATCTATGTCACGCTGCAGCCCTTGGTTTATTCGATGCATCAAGCCGAACGATGACAAATCTGCGATGAGATTTGATATGCCAGTAGTTCTGGAACAACTCAGGTACGCTGGGATGCTGGACACCATCCGGATTCGACAGTCAGGATATCCAATCAGAATGAAGTTCCATCAGTTTGTGGATAGATATCAGTAAGTTGTGAATAGAAATATATACCTAATATTTTTCGTAGGAAAGCAGAAACCTTAATTTTTCATACGAATGGAAATTTTATAACTACCAACATGTAAGTCTCATATCAGTGAAGTTCTGCAGGTTGTCATGTTATGTAATCGTAAATATGGAAAAGTTGACCAAATCGCTATATCTGATTTGTTATTTTTGTCAACCGGCTGCACTATTATAAGCAACCCTCGAAAGTCTTTGAGATACTTGTATGATCTAGGTGAGACGTGTGATGCCATGCACGGGATCGATAATAGCGATGGGATTCGAACACATGCACCTGCGGATGACTAAATTAAGAAGTAAGCGCCATCTCAAGCGTTTTGAATAGGTTGTATTTGTTGGAAAAAGGGAATATTCTCGAATGATAATTGAAAATTGTTTGTTTCATATGAAAACAACCTACGATAAAAATATCTAACAGAAAACAACTACTTTCCCGACTTTAGCAGAGGAAGTAGATTCTATCGTGGGTTGTTTTCATTTGCAAAAAACAATTCTCAATTATCATTTGAGAATATTCCCTTTGTCCAATATGAAAATCTTTCAAGAGGTTATCTTGAACAGTGGAAAATGGCGACTAAAGTGTATCTTTCAGTCGCAAATGATTCCGCATTTGACTTGAACATATTATCCTTGTTATTATTGTGGTAAATAGTCATAATAAACAGTACTGCGATAATCAACACGTGTGTGTATCAAAGACTTTACTGAACGTAACTCAACATCTTGATCAAGCTCTCTTTCAAGAAAGTAGATTGATATCAATTTGAAAAAAGACTTCCTGAAAATATGATTGATATGAAGAGTGTGACAGACAATGACAGATATTTGTCGAGCAGCGTCTATACATAGCGCAGAATCATATCGATATCATGTTAGATATCCCTAATACTTTCCTCTATTGAATCAGGCATCATAAATCATTAAAGTTCTATGTCATTGGCCTATAGATAAACTCGAGAAAATGTGAGGGTAAATCGGAAAGAAAAGTATTGGGCCCAATATGCTTCCTTGAGGTACACCACATTAATAGTCTAACAGGCTGAGACCTCCATCGAGAACATCCCTTCGAGATGCTCAAGTCCTCAAATAAATTTCCATTAGTAACAAGGAATGACGTTGGAAACTAATAAAGTGAAGTTTTGATAACAGAAGATCAATTTTCACAAAATCAGAGGTTTTAATCTGATCAAGCAGTATCAAAACAGTTGGAATGGATTCATCCAGCTGGTTCGTGATATCATTTGTTACCTTTTAAAAAGCGGTTTGAGTATCATGATTATTTCGAAATCCAGAATGTATCACTGGCAGCAGGATGTTCGTGTTCAAATAATTGACTATTTGAGTAAATACGGTTTTCTCAAAGAGTTCGAAGAAAGCTTGCAATATAGTTATTGAGAGTAAGTCATTGAAAGATGTAGAAGTTATGGGAATGATATTTCTTATATTTTAGAGTATACGATTTTTCAGAAAAAAAACAAACAGGATATTTCCTTCAGCCTCAATATCAAAATTGAAATATTGAAAACAAAGTCAACTAAAGAAGTATTTGGATTGATGATAAACTGAAGTGGGAAAAACACATTTACTGGGATCCTAACAAAAAATATCTCCAATAATTGTTGCTTTGAGAAGATGTTCTAAACTTGATGAAAAAATTACAAACATGATTTTATATTCTCACATACTTGGTCACATAACCTAATTTATAATCATTTAAGGCACTTGTTAAAACATTTAAAATAAAATATCTATCACCAAGCAATAGCAAAATAACGGAAATGGCGAATAACGGTGACGTTATTTTTAACGGAAGTGATACAGCATAGGGCTGATTGCCATGAAAAATCGTACTACTGAAAATAGACGTTTTCGTTTACTCCTACTTGTATCAGTGACCTTCATAATCAGTAGTTGAAACTGATTCTTCAACAAATTGATGTTTGATCATCGACAATCCTTGCATGCCTCATCAGTAAATGTTTGGTAGATACTACAATCATGTTCTTTCCTCGGGAATAGTAGTACCATTCGAGAATAAAGAACCATGTGTTTTCAGTTACGATTCTTTATGTTAAGATTTTTTTGAATGATTCCTGTCACATTTCTCCAAATTTCTATTTGTGATAAAAAAATATGAAAATACGATCAAATAACACAACCTAGATGAGTAACTCGCCGCACACGCATTGGAATTTGTGTCTAAGGAACATCTTCCCCCAACGGCAGTGTCGTGCGTTTTAACAGAAATATTGAGGTTCAATAAAATAGAAATAATGGAAACCCAATATGGAATGGAAACCTGAAATTATGATGGAATAATCTTCACAGGATTTTAAGATGCCCTAATTGACATGTTTTTTTTCATAATTCATTCATTTTTCTTTTTTCCAATTTGGTTTCCCTTTCTCGTTAGTTACGACACTGGTAGCTTATCTATGAAATGACATACCGGGTGGCTACGGAAGTATTGCCTACGGAATATCTAAGTTATTCTATGAAGTAGGTTTGTGAAATTTGGAGCGTCGATATAATGACATAAGAGCTAGAATTTGAGCATATCGACATGTCGAAGTTAACTTCCGGTCTGACCGGAAGTAACATCAACTTTCTTATTTTAAATGGAAACCCTATTTTTTTTTTCTTTTCGCTTTATTCAGCATTCAATTCCCTTTCTAATGACATATCACAAGTTGGTATCTAACCAGAAACTAGATCAGAAAAAAATTATTATTGAAATTCACCGAGTAGGCCGTGGAAGCAAAATGAAAGCCAAAAATTGAAAAGTTGGCTATGGAAACCATACGTCACTTGATAACAGTTGCTACTACTGTGATATTTTATTTTCATTCGTCGGCGTTATAAAATCCCGCCAAAAAAATATTGGAAAAATTGGGAAAAAAACAATACTCTGTAGGTCCATAACTTAAATAGGAACATACAACTTTTTCTTGCCTGTACTATTCAGCATAACCATTCCTTTCTAATGATATAATAGAAAGTAATTTTTTGAAATGAAATACCAAAAAACTCAATTATTAATATTCAAATAACAAAAAAACAGATTTATCGAAAAAAAAAATTCAAATTGATAGGATTAAAGATAAAATAAATTCAAAACAAATGTTCGATACATTTATTGACTCATTTAGTGATATTTTCATGTTAAACGTTTCTCAACATTTGGGGCGTGATATCTTGGAAAGCTCTACGAATTTTTACTTCTAGCTCATGTAGAGTTGTAGGCTGTGTGGAATACACCCTATTTTGAAGATGCCTGAGAGAATGTACTTCCAGCAAGATGGCGCCCCTCCGCATAATTCAAGAATAGCGAGAAATTATACTCAAAATCGCTTTCAAGAGAGACTTATAACAACCCATGGTCCAGTCAGGTGGCCACCAAGGTCACCTGATCTTACTCCGTGCGACTTTTTTCTATGGGGGCATCTTAAAAATAGAGTGCTATCATATTGTACTAAAGCTAATCCATTAATTTCAGTTTCCTCATTAATAACAAATGCTTCTTGGTCTTCGTGAACATCAGGCTCATTTCTTAATTTTTCTTCAAGCCACTGGAAATACCTTCTTGACGGTTGCTGCCTCCCTGGATATCGCTCTAAATACAATCGTTCAGCGGCATAAGAATTTTTTAAACATTCACCATAAATGAGAAGCATGTCAATTTGTTCGGTTCGTGAATAACGGGGCATTTTTTGAATATTCCACTAACTGATTTCGATTTCCAAACCCTTTTAAAATGGCAGAATCAAAAACACTACTTCGAACGTCAAAATAATATGGATAGCAGCGTTCGTGAGAGCTCTCGTTTCTTTTTTGTTTAATTCCAAAATACATCTTAATCAGCCTACTTGTTAATATTTTGGTTCGAATGATTATTGCAATGGAATGATTATTCTGAATAGCACAAACATCGTCCATAGGTAGATATTAGAATATGTATGGACGATGGCACAGACCAAGTACGTTTATGTTCCTATTTAACCTAGCACCTACAGGATATAATTTATCATTCCACATTATTTTTAATGTTATTTTTGCGTATGGCGATAATCTGTTTTGTTATTTGAAGAATAATAATTGGAATTTTTGGTATTTCATTTCAAAAATTTACTTTCTATTATATCATTAGAAAGGAATGGTTATGCTGAATAGTACAGGCAAGAAAAAGTTGTATGTTCCTATTTAAGTTATGGACCTACAGAGTATTGTTTTTTTCCCAATTTTTCCAATATTTTTTTTGGCGGCTTTTTATAACGCCGACGAATGAAAATGAAATATCACAGTAGTAGCAACTGTTATCAAGTGACGTATGGTTTCCATAGCCAACTTTTCAATTTTTGGCTTTCAATTTGCTTCCACGGCCTACTCGGTGAATTTCAATAATAATTTTTTTCTGATCTAGTTTCTGGTTAGATACCAACTTGTGATATGTCATTAGAAAGGGAATTGAATGCTGAATAAAGCGAAAAGAAAAAAAAATAGGGTTTTCATTTAAAATAAGTAAGTTGATGTTACTTCCGGTCAGACCGGCAGTTAACTTCGAGATGTCAATATGCTCAAATTCTAGCACTTATGTCATTATATTGACGCTCCAAATTTCACAAACCTACTTCATACAATAACTGAGATATTCCGTAGGCAATACTTCCGTAGCCACCCGGTATTTTGATTTCCAGCATCAAATGGTCTTTTATATATTTCACAATTGCTTAGTGACACAAGCACACAAACTAACGATATACAAAATTATTTCAGAATTTACCCTTTATTCACGAAAAAACACTCCAATAAGCCAAAAACGGTAACAAACGGAGATGTTTTGTTGTTGTACTGTCATATTTGACATTTGATATTTCAAATGTAGCGTTGCCGTACTGACCAGACTCTATCAACAATGAAGAATCTCTGTTTGACGACGGAAATTCTATCGTTTTTACATGCTCCCAACAAGCTTCAATGAACGTTTCACTTGCCTTCTTATTTCTACAGATTTTATCCAAGACAGTATTGTTACGAGATTGATAAAAGCCCCCTAGCTGCGCCGCTGAGTCCATTACTCGATACATCAATTCCAAGAAGTGTTTATTTGGATGGATCGTTTTCTGTACCGCATAGTCTAGATAACGGAGCTGCCGCGTCATCGCTCAATTCCTGGAAATGTGTAGAAGTTCTCCGTTTTGAGTATTCTCGAATCTTCACGTTTAATCCAGTCCACATGATGAGCGCCTATATAAACGGAGACGTTTGACTGGGAAGGAAGTTTTTATGAAGAGAATTATTTAAGAAGATTAGAAAGTGATAATAAGCAGAAGTGTTTGGTATATTTAGCTAGTTGTATTGTTGTATAGATAGATCTAAGTGTTTTATTAGTCAGTGAAGTGTTGTATGTTTATTTATAGTGAAGTTAAAAAAATAAACAGTTTGGTAGTGTGCTCGGCCTATTATTTAGCAAAACGTAACAGTGGTGTCCGAAGCGGGATATTAGTGAAAAACAGAAACTATTTATAAACTATTTATGGTGAATACGAGGAGTACATCGTACGATACGATGGATTGTGAAATTTATCCAAAATCAATTTGCGGATTTGGAAAGAAGGCGCCAGGAGGAAAAACAAGAAGAATTAACACGTCGGTTGGAGGAAAAACAGGAACGGGAAGAGGCACTCCAGAAAATTTTCGAAGAACAGAGAAAAGAGCGAGAAAATGAAAAACAAGATGAGGAAATGAGACGGTTGGATGAAAAGAAAGAACGAGAAGAGGGACTCCAGAAAATTCTCGAGCAACAAAAGAATGAATTGGAACGAATAGAAAATCAAAGGAAATCAGACTTCCAGAAGGTTCTAGAACATCAAGACAAGTTCTTCCAACATGTATTACAGAAAAACAAAGTACAAATGGAGGAACTGAAAGAAGAACTGAAAAAAGAACTAAAGGAAGACATCAAGAAAATTGACGATGAGCTTGATAAGAAAGTGAAAGGACTCGAAAACCAGGTAGCTCTCCTTAAAAACCAAGATCGGCGAGACAGGGTTGCCACATCAGGAATTTCCGTAAAACCACCGACTTTTGATGGACAGTCCTCTTGGTCCATGTATCGCCGACAATTCGAAGCTGCAGCAGTGGCTAATGGATGGGGCGAAGAAGAAAAAGCTACTGCACTTATAATAGCTTTGAGAGGGCCATCGAACAGCAAAATAAATATAAAGACCTGATTACTGCATTAGAGTTGCGGTATGGCGATCAACATTGAGAACAACTGTATCGGGCTCAAATGAAAACGCGCACTCAAAAATCAGGTGAGAGTTTGCAAGAATTTGAAGCGGATGTGAGACGCCTAATTCAGCTGGCTTACCCAGAAGCACCGGGAGAATTCAAGGAACAGCTAGCGGTGCAGTTATTCATAGATGGACTCAGAGACACTGAAATCCAAAGGACTCTGCGATTGACACACTTCGAGAGGAGTAGTGATGCCTTGGTACGTTCTCTAGAAGTTAAGGCGGTCCTTAACTCCTTGAGTCCGAAAGTACGAGCGGTTTCAATAATAAAAGAACCCGAATAATGAGCAAGCACAGTTACGTGTTTATTGGAGAAGGTTCTGGATGCGCTCAGATCTTTGAAAAGCGGAATGAGCACTCAGGATAACAGGGCTTGCTATCGATGTGGAACATTGGGACATTTTATTAGAGACTGCAGGGTAAGAATGCCACAACGTTCGCTCTCACCTGTGTAGACAAGGTCTTCCAGTGAGTCCTCAAATTGGCGGCAGGAAAAATTTGAATCAGACAACATTTCGGGGCGCATACCGGCTAGCAAAGATATAGCCCCCAGGGTCATACCAGTGAAGAGAATGAGAACCAAATTGATATCGGGGCACATGCCGACTAACAATGATGAATCCCCCGAGGCCATCCCAGATAAGAGGCTAAGAATAACTGAATTGCCTAACAATACAGATACCTTGTCCAGAAGACCTGATTCGGAAAATTGTGAGCGAATTGTACGTCGCAGAGGGATCAACCAGGTGAGATTAATGGTTGACGACAATTGGACCAAAGCGAAAATGAGGAAGGACCAAGAAGGTGATTCAAACATTGCAGATTTTCTACGATGGAAGGAAAGCGGAGCGGAAAGACCCACTTGGAAGGAAATCTCCTTACGATCACCAGGTTTCAAGGCATTGTGGGCACAATGGGATTCCCTGATAATTGAGAATGGTCTGTTGAAGAGAGCTTGGGAATCGACCGACGGCAGAAAAGTGATTTCTCAATTGGTTGTACCTAGGTCGAGGATAAATGATGTCTTGGAGGAGATCCATGGCAGCAAATCAGGTGAACATTTTGGAGTGAATAAGACCATGGATAAAATACGGCAGAGATTTTACTGGGTCCAATGTCGTGAAGATGTAGAGAGATGGTGCCGAAGATGTCTGAAGTGTGAAGCAAGCAAAGGTCCCAAGACAAGATCGAGAGGAGAAATGAAACAATACAATGTAGGTGCTCCCTTCGAACGAATCGCCATCGATGTAGCAGAACCGTTTCCGATGACGAATGATGGCAACAAATACATCCTCGTTGCCATGGATTACTTTAGCAAATGGGTTGAAGCTTATGCCTTGCCTAATCAAGAAGCCTCCACTGTTGCAAGAGCTCTGGTGGATAACATGTTTTCAAGGTTTGGAGTCCCAATGGAGCTACATTCCGATCAAGGAAGAAATTTTGAATCAAATTTATTCAAGGAAGTTTGTGAATTGATGGGAATTAGCAAGACCAGAACAACGGCCCTCCACCCACAGTCTGATGGCATGGTTGAAAGGTTCAACAGGACTATGGAAGAACATCTTTCCAAAGTAGTAGAGGAGCACCAAAAGACCTGGGATCGACATCTTCCACTATTCTTGATGGCTTACAGGGCCTCTGTGCACGATTCCACAAAGCTCACTTCAGCCAGCATCATCTTTGGGAGAGAACTTCGGTTGCCCTGTGACTTGGTGTTCGGATCACCAAGTTCTGAAGAAAGAGAGGTACAGGATTATGCAGACGAACTGCGAGATAGCTATAATGGGATCCACGAATTTGCAAGAAAAAGATTGAAGATAACTAGTGACAGAATGAAGGCTCGATACGATCTTAAGGTCAATACTGGTGGATTCAAAGAAGGAGATCGAGTATGGCTGTACAATCCTCGTCGTAAGAAAGGATTTTCTCCTAAATTAACACCATCTTGGGAAGGACCATATACGATAGTGAAAAGAATAAACGACGTGGTCTATAGAATTCAACGCAGCCCGAGAGCGAAAATGAAGGTCGTTCACCTAGAGAGACTCAAACGTTATAATGGAGACAACGACACATTGTTTGATCGGGACGATCAAAATTGAGAGGGGGATAATGTTACGAGATTGATAAAAGCCCCCTAGCTGCGCCGCTGAGTCCATTCCCCGATACATCAATTCCAAGAAGTGTTTATTTGGATGGATCGTTTTCTGTACCGCATAGTCTAGATAACGGAGCTGCCGCGTCATCGCTCAATTCCTGGAAATGTGTAGAAGTTCTCCGTTTTGAGTATTCTCGAATCTTCGCGTTTAATCCAGTCCACATGATGAGCGCCTATATAAACGGAGACGTGTGACTGGGAAGGAAGTTTTTATGAAGAGAATTATTTAAGAAGATTAGAAAATGATAATAAGCAGAAGTGTTTGGTATATTTAGCTAGTTGTATTGTTGTATAGATAGATCTAAGTGTTTTATTAGTCAGTGAAGTGTTGTATGTTTATTTATAGTGAAGTTAAAAAAATAAACAGTTTAGTAGTGTGCTCGGCCTATTATTCAGAAAAACGTAACAGTAATTTTGGGTTTTTATATTTTGAATATCATCTGTAGGTAAAATTCATCAAGAAACCTGAGTGAAAACGTGTTATTGAAACATATGACTATTTGTAGATATAGAGGACTATGAACCTCACATACTTCACAGCTGTTCAGTCAATGAAAATGAAACAACCTCATTACTCAATGAAAATTATATAGTACCTACTTGGCTACTGTTTTACAAATCTCGTGAATGAATAATTCAAATTGTGAATTTAAACACTCATTAAATGAAACAATATCTTCACTTTCGTTAACACAGCAACTCTTCCGTGTTATTATGTAAACACATGTTTCACACTATTCTCCTTGAAATTCACCCATTTGAAATATTTGTAAACAAGTTGTTTTTTTTTTCAGATACTTATTAACAGGAGTTCCGAGGGGTGCACCTTACAGAGATCTGTGCCGAGCAATTTTGGAGGAGATGCCGGCCACTGGAACAGGTAACGCGATTTCAAAAGTTGGGCGAATCTGAATTATTCCAATTCGTTTCTTCTTGTACTTTCACTAACACGGTCTTCATACATATTAACTAATGTTATTTCAGAGGGGCCAGACTTTCAATTAGGAGCAACCAGAGTATTCCTTCGTGAGAGTCTCGAACGTCAGTTGGAAGTGAAACGAGGAGAATCCCTAAGGGGAGCCGCAGTGGTAATACAAAAGAACATCCGCGGATATTTGGCAAGAAATAAGTACAAACGATTGAAGAGGAGTACCGTAACTATCCAGAAACATTGGAAGGGATACAGGCAACGAGGACAATACGAGAAATTCCGAAGAGGAATAGTGAAAGCACAAGCGTTGTATAGAGGAAGATTGGAACGCAAGAGGTTCGTACAAAGAAAAGCCGAATTCAGACGGAGAGTTGAAGCTGAGAAGGTGGCAAAAGAGCGGGCAAAGCAGAGGGCTGCTAGAGAAGCCCAGCTTCAAGCACAAGCCCAGAAGTCAGCTGCGAAGGTTACGTCGAAGGCTAGCATCAACCATCTGGAGATTCCCGCTGAACTAGCCTTCATATTTTCCAAGTTAGACGGCTACACACCCTCACACAACGAGAAGAACCTCATTAAAGTTCTTGGGGGAGTTATTGGATCGCCTCCAGCGCTCAGCCTCCCAAACGATTTGCATCAGTACGAATTCGCAAAGTTCTCTTCGGTATATTTCAAAGGTGCAGACCTGCATATGAAAAAGGAACCGATCACGACTCCTTTCCTGTCCAAGGCAGCAGCTAGAGATGAAGATTTCCAAGATGCCGTGGCTCTTTTCAAACTCATTTTACGTTGGTCGAACGATCCCCAGCTCACTGGTGCGAGGGAAAAAGCATTGGCTGATTATATTATTTATAAAGGATTGGCTTCCAAGGGGCTGAGAGATGAGTTGCTGGTTCAATTGTGCAATCAAACCTGGAAGAACGAAAACTCTGAACGGATCTGGCAGCTTATGGCACATTGCTTGAGCTGTTTCCAGCCCAGTCCTCCACTCTACAAGTAAGTTCAACAGGTGATCTATGTTTAACGGTCATCTTCATTATTTTCTGCCCACAATACAAATCAATAGAAGACTATCCAAACAACAACTGTAGGTCACTTTCACTCAATGTGTATTTCACTAATACAGTTTGGTGTTCGTTCGTGATGATGCTTGATTTGTTGGCGTAAGTCGTGTTGCTCATTATAATCCTAAGTTTCATTACTATGACGATAGTATTGATTTCATGGAACAATGAAGCAGAAGTTTTACACTTTGTCTAACATACTGAATGAATTCATGGTATAGAATTGAAAAAATCTGCAATGAGAAAAAACCTTCTAGGTCTAACAATAAAATATAAATGGCTTATGGTGATGATCCAAAAATTATGCCAAATGAATTCATAGAGTATTTTTTTCAAGTTTCTCGTAACTATCGGTCCTTCATTGAATCTAACAATTTTTTTTATATCCCTAGCTATTATAAACATAATTGTTTCTTGGGATAATTAGGTACTACTACTACTACTATTTAGCAAAAAGTATAAAGAATATTAGAAAATGTTCAACACTATCACTGAAATGTTTGAACTCTTTTTAAATTGAAGAAACCACTGAAAGTGAAATTAAAGATACCATAAAGTCCTTAAAAACAAACAAATTCCCTGGAAATGAAAAAATTACTAGAGAAGTTTTGACAAATCACTGAAATAATATCTAAACCTCTACCCAATAAATTTTATTTTTACAACAGGCATTTTCTCAAAAACTTTCAAAGTAGGCATCATAAAAACAATTTATAAAAGAGGCAAAAAATTATGCGTAAAAAGTTATAGACCAATTTCATTTATATCTTATCCAAAATATCTGAAAAGATGTTAACGAGGTGTTGTTGGGGTTAGGTCTCTATAGAAAACCCACTATTTTTCAATAAGCCTTATTGAAGGTTAACAACACCTTGTTAACATAGATACAGAAGGTTTAAACATTACCATACATTTGAAAAGATATTGAAAATTCGAATTGAAAACCTTTTGGAAATACAAAACATTATAATATCAAATTTACAGTTTGGTTTAAAACAAAAATGTTTCAAGATGCTATTTGTTACCTTACAGAAAATAATGTATATAAATGCCTAGATACAAAAACTCCAACAGTTTGTATATTTCTTGATCTTGCAGAAGCAGTTGATAGTCATGAATTACTATTGCATAAATTGGATAAATTAGGGTTTTGCGGAATATCATACAAACTACTAGAAAGCTACCTCTCTGATTGAATTCGATATGTAAAAATCAATGAAAAAATTAGTAATCCAGGATAATTTGAATATGGTGTACCTCAGTACAGTACAGTCTCAGGCCCACTTTTATTCAGTATTCATCTCAATGACCTATTGAATCTTGAAAGTAATTATTTATCAGGCAGAAAGACATCAAAATAATCAGAAGTTAGTTTGATGATAATCAATGAATTTTTAAAAACTAAATATTTGTTTCGTCATTTTAATATATTATTATTATGTAAATGACTTCATTTTCTCATTTTAATTCAGTCCTTACTTCAATTGAAACTTCGTAAAGCTTCTGGTTTATCATTGTATTGATTATCATTGATTTTATACTGTACTCACTATACAGGGTGTCCCGAAACTATGGTGCCAAATTGAAACAGAAGATTCCTCTTGAAAAATAAATAGGACTTTCCTAATATTTCTCTTCTCAAATGTCGTCCGTTGCAGAGATACAGGGTGTTGAATATGAAAAAATAAAAGTGATTTTTATTCATAACTTCCACAGTTCTAAAAGTTTCTGAAAAAAAATTTTAAGAATATTTGTGTTCAATAGGTGCTTCATTTCGAAAAAGAAAACACATTTTCAGTTGTTACCAGTGGCGTACTAGAAGGGCATCATGGTTCCTTTTCTCCCCTATTTTTTACACCACTGGTGAAATCAGTAAAATTAATAAGTTCTTGCATTTTCCTTTCAATTTTGAGTAAAAAATGTTTACTTGTTTCATTTCAGAAAAATCAACCGTTTTCAAGATAATTGCGGTTTTATGAATACAAACATAACTAGTAATGAAAAAAATGTTCGGTTGAAGTAAATTTTACAATCCTAATTACTGGTTAAACTTACAACTAGTTATTCTACCAAAAAAATCTTGCAGAGGTACAGGGCGTTGAAACTGGAAAATAAAAAGGCAACTTTCATAGTTACAAAAAAAAACAACCAAGTTTGAAGGTATGCCTTTCTTCAATGGGTGCTCTATTTTTGAAAGAAATCAGTTAGATGTAATTTGGACCAGTAATCGGTATTGCAAAATTAATTTCTGCCGAACAAATTTTTCGTTACTAGTATGTTTTCATTCATAAAAGCGTAATTATCTTGAAAACGGTTAGTTTTTCCGGATTCAAACATGTATACATTTTTACTGAAAATTCAATGAGGAATGCGAAAAATA
Source organism: Chrysolina americana (assembly GCA_958502065.1). NCBI lineage: Eukaryota > Metazoa > Arthropoda > Insecta > Coleoptera > Chrysomelidae > Chrysolina > Chrysolina americana. The sequence continues at coordinate 16,232,706 of OY293411.1, read as the reverse complement.
TATAATTTTCCTGATTTTACCAGTGGCGTAAAAAATAGGGGGAAAGGGACCATGATGCCCTTCTTGTACGCCACTGGTAACAACTGAAAATGTGTTTTCATTCTCTAAATAAAGCACCTATTGAACACAAATACTCATTAAATTTTTTTTGAGAAATTTTCAGAACTGTGGAAGTTATGAATAAAAATTATTTTTAATTTTTCATATTCAACACCCTGTATCTCTGCAACGAAAGACATTTGGGGAAAGAAATATCAGGAAAGTCTTATTTATTTTTCAAGAGGAATCTTCTTTTTGAATTTGGCACCATAGTTTCGGGACACCCTGTATATTATGTATTGCAAATAAACTCATTATTATTATTTTTGCATAACACAAATAAATTTTCGTTTTCGAATTCGTTTCGAATCTTAATTGGGTAGAGATTTTGAAAAAATACCCAATTCATTTTCTTTAAATGACAAAAATCATAACAGGTATTATAGTAAATCTTACATTGTTTTTTGTTACACTTGATATTTCAAACGCATATTGTGAAAATATTTATTTGCGAAATTCGAAAAAAGTGTTTTTGAAAAGAGGATTGAACAATTTTTTCAACGATCTGGCACTTTGACTCTGACCCCAATGCCATTTAAAATTTTAAGTTGGTGCCCCCCGCGCCATCTATAGAGCAATAACCATGTGTTTGATTTCAAAGAGTAGTATCGGTGATTTCCTCCTTATGGTTTTTTCATACTTGTCAAACCGTTCAAATGTTAACAGGAGAGGGCTATCAAAAGCCGTACTGTATATTATACAGTGCCATCTATAAGTTCCAGAGCCAAATTTAAATCAGAAAAAATCGGGAAGACTGGATTATTTAATCTATTTTTCATTTTTAATAATAACAATCTCACTCATAAACACTCTCATATGTGTTTTTGCCATACTCATTATTTTCACAATTGACTTCTTCTTCAATCCAAGATTTTAACTTTATGGACCCATCCCTAAAGCGATGCCTTTCATTTATGATTGACACTTTTGAACTGCTTATTCCAGGTACCTATTGAAATTCATAACGGATTATGCTCCTCCGAATTTGAAAGAAACCATCCAGAGAAAGTTGACAAGAAGTATACAAAGAGCGCCGCATCCGAGAATGTTTCCTCCGAGTTTGTTAGAATGGAGAAGTATTCGACAACGAACTAATACTGCCCTGACGTTGACTCTGTCAGATCAAACTCTGTCGACAGTGAATGTCGATTCGTGGACAACTTGTGAGGAAGTAAGTATATGGTTTATTACAATTCGAAAAAAATTTTAGAAGTCCTCAACTAAAAACGAACTTTCTATAGACAACTTTTGTGAAGTTAGAATGATTTATATACCTATTGGTAAGTCTGGATTCCCACATAAAAAAAATCTCATCAACAAATAATTTCTGCAGGCATTTCTGAAATATCGAAAAAGTGAAATTTTGTTCACTTATGGTAGGCTGATGGTTATCAGGGATCATCTAGTAATTCTCATATTATTTTAAACATGGTTCTCATTTCATTCAATAATCATGTCTTTCTTATTGTATAATAAGAGACTATTCCTGCAGGATATCTACTGTTTTACTGGTGCATTAGTTTTACCACGATCCACATAACTGTAATGAATTTGAACCCAATAGAGTAAATCGGATTTTATATGCCCGAGAGAACCTCATTACATATTTCAAATGGGGACTTGTCAGAAAAATTTGAATTTTCCTCCTTTATCTCTTCTGGCCTTTCCTCTACAATCCATTGCAGGAAATCTGTAACAATGTCTACTCCCTCAACAGTTTCTAATTAATCAGCTTACTTTATTCATTATTATTTTGAACCCGTTCTGAATTGCAATCTGTTTCAATAAACTCATCAATTCTTCCTCAATTGAGATCTTGAATAATGATCTGAATAGATGGATGTTAGACAAAAACAATTTGGCTAAGAGTTTTTAATGTAATCTAATTATATCGATCATCAAAATACAGATCAATCCAGCTAGAATTAATTCATGGAATGAAATGATGAAGTGAATTTTATTGCATTATTTAATGGAGAATACAATACAGCTGAGTACCAGCAAAAGTTACTTCTTTGGTATGCAACTAACTCACCTACTACCGATTTGAAACAAGACTGCCGTTTGACCGATATTTACCTCTGAAATTGCTTTCAGACCAGGTTATGGTTTCGATATGGGGGTTGTTCCATAATTAAGAAACTAATTAAACTAACTGTCATTTCCCTATTCAATTTGCTCAGGTATTAAATATTTTATAACTCAGATATCCTCACCTTATGAGAAAAAAACACATATCGAAATTATTTCAAGTAATGAAGAAAAAATTCTTAATATCTACACAAATCGATTGTATTCCCACTAACTGCTCAAGTGATATCAATAACTAGCTCTCAGTCCATGTAGGAATAACTGCACCGCTAGCTGTTCCTTGAAATCTACCGGTGCTTATAGGTGAGCCAGCCGAATTATAGAGATCTCATATCTGCTTCAAATGCTTGCAGACTCTCACCCGAATTTTGAGTGCGCGTTTTCATTTGATTCTGATCCAGCTGTCCTCGATGTTGATCACCATACCATTACTCTAATGCAACAATCAGATTTTCACATTCAGTTTGCTGTTCGATGGGTATTGTCTGCAACATATGTAACGCAGGCCCTCTCAAAGCTACTATAAGTGCCGTAGCTTTTTCTTCTTCGACCCATCCATTAGTCATTGCCGCAGCTTCAAATTGCCGGCGATATATGGACCATGTCTCAACGATATTTGTTCTTGAGGAGAGCTATCCGGTTTTTGAGTCCTTTCACATCCTATCGCACTGTATCCACTTTCTTATTAAGTCTTATTGAGCACATCGTCGATTTTCTTGACGTCTCCCTTTAGTTCTTCTTTCAGTTCCTCCATTTGTACTTCGGTTTTCTGTAATATATGTTGGAGGAACTTGTTTTGATGTTCTAAAACTCTCTGAAAGTCTGTTTTCCTTTATTTTTCTATTCGTTCTAATTCGTTCTTTTGTTGTTTCTGGAGTGCTTCTTCTCGTTCTTGTTTTTCATCTCCTTACTCTTTTATCTGTTCTTCGAGAATTTTCTGGAGTACCTTTTCTCGTTCTTTCTTTTCATCCAACCGTCGCTTTGCCTCTTCTTGTTTTTCCTCCTGCCGCCTTCTTTCCAAATTCGGAAATTTATTTTGGATAAATTTTACAAGATTATTACAAAGTTAATATACATGGTTATCAACTTTACAAGGCCGATATGTAGCAAATAACGGATGTGGTTGAATTTTTTTCTGTATATTTGTTTTAATTTTCTGTTATAATAATAATTACAAAGTTGTTTACTGCACCTACAATAATTATGATCCCAGTTCCTCCGCCATAATTTGAATAAAAGTCCACCACAAAGTATATTCTACTTATTTTTTGATGCAACAACGTGTTTACGTATATCTGAAAAACAGGGTTACGTTTTGAATGACTTATAATATACTTGAATGTGCAACAAGTGAAGAAAATATTAATTTTTTAGGAAAAAATTCATACTTTTTAAAATGTTCTTTCTTCAACCTGATTTTGACCAATAAAATTTTGAAATTTCTCAGTTGAATACGAGTAGAATCTAAAAATATGAATTTGATAAAAGAATTAGGTAATTTTATTTGTTACAATATCAAAAATTGTTTTCAAAAAAACGTTGTTCAGGGGCTCTATTGTCGAGATCATGCGAGAACATTTCCAAACATTTAAAGTAACATAGAGCGATACAGACACTGCTCGTTGAAAAGAGATATATCGAACTCGTATACGTTAAATCTCCAGATCCAGAATAGACCCCCAGAATTGAAAATCGCGTTCAGATAGTCACATCCATCTACGTTGAAAATAATATGAATTCAATCTCTTTGGTTTCCAGAGAAGGCAAACATTTATTGCGGCAAATATGTTCATTCCTGACAATAATCAAAATGAGTGTTCAGTTTCTTTTCATATATCATGCTGACTCAATTTAAATAGTCAACCTCTCTCTCTCTTTATACTTCATCAAAGCGTCTACATCTTTCAGAACCTCAAGAATAGAAAATTTAAATTGAAAAAAAAAATTCAAATTGTTTAAAATTGTTTTTTCCGTTAACCATCTGTCATCCCCCTACGATCGACAGCCCTCAGAATTTGAAACTTGTGCGAGCCAAGGATTAACGAGGTCTTACCTTTTACTCTGCGATTCCTAGCAGTTATAAAATAAAATAATTTTTTCAAATTCCCTGAAATGTTATTATTGATTGAATGACAATTAAGTGAAGATTTTTTCTACCTTGGGTTCAAAAGATGCACTTCTGTCCGTGTATACCGGGTGATACCATGATTAATTAGATTGCACCATTAAATTTTCAGATATGGAGAGATCAATTTTGAATATGTTGAGACAATTTTGTTATACCTATGATGGGGAACTGTCACTTTGCTAGAATTGGTTTGATATATAACGGAATATGGAAAAAGTAAGAGTTACGTAGAATAATAGGTAGTCTGAATAACAAACATATCTTCAATAAATGAAACATGAACTTTACAGCCTTTGTCATCAGTTGAGCTTCATTTGATATAATGTTTTTTCATTGATCGATTTTGATTCGAGAACGACAATATTACAAAGCGATTTTTGTTTTTCGAGTGACTCTGACCGTCATATTATTTGAACACGATATCTAGAAGTGTCTTTTAGATAGGAATGTATGAATGAATTGTGTTTAAAAATTGTTTTTTCCCTTCCAGGCTGCTTCGTTAGCAGTTTCCTCTCTTGGCGTAACCTCTGATGGATGGACAGTCGTTCTAGATGATTCGGGAGTGATAGCTGAAGGAAACGGTTCGGATTACATAATGGATTTGGTTTCGGAGCTGGAATTATGTCCAGCCTTCCCAGTATCCAGATCTACCAGACTCAAAGCTGGTTCCAAACACAATTCATCAATCGAGATGGACCATCATATTATGACTTCTCCCAACAGACCACAGGTTCCACCCCCAGAACCACCCATTAATGTGAGCCGCAAAGTATCTAGAGAAGTGATTAGGGAAAGAGAAATGGCCAGAGATAGAGAAATAGCGAGAGAAAGAGAAATGGCAAGAGAAAGAGAAATTACTAGGGAAAGAGAAATGACTAGGGAAAGAGAAATGGCTAGAGAAAGGGAAATGGCTAGGGACAGAGAAATGGCGAGAGAAAGAGAAATGGCAAGGGAAAGGGAAATGACCAGGCAGTCGCCCGTGCAACTCCAGAGCTCAAGGCACAGTTCGAGAAAGTCTTCAAGGGATACTCACGAATACTCTAGATCACCTCAAAGAGAGTCACCAATAGCCGCAAGTTCCCCGGGAGCTAGAAAAACTTCGCACGAAGCCTTGTCACGAAACTCGGCACTGAATGAAAGGTATTTCGATATAGAAAAAGCCCGCTCGAGAAGTTTGGATAACCTACTGAGCGAACCCGAACCGACACCACTAGCCGATCTGGGACTCAGCCAGTCTTCTCGGCTCAATGAAAGATATCATTCGGTCGAGCAGTTAGCTCCGATTAAGCCGGTCATGAGCAATCAGAATTATATGCCGAAACCAGAAATCGAGTTCGAGTATCCTGACGTGTCGAGTGTAAGTACTTCGCATAGAGGAGGCCCAAGATATATCAAGTCTGCGTATGCCGGGAAAAAAGCACCACCTGGTTCACACTCTAGCCGGGCCCATATTGAAAAGTCCGAATTTGGAGGGGTCAGAAGCTCAGCTATGTCTGACACCAGCGAAGCTCCAAGTTTAGCTAGTCATGTTAGAAGGGTGCGGGTTCCAAGTCAAGCCTCTGACGTTGACCAGTTCTTAGACGAACTGTTCAGTCCAGTTTTAGATGGTAATTTGGATGAGCTCAGCGACGCTAGATCTTTAGCAGCTAGTATCAAGGGAGGAGCAGTTTATGATGATGTTCAGGATTTGAATGAAGGATCCATCGATGGCTTAGATGAGTTTATTGACGATATACTGGAAGGCATACAGCATACCAAGGTAGATATGTCAAATGTTTGTGATGTAGTAGACAAAATCAAAGGAGGAGGTCATAGATCTAGAACCGATAGTCAAGGGAGTTCAGTGTTGGACAAAGAAGTTGAAAATCTAACATCACAGAAACATCAAACTCCACCTGAAGCAAAAACGAATGGTAACGTAGACGACTATATCAGTGATCTATTCAGGCCTATTTTCATCAACGATAGTTTGAAAAACCTGACCGAGAAGCACAATTTAGTCGAGAGTATCAAAGGAGGAGGAACTACGCAAAATGCCGCGGGAACATCGAGTTACAGCTATTCCCCAATAACTGCTCCAATTGTGAACCCGGCACAGCTGATGATGCCCATGTTGAGTCCCACCCAAGATGGTTTTATGCCGGTATTTAACATGCCAGGAGTAGGAATGCCCCAGAATGGTACAGACATCGCTGCCTATCAACAGAATTTGCAGCGGGCTTTTCTTCAATCTGCTATGGCACAGAATATTCAAATTCAGCAACAACTGCTGGCACAGAATCAAGCTCTACAGCAGTTGTTGACTCAACAAAATCCTGGTGTTTCCAGTGAGGGCAAAGTGACCGAGACAATTCAGACTACCGTTAAAGCTCAGGTGCACCAAACTAGCCAGCCAAATCCTACGCGAAAGTCGAGTTTCAAGTCGGCGAACAGTAACAGGAAGAGCAGTTCACCAAGCTCGTCGGAATTCAAGTCACGTAAAGCTAGCTCTGAATCGAATATGAGCATAATTAGCAGAAACGGTGTCGCTCCTCCACCTCCCCCGCCTCCAATGCCCCCACCACTTGACGCTACTGATCCCAGCGAAGTCCGTCCGTTCATGGACCCCTATGGCCGTGCGAAAACCGTTAGGATTGGAAAATGGCGGTGGCCGCCTCCAAATGACGGGACAAATCAAGAAACTGGGGAGAATTTCATGCACTTCAAAATGAGACAACATCAACGAAAGGTCACGCCTGGTAAAGACCAATCGCTGACCATCACCAATGGTCATAGTGGTCATAGTAGTGGAAACTTCAATAAGTCAGACCAACCGCCGGCCGAATGGGAAGAAGTTGAATTTGAGCCTATGGTGCGGGATAATGAACGGCTGAGTAAGAACTCGAAGCGAGCTTTCGAAATCGGAGCGTCCAGACCTTCTCCTGGCAGCGTGGGGAAGTTGAAACTCAGTTCAGAAATGAGACAAAGGCTAGAAATGGTGACAGCGAATCACTCTGTGAGGTCCACTAGCAGCAACGTCGATAAACCAGCAAGAGTGGTGAATAAACTGGAAGATACTAGGAAAATGATGTTGGAACAACAACTTGCCGGTATATGGGGGGATGAGTCAAGGAACAATAGTGGAAAATCAAGTCCAGATAATTCTCCACGAGTAAGTATTCTATTATCCGATGATTCTCATTAAACGTTTTTCTAAATATAATCAGCCCTATGCTGTATCACTTCCGTTAAAAATAACGTCATCGCTATTCGTCATTTCCGTTATTTTGCGAATAACGGTGACGTTATATTTAACGGAAGTGATACAGCATAGGGCTGAATATTCACTCACGTCAAAGTGATTTCATTGCTTTTATTAAATTCATTATTATGTGAATCAAAGTTGGTTCATATTCACCTTGAACATTTGAAATGACAATACAAAAATTTCGAAAGTAGGTTCAAATGTAGATTTTTGAAAGTTATACCAATCAGTGGGGATATTCTATTAGGCGTTGGAATATCATTAATTTTTTTGAAATATTTATAAGATTTGCCAAAATTTTACCAATATCAATTTTTATTTCATTCATTTCATTATAATTACTATAAAAATTAATTATAGCGGTGTCATTAGCAAACAATGATAGTATCCCTTCAAGAGTCAATTTCAATAAGAAGTTTATATAGATTAAAAACTAAACCATACTAGGAATAGAACCTTGTGGTACACCACAATTTATACCTTCCAAAGGACTTTGATTGTTTTTAAAAAACCTTAATGTTTTTCGAAACGTATGTAGTTTTGAAACCATTCATGTAGACTTTCTCTAACAAAAATATTATAAATTGTTTTGAATATCGCCAAATGCTTCACAAAAATCTTATGATAAGATGGTAAATTCCTGATCATTGACAAGTTGACTTTGAAATTTGTTGGACGCTAAGCTCACTTCTGGTAAGCAGTCGAGTGCGGTAAAGTATCTTTCTGTATGAGTTAGGATCAAGTTTTTCGGACAAGCGCAATCTTATGTAGCGCTCTAAAAAAACTTTCGCGTGCGGTAAAAATTCTTCCCGCACTAGTGCATGTACTAAGTTACAAATGTATTGTGTTATGGTCAGTGGTCATTACATAATGGCATTACTCAAATTCAACAATATTAAATTGATCGTCGGAAAACTTTTATACAGTAGATCACACAATTTTGTTGTCAGTTTTGTGAAAGATGAGTATCAGAGGACACAGTTCGTTTGTTCAGAAGAAGAATGTAGTTCAGAAAAGAATGTTCTGAGTGGGGTTCCACAGTGATTAATCTTGGACTTATATTCATTTCCTTTTATATATGTAAATTTGACGGGATATATCAAAATGTTTGTAAATGACATACCAATAATATACAGTGGAAAAAATTTGGGAAATGATAACGATAAAATATCACCATGGTTGATATCACATAAACTAACATTGAATTTTGAAAAATATTCGTTCATATTCATCCCAAAAAAAACTTTTGATATTGATTCGGAAGGTACTATTAGATTGAAAAAATAAAATCAAAACATTTTGAGGTTTTGATGAAAAAGATGTCTGCAATTATTGAAATTCGTTTCAAGATAAAAATTTTTTACCCCTTCAACATTTCGAGAGCATTTATTTTTTGTTATTTTATTGCAAATTGCAATATATGATTCCTAATAGGGGTGCAGCAACGAATTCCTTCCTCAGACCACTGAAGATGCTACAGAATGCAATTATCAAATGTTCATTCAAACTGTACTATTATGAGACAACTACTAATTTATGTAAGAAATAAGCCTCTGGATATTTGAGGAAATTGTGTACCTTCTTTCGCGTACTTAAAAACAACATGAAACATTCTAATTTAATATTTAAAATTAATAGGGATCAACATAATTATCCAACCAGATGTTTCAATAATCTAACAAGGAATAACACAAAGGCAAAAAAGTAAAGAATCAAGTCTATATAACGGAATAAAATTTTACTATGAATTTTACCCAATGATTCGAAAAAATGGTTATGAAAAGAAAATGATTCATTGAGTTGAAAATAGAAAATAATAAATATTTTCTGATTCCATCATTCTCAGTTTAATAACGTTAGGATAGATACATCTTGTCGAATTCAATCATTTGTTCGATTTCTTCTTTTTTTATCCCCCTCAAACAAATACAAAATATAATTTATTTTCTCTTGAAATTAAAGCATATTTTTTGACTTCGATTATTTGAAAAAGTATCGAGGGCTCAAAATAAGTTTTATTTATTATGGCTACATTGAATATTATTCCATAATACTCTTGAAGATAGAAGCGGTGAATGCCACGAAGTACATCAATTTGATATCGAACTCATCGACTGAATTGTATTTTCATCAATATTATTATTATAAGTATTATAATAGATGATGTATACTGACCTAATATAATTCAATATAGGTATCGTTACATTTTACCCAATATTCATGGTCCGATTGGCATACCATATGAGAACAAGTACGTTTAACAAGGATTATGTAAAATGAATTTCACTGCATTCTCAAATTCAGTGGAATCAGTTGAACATCACATTAATTATATCAATTTGCATTATTGAAAGTGATTCTGAAGTTAATGCTGTTAATTTCGCGATCCATCATTCTTCCAATTGAGACGTGTTATAACGACCTCAACATCTTAAGATACATTTTGAAAACTTTGCTATTGGGTTTCTTTGTTTCCTGTCAGTTTGTTGATTCTCGAATGTATTCATATATTTGCCTATTTCCAGATTTCCCACAACGGTAACAAATCTCCGACGACACAAAGTTGGGCGAGCTCCAACTGGAAACCGGGACCTCCCCCTCCACCCATAGGACCGAGTTCGTTACCGCCAGCACCTCCAGGTCCGGCGCCGCCTCCACCAGTCGTCCGCCCCAACCAGCCACCACCACCGGTAGAGCCGATCAGAGAATCCTCTTTCATGGCTCAGAGACAAGACAGAGACACATTCGGGGTGCATCAGAACCGAGTGACCCCAAGTTCGAAACGGAACTCCTTCAGTGCCAATTGGGACGTGCAAAGCAGCTTGACCCAAGATACGACGGACGATGGGGTCGGATGGGGAAAAGATATGAACAAACGCGACGAGAGAAGGGATAGTTGGGATCTAGGCGAGACCACTACCAATACGTCTGTCGATGCCAGACACATGACGGAGATGTGGGACAGGGAAGAGAGGAAGTTCGAGAAGAGCAAGAATGTTCGGAAGGAGATGATGCGTCACGATGCTGCCGAAAGGCCAACGTTCAAGACACACATGTTCAATAAAAGCGCCCAAGAAAGAGAAAAGAAACATTCTGTGGCATCCACACAAATGACTGATAAAACGGAAAGAACCGAGGGTGAGTCTTATTTCGGAAACTATTCATAGGCGACATTAATATTGAAACTAAAGGAAAATGCTAACGGTTTATTCGAATTTGAAGTAATTGTAAAATTTGTTGTTTCATTGGAACCAGACGCTCCCAGATCGGCACAGCTGCTGATAGTGCTGGAAGACGCCGACACATTAGAACCTTGTATTTTTTCTGCAATTTGTATGTTGTTATGCACCGATTCTTCTAGGTATCTTTCTGCTTCCTTCGAGGACATCCATCCTCCGTGACGCATCTCAGGCAGTGACCGGTGTAGAACGCTGGTTCCTCCAATTTCAAAAATATTGCAATTCTTGAAGGTATCTTCAACAACTATTTATTCCCACACACTGGCTGGTACACCTCCCATTTTTGTAAAAAAAAAGCGGCTAGAACTAGTATTCTTTGGTCTCAAAGACTATGTATTTTTTACACAAATTGATCGGTTGAATGGAAATCCTTCTTCAAGTATGGTGAAATTTTTCGATTTCTTGGTAAGTATGTGGCAAAACTACGTGAGAATATTACCCTTCGTCTTGATTATTTTCTATTTTCAATTCAACTAATCATCGCATCAACAAGCACCACTAATCCCCATTATCAAAGCCACTTTCATCAACGAGTACTCGTCGTCGGGAGCTTCCTTCAAAAACTTCTCTATTTCAGGTCGTTCTAATGTCTTGGACTTCTTTGGTTTTATACCTGTGATTTGCTTTTAAGAAAGCTCGTTAGTTAGCCATATTTTGAATTTATTAGCCTTATTTATTTATTTATTTCGATTCTTTTATAAAGGTAAATAGTCGAGCGAAGCTTCAAGTATTTGGTTCATAGTGACGATGGGGCAAATTTTTTTTGCAAGTGTCAAAATTTATTTAAACATTTGCTAACAATTTATCATGCCCGTGGCAACCAAACAAACCACCTGCTTTGACCAAAATGTAAAAATATCTGTATAAATCTTTCTTGAGGGACTTATTTTCAACCTAACATACTAGTACCATAAATAACTATTTATGACACAAGTTCGTAAAGTAGGGCTTTTTTGTATGAGCGTTATGTTTGTTGAATGCGGTGCAGTAAATGAAATACATTTACGAAAGTGTATCATACAAAGTTTTTTTCTACGAAAGTTATTATATTGGAAAATTGTTGCAATTGTACTATTAAATTGAATGTTTTATCTTTTGAAGTTTTCAATTTTCATCGTGTCATCAATTAATTATCTCCAAATGAAGTTTGACTCTGTAAAAATATAATTTTCAGTCATATTCAATAGACATACGATGACGTTTTTTTACCTATTCCCTCAGCCATTTGACGTAATGATATTGAACCTGGTACCACTAGATTCATAATGATAACTCCTAATAAAAATGAAAAGATATACTTGGTGCCCCATTAAAATATATCACCATTGTTAGTTTTACTCAAATGAGAATAACCCTTTATAATTCACGTACGGTTATAAACTTGACTATCGGAAGAAAACGAACTATTTCAGGATTTTATTAATTTTTTTCTGTGACGGGAAAAAATTTTTACATTTTTTCTCTGTTGCCACACGGAAAAAAATTATTGTAACAGTAACCAGAATTTTAACCAGAATTCAAGTTAGTATAGGCACAACCAGAAATATTGTTACTATAAATAGTTGTATATTGTTAGCTCCAAATTGGTCTGATAACCATTTCTGTATTGTTCCAATAACTACATCATTACATGGTCACCCTAACCAGATTCATGTTGTCTTCCCAACAATATCATAGTGTTATCCTCACAATAAAATATTGCAGTCCGTCCAGTATTTCATAGTTATTATAACTATATTATATTGTAATGCTAACTGAATAGTTCCGTTATCTCATCAATATGATATTGACCATTGAATCAGATTATCTTGTTATCCTAACAAGATTATATCGCTATTCTACATATTATCATCGTTTCATTGTATCCTAACCAGATTATATTGTTATCCTGACTGTACCGTACTGATATCATAACATCATCATACTGTTTTACTTACCCTACTACCTTGTCACCATTACTATATCATAATATTGTCACTTTCACTTCATTATAGACTATATCATATTTTTACTTCCACTATATAATATCGTTACATTAACAATATGGAATTTTCAACCCAACCATATCGTACTGATATATAAATTGTACACAGGGTGTTCCAGAACATGTGACCAATCTCCCAGATATGAATAGGATAATCCAAAATAAAGGGGATTAACATTAAAAAGGCACCTAAGATATCCGCACCTCAAAGTCAGAAGGTGGAACTTGTTTCCCAGGAATAGCTTCATTATGTTTTATGGAATTTGATGATTATATGTATACGAACCGAACTTTTCATGCCCAATATAGTTAATCTGAAAAAAACTGGAATACAAAGAATTGTCACTGGATTGGACTGCAAAGTTCAGTTGTTATATAGAATTTAATTTACATCCGAGAGATTAGCAACATGTTCTGGAATGCCCTACAACAAAAATGATTCAATTTCATTCTCGAATAGCTGAAGAAGGTTACTGTAAGATTGAAAGGGATATACAAAAATTATATTGGCCATAATATATAGTATATATTTTAAGATATAACAATCATATGATTATGAAACAGAATACTCTTTTGTGAGAAAACAAAAACATAAAATATCAATAACAAATGGTTACCAAAGGTCGAAACACATCACAAACAAAAAAAAAATGAATAAATAGAACTGAACTTTGAAATTGATAAGTGGTTAATCTGTCAGGAATCCTTCATATGTACTCCCACTGGCTGTGCTACATGAGGACGAAGTGGAAGGGGTTTCTACACGGTCACTTTCTCTTTCCTCTTCTTCTGATTCTCTGAGAATTCCCGATAAATTTGAAATGTCAAAAAGGAATGGCTGGCTTGCTGCCTGCTGGGTTGCCTGATGTGTTCGGTAGTGCTTGCAAAAAAAATTATGTTCGATTTGGATTGAAAGTGACTTAATTTTCACAGAACTCCCCAAAATGTATAATTTATCAGGAACATGTCTTTGGTTATTTCATTCCAGAAAGGTATGGTATTAAATATCCCAAATTATACATACTTATTGCTACCCTCTATAACGAGATAACATCGTTATCTCTACAGCAGTAACAATATCATATTGTCATCATCCAAACGAATTTTTATTGAAGCACAAGTAACAGTTCTAAATAGTTATACCCTATTTATATAGGTATTTATGTATTTAAATAGGTACCGATATTTTTGTAGACTGAAGGCTAATAAAAAATTCAATAATAATGAAACTGAAATTAAACTGTCTTCCTACCGAACAAAGTACAAGAAGAACTATCAAATTATTACCATTTAAGATGTAGATTATCACAAATATAACCAAAATTTCAAACCTATCGTATTAAGGAAATCGACTTACCTCTGAATATCGGCACAAGGTGATCTAATGACCATGATGTTAATACGTATTCAACATAATCCACCATTACTCGAATCTTGAAGCAGTGGAAGCTGACACAGTGGATTAAATCCTTTTGCCTGGCGTGCAGGGACACCACAAAATATAATATATACGTATAGGTTGCTGGTAACCAGATGCTCTGGTTACCAGCAAAATATCCATATAGTTAGTGATAGCTTTTGGCGCAAAAATGTATTTCTTGTGAGGATCACTGGGAATTTTGGTTATCATGACTATATCACTGGCAAAATTATATAGTTAGGATAGCTTTTGGCGCTCATGTGTATTTCTAGTATGGATCACAAAGAATTATCGTCGTACTAACTATAATCGCGTTGATTATACAGGGTTATGATAAAGTAATTCACAAAATTCATAAAACGTACAACGATCACTTTTGAAAAAAATGCAAAAACACGTCAAACTGTTTTTTTTATTCCGCATCTTTTGACATAAGTTACAAAAATAACACGTCAAAGTTGTCAAAGTTATGACGTCATCAACAAATTTTTTTAATAGGAAGCTATGATTTTTATCACATTATGTGATAGAGCTTGTGTTTGTACACAAGGGAAAAATAGTTGCAGTAGGGCTCACATAAGAAAAAAAAGAGAAAATGAATAAAAAACGAAATAAACGTAAGTTTCATAATAACTTTTCAATTAACTAAACAGTCCATTAAACCAAAACTATTTCTTATAGGAATTGTTCAAACTGTGTCCCGTTTACTAACTGACATAGGCCAAGACGATGGTAGACCGCATTTATAGAGTTTTCGATCATCTGCGGAGTTATACGAGTCATTTCGTGTGTAATTCTTTCCATTAAGTCTTCTAAATTGTCTGGCCGGTTAATGTAGACCCGACTTTTCAAATGTCCCCACAGAAAAAAATCAAGGGGGGTTAAATCAGGTGACCTAGGTGGACACTCCATTGGTCCACGTCTTCCAATCCACCGTCCTTCAAACTGGATATCCAGAAACCTTCGAACAGTCTGACCATAATGTGGTGGTGCGCCATCTTGTCGGAACCAAATACGGGGATCCAAGTTGTCCCCATTATTTGGATCCGGAAATGCCGCAAGTAGGTCCGGAAGCACTGCCATACGAAGATGTTCCAAATATCGTTCAGCTGGACGATTCCTACCCAAACATTAATTTTTTGGGGACGCTGGGTGTGTTTTGTCTGTATCCAGTGGGGATTTTCCCGAGCCCAGTATCGAGAATTGTGTCGATTTACAGAACCACTTAGACAAAACGTTGCCTCATCGGAAAATACTACACTATTAAGAAAATTTGGATTTTCGTCACAATGCCGCATGAAGATTTCACAAAATTCCAAATGTCTGTCCGGATCATCTTCTGAGAGTTCGTGAACAAGATGAACTTTGTATGGGTGTAGTTTTTCTTTTTTTTAACATCTTTACTACAAACGACTGACTAACATTTTCTTGTAAGGCAATTTCGGTTGTAGTTGCGTGAGGGTGTTCTTCTACTGACAGCAAAATATCTAACTTCACATCGTCGCTTATTCCTGGTCGTCCAGATTTTGGAGCATCCCTCACGTTTCCCGTCAACAATTCTGCTTACTGTGCTTATAGCAATTGGAGGTCTTTCAAAATGTGTTGCGTTAAATAAAGCACATGCTTCTTCATGACTTCGAAGGCGATCGCCGTAACCTACCATCATTAGAATTTCTATCCTTTCTCTTTCGGTTAAACGAGCCATAATAATAAAACTGTGGTGACACTAATTGTACGACTGACACTGACAAACCGTTGTTTTAGTAAAACAATTGAAAAAAATTATAAGAACACATGTTCTTACTAGATAAGTTTAAGTTTGACCTCTTTTTATATTTGGTTTTGTTATTTCGTTTTTTATCCCTTTTCTCGTTGTTTTTCTTATGTGAGCCCTACTGTAACTATTTTTCCCTTGTGTAAAAACACAAGCTCTATCACATAATGTAATAAAACTCTTAGCTTCCCATTAAAAAAATTTGTTGATGACGTCATAACTATGACAACTTTGACGTGTTATTTTTGTAACTTATGTCAAAAGATGCGGAATAAAAAAAAACAGTTTGACGTGTTTTTGCATTTTTTTCAAAAGTGATCGTTGTACGTTTCATGAATTTTGTGCATTACTTTATCATAACCCTGTATACATTGTGTCCATAACGATGTCAAATCAGAAGGCCTTGCAACAACAACTGAAAATCTGGTTACGACAACTATAAAAGTACTAACAATAAATTTCAGTTAGAATTCACTATCATGATTCTTTCCGTGCAGGTAACAAAATATAACTTTTCATGAAATTACTTTTTTCGCTGTGAAAAAAGTGAGTACTTTTTTCCCGGACATATTCACACATAGATAAAGGAAGATACTTAAGTTTAGAATATTTTATTGAACATAAGTTACATTTCCTTTATGTTAAAAGTACAATTATTGAATGTGCATTGCATGAATGACTTGTTCCTTGACCTATTCGGTACAACAGTGGGATTTTCTTGTTGAAATAATTTTTTTTTCTGACATGGACACAACTTCCGTTGATGTACCTGGTCGCAAATCCGGTGTTATTTCAGCACTGCCACACGTTCTGAACACTTTATTAGCAATTTCTGTCCTGTGTGCCACCGATTCATCATCATAACCCTCAGCGACCGTTGATGACTTCCAACCGCCATGTTTTTTTAGGGTCATCAAATCTCCCCCAGATTCAACTAAAAGTGTTGCAGACGATCTTCGAAATGAATGACCTGTATATGAGCTAGCATTTTCAAGTTGAAGAAAATTAGCTACTGTTTCAGGTACCTTATAAAACTGAATTTTACTCACAACCTGATTGATACACTTTCCATTGCGATATGCATAAAACAGGTGGCAATCCTTTGCTGCTGCTGGACGAAGGGCTATGTACATTCGGTAAAATTTAATATATTCTTCAGTTACAACAAATCTTCTGTTTACATCGTTCTTTGTTTGCTTCAGTTTCACAACTAATAACTTTCTCGAGTCTTCGATATCATCTAATGTTACCTGGCTGATTTCACAAATTCTACAAGCTCCTGCAATCCAACAAATACAACAACAACCTTGGACATTAAATAAACTTCATCGGGTGCATTATTTAAAAAATCACTAATTTGTGTACTCGTAAAAATCGCAGCTTTCTTGGGCGTGTAACCCTTCCCATTTTGTTTCAGAAATGTAATCAGCTTGAAATATTTTGAAATGTCTACATTATTATTGGATCGTAACATGCTTTTAATCATTGAATAATTCGACCACACTGTTGATGGCTTTTGTTGTTGTGCCAGTTCCGAAAAATAAGCCAATAACACCGTCTCCGAGAAAGAACTGCAGTATTTCTCATCTTCCATTCCATTAATATTGAATACGCGGTTTCGTAAATTTTCCGCGATTCAGCTGGCAATAATTTTACTGACGCTACTTTCGCTGCTTCTACTAACTCCGGTGGAGTCAGAGAAAACTCGGAATCAGACATTTTTTAACTTTATCTTATT